>JAECWM010000276.1:0-2400000 GCA_018150695.1 Drosophila oshimai
ACAAATACTATGGTAGCCAACACCATCATCCCTATATAGGTTTTTTGCACCACCATCTGAATGTGAACCATTTATGGACCAAGCAAGCTCCTTAGTATAACTATATTCTTCATATAGATACATTTGTTTTGACTTTTATATGGATATGAAATAATAATTTCATATACATGTATAAATATTAATTTATATATAATATAATATTTATTTTTATATTGGATGTATATTTATTTCTTTTATATATATAAGTAATAAATATAAGTATATTTTGTATTGACAATATTTGGAATTCATAGTAATTCCATTGCCATACATTAATACTATGGTAGCCAACACCATCATCCCTATATAGGTTTTTTGCACCACCATCTGAATGTGAACCATTTATGGACCAAGCAAGCTCCTTAGTATAACTATATTCTTCATATAGATACATTTGTTTTGACTTTTATATGGATATGAAATAATAATTTCATATACATGTATAAATATTAATTTATATATAATATAATATTTATTTTTATATTGGATGTATATTTATTTCTTTTATATATATAAGTAATAAATATAAGTATATTTTGTATTGACAATATTTGGAATTCATAGTAATTCCATTGCCATACATTAATACTATGGTAGCCAACACCATCATCCCTATATAGGTTTTTTGCACCACCATCTGAATGTGAACCATTTATGGACCAAGCAAGCTCCTTAGTATAACTATATTCTTCATATAGATACATTTGTTTTGACTTTTATATGGATATGAAATAATAATTTCATATACATGTATAAATATTAATTTATATATAATATAATATTTATTTTTATATTGGATGTATATTTATTTCTTTTATATATATAAGTAATAAATATAAGTATATTTTGTATTGACAATATTTGGAATTCATAGTAATTCCATTGCCATACATTAATACTATGGTAGCCAACACCATCATCCCTATATAGGTTTTTTGCACCACCATCTGAATGTGAACCATTTATGGACCAAGCAAGCTCCTTAGTATAACTATATTCTTCATATAGATACATTTGTTTTGACTTTTATATGGATATGAAATAATAATTTCATATACATGTATAAATATTAATTTATATATAATATAATATTTATTTTTATATTGGATGTATATTTATTTCTTTTATATATATAAGTAATAAATATAAGTATATTTTGTATTGACAATATTTGGAATTCATAGTAATTCCATTGCCATACATTAATACTATGGTAGCCAACACCATCATCCCTATATAGGTTTTTTGCACCACCATCTGAATGTGAACCATTTATGGACCAAGCAAGCTCCTTAGTATAACTATATTCTTCATATAGATACATTTGTTTTGACTTTTATATGGATATGAAATAATAATTTCATATACATGTATAAATATTAATTTATATATAATATAATATTTATTTTTATATTGGATGTATATTTATTTCTTTTATATATATAAGTAATAAATATAAGTATATTTTGTATTGACAATATTTGGAATTCATAGTAATTCCATTGCCATACATTAATACTATGGTAGCCAACACCATCATCCCTATATAGGTTTTTTGCACCACCATCTGAATGTGAACCATTTATGGACCAAGCAAGCTCCTTAGTATAACTATATTCTTCATATAGATACATTTGTTTTGACTTTTATATGGATATGAAATAATAATTTCATATACATGTATAAATATTAATTTATATATAATATAATATTTATTTTTATATTGGATGTATATTTATTTCTTTTATATATATAAGTAATAAATATAAGTATATTTTGTATTGACAATATTTGGAATTCATAGTAATTCCATTGCCATACATTAATACTATGGTAGCCAACACCATCATCCCTATATAGGTTTTTTGCACCACCATCTGAACGTGAACCATTTATGCACCAAGCAAGCTCCTTAGTATAACTATATTCTTCATATAGATACATTTGTTTTGACTTTTATATGGATATGAAATAATAATTTCATATACATGTATAAATATTAATTTATATATAATATAATATTTATTTTTATATTGGATGTATATTTATTTCTTTTATATATATAAGTAATAAATATAAGTATATTTTGTATTGACAATATTTGGAATTCATAGTAATTCCACTGCCATACATTAATACTATGGTAGCCAACACCATCATCCCTATATAGGTTTTTTGCACCACCATCTGAACGTGAACCATTTATGGACCAAGCAAGCTCCTTAGTATAACTATATTCTTCATATAGATACATTTGTTTTGACTTTTATATGGATATGAAATAATAATTTCATATACATGTATAAATATTAATTTATATATAGTATAATATTTATTTTTTCTAAGGAAAACCTTAGAAAATTAATTCTAGTCCATATATATACTATATTTAATCATATAGATATAACAAATATAAGTATATTAAATATAGACAATATTTGGAATTTATAATAATTGCATTTACATATCTTACGTGGGACTCATAGTTTTGGCAGCGCTTTTCATTATTATATTGTATATATTTGGAACTTATACATTTTCAATTGCATTTCTCATGACGATTCCATCTTATTAATAATATATTGGGACTTATATATTTATGGAATTGTTTTTCATTATTGTATTGTGTGTTTGCGTTTACATATGTTACTTGGGACTTATAGTTTTGGCATCGGTCTTCAATATTATATTGTATATATTTGGAACTTATACATTTTCAATTGCATTTCTCATGACGATTCCATCTTATTAATAATATATCGGGACTAATATATTTATGGAATTGTTTTTCATTATTGTATTGTATGTTTGCATTTACATATGTTACTTGGGACTTATAGTTTTGGCATCGGTCTTCAATATTATATTGTATATATTTGGAACTTATACATTTTCAATTGCATTTCTCATAACGATTCCATCTTCTTAATAATATATCGGGACTAATATATTTATGGAATTCTTTTTCATTATTGTATTGTATGTTTGCATTTACATATGTTACTTGGGACTTATAGTTTTGGCATCGGTCTTCAATATTATATTGTATATATTTGGAACTTATACATTTTCAATTGCATTTCTCATAACGATTCCATCTTATTAATAATATATCGGGACTAATATATTTATGGAATTCTTTTTCATTATTGTATTGTATGTTTGCATTTACATATGTTACTTGGGACTTATAGTTTTGGCATCGGTCTTCAATATTATATTGTATATATTTGGAACTTATACATTTTCA
This sequence comes from Drosophila oshimai, assembly GCA_018150695.1. Taxonomy (NCBI): domain Eukaryota; kingdom Metazoa; phylum Arthropoda; class Insecta; order Diptera; family Drosophilidae; genus Drosophila; species Drosophila oshimai. The sequence continues at coordinate 3,290 of JAECWM010000276.1, forward strand.
AATTGCATTTCTCATGACAATTCCATCTTATTAATAATATATCGGGACTAATATATTTATGGAATTGTTTTTCATTATTGTATTGTATGTTTGCATTTACATATGTTACTTGGGACTTATAGTTTTGGCATCGGTCTTCAATATTATATTGTATATATTTGGAACTTATACATTTTCAAATTGCATTTCTCATGACAATTCCATCTTATTAATAATATATCGGGACTAATATATTTATGGAATTGTTTTTCATTATTGTATTGTATGTTTGCATTTACATATGTTACTTGGGACTTATAGTTTTGGCATCGGTCTTCAATATTATATTGTATATATTTGGAACTTATACATTTTCAATTGCATTTCTTATGATATTTCTTTTTAATCATATCATTATCGGACTCATAGTTTTGGCATTATATTGTCTTTATTTATTATTCAAAAAAGTTCATCTCATTTTGTTGTTCCATCCATCCAACCTCCTTCCGTCTCTTCCTCCAGCAATAAAATTTATTGCTCCTTCTTATATACATTATATATTTATATTACAAAATATAATATAATTATATATACATATATAAGTTTGTTGTATACAAAAGTTATCAAATACACAAAGAAAATATTATTGAAAATAATATAACTTTTATATATTTAACTTTTATATATATCGAATCATCAAGCAAAGGATAAGCTTCAGTGGATCGCAGTATGGCAGCTGCTCAACCACTTACAACACCTTGCCTGTTACAAAAGTCGTTTACAATTGATTCTAGGCTTTGTCATTGTATTAAATAATGTTTTTATATGTAACTAGCGCGGCATCAGGTGATCGGAGATCCTCCCAATTTACTATGTTACAAATTACATTGGCATCACATCCATTGTCGTTCATAAAGTGAATTATAAACTTTAAATGGTTTAGAAGCCATACAACGCAAATTGCCCCTTATTTATCATTGCAGTCCAGCACGGATACGACCTTAGAGGCGTTCAGGCATAATCCAACGGACGTAGCGTCATACCACTGTTCGCTCGAACAAGTATTGTGCCATTGGTCCGTACCTGCGGTTCCTCTCGTACTACGCAGGAATGCTGTCGCAACAACGTTTTGTCATTAGTAGGGTAAAACTAACCTGTCTCACGACGGTCTAAACCCAGCTCACGTTCCCTTGCATGGGTGAACAATCCAACGCTTGGTGAATTTTGCTTCACAATGATAGGAAGAGCCGACATCGAAGGATCAAAAAGCGACGTCGCTATGAACGCTTGGCCGCCACAAGCCAGTTATCCCTATGGTAACTTTTCTGACACCTCTTGTTAAAAACTCTTTAAACCAAAAGGATCGATAGGCCGAGCTTTTGCTGTCCCTGTGTGTACTGAACACCGAGATCAAGTCAGCATTTGCCCTTTTGCTCTATGTGTGGTTTCTGTCCGCACTGAGCTGGCCTTGGGACACCTCCGTTATTATTTGAGAGATGTACCGCCCCAGTCAAACTCCCTACCTGGCAATGTCCTTGAATTGGATCATACCTGAGTAATTGGAGTTATACCAAATTTTCAAATCAAAAATACATAAATGCACCGTTTTATTAAAGAATTTGTTTGCGATTATATAACAAACTCGTGATACTTTGATCAAGAAGCTTGCATCAAAACCCAATACCATAAGATATAATAAATATATCCGTATAATGGCTAGGAAATGATACACGTTCCATTTAATCAAGTAAGTAAGGAAACAATAAGAGTAGTGGTATTTCATTGTCGATACCAAACCGAGGTCTAATATCTCCCACTTATTCTACACCTCTTATGTCTCCTTACACTGCCAGATTAGAGTCAAGCTCAAAAGGGTCTTCTTTCCCCGCTAATTATTCCAAGCCCGTTCCCTTGGCTGTGGTTTCGCTAGATAGTAGATAGGGACAGAGAGTCGCTGGATCTCTCCAAGTTTGTTTAACGTGGCATGTTCCACAATGAGGGATTACAACCACGGTTGTCGAATTTTGCATAGTGCAAAATACAACAGTGAGTTCGATTTAATGCGTCGACTAACGCCCCTTAGAGACAACAGCAATTTGCTGTTGGCATCTAGGTACCAATTTGAATATTTGTTGTCGGAACAAATATTCACCCTTGGTGAGGATCGAGGTGTATCTAGCACCTCTGCTGTTCTTTGGGTCCCAGCACCCGGTTGATACGCAACTCCACGTCGAGCCGAAGCTCTACCCGCAACTTGGGTTACCACAGCCACCACGATACTCCCACTAGGGGGCCGACCTCAATGAGAAGCCTTGGAAAACTTCCCAACCCGTGGTACCGAAAAATAAAGAGCTCGGTGGGCCCTCCCTTTTAGTCACCGACAGACTCGGACGTTGGGAAACCGGGGTCCCTTTAGTCGCCTCGTACGACAAGTTGGGATTTACTGTGGTGAAATTCTAAGCCCCGCCAACCACACGGGGGTGGCCAGTTTTGACAATCAAGTCCGGGACTGGCAGCCCAACTGTCCCTATTAGTCGCCTCATACGACAAGCTGAGACTCACTGTGGTGAAATTCTAAGCCCCGCCAACCACACGGGGGTGGCCAGTTTTGACAATCAAGTCCGGGACTGGCAGCCCAACTGTCCCTATTAGTCGCCTCATACGACAAGCTGAGACTCACTGTGGTGAAATTCTAAGCCCCGCCACCACACGGGGGATGCCAGTTTTGACAATCAAGTCCGGGACTGGCAGCCCAACTGTCCCTATTAGTCGCCTTGTACGACAAGCTGAGACTCACTGAGGTGGTATTCTAACCCGCCAACCCCACGGGTGAAGAGAGTGCCAGTTTTGGCTTCCTAGCCCGGGACTGGCAACCCATGTGCGGCTTCTCGTTCCACTTGCTGGCGTCTTCTTTCAAAGACGGCTTTCGCAAAAGCGTCCAGCCATCGCATCCTCTCCGGTGACTCCGTCACTCCAGAGACCAACCAGGCGCCACTTCTGTGCTCTACACCTAGTCCATCAAGGTTCCGCAGATCCGCATAGAGTGGGCATTCACATAAAACGTGAAGCCAGTCCTCTGACTCCGCACCGCATGTACACGCGGCCGTGTCACTGAGGGTTCTCCTGTGCAGAAATGCATTCAGCGATCCATGTCCAGTCAGCAGAAATCCGGCACGAAGACTAAAGCCAAAGTCCTTTCGGCTGAAAACGAAGGCTGCATCTGGGAAAAACTGATGGGTCACACGGCCGTGTTCACCATCAGCATCCCACCGGTGTTGCCACACGCGCAGCATCTCTTCGTCCAGCAGTGCCATCTTTTGCCTCCAGTCAAGGGTTGTGACGTCTTGACCGCTCAGATAATCGCCATCCTCCAACGGGTAGTCGCGCTTGAGTTTGAACCTGACTGCCAAGCGCATGGCAGCCAAGTCCAAAGGGGGAGCTCCAGCAAGAACTTGCAGTGCAACAGTCGAAACTGTCCGGCATACCGGCAGGCTTCCAAGCAGGATAAGGCGCTGACAGGACATAAGATGCCTCCGGGCATGCGTATGTGTCAAGGCAACCTTGTACCAAACCGAGGCACCAAATAGTGCACAGGGCACCATGAGTCCAGCATAAATCGCTCGTTTAGCGCGGGGGCCGAGGCCCCAATCAACACGCAAAACTCTAGCCAAGCTGTTAACGACTCCAGCCAGGCGATCGCGTAAAGACGCGACATGCGGGAGAAAACTCAACCGCTCGCCGACTGTGATGCCAAGGTACCGGCAGCGGGCTACATAGGGCAGATTCGCTCCTGCGAACCTGACAAGCGGTGGCCTGTTCGGCGACAGCTTACCCTTAAGCAGCATACACGCTGTCTTGCTGGTGGAAACAGCAACGCCAACATCAGCTCCCCAAGCGCCTACGATGGACATAAGTTCAGCTCCTTTCGTCTCCAGTCCGGATCGTGAGCTCGCCTCGACGATGAGCAACAAGTCGTCTGCATATGCGCTAAGTGCACAAAGTGGCTCTAAGCGCTGAAGAAGCGAGTCCATCATGAGGTTCCATATAAATGGACCACTGATGGACCCCTGTGGGCAACCTCGTGTTACCGGGACAGTGACTTCTCCATGCCTGCTGACCATACTTGCGCTCCTACCGGAGAAGAAGCTTCTCCATAAGCTGGATTCTCGGCAGCCGGAATCGACGATTCGGTGCAGCACAGCATTCCACTCCATGTGGTCGAAGGCTCCCTTGAAGTCCACGAAGATTCCGAGCACGTATCGGGCCGGGCTGGCGGCGACAGTACTCACAACGTGTCTCCAAGCGTCTTCTACACAGCGTCCTGATTGAAACCCGAACTGCCATCTGCTTCCTTCAGGAAGTATTTCCTTTATCCGGTTCACCATGATCCCTTCAAGCACCTTGCCAAACACTGGCAATAGGCAGATTCCCCGATAAGAGCCAGGATCGCTCCTGTCCTTGTCGTGTCCCTTGAGCAGTGCAACTACTCTTGGGCGTTTCCACTCAGTGGGAAACTGGCCTTCTGCTATACAGCGGGAAAACAACGCTGTCATGTGCTGAGGGATCGCGCGCCATACCGCCTTGCAGATTCCACCTGTGATGCCGTCCATGCCAGGAGAGCGTTTGCTCCTCAACTTGGCGACGCAAGCATCAACTTCTGAGACTTGGAGCTCAGGCGGGGTCTCGTTGGGCATAGGCATCGGTGCAGTCGACTCCGTAATTGGAAAGAAATTACGGAGGAGCACTCGCGCACAGTCGTGCCAGGTTACAACGTGCTCGCCACCCGAACGCAGACTCGCGATATCGGTGCACTGCTTTCGTCCTCGGCATATCCTGTAGACGCGCCCCCATGGATCCTCGGAATTCTCACCAACGAATCTTCGCCAGTTCTGCTCCTTTGCCGACAGAATGAGCTTCTTGTATTGGCCTGTGGAAATCCGCAGGTCAATTTGAAGCTGTTGTACATCGTCGGTGCCACGCCGACGCGCATTCTGGAGCCTACGCCTCAGTCTCCTGACCTCACGGCGCTTGGTACTAAGGTCGGCAGTCCACCAGACCACTTTCCTCGTGGCTCTTGGCAGTCTTGGCCCAAACACGCTGTCGCATGCTTGGTGCACTAAGGCACGCAGTGCTGCAGCCTGACTATCCAACGGTTCCGCGGCGAGATTCTCTGGTAGCTCGGCTGCCAATCTGGTCACCTCTTCATCAAACAGTCGCCAGTTTGCATTTTGTGTGTTCCAGGACGGCACAGGAGCAACGCTCTCAACTGTATTGCTGGGGACTCGCGATACCGTAACACGGATCATGTTATGGTCGCTGAGGTCCCACTCGTCCACACTCCAGTCATATGCGGCCCACATAGACGCTGCTTCGTTGACGACTGTCACGTCGATATCGGCTTGCGCGTCACTTAGACTATCAAACGTGTACGTATCTGTTGGCTGGTTTAACGCTCCGGCTCGTCGCTCGAGTAACCACTCAGACAACAGCTCACCCCGTTGGTGGTTTAAGTGCCCCCGAGAATTCTCGGGAAGCTTGCTAAACCACATGGGGGATACTGCGTTCGCGTCAAGTCCCACGATGGCAGGATTACTGCTGGCCAGCAGCAGTACCCCATCGAGATACTGTAGATACGGCTCTAGATCTGTGTTAAATTGGCAGTATGCGGAGCTCAGGAAGATTGAGCCATATCTTCCAGTGACACTCACGCATACTCCAAAGTCGGTGACCAGTGATTCCATTGGCATGCAGATAGCATCCGGGTCGTTTACGATGACAGCTGCTTTGCCCCGTCTGTCTGCGAATACGCGCATTCCATGTGGAAGGCCCGTAATCCGGCCATCCCCATCGACATAGGGCTCCTGCACCAGTGCGAACGTGTGGTCATGGTCCCTCATCCGGACTCCGAGCTCGATGGTAGCAACTCGACCACGGCCACAATTTGCTTGGATGAAGCTAAACATTGTTAATGTCTAGCTTGCACCCTCGCTAGCACCGCGCCGTAAATCGGGCACGTCGCCGAGAGCATATAATGCCCTGAGGCGAGCCCCTTGAAGCGGCAGTTCCGGCAGTCCACCGGGTTGGTGCACCTCGCTGCAGTGTGGCCTGTTTGTCCGCACTGGCGGCAGACATCCTCCTTAAAGCGGCACTCCGACACCTTATGGTCGAAGCCAACGCATCTATGGCAGGCATAGGTGCGGACCTGCGATCGGCACCGGTATGAGAACCACTTCACGTAAATGCGGTCCGTTCTCTCTAATACCGCCATCGCACTCTCGTCCAGGTCCAGCGTGATGTTCGCTGTGGCGCCATCCTTGGCCGACCAAGGCTTCGTCTCTAAGTGGACCGCTTTCTTGAACGCCGCCGGTGAGAAGTCCTCCTTGAGATGATTCTCATACAGCTCCTGCATAAATACATCGGGGGCAATAGTGGTGTCAACCTGGTACACGACCATCCTTGGTCGCGGAGCCTTGCTCTGTTTGACATCAAGTCCAACCTCCGTGAACTTCTTATTGCCCACAACCTTCTTGAGCTCGTTCACCGACGGCGTACGGATCACTGCTCCGCCGCGCTTCAGCTCCCTCACCTCATGCACCCTGACACCTAGAGCAGGTGCGACCTCCTTCATTACCTTCTCGGCCACCTGTTTACTCGACACTTTCGGGTCTCGGCTCGTGACAATCGCTGACCAGGTCTCCACGGGCTTCCTAGCCCGTGGTGCAGCGGTTGGAGCACCCAGTGGAGGAAATGCGGCAGCGGCGACGGTAGCTTTCGAGGCTGGCGGCGGCATGCTTGCCTGACCCGCACCACTCTCTAGCACGGCGTTCCTGGTAGCCAGTGCTGTGGCTAGCTCGTCGAACCGCTTGGTGGCTTCCAGGATCTCTAGAGCAGCATCCATGCTGACTCCAGACAGCAACACTGCCCGTCTCACAGCACTCTGCACTCGCGATAGCTCCTCGAGTACCGCACGGGTTCCACCGGCCACAATAGCCCAGGCCGAGCTAGGGGCATCGGCGGAGGCAGAGGCAGAGGCAGCGACAGTGACAGCGGGGACAACAACAGCGGCGGGAGCGACAGCGGGGACAACAACATCGGCGGCAGCATCAGTGGGAGCGGCAGAGGTAAGGGTAGCGGCGGGAGTAGTGGGGGCAACAGCAGCCTCAGCAACAGCAGCAGCGGGAACAACCTGGTCAGCGGGACCAGCGGCAGCGGCGATGACGGACGCGGCGGCCAGCGAAAGCTCGATGGCCAAACGTTTCGCGCCTACCTCGTTTCCACTGTCGGAGTGGAGCTCAGGCGACGATACCGCGCGCGCCCGCACTTTTCCGCGTCGACCTCGGCGGCCTCGCGTAGTGGCGCTCGCGCTGCTGCGCATACTTACGTCACTACTGGCGCTGGCATTGCTGCCAGTCCGCTCGCGACCCGACATACCACTCGCACCGGTGTTTGTTTTAGTTTGAGTTTGAATAACACAAAAAACAAAACAAAAACAAAACAAAAAGCACGCTGTTTATCACGCGCCTAGTTGCTGGGTTTTTTCCACTGGGTTTTTTCCACTGAACACGCGGTCAGCAGAAAAACAAGTGCACTCACGCACACACTCAAACGGTTTCGTTGCTTGCGATAACACGCACAAGCACCTGTATTTGGCACAGCCAATCAGCGCGAAGCACGTCTCAAAAGAGACAGATAATTACTGATAAGCACAGAATACGACCTCAACCGTCCGTAGGCACGTCTTGACTCAACGAGCGTTCGATCGCGACTGAGTAGATAGGGACAGAGAGTCGCTGGATCTCTCCAAGTTTGTTTAACGTGGCATGTTCCACAATGAGGGATTACAACCACGGTTGTCGAATTTTGCATAGTGCAAAATACAACAGTGAGTTCGATTTAATGCGTCGACTAACGCCCCTTAGAGACAACAGCAATTTGCTGTTGGCATCTAGGTACCAATTTGAATATTTGTTGTCGGAACAAATATTCACCCTTGGTGAGGATCGAGGTGTATCTAGCACCTCTGCTGTTCTTTGGGTCCCAGCACCCGGTTGATACGCAACTCCACGTCGAGCCGAAGCTCTACCCGCAACTTGGGTTACCACAGCCACCACGATACTCCCACTAGGGGGCCGACCTCAATGAGAAGCCTTGGAAAACTTCCCAACCCGTGGTACCGAAAAATAAAGAGCTCGGTGGGCCCTCCCTTTTAGTCACCGACAGACTCGGACGTTGGGAAACCGGGGTCCCTTTAGTCGCCTCGTACGACAAGTTGGGATTTACTGTGGTGAAATTCTAAGCCCCGCCAACCACACGGGGGTGGCCAGTTTTGACAATCAAGTCCGGGACTGGCAGCCCAACTGTCCCTATTAGTCGCCTCATACGACAAGCTGAGACTCACTGTGGTGAAATTCTAAGCCCCGCCAACCACACGGGGGTGGCCAGTTTTGACAATCAAGTCCGGGACTGGCAGCCCAACTGTCCCTATTAGTCGCCTCATACGACAAGCTGAGACTCACTGTGGTGAAATTCTAAGCCCCGCCACCACACGGGGGATGCCAGTTTTGACAATCAAGTCCGGGACTGGCAGCCCAACTGTCCCTATTAGTCGCCTTGTACGACAAGCTGAGACTCACTGAGGTGGTATTCTAACCCGCCAACCCCACGGGTGAAGAGAGTGCCAGTTTTGGCTTCCTAGCCCGGGACTGGCAACCCATGTGCGGCTTCTCGTCTCACTTGCTGGAGTCTTCTTTCAAAGACGGCTTTCGCAAAAGCGTCCAGCCATCGCATCCTCTCCGGTGACTCCGTCACTCCAGAGACCAACCAGGCGCCACTTCTGTGCTCTACACCTAGTCCATCAAGGTTCCGCAGATCCGCATAGAGTGGGCATTCACATAAAACGTGAAGCCAGTCCTCTGACTCCGCACCGCATGTACACGCGGCCGTGTCACTGAGGGTTCTCCTGTGCAGAAATGCATTCAGCGATCCATGTCCAGTCAGCAGAAATCCGGCACGAAGACTAAAGCCAAAGTCTTTTCGGCTGAAAACGAAGGCTGCATCTGGGAAAAACTGATGGGTCACACGGCCGTGTTCACCATCAGCATCCCACCGGTGTTGCCACACGCGCAGCATCTCTTCGTCCAGCAGTGCCATCTTTTGCCTCCAGTCAAGGGTTGTGACGTCTTGACCGCTCAGATAATCGCCATCCTCCAACGGGTAGTCGCGCTTAAGTTTGAACCTGACTGCCAAGCGCATGGCAGCCAAGTCCAAAGGGGGAGCTCCAGCAAGAACTTGCAGTGCAACAGTCGAAACTGTCCGGCATACCGGCAGGCTTCCAAGCAGGATAAGGCGCTGACAGGACATAAGATGCCTCCGGGCATGCGTATGTGTCAAGGCAACCTTGTACCAAACCGAGGCACCAAATAGTGCACAGGGCACCATGAGTCCAGCATAAATCGCTCGTTTAGCGCGGGGGCCGAGGCCCCAATCAACACGCAAAACTCTAGCCAAGCTGTTAACGACTCCAGCCAGGCGATCGCGTAAAGACGCGACATGCGGGAGAAAACTCAACCGCTCGCCGACTGTGATGCCAAGGTACCGGCAGCGGGCTACATAGGGCAGATTCGCTCCTGCGAACCTGACAAGCGGTGGCCTGTTCGGCGACAGCTTACCCTTAAGCAGCATACACGCTGTCTTGCTGGTGGAAACAGCAACGCCAACATCAGCTCCCCAAGCGCCTACGATGGACATAAGTTCAGCTCCTTTCGTCTCCAGTCCGGATCGTGAGCTCGCCTCGACGATGAGCAACAAGTCGTCTGCATATGCGCTAAGTGCACAAAGTGGCTCTAAGCGCTGAAGAAGCGAGTCCATCATGAGGTTCCATATAAATGGACCACTGATGGACCCCTGTGGGCAACCTCGTGTTACCGGGACAGTGACTTCTCCATGCCTGCTGACCATACTTGCGCTCCTACCGGAGAAGAAGCTTCTCCATAAGCTGGATTCTCGGCAGCCGGAATCGACGATTCGGTGCAGCACAGCATTCCACTCCATGTGGTCGAAGGCTCCCTTGAAGTCCACGAAGATTCCGAGCACGTATCGGGCCGGGCTGGCGGCGACAGTACTCACAACGTGTCTCCAAGCGTCTTCTACACAGCGTCCTGATTGAAACCCGAACTGCCATCTGCTTCCTTCAGGAAGTATTTCCTTTATCCGGTTCACCATGATCCCTTCAAGCACCTTGCCAAACACTGGCAATAGGCAGATTCCCCGATAAGAGCCAGGATCGCTCCTGTCCTTGTCGTGTCCCTTGAGCAGTGCAACTACTCTTGGGCGTTTCCACTCAGTGGGAAACTGGCCTTCTGCTATACAGCGGGAAAACAACGCTGTCATGTGCTGAGGGATCGCGCGCCATACCGCCTTGCAGATTCCACCTGTGATGCCGTCCATGCCAGGAGAGCGTTTGCTCCTCAACTTGGCGACGCAAGCATCAACTTCTGAGACTTGGAGCTCAGGCGGGGTCTCGTTGGGCATAGGCATCGGTGCAGTCGACTCCGTAATTGGAAAGAAATTACGGAGGAGCACTCGCGCACAGTCGTGCCAGGTTACAACGTGCTCGCCACCCGAACGCAGACTCGCGATATCGGTGCACTGCTTTCGTCCTCGGCATATCCTGTAGACGCGCCCCCATGGATCCTCGGAATTCTCACCAACGAATCTTCGCCAGTTCTGCTCCTTTGCCGACAGAATGAGCTTCTTGTATTGGCCTGTGGAAATCCGCAGGTCAATTTGAAGCTGTTGTACATCGTCGGTGCCACGCCGACGCGCATTCTGGAGCCTACGCCTCAGTCTCCTGACCTCACGGCGCTTGGTACTAAGGTCGGCAGTCCACCAGACCACTTTCCTCGTGGCTCTTGGCAGTCTTGGCCCAAACACGCTGTCGCATGCTTGGTGCACTAAGGCACGCAGTGCTGCAGCCTGACTATCCAACGGTTCCGCGGCGAGATTCTCTGGTAGCTCGGCTGCCAATCTGGTCACCTCTTCATCAAACAGTCGCCAGTTTGCATTTTGTGTGTTCCAGGACGGCACAGGAGCAACGCTCTCAACTGTATTGCTGGGGACTCGCGATACCGTAACACGGATCATGTTATGGTCGCTGAGGTCCCACTCGTCCACACTCCAGTCATATGCGGCCCACATAGACGCTGCTTCGTTGACGACTGTCACGTCGATATCGGCTTGCGCGTCACTTAGACTATCAAACGTGTACGTATCTGTTGGCTGGTTTAACGCTCCGGCTCGTCGCTCGAGTAACCACTCAGACAACAGCTCACCCCGTTGGTGGTTTAAGTGCCCCCGAGAATTCTCGGGAAGCTTGCTAAACCACATGGGGGATACTGCGTTCGCGTCAAGTCCCACGATGGCAGGATTACTGCTGGCCAGCAGCAGTACCCCATCGAGATACTGTAGATACGGCTCTAGATCTGTGTTAAATTGGCAGTATGCGGAGCTCAGGAAGATTGAGCCATATCTTCCAGTGACACTCACGCATACGCCAAAATCGGTGACCAGTGACTCCATTGGCATGCAGATAGCATCCGGGTCGTTTACGATGACAGCTGCTTTGCCCCGTCTGTCTGCGAATACGCGCATTCCATGTGGAAGGCCCGTAATCCGGCCAGCCCCATCGACATAGGGCTCCTGCACCAGTGCGAACGTGTGGTCATGGTCCCTCATCCGGACTCCGAGCTCGATGGTAGCAACTCGACCACGGCCACAATTTGCTTGGATGAAGCTAAACATTGTTAATGTCTAGCTTGCACCCTCGCTAGCACCGCGCCGTAAATCGGGCACGTCGCCGAGAGCATATAATGCCCTGAGGCGAGCCCCTTGAAGCGGCAATTCCGGCAGTCCACCGGGTTGGTGCACCTCGCTGCAGTGTGGCCTGTTTGTCCGCACTGGCGGCAGACATCCTCCTTAAAACGGCACTCCGACACCTTATGGTCGAAGCCAACGCATCTATGGCAAGCATAGGTGCGGACCTGCGATCGGCACCGGTATGAGAACCACTTCACGTAGATACGGTCCGTCTTCTCTAATACCGCCATCGCACTATCGTCCAGGTCCAGCGTGATGTTCGCTGTGGCGCCATCCTTGGCCGACCAAGGCTTCGTCTCTAAGTGGACCGCTTTCTTGAACGCCGCCGGTGAGAAGTCCTCCTTGAGATGATTCTCATACAGCTCCTGCATAAAGACATCGGGGGCAATAGTTGTGTCAACTTGGTACACGACCATCCTTGGTCGCGGAGCCTTGCTCTGCTTGACATCAAGTCCAACCTCCGTGAACTTCTTATTTCCCACGACCTTCTTGAGCTCGTTCACCGACGGCGTACGGATCACTGCTCCGCCGCGCTTCAGCTCCCTCACCTCATGCACCCTGACACCTAGAGCAGGTGCGACCTCCTTCATTACCTTCTCGGCCACCTGTTTACTCGACACTTTCGGGTCTCGGCTCGTGACAATCGCTGACCAGGTCTCCACGGGCTTCCTAGCCCGTGGTGCAGCGGTTGGAGCACCCAGTGGAGGAAATGACACAGCGGCAGCGGCGACGGTAGCTTTCGAGGCTGGCGGCGGCATGCTTGCCTGACCCGCACCACTCTCTAGCACGGCGTTCCTGGTAGCCAGTGCTGTGGCTAGCTCGTCGAACCGCTTGGTGGCTTCCAGGATCTCTAGAGCAGCATCCATGCTGACTCCAGACAGCAACACTGTCCGTCTCACAGCACTCTGCACTCGCGATAGCTCCTCGAGTACCGCACGGGTTCCACCGGCCACAATAGCCCAGGCCGAGCTAGGGGCATCGGCGGAGGCAGAGGCAGAGGCAGCGACAGTGACAGCGGGGACAACAACAGCGGCGGGAGCGACAGCGGGGACAACAAAGGGGCAACAACATCGGCGGCAGCATCAGTGGGAGCGGCAGAGGTGGGGCAGAGGGTAACGGCGGGAGTAGTGGGGGCAACAGCAGCCTCAGCAACAGCAGCAGCGGGAACAACCTGGTCAGCGGGACCAGCGGCAGCGGCGATGACGGACGCGGCGGCCAACGAAAGCTCGATGGCCAAACGCTTCGCGCCCACTTCGTTACCACTGTCCGAGTGGAGCTCCGGCGACGATACCGCGCGCGCCCGCACTTTTCCGCGTCGACCTCGGCGGCCTCGCGTAGTGGCGCTCGCGCTGCTGCGCATACTGACGTCACTGCTGGCGCTGGCATTGCTGCCAGTCCGCTCGCGACCCGACATTCCACTCGCACCGGTTTGTCTTGATTTGATTAAATCAAAAAACAAAACAAAAACAAAAACAAAAATCACGCTGTTTATTAAGCGCTGGGTTTTTTCCACTGAACACGTGATCAGTAGAAAAACAAGTGCACTCACGCACACAGTCAAACGATTGCGATAACACACACAAGCAGTGTATTTGGCACAGCCAATCAGCGCGAAGCACGTCTCAAAAGAGACTGATAACTACCGGTAAATACTGATAAGCACAGAACCGTCAACCGTCCGTAGGCACGTCTTGACTCAACGAGCGTTCGATCGCGACTGAGTAGATAGGGACAGAGAGTCGCTGGATCTCTCCAAGTTTGTTTAACGTGGCATGTTCCACAATGAGGGATTACAACCACGGTTGTCGAATTTTGCATAGTGCAAAATACAACAGTGAGTTCGATTTAATGCGTCGACTAACGCCCCTTAGAGACAACAGCAATTTGCTGTTGGCATCTAGGTACCAATTTGAATATTTGTTGTCGGAACAAATATTCACCCTTGGTGAGGATCGAGGTGTATCTAGCACCTCTGCTGTTCTTTGGGTCCCAGCACCCGGTTGATACGCAACTCCACGTCGAGCCGAAGCTCTACCCGCAACTTGGGTTACCACAGCCACCACGATACTCCCACTAGGGGGCCGACCTCAATGAGAAGCCTTGGAAAACTTCCCAACCCGTGGTACCGAAAAATAAAGAGCTCGGTGGGCCCTCCCTTTTAGTCACCGACAGACTCGGACGTTGGGAAACCGGGGTCCCTTTAGTCGCCTCGTACGACAAGTTGGGATTTACTGTGGTGAAATTCTAAGCCCCGCCAACCACACGGGGGTGGCCAGTTTTGACAATCAAGTCCGGGACTGGCAGCCCAACTGTCCCTATTAGTCGCCTCATACGACAAGCTGAGACTCACTGTGGTGAAATTCTAAGCCCCGCCAACCACACGGGGGTGGCCAGTTTTGACAATCAAGTCCGGGACTGGCAGCCCAACTGTCCCTATTAGTCGCCTCATACGACAAGCTGAGACTCACTGTGGTGAAATTCTAAGCCCCGCCACCACACGGGGGATGCCAGTTTTGACAATCAAGTCCGGGACTGGCAGCCCAACTGTCCCTATTAGTCGCCTTGTACGACAAGCTGAGACTCACTGAGGTGGTATTCTAACCCGCCAACCCCACGGGTGAAGAGAGTGCCAGTTTTGGCTTCCTAGCCCGGGACTGGCAACCCATGTGCGGCTTCTCGTCTCACTTGCTGGAGTCTTCTTTCAAAGACGGCTTTCGCAAAAGCGTCCAGCCATCGCATCCTCTCCGGTGACTCCGTCACTCCAGAGACCAACCAGGCGCCACTTCTGTGCTCTACACCTAGTCCATCAAGGTTCCGCAGATCCGCATAGAGTGGGCATTCACATAAAACGTGAAGCCAGTCCTCTGACTCCGCACCGCATGTACACGCGGCCGTGTCACTGAGGGTTCTCCTGTGCAGAAATGCATTCAGCGATCCATGTCCAGTCAGCAGAAATCCGGCACGAAGACTAAAGCCAAAGTCTTTTCGGCTGAAAACGAAGGCTGCATCTGGGAAAAACTGATGGGTCACACGGCCGTGTTCACCATCAGCATCCCACCGGTGTTGCCACACGCGCAGCATCTCTTCGTCCAGCAGTGCCATCTTTTGCCTCCAGTCAAGGGTTGTGACGTCTTGACCGCTCAGATAATCGCCATCCTCCAACGGGTAGTCGCGCTTGAGTTTGAACCTGACTGCCAAGCGCATGGCAGCCAAGTCCAAAGGGGGAGCTCCAGCAAGAACTTGCAGTGCAACAGTCGAAACTGTCCGGCATACCGGCAGGCTTCCAAGCAGGATAAGGCGCTGACAGGACATAAGATGCCTCCGGGCATGCGTATGTGTCAAGGCAACCTTGTACCAAACCGAGGCACCAAATAGTGCACAGGGCACCATGAGTCCAGCATAAATCGCTCGTTTAGCGCGGGGGCCGAGGCCCCAATCAACACGCAAAACTCTAGCCAAGCTGTTAACGACTCCAGCCAGGCGATCGCGTAAAGACGCGACATGCGGGAGAAAACTCAACCGCTCGCCGACTGTGATGCCAAGGTACCGGCAGCGGGCTACATAGGGCAGATTCGCTCCTGCGAACCTGACAAGCGGTGGCCTGTTCGGCGACAGCTTACCCTTAAGCAGCATACACGCTGTCTTGCTGGTGGAAACAGCAACGCCAACATCAGCTCCCCAAGCGCCTACGATGGACATAAGTTCAGCTCCTTTCGTCTCCAGTCCGGATCGTGAGCTCGCCTCGACGATGAGCAACAAGTCGTCTGCATATGCGCTAAGTGCACAAAGTGGCTCTAAGCGCTGAAGAAGCGAGTCCATCATGAGGTTCCATATAAATGGACCACTGATGGACCCCTGTGGGCAACCTCGTGTTACCGGGACAGTGACTTCTCCATGCCTGCTGACCATACTTGCGCTCCTACCGGAGAAGAAGCTTCTCCATAAGCTGGATTCTCGGCAGCCGGAATCGACGATTCGGTGCAGCACAGCATTCCACTCCATGTGGTCGAAGGCTCCCTTGAAGTCCACGAAGATTCCGAGCACGTATCGGGCCGGGCTGGCGGCGACAGTACTCACAACGTGTCTCCAAGCGTCTTCTACACAGCGTCCTGATTGAAACCCGAACTGCCATCTGCTTCCTTCAGGAAGTATTTCCTTTATCCGGTTCACCATGATCCCTTCAAGCACCTTGCCAAACACTGGCAATAGGCAGATTCCCCGATAAGAGCCAGGATCGCTCCTGTCCTTGTCGTGTCCCTTGAGCAGTGCAACTACTCTTGGGCGTTTCCACTCAGTGGGAAACTGGCCTTCTGCTATACAGCGGGAAAACAACGCTGTCATGTGCTGAGGGATCGCGCGCCATACCGCCTTGCAGATTCCACCTGTGATGCCGTCCATGCCAGGAGAGCGTTTGCTCTTCAACTTGGCGACGCAAGCATCAACTTCTGAGACTTGGAGCTCAGGCGGGGTCTCGTTGGGCATAGGCATCGGTGCAGTCGACTCCGTAATTGGAAAGAAATTACGGAGGAGCACTCGCGCACAGTCGTGCCAGGTTACAACGTGCTCGCCACCCGAACGCAGACTCGCGATATCGGTGCACTGCTTTCGTCCTCGGCATATCCTGTAGACGCGCCCCCATGGATCCTCGGAATTCTCACCAACGAATCTTCGCCAGTTCTGCTCCTTTGCCGACAGAATGAGCTTCTTGTATTGGCCTGTGGAAATCCGCAGGTCAATTTGAAGCTGTTGTACATCGTCGGTGCCACGCCGACGCGCATTCTGGAGCCTACGCCTCAGTCTCCTGACCTCACGGCGCTTGGTACTAAGGTCGGCAGTCCACCAGACCACTTTCCTCGTGGCTCTTGGCAGTCTTGGCCCAAACACGCTGTCGCATGCTTGGTGCACTAAGGCACGCAGTGCTGCAGCCTGACTATCCAACGGTTCCGCGGCGAGATTCTCTGGTAGCTCGGCTGCCAATCTGGTCACCTCTTCATCAAACAGTCGCCAGTTTGCATTTTGTGTGTTCCAGGACGGCACAGGAGCAACGCTCTCAACTGTATTGCTGGGGACTCGCGATACCGTAACACGGATCATGTTATGGTCGCTGAGGTCCCACTCGTCCACACTCCAGTCATATGCGGCCCACATAGACGCTGCTTCGTTGACGACTGTCACGTCGATATCGGCTTGCGCGTCACTTAGACTATCAAACGTGTACGTATCTGTTGGCTGGTTTAACGCTCCGGCTCGTCGCTCGAGTAACCACTCAGACAACAGCTCACCCCGTTGGTGGTTTAAGTGCCCCCGAGAATTCTCGGGAAGCTTGCTAAACCACATGGGGGATACTGCGTTCGCGTCAAGTCCCACGATGGCAGGATTACTGCTGGCCAGCAGCAGTACCCCATCGAGATACTGTAGATACGGCTCTAGATCTGTGTTAAATTGGCAGTATGCGGAGCTCAGGAAGATTGAGCCATATCTTCCAGTGACACTCACGCATACGCCAAAGTCGGTGACCAGTGATTCCATTGGCATGCAGATAGCATCCGGGTCGTTTACGATGACAGCTGCTTTGCCCCGTCTGTCTGCGAATACGCGCATTCCATGTGGAAGGCCCGTAATCCGGCCAGCCCCATCGACATAGGGCTCCTGCACCAGTGCGAACGTGTGGTCATGGTCCCTCATCCGGACTCCGAGCTCGATGGTAGCAACTCGACCACGGCCACAATTTGCTTGGATGAAGCTAAACATTGTTAATGTCTAGCTTGCACCCTCGCTAGCACCGCGCCGTAAATCGGGCACGTCGCCGAGAGCATATAATGCCCTGAGGCGAGCCCCTTGAAGCGGCAATTCCGGCAGTCCACCGGGTTGGTGCACCTCGCTGCAGTGTGGCCTGTTTGTCCGCACTGGCGGCAGACATCCTCCTTGAAGCGGCACTCCGACACCTTATGGTCGAAGCCAACGCATCTATGGCAGGCATAGGTGCGGACCTGCGATCGGCACCGGTATGAGAACCACTTCACGTAAATGCGGTCCGTTCTCTCTAATACCGCCATCGCACTCTCGTCCAGGTCCAGCGTGATGTTCGCTGTGGCGCCATCCTTGGCCGACCAAGGCTTCGTCTCTAAGTGGACCGCTTTCTTGAACGCCGCCGGTGAGAAGTCCTCCTTGAGATGATTCTCATACAGCTCCTGCATAAATACATCGGGGGCAATAGTTGTGTCAACTTGGTACACGACCATCCTTGGTCGCGGAGCCTTGCTCTGCTTGACATCAAGTCCAACCTCCGTGAACTTCTTATTTCCCACGACCTTCTTGAGCTCGTTCACCGACGGCGTACGGATCACTGCTCCGCCGCGCTTCAGCTCCCTCACCTCATGCACCCTGACACCTAGAGCAGGTGCGACCTCCTTCATTACCTTCTCGGCCACCTGTTTACTCGACACTTTCGGGTCTCGGCTCGTGACAATCGCTGACCAGGTCTCCACGGGCTTCCTAGCCCGTGGTGCAGCGGTTGGAGCACCCAGTGGAGGAAATGACACAGCGGCAGCGGCGACGGTAGCTTTCGAGGCTGGCGGCGGCATGCTTGCCTGACCCGCACCACTCTCTAGCACGGCGTTCCTGGTAGCCAGTGCTGTGGCTAGCTCGTCGAACCGCTTGGTGGCTTCCAGGATCTCTAGAGCAGCATCCATGCTGACTCCAGACAGCAACACTGTCCGTCTCACAGCACTCTGCACTCGCGATAGCTCCTCGAGTACCGCACGGGTTCCACCGGCCACAATAGCCCAGGCCGAGCTAGGGGCATCGGCGGAGGCAGAGGCAGAGGCAGCGACAGTGACAGCGGGGACAACAACAGCGGCGGGAGCGACAGCGGGGACAACAACATCGGCGGCAGCATCAGTGGGAGCGGCAGAGGTAAGGGTAACGGCGGGAGTAGTGGGGGCAACAGCAGCCTCAGCAACAGCAGCAGCGGGAACAACCTGGTCAGCGGGACCAGCGGCAGCGGCGATGACGGACGCGGCGGCCAACGAAAGCTCGATGGCCAAACGCTTCGCGCCCACTTCGTTACCACTGTCCGAGTGGAGCTCCGGCGACGATACCGCGCGCGCCCGCACTTTTCCGCGTCGACCTCGGCGGCCTCGCGTAGTGGCGCTCGCGCTGCTGCGCATACTGACGTCACTGCTGGCGCTGGCATTGCTGCCAGTCCGCTCGCGACCCGACATTCCACTCGCACCGGTTTGTTTTGATTTGATTAACACAAAAAACAAAACAAAAACAAAACAAAAAGCACGCTGTTTATCAAGCGCTGGGTTTTTTCCACTGAACACGTGATCAGTAGAAAAACAAGTGCACTCACGCACACAGTCAAACGATTGCGATAACACACACAAGCAGTGTATTTGGCACAGCCAATCAGCGCGAAGCACGTCTCAAAAGAGACTGATAACTACCGGTAAATACTGATAAGCACAGAACCGTCAACCGTCCGTAGGCACGTCTTGACTCAACGAGCGTTCGATCGCGACTGAGTAGATAGGGACAGAGAGTCGCTGGATCTCTCCAAGTTTGTTTAACGTGGCATGTTCCACAATGAGGGATTACAACCACGGTTGTCGAATTTTGCATAGTGCAAAATACAACAGTGAGTTCGATTTAATGCGTCGACTAACGCCCCTTAGAGACAACAGCAATTTGCTGTTGGCATCTAGGTACCAATTTGAATATTTGTTGTCGGAACAAATATTCACCCTTGGTGAGGATCGAGGTGTATCTAGCACCTCTGCTGTTCTTTGGGTCCCAGCACCCGGTTGATACGCAACTCCACGTCGAGCCGAAGCTCTACCCGCAACTTGGGTTACCACAGCCACCACGATACTCCCACTAGGGGGCCGACCTCAATGAGAAGCCTTGGAAAACTTCCCAACCCGTGGTACCGAAAAATAAAGAGCTCGGTGGGCCCTCCCTTTTAGTCTCCGACAGACTCGGACGTTGGGAAACCGGGGTCCCTTTAGTCGCCTCGTACGACAAGTTGGGATTTACTGTGGTGAAATTCTAAGCCCCGCCAACCACACGGGGGTGGCCAGTTTTGACAATCAAGTCCGGGACTGGCAGCCCAACTGTCCCTATTAGTCGCCTCATACGACAAGCTGAGACTCACTGTGGTGAAATTCTAAGCCCCGCCAACCACACGGGGGTGGCCAGTTTTGACAATCAAGTCCGGGACTGGCAGCCCAACTGTCCCTATTAGTCGCCTCATACGACAAGCTGAGACTCACTGTGGTGAAATTCTAAGCCCCGCCACCACACGGGGGATGCCAGTTTTGACAATCAAGTCCGGGACTGGCAGCCCAACTGTCCCTATTAGTCGCCTTGTACGACAAGCTGAGACTCACTGAGGTGGTATTCTAACCCGCCAACCCCACGGGTGAAGAGAGTGCCAGTTTTGGCTTCCTAGCCCGGGACTGGCAACCCATGTGCGGCTTCTCGTCTCACTTGCTGGAGTCTTCTTTCAAAGACGGCTTTCGCAAAAGCGTCCAGCCATCGCATCCTCTCCGGTGACTCCGTCACTCCAGAGACCAACCAGGCGCCACTTCTGTGCTCTACACCTAGTCCATCAAGGTTCCGCAGATCCGCATAGAGTGGGCATTCACATAAAACGTGAAGCCAGTCCTCTGACTCCGCACCGCATGTACACGCGGCCGTGTCACTGAGGGTTCTCCTGTGCAGAAATGCATTCAGCGATCCATGTCCAGTCAGCAGAAATCCGGCACGAAGACTAAAGCCAAAGTCTTTTCGGCTGAAAACGAAGGCTGCATCTGGGAAAAACTGATGGGTCACACGGCCGTGTTCACCATCAGCATCCCACCGGTGTTGCCACACGCGCAGCATCTCTTCGTCCAGCAGTGCCATCTTTTGCCTCCAGTCAAGGGTTGTGACGTCTTGACCGCTCAGATAATCGCCATCCTCCAACGGGTAGTCGCGCTTAAGTTTGAACCTGACTGCCAAGCGCATGGCAGCCAAGTCCAAAGGGGGAGCTCCAGCAAGAACTTGCAGTGCAACAGTCGAAACTGTCCGGCATACCGGCAGGCTTCCAAGCAGGATAAGGCGCTGACAGGACATAAGATGCCTCCGGGCATGCGTATGTGTCAAGGC
Source organism: Drosophila oshimai (assembly GCA_018150695.1). Classification (NCBI taxonomy): domain Eukaryota; kingdom Metazoa; phylum Arthropoda; class Insecta; order Diptera; family Drosophilidae; genus Drosophila; species Drosophila oshimai. The sequence continues at coordinate 24,296 of JAECWM010000276.1, forward strand.
AACCTTGTACCAAACCGAGGCACCAAATAGTGCACAGGGCACCATGAGTCCAGCATAAATCGCTCGTTTAGCGCGGGGGCCGAGGCCCCAATCAACACGCAAAACTCTAGCCAAGCTGTTAACGACTCCAGCCAGGCGATCGCGTAAAGACGCGACATGCGGGAGAAAACTCAACCGCTCGCCGACTGTGATGCCAAGGTACCGGCAGCGGGCTACATAGGGCAGATTCGCTCCTGCGAACCTGACAAGCGGTGGCCTGTTCGGCGACAGCTTACCCTTAAGCAGCATACACGCTGTCTTGCTGGTGGAAACAGCAACGCCAACATCAGCTCCCCAAGCGCCTACGATGGACATAAGTTCAGCTCCTTTCGTCTCCAGTCCGGATCGTGAGCTCGCCTCGACGATGAGCAACAAGTCGTCTGCATATGCGCTAAGTGCACAAAGTGGCTCTAAGCGCTGAAGAAGCGAGTCCATCATGAGGTTCCATATAAATGGACCACTGATGGACCCCTGTGGGCAACCTCGTGTTACCGGGACAGTGACTTCTCCATGCCTGCTGACCATACTTGCGCTCCTACCGGAGAAGAAGCTTCTCCATAAGCTGGATTCTCGGCAGCCGGAATCGACGATTCGGTGCAGCACAGCATTCCACTCCATGTGGTCGAAGGCTCCCTTGAAGTCCACGAAGATTCCGAGCACGTATCGGGCCGGGCTGGCGGCGACAGTACTCACAACGTGTCTCCAAGCGTCTTCTACGCAGCGTCCTGATTGAAACCCGAACTGCCATCTGCTTCCTTCAGGAAGTATTTCCTTTATCCGGTTCACCATGATCCCTTCAAGCACCTTGCCAAACACTGGCAATAGGCAGATTCCCCGATAAGAGCCAGGATCGCTCCTGTCCTTGTCGTGTCCCTTGAGCAGTGCAACTACTCTTGGGCGTTTCCACTCAGTGGGAAACTGGCCTTCTGCTATACAGCGGGAAAACAACGCTGTCATGTGCTGAGGGATCGCGCGCCATACCGCCTTGCAGATTCCACCTGTGATGCCGTCCATGCCAGGAGAGCGTTTGCTCTTCAACTTGGCGACGCAAGCATCAACTTCTGAGACTTGGAGCTCAGGCGGGGTCTCGTTGGGCATAGGCATCGGTGCAGTCGACTCCGTAATTGGAAAGAAATTACGGAGGAGCACTCGCGCACAGTCGTGCCAGGTTACAACGTGCTCGCCACCCGAACGCAGACTCGCGATATCGGTGCACTGCTTTCGTCCTCGGCATATCCTGTAGACGCGCCCCCATGGATCCTCGGAATTCTCACCAACGAATCTTCGCCAGTTCTGCTCCTTTGCCGACAGAATGAGCTTCTTGTATTGGCCTGTGGAAATCCGCAGGTCAATTTGAAGCTGTTGTACATCGTCGGTGCCACGCCGACGCGCATTCTGGAGCCTACGCCTCAGTCTCCTGACCTCACGGCGCTTGGTACTAAGGTCGGCAGTCCACCAGACCACTTTCCTCGTGGCTCTTGGCAGTCTTGGCCCAAACACGCTGTCGCATGCTTGGTGCACTAAGGCACGCAGTGCTGCAGCCTGACTATCCAACGGTTCCGCGGCGAGATTCTCTGGTAGCTCGGCTGCCAATCTGGTCACCTCTTCATCAAACAGTCGCCAGTTTGCATTTTGTGTGTTCCAGGACGGCACAGGAGCAACGCTCTCAACTGTATTGCTGGGGACTCGCGATACCGTAACACGGATCATGTTATGGTCGCTGAGGTCCCACTCGTCCACACTCCAGTCATATGCGGCCCACATAGACGCTGCTTCGTTGACGACTGTCACGTCGATATCGGCTTGCGCGTCACTTAGACTATCAAACGTGTACGTATCTGTTGGCTGGTTTAACGCTCCGGCTCGTCGCTCGAGTAACCACTCAGACAACAGCTCACCCCGTTGGTGGTTTAAGTGCCCCCGAGAATTCTCGGGAAGCTTGCTAAACCACATGGGGGATACTGCGTTCGCGTCAAGTCCCACGATGGCAGGATTACTGCTGGCCAGCAGCAGTACCCCATCGAGATACTGTAGATACGGCTCTAGATCTGTGTTAAATTGGCAGTATGCGGAGCTCAGGAAGATTGAGCCATATCTTCCAGTGACACTCACGCATACGCCAAAATCGGTGACCAGTGACTCCATTGGCATGCAGATAGCATCCGGGTCGTTTACGATGACAGCTGCTTTGCCCCGTCTGTCTGCGAATACGCGCATTCCATGTGGAAGGCCCGTAATCCGGCCATCCCCATCGACATAGGGCTCCTGCACCAGTGCGAACGTGTGGTCATGGTCCCTCATCCGGACTCCGAGCTCGATGGTAGCAACTCGACCACGGCCACAATTTGCTTGGATGAAGCTAAACATTGTTAATGTCTAGCTTGCACCCTCGCTAGCACCGCGCCGTAAATCGGGCACGTCGCCGAGAGCATATAATGCCCTGAGGCGAGCCCCTTGAAGCGGCAGTTCCGGCAGTCCACCGGGTTGGTGCACCTCGCTGCAGTGTGGCCTGTTTGTCCGCACTGGCGGCAGACATCCTCCTTGAAGCGGCACTCCGACACCTTATGGTCGAAGCCAACGCATCTATGGCAAGCATAGGTGCGGACCTGCGATCGGCACCGGTATGAGAACCACTTCACGTAGATACGGTCCGTCTTCTCTAATACCGCCATCGCACTCTCGTCCAGGTCCAGCGTGATGTTCGCTGTGGCGCCATCCTTGGCCGACCAAGGCTTCGTCTCTAAGTGGACCGCTTTCTTGAACGCCGCCGGTGAGAAGTCCTCCTTGAGATGATTCTCATACAGCTCCTGCATAAAGACATCGGGGGCAATAGTTGTGTCAACTTGGTACACGACCATCCTTGGTCGCGGAGCCTTGCTCTGCTTGACATCAAGTCCAACCTCCGTGAACTTCTTATTTCCCACGACCTTCTTGAGCTCGTTCACCGACGGCGTACGGATCACTGCTCCGCCGCGCTTCAGCTCCCTCACCTCATGCACCCTGACACCTAGAGCAGGTGCGACCTCCTTCATTACCTTCTCGGCCACCTGTTTACTCGACACTTTCGGGTCTCGGCTCGTGACAATCGCTGACCAGGTCTCCACGGGCTTCCTAGCCCGTGGTGCAGCGGTTGGAGCACCCAGTGGAGGAAATGACACAGCGGCAGCGGCGACGGTAGCTTTCGAGGCTGGCGGCGGCATGCTTGCCTGACCCGCACCACTCTCTAGCACGGCGTTCCTGGTAGCCAGTGCTGTGGCTAGCTCGTCGAACCGCTTGGTGGCTTCCAGGATCTCTAGAGCAGCATCCATGCTGACTCCAGACAGCAACACTGTCCGTCTCACAGCACTCTGCACTCGCGATAGCTCCTCGAGTACCGCACGGGTTCCACCGGCCACAATAGCCCAGGCCGAGCTAGGGGCATCGGCGGAGGCAGAGGCAGAGGCAGCGACAGTGACAGCGGGGACAACAACAGCGGCGGGAGCGACAGCGGGGACAACAACATCGGCGGCAGCATCAGTGGGAGCGGCAGAGGTAAGGGTAACGGCGGGAGTAGTGGGGGCAACAGCAGCCTCAGCAACAGCAGCAGCGGGAACAACCTGGTCAGCGGGACCAGCGGCAGCGGCGATGACGGACGCGGCGGCCAACGAAAGCTCGATGGCCAAACGCTTCGCGCCCACTTCGTTACCACTGTCCGAGTGGAGCTCCGGCGACGATACCGCGCGCGCCCGCACTTTTCCGCGTCGACCTCGGCGGCCTCGCGTAGTGGCGCTCGCGCTGCTGCGCATACTGACGTCACTGCTGGCGCTGGCATTGCTGCCAGTCCGCTCGCGACCCGACATTCCACTCGCACCGGTTTGTCTTGATTTGATTAAATCAAAAAACAAAACAAAAACAAAACAAAAATCACGCTGTTTATTAAGCGCTGGGTTTTTTCCACTGAACACGTGATCAGTAGAAAAACAAGTGCACTCACGCACACAGTCAAACGATTGCGATAACACACACAAGCAGTGTATTTGGCACAGCCAATCAGCGCGAAGCACGTCTCAAAAGAGACTGATAACTACCGGTAAATACTGATAAGCACAGAACCGTCAACCGTCCGTAGGCACGTCTTGACTCAACGAGCGTTCGATCGCGACTCAGTAGATAGGGACAGAGAGTCGCTGGATCTCTCCAAGTTTGTTTAACGTGGCATGTTCCACAATGAGGGATTACAACCACGGTTGTCGAATTTTGCATAGTGCAAAATACAACAGTGAGTTCGATTTAATGCGTCGACTAACGCCCCTTAGAGACAACAGCAATTTGCTGTTGGCATCTAGGTACCAATTTGAATATTTGTTGTCGGAACAAATATTCACCCTTGGTGAGGATCGAGGTGTATCTAGCACCTCTGCTGTTCTTTGGGTCCCAGCACCCGGTTGATACGCAACTCCACGTCGAGCCGAAGCTCTACCCGCAACTTGGGTTACCACAGCCACCACGATACTCCCACTAGGGGGCCGACCTCAATGAGAAGCCTTGGAAAACTTCCCAACCCGTGGTACCGAAAAATAAAGAGCTCGGTGGGCCCTCCCTTTTAGTCTCCGACAGACTCGGACGTTGGGAAACCGGGGTCCCTTTAGTCGCCTCGTACGACAAGTTGGGATTTACTGTGGTGAAATTCTAAGCCCCGCCAACCACACGGGGGTGGCCAGTTTTGACAATCAAGTCCGGGACTGGCAGCCCAACTGTCCCTATTAGTCGCCTCATACGACAAGCTGAGACTCACTGTGGTGAAATTCTAAGCCCCGCCAACCACACGGGGGTGGCCAGTTTTGACAATCAAGTCCGGGACTGGCAGCCCAACTGTCCCTATTAGTCGCCTCATACGACAAGCTGAGACTCACTGTGGTGAAATTCTAAGCCCCGCCACCACACGGGGGATGCCAGTTTTGACAATCAAGTCCGGGACTGGCAGCCCAACTGTCCCTATTAGTCGCCTTGTACGACAAGCTGAGACTCACTGAGGTGGTATTCTAACCCGCCAACCCCACGGGTGAAGAGAGTGCCAGTTTTGGCTTCCTAGCCCGGGACTGGCAACCCATGTGCGGCTTCTCGTCTCACTTGCTGGAGTCTTCTTTCAAAGACGGCTTTCGCAAAAGCGTCCAGCCATCGCATCCTCTCCGGTGACTCCGTCACTCCAGAGACCAACCAGGCGCCACTTCTGTGCTCTACACCTAGTCCATCAAGGTTCCGCAGATCCGCATACAGTGGGCATTCACATAGAACGTGAAGCCAGTCCTCTGACTCCGCACCGCATGTACACGCGGCCGTGTCACTGAGGGTTCTCCTGTGCAGAAATGCATTCAGCGATCCATGTCCAGTCAGCAGAAATCCGGCACGAAGACTAAAGCCAAAGTCTTTTCGGCTGAAAACGAAGGCTGCATTTGGGAAAAACTGATGGGTCACACGGCCGTGTTCACCATCAGCATCCCACCGGTGTTGCCACACGCGCAGCATCTCTTCGTCCAGCAGTGCCATCTTTTGCCTCCAGTCAAGGGTTGTGACGTCTTGACCGCTCAGATAATCGCCATCCTCCAACGGGTAGTCGCGCTTAAGTTTGAACCTGACTGCCAAGCGCATGGCAGCCAAGTCCAAAGGGGGAGCTCCAGCAAGAACTTGCAGTGCAACAGTCGAAACTGTCCGGCATACCGGCAGGCTTCCAAGCAGGATAAGGCGCTGACAGGACATAAGATGCCTCCGGGCATGCGTATGTGTCAAGGCAACCTTGTACCAAACCGAGGCACCAAATAGTGCACAGGGCACCATGAGTCCAGCATAAATCGCTCGTTTAGCGCGGGGGCCGAGGCCCCAATCAACACGCAAAACTCTAGCCAAGCTGTTAACGACTCCAGCCAGGCGATCGCGTAAAGACGCGACATGCGGGAGAAAACTCAACCGCTCGCCGACTGTGATGCCAAGGTACCGGCAGCGGGCTACATAGGGCAGATTCGCTCCTGCGAACCTGACAAGCGGTGGCCTGTTCGGCGACAGCTTACCCTTAAGCAGCATACACGCTGTCTTGCTGGTGGAAACAGCAACGCCAACATCAGCTCCCCAAGCGCCTACGATGGACATAAGTTCAGCTCCTTTCGTCTCCAGTCCGGATCGTGAGCTCGCCTCGACGATGAGCAACAAGTCGTCTGCATATGCGCTAAGTGCACAAAGTGGCTCTAAGCGCTGAAGAAGCGAGTCCATCATGAGGTTCCATATAAATGGACCACTGATGGACCCCTGTGGGCAACCTCGTGTTACCGGGACAGTGACTTCTCCATGCCTGCTGACCATACTTGCGCTCCTACCGGAGAAGAAGCTTCTCCATAAGCTGGATTCTCGGCAGCCGGAATCGACGATTCGGTGCAGCACAGCATTCCACTCCATGTGGTCGAAGGCTCCCTTGAAGTCCACGAAGATTCCGAGCACGTATCGGGCCGGGCTGGCGGCGACAGTACTCACAACGTGTCTCCAAGCGTCTTCTACACAGCGTCCTGATTGAAACCCGAACTGCCATCTGCTTCCTTCAGGAAGTATTTCCTTTATCCGGTTCACCATGATCCCTTCAAGCACCTTGCCAAACACTGGCAATAGGCAGATTCCCCGATAAGAGCCAGGATCGCTCCTGTCCTTGTCGTGTCCCTTGAGCAGTGCAACTACTCTTGGGCGTTTCCACTCAGTGGGAAACTGGCCTTCTGCTATACAGCGGGAAAACAACGCTGTCATGTGCTGAGGGATCGCGCGCCATACCGCCTTGCAGATTCCACCTGTGATGCCGTCCATGCCAGGAGAGCGTTTGCTCCTCAACTTGGCGACGCAAGCATCAACTTCTGAGACTTGGAGCTCAGGCGGGGTCTCGTTGGGCATAGGCATCGGTGCAGTCGACTCCGTAATTGGAAAGAAATTACGGAGGAGCACTCGCGCACAGTCGTGCCAGGTTACAACGTGCTCGCCACCCGAACGCAGACTCGCGATATCGGTGCACTGCTTTCGTCCTCGGCATATCCTGTAGACGCGCCCCCATGGATCCTCGGAATTCTCACCAACGAATCTTCGCCAGTTCTGCTCCTTTGCCGACAGAATGAGCTTCTTGTATTGGCCTGTGGAAATCCGCAGGTCAATTTGAAGCTGTTGTACATCGTCGGTGCCACGCCGACGCGCATTCTGGAGCCTACGCCTCAGTCTCCTGACCTCACGGCGCTTGGTACTAAGGTCGGCAGTCCACCAGACCACTTTCCTCGTGGCTCTTGGCAGTCTTGGCCCAAACACGCTGTCGCATGCTTGGTGCACTAAGGCACGCAGTGCTGCAGCCTGACTATCCAACGGTTCCGCGGCGAGATTCTCTGGTAGCTCGGCTGCCAATCTGGTCACCTCTTCATCAAACAGTCGCCAGTTTGCATTTTGTGTGTTCCAGGACGGCACAGGAGCAACGCTCTCAACTGTATTGCTGGGGACTCGCGATACCGTAACACGGATCATGTTATGGTCGCTGAGGTCCCACTCGTCCACACTCCAGTCATATGCGGCCCACATAGACGCTGCTTCGTTGACGACTGTCACGTCGATATCGGCTTGCGCGCCACTTAGACTATCAAACGTGTACGTATCTCTTGGCTGGTTCAACGCTTCGGCTCGTCGCTCGAGTAACCACTCAGACAACAGCTCACCCCGTTGGTGGTTTAAGTGCCCCCGAGAATTCTCGGGAAGCTTGCTAAACCACATGGGGGATACTGCGTTCGCGTCAAGTCCCACGATGGCAGGATTACTGCTGGCCAGCAGCAGTACCGCATCGAGATACTGTAGATACGGCTCTAGATTTGTGTTAAATTGGCAGTATGCGGAGCTCAGGAAGATTGAGCCATATCTTCCAGTGACACTCACGCATACTCCAAAGTCGGTGACCAGTGATTCCATTGGCATGCAGATAGCATCCGGGTCGTTTACGATGACAGCTGCTTTGCCCCGTCTGTCTGCGAATACGCGCATTCCATGTGGAAGGCCCGTAATCCGGCCAGCCCCATCGACATAGGGCTCCTGCACCAGTGCGAACGTGTGGTCATGGTCCCTCATCCGGACTCCGAGCTCGATGGTAGCAACTCGACCACGGCCACAATTTGCTTGGATGAAGCTAAACATTGTTAATGTCTAGCTTGCACCCTCGCTAGCACCGCGCCGTAAATCGGGCACGTCGCCGAGAGCATATAATGCCCTGAGGCGAGCCCCTTGAAGCGGCAGTTCCGGCAGTCCACCGGGTTGGTGCACCTCGCAGCAGTGTGGCCTGTTTGTCCGCACTGGCGGCAGACATCCTCCTTGAAGCGGAACTCCGACACCTTATGGTCGAAGCCAACGCATCTATGGCAAGCATAGGTGCGGACCTGCGATCGGCACCGGTATGAGAACCACTTTACGTAGATACGGTCCGTCTTCTCTAATACCGCCATCGCACTCTCGTCCAGGTCCAGCGTGATGTTCGCTGTGGCGCCATCCTTGGCCGACCAAGGCTTCGTCTCTAAGTGGACCGCTTTCTTGAACGCCGCCGGTGAGAAGTCCTCCTTGAGATGATTCTCGTACAGCTCCTGCATGAAGACATCGGGGGCAATAGTGGTGTCAACCTGGTACACGACCATCCTTGGTCGCGGAGCCTTGCTCTGCTTGACATCAAGTCCAACCTCCGTGAACTTCTTATTTCCCACAACCTTCTTGAGCTCGTTTACCGACGGCGTACGGATCACTGCTCCGCCGCGCTTCAGCTCCCTCACCTCATGCACCCTGACACCTAGAGCAGGTGCGACCTCCTTCATTACCTTCTCGGCCACCTGTTTACTCGACACTTTCGGGTCTCGGCTCGTAACAATCGCTGACCAGGTCTCCACGGGCTTCCTAGCCCGTGGTGCAGCGGTTGGAGCACCCAGTGGAGGAAATGCGGCAGCGGCGACGGTAGCTTTCGAGGCTGGCGGCGGCATGCTTGCCTGACCCGCACCACTCTCTAGCACGGCGTTCCTGGTAGCCAGTGCTGTGGCTAGCTCGTCGAACCGCTTGGTGGCTTCCAGAATCCCTAGAGCAGCATCCATGCTGACTCCAGACAGCAACACTGCCCGCCTCACTGCACTCTGCACTCGCGATAGCTCCTCGAGTACCGCACGGGTTCCACCGGCCACAATAGCCCAGGCCGAGCTAGGGGCAGCGGCGGAGGCAGAGGCAGAGGCAGCGACAGCGGGGACAGCAACAGCGGCGGCAGCAACAGCGGGAACAACAACAGCGGCGGCAGCATCAGTGAGGGCAGCAACAGTGTGGGCAGCAGTAGTGGGGGCGGCAGAGGTGAGGGTAGCGGCGGGAGCAGTGGGGGCAACAGCAGCCTCAGCAACAGCAGCAGCAGGGACAACCTGGTCAGCGGGACCAGCGGCAGCGGCGATGACGGACGCGGCGGCCAACGAAAGCTCGATGGCCAAACGTTTCGCGCCCACTTCGTTACCACTGTCCGAGTGGAGCTCCGGCGACGATACCGCGCGCGCCCGCACTTTTCCGCGTCGACCTCGGCGGCCTCGGGTAGTGGCGCTCGCGCTGCTGCGCATACTGACGTCACTGCTGGCGCTGGCATTGCTGCCAGTCCGCTCGCGACCCGACATACCACTCGCACCGGTGTTTGTTTTGGTTAGAATAACACAAAAAACAAAACAAAAACAAAACAAAAGCACGCTGTTTATAACGCGCCTAGTTGCTGGGTTTTTTCCACTGGGTTTTTTCCACTGAACACGCGGTCAGCAGAAAAACAAGTGCACTCACGCACACACTCAAACGGTTTCGTTGCTTGCGATAACACGCACAAGCACCTGTATTTGGCACGGCCAATCAGCGCGAAGCACGTCTCAAAAGAGACAGATAATTACTGATAAGCACAGAATACGACCTCAACCGTCCGTAGGCACGTCTTCACTCAACGAGCGTTCGATCGCGACTGAGTAGATAGGGACAGAGAGTCGCTGGATCTCTCCAAGTTTGTTTAACGTGGCATGTTCCACAATGAGGGATTACAACCACGGTTGTCGAATTTTGCATAGTGCAAAATACATACAACAGTGAGTTCGATTTAATGCGTCGACTAACGCCCCTTAGAGACAACAGCAATTTGCTGTTGGCATCTAGGTACCAATTTGAATATTTGTTGTCGGAACAAATATTCACCCTTGGTGAGGATCGAGGTGTATCTAGCACCTCTGCTGTTCTTTGGGTCCCAGCACCCGGTTGATACGCAACTCTACGTCGAGCCGAAGCTCTACCCGCAACTTGGGTTACCATAGCCACCACGATACTCCCACTAGGGGGCCGACCTCAATGAGAAGCCTTGGAAAACTTCCCAACCCGTGGTACCGAAAAATAAAGAGCTCGGTGGGCCCTCCCTTTTAGTCTCCGACAGACTCGGACGTTGGGAAACTGGGGTCCCTTTAGTCGCCTCGTACGACAAGTTGGGATTTATTGTGGTGAAATTCTAAGCCCCGCCAACCACACGGGGGTGGCCAGTTTTGACAATCAAGTCCGGGACTGGCAGCCCAACTGTCCCAATTAGTCGCCTCGTACGACAAGTTGGGATTTACTGTGGTGAAATTCTAAGCCCCGCCAACCGCACGGGGGAGGCCAGTTTTGACAGTCAAGTCCGGGACTGGCAGCCCAACTGTCCCTATTAGTCGCCTTGTACGACAAGCTGAGACTCACTGAGGTGGTATTCTAACCCGCCAACCCCACGGGTGAAGAGAGTGCCAGTTTTGGCTTCCTAGCCCGGGACTGGCAACCCATGTGCGGCTTCTCGTCTCACTTGCTGGAGTCTTCTTTCAAAGACGGCTTTCGCAAAAGCGTCCAGCCATCGCATCCTCTCCGGTGACTCCGTCACTCCAGAGACCAACCAGGCGCCACTTCTGTGCTCTACACCTAGTCCATCAAGGTTCCGCAGATCCGCATACAGTGGGCATTCACATAGAACGTGAAGCCAGTCCTCTGACTCCGCACCGCATGTACACGCGGCCGTGTCACTGAGGGTTCTCCTGTGCAGAAATGCATTCAGCGATCCATGTCCAGTCAGCAGAAATCCGGCACGAAGACTAAAGCCAAAGTCTTTTCGGCTGAAAACGAAGGCTGCATCTGGGAAAAACTGATGGGTCACACGGCCGTGTTCACCATCAGCATCCCACCGGTGTTGCCACACGCGCAGCATCTCTTCGTCCAGCAGTGCCATCTTTTGCCTCCAGTCAAGGGTTGTGACGTCTTGACCGCTCAGATAATCGCCATCCTCCAACGGGTAGTCGCGCTTAAGTTTGAACCTGACTGCCAAGCGCATGGCAGCCAAGTCCAAAGGGGGAGCTCCAGCAAGAACTTGCAGTGCAACAGTCGAAACTGTCCGGCATACCGGCAGGCTTCCAAGCAGGATAAGGCGCTGACAGGACATAAGATGCCTCCGGGCATGCGTATGTGTCAAGGCAACCTTGTACCAAACCGAGGCACCAAATAGTGCACAGGGCACCATGAGTCCAGCATAAATCGCTCGTTTAGCGCGGGGGCCGAGGCCCCAATCAACACGCAAAACTCTAGCCAAGCTGTTAACGACTCCAGCCAGGCGATCGCGTAAAGACGCGACATGCGGGAGAAAACTCAACCGCTCGCCGACTGTGATGCCAAGGTACCGGCAGCGGGCTACATAGGGCAGATTCGCTCCTGCGAACCTGACAAGCGGTGGCCTGTTCGGCGACAGCTTACCCTTAAGCAGCATACACGCTGTCTTGCTGGTGGAAACAGCAACGCCAACATCAGCTCCCCAAGCGCCTACGATGGACATAAGTTCAGCTCCTTTCGTCTCCAGTCCGGATCGTGAGCTCGCCTCGACGATGAGCAACAAGTCGTCTGCATATGCGCTAAGTGCACAAAGTGGCTCTAAGCGCTGAAGAAGCGAGTCCATCATGAGGTTCCATATAAATGGACCACTGATGGACCCCTGTGGGCAACCTCGTGTTACCGGGACAGTAACTTCTCCATGCCTGCTGACCATACTTGCGCTCCTACCGCAGAAGAAGCTTCTCCATAAGCTGGATTCTCGGCAGCCGGAATCGACGATTCGGTGCAGCACAGCATTCCACTCCATGTGGTCGAAGGCTCCCTTGAAGTCCACGAAGATTCCGAGCACGTATCGGGCCGGGCTGGCGGCGACGGTACTCACAACGTGTCTCCAAGCGTCTTCTACGCAGCGTCCTGATTGAAACCCGAACTGCCATCTGCTTCCTTCAGGAAGTATTTCCTTTATCCGGTTCACCATGATCCCCTCAAGCACCTTGCCAAACACTGGCAATAGGCAGATTCCCCGATAAGAGCCAGGATCGCTCCTGTCCTTGTCGTGTCCCTTGAGCAGTGCAACTACTCTTGGGCGTTTCCACTCAGTGGGAAACTGGCCTTCTGCTATACAGCGGGAAAACAACGCTGTCATGTGCTGAGGGATCGCGCGCCATACCGCCTTGCAGATTCCACCTGTGATGCCGTCCATGCCAGGAGAGCGTTTGCTCTTCAACTTGGCGACTCAAGCATCAACTTCTGAGACTTGGAGCTCAGGCGGGGTCTCGTTGGGCATAGGCATCGGTGCAGTCGACTCCGTAATTGGAAAGAAATTACGGAGGAGCACTCGCGCACAGTCGTGCCAGGTTACAACGTGCTCGCCACCCGAACGCAGACTCGCGATATCGGTGCACTGCTTTCGTCCTCGGCATATCCTGTAGACGCGCCCCCATGGATCCTCGGAATTCTCACCAACGAATCTTCGCCAGTTCTGCTCCTTTGCCGACAGAATGAGCTTCTTGTATTGGCCTGTGGAAATCCCCAGGTCAATTTGAAGCTGTTGTACATCGTCGGTGCCACGCCGATGCGCATTCTGGAGCCTACGCCTCAGTCTCCTGACCTCACGGCGCTTGGTACTAAGGTCGGCAGTCCACCAGACCACTTTCCTCGTGGCTCTTGGCAGTCTTGGCCCAAACACGCTGTCGCATGCTTGGTGCACTAAGGCACGCAGTGCTGCAGCCTGACTATCCAACGGTTCCGCGGCGAGATTCTCTGGTAGCTCGGCTGCCAATCTGGTCACCTCTTCGTCGAACAGTCGCCAGTTTGCATTTTGTGTGTTCCAGGACGGCACAGGAGCAACGCTCTCAACTGTATTGCTGGGGACTCGCGATACCGTAACACGGATCATGTTATGGTCGCTGAGGTCCCACTCGTCCACACTCCAGTCATATGCGGCCCACATAGACGCTGCTTAGTTGCCAAAAGTAAGATATATAATAATGAACAAAATGGTGGTGCTGGTTATAATAATACTGCTAGCCGCAGCCACACAACAAACACCAATACCCACAGAGATGCCGGTAAAAATTACACCGTTGAACAATATTACTGGAACATACATAGAAATAAGCAACAGAATAACACTCATATCAGCCGAATGGACGGTAATATCGTATTTCGATTTAAAAACATTAGCACAAGAAATAAGGATCTTTAAGGAGAGTGTTGACGGACTCGCAAAATGGTGTCAAAAGGGTGAAAAATGTCCGACGGTTATCCATGCATTACAACAGGAGGCGTTGGAGTTCGACGATACACAGAGGCTGTTTGAGCATCATCGACAGAAGAGAGGAGCACTCAATCTGATAGGAAATTTAGCAAATGGATTATTCGGAGTCCTGGACTCGCAGTACGCACAGGAGATGGAACAAACCATAAAGCGAATACAGGCGAGTGAGGTACGGAACACTCACTTGCTGAGAAACCAGACCTCGATTCTGGACAGCACAGTCAACATTATGAAGGCTAGTAACACTGCAATTGAAGAAAGAATGCGGTACGTGGAAAAACAAATAAGCGAGCTGGATAACACAATCAAGGGGAGTAGTTTGGCGCAGGTAACGACCGAGATATCGTTGTTGGCCGGGCACATCAAAAGGACACAAGAAGCAATAGTAAATGTTGTAACAGGCATTCAAGGAGGCGTAATAAATCCAGCGCTACTATCGGTAAACCAACTAAAAGACGAGCTGGTAAACATACAGGCGCACTTACCGATCGGAAGAAGACTGCCCATAACGAAGGAAACCATACACGATGTATACAAAATTATGACAACTGAAGTCCAGGAGTTGGATGAATTGTTGGTGTTTCATACAAAAATTCCATTAGTCGATGAAGAGGAATACAACATATACCATTTAGCCCCGATCCCGCTAGTACAAGACAACAAAATAAGGGTCATAGTAACGGAAACAGAATACCTCGCCATTAGCGACCACCGCGATAGACATTTTCCAATCTCAAATGACGAGCTCCAAAAATGCATGAAATTGTCTAAGGGACCATTGTTATGCAAACTACAGCAGGCCACATTAGGACCAGCAGACGAACAACTACGTTGCACATTGGCAGCGTTTCACAAAGAACCAACGCCGGTATGCAAAAGGCAGGAGGTGGACAGATCCAGTGTATGGTACAAGATTGCGGCACCGAACTCATGGATTTTCGCAACAAAAAGAGAAATTACGCTAACATACGTGTGCGGCGAAGAAAGAAATCAAGTGCTGCTAAATGGAAGTGGAATAGTCACCTTAAATAACGACTGCATCGCAAGAAGCCCTATGATTATCCTACAAGGCCACCCTAAAGGGGAGTCAGTAGTGAAAACATCGGAAGCGGCAATTTTTATACATCCAATAGAAATAGAGGCAGGAAATACGGTAATGCCAAGCGTAACACCTGGGTCCGCAGCAATTTCAGGAAAATTAATTGAGTTACAGGAACAAGTACATCGGTTACGAAGCAGTCAAGATCAAGTGGAAGACAGCTCAGAAATGTCAATGAGCAACAAGTACATGACCGTAACAATAGCAGCAACACTAGTCGCAGTAGTTGCAATAGCAGTGGTTATAATAAAAATCGTGTACAAAGGAAAAACAAAAATTGAGGTACCGACAGAAGAAGCGAACGCAACAATAAAACAAGTAATGAAAAAGAATGAATCAGTGCCAAAACCAGATGTACCAGCGCCAAGAACTCGTGTGCATAAGCAATATAGACTGAGTGACTCAGACATAGACCAAGTATAAAAAAAAAAAAAAAAGAAGGGAAAAGAAAAAAAAACAGATTAGGATTAAGAAGAAAACAACATTTTATTCAAATAAGTGAAATATTCTGATCGTCGATAATGCCATACATGTCTTTAATTCCGGAGTCACAAGAAGAGTCAGAGTCATACGGTTCTTCGGCGACAGGATAGGTGCGGTGCGGTATACGGTCAATACGTCGAATCGCATAACAAACGTAAGCAAAACGTTCGTCAGCCAAGATGATCACAGCACCTTGCCACAATTTAAGATGAGTGTGGGCAGGATAACGAAGGGCATCGACGGTAAAGTCACGATAAGAGTACAAGTCGGCCATTCCTTCATGTCGACGAATAAACACTAGAGGATCTTCGAACAGATTGGTCCATTTGGAAGAAAGAGGCCGCGTGAATAAATGGCCGTTAAGGGCAACGGTGATCTGGATGCAGGTCCGAGACATGGTAGAAATACGAATGAGAAAATACCAGCAAAAACTGTCATTTATATAGTTTTAACAGGTCAACAAAATAACAATAAATCGCAAGATCAGCAATGGTCGAACACAAAAATATATATATGTATACGCAAACAAAAAGTAATCTAGAACAGTTAAGCATTTATTGAATAATATAAAACAAAAAAATAATAATAAGAAGATTAATACAACTCGCAGTCCGCGCCGGAATCTGATTCATGATCCCAGAAGCACTCAGCCTTTAAAACTGGGCTGGAGCTACGATGAAGGGTGACTGGAATACGTCGGAAGTAAACATCGATGTTGTTGTGGTCAAAATGGAGGATGCAGGTAGGAGTGAGGTCAATACGGATGGTGCGAAACGCTGGATAGCGCTTTCCACGCATGACGAATCCACATGGACTGGTGATACGAAGCTTGTCGCCACGTCGATCCATACTGGCACCACCAGGGTACATGATGGAGTGTCCGTGAGGCACAGGATGAGCGGAGGCTTCACCGAACACATAAATCACAAGTTGAGCTTCCAGAACAAAAGACATGGTGACGGAGGTTAAGTGACTACAACATCGAAGCGCGAGCGGCACCCTTTTATTGAGGCCATTCCTCAATGGGGGGGGAGAATGTTCGTAACCGAAGCCAACCCCAACTACAACCAGCAGTCATAACGCAACTCGAACCCAAGAACCAAGAAGCAGTGCAGGGGTAACGCAACTGAAGCCACACCCACTACCAGGCGGTAAGCGAGTAACTGCTGATCAGCAGAGTTACCACTAGCTAAACCCACGCAAGCAGCCGACGCACCGACGGGCCGTCACACCAACGGAGCGACCAGCACAGCGAGTCAGCAGAAGCACACTGACCTATTACGCTGGCCACTACGGAATGGGAACATTACCGAGCATAGCAGAATGACATTAACCTACTGAGCCGGGGGCAAGCGTTAACATACATTGCACCAAACGGTTTATAACTTCCGCAGTCAAATAGTATTTAAGATGAGAACATTACACCAATAAAGTTAGTTATTGTCGCAGAATCAAACCCGTGTGTTACTTCTTGTTAAGCCGCGGAAACGGCAGAAACTCCCGATCATCTCTTCGGTTAAAGACAAACATCTGCACGGCCCCAGGAGCATCGAGACTCCTGCGCGGACATTCAGATAGCAAGTTGAGAACAAACACCTTAGAAAATTAATTCTAGTCCATATATATACTATATTTAATCATATAGATATAACAAATATAAGTATATTAAATATAGACAATATTTGGAATTTATAATAATTGCATTTACATATCTTACGTGGGACTCATAGTTTTGGCAGCGCTTTTCATTATTATATTGTATATATTTTTTTTGGTTGGCAAAAATCCTATAGCTGAACCCTCCACGAGGGTGCCAACTGGAAATGGTGCTCCAGTGTCCCTCGGGACGGCACCAGCTAAGATCTGGGATTCGCAGACTGGGGCGGAGCTTTCTCCATAGCCATGCCACATGTTTCTGCGATCTCTTATCATGGCTAAGGTGAAGGGCTGGATCAAGGTGTCATGCGACCCGTGCCGATGATCAACCTGGCTGGGGGCCCTTTAAAAATAGCCCAGTCGCAAACGGAGCATCCGGATACCTGGCGCCCTCCGGATCAGCTAGCCTTACCTCCCGTAGCGCGGATCTCTGCGGGAGGTGGACCACCCTTTCTCCGCAGCTCGTGGGAACAATTATGTACCAAACAGAAAATAAAAAGACAAAGAAGGAGACCGGCACTCCCTTAAATCCGGCGAGGACCGAGGGTCCACAGACAGGGGTTACTGAACCCAAAGTCAACCAAACGGCAGGAGGAATGACAGAGCTCACTGGGGCTAAAGTCAACTCCACCCCGGCGAAACAGCCAACTGGGCTCAATCGCCCCCTGGTCCGAGGCAAGGTGGTGACCGAAACCGACACTCCTGTCACCTCGAGCGACCAGCAAGGTGCTACCACAAGCGCAGCTGCAGCTCAGTCAGGTGCAGGGGCGAAGGGGAGGCCATCCACAAGCAAGGCCAAGATGGATAGGTACGGGGAGAGGAAATCCGCCGCGGCCATCCTTGAGAGGCAAGCACACAGCAACATCACCACCCCCTCAGCGGAGTGGTTAAAGAAACTGGATTGGGCTAAGTCTGTGTTGCCCAATTTCGTATTGGAGAGGCCGAAGGAGGACCCTAAAAATCCCAAACGGCAGCGCTCCCAGGAAAGTGCGGCTCAAAATGCCCCGAAGAAGATTCGCACGCACGTGCCCGTCGTGCCGAACAAAAGCTTCGCTGAGATGGCAAAGGACAAGATCCTCCTTGGAGTCCTGGACCAAGGCGACGCTGAGGGCAGAATCCCTAGAAGCCAGTGGAAGTGGGTTGAGGCAGCACTGGCTGTACAATGCTTCGAGGTGCTGGAAGCGGACCCTGGACCTCCACCAATCTGCAAAGATGCAGGGTGGTACCAGGGTAACGTCAAGGTGATGGCGTGCGAAGGGGCTAGGTCGGCAGAGCTACTGAAAGCGGCCGTATCTAGACTGGGTGAGGTCTACCCGGGTGCCAAGCTGGTCGCTGTCGACTGGAAGGACGTCCCGAGTAGGCCAAGAGCCGTTATATGGGTCCCGTCCTCCTTTAAGGAGCCGGAGAAGATCCTGGCGATGTTGCAAAGATGCAACCCCAACCTGCCGTCCTCCGACTGGAAGGTGGCGAAGGTGGAGGAGACGCAGGGCCCCTTGCGTCAGGTGGTAATCATCCTTAATAAGGACTCCGCTGCACCCATTGATGCAATGCACGGAGAGCTAAACTTCGGTTTTAGCTCGGTGCGCATCAGGGTGTACAAGTCAGACACCAAGCAGAAGGACGAGCCTGGTGTTGAAGAAGTGCTGGCCACCGAGGTGGAAGAGCCAGGCAGGGATGAGGAGGACTGCGAGTCGGTGATATCCGATGCATCCCTTCTCCAGGGCTTCAGCAAGCTGGGTCATGGGAGTACTGACTCCATGGGCGAAGTTTTCGCTGAGGACCTGGATGCTGACGCGACGGTGGTGGAGGCAAATCAGCACGATGTCTCTGAGAGTCGTGCAGATAAACCTTCACCATTGTAAAGCAGCCTCTGCTGCCCTCATGCTTCGTCTAGCGAGAGACGAAGCCGACCTGGTGCTGATCCAGGAACCCTGGATTGTATCCAATAGGATATGCGGTCTCAGCACCCCTAAATACAAGCTACTCGTAGCTCAAGGAGAAGGTAAAACCCGTACTTGTATTTTAGCTAAAAGGCACCTTAGTGCATTTATGCTTTATAATTACAGCGATGCGGACACCACAGCGATAAGTCTGGAGCTCCAGGAAAGGTCGCTATGTGTGGTGTCAGCGTACCTGGCGTACGACATCATGGACCCAATACCGGGTCACAAGCTGAGGGAACTTGTAAAGGTTTGTGAAGATCGTGGCACTGGCCTATTGATCGGATGCGACGCAAATGCCCACCATGAGATGTGGGGCAGTACCAATACAAACGAGAGGGGTGAGTTACTTTTTGAATACCTTCTCTCCACCAACTTACTTATCTGCAATAGGGGAAACGACCCCACTTTTGTAATCAAGGACAAGGACCTAACCCTTACCTCAAACTTCATGCATGACCAACTTATAGGGTGGAGTGTTTCTAAAGAACACTCCTTCTCAGATCACAAATATATCGACACAAAATTATGTGCGCCCAATCCTGACCCAGTAACGTTCTCAAACCCCCGCAGAACCAACTGGCCAGCCTTCAAAAACAGACTGGCTAAGGCCCTACCAGCTCCTCCAGAGCAGATTCCTCCATCGGAGGAACATCTCACTTACCTCACGACAGCCTTCACTGAAGCCTGTAACAATGCATATAAAGCATCCTGTCCAATCAGCAAGCCGAGAGGCAAATGGAGACCACCCTGGTGGAAACAAGAAATAGACAAGCTGAGGGTAGAATGTAGGAAACTCTTCAACAGAGCAAAAAGACTAAGTTGTGAACAGAACTGGTCAGAATACAAACACAGTCTAGCTCAATTCAAAAAGCTCACTAGGCAGGCAAAAAGAGAGGATTGGAGAAAATTCACTTCGGGAATTGAATCCTCTTCAGAAGCCGCAAGATTACGAAAGGTACTCTCAAAGTCATCCTCAAATCTGGGCTATCTCAAGAAACAGGACGACTCATAGACTTCTTCTAGCGAAGAAACACTTACACTATTACTAGATACGCATTTTCCAGGTAACACCTTAGGTCCCCACACAAGCGACCCTCAACCATGCCACTCGGTCAAAGTATTGGATGGCATCATGACTGAATCTAACATTAAATGGGCTATAAATAGCTTCGCTCCCTACAAATCTCCAGGTCCCGATGGGATATTTCCGGCACAATTGCAGCAAGGGGAAGATCTTGCTGTCCCTTGGCTAAAAGCCATCTTCACGAACATCATGGCGTTAGGCCATATTCCCCCTTCTTGGCTAACGTCCAAGGTAGTATTTATACCCAAGGCCGGCAAAGCCTCACACACAACACCGAAGGATCTCAGGCCAATAAGCCTGTCCTCATTCCTTCTGAAAACCTTGGAAAGATTGATAGGGCTATACCTAAGAACATCAATCAATCCCTCTCTGCTATCTGAATCTCAGCATGCATACCGTAAAGGCAAATCGACAGAAACAGCACTGCACTCTGTCATATCCAGTATAGAAAAATCCTTGCAAGACAAGGAATATACCCTAGCCGCCTTCTTGGACATAGAAGGAGCCTTCAATAACATCGACTCAAAGGCAATAACCAATGCTATGCTGAGCCTTGGAGTAGATGCTCAGTTGGTGAGATTAGTCACACAGCTGCTACTGAGCAGAAAAGTGACCTCTTCACTGGGAGCATCTACTCTGTGCAGGCATGTCAGCAGAGGTACTCCTCAAGGGGGAGTACTCTCTCCGCTTCTATGGAACCTAGCAGTAAACACGCTGCTTCGAGACATAGAAGATGGGGGGTGCAAGATTGTTGCTTGTGCAGACGATGTGGTTGTTATGCTGCGGGGAAAATTTCCGCAAACCCTTTGTGACATTATGACAGTCAAACTAAGAAAACTGTCAAAATGGGCATCTGAAAGTGGGTTAAACGTAAACCCAAATAAAACCGATCTTATTCTCTTCTCCAGGAAGTATAAGATCCCTAAGTTATCTGCCCCAAAACTAAATGATTCCGTTCTAGAGTTTAGCGACAGTGCAAAATACCTGGGGCTTGTACTAGACAAGAAACTGAACTAGAATCTCACTATAGCGGATAGAGTGCGTAAAGCCAACATTGCACTCTTCACCTGCAAAAAGGCAGTAGGCCTCAAATGGGGTATGTCCCCGTCTGTAGTTAGCTGGTTATACAGCGCCATAGTAAGACCCATCCTCCTGTATGGGGTATCCATTTGGTGGCCAGCGCTGCTGTACAGTTCCAAACTCAAGGCACTCAACAAGGTGCAAAGGGTAGCGCAACTATGCATGACAGGAGCTCTTAGAACAACCTCTAGTGAAGCGCTCAACGCTATTACTAGCATATCCCCAATTCTTCTGGTGGCAAAAGAAATCGCCACCATCACAGCACGACGTCTGAGAGACGCAAACTGCTGGACAGTCCGTAAATACGGACACTCATCCATCCTACCAGAAGGCGCAAACATACAATTAACAGAATATTGCACACCCGTAGAACACACCTCTACAACGTTCAAAACAGCCTTCCCCTCTAGGGAGGACTGGGCGGCAAGCCCCTTTGGACAATATGAATGTATAAATTTCTTCACAGACGGCTCCAAACTCGACAATCGAGTTGGAGGAGGAGTCTTCTGTGAACAACTTAGTATCAAAATACACTTCCGTCTTCCGGACCACTGCAGCGTTTTTCAGGCAGAGATTCTCGCCATAAGCGAGGCTCTCAGCTGCCTACGCCTACACAGCCTTACAAACGGAGTAATTAACATTTACTCAGACAGTCAGGCAGCAATAAAGTCAATTCGTGCGCTATCTTCAAACTCGACGATAGTGAACAACTGCCGCAAATCTCTTCAAGAGATGGCACAGCAGTTCGTTATATCCCTAATCTGGGTGCCAGGGCACCAAAATATTGAGGGGAACGAAATAGCTGATGAACTGGCCAGACGCGGCACTACCACAGTTCTCCTTCCAGACAAGGAGGACTTCCGTATGCCACTAGCCACTTTTAAGCTCAGGACAAGGGAGGGTTTTAGATCCCTTGTACAAGAAACATGGGATAATACCACTCACAGCAACATTAGTCGCCAAACATGGCCTAAGGTTGACGCCAAACGCACCAAAAGGCTTTTCAGTCTACATCGCACACAGTGCACAGCTGTAATTAGAGCAATTACAGGCCACTGGCTCGTAGGAGAACACGCATCCCGACTAAACGTCCCAAACAACGACTTCTGCAGAAGCTGCAAAAACGAGGAAGAAGTAGAATCAGTAGAGCACTACTTCTGCTCCTGTGTGGCCCTTATCAGGCGCAGGAAAAATTATTCAGGAGAATATTTCCTTCACAATCTAGCTGAACTAGCAGCTGTTCCCCCGAAGAAAATAGCAGGTTTCATTAGAGAAACGGGCTGGGATTCTTTATAAATTCATGGTTTAAAGGGTGCAAAAGATCCATGCGGTATCACAATGGGCCAGTGATGGCCTAAGTGGGCTGACCCTGTGTCAGCCGCCGCTCTAACCTAACCTAACCTTGTATATATTTGAAACTTATACATTTTCAATTGCATTTCTCATGACGATTCCATCTTATTAATAATATATCGGGACTAATATATTTATGGAATTGTTTTTCATTATTGTATTGTATGTTTGCGTTTACATATCTTACATGGGACTTATAGTTTTGGCATCGGTCTTCAATATTATATTGTATATATTTGGAACTTATACATTTTCAATTGCATTTCTCATGACGATTCCATCTTATTAATAATATATCGGGACTAATATATTTATGGAATTGTTTTTCATTATTGTATTGTATGTTTGCGTTTACATATCTTACATGGGACTTATAGTTTTGTCATCGGTCTTCAATATTATATTGTATATATTTGGAACTTATACATTTTCAATTGCATTTCTCATGACGATTCCATCTTATTAATAATATATTGGGACTTATATATTTATGGAATTGTTTTTCATTATTGTATTGTGTGTTTGCGTTTACATATCTTACATGGGACTTATAGTTTTGGCATCGGTCTTCAATATTATATTGTATATATTTCGAACTTATACATTTTCAATTGCATTTCTCATAACGATTCCATCTTATTAATAATATATCGGGACTAATATATTTATGGAATTCTTTTTCATTATTGTATTGTATGTTTGCATTTACATATCTTACATGGGACTTATAGTTTTGGCATCGGCCTTCAATATTATATTGTATATATTTGGAACTTATACATTTTCAATTGCATTTCTCATGATATTTCTTTTTAATCATATCATTATCGGACTCATAGTTTTGGCATTATATTGTCTTTATTTATTATTCAAAAAAGTTCATCTCATTTTGTTGTTCCATCCATCCAACCTCCTTCCGTCTCTTCCTCCAGCAATAAAATTTATTGCTCCTTCTTATATACATTATATATTTATATTACAAAATATAATATAATTATATATACATATATAAGTTTGTTGTATACAAAAGTTATCAAATACACAAAGAAAATATTATTGAAAATAATATAACTTTTATACATTTAACTTTTATATATATCGAATCATCAAGCAAAGGATAAGCTTCAGTGGATCGCAGAATGGCAGCTGCTCAACCACTTACAACACCTTGCCTGTTACAAAAGTCGTTTACAATTGATTCTAGGCTTTGTCATTGTATTAAATAATGTTTTTATATGTAACTAGCGCGGCATCAGGTGATCGGAGATCCTCCCAATTTACTATGTTACAAATTACATTGGCATCACATCCATTGTCGTTCATAAAGTGAATTATAAACTTTAAATGGTTTAGAAGCCATACAACGCAAATTGCCCCTTATTTATCATTGCAGTCCAGCACGGATACGACCTTAGAGGCGTTCAGGCATAATCCAACGGACGTAGCGTCATACCACTGTTCGCTCGAACAAGTATTGTGCCATTGGTCCGTACCTGCGGTTCCTCTCGTACTACGCAGGAATGCTGTCGCAACAACGTTTTGTCATTAGTAGGGTAAAACTAACCTGTCTCACGACGGTCTAAACCCAGCTCACGTTCCCTTGCATGGGTGAACAATCCAACGCCTGGTGAATTTTGCTTCACAATGATAGGAAGAGCCGACATCGAAGGATCAAAAAGCGACGTCGCTATGAACGCTTGGCCGCCACAAGCCAGTTATCCCTATGGTAACTTTTCTGACACCTCTTGTTAAAAACTCTTTAAACCAAAAGGATTGATAGGCCGAGCTTTTGCTGTCCCTGTGTGTACTGAACACCGAGATCAAGTCAGCATTTGCCCTTTTGCTCTATGTGTGGTTTCTGTCCGCACTGAGTTGGCCTTGGGACACCTCCGTTATTATTTGAGAGATGTACCGCCCCAGTCAAACTCCCTACCTGGCAATGTCCTTGAATTGGATCATACCTGAGTAATTGGAGTTATACCAAATTTTCAAATCAAAAATACATAAATGCACCGTTTTATTAAAGAATTTGTTTGCGATTATATAACAAACTCGTGATACTTTGATCAAGAAGCTTGCATCAAAACCCAATACCATAAGATATAATAAATATATCCGTATAATGGCTAGGAAATGATACACGTTCCATTTAATCAAGTAAGTAAGGAAACAATAAGAGTAGTGGTATTTCATTGTCGATACCAAACCGAGGTCTAATATCTCCCACTTATTCTACACCTCTTATGTCTCCTTACCTTGGTCCCCAAGAACTAGTGAGATGGTTCGAAGGGAAGCTTAGCTGGGGCCACCAGGCGGGTCGCAGGTTGCGGATAGCGAACGGCCTTCCGGGAAGGTTAGTTGCGAATAAGCGTAAGCGAATAAGCAACCCCGGACAAACAGCGGGTATACCCACGAGGTATACCGACAAGACGCTTGTTTGGCCGTCTTACCACCGTAGCCTTACACACCCCCTCCCTCACAACTACCTACCACCATCCTATCCCTCACATCTCACCTCGGTGCCGGACTAAGGTGTCAACCGACCCGTGCCGATAGTCAACCTGGCTGGGGGCCCGAGTCAACAAATATCCCAGTCGCAAACGGAGGGTTCAGACAAGTGGCGACCGTCTGTCCTAACTGCGCCTTACCCGGGTACGGCGGATCTCTGCCCGGGCGGACCTTATACTTCTCCGCAGCTCGTGGGACCACATGAAGAAGCACAATAAAGATACAAAAATCCCGCAGGATATCCCTGCAGCCGGAGTCGCAAGACTTTTCGAGGATAGATCCCTCGACGGCGAGAGACCACAGGCGGCAGCGCACACGCCTAGGAACCCCCCAGCAGTCCAGGCCAGACCTGCGCTGCAGGTGTTCCCAGCCAGAGAGCGTGGTGTGCCAGCAGGACTTACCCTGCCAGCACGTCCACCCCTCGCGTCTGATAGGCCACACTCTATCAGACAGCTGAAGAAGACTGACGCCCTGCCAGCCCTAGGACAGCCCGGAGGACTGGACGACCCGAACAGGCGTGGCCTGCCAGGGTCAAAAGTCAAGTGGTACCTCAAGTACCTCTTGCAGGGCTTGACGGCAGAGGAGGCCTTAAGGAAGGCAAAGGAGCCGAGAGAGCAACCGGCAGTAGGGGCAGCACCGGCTGGCAAACGGCTGAATACCAGCCGCACACCACCCGCAGACACCCCCAAAAGGTCCAGGCATGGTAAGGCTAGTGAGACAACCTCACGGGCCCCTAGGCAAGATGGACCTAGCACATCAGCAGCAGCAGCGGTAGAGAAGGCAAAGGTGCAGGCCAGGAAGATACCTTCCCAGCCTCGCCGAGACCATCAACCGACTCCCGCCGGAGGACGACCCTCTGGCCCGGCACCACCGCCCTCCGGACCCCGTCCGACATACGCGGAGGCTGCCAAGAAGGCGTCGCACATAAAGGTGGCCATCCTCCCGGAGAAGTTCCCGGTGGTCAGCCTGACCAATGAGGAGCTGTCTGAGTTACAGGAGTCCATCATGGACGAGATGCTCACGTCAGCGTGGAGCGGTCCGGTCGTGTTCAGGGGGATCCACTTCAGGGTGGGTCACCTGATCATCGATTGCCTGGACGAGGGCACAGCTGAGTGGCTAAAACTTGCCGTACCTCAGCTGCGGACGTGGAAGGGAGTACCCCTTGCCACACGAACGGGAGCCGACATCCCGGCAGTCTTCAACGCAACGTTGTTCTGCCCGAGGAGCGCGGATAGGACTAATGAAGAAATTCTGGCCTTCATCGGTTTCCAAAACCGCGTCGGAACAGACGCCTGGAAGGTCATCTCCAGGAGAAACGACGGAGCTGGTGCACTCCTCGTGGTAGGGATGGACCAGGCCGGAAGGGATGAGATAGTGGAGTGTGACCACCAACTCAACTTCCGGTACGGTCACGTCACCGTGAGCGGTCTGAAGAAGACTACGAAAGCTCCGGAAGAGGCGTCCAACGAAGGCACCTGCGAGGCTGTCGAGGATACCCTCGAACCACCAAGTGTGGAGCCGACGTCGCAGAGTGGAGAGGACAGCAAATCTGCCATGGAGATTGGGGACGACCAGGGGGAAGGACACCCCATGTCATCTCAAGAGCTGGCCCAGGAGCTCCTCCTGGACGAAAGCTGCGATGAGGCGGAGGTCACCGTGATAGACGGTGGTGGAGAGACTTGCTCGCTCTCTTCACCAGAAGTCACGGGGCCCCAGACCCTCATCTGATGGCTGCACCAAGCAGCACTCGGCTAGCCCAGGTGAACATCCATCGGGCCAAAGCAGCATCTGCTGTCTTGGCCAGGATGATCACCTCCCAACACCTAGGGCTAGCCCTTGTACAGGAGCCATGGTGGCACCGTGGCATTAAAGGCCTGTACACGAAGGATACCAAGGTAATATGCGATCCAGGAGAACTACCTCCCAGATCATGCATTGTTATAAGGAAAGATATCAACTACAATATCTTTTCAGAGTTCCTGAGCAGGGACTGTGTCGCCATCTCTATCGACGGCACAGGAGCTACACAGAAGCTAGCAGTGGCCTCCGCCTACTTTGCTGGGGAGGAAGCCTGTCCACCGCCAGAAATACTCGGGCTAGTGGACCACTGCCGGAAGAACAAGATCCCCCTTATCATCGGATGTGATGCCAACGCACATCATGTGATCTGGGGCAGTACTGATGTTAATAACAGAGGTGAGCAACTACTAGAATTTATTTTAAACAATAACCTAGAGATTTGTAATGTCGGCTCCACGCCGACATTTGTTACCAAGGTAAGAGAAGAGGTGCTAGACATAACTCTGGCAACCAATTCAATCAAGCCCCACATTAGGAACTGGCATGTGTCACCAGAAGAATCCATGTCCGACCACAGGACAATTTTGTTTGAAGTAGCCTTCAACACAAAAAGGTACACCCCTAAAAGAAACCCCAGGAAAACAAACTGGGATAAGTTTAGGTCAACTCTAGAGCTAAATCTTTCCAACGAACCGTCAGGATACCCTAGACATCCCTTGGAACTAGATAGAGCAGTAGACAACCTAGGTCACGAAATAGTGAATGCCTTTGAAGACAGTTGTCCACTAGGCAGACAGAAACGGGAAACAGACGCACCGTGGTGGAATGCTAAGCTTGAACAGCTACAACGCACCACTCGAAGGCTCTTCAATAGGCCAAAAACTGAAAGTAACTGGGAACGATACAGGCAAAGCCTGACGCTCTATAACAAAGAGATCAGGAAAGCCAAACGGAAGGACTACAGAAACTTCTGCGAGGCAATAAGTAACGTCAACGAGGGCGCAAGACTGCACAAGGCAATGGCCAAAAGTGCAACGGATAGTAATTTGGCCCTGAAGAAAGGTAATAACACCTTTACTTCCACGGATCGGGAGAAATTAGAACTTCTTTTTGACACGCATTTCCCGGGAAGTACTCCCATTACGGGAAATATTATGCGTGATCATCATAGAACCCCTAGGACAGTAGCAAGTGACTGGGCAACAGCCAAGTCCATAGTTACTCCCGAGAAACTTAAATGGGCTATTGGAACCTTCCAACCATTTAAGTCACCGGGATTAGATAGAATCTCTCCATCCTTCTTACAGCAGGGGCAGGAGCTACTCCTAACCCGCTTAAGAAGACTAATGGTAAGCAGCCTAGCCCTTGGCTATATCCCAAGTGCATGGTGCAGCGCTAGGGTGGTCTTCATCCCCAAGACCGGGAAGAAAGATATCACCAGCCCAAAGTCCTTCAGACCTATCAGCTTAACTTCGTTTTTGCTTAAAACGCTGGAAAAACTGGTAGACTACAATATTAGGAGAACAGCTCTCAGAGACTGTCCGCTGCAACACACGCAGCATGCATACAGAGCAGGCCGTTCAACAGACACGGCACTTTATCAACTATGCCGCACCCTAGAGGGGGCAGTTGACAGCAAAGAAACTGCTATTTGTGCCTTCCTAGACATAGAGGGAGCCTTCGACAACACATCACATGATGCGGTTCGAGCTGCCCTGTCTAGGAGGAACATAGATGTTACAACGAGCAAATGGATTGGTAACCTACTAAAATCCAGACAGGCAACATGTACACTGGGCTCAGACAACATGACGATAGCAACCAGCAGAGGCTGTCCGCAAGGAGGAGTGCTTTCCCCTTTGCTATGGAGTCTGCTGGTAGATGAGCTTCTCAGCAAACTTGCTGAAAAGGGGATCCAATGTCAAGGATACGCCGATGACATTGTGATAATAGCCAGAGGCAAATTTGAAGAGACACTCTGTGACATC
The DNA here is from genome assembly GCA_018150695.1 of Drosophila oshimai. Classification (NCBI taxonomy): domain Eukaryota; kingdom Metazoa; phylum Arthropoda; class Insecta; order Diptera; family Drosophilidae; genus Drosophila; species Drosophila oshimai. The sequence continues at coordinate 52,968 of JAECWM010000276.1, forward strand.
GTCCAACTCGGACTCAAGATAACGCTAGACTGGTGCAGGGAGGTTGGACTCAACCTCAATCCCGCCAAAACAGTCATAGTTCCCTTCACAAGGAAGTACAAACTACAGAGAATGAGACAAATCTCATTGCTAGGAGTTCCTATAGAAACTAGCCGAGAGGTTAAGTATTTAGGAATCACTTTAGATAGTAAGCTAAACTTCGCTTCCCATGTCCAAAAGACAGTGGAGAAGTGTTATAGAGCTCTGTATACCTGTCGAAAAATTGCTGGGAAATCCTGGGGAACCAGGCCCTAGATAATAAGATGGCTATACCTGATGATTGTGAGACCAATTCTCACGTACGGAGCAATTGCATGGGGTAAACGAGCTAAGCTCAACACCATACAAAAACAGCTACAAAAGTTGCAAAGACTTGCATGCGTATGTATGACAGGGGCAATGAAAACCTGTCCCACAACTGCCTTAGAAGTACTGATGGAGCTAACACCACTCCATTGTGTAATTGAACTTCAACGCAAAGCTACCCTCCTGAGAATAAGCACTGAGGGCACGGGTAGTGGTTGCATTCTAAATAACAGGGATGCGACTAATCTGTTAGGTGAGGTGCCCCTAATACTACACCCTAGGGATGAAATGACAGCCGAATTAATCTTCGAGCAGAACTTCACAACACACTTAGGCAATAAGAAAGATTGGACCACATTGTCCGAAGTGCACCCTATGGCTAAACACACCATAGCATGGTACACAGATGGATCCCTGACACAAAAAGGCACTGGCCTTGGAGTGGTAGGGCCCCGCATAAAATACCACGAATCCCTTGGCCAATACACCAGCATATTCCAGGCTGAGGTATGCGCAATTGGACGTTGTGCAGAGCTCAACATACAGCGTGGATATAAGAATAAGGACATCTCGATCCTTTCGGACAGCCGAGCAGCAATTACTGCTCTATGCAGTAATAAAGTCACCTCAAAGATAGTACTAGAGGTGAAGAGTAAACTAAACCGTTTGGGCAGCCTAAATAGACTGGCCCTCAGATGGATTCCGGGTCATAGGGACATATCCGGAAATGAAATTGCCGACAAAATGGCAAAACTAGGAGCCGAACAGCCCCTGATAGGACCAGAACCCTACTGTGGCATAGGAAGGCACACAATAAAAGAATACATTAGGAAAGAGGAAGGCACCATGAGGCAAGAACACTGGAGGAATACCCCAGGCCTAAGGCAAGCCAAAACTCTAATAGAAAACTACAACAAGAAGAGGTTCGAGGAACTTATGCAACTAGGGAAGAATTCACTTAGGATCGTTACCGGATTACTAACCGGGCACTGCAGACTGAAAAGTCACCTAGGTAAGATAGGAATAACAAGCAGCAGGACTTGCAGATTCTGTGACATGGAGGACGAAACCTCTACACACATCATCGCAGACTGTCCGGCCTTAATAAATTTAAGGTGCAGAACCTTAGGGTCGAGAGCTCTATCACATGAGCTCTTAGGAAGAATCAACCCATCAAAACTCCTCCACTTTGTTCGAGGAAATGGGTTGATATCTGAGCTGTAGGCTCCGAATGGGGGTACAATAGATCTAAACAGGTCGCGGTACACTAACACCCCAATAATATAATAATAATAATAATGTCTCCTTACACTGCCAGATTAGAGTCAAGCTCAAAAGGGTCTTCTTTCCCCGCTAATTATTCCAAGCCCGTTCCCTTGGCTGTGGTTTCGCTAGATAGTAGATAGGGACAGAGAGTCGCTGGATCTCTCCAAGTTTGTTTAACGTGGCATGTTCCACAATGAGGGATTACAACCACGGTTGTCGAATTTTGCATAGTGCAAAATACAACAGTGAGTTCGATTTAATGCGTCGACTAACGCCCCTTAGAGACAACAGCAATTTGCTGTTGGCATCTAGGTACCAATTTGAATATTTGTTGTCGGAACAAATATTCACCCTTGGTGAGGATCGAGGTGTATCTAGCACCTCTGCTGTTCTTTGGGTCCCAGCACCCGGTTGATACGCAACTCCACGTCGAGCCGAAGCTCTACCCGCAACTTGGGTTACCACAGCCACCACGATACTCCCACTAGGGGGCCGACCTCAATGAGAAGCCTTGGAAAACTTCCCAACCCGTGGTACCGAAAAATAAAGAGCTCGGTGGGCCCTCCCTTTTAGTCACCGACAGACTCGGACGTTGGGAAACCGGGGTCCCTTTAGTCGCCTCGTACGACAAGTTGGGATTTACTGTGGTGAAATTCTAAGCCCCGCCAACCACACGGGGGTGGCCAGTTTTGACAATCAAGTCCGGGACTGGCAGCCCAACTGTCCCTATTAGTCGCCTCATACGACAAGCTGAGACTCACTGTGGTGAAATTCTAAGCCCCGCCAACCACACGGGGGTGGCCAGTTTTGACAATCAAGTCCGGGACTGGTAGCCCAACTGTCCCTATTAGTCGCCTCATACGACAAGCTGAGACTCACTGTGGTGAAATTCTAAGCCCCGCCACCACACGGGGATGCCAGTTTTGACAATCAAGTCCGGGACTGGCAGCCCAACTGTCCCTATTAGTCGCCTTGTACGACAAGCTGAGACTCACTGAGGTGGTATTCTAACCCGCCAACCCCACGGGTGAAGAGAGTGCCAGTTTTGGCTTCCTAGCCCGGGACTGGCAACCCATGTGCGGCTTCTCGTTCCACTTGCTGGCGTCTTCTTTCAAAGACGGCTTTCGCAAAAGCGTCCAGCCATCGCATCCTCTCCGGTGACTCCGTCACTCCAGAGACCAACCAGGCGCCACTTCTGTGCTCTACACCTAGTCCATCAAGGTTCCGCAGATCCGCATAGAGTGGGCATTCACATAAAACGTGAAGCCAGTCCTCTGACTCCGCACCGCATGTACACGCGGCCGTGTCACTGAGGGTTCTCCTGTGCAGAAATGCATTCAGCGATCCATGTCCAGTCAGCAGAAATCCGGCACGAAGACTAAAGCCAAAGTCCTTTCGGCTGAAAACGAAGGCTGCATCTGGGAAAAACTGATGGGTCACACGGCCGTGTTCACCATCAGCATCCCACCGGTGTTGCCACACGCGCAGCATCTCTTCGTCCAGCAGTGCCATCTTTTGCCTCCAGTCAAGGGTTGTGACGTCTTGACCGCTCAGATAATCGCCATCCTCCAACGGGTAGTCGCGCTTGAGTTTGAACCTGACTGCCAAGCGCATGGCAGCCAAGTCCAAAGGGGGAGCTCCAGCAAGAACTTGCAGTGCAACAGTCGAAACTGTCCGGCATACCGGCAGGCTTCCAAGCAGGATAAGGCGCTGACAGGACATAAGATGCCTCCGGGCATGCGTATGTGTCAAGGCAACCTTGTACCAAACCGAGGCACCAAATAGTGCACAGGGCACCATGAGTCCAGCATAAACCGCTCGTTTAGCGCAAAACTCTAGCCAAGCTGTTAACGACTCCAGCCAGGCGATCGCGTAAAGACGCGACATGCGGGAGAAAACTCAACCGCTCGCCGACTGTGATGCCAAGGTACCGGCAGCGGGCTACATAAGGCAGATTCGCTCCTGCGAACCTGACAACCGGTGGCCTGTTCGGCGACAGCTTACCCTTAAGCAGCATACACGCTGTCTTGCTGGTGGAAACAGCAACGCCAACATCAGCTCCCCAAGCGCCTACGATGGACATAAGTTCAGCTCCTTTCGTCTCCAGTCCGGATCGTGAGCTCGCCTCGACGATGAGCAACAAGTCGTCTGCATATGCGCTAAGTGCACAAAGTGGCTCTAAGCGCTGAAGAAGCGAGTCCATCATGAGGTTCCATATAAATGGACCACTGATGGACCCCTGTGGGCAACCTCGTGTTACCGGGACAGTGACTTCTCCATGCCTGCTGACCATACTTGCGCTCCTACCGGAGAAGAAGCTTCTCCATAAGCTGGATTCTCGGCAGCCGGAATCGACGATTCGGTGCAGCACAGCATTCCACTCCATGTGGTCGAAGGCTCCCTTGAAGTCCACGAAGATTCCGAGCACGTATCGGGCCGGGCTGGCGGCGACAGTACTCACAACGTGTCTCCAAGCGTCTTCTACACAGCGTCCTGATTGAAACCCGAACTGCCATCTGCTTCCTTCAGGAAGTATTTCCTTTATCCGGTTCACCATGATCCCTTCAAGCACCTTGCCAAACACTGGCAATAGGCAGATTCCCCGATAAGAGCCAGGATCGCTCCTGTCCTTGTCGTGTCCCTTGAGCAGTGCAACTACTCTTGGGCGTTTCCACTCAGTGGGAAACTGGCCTTCTGCTATACAGCGGGAAAACAACGCTGTCATGTGCTGAGGGATCGCGCGCCATACCGCCTTGCAGATTCCACCTGTGATGCCGTCCATGCCAGGAGAGCGTTTGCTCCTCAACTTGGCGACGCAAGCATCAACTTCTGAGACTTGGAGCTCAGGCGGGGTCTCGTTGGGCATAGGCATCGGTGCAGTCGACTCCGTAATTGGAAAGAAATTACGGAGGAGCACTCGCGCACAGTCGTGCCAGGTTACAACGTGCTCGCCACCCGAACGCAGACTCGCGATATCGGTGCACTGCTTTCGTCCTCGGCATATCCTGTAGACGCGCCCCCATGGATCCTCGGAATTCTCACCAACGAATCTTCGCCAGTTCTGCTCCTTTGCCGACAGAATGAGCTTCTTGTATTGGCCTGTGGAAATCCCCAGGTCAATTTGAAGCTGTTGTACATCGTCGGTGCCACGCCGACGCGCATTCTGGAGCCTACGCCTCAGTCTCCTGACCTCACGGCGCTTGGTACTAAGGTCGGCAGTCCACCAGACCACTTTCCTCGTGGCTCTTGGCAGTCTTGGCCCAAACACGCTGTCGCATGCTTGGTGCACTAAGGCACGCAGTGCTGCAGCCTGACTATCCAACGGTTCCGCGGCGAGATTCTCTGGTAGCTCGGCTGCCAATCTGGTCACCTCTTCATCAAACAGTCGCCAGTTTGCATTTTGTGTGTTCCAGGACGGCACAGGAGCAACGCTCTCAACTGTATTGCTGGGGACTCGCGATACCGTAACACGGATCATGTTATGGTCGCTGAGGTCCCACTCGTCCACACTCCAGTCATATGCGGCCCACATAGACGCTGCTTCGTTGACGACTGTCACGTCGATATCGGCTTGCGCGTCACTTAGACTATCAAACGTGTACGTATCTGTTGGCTGGTTTAACGCTCCGGCTCGTCGCTCGAGTAACCACTCAGACAACAGCTCACCCCGTTGGTGGTTTAAGTGCCCCCGAGAGTTCTCGGGAAGCTTGCTAAACCACATGGGGGATACTGCGTTCGCGTCAAGTCCCACGATGTCAGGATTACTGCTGGCCAGCAGCAGTACCCCATCGAGATACTGTAGATACGGCTCTAGATCTGTGTTAAATTGGCAGTATGCGGAGCTCAGGAAGATTGAGCCATATCTTCCAGTGACACTCACGCATACTCCAAAATCGGTGACCAGTGATTCCATTGGCATGCAGATAGCATCCGGGTCGTTTACGATGACAGCTGCTTTGCCCCGTCTGTCTGCGAATACGCGCATTCCATGTGGAAGGCCCGTAATCCGGCCAGCCCCATCGACATAGGGCTCCTGCACCAGTGCGAACGTGTGGTCATGGTCCCTCATCCGGACTCCGAGCTCGATGGTAGCAACTCGACCACGGCCACAATTTGCTTGGATGAAGCTAAACATTGTTAATGTCTAGCTTGCACCCTCGCTAGCACCGCGCCGTAAATCGGGCACGTCGCCGAGAGCATATAATGCCCTGAGGCGAGCCCCTTGAAGCGGCAGTTCCGGCAGTCCACCGGGTTGGTGCACCTCGCAGCAGTGTGGCCTGTTTGTCCGCACTGGCGGCAGACATCCTCCTTGAAGCGGCACTCCGACACCTTATGGTCGAAGCCAACGCATCTATGGCAAGCATAGGTGCGGACCTGCGATCGGCACCGGTATGAGAACCACTTCACGTAGATACGGTCCGTCTTCTCTAATACCGCCATCGCACTATCGTCCAGGTCCAGCGTGATGTTCGCTGTGGCGCCATCCTTGGCCGACCAAGGCTTCGTCTCTAAGTGGACCGCTTTCTTGAACGCCGCCGGTGAGAAGTCCTCCTTGAGATGATTCTCATACAGCTCCTGCATAAAGACATCGGGGGCAATAGTTGTGTCAACTTGGTACACGACCATCCTTGGTCGCGGAGCCTTGCTCTGCTTGACATCAAGTCCAACCTCCGTGAACTTCTTATTTCCCACGACCTTCTTGAGCTCGTTCACCGACGGCGTACGGATCACTGCTCCGCCGCGCTTCAGCTCCCTCACCTCATGCACCCTGACACCTAGAGCAGGTGCGACCTCCTTCATCACCTTCTCGGCCACCTGTTTACTCGACACTTTCGGGTCTCGGCTCGTAACAATCGCTGACCAGGTCTCCACGGGCTTCCTAGCCCGTGGTGCAGCGGTTGGAGCACCCAGTGGAGGAAATGCGGCAGCGGCGACGGTAGCTTTCGAGGCTGGCGGCGGCATGCTTGCCTGACCCGCACCACTCTCTAGCACGGCGTTCCTGGTAGCCAGTGCTGTGGCTAGCTCGTCGAACCGCTTGGTGGCTTCCAGAATCCCTAGAGCAGCATCCATGCTGACTCCAGACAGCAACACTGCCTGCCTTACTGCACTCTGCACTCGCGATAGCTCCTCGAGTACCGCACGGGTTCCACCGGCCACAATAGCCCAGGCCGAGCTAGGGGCAGCGGCGGAGGCAGAGGCAGAGGCAGCGGGGACAACAATAGCGGCGGCAGCAACAGCGGGAACAACAACAGCGGCGGCAGCATCAGTGAGGGCAGCAACAGTGTGGGCAGCAGTAGTGGGGGCGGCAGAGGTGAGGGTAGTGGCGGCAGCAGTGGGGGCAACAGCAGCCTCAGCAACAGCAGCAGCAGGGACAACCTGGTCAGCGGGACCAGCGGCAGCGGCGATGACGGACGCGGCGGCCAACGAAAGCTCGATGGCCAAACGTTTCGCGCCCACTTCGTTACCACTGTCCGAGTGGAGCTCCGGCGACGATACCGCGCGCGCCCGCACTTTTCCGCGTCGACCTCGGCGGCCTCGGGTAGTGGCGCTCGCGCTGCTGCGCATACTGACGTCACTGCTGGCGCTGGCATTGCTGCCAGTCCGCTCGCGACCCGACATACCACTCGCACCGGTGTTTGTTTTGGTTAGAATAACACAAAAAAACAAAACAAAAACAAAACAAAAGCACGCTGTTTATAACGCGCCTAGTTGCTGGGTTTTTTCCACTGGGTTTTTTCCACTGAACACGTGATCAGCAGAAAAACAAGTGCCCTTACGCACACACTCAAACGATTGCGATAACACGCACAAGCATCTGTATTTGGCACAGCCAATCAGCGCGAAGCACGTCTCAAAAGAGAATGATAACTGGCGGTAAATACTGATAAGCACAGAACCGTCAACCGTCCGTAGGCACGTCTTGACTCAACGAGCGTTCGATCGCGACTGAGTAGATAGGGACAGAGAGTCGCTGGATCTCTCCAAGTTTGTTTAACGTGGCATGTTCCACAATGAGGGATTTGTATTTTGCAAAATACAACAGTGAGTTCGATTTAATGCGTCGACTAACGCCCCTTAGAGACAACAGCAATTTGCTGTTGGCATCTAGGTACCAATTTGAATATTTGTTGTCGGAACAAATATTCACCCTTGGTGAGGATCGAGGTGTATCTAGCACCTCTGCTGTTCTTTGGGTCCCAGCACCCGGTTGATACGCAACTCCACGTCGAGCCGAAGCTCTACCCGCAACTTGGGTTACCACAGCCACCACGATACTCCCACTAGGGGGCCGACCTCAATGAGAAGCCTTGGAAAACTTCCCAACCCGTGGTACCGAAAAATAAAGAGCTCGGTGGGCCCTCCCTTTTAGTCACCGACAGACTCGGACGTTGGGAAACCGGGGTCCCTTTAGTCGCCTCGTACGACAAGTTGGGATTTACTGTGGTGAAATTCTAAGCCCCGCCAACCACACGGGGGGTGGCCAGTTTTGACAATCAAGTCCGGGACTGGCAGCCCAACTGTCCCTATTAGTCGCCTCATACGACAAGCTGAGACTCACTGTGGTGAAATTCTAAGCCCCGCCACCACACGGGGATGCCAGTTTTGACAATCAAGTCCGGGACTGGCAGCCCAACTGTCCCTATTAGTCGCCTTGTACGACAAGCTGAGACTCACTGAGGTGGTATTCTAACCCGCCAACCCCACGGGTGAAGAGAGTGCCAGTTTTGGCATCCTAGCCCGGGACTGGCAACCCATGTGCGGCTTCTCGTCTCACTTGCTGGAGTCTTCTTTCAAAGACGGCTTTCGCAAAAGCGTCCAGCCATCGCATCCTCTCCGGTGACTCCGTCACTCCAGACACCAACCAGGCGCCACTTCTGTGCTCTACACCTAGTCCATCAAGGTTCCGCAGATCCGCATACAGTGGGCATTCACATAGAACGTGAAGCCAGTCCTCTGACTCCGCACCGCATGTACACGCGGCCGTGTCACTGAGGGTCCTCCCCAGAAAAACACTCCCCGGTCCCCATCCCAGCCACCGAAAACCGGCCCGAAGCCAAAAGCCAAAGCCTTGCACCACGCAAAACAAACAAATGACTCTGGGAGGTAATCTTAAATTTCAATTAAAACCACAATACCAAAAAAGCCCCCCCCAGACCCCCGGCCCTTCCCCAACCTAAAAAACAAAAACAAAAAATATACGGATAATTTTTATAAGTTTGTATTCGAATACGGCCATTTTTATATAGCATTCGTATTCGTTATTGTTGTTTTAATTTATTTTAATATGATTATTACTTTTTAACATGTTTGTTACTATAAAAAACTTTTTATATATACACATTTCATTCTAAAATATCGTTTTATTTCAACATACATAATTATTGTATCCACACATGTACAATTTTTGTTTAATCAATATAAATATTGAATTAAAGCATTTGCATTTTGATGATAAATTTAAAATTTATCATTTTCGTATATTATTACTTTTATTGATAATATATATGATATAAAACCGAGTGCATTTTATATACATATAGTATTATTAAACATTGCTATTATTATATGGAAACATTATATCGTTAACGATTTTTTGTTATCCATGATTGGCAGGTACTAATATAAAATAAATTATATTAGCCTATTCCGTTATATTAACGATAATAATTGGAAACCTTTTGTTATTATATACAAGTATATAAACCTTGGCGCTTGTTTCAAAACTTTATTATCTTTTTACTATTAAATATCATCCGCTCAGCCAAGTCTCATATTCATAACGAATAAAGAAACAAATTTATACGAACAATATTCTTTGTTATAATTTCTTTACTTTTCTTATAGTATTGACAAAATCATATGAACAACATAAGTTTTGATCAATTTTAGATGGCCAACTACTGACCATCTTATATAGGTTTTTTGCACCCATGTCTTGAAATTGGGTATTTATGTTTTAATTTGCCATCCAACGTTTGAGTTCTCTCAATAAATATCAGAAAACGCACATAAATTTTATATTGGATGTATATTTATTACTTTTATATATATAAGTAATAAATATAAGTATATTTTGTATTGACAATATTTGGAATTCATAGTAATTCCATTGCCATACATTAATACTATGGTAGCCAACACCATCATCCCTATATGGTTTTTGCACCACCATCTGAATGTGAACCATTTATGGACCAAGCAAGCTCCTTAGTATAACTATATTCTTCATATAGATACATTTGTTTTGACTTTTATATGGATATGAAATAATAATTTCATATACATGTATAAATATTAATTTATATATAATATAATATTTATTTTTATATTGGATGTATATTTATTTCTTTTATATATATAAGTAATAAATATAAGTATATTTTGTATTGACAATATTTGGAATTCATAGTAATTCCATTGCCATACATTAATACTATGGTAGCCAACACCATCATCCCTATATAGGTTTTTTGCACCACCATCTGAATGTGAACCATTTATGGACCAAGCAAGCTCCTTAGTATAACTATATTCTTCATATAGATACATTTGTTTTGACTTTTATATGGATATGAAATAATAATTTCATATACATGTATAAATATTAATTTATATATAATATAATATTTATTTTTATATTGGATGTATATTTATTTCTTTTATATATATAAGTAATAAATATAAGTATATTTTGTATTGACAATATTTGGAATTCATAGTAATTCCATTGCCATACATTAATACTATGGTAGCCAACACCATCATCCCTATATAGGTTTTTTGCACCACCATCTGAATGTGAACCATTTATGGACCAAGCAAGCTCCTTAGTATAACTATATTCTTCATATAGATACATTTGTTTTGACTTTTATATGGATATGAAATAATAATTTCATATACATGTATAAATATTAATTTATATATAATATAATATTTATTTTTATATTGGATGTATATTTATTTCTTTTATATATATAAGTAATAAATATAAGTATATTTTGTATTGACAATATTTGGAATTCATAGTAATTCCATTGCCATACATTAATACTATGGTAGCCAACACCATCATCCCTATATAGGTTTTTTGCACCACCATCTGAATGTGAACCATTTATGGACCAAGCAAGCTCCTTAGTATAACTATATTCTTCATATAGATACATTTGTTTTGACTTTTATATGGATATGAAATAATAATTTCATATACATGTATAAATATTAATTTATATATAATATAATATTTATTTTTATATTGGATGTATATTTATTTCTTTTATATATATAAGTAATAAATATAAGTATATTTTGTATTGACAATATTTGGAATTCATAGTAATTCCATTGCCATACATTAATACTATGGTAGCCAACACCATCATCCCTATATAGGTTTTTTGCACCACCATCTGAGCGTGAACCATTTATGAACCAAGCAAGCTCCTTAGTATAACTAAATTCTTCATATAGATACATTTGTTTTGACTTTTATATGGATATGAAATAATAATTTCATATACATGTATAAATATTAATTTATATATAATATAATATTTATTTTTATATTGGATGTATATTTATTTCTTTTATATATATAAGTAATAAATATAAGTATATTTTGTATTGACAATATTTGGAATTCATAGTAATTCCATTGCCATACATTAATACTATGGTAGCCAACACCATCATCCCTATATAGGTTTTTTGCACCACCATCTGAGCGTGAACCATTTATGAACCAAGCAAGCTCCTTAGTATAACTAAATTCTTCATATAGATACATTTGTTTTGACTTTTATATGGATATGAAATAATAATTTCATATACATGTATAAATATTAATTTATATATAATATAATATTTATTTTTATATTGGATGTATATTTATTTCTTTTATATATATAAGTAATAAATATAAGTATATTTTGTATTGACAATATTTGGAATTCATAGTAATTCCACTGCCATACATTAATACTATGGTAGCCAACACCATCATCCCTATATAGGTTTTTTGCACCACCATCTGAATGTGAACCATTTATGGACCAAGCAAGCTCCATAGTATAACTATATTCTTCATATAGATACATTTGTTTTGACTTTTATATGGATATGAAATAATAATTTCATATACATGTATAAATATTAATTTATATATAGTATAATATTTATTTTTTCTAAGGAAAACCTTAGAAAATTAATTCTAGTCCATATATATACTATATTTAATCATATAGATATAACAAATATAAGTATATTAAATATAGACAATATTTGGAATTTATAATAATTGCATTTACATATCTTACGTGGGACTCATAGTTTTGGCAGCGCTTTTCATTATTATATTGTATATATTTGGAACTTATACATTTTCAATTGCATTTCTCATGACGATTCCATCTTATTAATAATATATTGGGACTTATATATTTATGGAATTGTTTTTCATTATTGTATTGTGTGTTTGCGTTTACATATGTTACTTGGGACTTATAGTTTTGGCATCGGTCTTCAATATTATATTGTATATATTTGGAACTTATACATTTTCAATTGCATTTCTCATGACGATTCCATCTTATTAATAATATATCGGGACTAATATATTTATGGAATTGTTTTTCATTATTGTATTGTATGTTTGCATTTACATATGTTACTTGGGACTTATAGTTTTGGCATCGGTCTTCAATATTATATTGTATATATTTGGAACTTATACATTTTCAATTGCATTTCTCATAACGATTCCATCTTCTTAATAATATATCGGGACTAATATATTTATGGAATTCTTTTTCATTATTGTATTGTATGTTTGCATTTACATATGTTACTTGGGACTTATAGTTTTGGCATCGGTCTTCAATATTATATTGTATATATTTGGAACTTATACATTTTCAATTGCATTTCTCATAACGATTCCATCTTATTAATAATATATCGGGACTAATATATTTATGGAATTCTTTTTCATTATTGTATTGTATGTTTGCATTTACATATGTTACTTGGGACTTATAGTTTTGGCATCGGTCTTCAATATTATATTGTATATATTTGGAACTTATACATTTTCAAATTGCATTTCTCATGACAATTCCATCTTATTAATAATATATCGGGACTAATATATTTATGGAATTGTTTTTCATTATTGTATTGTATGTTTGCATTTACATATGTTACTTGGGACTTATAGTTTTGGCATCGGTCTTCAATATTATATTGTATATATTTGGAACTTATACATTTTCAAATTGCATTTCTCATGACAATTCCATCTTATTAATAATATATCGGGACTAATATATTTATGGAATTGTTTTTCATTATTGTATTGTATGTTTGCATTTACATATGTTACTTGGGACTTATAGTTTTGGCATCGGTCTTCAATATTATATTGTATATATTTGGAACTTATACATTTTCAATTGCATTTCTTATGATATTTCTTTTTAATCATATCATTATCGGACTCATAGTTTTGGCATTATATTGTCTTTATTTATTATTCAAAAAAGTTCATCTCATTTTGTTGTTCCATCCATCCAACCTCCTTCCGTCTCTTCCTCCAGCAATAAAATTTATTGCTCCTTCTTATATACATTATATATTTATATTACAAAATATAATATAATTATATATACATATATAAGTTTGTTGTATACAAAAGTTATCAAATACACAAAGAAAATATTATTGAAAATAATATAACTTTTATATATTTAACTTTTATATATATCGAATCATCAAGCAAAGGATAAGCTTCAGTGGATCGCAGTATGGCAGCTGCTCAACCACTTACAACACCTTGCCTGTTACAAAAGTCGTTTACAATTGATTCTAGGCTTTGTCATTGTATTAAATAATGTTTTTATATGTAACTAGCGCGGCATCAGGTGATCGGAGATCCTCCCAATTTACTATGTTACAAATTACATTGGCATCACATCCATTGTCGTTCATAAAGTGAATTATAAACTTTAAATGGTTTAGAAGCCATACAACGCAAATTGCCCCTTATTTATCATTGCAGTCCAGCACGGATACGACCTTAGAGGCGTTCAGGCATAATCCAACGGACGTAGCGTCATACCACTGTTCGCTCGAACAAGTATTGTGCCATTGGTCCGTACCTGCGGTTCCTCTCGTACTACGCAGGAATGCTGTCGCAACAACGTTTTGTCATTAGTAGGGTAAAACTAACCTGTCTCACGACGGTCTAAACCCAGCTCACGTTCCCTTGCATGGGTGAACAATCCAACGCTTGGTGAATTTTGCTTCACAATGATAGGAAGAGCCGACATCGAAGGATCAAAAAGCGACGTCGCTATGAACGCTTGGCCGCCACAAGCCAGTTATCCCTATGGTAACTTTTCTGACACCTCTTGTTAAAAACTCTTTAAACCAAAAGGATCGATAGGCCGAGCTTTTGCTGTCCCTGTGTGTACTGAACACCGAGATCAAGTCAGCATTTGCCCTTTTGCTCTATGTGTGGTTTCTGTCCGCACTGAGCTGGCCTTGGGACACCTCCGTTATTATTTGAGAGATGTACCGCCCCAGTCAAACTCCCTACCTGGCAATGTCCTTGAATTGGATCATACCTGAGTAATTGGAGTTATACCAAATTTTCAAATCAAAAATACATAAATGCACCGTTTTATTAAAGAATTTGTTTGCGATTATATAACAAACTCGTGATACTTTGATCAAGAAGCTTGCATCAAAACCCAATTAGTTGTTAAAGTAAAAAAAGATTTAAAGTTATGTTAGAAATTTTAAAATAATAAATAGTTTGTTATATTAATGTTTTTAAAAATGTTAGAGATTGAGATAATTTTTTTTTTATATATTTATTTATTTATGATTTTATTTTATTTTTAATTTATATTTTTTTAGTTTTTATTTTATATATTAAATTTTTAAATTGTGTTTTTTATTTTAATTTTTTATTTTAATTTTTTTTAATATTGTTTTTTTTAGTATATTTAATTTTTTAAAATTTTATAATTTTTAAAGTATTTTATTTTTTTTTTTAAAATTTTATTTTATTTTTAAATATATAATTAATATAGCTTTTTTAACATTATTTATTTTTAAAATTTATTTTATATTTGTTTTTTTTTTTGTATTTTATTATTTTAATTTTTTAGTTTTTATAGTAATTATAATTTTTTATTTAAATATTTAATTTATTTTTTTTAAAAAAATTATTATTTTTATTTAATATATTTTTTGTTTTTTTTAGTTTTTTTTTATTTTATTTTAGTTTTGTAATTATAATTTTTTTTTTATAAAAATGAATATAAATGATTGTTGGCTTTAAAATTAACGTGGCTTTTTATCGATATGTTATTTGTTTTTTTATTTTAAATAATTTTATACTGTTTATATTTTTGGAGTAGATAGTTTTATATTGTTTTTTAATAGTATAAACTTTGAGTTTGATTATATATTTTATAGCAAATTAATATGCGTGTATCAAAGAGATCTAAAATTTTGTCGTAGTGGTTTCACGTTGGTGAATACTAACCTGTAACATACCGATATTGTCACTACCGCTGTTTCTCACGCACAACCTCACCACCTAAGCTCTTTCGTGTTCACTAAGAAACAAATATTTGTTTCTGCTTTCCTGATCAAACATCTTCTGATGTACTGTCTTATATAAAGACAAAACAAAGCCGAAACGTTAGGTGAAAATTAACTTTTTATGTAGGATATTTCATCTTTTAAGATCACTGTCCCACCCGAGTACTTTGCTACCATAAGCTCTGCCAAATTTTGCCGACAATTTGGTGTAAAGGAGTTCAAGCTAAAAAAAGCACGGGAATAGACTTCCAGTCGTGGCCAACCATTGTGCCATTTCCTCTTCTACTTCTTCTTCAAAACTAACTAAAACCTCCTTCTTTCCTATAATGAAGGGCTTGCGTGCAAGCTAACTAAATTGTATTCTGATAGTTTTTCATTTCATCCATTTATTGTGTTTAAGAACCTGTTAAGCCGAGATTCTTACTCAGTTTTTCCCGTAAGTACATATATAGTTGACCGTCCTTCCAACGGAGTGGTTTTATTGGTGGACTCAACCTCACGTCGAAAGTATGTGTTGAGAATTTAATAATATTGAATTTATTTGTACAAAGTGACCCTTCCAAATTTATATATATCACTTGCTCCTATGTTCCGCCGTCTTCTGAACTCCAAAGTACTTAAATCATCTTTCTGCGATACAGTCCGTTTCAATAGGCTGTCGATAGGGATCAGTTATTAGTTCTAGGTGATTTTAACATACCTGGAGCTACGTGGTCCCAATGAAAATCAAATGTCTTACTACCTATTGACAACATGACTTTATTGACGGCTTGCTTGACATATCTTTGAGTCAGTAAACCATGTTCGAAACTCACTAGGCCGCTACTGGATTTGTGTTTGTCTCGAATCCTGAAGCCTGTTTCTATCCAGGGTACCACCACTTACGCAACCTGAGATCCATATCATCCTACTTTCGATGTGACAGTCGACACGGGTATCTGATAGAAGAAAATCAGAAAAGTCAACTAAACGAATAATTTTTTTATTTATATTTTTAAAATATAAAAATTTTTATACTGCAATTAAATCATTTTTTAAATCTTGTGTTCCGATGTACTATCCGTCAATCTCCAGTAAACCACCTTGTTTAGTAAAAGTTGTCAACCTAAGAAATGTTAAGTCCAGACTTTCAGAATATAAAGACTCCGTTTCAGTCTGTTTTTTCAAAATATCTAGTGCTCGGTCAAATTTACCGTGCTTAACGCGCAGTGTATAAAATTATTTAAATCGTTGTAGGTCCAGTTCTCGCAGGACCCGAAACAGTTTTATAACTTTGTTAACACCAGCGTAAATCTACTTCTTATCCTTCCTCGCTTTATTTTGAAAACATGACGGCTACACAGATCAGGCAATAGCCGATCTTTATGCCCAGTTTTTTCAAACGACTTATACTAATTCAGCACATCCAATAGAGCCTTATTCTTACACCATGTCCACGTCGAACCTTATATTCAGTCCTACTATAAACGAAAGCTCTTTATTTTTTGATCTTCAACGTGTTAAGCCTGTTTACTCTCCAGGTCCCGACGGAATTCCTGGCTGCGTGCTTAGGAATTGCGCGGAAGCCCTGTGCAAACCCCTTTCAAATTGTTCACCTTATCTTTAGAAACCTCCCAATTTCCCCTTATTTGGAAGGAGTCATTTGTTATTCCTCTCCAAAAAGGTAACAAATTGGATGCCAGAATTATAGAGGTATTCTAAGTTGTCGGCTATTCCCAAACTTTTCGAAAATATCATTACTCCTCATTTGCAGCACCTTTGTAGGTCATTATATTCCTGTCAACACGGATTTATGAAAAGAAGATCAACAACTACTAACCTTTTGGAGCTCACCTCATTCGTGATAAAGGGCTTTAAAGTAGCTTTCAAACAGATGTCATTTACACTGACTTTAGTAAAGCATTTGACTCTGTAAATCACTCATTTTAGTTCGGAAACTTGACTTGTTAGGGTTTCCAATTGATTTCTTAGATGGATTTTAAGTTATCTGAATGGCAGGACACAAAGAGTCCTTTTTAAAATTCTCTTCTGGTCTTCCGAGTTACTTCCGGCGTCCCTAAGGTAGTCACCTTGGTCCGTTTTTTTACTTTATTTATTAACGACCTTCCATTAATTATAATCATTCTCGCGTACTTATGTACGCAGATGATGTTAGTTATGCCTGAGTACAAGATATTTCCAGCCATTCTGACTTACAATCCGATCTAAACAATTTTCAAAACTGGTGCCGTGATAATTTACTAAATTTAAACGGATCTAGTAGTTGATGACTTTTGCCGAGTCAATCCAAACATGAACTTCTACTAGTGGAAATCTTTGGATAGAATAACTATGGTTGACGATCTTGGCGTCTTTGACCCAAACTTAAGTTTACTGATCACATTTCGTCCATGGTTAATAAAGCGGTGTTGTTTTATTAAAAGATGGTCGAAGGAATTTACATCCCTACGTCACTAAACCTTATTTACTTCTGTCGTCGATTTGAGTATGGGTCTCCCGTCTGGGTCCCAATACGGAGTATATAGATCGCATTGAATCTGTTCAAAAACTTTTAATTTTTGCTTTACGGCGCCTCAACTGATGCAAACTTAACTTACCTTCTTATTCTAGAATTACTTTTAATTAATTTACCCTCCTAGTAACCGTAGACGATGCTTGGTACTATTTTTATTTATAATCTTATTCGTGGTGATATTGACAGTGCGACTTTTTGGCTTAACTTTTCTGTGCCAAGTAGATTAACTAGAAATTATATACCCTTAACATTAACCATTGTAGATCTAACCATAATTGCATGAGCCTTTCAGAGTATTATTTTTTTACTTTTAAAAAATTTTTCCTAAAAAATAAAAATTTACTCTTTCCCCCCTTTAAAAAAAATAATAAAAATAAAATTAAAAAAAAAAAAATTACTCTTTTTTTTTTTTCTTTTTCTTTTTCTTTTTTTATCATCTCTCTCTTCTTTCTCCTCGGGGGGGGCGCACAGGGGGGGGGGGGGGGGGGGGGGGGGGGGGGGGGGAAAAAAAAAAAAAAAAAAAAAAAAAAAAAAAAAAAAAAAAAAATATAATAAATATATCCGTATAATGGCTAGGAAATGATACACGTTCCATTTAATCAAGTAAGTAAGGAAACAATAAGAGTAGTGGTATTTCATTGTCGATACCAAACCGAGGTCTAATATCTCCCACTTATTCTACACCTCTTATGTCTCCTTACACTGCCAGATTAGAGTCAAGCTCAAAAGGGTCTTCTTTCCCCGCTAATTATTCCAAGCCCGTTCCCTTGGCTGTGGTTTCGCTAGATAGTAGATAGGGACAGTAGGAATCTCGTTAATCCATTCATGCGCGTCACTAATTAGATGACGAGGCATTTGGCTATTTTTTTTTTTTTTTTTTTTGATCGCTAAGGTGGGTAAATCTTCAAAAGATACTGTAGATAATGTGCTTATAATGCTTTTATCATTATCAAGTATGCACGATTCGTTGTTTTATAGGATTGTCACACATTGACTTTCCTCAACGCCTACGTACTAAAAACCTCCTCATATAATAGCTTTGTGTTGTTATGTTTGCGATGTTTGTACCTGTTTAGATGGTATGCCCAGGTAGCAGGCATTTTAATGAACCAGACGCTTTGGCTACGTCCAGTCACGATTGTATCCGGTCAAATACATAAACTGTCTGAAACAGTAAACTCCTCCGCTCAAAACACGGACGCTGATGATATTGCTATCACCTTTGCTTAGAAGATCCTTCGCGATCAATCGTTTTACCGACTGACCACTCCAGATCCCCCTCCAGTTAAGAGTGGCTGAGTGGAATTGGATTTGTTCATATGCCGCTCCGAATTCTCGCCGCAGGGCTGTCCGTATGTCCGGTCTGTCGTATCTTTCGACTTTGCGTTGGTGCGCATCGTCGACCGAGTGTCCGTCTGTCACAACCTGAACGTCTATCACATACATGATATTTTGTCGGAGTGCCACCAGGTCAGGTTTATTTAGACCGGAATCGCATTGCAGACTTGGTTCTTCAATGACAACGCAACCCTTTCTCTCAAGTCCCCGCTTGAGAAAATTAGCTACGCTGTTGTGTCTAGCTACTCGCTTCCCATGCGTTTTGTAGCACTTTTGCAGAATGTGGTTTGTTGTTTCGGGAACATCACATCCTCCACGACACTGACGATCCAATTCGTGCCTTCCCCTCGTAGTACGAGACTTTGAAGGTAGGGCATTTATCCGCAGTTTGATTCCGTTCAAATATTCCTTTCCTGTTAATAAACGCGTGGGCTGACTAACCCAACCGTGTTGCGGACCAAAATGACCCGCTTCACGTAGACCGCTGCCATCAACAGACATGTACAATCTATTTGCCCAATAAGTTTCTATGTCTAAACGTGTGAGCATCTGTATATTTCCCGCTAATAATCTAACTCGAGCCCTTCGCAATTCTTCGTCGATGAAAGAGCTGGCTACCTCGGATTGTTCGAGATGAGGCCACTTGATACTGCTCAGTCGTCTAAGTCGATGCATGGGTGCTAGCCATCTTACTGATGGTATCCCGAGTCCCCCACAATTTGGAGGGGCGTGGAAAAATGCTACAGGCACGTCTAGTGGAAGATCTAACCATTTCCGTACATAATATCTTATCAATTTGTCAGATTTTCTTAGAACGCCTATCGTCACACTCCCAAGAGTTAGTTGGTGATAGAGTTGTGGGATAAGGACAGTTCTAAGGGCAAATAACTTCTGTTGTGGTTTTAGGGGGGCTCGAGTCAATCTCAACAGCTTCGGACCTAGGTCTTCAGCTGGACTGTACCGAGCCCGCCCCTCAGCGTTAAATTTGATGCCTAAATACTTCCACTCGTCAGTACGCTTCAATGAAGGACACTCAGTCAAACCTACACGGAAGGACTGTTGCACAACAACAGTATTCTTCTGCTTCGGCTGACCCTTAATACTGACAGTGAAACACTTATCAGCATTAAGTTTGAGTCCAACTTGTCCCAAAAAGGCGACAGTTAGGTCCAACATTTCCTGAAGCCCCATCGGAGTTTCCGCAAATAGTACCAAATCGTCTGCAAAAGCTGCAGCGTTTATTATGGCATTTCCGACTTTGGCACCTATCTCTTTGGGGAAGGACCTAAGCAACCGATCAATGATCAGGTTGAATATTATGGGAGATAGAGGGTCACCCTGCTTAACACCTTTAGCAGGGACGAATTCCTCTGAACTCCATCCTTCTCCGTTGAGTGTGGTGCCGCCGCCCTCGTACGTCTTCTGTACGTAGTCGACCAGTTCTTTTGGAGCGCCATAAGCAGTCAAGGTGTTATAGACTGCAGCATGAGACACAGAGTCAAATGCTTTGCTCACATCTAGTGTAGCAATATATGTCGACTTAAATGTTTTATGGCTACTCCTAAGAATAAGGTCGACAATCGTCCCATTATCAGCACATCCGTCGGTCGGTAGGAACCCCCGCTGACGCGGGTCCCAATTGATTGATGAGTTCAACCGGGTTGCCAAAATAGCATTTAGGTACCTAACCAACACTGAAGGTATTGTAATGGGGCGAAAGTCTTGCGGACGAGTTGCCGTCACCGTTTTCGGAATGAAAACGGTTCTGGCCAGTCGGATAGGTTGGGGTAAATTTCCGCACCAGAGAATAAGGTTCATTATGCGAAGCATAATACCTGTTGGAATACTCCTGGCAGATCTTGGAGATATTCCGTCAGGCCCCGGAGAAGAAGATAACGCCACTTTGTTCGCCCTTAGGTCCTGCGCTGTAATCGCAGACCATACCCTTAGCGATTGTTTCCCAGATCAAGCACTGTATTATCTCAATCTTCAGAGCCAATCCTTATCCCGAAGTTACGGATCTAATTTGCCGACTTCCCTTACCTACATTATTCTATCGACTAGAGACTCTTCACCTTGGAGACCAGCTGCGGATATTGGTACGGCCTGTTGAGAAGTTTGCGTGTCCCCACCATAAATTTTCAAGGTCCGAGGAGAAAATATCGACACAACAGTATATGTCATGCTCTTCTAGCCCATCTACCATATCTCTCTGCGAAAGACTTCCATGGTAGTACGGCTATAAAACAGAAAAGAAAACTCTTCCGATATCTCTCGACGGCTTCTTTATGGTCGTTCCTGTTGCCAGGATGAGCACGAGGCCCATATTTAATAACAAACGGATACTCAACAGGTTACGGAATTGGAACCGTATTCCCTTTCGTTCAAAATTATTCAAGTGTATTATTTAGCTATTATTGGTAGATTATTACTTTTTACTTGAAAATTTTCGGCTTTCGCCTTGAACTTAGGACCGACTAACTCGTGATCAACCACTGTTCACACGAAACCCTTCTCCACTTCAGTCCTCCAAGGTCTCATTCGATTATTTGCTACTACCACCAAGATCTGTACCAATGGCAGCTCCATGCAGGCTTACGCCAAACACTTCTACGCATACCATTGTACCTTCCTACTCACTAAAGTTTCAAAATTTATATTACAAGTAATATAAATCATCTACTTTAGCGGTAATGTATAGGTATACAACTTAAGCGCCATCCATTTTAAGGGCTAGTTGCTTCGGCAGGTGAGTTGTTACACACTCCTTAGCGGATTTCGACTTCCATGATCACCGTCCTGCTGTTTTAAGCAACCAACGCCTTTCATGGTATCTGCATGAGTTGTTAATTTGGGCACCGTAACATTACGTTTGGTTCATCCCACAGCGCCAGTTCTGCTTACCAAAAGTGGCCCACTGGGCACATTATATCATAACCTTAAACTTCATATCAAGAAAGTTAAGGTTCTTACCCATTTAAAGTTTGAGAATAGGTTAAGATCGTTTCGACCCTAAGGCCTCTAATCATTCGCTTTACCAGATAAGATTATTTTATATAACATTAAAATGCACCAGCTATCCTGAGGGAAACTTCGGAAGGAACCAGCTACTAGATGGTTCGATTGGTCTTTCGCCCCTATACTCAATTCTGACAATCGATTTGCACGTCAGAACTGTTTCGGTCTTCCATCAGGGTTTCCCCTGACTTCAACCTGATCAAGTATAGTTCACCATCTTTCGGGTCACAGCATATATGCTCAAGGTACGTTCCAGTTAGAGGCATAAATAATATAAATATCATTATACATAACTATATAGAGCGCCCCGGGATTGTGTTAATTAACTATAAATAGTTAAAAAACTAATCCCATTATTAGTCAAGTTAATTACGCTATTAGGTTTATATCCCAATAACTTGCACATATGTTAGACTCCTTGGTCCGTGTTTCAAGACGGGTCCCGAAGGTATCCTGAATCTTTCGCATTGTTAATCATACAAATGCTTATAATAAACACAAAAATCAATGATAATTATGCCATTATATAATTTCGAAAAATTAACGCACTGTATTCATATAAATCTATCAACACTTTATCAAATTAATAACATTTATTCTGTGTTAATATGCAAGCATTTTAATTGGAATAAACTATAAGTTATATTTTATGATAAATTCTGTTATGTTAATAGATTACAATGTCCTTATATGGAAAAAATGCACACTATTATCATAATATTGTTTAAATATTACAATTTTAATGATGAATTTTCCATAATGGATATTCAGGTTCATCGGGCTTAACCTCTAAGCAGTTTCACGTACTATTTAACTCTCTATTCAGAGTTCTTTTCAACTTTCCCTCACGGTACTTGTTTACTATCGGTCTCATGGTTATATTTAGTTTTAGATGGAGTTTACCACCCACTTAGTGCTGCACTATCAAGCAACACGACTCTTTGGAAACATCATCTAGTAATCATTAACGTTATACGGGCCTGGCACCCTCTATGGGTAAATGGCCTCATTTAAGAAGGACTTAAATCGTTAATTTCTCATACTAGAATATTGACGCTCCATACACTGCATCTCACATTTGCCATATAGACAAAGTGACTTAGTGCTGAACTGATTTCTTTTCGCTCGCCGCTACTAAGAAAATCCTTGTTAGTTTCTTTTCCTCCCCTAATTAATATGCTTAAATTCAGGGGGTAGTCCCATATGAGTTGAGGTTGTATATAACATTTGTAATTTTTATTTATATCCTTTAAATATAATGAGAAAACATTTTATAAATTCTTTTAAGAAATAATTCAAAAAAGAACCAACGAAGAACAATAACATTTACAACAGCTTTCAATTTCAGTCATTAATAAGAGGCAATTCTAGATAAATTATTTAAAATATTTTATGCTAGACATTCCTCAGTATTATTTGATCTGAAAACGAAAATATTTCTCTTCGTTTATCACATTCAAATTGTGAGATAATGTTTTTCATATAATCTTAATATTATGAATAAAAAATAATAATATTATTATTATCCAATAATATACCATATGCTTATAAAAATTTCGTTAAAAAATTTTATAAACAACATAATTAGCATAGTCTTACAACCCTCAACCATATGTAGTCCAAGCAGCACAATAAAATTAATTAAAGTACATAACAGCATGGACTGCGATATGCGTTCAAAATGTCGATGTTCATGTGTCCTGCAGTTCACACGATGACGCACAGTTTGCTGCGTTCTTCATCGACCCATGAGCCGAGTGATCCACCGCTTAGAGTTTTTATAAATTTGTATTTCAAAGTGTCAAATATGTTTTTATTGAAAGAAATTAAAAATACACCATTTTACTGGCATATATCAATTCCTTCAATAAATTTTTTATATACCTTAAACGAATGCTGCGAAATGTCTTAGTTTTTATATAAACAATATATACCGATAATAATTGGCTTTTATTTATAATATCTATGTGTTAGATATATATTGCATTTTATATAAAAACATTAACCTGAAGAGGTACAACATTATACATTTTAGGTTGTCGCATTAAATCAATGTATGCTCACTAACAGATATGAACAATACATTTAGCAACGCATGTATATTATGGTCCATATACACGCAAATAATTTGTATAGCTTTTTATATTATTTCGCTTTTTTGAAATATTTCGATTTGTTTTTCTCGAATTTTATATATTTCGTTTGCTTTATATTATATGTTTGCTTTTGAATGCTTTTTTTGTTTGCTTTTTGTTTGCTTTTTTGGTTATAATTTGGTAATTTTATTTAATTTTATTATTATAATAAAAATAAATGTTTGTTAACGGTAAAGATATTATACAATAATGATCCTTCCGCAGGTTCACCTACGGAAACCTTGTTACGACTTTTACTTCCTCTAAATAATCAAGTTCGGTCAACTTTTGCGAAACAACCGTAACACACAAGGCGTCACAGTGATCACGTCCGGAGACCTCACTAAATAATTCAATCGGTAGTAGCGACGGGCGGTGTGTACAAAGGGCAGGGACGTAATCAATGCGAGTTAATGACTCACACTTACTGGGAATTCCAAGTTCATGTGAACAGTTTCAGTTCACAATCCCAAGCATGAAAGTGGTTCAGCGGTTTACCCGGACCTCTCGGTCTAGGAAATACACGTTGATACTTTCATTGTAGCGCGCGTGCAGCCCAGGACATCTAAGGGCATCACAGACCTGTTATTGCTCAATCTCATTATTGCTAGACGCAATTTGTCCATTTAAGAAGCTAGTGTCCTTATAATGGGACAAACCAACAGGTACGGCTCCACTTATATAAACACATTCAAACACAATAAACATTTTACTGCCACCATGAATGAAGGCTATATAAGCTTCAACACCATAATCCTGAAGATATCTATTTAATATATTTGAGTCTCGTTCGTTATCGGAATTAACCAGACAAATCACTCCACGAACTAAGAACGGCCATGCACCACCACCCATAGATTCGAGAAAGAGCTATCAATCTGTCTTACACACTTATGTTCGGACCTGGTAAGTTTTCCCGTGTTGAGTCAAATTAAGCCGCAGGCTCCACTCCTGGTGGTGCCCTTCCGTCAATTCCTTTAAGTTTCAGCTTTGCAACCATACTTCCCCCGGAGCCCAAAAGCTTTGGTTTCCCGGGAAGCGACTGAGAGAGCCATAAAAGTAGCTACACCCAATTGCTAGCTGGCATCGTTTATGGTTAGAACTAGGGCGGTATCTGATCGCCTTCGAACCTCTAACTTTCGTTCTTGATTAATGAAAACATCTTTGGCAAATGCTTTCGCTTAAGTTAGTCTTACGACGGTCCAAGAATTTCACCTCTCGCGTCGTAATACTAATGCCCCCAAACTGCTTCTATTAATCATTACCTCTTGATCTGAAAACCAATGAAAGCAGAACAGAGGTCTTATTTCATTATCCCATGCACAGAATATTCAGGCATTTGAAGCCTGCTTTAAGCACTCTAATTTGTTCAAAGTAATTGTACCGGCCCACAATAACACTCGTTTAAGAGCACTAATGCAGGTTTTTAAATAGGAGGAACATATGAAAAAATACAAGTATTTAATCACATATAAGAACTCCACCGGTAATACGCTTACATACATAAAGGTATAGTACTAACCACAATTGTAAGTTGTACTACCCGTATGAAGCACAAGTTCAACTACGAACGTTTTAACCGCAACAACTTTAATATACGCTATTGGAGCTGGAATTACCGCGGCTGCTGGCACCAGACTTGCCCTCCAATTGGTCCTTGTTAAAGGATTTAAAGTGTACTCATTCCAATTACAGGGCCTCGGATATGAGTCCTGTATTGTTATTTTTCGTCACTACCTCCCCGAGCTGGGAGTGGGTAATTTACGCGCCTGCTGCCTTCCTTAGATGTGGTAGCCGTTTCTCAGGCTCCCTCTCCGGAATCGAACCCTGATTCCCCGTTACCCGTTGCAACCATGGTAGTCCTAGATACTACCATCAAAAGTTGATAGGGCAGACATTTGAAAGATCTGTCGTCGGTACAAGACCATACGATCTGCATGTTATCTAGAGTTCAACCAATATAACGATCTTGCGATCGCTTGGTTTTAGCCTAATAAAAGCACATGTCCCATAAGGTTCATGTTTTAATTGCATGTATTAGCTCTAGAATTACCACAGTTATCCAAGTAACTGTTAACGATCTAAGGAACCATAACTGATATAATGAGCCTTTTGCGGTTTCACTTTTAATTCGTGTGTACTTAGACATGCATGGCTTAATCTTTGAGACAAGCATATAACTACTGGCAGGATCAACCAGAATAATGTTTATTTCTTCTTATTTGTATTCATATTTTAGGAATAGAAATTAGATATATATAAGTTTGTATTCGAATACGGCCATTTTTATATAGCATTCGTATTCGTTATTGTTGTTTTAATTTATTTTAATATGATTATTACTTTTTAACATGTTTGTTACTATAAAAAACTTTTTATATATACACATTTCATTCTAAAATATCGTTTTATTTCAACATACATAATTATTGTATCCACACATGTACAATTTTTGTTTAATCAATATAAATATTGAATTAAAGCATTTGCATTTTGATGATAAATTTAAAATTTATCATTTTCGTATATTATTACTTTTATTGATAATATATATGATATAAAACCGAGTGCATTTTATATACATATAGTATTATTAAACATTGCTATTATTATATGGAAACATTATATCGTTAACGATTTTTTGTTATCCATGATTGGCAGGTACTAATATAAAATAAATTATATTAGCCTATTCCGTTATATTAACGATAATAATTGGAAACCTTTTGTTATTATATACAAGTATATAAACCTTGGCGCTTGTTTCAAAACTTTATTATCTTTTTACTATTAAATATCATCCGCTCAGCCAAGTCTCATATTCATAACGAATAAAGAAACAAATTTATACGAACAATATTCTTTGTTATAATTTCTTTACTTTTCTTATAGTATTGACAAAATCATATGAACAACATAAGTTTTGATCAATTTTAGATGGCCAACTACTGACCATCTTATATAGGTTTTTTGCACCCATGTCTTGAAATTGGGTATTTATGTTTTAATTTGCCATCCAACGTTTGAGTTCTCTCAATAAATATCAGAAAACGCACATAAATTTTATATTGGATGTATATTTATTACTTTTATATATATAAGTAATAAATATAAGTATATTTTGTATTGACAATATTTGGAATTCATAGTAATTCCATTGCCATACATTAATACTATGGTAGCCAACACCATCATCTATATAGGTTTTTTGCACCACCATCTGAATGTGAACCATTTATGGACCAAGCAAGCTCCTTAGTATAACGCTATTGCTAATTAGTACACTTGTAATTGGTCTTGTTATATGGATATTAAATGTACTCATTTCAATTACAGGTCGGATATGAGTTGTATTGTTATTTTTGTTATTGGGGTGTTTTTTTTTGTGTTTTTTGTTTTTTAGTTGATGTTTGAAGATTGTGTGTACAACATACGATTATGTTATCTAGAGTTAAAATATAAGATTTATTTGGTTTTATATATATAAGCAATGTATAAGGTTATGTTTTAATTGACATGTATTATCTAGAATTACCACAGTTATCCAAGTAACTGTTAACGATCTAAGGAACCATAACCTATATAATGAGCCTTTTGCGGTTCCACCATTTTAATTCGTGTGTACTTAGCATGCATCTTAATCTTTGGACCAAGCATATAGCTCCTCAGGATCAACCAGAATAATCTTTATTTCTTCTTATTTGTATTCATATTTTAGGAATATGAAATTAGATATATATAATTGTATTGAATATTAATTTATATAGCATATCGTATTTTATTTTTTTTATATTTATTTTAATATGATTATTACTTTTTAACATGTTTGTTACTATAAAAAATTTTTATATATACAACATTTGGCATTCTAAAATAGTCGTTCCATTTCAACATACATTAATACTATGGTAGCCAACACCACCATCCCTACATATTTTTGTTTCACCACCATATAAATTTGAATTGTATGAAGCATTTGCATTTTGACCATAAATCCTTATAAATTTATCATTCTTCGTATATTATTACTTTTATTGACTAATATATATGATATAAAATATTTTATATACATATAGTAATATTAAACATTTATATATTATATAATATTATATTTTTATATTTTTTGTATATATTATTTCTTTTACTATATATAAGTAATAAATTATATAGCCTATTGTTGTATTAGACAATATTTGGAATTCATAGTAATTCCATTGCCATACAATTATATAAACCTATGGTAGCCAACACTCATCATCTTTACTATATAAATATTTTCCGCCACCATCTCATTTTACGAATAATGAACCATTTATGGACCAAGCAAGCTCCTTTGTATAACTATATTTTTCTTATAGATTCATATGACATTTGTTTTGACTTTTATATGGATATGAATTTATATAGTTTTTTACCCATGTATTAAATTGTATTTATTTTTAATTTTAATATAATATAAATAATTTTTATATTGGATGTATATTTATTTCTTTTATATATATAAGTAATAAATATAAGTATATTTTGTATTGACAATATTTGGAATTCATAGTAATTCCACTGCCATACATTAATACTATGGTAGCCAACACCATCATCCCTATATAGGTTTTTTGCACCACCATCTGAATGTGAACCATTTATGGACCAAGCAAGCTCCATAGTATAACTATATTCTTCATATAGATACATTTGTTTTGACTTTTATATGGATATGAAATAATAATTTCATATACATGTATAAATATTAATTTATATATAATATAATATTTATTTTTATATTGGATGTATATTTATTTCTTTTATATATATAAGTAATAAATATAAGTATATTTTGTATTGACAATATTTGGAATTCATAGTAATTCCATTGCCATACATTAATACTATGGTAGCCAACACCATCATCCCTATATAGGTTTTTTGCACCACCATCTGAACGTGAACCATTTATGGACCAAGCAAGCTCCTTAGTATAACTATATTCTTCATATAGATACATTTGTTTTGACTTTTATATGGATATGAAATAATAATTTCATATACATGTATAAATATTAATTTATATATAATATAATATTTATTTTTATATTGGATGTATATTTATTTCTTTTATATATATAAGTAATAAATATAAGTATATTTTGTATTGACAATATTTGGAATTCATAGTAATTCCACTGCCATACATTAATACTATGGTAGCCAACACCATCATCCCTATATAGGTTTTTTGCACCACCATCTGAATGTGAACCATTTATGGACCAAGCAAGCTCCATAGTATAACTATATTCTTCATATAGATACATTTGTTTTGACTTTTATATGGATATGAAATAATAATTTCATATACATGTATAAATATTAATTTATATATAGTAATATAATATTTATTTTTATATTGGATATGTCACTCCCCCAACCTTTGAATTTGGCCTGTCCTCAGGGCGATAATTTTGGGTACAATATAATGTTCTCTTGTATGGGTGCATTAATAGTATCAATAACAATTTCTATGGGTACATTTCGTTCATTAACAATTTCTGCATTGTTCGGTGTCTCTGTTTTAGGTTTAACAAATTTAACAATAACTTTGTTTGGTATATTTTTAAACTTATAAATAAGATACAATATAATGCTAGTGATTGTTATACTGAATGTAATTAATGTTATTATTTGAAATACATCATAATATTTAGTTTGTGTTTTTATTATTTCTTTTGTTTCCATATATGATAATGGTTCAAGCTTTGTTACATTATTATTAACATAAACGGACTGCGTGTAATCTAACATTGTATTTGACAGTATAAATTCGTCTATTTGTATTGAACAATTAAGAATTTTAATTATGTTATTCCCTTCTATTGATATTTCTTTTTTAATGCAATTCTGGTTTAAAATGGTTTTGGAAGATTCCATGTAATTAATATGTTTGGTTCGATGTAATTTAATTGAAAACTTTTATGGGTTTTGGTATACTTGCATTCTGTAGTTTCTTGTCTTATAATTCCATTTATGCATTCATCAAATATAACCTTTTCTGTTTCTTTGTCAAAAACTTTGTTTTCAAAAAGGTAATATTTACTGAATAAATTTTCTGTTAAAATGTTATTATTTTTATCTGGATAAGGAATTATTTCAAAGACCGGGACTTTAACTATGTCGTTAGGAATATGGGAAATTAAAAGAATTTCGTTCGTATCTGTTTTAAGCCAAGTAGAAGTTTTTGTTTTCAACAACTGCTCAGAGTTTACGTGATTTAAATAATCGTGTTTTAATAGTTTTGGGTTAAAAATGCCAAGTCTTGATAATTGCATTCCTAACTCAATGTCTTCAATATACTCTGTAAAGTGTTGTAAGTTAAACATTAGCACTGCTGCTTGTTGTTCTCTTTCTTCGTCTTCTTTTAATTCATTTATTGTTTTAATTCCTTTATTAATAACATCTATTACCATATTTAAATCGTTATTTTGGACGCTGTTTTCTGCTAAATTATTAATCTTCTGCTCTAACTCATTTTTATCATCTTGATCTAACGTTCCGAATAAATATTTATAAGCTGTTCCAATAACATTAATTAGACCTCTCTTGCTCCGTTTGACAATTTTTAAACCATTCATTTCTCGTTGAAGTTTTTCTATTAAATATTGAACCTGAATAATATCTTTTAATTCGTTTGCTTCTTGTAAAAGACTATCAAATGTTTGTTCGGTTTTAGTTAGATTAATGGACAAATAATGGTACTCGTATTTAGTTGGCATGTCTATGAATCCGGTTTTAAATATTAGGTATCCATTCTGAGCTTTGATTGGGTTGATCTCAATATTTTGTCCCATTGTAATT
This sequence comes from Drosophila oshimai, assembly GCA_018150695.1. Taxonomy (NCBI): domain Eukaryota; kingdom Metazoa; phylum Arthropoda; class Insecta; order Diptera; family Drosophilidae; genus Drosophila; species Drosophila oshimai. The sequence goes on from JAECWM010000276.1 coordinate 84,048, forward strand.
TGAATTAAAGTTGATATTATTAAAAGTAAAATGATGATCGGATTTTTGTTGTCGTTGTGATTATTGGTTTCCTTACGTTGGTCTGGAATTATTATCATATTTACTTTTATTAACTTTCTTTTTCTTTTTAAACTTGGTTTTATAGTGCACAATCTTCCTGCCTCTGTTTGTTTCCTCAAAATGTTTTTCATCGACTTGTATGAGTGTTCCTGTCTTTTTGAAAGGGTTTGTTGTTTTTGCCCTTACCAAAGGTGATTGTTTATAATCTGTGTCAATTTCATATTCATGACGATTCTCATTAAGTTTGTCTATCTTCCTAATTTTGTTTTCTTGTACATTATAATCAGGTGAACCTGCATACAGAAATATATCAGCTGGTGCTCTACCTGTTGTATTATGTTTGGTTTTATGGTTATAAGTATAAAGAATTAACTCAAACTTTGTGTATCTGTTTTCAATGTCTGATTCACTGCCTATAATTCTTAATTTCTCATTGACTGTTTTATGGAATCTTTCTACGTCTGAAACACCATTTTTACTCGTAGTAACATGAATTTGTACACCTTCTGAATTTAACCAAGCTTGTAATGCTGCACACATAAATGCTGAATCTTTATCTGCCTTGATATTTTGTGGTTTTCCCATTTCATTTAATACCTTCATTATTGCTCTTTTCGCTTCTAACCAATCTCTACCTTTTACTTCTACAAGTGTAGCAAATTTGGAGTATATATCAATACATGAAAGAAACTGCTGATTGCCAACCATATAAAAATCCATTGTGTATTTTTTCTTATGTTTTGGATTTCTGGAGTGGTTTCAAATGACATTTTTGTGTTCCTATGTTCGGTTTTTGCAATATTACAGATTTCGCATTCATTTATAATGTTTTGAATTAATTTCTGATAATCAGGGAAATAGAATTTTTCTTTGAACCAATTAATGGTTTTATCGATTCCAGGGTGGAGAAGTTCTTTATGTTTCTTTAATATTGTTTCTTTAAATTCTGCGTAAGTAAGAATATCTGTTAATTTTACACTACATTTTGTTAATTTAGTTAAATGATTTGGACTAATTATTTCAAGGTAAGCCTGTTGGAATATTGGGAAATCGGCTTCATTGTGGAAATAAATAGCACTGTTTTTGGTACACAGGTACTCTTTAATTATATCTTTTGCAAAAGTGATTTTGATTATCTTCTTGTGCGCTGTGTATGGTTGCGTCTACACTGTTAGCAATTTCCCCTAACATATTTTCCTCTATCCTAGTTCTGGATAATGCGTCAGCTACATAGTTTTCTTTTCCTGGTAAATATTTTATTTAATAATCAAACTCATTCAATTTTATTTTCCACCTTTGTAATTTCATATTTGGTTCTTTAATATTGTTTAACCAAACTAAGGGTTTGTGATCGCTCAGTATTTCGAATTGCCTGCCAAAAAGGTATGACCTAAAATATTTTGTTGCCCAGACAATTGCTAAGAGTTCTTTTTCTATTGTCGCATAATTGATTTCGTGTTCGTTTAATGTTCTACTCGCATAACAGATAGGTTTATGGTCTTGCGATAAAACTGCTCCTATTGCTATATTGCTGGCATCGGTCGTTAGGTTTGTTAAAATCGGGATAAATTAATATAGGGTCGGATGTAATTAATATTTTCATTTTCTCGAAGGCCTCTATATAATTTTCCTCTTTAATGTCAATTTTGGCTCCTTTCTTTAGTTTACTAGTCATTGGTTTTACAATATTTGCAAAGTTTGGTATAAATTTTCTATAAAATCCACACAATCCTAAAAATGATTTAATTTCTTTTGGTGATTTTGGAATTGGGAAATTTGTTATGGCACTTATCTTATTTGGATTTGGTTTTATTCCTGCAGTTGTCACTACATGACCTAGGAACTCTGTTTCTTTCTTCAAAAATTCGCATTTATCTAATTGTAACTTCAAATTGGCTTCCCTGAGTTTTTATAAGACTTTCCTAAGAGACAAAATGTGTTCTTCCAATGAAGATAGACTAGACAATCTTTATAGATTAAATCTTCTAAAAGATTGTTCATGCATCTTTGGAAAGTTGCAGGTGCATTTTTAAGACCAAATGGCATACGGGTATATTCGTAGTGTCCATGTTTTGTAGAAAATGCAGTTTTTGCAATTGATTTGGGATCCATTTGAATTTGGTGGAATCCTTTTGCTAAATCAATTGTCGTGAAATATTGACAACGGCCAAGTTTGTTTAATATTTCATCCATTCTTGGGATTGGGTATTTATCGTTTACAGTTATCTCATTGAGATTGCGATAATCTACTACCAATCTGTATTTTGCTTTGCCGGATGCGTCACTCTTTTTTGGGACGATCCAAATGGGTGAACAGTAAGGAGATTTAGATTTTCTAATTATTCCCTGTTCAATCATTTCGTTTACTTGTTTATTGACCTCCTCATCAACAGCTTGAGCGTACTTGTAAGGTTTTCTGTATACTGGATCCTCATGTTTTGTTTGTATTGAATGTTTAATTGTACTGGTGAAAGTCAAATTTTCACTTTCCTTGTACTGAATATCTTTAAAATCAAACAAAACCTTTTCAAAATTTCCTTTTCTTCATCATTTAAATGCTCTAATCTAAACTGATTACATTCTGTTAGTTCATTGTTGATGGCATAATTAACGGATTGGTCCTCTGATAAAGGTGGATCAAGGCATTTTAATGCGGTCTTGTCCTCTTCAATCTCTTCATTAATATACCTCATTTTATACTTTCTGCCTCCCAATGTTACAGTTTCTTTATCGTAATCTATTATAGCTTTACTTGCAACTAGATAATCTCTTCCTAACAAAATATCATAATTATCTGAAAAATTGTGCAAATAAAATTTCTGTTTGGATGGGCAAATTACTGTTGGTTTAACTGTTACACTGTTATTTAATTTAACCGGTCCATTTATTGTATAAACTTTTAATGTTTCAATTTTTTCTTTGTTATCTGTAAAGTTCCTTTTTATTATATTGTTAGATGACCCCGTATCTATCATTCCTTTAAAGTATTTATTATTAATAACCAATTTTATATAGGGGCATTGTCTTCTGAGGCAGTTTGATGAAAATTTACGTCCATCCTATTTTGTCCGCTCTGGCTTTCCCTTTGTCTTTTAAATGACGCGTTTGGGTCATTATTTGAAGTTGATGGTTCGAAATTCAATGGATTTTGGGCCCTACCTTGAGCTAATGAATTTCTAACTTCTTGATAACTAAGCTGATTATTGGTGTTAGATTGACTTTGATTTGAATGACCCTGAGGAGTTGTCGAATTATTTGAGTTAGAATAATTGTTGTAATGATTATAGTTTCTTGACTGAAAATTGGAATTAGTTCTGTTGTTATAATTATTTTTATGATAATTTCCCGAATTCCTACGATAATTATTTTGAGAAAATATTTCATACGGATTTGCATCATAGTATCCCAATTCCATAGAAGCAATCTTTAATTTTTCAATAGTTGTTATATCTTTTTTAGCCAAGGATGTATACAATCTATCAGGGAGTTTTCTATCAATAGAATCCTTAATTGTTTTTTTCAAAAAATTTAAATAGTTAATTTTATCTATTGGGTTGGTTTCTAATGCTAATTTGTCAAAAATTGTACGTGATTTATCTTCTAGTTCAGTGATGAACTTACTGATGCTTCCTTTGTATTGTGTGTCGTACAGGTTTTTGATTAAGTCTTCGTATGGCCTGTGGTCCTTAAATGCCATAATAAGGGCATCTTTCATCTCCTTCCAGTTGTTGGCTCCGGATCTTGCGACGACATCTTGGGCTGCATCAACCACCAATCTCTCGATGGCTCCAAAAATAACATGTATCTGTCTCACATCCTGGGTCGGGTATAGTTGTTGAAGATACTCTATTCTTGTCACAAAGCGGCTTAGATCTCCTGGGGATCCATTGAAGTACGGCAATTCTTTAGTTTGGCCCAACATTTGGTTGAGGTGGGCCTCTGACAATTGTTGTGGAACTGTCATTTTAAATTTTGTTTTTCACAGAATAAATCTGACCGAATTGGATTTTTAGTTTATAATTTTATTCACAATATTTATACTTTTTTAAAAAGTAGTTTATTGACCGAATTGGATTTTTATGTTTGGTCTGTGAAAAATGTAGCGATTTTCTCACGTAGACTCTTTTGCGGATTTCACTATTGCGGATCTTGTATGTTAGGGATTTAACGTTGATCGGGATAAAACTAGTCGTATAGTTTAAATCCTTGTAAGTGATCAATACCCGTAACTTTTAAGCACCCTTTTTTTAATGAAATCCTACCGGCTGCGCCAATTAAAACTTTGAAGTATAAGTTTAGGTTTTTAAAAAATTTATTTTTTATTTTAAAAACTTTAACTAGTTACAACGATTTATATTTGAGAACACCGACTTGGGTTGAAGTCTTAAACTGAACTGATTCTTAAATCTAATTATCTTATCGGTCAAGCCTCGGTTTTCGAAAGCTTTCGATCTTCTGAGTGAGTAAGTTTTAACTGAGAGAACTTTCTATTTCGATTGAGTGAGCTTTGATTTTAATTGAGTGAAAGAGAGTTCTTTGTCTTATCTTGTTTATGGCAAAAGTGTGGGAACGTGCCGTGGAATTTATCAGCGGCGAGACAATAAATGTTTAGTCTGGGATTTAACATTAACAAAGGAAATTTCCCAGCGCCGTCTGAGTTTACAGAATGTTTACAATAACTGGACTTCAGGTTTTGTTTCCTGTTGATAGGGGTGACTCAAGAGTAAGATCTAATGTGTGGAAAGGGTGTGTAGGTGTGTAGGCGTATGCATATCGTGTGTGGGTGCATGTGTAGATATGGATATGTCACTATATAATATTTATTTTTATATTGGATGTATATTTATTTCTTTTATATATATAAGTAATAAATATAAATATATTTTGTATTGACAATATTTGGAATTCATAGTAATTCCATTGCCATACATTAATACTATGGTAGCCAACACCATCATCCCTATATAGGTTTTTTGCACCACCATCTGAACGTGAACCATTTATGGACCAAGCAAGCTCCTTAGTATAACTATATTCTTCATATAGATACATTTGTTTTGACTTTTATATGGATATGAAATAATAATTTCATATAGGTACATGTATAAATATTAATTTATATATAGTATAATATTTATTTTTTCTAAGGAAAACCTTAGAAAATTAATTCTAGTCCATATATATACTATATTTAATCATATAGATATAACAAATATAAGTATATTAAATATAGACAATATTTGGAATTTATAATACTTGCATTTACATATCTTACGTGGGACTCATAGTTTTGGCAGCGCTTTTCATTATTATATTGTATATATTTGGAACTTATACATTTTCAATTGCATTTCTCATGACGATTCCATCTTATTAATAACACAGGGCAACAAAATCGAACTTTTTGAAAATTCCACGGATCATTTGCACTTTTCCATGACAATTGGGTTCTCCTGAGTCCAAGTCCCATACAAAATTATTTTCCATCACCTATAGGTTCGGCGATACAGCGACGAATAGAAAAGTCGCATGTTGGACGACATTTTGAATTATGTTGCCTATGCAAAAAAACTTAGTTGTACATAGAGTATATACGATCTTTCTTTAAGGTTAGAAATTGGTTTTATTTTATTTAATTCAGTTTAAATCATATTTGGCTTTACTTCCAGGATCCTTTTTCAAATCAAAGTAACGTCACTTTCAGATTTAATCAAAATATCAAAAGGCTAAAAATTAACTGTAAACCATTTTACATATTTCACATACGAAACTTTTTCAATTTACCCATAAAACTTTCGCACCAATCACATGCACACACACTATTCAAGGGAGCTATTAAAGTTGTTGGTTTTACCCATTTTCAGGGGACATTTTCAGTGCACCGTCAACAGAAGCAGGAGCGAAACAAAGGCTCGGCTGTCGATAGTGAAATGGGTCGTCCATAAGGAAGATTCCTGGGCAAAAAGGAGCAGCAGCAGGGTTGCCAGGCTGCCCGCAGTCAGTCAGCCGATGCTGTTATCGCTGCCATTTGTGTGCAAAAGTTCTACGAACTCTTCGTCCTACATCTTCTGGATGCGAACCCTCTTCTCCCCGTCCCCAACTCCTTCTCTTTTCGCTTTTTTGTGGCCCTTCTCGTTCTCATGTCTTTCTATGCCAACGACGTTTGCTGTCAAAAATCTTCAATTAAACGCAAGCACAAAAGCTGTCGCAACGAAAAATAAAAAAATATATGCCCAGAGAAAAAGAAAAAAAATACAAAAAGGTAGGGAAAGAAGCTGGAGAAAAACTGCAGAATTGAGAACGTTCATAGGGAAAGCACATGGCATACAGGTGCACAGAGAAAAAACTTTAGTAGGTTATGATCCATAATTTGCCTTCTTCACTTTTTATCCAGGGGAAAAACTTTACTAGGCTATGATCCATACTTAGCTTAAGGGGGGAATACACTTTGATTTTTCAAAAAAAAAAATTTTTTTTTTTTTGCTTAAAATGTTCCTTGAGATGTGTACTTTAATTTAGAAATTTAGAACTCCAAGTCCGCCAGAATATTCCTTACCACTTTACGAAGCGATTTCCTAAAACATGTACCGGCGCGCTGAGAGATCATTTGAGCGCACTCGGATTTTTTCTGTTTTACCGTCGTTACCGACGTAGCCAGCGGTCCGATTGCTGAAAGCACGTGTTCGTATGTTATCGATGGCCCCACTGTCGCGCAATCGATTTTCACGTATTTAGTTTACGGTGCGGGACTGTACGAAACACGTGAATCATGAGCCCGAACAACAAAATTTACGCAACGAAAAAAGGCGGAAGAAACAACAATAACAGGATACAAGATAAGGGGAAACGGAATCTGCGGAATAGTTGCCAGATTGACGGTGACAGCGAGGATGTTTCGGCGTCAGCGAAAAAACTTCGGATGTCGAAAGGACAGTACCACGTGAATGTGAACCAGGCTTTTGGCTACCGGCTCATCGAATTCCTGTCGGTGTTTTCTGCACTATCGGAGTTGGTTGTCTGTAAGCAGTGCGGTTCGGATTTAAAATTCCAGGAAAGCAGTGTTCGTGGGTTGGGGTTCAAACTCGCTGTTTGTTGCTCCAAGTGTGAACCACGATATATAAATTCGTGCCCGCTAATCGGCCACGGATTTGAAATTAATCGACGTATAGCACTGGCTATGCGGATTCTTGGTGTCGGATTGAATGGCATATCAAAGTTTTGCGCCTTCATGTGTTTGCCGAGTCCAGTTTTCAAATCATTCTACACAAAACTTATCAAAACGATTTCCATCGCCACATCTTCTGTATCTAAAATGTCTATGAAGAATGCAGCTGCTAAGGAGAAGAAGTTATCGGAGGAGAACGGCGAGACGAGCGGTTTGACGGTTTCCGGAGACGGCACGTGGAAGAGAAGGGGCTTTTCTTCTTTACTGGGCGCGACGTCTCTCATCGGTTGGCGCACGGGAAAAATCATCGACCTGGAGGTAAAATCCAAAATTTGCCAATCCTGTGATATCTGGGAGAAGAAGGAGGGGACCGCAGAGTACGAGGAATGGAAGGAAACTCATCATGACAAGTGCGAACGAAATCACCAAGGGTCATCGGGAAAAATGAAGGTGGATGCTGTAATCGAGATGTTCCAGCGGTCCGAAAGTCTACACGGAACGAAATACAGCAAATACATCGGGGACGGCGACAGCAAGACCTTTAAAGGTATTATTGACAGCCACCCATACGAAGATTTGATCGTGCAAAAGAAAGAGTGTATCGACCACGCGCAAAAGCGTATGGGGAAACATCTTCGGTCACTCGTTAAAAACACGAAAGGGCTCGGCGGAAAGGGGAAGTTGACGGGAAAACTCATTGACGAGCTGACGATGTACTATGGATTAGCTATTCGGAGGAATTCTTCATCACTCGAAGACATGAAACGAGAAATCTGGGCAACTTTAAATCATAAGATATCGACTAACGACAAACCGCAGCACAGCAAATGTCCAGTAGGCCCGGATTCCTGGTGTTCCTGGCAGAAGGCGAAAGCGACCGGTGAGCTGAAGGACTACAATCACAATCCTGCTATGCAGAAGGAAATTTTCGTCGCTCTCAAACCGGTTTACACAGAGTTGTCCCGAGATGACTTGCTGCAAAGGTGCCTCGGCGGGTTTACTCAGAACGCGAACGAGTCTGTCAATGCAACTCTGTGGCAAATGGCGCCTAAAACTGCTCACAGCGGGAAGTCGGTGGTGGACATCGCAGCTGATATTGCTGCGTGCAATTTCAATGATGGGATGATGGGTATTATAGAAATAATGCAAGTACTAAATCTGGAAATATAAATATATAAGTTTGTTGTATACAAAAGTTATCAAATACACAAAGAAAATATTATTGAAAATAATATAACTTTTATATATTTAACTTTTATATATATCGAATCATCAAGCAAAGGATAAGCTTCAGTGGATCGCAGTATGGCAGCTGCTCAACCACTTACAACACCTTGCCTGTTACAAAAGTCGTTTACAATTGATTCTAGGCTTTGTCATTGTATTAAATAATGTTTTTATATGTAACTAGCGCGGCATCAGGTGATCGGAGATCCTCCCAATTTACTATGTTACAAATTACATTGGCATCACATCCATTGTCGTTCATAAAGTGAATTATAAACTTTAAATGGTTTAGAAGCCATACAACGCAAATTGCCCCTTATTTATCATTGCAGTCCAGCACGGATACGACCTTAGAGGCGTTCAGGCATAATCCAACGGACGTAGCGTCATACCACTGTTCGCTCGAACAAGTATTGTGCCATTGGTCCGTACCTGCGGTTCCTCTCGTACTACGCAGGAATGCTGTCGCAACAACGTTTTGTCATTAGTAGGGTAAAACTAACCTGTCTCACGACGGTCTAAACCCAGCTCACGTTCCCTTGCATGGGTGAACAATCCAACGCTTGGTGAATTTTGCTTCACAATGATAGGAAGTGTAGTAGCCCAGAGGTAGGTGTTCACTAGATATTGTTAGTTTTCTAGCGTATAGACAAATCGGTGTTCGTGCACTTCTTGCATGGCTCGGTGCAAAGCTCGTCGGATATGGCGTGGGTCTTCCTCCTCATCTATATGTCACACCCGTTCTACTACGAAAAGTTTTAAGTGCACTTTCTGTACTCTAATGATTGATCAAAACATTGTATATATCGGACAAGACAGACGGACCCTAAAGAGTATATTATAAGAGAAGAATACCAGCGTTGTGGGTGGCTTTGGTGTAGTTTGCCCCCATTCTCTACCCTCCCAACCTTAGTAACAGTAGAAATAATCTTGTTGTTACCCCTTAGCAAACGCTTTATTGTAGATTAAATCATATTCAAGATAGTTAACAAAAGCATCGCTGTACTAGCAGCGGACCGTAATTATACAAATTATTCGCTCATATTACACAATAATAAAATTCAAGATAATTCATATATATTCTCCATATTCATTTTTCGTTCTATGTTTCTTTCCAGTTCCTTTACATTCTAATAATTCAAGTTCTTTGTTTTTTTTTTTTTTTTGCAATTTAAACTTCTTAAATATATTTTGTTTAGCTATATTCTACTACTTAATGATTTTACTTGACAAATTTAATGACGCTCATAATTATGCCCTTTCTTAACACATCCCGGTTAAATCAAATTATGTTAATATATATATATATATATGTCAGCCGCTTAGCAGCAGGAACAAACACTCAATGGCTACTGTTGTTGTTTATAAAAACTTACGCACATATTTTCCGCTGCCGATTCGGTGGGCCCATCGAAGATGCAGGTGCTGTTTAGGATTTCTCAAAGAGCGTGGTTATTTAATTCAAACGGGATAAATTGTTGTGGCATCTGGTGTTTACTTAATTTATATGCTAAATAAAAAGAAACAGCTATTAAGAACAAGGTCTGATTCTCAAAAAAGGTTTAAGCTAAATCAAAACATTAAAACTTCTCTGATGTGCGATCGGTATCGCCGACGTCTGCCAGTGTAGGCACTGTTTTGGCAAGTATGTGTGCTTGCGTCGGTGGTACTCCGTAGCGGACTACATGCTGCTAGATGCGCAAATCCCTCTTCACAGGTTTGCTGCGCCGACCTCCTTTAGGCCTGTTTATTTCAGCCCAGAACTAGTATAGGACTGTTGTAAAAGTCTTCTGATGTTCACAGTAGGCATGGGCGAACCTTGCTAGGTTAGGGCTCCACGTGTCGGTATGCGTTTCACAAAGCTCCAGATATTACAGGTGCTCCGCTCTTAGTTCTGATTGCGGTTTTATAGAGTTGAGGTTGTAAGCTCCCAAACCTGCAGCAGCCTCAGCCGGGCTTTACTGACTTAGGGGTTAGGTTGTCACGTGTTGGTGTTAGTGAGCTTCAGCAACGCACAGATCTCCCAGTTTCGCAGCAAAATATCGGCCGGCCAGGCACGGTGATGTATAAATATGTATTTATTTGTAAAGATGTAAGCGCAACAGCGCCCGCGACGAGCGCGTGTGCTTTCTGGCCGGCCTCCGATGAATGTGCTCTACATACATAGACACATTATGAGATTACACGCGCACAATTAATTTAACACGAATAATTACCCTTGCAGTTTGATTCACTTATTTGTTTTAACAGTTGGCTCTTTACTTCTTGTAAAAGCGCGGTTGTGTATGGTTTTTTCTAGCTTTTGGGGTATAGGTTATGCACGTGTCGATATTGCAATTTAAAATTATAACTGCTGACCAAATACGTGTGTTTGCTTCTAGTTCCCAAAATCAAGTGAACGAGCATCTCTCCGCGTTGGTACAGGCTGCTCATATTGGAAACTTTTCGATCTACAAGAAACGGGACTTTTCCAGAACTCGCTCATTCTTCCTTCTTTACTTTTCGCACATCGAGAGAGAGCGGGAGAGAGAGAGCGGGTGTGTGTGTGTATGGACAATACGACTCAGCATGCACAAGCGATTGGAAATTTGGAAGTCTACTCTAAGTTTCTGCCGGGGCCTATCCGAATTGACATGCGTGATACGTTTTCGCTTATAGCTATTAACCGAACCCTACACCGCAGTTAATTCTACCAGAGTCCTATCTCGAAGAAGTATTAACTGAAAAAGGTCGGAATTTTCCTTTAAAGTGGTATACCCCCAGAGGTTTGTCATCTTCGGACGCTAACTCGTAATATATATGACTAATTTTCTTCCACACTTTAACTTTAATGAAAACTGGAGCTAGCTTACTGCTTAACTTCTTCGCTGCGTTGCTTTGCGCAAAACTACGAGCGTATACAGTATCGCCTACTTTTAAACGAACTGAACGGCTTTTTGAGAAACGCTACAGCTGCTAATGTCTTCAAAAATTCTCTGTCTAGCTGCTGCATATTATGCTTCTCTAACGTGGTAAGGTTTGAGATGGTAAGGTTGTGTCTTCAGATCCGAACTCTCAATTGGATCGGTCTGCGTACCACAGTCTGATTTTAATTTTACGGATGCGTCGAGTGGTTTTTGGCCGACACATCCCGCTGGTGGTTTTCCGATGGGTTACATTTTTGACAATTTGGCTTCTTGGTGTTTTTGGCACCGCATCCAAAGCAAAAGATACTGACTGACTCGAGACAATCGTCAAAACGATGCCCGATCTTGTCGCAGTTCCAGCATCTCATTTCTCTACGCTGCAAAGCTGAAACTTCATCTAGCACTGTGTCCTCAGACTCTGGATCAAGTTGAGAAATATTCGGACGCGCGGAATAATTGTTTCTTCCTGGCTGCTGTCTATTCTGTTTACAAAACTGCTCGTGCGTTCGAATCTCTTTTCCTAAACTAGCTAGGGAGTCTATACTTAAGTGCATTAACTCGTACCTAAGAGAGGGTTTCGCGTGTCGAATAAGAAGTTGGACCAGAGACTGTTCAGAAATTGGGGTGCTCAAGCGCGCAACTAGTTTTTCGATATAAATTTGATATTCCTCAAATGGTTCCCTATCTGTCTGACGCCTGTTGTTAATTGATTCCCATATATCTAAGTCTGTATCTATGTCCCTAAACTTCTCCCTAAATTCTTTGCAAAACTCTTCCCAAGTTACCTTTTCACTGGCCTTGTGGTATTTCCAGTACCACTCGCTAGCCCTGCCTATAAAAAATAGGTGCAGGTGGTCGCATAATAACTGATGATCACCATTCAAATTCTGCTGTGCCAAAGCTTTAACTCTATACAAAAAGTCTTCCGTTTGCAATCCATCTTTGGACCCATCAAATTTGATGTGCCAACTCTGAATAATACTAGGCACTTTCTCGGGCTGAACCGAATTGTGGATTCTGCCTGAAATCTGACTAAGCTGCTGATTTACCGGACTGATGTTTGTGCTAACGTTAAGGGAATTCTGCTCCTCCACTGGCTTTGATTGAACAGCTGTGATCCCTGAGTTCTCAGTAGTGTCGTTGACCCGTCTTCCGCTGGGGAACTGTCCATTGTTGCCTACTTGCATGTTCGACAACTGTGTCTGAATGAAAACTGTCAGGTCGTGCATGAGTTTTTGCTGTTGAGTCTGCATTGCCGCTTGCACTGCCCTTTCTATCTCTTCCATACTCTCTGATCTCGAAGCATTCAATATGGAATCGGTATTCGCGGTTCTGTCTAGTTGTTGTCCTGCATTAAGAGGTAGCTGCGATCTAGTAACCATTGTTCTGGGTTGCCCAGTATTTCTGCCTCTTCTCGAGTTGGCTCTGCCTCGGCCTCTGCCTCGGCCTCTGCCTCGATTGACAATTTGGTTACTACTGCCTTCGCCAGGATCGATTTCAGATGGCGCACTTGCAGCGTTTGATCTTTGCTCTGCGTCGGTCAACTCAGCCAACCGATTATTATTTGATATCGATAACTGTTGCACAGTACATACGTGATTACACGTTGGACAAGCATTTGTTACTTGCAAGTGATCCGTGATGCATTGACGGTGAAACTTATGATTACATGGAGAAACTGCATTCAGGTCCTCCACATTTAATGGTCGAGCACATAAAATGCAAACCGTTGTGTCATCATTTGACGCGGCTGCTAAATTCTCCGTACTGTGATGAAGTGGCATTTTCCAGTAAAATGTTATATAATTTTAAAGTTTTTCAAAATTGGTCTTTGCTTTCCAACGAGCTGTTTGTCAATTCTCTTGAATATGCTTGGTATTATCTCCTAAAAATACTCTATACTAATATTTGCTTGATTGATGTGGCTTTCGGGATTCGTATTCGCTGTACTGGTCAAGTATCGAAGTTCCTCCGATGACTTGCTACTCCTAAATACGCGTACGGTGCCCTGACACCAGGTTAACTAAACAATTTCAACGAAACTAGTTTTCTACGATTGGTTCGTCTTGGTCGACAATACCATAATGACTTGATATTAAATCGCAATTCCAAAGTACGAATTTCCGAATTCGCTTCCTCTAATATCGAATCAAAACTTTAGTCTACCGGATTAATTTCTGACTTAATTATTAACCCTGTGAATAAGTTCGTTCCGGTCGCCTCAATCCGTAAGGACTCGAATTGCAGTCGCTATTCCAGGCAACGACTTTATAAAACAGTTAAGGCTAACATCAAATACAAAAATAGGTTTCTGCGGATTTAAAGATTTAAAAGATTTCAAATTGTAAAAACTTCAAAAGCTAATTGGATGAATAATTGAGCAATATTGATGGCTAGTACCTCCTAAGGAATCCTGCACATGAAAATAACATGAGATTTCGGCTCCTAGGACTTTTATACTACCTGAGTGTTTAAATTCTCTTTAATTTCCCAAAACGGTAATCGGTTTCGGGCCCCACGTTGGGCGCCATTTTCTGTAGTAGCCCAGAGGTAGGTGTTCACTAGATATTGTTAGTTTTCTAGCGTATAGACAAATCGGTGTTCGTGCACTTCTTGCATGGCTCGGTGCAAAGCTCGTCGGATATGGCGTGGGTCTTCCTCCTCATCTATATGTCACACCCGTTCTACTACGAAAAGTTTTAAGTGCACTTTCTGTACTCTAATGATTGATCAAAACATTGTATATATCGGACAAGACAGACGGACCCTAAAGAGTATATTATAAGAGAAGAATACCAGCGTTGTGGGTGGCTTTGGTGTAGTTTGCCCCCATCCTCTACCCTCCCAACCTTAGTAACAGTAGAAATAATCTTGTTGTTACCCCTTAGCAAACGCTTTATTGTAGATTAAATCATATTCAAGATAGTTAACAAAAGCATCGCTGTACTAGCAGCGGACCGTAATTATACAAATTATTCGCTCATATTACACAATAATAAAATTCAAGATAATTCATATATATTCTCCATATTCATTTTTCGTTCTATGTTTCTTTCCAGTTCCTTTACATTCTAATAATTCAAGTTCTTTGTTTTTTTTTTTTTTTTGCAATTTAAACTTCTTAAATATATTTTGTTTAGCTATATTCTACTACTTAATGATTTTACTTGACAAATTTAATGACGCTCATAATTATGCCCTTTCTTAACACATCCCGGTTAAATCAAATTATGTTAATATATATATATATATATGTCAGCCGCTTAGCAGCAGGAACAAACACTCAATGGCTACTGTTGTTGTTTATAAAAACTTACGCACATATTTTCCGCTGCCGATTCGGTGGGCCCATCGAAGATGCAGGTGCTGTTTAGGATTTCTCAAAGAGCGTGGTTATTTAATTCAAACGGGATAAATTGTTGTGGCATCTGGTGTTTACTTAATTTATATGCTAAATAAAAAGAAACAGCTATTAAGAACAAGGTCTGATTCTCAAAAAAGGTTTAAGCTAAATCAAAACATTAAAACTTCTCTGATGTGCGATCGGTATCGCCGACGTCTGCCAGTGTAGGCACTGTTTTGGCAAGTATGTGTGCTTGCGTCGGTGGTACTCCGTAGCGGACTACATGCTGCTAGATGCGCAAATCCCTCTTCACAGGTTTGCTGCGCCGACCTCCTTTAGGCCTGTTTATTTCAGCCCAGAACTAGTATAGGACTGTTGTAAAAGTCTTCTGATGTTCACAGTAGGCATGGGCGAACCTTGCTAGGTTAGGGCTCCACGTGTCGGTATGCGTTTCACAAAGCTCCAGATATTATAGCAGGTGCTCCGCTCTTAGTTCTGATTGCGGTTTTATAGAGTTGAGGTTGTAAGCTCCCAAACCTGCAGCAGCCTCAGCCGGGCTTTACTGACTTAGGGGTTAGGTTGTCACGTGTTGGTGTTAGTGAGCTTCAGCAACGCACAGATCTCCCAGTTTCGCAGCAAAATATCGGCCGGCCAGGCACGGTGATGTATAAATATGTATTTATTTGTAAAGATGTAAGCGCAACAGCGCCCGCGACGAGCGCGTGTGCTTTCTGGCCGGCCTCCGATGAATGTGCTCTACATACATAGACACATTATGAGATTACACGCGCACAATTAATTTAACACGAATAATTACCCTTGCAGTTTGATTCACTTATTTGTTTTAACAGTTGGCTCTTTACTTCTTGTAAAAGCGCGGTTGTGTATGGTTTTTTCTAGCTTTTGGGGTATAGGTTATGCACGTGTCGATATTGCAATTTAAAATTATAACTGCTGACCAAATACGTGTGTTTGCTTCTAGTTCCCAAAATCAAGTGAACGAGCATCTCTCCGCGTTGGTACAGGCTGCTCATATTGGAAACTTTTCGATCTACAAGAAACGGGACTTTTCCAGAACTCGCTCATTCTTCCTTCTTTACTTTTCGCACATCGAGAGAGAGCGGGAGAGAGAGAGAGCGGGTGTGTGTGTGTATGGACAATACGACTCAGCATGCACAAGCGATTGGAAATTTGGAAGTCTACTCTAAGTTTCTGCCGGGGCCTATCCGAATTGACATGCGTGATACGTTTTCGCTTATAGCTATTAACCGAACCCTACACCGCAGTTAATTCTACCAGAGTCCTATCTCGAAGAAGTATTAACTGAAAAAGGTCGGAATTTTCCTCTAGGTCCTTATATCTTTTAAGTGGTATACCCCCAGAGGTTTGTCATCTTCGGACGCTAACTCGTAATATATATGACTCATTTTCTTCCACACTTTAACTTTAATGAAAACTGGAGCTAGCTTACTGCTTAACTTCTTCGCTGCGTTGCTTTGCGCAAAACTACGAGCGTATACAGTATCGCCTACTTTTAAACGAACTGAACGGCTTTTTGAGAAACGCTACAGCTGCTAATGTCTCCAAAAATTCTCTGTCTAGCTGCTGCATATTATGCTTCTCTAACGTGGTAAGGTTTGAGATGGTAAGGTTGTGTCTTCAGATCCGAACTCTCAATTGGATCGGTCTGCGTACCACAGTCTGATTTTAATTTTACGGATGCGTCGAGTGGTTTTTGGCCGACACATCCCGCTGGTGGTTTTCCGATGGGTTACATTTTTGACAATTTGGCTTCTTGGTGTTTTTGGCACCGCATCCAAAGCAAAAGATACTGACTGACTCGAGACAATCGTCAAAACGATGCCCGATCTTGTCGCAGTTCCAGCATCTCATTTCTCTACGCTGCAAAGCTGAAACTTCATCTAGCACTGTGTCCTCAGACTCTGGATCAAGTTGAGAAATATTCGGACGCGCGGAATAATTGTTTCTTCCTGGCTGCTGTCTATTCTGTTTACAAAACTGCTCGTGCGTTCGAATCTCTTTTCTTAAGCTAGCTAGGAGTCTATACTTAAGTGCATTAACTCGTACCTAAGAGAGGGTTTCGCGTGTCGAATAAGAAGTTGGACCAGAGACTGTTCAGAAATTGGGGTGCTCAAGCGCGCAACTAGTTTTTCGATATAAATTTGATATTCCTCAAATGGTTCCCTATCTGTCTGACGCCTGTTGTTAATTGATTCCCATATATCTAAGTCTGTATCTATGTCCCTAAACTTCTCCCTAAATTCTTTGCAAAACTCTTCCCAAGTTACCTTTTCACTGGCCTTGTGGTATTTCCAGTACCACTCGCTAGCCCTGCCTATAAAAAATAGGTGCAGGTGGTCGCATAATAACTGATGATCACCATTCAAATTCTGCTGTGCCAAAGCTTTAACTCTATACAAAAAGTCTTCCGTTTGCAATCCATCTTTGGACCCATCAAATTTGATGTGCCAACTCTGAATAATACTAGGCACTTTCTCGGGCTGAACCGAATTGTGGATTCTGCCTGAAATCTGACTAAGCTGCTAATTTACCGGACTGATGTTTGTGCTAACGTTAAGGGAATTCTGCTCCTCCACTGGCTGTGATTGAACAGCTGTGATCCCTGAGTTCTCAGTAGTGTCGTTGACCCGTCTTCCGCTGGGGAACTGTCCATTGTTGCCTACTTGCATGTTCGACAACTGTGTCTGAATGAAAACTGTCAGGTCGTGCATGAGTTTTTGCTGTTGAGTCTGCATTGCCGCTTGCACTGCCCTTTCTATCTCTTCCATACTCTCTGATCTCGAAGCATTCAATATGGAATCGGTATTCGCGGTTCTGTCTAGTTGTTGTCCTGCATTAAGAGGTAGCTGCGATCTAGTAACCATTGTTCTGGGTTGCCCAGTATTTCTGCCTCTTCTCGAGTTGGCTCTGCCTCGGCCTCTGCCTCGATTGACAATTTGGTTACTACTGCCTTCGCCAGGATCGATTTCAGATGGCGCACTTGCAGCGTTTGATCTTTGCTCTGCGTCGGTCAACTCAGCCAACAGATTATTATTTGATATCGATAACTGTTGCACAGTACATACGTGATTACACGTTGGACAAGCATTTGTTACTTGCAAGTGATCCGTGATGCATTGACGGTGAAACTTATGATTACATGGAGAAACTGCATTCAGGTCCTCCACATTTAATGGTCGAGCACATAAAATGCAAACCGTTGTGTCATCATTTGACGCGGCTGCTAAATTCTCCGTACTGTGATGAAGTGGCATTTTCCAGTAAAATGTTATATAATTTTAAAGTTTTTCAAAATTGGTCTTTGCTTTCCAACGAGCTGTTTGTCAATTCTCTTGAATATGCTTGGTATTATCTCCTAAAAATACTCTATACTAATATTTGCTTGATTGATGTGGCTTTCGGGATTCGTATTCGCTGTACTGGTCAAGTATCGAAGTTCCTCCGATGACTTGCTACTCCTAAATACGCGTACGGTGCCCTGACACCAGGTTAACTAAACAATTTCAACGAAACTAGTTTTCTACGATTGGTTCGTCTTGGTCGACAATACCATAATGACTTGATATTAAATCGCAATTCCAAAGTACGAATTTCCGAATTCGCTTCCCTCTAATATCGAATCAAAACTTTAGTCTACCGGATTAATTTCTGACTTAATTATTAACCCTGTGAATAAGTTCGTTCCGGTCGCCTCAATCCGTAAGGACTCGAGTTGCAGTCGCTATTCCAGGCAACGACTTTATAAAACAGTTAAGGCTAACATCAAATACAAAAATAGGTTTCTGCGGATTTAAAGATTTAAAAGATTTCAAATTGTAAAAACTTCAAAAGCTAATTGGATGAATAATTGAGCAATATTGATGGCTAGTACCTCCTAAGGAATCCTGCACATGAAAATAACATGAGATTTCGGCTCCTAGGACTTTTATACTACCTGAGTGTTTAAATTCTCTTTAATTTCCCAAAACGGTAATCGGTTTCGGGCCCCACGTTGGGCGCCATTTTCTGTAGTAGCCCAGAGGTAGGTGTTCACTAGATATTGTTAGTTTTCTAGCGTATAGACAAATCGGTGTTCGTGCACTTCTTGCATGGCTCGGTGCAAAGCTCGTCGGATATGGCGTGGGTCTTCCTCCTCATCTATATGTCACACCCGTTCTACTACGAAAAGTTTTAAGTGCACTTTCTGTACTCTAATGATTGATCAAAACATTGTATATATCGGACAAGACAGACGGACCCTAAAGAGTATATTATAAGAGAAGAATACCAGCGTTGTGGGTGGCTTTGGTGTAGTTTGCCCCCATTCTCTACCCTCCCAACCTTAGTAACAGTAGAAATAATCTTGTTGTTACCCCTTAGCAAACGCTTTATTGTAGATTAAATCATATTCAAGATAGTTAACAAAAGCATCGCTGTACTAGCAGCGGACCGTAATTATACAAATTATTCGCTCATATTACACAATAATAAAATTCAAGATAATTCATATATATTCTCCATATTCATTTTTCGTTCTATGTTTCTTTCCAGTTCCTTTACATTCTAATAATTCAAGTTCTTTGTTTTTTTTTTTTTTTTTTGCAATTTAAACTTCTTAAATATATTTTGTTTAGCTATATTCTACTACTTAATGATTTTACTTGACAAATTTAATGACGCTCATAATTATGCCCTTTCTTAACACATCCCGGTTAAATCAAATTATGTTAATATATATATATATATGTCAGCCGCTTAGCAGCAGGAACAAACACTCAATGGCTACTGTTGTTGTTTATAAAAACTTACGCACATATTTTCCGCTGCCGATTCGGTGGGCCCATCGAAGATGCAGGTGCTGTTTAGGATTTCTCAAAGAGCGTGGTTATTTAATTCAAACGGGATAAATTGTTGTGGCATCTGGTGTTTACTTAATTTATATGCTAAATAAAAAGAAACAGCTATTAAGAACAAGGTCTGATTCTCAAAAAAGGTTTAAGCTAAATCAAAACATTAGAACTTTTCTGATGTGCGATCGGTATCGCCGACGTCTGCCAGTGTAGGCACTGTTTTGGCAAGTATGTGTGCTTGCGTCGGTGGTACTCCGTAGCGGACTACATGCTGCTAGATGCGCAAATCCCTCTTCACAGGTTTGCTGCGCCGACCTCCTTTAGGCCTGTTTATTTCAGCCCAGAACTAGTATAGGACTGTTGTAAAAGTCTTCTGATGTTCACAGTAGGCATGGGCGAACCTTGCTAGGTTAGGGCTCCACGTGTCGGTATGCGTTTCACAAAGTTCCAGATATTACAGGTGCTCCGCTCTTAGTTCTGATTGCGGTTTTATAGAGTTGAGGTTGTAAGCTCCCAAACCTGCAGCAGCCTCAGCCGGGCTTTACTGACTTAGGGGTTAGGTTGTCACGTGTTGGTGTTAGTGAGCTTCAGCAACGCACAGATCTCCCAGTTTCGCAGCAAAATATCGGCCGGCCAGGCACGGTGATGTATAAATATGTATTTATTTGTAAAGATGTAAGCGCAACAGCGCCCGCGACGAGCGCGTGTGCTTTATGGCCGGCCTCCGATGAAAGTGCTCTACATACATAGACACATTATGAGATTACACGCGCACAATTAATTTAACACGAATAATTACCCTTGCAGTTTGATTCACTTATTTGTTTTAACAGTTGGCTCTTTACTTCTTGTAAAAGCGCGGTTGTGTATGGTTTTTTCTAGCTTTTGGGGTATAGGTTATGCACGTGTCGATATTGCAATTTAAAATTATAACTGCTGACCAACTACGTGTGTTTGCTTCTAGTTCCCAAAATCAAGTGAACGAGCATCTCTCCGCGTTGGTACAGGCTGCTCATATTGGAAACTTTTCGATCTACAAGAAACGGGACTTTTCCAGAACTCGCTCATTCTTCCTTCTTTACTTTTCGCACATCGATAGAGAGCGGGAGAGAGAGAGAGCGGGTGTGTGTGTGTACGGACAATACGACTCAGCATGCACAAGCGATTGGAAATTTGGAAGTCTACTCTAAGTTTCTGCCGGGGCCTATCCGAATTGACATGCGTGATACGTTTTCGCTTATAGCTATTAACCGAACCCTACACCGCAGTTAATTCTACCAGAGTCCTATCTCGAAGAAGTATTAACTGAAAAAGGTCGGAATTTTCCTCTAGGTCCTTATATCTTTTAAGTGGTATACCCCCAGAGGTTTGTCATCTTCGGACGCTAACTCGTAATATATATGACTAATTTTCTTCCACACTTTAACTTTAATGAAAACTGGAGCTAGCTTACTGCTTAACTTCTTCGCTGCGTTGCTTTGCGCAAAACTACGAGCGTATACAGTATCGCCTACTTTTAAACGAACTGAACGGCTTTTTGAGAAACGCTACAGCTGCTAATGTCTCCAAAAATTCTCTGTCTAGCTGCTGCATATTATGCTTCTCTAACGTGGTAAGGTTTGAGATGGTAAGGTTGTGTCTTCAGATCCGAACTCTCAATTGGATCGGTCTGCGTACCACAGTCTGATTTTAATTTTACGGATGCGTCGAGTGGTTTTTGGCCGACACATCCCGCTGGTGGTTTTCCGATGGGTTACATTTTTGACAATTTGGCTTCTTGGTGTTTTTGGCACCGCATCCAAAGCAAAAGATACTGACTGACTCGAGACAATCGTCAAAACGATGCCCGATCTTGTCGCAGTTCCAGCATCTCATTTCTCTACGCTGCAAAGCTGAAACTTCATCTAGCACTGTGTCCTCAGACTCTGGATTAAGTTGAGAAATATTCGGACGCGCGGAATAATTGTTTCTTCCTGGCTGCTGTCTATTCTGTTTACAAAACTGCTCGTGCGTTCGAATCTCTTTTCTTAAACTAGCTAGGGAGTCTATACTTAAGTGCATTAACTCGTACCTAAGAGAGGGTTTCGCGTGTCGAATAAGAAGTTGGACCAGAGACTGTTCAGAAATTGGGGTGCTCAAGCGCGCAACTAGTTTTTCGATATAAATTTGATATTCCTCAAATGGTTCCCTATCTGTCTGACGCCTGTTGTTAATTGATTCCCATATATCTAAGTCTGTATCTATGTCCCTAAACTTCTTCCTAAATTCTTTGCAAAACTCTTCCCAAGTTACCTTTTCACTGGCCTTGTGGTATTTCCAGTACCACTCGCTAGCCCTGCCTATAAAAAATAGGTGCAGGTGGTCGCATAATAACTGATGATCACCATTCAAATTCTGCTGTGCCAAAGCTTTAACTCTATACAAAAAGTCTTCCGTTTGCAATCCATCTTTGGACCCATCAAATTTGATGTGCCAACTCTGAATAATACTAGGCACTTTCTCGGGCTGAACCGAATTGTGGATTCTGCCTGAAATCTGACTAAGCTGCTGATTTACCGGACTGATGTTTGTGCTAACGTTAAGGGAATTCTGCTCCTCCACTGGCTGTGATTGAACAGCTGTGATCCCTGAGTTCTCAGTAGTGTCGTTGACCCGTCTTCCGCTGGGGAACTGTCCATTGTTGCCTACTTGCATGTTCGACAACTGTGTCTGAATGAAAACTGTCAGGTCGTGCATGAGTTTTTGCTGTTGAGTCTGCATTGCCGCTTGCACTGCCCTTTCTATCTCTTCCATACTCTCTGATCTCGAAGCATTCAATATGGAATCGGTATTCGCGGTTCTGTCTAGTTGTTGTCCTGCATTAAGAGGTAGCTGCGATCTAGTAACCATTGTTCTGGGTTGCCCAGTATTTCTGCCTCTTCTCGAGTTGGCTCTGCCTCGGCCTCTGCCTCGATTGACAATTTGGTTACTACTGCCTTCGCCAGGATCGATTTCAGATGGCGCACTTGCAGCGTTTGATCTTTGCTCTGCGTCGGTCAACTCAGCCAACAGATTATTATTTGATATCGATAACTGTTGCACAGTACATACGTGATTACACGTTGGACAAGCATTTGTTACTTGCAAGTGATCCGTGATGCATTGACGGTGAAACTTATGATTACATGGAGAAACTGCATTCAGGTCCTCCACATTTAATGGTCGAGCACATAAAATGCAAACCGTTGTGTCATCATTTGACGCGGCTGCTAAATTCTCCGTACTGTGATGAAGGGGAATTTTCCAGTAAAATGTTATATACAGGGGTGCTACGGCAAACCATTCAGCTCACATTCAGCTTGATTTCAATTCCTGGGTGCTACGGAGCCTCAATTCAGCTGTGTTTAGCTGTTTTAAAACAGCTAGCAAATGTGTCAGCTATTTGGGTAAATACAGCTAAAATAAAGGGTTTTCATTAACAAGCCATATATTACAGAAAAGCTGGTTCAATTTCTGATAATTCTGTATTAAAATAATTACATTTTGCAAGCAATTATTATTTTTAATAATTTTTTTAGCAAATTGCTTAGAAACAGGCTCGTAAAATTTGTCAAACCTAGCGAAATAGCATTTCACTGGTGCCACCTAGTTAAGTTCGAAAAGCGAAAACATATTTTATGGTGGTAAAACACAGATGATTGTGTTTAAAAGGAGTAACAAAGTATAAAAAATAAGTTGTCATTCTTAATTTGTTAGTCAAGCGCGTTTTTCCTGTTTATTTTGTAAACAAAAAGGTTTAAATACTATTTTTCCTAGTGTGGCAACGATTGAAAATGTCATCTGTTGCATAGGAAGGGGAAGAAAAAAAAACAGAAATTAGCTAAATTACATACATAAATGACCATAAACAATACCAAAAACAATACCAAAAACAATACCAAACACAACAACAAAATCAAACGTTTCGTCCGATTTGGAAAATGGGTCCAAAGAGTCTCTTAAGCGTCTTCGCTCTATGGTTTCCTTTATCGCCTGTTGCCTGCGCAGCTCACCTAGTGCAAGAAGTCTTGTACAAGGCATTTTGTTTAATTTGCTTAAAATTTGTTAGCTATTTAGTGCCAGTTCGGGTCCAGTTCGAAATGGTTTGTGAGTTAGCTAAAAATATGAAATCGCTCGAAGTTCCGTGGCACCCAGGAAATTTTTCAGCGATTTGACAAAAAGCTGAATTCAAAATCGCCCCAGTTTGCCGTAGCACCCCTGATTATATCATTTTAAAGTTTTTCAAAATTGGTCTTTGCTTTCCAACGAGCTGTTTGTCAATTCTCTTGAATATGCTTGGTATTATCTCATAAAAATACTCTATACTAATATTTGCTTGATTGATGTGGCTTTTGGGATTCGTATTCGCTGTACTGGTCAAGTATCGAAGTTCCTCCGATGACTTGCTACTCCTAAATACGCGTACGGTGCCCTGACACCAGGTTAACTAAACAATTTCAACGAAACTAGTTTTCTACGATTGGTTCGTCTTGGTCGACAATACCATAATGACTTGATATTAAATCGCAATTCCAAAGTACGAATTTCCGAATTCGCTTCCCTCTAATATCGAATCAAAACTTTAGTCTACCGGATTAATTTCTGACTTAATTATTAACCCTGTGAATAAGTTCGTTCCGGTCGCCTCAATCCGTAAGGACTCGAATTGCAGTCGCTATTCCAGGCAACGACTTTATAAAACAGTTAAGGCTAACATCAAATACAAAAATAGGTTTCTGCGGATTTAAAGATTTAAAAGATTTCAAATTGTAAAAACTTCAAAAGCTAATTGGATGAATAATTGAGCAATATTGATGGCTAGTACCTCCTAAGGAATCCTGCACATGAAAATAATATGAGATTTCGGCTCCTAGGACTTTTATACTACCTGAGTGTTTAAATTCTCTTTAATTTCCCAAAACGGTAATCGGTTTCGGGCCCCACGTTGGGCGCCATTTTCTGTAGTAGCCCAGAGGTAGGTGTTCACTAGATATTGTTAGTTTTCTAGCGTATAGACAAATCGGTGTTCGTGCACTTCTTGCATGGCTCAGTGCAAAGCTCGTCGGATATGGCGTGGGTCTTCCTCCTCATCTATATGTCACACCCGTTCTACTACGAAAAGTTTTAAGTGCACTTTCTGTACTCTAATGATTGATCAAAACATTGTATATATCGGACAAGACAGACGGACCCTAAAGAGTATATTATAAGTGAAGAATACCAGCGTTGTGGGTGGCTTTGGTGTAGTTTGCCCCCATTCTCTACCCTCCCAACCTTAGTAACAGTAGAAATAATCTTGTTGTTACCCCCTTAGCAAACGCTTTATTGTAGATTAAATCATATTCAAGATAGTTAACAAAAGCATCGCTGTACTAGCAGCGGACCGTAATTATACAAATTATTCGCTCATATTACACAATAATAAAATTCAAGATAATTCATATATATTCTCCATATTCATTTTTCGTTCTATGTTTCTTTCCAGTTCCTTTACATTCTAATAATTCAAGTTCTTTGTTTTTTTTTTTTTTTGCAATTTAAACTTCTTAAATATATTTTGTTTAGCTATATTCTACTACTTCATGATTTTACTTGACAAATTTAATGACGCTCATAATTATGCCCTTTCTTAACACATCCCGGTTAAATCAAATTATGTTAATATATATATATATATGTCAGCCGCTTAGCAGCAGGAACAAACACTCAATGGCTACTGTTGTTGTTTATAAAAACTTACGCACATATTTTCCGCTGCCGATTCGGTGGGCCCATCGAAGATGCAGGTGCTGTTTAGGATTTCTCAAAGAGCGTGGTTATTTAATTCAAACGGGATAAATTGTTGTGGCATCTGGTGTTTACTTAATTTATATGCTAAATAAAAAGAAACAGCTATTAAGAACAAGGTCTGATTCTCAAAAAAGGTTTAAGCTAAATCAAAACATTAGAACTTCTCTGATGTGCGATCGGTATCGCCGACGTCTGCCAGTGTAGGCACTGTTTTGGCAAGTATGTGTGCTTGCGTCGGTGGTACTCCGTAGCGGACTACATGCTGCTAGATGCGCAAATCCCTCTTCACAGGTTTGCTGCGCCGACCTCCTTTAGGCCTATTTATTTCAGCCCAGAACTAGTATAGGACTGTTGTAAAAGTCTTCTGATGTTCACAGTAGGCATGGGCGAACCTTGCTAGGTTAGGGCTCCACGTGTCGGTATGCGTTTCACAAAGTTCCAGATATTACAGGTGCTCCGCTCTTAGTTCTGATTGCGGTTTTATAGAGTTGGGGTTGTAAGCTCCCAAACCTGCAGCAGCCTCAGCCGGGCTTTACTGACTTAGGGGTTAGGTTGTCACGTGTTGGTGTTAGTGAGCTTCAGCAACGCACAGATCTCCCAGTTTCGCAGCAAAATATCGGCCGGCCAGGCACGAAAAATATTATTTTTAAAAAGAAGGGGGGTTTGGGTGATGTATAAATATGTATTTATTTGTAAAAAAAAAAGAAAAACCGCCCCCGCCAACGGGCGTGTTTTCTTGCCGGCCCCCTATAAATGTACTCTACATAAAAAAAAAAAAAAAAAAATAAAAAAAAAAAAAAAAATTAAAAAAAAAAAAAAAAATTCCATTTTTATTTTTTTTTTTTTTTTAACGGTTGGCCGCGCTTACTTAAGCGCAGTTATCTATGGTTTTTTTTAGCTTTTGGGGGAAAAGTTTTTGTACGTGTTTAAATAAAAAAATATAAAAATAAAAATAAAAAAAAAATATTTGTTTTTTTAAGTTCCCAAAATCAAGTGAACGAGCATCTCTCCGCGTTGGTACAGGCTGCTCATATTGGAAACTTTTCGATCTACAAGAAACGGGACTTTTCCAGAACTCGCTCATTCTTCCTTCTTTACTTTTCGCACATCGAGAGAGAGCGGGAGAGAGAGAGCGGGTGTGTGTGTGTATGGACAATACGACTCAGCATGCACAAGCGATTGGAAATTTGGAAGTCTACTCTAAGTTTCTGCCGGGGCCTATCCGAATTGACATGCGTGATACGTTTTCGCTTATAGCTATTAACCGAACCCTACGTCGCTATGAACGCTTGGCCGCCACAAGCCAGTTATCCCTATGGTAACTTTTCTGACACCTCTTGTTAAAAACTCTTTAAACCAAAAGGATCGATAGGCCGAGCTTTTGCTGTCCCTGTGTGTACTGAACACCGAGATCAAGTCAGCATTTGCCCTTTTGCTCTATGTGTGGTTTCTGTCCGCACTGAGCTGGCCTTGGGACACCTCCGTTATTATTTGAGAGATGTACCGCCCCAGTCAAACTCCCTACCTGGCAATGTCCTTGAATTGGATCATACCTGAGTAATTGGAGTTATACCAAATTTTCAAATCAAAAATACATAAATGCACCGTTTTATTAAAGAATTTGTTTGCGATTATATAACAAACTCGTGATACTTTGATCAAGAAGCTTGCATCAAAACCCAATACCATAAGATATAATAAATATATCCGTATAATGGCTAGGAAATGATACACGTTCCATTTAATCAAGTAAGTAAGGAAACAATAAGAGTAGTGGTATTTCATTGTCGATACCAAACCGAGGTCTAATATCTCCCACTTATTCTACACCTCTTATGTCTCCTTACACTGCCAGATTAGAGTCAAGCTCAAAAGGGTCTTCTTTCCCCGCTAATTATTCCAAGCCCGTTCCCTTGGCTGTGGTTTCGCTAGATAGTAGATAGGGACAGTAGGAATCTCGTTAATCCATTCATGCGCGTCACTAATTAGATGACGAGGCATTTGGCTACCTTAAGAGAGTCATAGTTACTCCCGCCGTTGACCCGCGCTTACTTGAATTTCTTCACTTTGACATTCAGAGCACTGGGCAGAAATCACATTGTGTCAACACCCGCTAGGGCCATCACAATGCTTTGTTTTAATTAGACAGTCGGATTCCCCAAGTCCGTGCCAGTTCTGAATTGATTGTTAATTGATAATCGTTATAATTAATAAGAACTAATTGGTTTAACCCAATTAGTATTCTTAAAAATTTTAGCAAGAAAGTTCCACAATTGGCTACGTAACTAAACTATCCGGGGAACAAGTAACTACCATAAATGATAGAAACTCTATTTACCCAGAACGAGCACATAAACCATGTTATTGTTTCCCAATCAAGCCCGACTATCTCAATCTTCAGAGCCAATCCTTATCCCGAAGTTACGGATCTAATTTGCCGACTTCCCTTACCTACATTATTCTATCGACTAGAGACTCTTCACCTTGGAGACCAGCTGCGGATATTGGTACGGCCTGTTGAGAAGTTTGCGTGTCCCCACCATAAATTTTCAAGGTCCGAGGAGAAAATATCGACACAACAGTATATGTCATGCTCTTCTAGCCCATCTACCATATCTCTCTGCGAAAGACTTCCATGGTAGTACGGCTATAAAACAGAAAAGAAAACTCTTCCGATATCTCTCGACGGCTTCTTTATGGTCGTTCCTGTTGCCAGGATGAGCACGAGGCCCATATTTAATAACAAACGGATACTCAACAGGTTACGGAATTGGAACCGTATTCCCTTTCGTTCAAAATTATTCAAGTGTATTATTTAGCTATTATTGGTAGATTATTACTTTTTACTTGAAAATTTTCGGCTTTCGCCTTGAACTTAGGACCGACTAACTCGTGATCAACCACTGTTCACACGAAACCCTTCTCCACTTCAGTCCTCCAAGGTCTCATTCGATTATTTGCTACTACCACCAAGATCTGTACCAATGGCAGCTCCATGCAGGCTTACGCCAAACACTTCTACGCATACCATTGTACCTTCCTACTCACTAAAGTTTCAAAATTTATATTACAAGTAATATAAATCATCTACTTTAGCGGTAATGTATAGGTATACAACTTAAGCGCCATCCATTTTAAGGGCTAGTTGCTTCGGCAGGTGAGTTGTTACACACTCCTTAGCGGATTTCGACTTCCATGATCACCGTCCTGCTGTTTTAAGCAACCAACGCCTTTCATGGTATCTGCATGAGTTGTTAATTTGGGCACCGTAACATTACGTTTGGTTCATCCCACAGCGCCAGTTCTGCTTACCAAAAGTGGCCCACTGGGCACATTATATCATAACCTTAAACTTCATATCAAGAAAGTTAAGGTTCTTACCCATTTAAAGTTTGAGAATAGGTTAAGATCGTTTCGACCCTAAGGCCTCTAATCATTCGCTTTACCAGATAAGATTATTTTATATAACATTAAAATGCACCAGCTATCCTGAGGGAAACTTCGGAAGGAACCAGCTACTAGATGGTTCGATTGGTCTTTCGCCCCTATACTCAATTCTGACAATCGATTTGCACGTCAGAACTGTTTCGGTCTTCCATCAGGGTTTCCCCTGACTTCAACCTGATCAAGTATAGTTCACCATCTTTCGGGTCACAGCATATATGCTCAAGGTACGTTCCAGTTAGAGGCATAAATAATATAAATATCATTATACATAACTATATAGAGCGCCCCGGGATTGTGTTAATTAACTATAAATAGTTAAAAAACTAATCCCATTATTAGTCAAGTTAATTACGCTATTAGGTTTATATCCCAATAACTTGCACATATGTTAGACTCCTTGGTCCGTGTTTCAAGACGGGTCCCGAAGGTATCCTGAATCTTTCGCATTGTTAATCATACAAATGCTTATAATAAACACAAAAATCAATGATAATTATGCCATTATATAATTTCGAAAAATTAACGCACTGTATTCATATAAATCTATCAACACTTTATCAAATTAATAACATTTATTCTGTGTTAATATGCAAGCATTTTAATTGGAATAAACTATAAGTTATATTTTATGATAAATTCTGTTATGTTAATAGATTACAATGTCCTTATATGGAAAAAATGCACACTATTATCATAATATTGTTTAAATATTACAATTTTAATGATGAATTTTCCATAATGGATATTCAGGTTCATCGGGCTTAACCTCTAAGCAGTTTCACGTACTATTTAACTCTCTATTCAGAGTTCTTTTCAACTTTCCCTCACGGTACTTGTTTACTATCGGTCTCATGGTTATATTTAGTTTTAGATGGAGTTTACCACCCACTTAGTGCTGCACTATCAAGCAACACGACTCTTTGGAAACATCATCTAGTAATCATTAACGTTATACGGGCCTGGCACCCTCTATGGGTAAATGGCCTCATTTAAGAAGGACTTAAATCGTTAATTTCTCATACTAGAATATTGACGCTCCATACACTGCATCTCACATTTGCCATATAGACAAAGTGACTTAGTGCTGAACTGATTTCTTTTCGCTCGCCGCTACTAAGAAAATCCTTGTTAGTTTCTTTTCCTCCCCTAATTAATATGCTTAAATTCAGGGGGTAGTCCCATATGAGTTGAGGTTGTATATAACATTTGTAATTTTTATTTATATCCTTTAAATATAATGAGAAAACATTTTATAAATTCTTTTAAGAAATAATTCAAAAAAGAACCAACGAAGAACAATAACATTTACAACAGCTTTCAATTTCAGTCATTAATAAGAGGCAATTCTAGATAAATTATTTAAAATATTTTATGCTAGACATTCCTCAGTATTATTTGATCTGAAAACGAAAATATTTCTCTTCGTTTATCACATTCAAATTGTGAGATAATGTTTTTCATATAATCTTAATATTATGAATAAAAAATAATAATATTATTATTATCCAATAATATACCATATGCTTATAAAAATTTCGTTAAAAAATTTTATAAACAACATAATTAGCATAGTCTTACAACCCTCAACCATATGTAGTCCAAGCAGCACAATAAAATTAATTAAAGTACATAACAGCATGGACTGCGATATGCGTTCAAAATGTCGATGTTCATGTGTCCTGCAGTTCACACGATGACGCACAGTTTGCTGCGTTCTTCATCGACCCATGAGCCGAGTGATCCACCGCTTAGAGTTTTTATAAATTTGTATTTCAAAGTGTCAAATATGTTTTTATTGAAAGAAATTAAAAATACACCATTTTACTGGCATATATCAATTCCTTCAATAAATTTTTTATATACCTTAAACGAATGCTGCGAAATGTCTTAGTTTTTATATAAACAATATATACCGATAATAATTGGCTTTTATTTATAATATCTATGTGTTAGATATATATTGCATTTTATATAAAAACATTAACCTGAAGAGGTACAACATTATACATTTTAGGTTGTCGCATTAAATCAATGTATGCTCACTAACAGATATGAACAATACATTTAGCAACGCATGTATATTATGGTCCATATACACGCAAATAATTTGTATAGCTTTTTATATTATTTCGCTTTTTTGAAATATTTCGATTTGTTTTTCTCGAATTTTATATATTTCGTTTGCTTTATATTATATGTTTGCTTTTGAATGCTTTTTTTGTTTGCTTTTTGTTTGCTTTTTTGGTTATAATTTGGTAATTTTATTTAATTTTATTATTATAATAAAAATAAATGTTTGTTAACGGTAAAGATATTATACAATAATGATCCTTCCGCAGGTTCACCTACGGAAACCTTGTTACGACTTTTACTTCCTCTAAATAATCAAGTTCGGTCAACTTTTGCGAAACAACCGTAACACACAAGGCGTCACAGTGATCACGTCCGGAGACCTCACTAAATAATTCAATCGGTAGTAGCGACGGGCGGTGTGTACAAAGGGCAGGGACGTAATCAATGCGAGTTAATGACTCACACTTACTGGGAATTCCAAGTTCATGTGAACAGTTTCAGTTCACAATCCCAAGCATGAAAGTGGTTCAGCGGTTTACCCGGACCTCTCGGTCTAGGAAATACACGTTGATACTTTCATTGTAGCGCGCGTGCAGCCCAGGACATCTAAGGGCATCACAGACCTGTTATTGCTCAATCTCATTATTGCTAGACGCAATTTGTCCATTTAAGAAGCTAGTGTCCTTATAATGGGACAAACCAACAGGTACGGCTCCACTTATATAAACACATTCAAACACAATAAACATTTTACTGCCACCATGAATGAAGGCTATATAAGCTTCAACACCATAATCCTGAAGATATCTATTTAATATATTTGAGTCTCGTTCGTTATCGGAATTAACCAGACAAATCACTCCACGAACTAAGAACGGCCATGCACCACCACCCATAGATTCGAGAAAGAGCTATCAATCTGTCTTACACACTTATGTTCGGACCTGGTAAGTTTTCCCGTGTTGAGTCAAATTAAGCCGCAGGCTCCACTCCTGGTGGTGCCCTTCCGTCAATTCCTTTAAGTTTCAGCTTTGCAACCATACTTCCCCCGGAGCCCAAAAGCTTTGGTTTCCCGGGAAGCGACTGAGAGAGCCATAAAAGTAGCTACACCCAATTGCTAGCTGGCATCGTTTATGGTTAGAACTAGGGCGGTATCTGATCGCCTTCGAACCTCTAACTTTCGTTCTTGATTAATGAAAACATCTTTGGCAAATGCTTTCGCTTAAGTTAGTCTTACGACGGTCCAAGAATTTCACCTCTCGCGTCGTAATACTAATGCCCCCAAACTGCTTCTATTAATCATTACCTCTTGATCTGAAAACCAATGAAAGCAGAACAGAGGTCTTATTTCATTATCCCATGCACAGAATATTCAGGCATTTGAAGCCTGCTTTAAGCACTCTAATTTGTTCAAAGTAATTGTACCGGCCCACAATAACACTCGTTTAAGAGCACTAATGCAGGTTTTTAAATAGGAGGAACATATGAAAAAATACAAGTATTTAATCACATATAAGAACTCCACCGGTAATACGCTTACATACATAAAGGTATAGTACTAACCACAATTGTAAGTTGTACTACCCGTATGAAGCACAAGTTCAACTACGAACGTTTTAACCGCAACAACTTTAATATACGCTATTGGAGCTGGAATTACCGCGGCTGCTGGCACCAGACTTGCCCTCCAATTGGTCCTTGTTAAAGGATTTAAAGTGTACTCATTCCAATTACAGGGCCTCGGATATGAGTCCTGTATTGTTATTTTTCGTCACTACCTCCCCGAGCTGGGAGTGGGTAATTTACGCGCCTGCTGCCTTCCTTAGATGTGGTAGCCGTTTCTCAGGCTCCCTCTCCGGAATCGAACCCTGATTCCCCGTTACCCGTTGCAACCATGGTAGTCCTAGATACTACCATCAAAAGTTGATAGGGCAGACATTTTAGTGACGTAGGGATCGTCAAATTCCTTCGACCATCTTTTAATGAAACCAAGCACTCCCCTGGCTTTATTAACCATGGACGAAATGTGATCAGTAAACTTAAGTTTTGGGTCCAAAGGACGCCAAGATCGTCAACCATAGTTATTCTATCCAAAGATTTCCCACTTAGTGAGTAAGTTTTGGATTGACTCGGCAAAAAGTCATCAGCTTGCACTTAGACCCGTTTAAATTTAGTAAATTATCACGGCACCAGTTTTGAAAATTATTTAGATCGGATTGTAAGTCAGAATGGCTGGAAATATCCTTATACTGCAGGCATAACTTAACATCATCTGCGTACATAAGAACGCGAGAATGATTTATAATTAATGGAAGGTCGTTAATAAATAAAGTAAAAAGAAGCGGACCAAGGTGACTCCCTTGTGGGACGCCGGAGGTAACTCGGAGAAGACCAGAAAGAGAATTTTTAAAAAGGACTCTTTGTGTACTGCCACTCAGATAACTTAAAATCCATCTAAGAAGATCAATTGGAAACCCTAACAAGTCAAGTTTCCGAACTAAAAGTGAGTGATTTAAAGAGTCAAATGCTTTACTAAAGTCAGTGTAAATGACATCTGTTTGAAAGCTACTTTTAAAGCCCTTTATCACGAATGAGGTGAGCTCCAAAAGGTTAGTAGTTGTTGATCTTCTTTTCATAAATCCGTGTTGACACGGAGATATTACTGACCTACAAAGGTGCTGCAAATGAGGAGTAATGACATTTTCGAAAAGTTTGGGTATAGCCGACAACTTAGAGATACCTCTATAATTGCTGGCATCCAATTTGTTACCTTTTTTGTGGAGAGGAATAACAAATGACTCCTTCCAAATAAGGGGAAATTGGGAGGTTTCTGAAGATAAGGTGAACAATTTGAGAAGGGGTTTGCATAAGGCTTCCGCGCAATTCCTAAGCACGCAGCCAGGAATTCCGCGGGACCTGGAGAGTAAACAGGCTTAACACGTTGAAGATCCAAAAACAAAGAGCTTTCGTTTATAATAGGACTGAATATAAGGTTCGACGTGGACATGGTGTAAGAATAAGGCTCTATTGGATGTGCGGAAGTAGTATAAGTTGTTTGAAAAAACTGGGCATAAAGATCGGCTATAGCCTGATCTGTGGTCGCCGTCATGTTTTCAAAATATAGCGAGGAAGGATAAGAAGTAGATTTACGCTTCGTGTTTACAAAGTTTTAAAACTGTTTCGGGTCCTGCGAGAACTGGACCTTACAACGATTTAAATAATTTGTAAAGCACTGCGCGTTAAGCACGGTAAATCTTGACCGAGCACTTAGATATTTTGAAAAACAGATTGAGAACCGGAGTATTTATATTTCCTATAAAGTCTGGACTTAACATTTCTTAGGTGTGACAACTCTTAACTAAACCAAGGTGGTTTACTGGCGATAGACGGATAGTCCATTGGAACACAAGAATTAAAAATGATTTTATTGCAGTATAAAATATATTTATGGCATCAGCCATATTATTGCATGAGTAGAGATCGGACCAATTGAAGCCAGATATAAAGTTATTAAGCCTTACGAAAACAATATATTCGTTTAGTTGACCTTTCTGATTTTTCTTCTATCACGATACCCGTGTCAACTGTCACCTCGAAAGTAGGATGATATGGATCCTCAGGTTGCGTAAGTGGTGGAACCCTGGATAGAAACACGCCTTCAGGATTTGAGACAAAGCACAAATCTAGTAAACGGCCTAGTGAGTTTCGAACATGATTTACTTGACTCAATAAGTACAAGTAAAGCAAGCCGTCAATAAAGTCATGTTGTGCAATAGGTAGTAAAACATTTGATTTTTCGTCTGTGGACCACGTAGCTCCAGGTATGTTAAAATCACCTAGAACTAATAACTGATCCCTATCGGAC
Organism: Drosophila oshimai; assembly: GCA_018150695.1. Classification (NCBI taxonomy): domain Eukaryota; kingdom Metazoa; phylum Arthropoda; class Insecta; order Diptera; family Drosophilidae; genus Drosophila; species Drosophila oshimai. Next base: position 118,813 of record JAECWM010000276.1, read on the forward strand.
AGCCTATTTGAAACGGACTGTATAACAGAAAGATGATTTAAGTACTCTTGGAGTTCAGAAGACGGCGGAATATAAGAGCAAGTGATATAAATAAACTTTCCCGGAAGGGACAGCTTTATACAAATAAATTCAATATTATTAAATTCCTCAAAACGTACCTCTTCCGACGTAAGGTTGGAGTCCACGGCAATTAAGACCCCACCTCCCCGTTTGGAAAGACGGTCAAGCCTATATACTGTGTACTTACCGGGAAAAACTTCGGAGCTTAGAATCTCCGGCTTTAACCAGGTTTCTGTAAACACAATAACATGGGATGCAAATGAAAAGCTATCAGAATACAATTTAGTTAGCTTGCTACGCAAGTTACTAGTTAGTTTTTTGTAGATGAAGAAGAAGTAGAAGATGGCGCAATGGTCTGGCCGCGACTGGGAAGTCTTATTCCCGTGGGCCCTTTCTTTTTTTTCTTAGATTCGAACTCCTTTACCACCAAATTGTCCGGCCAGAATTTGGCAGAGCATATGGTAGCAAAGAGCTCGGGTGGGACAGTGATCTTGAAAGATGAAATATCCCTAGCATAAGAGAAGTTAAATTTTTCCACCTTAACGTTTTCGGCTTTTGTTTTGACTTCTATATAAGACAGCACATCAGAAGATGTTTGATCAGGGGAAAGCCGCGAAACAAATATTTGTTTCTTTGGTGGAACCACAGAAAGAGCTTTAGGTGGTGCAGGTTGTGCGTCTGCAGAACCACCTATGCCCGGTAGTCCGGACTCAATATTCCCTTGTGGCGGTGTGTTAACTAGGTTTGGTGGATTCACCAACTGTGAAACCACTACGGACAAATCGGAATTTTCAGGATCGCCTATTTGCCTACACTCCGCTGTGGATTGATCGGGCTCCGAATCTTTTTTTGCTGCCGATCTAAGCAACATTTGAGCGGTTGCTGAGTCCGTGTATCGTACGGCACGATTCGCGAGAGGATAGACGCGAGTTATGAAAAGATAGGCAAAAGTCCGAGGAAAAGTAGGATCTAATTTTGTGCTAACGAAGTTAGTATAAGTCGTTTTAAGAGCGGCAGAGAGTCAGTATTTGAGATTATAGGATAAAGTCTATTATAGTCAGAACATAATACTCTGAAAGGCTCATGCAAGTCATAGTTAGATCTACAATGGTTTAATATTAAGGGTATATAATTTCTAGTTAATCTACTTGGCACAGAAAAGTTAAGCCGACCTACCAAGTCGGCACTGTCAATATCACCACGAATATCACCAAAATAGTACCAAGCATCGTTCTACGGTTAGCTAGGGAGGGTAAATTAATTAAAAGTAATCTGCTAGAATAAGAAGGTAAGTTAAGGTTTGCATCCCAGTTGAGGCGCCGTAAAGCAAAAATTAAAAAGTTTTTCTGTACAGATTCAATGCGATCTATATGAACTCCGTATTGGGGACTCCAGACGGGAGACCCATACTCTAGAATCGGACGGACTAGCGAAGTAAATAAGGTTTTAGTGACGTAGGGATCGTCAAATTCCTTCGACCATCTTTTAATGAAACCAAGCACTCCCCTGGCTTTATTAACCATGGACGAAATGTGATCAGTAAACTTAAGTTTTGGGTCCAAAAGGACGCCAAGATCGTCAACCATAGTTGTTCTATCCAAAGATTTCCCACTTAGTGAGTAAGTTTGCAAGTTTTGGATTGACTCGGCAAAAAAGTCATCAGCTTGCACTTAGACCCGTTTAAATTTAGTAAATTATCACGGCACCAGTTTTGAAAATTATTTAGATCGGATTGTAAGTCAGAATGGCTGGAAATATCCTTATACTGCAGGCATAACTTAACATCGTCTGCGTACATAAGAACGCGAGAATGATTTATAATTAATGGAAGGTCGTTAATAAATAAAGTAAAAAGAAGCGGACCAAGGTGACTCCCTTGTGGGACGCCGGAGGTAACTCGGAGAAGACCAGAAAGAGAATATTTAAAAAGGACTCTTTGTGTCCTGCCACTCAGATAACTTAAAATCCATCTAAGAAGATCAGTTGGAAACCCTAACAAGTCAAGTTTCCGAACTAAAAGTGAGTGATTTACAGAGTCAAATGCTTTACTAAAGTCTGTGTAAATGACATCTGTTTGAAAGCTACTTTTAAAGCCCTTTATCACGAATGAGGTGAGCTCCAAAAGGTTAGTAGTTGTTGATCTTCTTTTCATAAATCCGTGTTGACACGGAGATATTACTGACCTACAAAGGTGCTGCAAATGAGGAGTAATGACATTTTCGAAAAGTTTGGGTATAGCCGACAACTTAGAGGTATCTCTAAGGTTTTAGTGACGTTAAAGAAGTCTATAATTGCTGGCATCCAATTTGTTACCTTTTTTGTGGAGAGGAATAACAAATGACTCCTTCCAAATAAGGGGAAATTGGGAGGTTTCTAAAGATAACAATTGAACAATTTGAGAAGGGGTTTGCATAAGGCTTCCGCGCAATTCCTAAGCACGCAGCCCGGAATTCCGCGGGACCTGGAGAGTAAACAGGCTTAACACGTTGAAGATCCAAAAACAAAGAGCTTTCGTTTATAATAGGACTGAATATAAGGTTCGACGTGGACATGGTGTAAGAATAAGGCTCTATTGGATGTGCGGAAGTAGTATAAGTTGTTTGAAAAAACTGGGCATAAAGATCGGCTATAGCCTGATCTGTGGTTGCCGTCATGTTTTCAAAATAAAGCGAGGAAGGATAGAAGTAGATTTACGCTTGGTGTTAACAAAGTTATAAAACTGTTTCGGGTCCTGCGAGAACTGGACCTTACAACGATTTAAATAATTTTTATAGCACTGCGCGTTAAGCACGGTAAATGTTGACCGAGCACTTAGATATTTTGAAAAAACAGATTAAGAACCGGAGTATTTATATTTCCTATAAAGTCTGGACTTAACATTTCTTAGGTGTGACAACTCTTTACTAAACCAAGGTGGTTTACTGGAGATAGCCGGATAGTACATCGGAACACAAGAATTAAAAAATGATTTAATTGCAGTATAGAAAATATTTATGGCATCAGCCATATTATTGCATGAGTAGAGATCGGACCAATTGAAGCCAGATATAAAATTATTAAGCCTAGAAAGTCTGCCTTACGAAAACAATGTATTCGTTTAGTTGACCTTTCTGATTTTTCTTCTATCACGATACCCGTGTCAACTGTCACCTCGAAAGTAGGATGATATGGATCCTCAGGTTGCGTAAGTGGTGGAACCCTGGATAGAAACACGCCTTCAGGATTTGAGACAAAGCACAAATCTAGTAAGCGGCCTAGTGAGTTTCGAACATGGTCTACTTGACTCAAAGATATGTCAAGCAAGCCGTCAATAAAGTCATGTTGTGCAATAGGTAGTAAAACATTTGATTTTTCGTCTGTGGACCACGTAGCTCCAGGTATGTTAAAATCACCTAGAACTAATAACTGATCCCTATCGGACAGCCTATTTGAAACGGACTGTATAACAGAAAGATGATTTAAGTACTCTTGGAGTTCAGAAGACGGCGGAATATAAGAGCAAGTGATATAAATAAACTTTCCCGGAAGGGACAGCTTTATACAAATAAATTCAATATTATTAAATTCCTCAAAACGTACCTCTTCCGACGTAAGGTTGGAGTCCACGGCAATTAAGACCCCACCTCCCCGTTTGGAAAGACGGTCAAGCCTATATACTGTGTACTTACCGGGAAAAACTTCGGAGCTTAGAATCTCCGGCTTTAACCAGGTTTCTGTAAACACAATAACATGGGATGCAAATGAAAAGCTATCAGAATACAATTTAGTTAGCTTGCTACGCAAGCCTCTTGCATTTTGATAGGAAAGAAGGAGGTTACTAGTTAGTTTTTTGTAGATGAAGAAGAAGTAGAAGATGGCGCAATGGTCTGGCCGCGACTGGGAAGTCTTATTCCCGTGGGCCCTTTCTTTTTTCTTAGCTTCGAACTCCTTTACCACCAAATTGTCCGGCCAGAATTTGGCAGAGCATATGGTAGCAAAGAGCTCGGGTGGGACAGTGATCTTTTTTTTTTTTATTTTTACATATGCATTTTATTTATTGGATCTTCTCTGATTTGAGACTAACAATAAGTATATAAAATCTTAAATTAAAAAGCTATTTGACAGTCACGATGACTGACGCAAGATTAAAGGGCTCTAATAACTATTGCTGAGCTGGAAGGTCATTTCGTTGCAATCGGGTCCGGTTGGAAACCCTGGCTAGGCCCCTGGCGAGCTGGATCTCATCTTTAACGGGTAGAATGCCAAGATCTCTGTGGATGTTGTCGTTCCGAACATACCAAGGTGCCCCAGTGATAGTTCTCAGGATTTTTGATTGTGCTCGCTGGATAATGTCGATGTTGCTGCTGCTCGCGTTTCCCCACAACTGGGAGCCGTAAGTCCAGACTGGCTTAAGCGTTGAATTGTAGAGCAGGACCTTGAAGTCCAGGCAGAGGGGGAGCGAGCGTTTAAGAGCCAGTGGAGGCTATTGGATTTTAGTTTTAGATGAATTTTCTTAGCTTCGATATGTCTCCGCCATGTAAGTCTCCTGTCTAGGTGAACGCCAAGGTACGTAACATCGTCAGCTTGTGGAAGTGGCGTGTTATTCAGAGTTAGCGGGGGACACGTTTGCCTGTTAAGAGTAAACGTTATGTGTTTACACTTTTGCGCATTTATTTTTATACGCCAGTCTGATAACCACCTCTCCACTACCACGAGATGATCAGCTAGTAGTGCTGTTGCCTGAATTGGGCATTTGGACCGACTTATGATCGAGGTATCGTCTGCGAATGTAGAAGTAGTTAGCCGCTCGTTCGTGGGAATATCTGCGGTGTAAAGGAGAAATAGAGTTGGACCAAGGGCGCTACCTTGGGGAACTCCAGCCTCTATAGTGTAATCGTCGGATGTTGTAGTGTTGCATCTCACGGCGAATTCTCTGTTGTAAAGGTACGATTCAAGTATCCTGTGAGTGTTTTCCGGCAGAATAGTTCTGATTTTATGCATAAGGCCATCAAGCCAGACTCGATCGAAAGCCTGTGCAACGTCGAGAAATACCGCACTGCAGTATTCCCGATATTCGAATGCAGTCCGTATTTCTGTTGTTAGTCTGTTGACTTGCTCTATTGTTCCATGGCTTTCTCGAAAGCCAAATTGATGTGCCGGAATAACGTTGTGCTCTTTCAGATATGGGATTATGCGCGTCAAAAGGCATTTTCGAGCAGTTTTGACAGACACGAGAGTAAACTTATCGGTCTGTATGAAGCTGGTATTGTGTGATCTTTTCCTGGCTTTGGGATCATTATGATTACCGATTTTTCCACTTTTTGGGAAGTAGCCAAGTCGTGTTATCCCGTTAAAGAGTTTACAAATGACCTCAACTGCACAGTTTGGGAGTTCAATTAGCATTTTGGGAGTAATTAGATCACCGCCTGGGGCCTTTTTGGTTTCAATTGCTCGCTGATGACTTTTGCAACTTCGTTTGGTTGAAACAGAATTGGCTCCGTCTCAGTTTCAATTCGAATTGGCGGCGACGGTAGTGCGAATGAATTTGTTGCAGGGTTTGGCTGAAAAACATTTCGAAGGTGTAGAGCAAATGTACAAGCTCTGTCTTTGTCACTTCTGGCCCAGCTGCCTGAAGAGTCTCTTATGGGAATTACTGTTTCGGCCGGCGCACTTAGATTTGGATGGGCCCTCCACAAGGGATGCTTGGTGCTGGTGGGTGAAAGTTTCTCAATGTACTGGCGTTGTTCTTTAACTTCTTCGTGCCTTAGGGCCTGGTAAGCCTGCGACCAGCTTCCTTAAGACTTTGTTTTGAGGATGGCGATCTGCTGGTTTGCCAAGCACGCCTCAAACGTCTTTTCTCCAAAACAAGCTGTTCGATTTCAAGGTTAGTTTTGTGTTGGTGTGTGTGCCCATCCCTCCCTTGCGGTGTAGAGACTTTGGCTGCTGCGACGAGTACAGACTCCAGTGCATCGGCATAGCAGTCGATGTCCTCCTTGATGTTGAGCTGTGGAGTTAGTTCAATGTGGGAACTTACGTACTTTTTGAACTTCAGCCAGTTGGTTCGATGCGACGTCAGCCTGCAGGGGTGCTCGATTAGTTCCGGGCTTTGAAGAAGAGTTATTAGCACCGGTGAGTGGTCCGATGATAGATCCAAAAGCGATTTTGCAGATATTAGATTGCGAGAAATATTTTTTGTCACAGCAAAATCAATTAAATCAGGTAGTTTTCTAGGATCTGTAGGCCAGTATGTAGGGCTGCCTGGTGAAACGTAGTCCAGTTTGTTGCATGTTTTGATGAGTGCATTATATAGTTGCCTCCCTTTGGGGGTCACAAGGCGGGATCCCCAGTGCGTGTGCTTGGCGTTGTAATCTCCTGCTGCTATGAATCGCTCTCCAAGTGAATTGTAGAAGTCCATGAATTGATCTTCGGAGACTGTAAAACGGGGTGGGCAGTAAACAGCGGCAATGGCAAGATTGCAGTTGCCCAACTGTAATTTTATCGATGTAGCTTGCAAGTAATTTTTGCAAACCTTTGGTGAAAGTGGTGTTTGATGCGGTCTCTTATTAAGATGCCGGTTCCGCCATGTGCTTTACCATCTGGATGATCGGTGCTGTAGAACGTATATCCCCGTATTTGAAAGTTATATTTGCTGGTGAGATGCGTTTCTGCCAGCAACATAACGTCGATGTGGTTTTCATTCAGAAATTGAGTTATTTCAGGTTTATGCCGTGAAACACCGTTGGCGTTCCACAGAGTTATTCGAAGACTAGGCATAGTTTATTTGGGCTGCTGAGCTGTAAGCATTGTTAACAAGATGGTTTGGTTTTGCATAAGGGTTTGCATGGTGGTTTTCATGAAGGACATAAATTCCATCATATTTTGTTGCAAAGTGATCATCATAGTTTCCATGTTACTTTGTGGCTGTCCCATGGCCTGCGGCACGTTATCAATTATCGGCTCTATGTGAGCTGTGCCTGATTTTAGAGCACTGGCGTAAGAAATGCCGTTGGTGGTAATTGAAGGGCCAAATGATGACCTGGCTGCTTTTGCGAAGAAAACTTCCGGTGTCGTTTGTGATCTCATGTAAATGTTCTGTGTATTCTGCGAGCGTGTCGTTGTCGCTCGTTGCATCCGAATTTTCATCTCCTTGTAGACTGGACAGCCTCTATAGTTTGCTGTGTGATTTCCTTGGCAATTTACACACTTTTTAGTGAGAGAATCTTGAAAGTGATCTTGAAAGATGAAATATCCCTAGCATAAGAGAAGTTAAATTTTTCCACCTTAACGTTTTCGGCTTTTGTTTTGACTTCTATATAAGACAGCACATCAGAAGATGTTTGATCAGGGGAAAGCCGCGAAACAAATATTTGTTTCTTTGGTGGAACCACAGAAAGAGCTTTAGGTGGTGCAGGTTGTGCGTCTGCAGAACCACCTATGCCCGGTAGTCCGGACTCAATATTCCCTTGTGGCGGTGTGTTAACTAGGTTTGGTGGATTCACCAACTGTGAAACCACTACGGACAAATCGGAATTTTCAGGATCGCCTATTTGCATACACTCCGCTGTGGATTGATCGGGCTCCGAATCTTTTTTTGCTGCCGATCTAAGCAACATTTGAGCGGTTGCTGAGTTCGGCTGCTGATCCACGGAAGTGCTCTGCTGGTCACCTGACGGTGGCTGCGGGGTGTTCCCCTTTGGCCTACCACCAGCGGCTTTTTTGCGCTTTGGAGACTCCTCTAATAGCTTTATGCTATTAAATTGAGTGTCCAGAGCTTGGAGCAGATCATCTGCCCTGCGAAAACTATCTCTAGCTCCGGCAAAACAGGTGATCAGCCCCTTCAAGCCGCCTTTAGTTTGGCGCATGAACAATTTCATCTCGTTCGCAACCTCGAGACAGGCGTCACAACAGAACTGCAAATTTTTACCCTTACTTAGGTCATCACTTGTACGGCCAGTAAAACCAGCGCACTTGGTGTGCACCATTTTTTCACATAGCCAACAAGTCATTTTAGGCTGGCCAGCCTTGATTGCCTTCTGGCATTTTTTATCAACACAGACAAAAAAATATGTGTCCATAATTTTACTTAATCGGACCACTGTACCAAATGAAAATTAAATCGAACCTTGTAAGCCAGCCGCTAAAAGTACCGTAAGAGCACAGATAAATGCCCGCTTAGGAGCTTCGAAATAGAGAGCGAGATAAAGAGCGAGAGAGTTAGAGAGCGCAGTGCAATGCAATTGATGTGCATGCAAAAACACCAACAACGATTAACTCTGCGTGGGACGAATAAAGCACAAAAGAAAGACAAAATAGAAACGCAACAACAAAAAAACACAAAAGAAACTAAAAGTTTAAATTGTTAATTCGATGTTATGCACAGAATAGAACAGATTTCACTCGCGAAGCGAACGGAATATAAAAGTTTAAAAATTAAGAAGGGGATTTTTTTTTTTTTTTTTACCCCCCCGGTTTTGTTTACAACCAAAAAAAAAAAAAAAGCAGAGAAAAAAAAAAACCACCTCTCTTTACTTAAAAAGAACAATTGGAATATATAATTTCGGTCTCTGGTACGTAAGACCATACGATCTGCATGTTATCTAGAGTTCAACCAATATAACGATCTTGCGATCGCTTGGTTTTAGCCTAATAAAAGCACATGTCCCATAAGGTTCATGTTTTAATTGCATGTATTAGCTCTAGAATTACCACAGTTATCCAAGTAACTGTTAACGATCTAAGGAACCATAACTGATATAATGAGCCTTTTGCGGTTTCACTTTTAATTCGTGTGTACTTAGACATGCATGGCTTAATCTTTGAGACAAGCATATAACTACTGGCAGGATCAACCAGAATAATGTTTATTTCTTCTTATTTGTATTCATATTTTAGGAATAGAAATTAGATATATATAAGTTTGTATTCGAATACGGCCATTTTTATATAGCATTCGTATTCGTTATTGTTGTTTTAATTTATTTTAATATGATTATTACTTTTTAACATGTTTGTTACTATAAAAAACTTTTTATATATACACATTTCATTCTAAAATATCGTTTTATTTCAACATACATAATTATTGTATCCACACATGTACAATTTTTGTTTAATCAATATAAATATTGAATTAAAGCATTTGCATTTTGATGATAAATTTAAAATTTATCATTTTCGTATATTATTACTTTTATTGATAATATATATGATATAAAACCGAGTGCATTTTATATACATATAGTATTATTAAACATTGCTATTATTATATGGAAACATTATATCGTTAACGATTTTTTGTTATCCATGATTGGCAGGTACTAATATAAAATAAATTATATTAGCCTATTCCGTTATATTAACGATAATAATTGGAAACCTTTTGTTATTATATACAAGTATATAAACCTTGGCGCTTGTTTCAAAACTTTATTATCTTTTTACTATTAAATATCATCCGCTCAGCCAAGTCTCATATTCATAACGAATAAAGAAACAAATTTATACGAACAATATTCTTTGTTATAATTTCTTTACTTTTCTTATAGTATTGACAAAATCATATGAACAACATAAGTTTTGATCAATTTTAGATGGCCAACTACTGACCATCTTATATAGGTTTTTTGCACCCATGTCTTGAAATTGGGTATTTATGTTTTAATTTGCCATCCAACGTTTGAGTTCTCTCAATAAATATCAGAAAACGCACATAAATTTTATATTGGATGTATATTTATTACTTTTATATATATAAGTAATAAATATAAGTATATTTTGTATTGACAATATTTGGAATTCATAGTAATTCCATTGCCATACATTAATACTATGGTAGCCAACACCATCATCCCTATATAGGTTTTTTGCACCACCATCTGAATGTGAACCATTTATGGACCAAGCAAGCTCCTTAGTATAACTATATTCTTCATATAGATACATTTGTTTTGACTTTTATATGGATATGAAATAATAATTTCATATACATGTATAAATATTAATTTATATATAATATAATATTTATTTTTATATTGGATGTATATTTATTTCTTTTATATATATAAGTAATAAATATAAGTATATTTTGTATTGACAATATTTGGAATTCATAGTAATTCCATTGCCATACATTAATACTATGGTAGCCAACACCATCATCCCTATATAGGTTTTTTGCACCACCATCTGAATGTGAACCATTTATGGACCAAGCAAGCTCCTTAGTATAACTATATTCTTCATATAGATACATTTGTTTTGACTTTTATATGGATATGAAATAATAATTTCATATACATGTATAAATATTAATTTATATATAATATAATATTTATTTTTATATTGGATGTATATTTATTTCTTTTATATATATAAGTAATAAATATAAGTATATTTTGTATTGACAATATTTGGAATTCATAGTAATTCCATTGCCATACATTAATACTATGGTAGCCAACACCATCATCCCTATATAGGTTTTTTGCACCACCATCTGAATGTGAACCATTTATGGACCAAGCAAGCTCCTTATTATATTTACATTATATTCTTTATAGATACATTTGTTTTGACTTTTATATGGATATGAAATAATAATTTATATAATTAATATATACATTTATAATATAATATAATATTTTAATATATATTTTTATATTGGATGTATTTTATTTCTTTTATATATATAAGTAATAAATATAAGTATATTTTGTATTGACAATATTTGGAATTCATAGTAATTCCATTGCCATACATTAATACTATGGTAGCCAACACCATCATCCCTATATAGGTTTTTTGCACCACCATCTGAATGTGAACCATTTATGGACCAAGCAAGCTCCTTAGTATAACTATATTCTTCATATAGATACATTTGTTTTGACTTTTATATGGATATGAAATAATAATTTCATATACATGTATAAATATTAATTTATATATAATATAATATTTATTTTTATATTGGATGTATATTTATTTCTTTTATATATATAAGTTAATAAATATAGTATATTTTGTATTGACAATATTTGGAATTCATAGTAATTCCATTGCCATACATTAATACTATGGTAGCCAACACCATCATCCCTATATAGGTTTTTTTCACCACCATCTGAATGTGAACCATTTATGGACCAAGCAAGCTCCTTAGTATAACTATATTCTTCATATAGATACATTTGTTTTGACTTTTATATGGATATGAAATAATAATTTCATATACATGTATAAATATTAATTTATATATAATATAATATTTATTTTTATATTGGATGTATATTTTTTTCTTTTATATATATAAGTAATAAATATAAGTATATTTTGTATTGACAATATTTGGAATTCATAGTAATTCCATTGCCATACATTAATACTATGGTAGCCAACACCATCATCCCTATATAGGTTTTTTGCACCACCATCTGAATGTGAACCATTTATGGACCAAGCAAGCTCCTTAGTATAACTATATTCTTCATATAGATACATTTGTTTTGACTTTTATATGGATATGAAATAATAATTTCATATACATGTATAAATATTAATTTATATATAATATAATATTTATTTTTATATTGGATGTATATTTATTTCTTTTATATATATAAGTAATAAATATAAGTATATTTTGTATTGACAATATTTGGAATTCATAGTAATTCCATTGCCATACATTAATACTATGGTAGCCAACACCATCATCCCTATATAGGTTTTTTGCACCACCATCTGAACGTGAACCATTTATGGACCAAGCAAGCTCCTTAGTATAACTATATTCTTCATATAGATACATTTGTTTTGACTTTTATATGGATATGAAATAATAATTTCATATACATGTATAAATATTAATTTATATATAATATAATATTTATTTTTATATTGGATGTATATTTATTTCTTTTATATATATAAGTAATAAATATAAGTATATTTTGTATTGACAATATTTGGAATTCATAGTAATTCCATTGCCATACATTAATACTATGGTAGCCAACACCATCATCCCTATATGGTGTTTTTGCACCACCATCTGAACGTGAACCATTTATGGACCAAGCAAGCTCCTTAGTATAACTATATTCTTCATATAGATACATTTGTTTTGACTTTTATATGGATATGAAATAATAATTTCATATACATGTATAAATATTAATTTATATATAGTATAATATTTATTTTTCATAAGGAAAACCTTAGAAAATTAATTCTAGTCCATATATATACTATATTTAATCATATAGATATAACAAATATAAGTATATTAAATATAGACAATATTTGGAATTTATAATAATTGCATTTACATATCTTACGTGGGACTCATAGTTTTGGCAGCGCTTTTCATTATTATATTGTATATATTTGGAACTTATACATTTTCAATTGCATTTCTCATGACGATTCCATCTTATTAATAATATATTGGGACTTATATATTTATGGAATTGTTTTTCATTATTGTATTGTGTGTTTGCGTTTACATATGTTACTTGGGACTTATAGTTTTGGCATCGGTCTTCAATATTATATTTACGTACGCCGATTAGAGCAACGTATTAAGGTAGAAGAAAGCCAAACGGAAAACCAATGTCAAAGTTGCAGAATAGGCATGCCCACGTATCAGAAAAAATAAAGCAACAACTACTTAAGGAATTCGTTGCAACATAGCCGAAATATGACACCGCTTACATCAGCACGATTACTGGGCCATGTTCACCCACCGGTAGTAAGATAATGTTGGATAGATTTGGAACTTATACGTTATCGAATCGCCGATATTCGCAAACGATACCATCTTGACCAATCAAAATACAGAGGGAACCAATGCATTTAAGTGGGAACTGTTTTTTGTTGTTCCATTGTATGTCCGGGACTTAAATTTTGGTCATGGGTATAAAAGACCCCCTATATTATATTGAGTAGGAAATATACATAGTCAAGATTGAGTCAAGAACCTGGAACGTTTAGCTGAAAGCCCGATATTCGGCATCGCGATACCCCGCCAAAAAGTACTCAGTGGTAATGAAGTCAAAAAAATCCTGCCAGTAGGCACAAGGACCAAAAATAAAACATCCTTAAAATAGTGCGGTATATCCTTTTTTATATCATGGGTTACGACAACGTCAAAGGCTTCGGATAATACTGCCAATGTGGTGAACAGTGTGGAAATCGTAGACCACCAGGACGAGATTAATTAAAGTATACGATGTGCTGTGCTTTATTGCTTGACTATTACGTAATCCTTATAGTGCTGAAGGCTCTCCGTCTGTACAAAACGATTGGTCCAGAGTCGCCGTGATCAAGGACAACGAGTTGAACAAAATTGTCACTCTGGCAGCCAACTGGCCCGAGCGCCATTAAATCTATCTAAACCAATAGCCTTGTAATTTAAACCCAGAAACGACATTTTCCAAATAAACCTGAAACAACAATAAAAATATAAATAAACTTCAAACCACACAACATGTTTTAAATAAACTTAAAAACAATATGTGTTAAAAATCAGCACTCCTCTAAATACAATAGTAAACGCCTGAAACAAATTCCAAGTTACAAAAATTGTTCGCATAAATTCGGACAGCCAAACTACAACCCAACCCAAAATACATGCCAAATAACCGAACGAATTAAATGCATTTAAATGCAAAAACCAAAACAATAGCCGAAGGCCCCAAAAGACTCAAAACGAATTAAATGCATTTATTAATGCACACATACACCAGAACAACAACAGAAACCCCGGTGCCCGTGAAATATGAGTGATCTCGAGAAGTCGTCACCACCGTCGAGCGTTGCTCCCAGCAAAGTTGAACAACTTGGAGTAGCCATAATAATTATGTCATTGGGCATTTTTGCGATCATGTTCTATCTTTTGGTCAAGTGCTTTGGCATACTCATCAAGTCTCAACTCCCGAAATCTATCTTTGAGCAATAACAACAAAACGCAATCGTATACGCAGTGAATCCCGTCAGCGACCGGCCCCTCCCCCGCGCCCTAAAGTGCTCCAAAGTGAAGACGACACCATCGTCGGCTGCCCAACGGCAACTCTCTGACGTTCAAATCCAAATATATATATATTTACATGTTTTTCTAATAATATTAATTTCGAATAAGTGAATACCTAATTAATTTTAAATCCAACACACAAATGCACATGAATATGTCTATGTAATAACTTCATTTGACAGCCCAAGATTCGACCGGGAGATCTCTCGACGTTGGAACTCTAAAGAGGGTAAGCAGCTCATGGAACCTATGTTCCTCAACTCCACCAATATACATATATACATATTTATGTGCTACACACACCTCCACTAGGAGAAATATTATTATCCATAGGATTACAGTTTTATCCTTCTTAGTTTTCCTTTTTAAATGGAGTTTTAATTACCTTTTAAATTAATCAAATTTTCAATACATTATCCTTTTTAATTCCATAGTATCTTGTATTTTTATGTTTTTAAACTTTTGTTTTTTTTAAAGAAATGAAATTTTAATTTGTTCAGAAAAAAAAAAAAAACAATTATTCATTTTGTTTATATACCATTAGTAATTTTAATTAAATGTATTTTTAATCATTTTTATTTGTTTGTTTAAAGAACAATTCACTACTATTTTTAATCATTCAATATACAATCTTTATTTTTAAATGTCAACAGACAATTTATTATTTTTATTATTAATTACACACTTTTATAAACAGAATAATAACCATGTCTTGGTAGAAACCAAATAAAGGGGGAACTGGCATAAATGGAAAAACTGGGTCAAGAACAATGACATAACTTTTGACGAACAACAAATACATTAGGGGATCATATAGCGCAGCCAGCAATGATCCATTGGCACGCGAAGTCGTGAAGGGGAGGGCATTGGCTGAAACACTGCCGATCGGATTTCGATCAAGCTTTCGCGAAGCTTGCGGGCGGTGTACACTGAGAGACAGACTGACTAACAGTATTTAGTATTTCCAAGCACGTAAATAATTTCTTGATTACGTGTGGAGAGGTGAGTGGCGTCCAAAGAACCCACCCCAAATCCGACGAGCTCAGCTGCACCAAATCGTGCTAGGCGGGCGGCCACTCCCTCAAACTTACATATGTCCTTCAAAGGACGAAGTAGGACCGACGTAACATGTAATGAATTGGTCAGATTGTTCAAAACAGCTTTGGATACAATGCATTCTGACGACCACAAAATCATTATCAGAGCAGATAAAAGACCAGCAGGAAGCCATTCAAGACAATTCAATGCGCCCACTATCAATGAAGTCGCAGTGGTGATTGTTGGCGAGAATGTGGAATCACGCGATATTGTTCTCAAGCGTCGGGATGATGGACAATTGCAACGCGTTTATGAGACTCATCGGTCATATGATGCACTTCAATATCCGTTGATGTTCTGTCGTGGAGAAGATGGCTATCACTTCAACATAAAGATGGTCAATCCAACGTCAATCACTTCTTTTTCATTCTGCACGTAAATTCGAATTCATATTACAGGAGAAGAAACGAATAAGAAAGTCAGCTCAATGAATTGCATATGCATATGCATATGCATATCGATTGATGATTCGACTAGATGTTGACAATCATCTGTTGAGATACCGCCGTTTGTTTCAGCAGTAGGTACTGTGTCGACATGTATGTAAAAGTAGAAACGGAGCGTCTCAATTTCATTCGTTTCAATCAGTCAAAGTTACGATCTGACGAGTACATCCACTTGCGTGACGCAATCGCTACTGATGGACACGTGGCAAACATTGGTTGTTTGATCATTCTGCCAGCTACTTATGTTGGGAGCCCGCGCCATATGCATGAGTACGCTCAAGATGCGATGACGTACGTGCGGAATTACGGACGACCTGATTTATTTATCACGTTTACATGAACCCAATGGCCCGAAATTACGAATTTGTTGCACCAAGGACAAACATTCAGCGATCGACCTGACATCACTGCACCAGTATTCCAGCTAAAGTTAAAAATTTTATCGGGACTACATCTTTAAGCAGAATTGTTTTTCATTATTGTATTGTTTGTTTGTTACATATGGAGTTTTGGAATCGGTCTTCAAACACATTATTATATTGTATATATTTGGAACTTATACATTTTCAATTGCATTTCTCATAACGATTCCATCTTATTAATAATATATCGGGACTAATATATTTATCCGGAATTCTTTTTCATTATTGAATTGTAGTGTTTGCATTTACATATCTTACATATGGCTTATAGTTTTGGCATCGGTCGTCCTTACATATTATATTGTATATATTTGGAACTTATACATTTTCAATTGCATTTCTCATAACGATTCCATCTTATTAATAATATATCGGGACTAATATATTTATGGAATTCTTTTTCATTATTGTATTGTATGTTTGCATTTACATATCTTACATGGGACTTATAGTTTTGGCATCGGTCTTCAATATTATATTGTATATATTTGGAACTTATACATTTTCAAATTGCATTTCTCATGACAATTCCATCTTATTAATAATATATCGGGACTAATATATTTATGGAATTGTTTTTCATTATTGTATTGTATGTTTGGGACTTATAGTTTTGGCATCGGTCTTCAATATTATATTGTATATATTTGGAACTTATACATTTTCAATTGCATTTCTTATGATATTTCTTTTTAATCATATCATTATCGGACTCATAGTTTTGGCATTATATTGTCTTTATTTATTATTCAAAAAAGTTCATCTCATTTTGTTGTTCCATCCATCCAACCTCCTTCCGTCTCTTCCTCCAGCAATAAAATTTATTGCTCCTTCTTATATACATTATATATTTATATTACAAAATATAATATAATTATATATACATATATAAGTTTGTTGTATACAAAAGTTATCAAATACACAAAGAAAATATTATTGAAAATAATATAACTTTTATATATTTAACTTTTATATATATCGAATCATCAAGCAAAGGATAAGCTTCAGTGGATCGCAGTATGGCAGCTGCTCAACCACTTACAACACCTTGCCTGTTACAAAAGTCGTTTACAATTGATTCTAGGCTTTGTCATTGTATTAAATAATGTTTTTATATGTAACTAGCGCGGCATCAGGTGATCGGAGATCCTCCCAATTTACTATGTTACAAATTACATTGGCATCACATCCATTGTCGTTCATAAAGTGAATTATAAACTTTAAATGGTTTAGAAGCCATACAACGCAAATTGCCCCTTATTTATCATTGCAGTCCAGCACGGATACGACCTTAGAGGCGTTCAGGCATAATCCAACGGACGTAGCGTCATACCACTGTTCGCTCGAACAAGTATTGTGCCATTGGTCCGTACCTGCGGTTCCTCTCGTACTACGCAGGAATGCTGTCGCAACAACGTTTTGTCATTAGTAGGGTAAAACTAACCTGTCTCACGACGGTCTAAACCCAGCTCACGTTCCCTTGCATGGGTGAACAATCCAACGCTTGGTGAATTTTGCTTCACAATGATAGGAAGAGCCGACATCGAAGGATCAAAAAGCGACGTCGCTATGAACGCTTGGCCGCCACAAGCCAGTTATCCCTATGGTAACTTTTCTGACACCTCTTGTTAAAAACTCTTTAAACCAAAAGGATCGATAGGCCGAGCTTTTGCTGTCCCTGTGTGTACTGAACACCGAGATCAAGTCAGCATTTGCCCTTTTGCTCTATGTGTGGTTTCTGTCCGCACTGAGCTGGCCTTGGGACACCTCCGTTATTATTTGAGAGATGTACCGCCCCAGTCAAACTCCCTACCTGGCAATGTCCTTGAATTGGATCATACCTGAGTAATTGGAGTTATACCAAATTTTCAAATCAAAAATACATAAATGCACCGTTTTATTAAAGAATTTGTTTGCGATTATATAACAAACTCGTGATACTTTGATCAAGAAGCTTGCATCAAAACCCAATACCATAAGATATAATAAATATATCCGTATAATGGCTAGGAAATGATACACGTTCCATTTAATCAAGTAAGTAAGGAAACAATAAGAGTAGTGGTATTTCATTGTCGATACCAAACCGAGGTCTAATATCTCCCACTTATTCTACACCTCTTATGTCTCCTTACACTGCCAGATTAGAGTCAAGCTCAAAAGGGTCTTCTTTCCCCGCTAATTATTCCAAGCCCGTTCCCTTGGCTGTGGTTTCGCTAGATAGTAGATAGGGACAGTAGGAATCTCGTTAATCCATTCATGCGCGTCACTAATTAGATGACGAGGCATTTGGCTATTTTTTTTTTTTTTTTTTTTTGATCGCTAAGGTGGGTAAATCTTCAAAAGATACTGTAGATAATGTGCTTATAACGCTTTTATCATTATCAAGTATGCACGATTCGTTGTTTTATAGGATTGTCACACATTGACTTTCCTCAACGCCTACGTACTAAAAACCTCCTCATATAATAGCTTTGTGTTGTTATGTTTGCGATGTTTGTACCTGTTTAGATGGTATGCCCAGGTAGCAGGCAGTTTTATGAACCAGACGCTTTGGCTACGTCCAGTCTCGATGGTATC
Organism: Drosophila oshimai; assembly: GCA_018150695.1. Taxonomy (NCBI): domain Eukaryota; kingdom Metazoa; phylum Arthropoda; class Insecta; order Diptera; family Drosophilidae; genus Drosophila; species Drosophila oshimai. The sequence continues at coordinate 137,430 of JAECWM010000276.1, forward strand.
CGCTCAAATACATAAACTGTCTGAAACAGTAAACTCCTCCGCTCAAAACACGGACGCTGATGATATTGCTATCACCTTTGCTTAGAAGATCCTTCGCGATCAATCGTTTTACCGACTGACCACTCCAGATCCCCCTCCAGTTAAGAGTGGCTGAGTGGAATTGGATTTGTTCATATGCCGCTCCGAATTCTCGCCGCAGGGCTGTCCGTATGTCCGGTCTGTCGTATCTTTCGACTTTGCGTTGGTGCGCATCGTCGACCGAGTGTCCGTCTGTCACAACCTGAACGTCTATCACATACATGATAGACGCTCCTATCCCGTACGAAGCCAAATTCCCGTTGTTGCTATCGAAAAGCTCACAGTTCGTTAAAACTTACGTATCATCCCTGCGGTTTGAAAATTGTCACGCTGGCCCTCGAGCTCTCGTAAGTCTTCTACGCGAAAAAATCTGGTTGGTGAACGCCCAGGAAGTCTGTCGCCGAACTGTTCGTTCGTGCATGCGCTGCTTTCGTTGCAAACCGCAGCTTCTGACGCAGATAATGGGAAACTTGCCATCAGATAGACTTCGAGCTCTCCGCCCGTTCAACATCTGTGGCGTTGATTTTTGTGGCCCATTTAGTACAACGTACCGTATCCATGGTAAGCCGCCGTACAAGTCGTACGTGGCCTTATTTGTGTGTTTTGCGTCCAAAGCGGTCCACTTAGAGTTAGTGTCTGACCTCACCACTGATGCGTTTTTATTGGCTTTTCAAAGGTTCGTGAGTCGCCGCGGGATTCCGGAGAAGGTGTGGTGCGACAACGCGACCAACTTCGTAGGAGCCGATCGCCACATGAGAGAGTTCCGGGCCCGTCTGGAGGAGCAGGGGGGCGGTATAAGCACATTCGCATCAAAAAAAGGATGCGAGTTTGCGTTCATACCGCCCAGAGCACCTCACTTCGGCGGACTTTGGGAGGCAGGTGTGAAGTCTGCAAAGCACCTGTTCCTTCGGACGGTCGGCCAAAACCTCTTGACCGCGGAGGAGCTCGGAACTCTCCTCAGCGAGGTCCAAGTGGCACCAGGAGGAGCCAAACGTCGACGTGGGAGCGCTCGTCGTCGTGGCGGAAGACAATCTTCCGCCCCAGCAGTGGAGGACAGGAAGAGTGGTGGCGGTTCACGTCGGCGCTGACGGGAAAGTTCGCGTGGCAGATGTCAGGACCCAGGAAGGAGTTTACCGGCGCGCGATCCATCGGCTCGCCCTTTTGCCGCTGCAGTCCTGAAGGACTTTGTCCCTTCAGAGGGGGCGGTGTTTGCGCATTTGGCGTTTTATTTTATTTTTATTTTGTTTGTAGTTTAGTGTAGGGTGAGAGCGGGAGCGTAATAAAGCTTTTCTTCGTTTATCGAATTCGCCCCGTTTCTCGCCACCGTAGTTAAGTTAGGTTCTAAGAGAAATTGTGAAGTAATAAATAGGCAGTCTAATCTTGAACTCCGTCGACTCCCTTTCGTTGTCACAAAATATAAAATCTCGCTGCTGAACCCCAGTTTCGGACATATTTCATTATAAAATAATAGTGAATTTTCAAACATTAAACTAACTGAATTATACATTATTTAAAAAAAAAACGAGACTAAGCCAAAATTTCGGCGCAATTGGGTCGCGTTTCTATTTTTTTTTCCAGCTAAAAAATTAGGTTCTTCACCTAATTACGAATTTCCGCCACAAATGAAGGCTAAAACGACTTAAAAAGGATAGCAGAATAAAGTCCTGTTATCAGTTATGTATGTACTTTTAGTTTCAAGCCGTTTGCTATTGTACATACTTAGGAGTCGGGTTAAATGTACAGAGGAGAATCTTGTTTCTATTATTTTTTCCACCACTGTATGTATACATAACTGAAGACAGATTAACTTTAACAGTACAAATGAATAGTACCAATGTTATCAGAATCATGTCGATTCTTAATTTAGCCGATGTTTGGACAAACCGGCTTTTGGTCTAAATGAAAACACAATGTGCAAATATGATGTTTTTCCATGTGAGATTCGCAGCCTCGCCGCATATAAACACAGATATATGTATAGTGACATATCCATATCTACACATGCACCCACACACGATATGCATAAGCCTACACACCTACACATCCTTTCCACACATTAGATCTTACTCTTTAGTCACCCCTATCAACAGGAAACAAAACCTGAAGCCCAGTTATTGTAAACAGTCTGTAAACTCAGATGGCGCTGGGAAATTTCCTTTGTTAATGTTAAATCCCAGACTAAACATTTATTGTCCCACACTTTTGCCATAAACAAGATAAGACACAGAACTCTCTTTCACTCAATTAAAATCAAAGCTCACTCAATCGAAATAGAAAGTTCTCTCAATTAAAACTTACTCACTCAGAAGATCGAAAGCTTTCGCAAACCGAGGCTTGACCGATAAGATAATTAGATTTAAGAAACGGTTCAGTTTAAGACTTCAACCCAAGTCGGTGTTCTCAAAAATAAATCGTTGTAACTAGTTAAAGTTTTTAAAATAAAAAATAAATTTTTTAAAAACCTAAACTTATAGTTCAAAGTTTTAATTGGCGCAGTCGGTAGGATTTCATTAAAAAAGGGTGCTTAAAAGTTACGGGTATTGATCACTTACAAGGATTTAAACTATACGACTAGTTTTATCCCGATCAACGTTAAATCCCTAACATACAAGATCCGCAATAGTGAAATCCGCAAAAGAGTCTACGTGAGAAAATCGCTACATTTTTCACAGACCAAACATAAAAATCCAATTCGGTCAATAAACCACTTTTTAAAAAGTATAAATATTGTGAATAAAATTATAAACTAAAAAATCCAATTCGGTCAGATTTATTCTGTGAAAAACAAAAATTAAAATTACAGTTCCACAACAATTGTCAGAGGCCCACCTCAACCAAATGTTGGGCCAAATTAATGAATTGCCGTACTTCAATGGATCCCCAGGAGATCTAAGCCGCTTTGTGACAAGAATAGAGTATCTTCAACAACTATACCCGACCCAGGATGTGAGACAGATACATGTTATTTTTGGAGCCATCGAGAGATTGGTGGTTGATGCAGCCCAAGATGTCGTCGCAAGATCCGGAGCCAACAACTGGAAGGAGATGAAAGATGCCCTTATTATGGCATTTAAGGACCACAGGCCATATAAAGACTTAATAAAAAACCTGTACGACACACAATACAAAGAAAGCATCAGTAAGTTCATCACTGAACTAGAAGATAAATCACGTATAATTTTTGACAAATTAGCTTTAGAAACCAACCCAATAGATAAAAATAACTATTTAAATTTTTTGAAAAAAACAATTAAGGATTCTATTGATAGAAAACTCCCTGATAGATTGTATACATCCTTGGCTAAAAAGATATAACAACTATTGAAAAATTAAAGATTGCTTCTATGGAATTGGGATACTATGATGCAAATCCGTATGAAATATTTTCTCAAAATAATTATCGTAGGAATTCGGGAAATTTTCATAAAAATAATTATAATAATAGAACTAATTCCAATTTTCAGTCAAGAAACTATGTTCAGTTGTCTCCTTGTCCCACTGTGCGGCGAAGAGAGGCAGTGCGATCAGCTGAGTGGTCGCTCAGATGAGACCATAAGGGACAGCGAGAGAAGGAGGGAGTCTGCAATTAAAGTCGAAGCTGAACGCACGTCGCCGGTCTAACGAATTTACACTACCACTTGTACATACATATATATATAGTTTATAACATATCTGAAGGTGCTTAGAATTATATTGAATTTACTGAAAGTGAACTTTAGTGTTTTGTGTTTGCATTTGCCTGGGAACCCCTCTTACAATGACCTCCTGTTAAACGAGGGGGACACAACTATACATGGTGGCCCATGAGGGGAACCTGCAAGCATACATACAAACATTTTCTGTAAAATTCAAAGTGTAAATAGTTTCCGTTAGACCGCGGCTGCGTTAGTTCGACAGGCCGGCTGAACGAAATTGTGCAAGAGAAACATCAATACATAAGCGCAATAACTGCATATCGGAACTTGCCGGGCGCTGTCTTCTCTTCGTTTCGTCTTTGTGGTTCGTTTCGGGCAAAACTGTGTGAGTGAACAAGTTGTGTGCGAGACAAGCATTTACCGTATTATTTTTTGATTTCTTTTGGGTGGTGAGTTGCGCAAATTTGGGTTTACACTAGTCAACATGCAATCTGATTTGGATATTTCGCATTTGATAAATTTGCAAGAAAATCGACACCAAGCCCTTAAGACTGTGTTGCAGAATTTTAGGAAGGATTCGCAATCGAGGAAAACGCGCATTTATCTTAAAAAGAGGCTGGAACAAGTGGAGGAATTACGAACTGCGTTTCAACAGACTCATTCGGCTATCGTTAATTTGGAAGGATTTGAGGACTCTTCGTACGCCCTAAAGAATTTTCAATCAGAATTTGAGGAGCGCTACCTGGACGCCTACTGCGCCCTGGCTGAAGACTACGAAAAGATTGAACCAGTGGCTCCGGCTTCCCAGTCTGCGGCCGCTGCGGGTTCAGATCCTGAGCTTCGAGTCAACATGCCTCAAATGTCAGTCCCCAAATTTTCTGGTGCGTGTGTCGATTGGCCCGGATACTACGATGCTTTCACCAGCCTGATTCACAACAACTCAAACCTGAGCAACGTTCAAAAATTACATTTTCTCAAGGAATCGCTGCCAGCAAGCCGTGATAATGACATCCGTCAAATGCAGCTTACGGATGTAAATTATGCAGTCGCTTGGGGCATGATGATTAAAAGGTACAACAATCCTCGCCTGGTTTTTTCGCACCATATGAATACAATCTATGCGCTGCCCAGGCTACACAAGGATACTACCGATTCTATGCGTTCGATGTTGAGCACGGTCAATGTTTGCCTGGCTGCATTCCGCCGCGTCCAAGCCTTGGATGGGGAAAGTCAGCACTGGTTGGCACATTACGTCGCATCGAAGCTGCCCAAGGAGACCCACAACGCTTGGGAGCACCATCAAGGTAGCAGCTCTATAGTTCCAACTTACAAGGAGTTGGAATCTTTTCTGAACGATCGACTTGTCATAATGGATGCAATCGAGAACCGTAGCTCGTTGTACGACTCCAATTCTGGCTCAAGTTCGACGGACCCTACCAGACGGGTTCGAGTTCATAACACACAGGAACACCCAAGGCGTGCAAGTAGCCCCTGTTACCACTGCAACGGCGACCATGTGCTCCGTCGTTGTCCAGTTTTCCTGGCGCTTGACTGCTACAAGCGCAAGGATATCGCAAGCAGGGCTAAATTATGCTTAAATTGTTTAAGTAAGTCACATGCCCTTTCTCGCTGCCCCAGCAATAAGGGCTGTCAAGTCTGTGGTCAGCGGCACCACACATTGCTGCATTTTCCGGTTCTGGCACAAGGACAAGCCAGTAACCACTCTCTAGCACCGTTGGCCCGACCTACGACACTGCAGTTCACCGCGCCAGCAGCTATGGAAACAGTTTCCCAACACAACATGCAAGCTGCTCTGGCTCAGGACCCAAACGGATCTTATAGGTGTCATTCAGCCACTTCATCCAACCTTTCAGCAAGGAACATACTTCTTGCCACTGCTCGCATAACAGTGCGAAACCCGATCAACGGCGTGCAAGCTGTCATTAATGCGCTCATCGATCAAGGATCTGAGGCAACCATCGTATCCGAGCACGTCGTGCAATCCCTTCATCTCAAGCGAACCAGCACCCGAACATCCATTTTTGGTGTTGGTCAAGGAGGCGGTCGCCGTTGCAAGTATATGGTTAATTTTGAAATTGCAAGTTTATTTAACCCCCATTTTGTCTTAGATGTTAGCTCAGCATATGTTCTCAATTCGGTTACTTCATATTTGCCGAGTCTGAGCTTTTCTCCGCAGCATTGGAATCACATCCAAGGTCTCACGTTGGCAGACCCAAACTACAGCCGTTCGAAACGAGTCGATCTCATATTGGGGGCAGACCTCCTAGCGCAAATCATGTTGCCAGGCACTAGGATCGGGTCGCCACACGAGCCAATAGCTCAAAATACTCGTTTTGGCTGGATTCTTTCTGGACGAGCACAAGGAGTAGACGGAGTAACCCAGTTGCGCTGTAATCATCTATCTTTGGACACCGAGTCGCTGCTTAAGCGTTTTTGCGAAGTCGAAGCAGTTCCAGACTGCTCACCGGCTACAAAGGAGGATCTTTGGTGCGAATCATTTTTCCAGGAAACTCATACACGTCGATCGGATGGCCGGTACATAGTCCGACTGCCATTCAAAACGTATCTGGATCCAACCATGGTTTTAGGAAGGTCTCATCAGACGGCGCTGAATCGGTTCCTGCAGTTGGAACGACGTCTTTCGAGCAGCCCTGAACGCTGGGGTAAATACAAGGAAGAGATCGAGGAATACTTTTCGCTAAAGCAAATAGCCCCTGCGGTTGGCAGTGAAAGCAGTACAACGAAGCGAACTTCCACGGATCGACATACAGCGTCGTGCGTGTTGCCACACCATGCTGTCTTCAAGGAGGAGATTAATTCGACCAAACAGCGGATTGTTTTCGACGCATCGGCAAGGACGAGTAACGGAAGATCCTTAAACGACGTACTTTACACGGGACCTACGCTACAAAATGACATGTCTTCGGTCATACTAAATTTTAGAAAATATCGCTACGTTTTTACTGCGGATATACAAAAGATGTATCGTTGTATCGATGTTCATCCTGAGGACGCCCAATATCAGCGGATTTTATGGCGGGCGGCGGATGGAGGCATCAACGTTTATGCATTATCAACACTCACATTTGGGACGGCGTCAGCCCCATACACGGCTATCAGAGTCATTCATCAGCTTGCGGAGGATGAGCGCCGCTCGTTCCCCAAGGCTGAAGAGGTGTTGATACACGAGATATATGTGGACGACATACTATCTGGAGGGCACACTATAGAAGAAGCAGAGGAGAAACGGTCTCAGGTATCGGGTGCAATAAAATCCGCTTGCATGGAGTTGCGTAAGTGGGCTAGTAACGATTCAAGGCTTTTGGTCTCGATCCCACCAGAGCATCATTGCAGCCAGACTCTTTTGACTTGGGACAGCACGGATCCTGTAAAAGCTTTGGGAATGTATTGGCTCCCAAAGAAGGACTGCTTCAAATACCAGATCAACTTTGAGATACCAACCAGTTCCACCAAGAGGATGATCTTATCAAGTATAGCGAGATTGTTCGACCCGCTGGGTCTTATCGCACCTATCATCATCTCCGGGAAATTGATACTCAAGGAGGTAACTATGGCCAAGATAGAGCGTGCAGACGGCACACATGCGGCTTTAGACTGGGACGATGATGTTCCAGATGCATTGGCAGAGCGATGGCGACTGTTTCGAGATGGATTGCTGAGGATTGGCGATATCAGCATAAATCGGTGGACCCATTATGCCCCAGAATCCATAGCCTCAATGCAAATTCATGCGTTTTGCGACGGTTCCTCCACTTCATATGCAGCCTCTGTTTATTTGAGGCTAGAATATAAGGACGGAACGTGCTGCTCATCTCTACTCATGGCTAAATCGAAAGTAACACCCACGAAGCCATTAACTATACCTAGGACAGAGCTTAGTGGTGCTGTATTAGCTATTAAATTAGTTCGGTGGCTTACTACGTCTAATTATCTGGCTTCCTTGCTTTTCAGACATTTTATTGGACAGATGCTACAATTGTTTTACACTGGCTACACGGCGACGTTAATAGATGGAAGACATTCGTCGCAAATAGGGTTGCGTTTATTTTGGACCATTCCATGCCAAGTCAATGGAGGCACGTGAGCACCACTCAGAATCCAGCGGACTGCGCTACTAGAGGACTTTCTCCGACGGAGCTTAAGGACTTTGATTTGTGGTGGAGAGGCCCAGATTGGCTCGTAAGCGACCAAAGCTCGTGGCCAACGACAGACATAGGAGATGGCTGCGTTAGTAACGCTGTTCTGGAGGTTAAGGCGGACAAGGTGCGCGCTCATCATGCAGCGCCGGTTCCTGCATACGTCGACAGATTTTCTACATTCAGTACAGCTATACGAGTCACTGCCTATGTCCTACGGTTCACCTATAACGCAGGCAACAACGGAAAGAGACGAACAGGACCCCTGAGCATTGAGGAACTGGATCACGCTCTGCTTACAATTGTGCGAGCTGTTCAAGGAGAATCCTTTCCAGCCGACATAGCAGCAGTAAGAGGTTCCAAACGGTTGCCCCCTCGAAGTAGGCTCGTGAGCTTGTCGCCGGTCTTAGCGGACGGCATCTTGCGGGTAAGAGGGCGTTTGCGCAATTCTGCTTTGGGACGCGAGCGTCGTCATCCAATAATTCTGCCTGGCTCTCATCATTTTACCGAACTAGTGATACGGAACTCACATTATTTAACATTACATGGCGGTGCGCAGTTGACTTTGGCACACACACGCCTCAGATTTTGGATCCTCACGGGAAAGCTGGCGGTTCGGCGAGTCATACGGAAATGCGTCCGCTGCTTTCGGGTCCGACCATCCCATTCGACTCAGCTCATGGGTGATCTACCGCTTCACCGAGTCAACCCCCGAGTCGACCCTTCATCGCTACTGGAGTCGACTACACCGGCGCAATAGAGCTTAAGGCTGCGCGCTTACGAGGTACCAGCTTTTACAAGGGTTACATCGCCGTTTTCATTTGTCTTGCAACAAAGGCGGTACACCTGGAAGCGGTGACAGGACTTACTACAGAGCACTTCCTACTGGCGCTGGACAGATTTACCGGACGGCGTGGGATGATACAGCATCTGTATAGCGACAACGGCACCAACTTTGTCGGTGCGGACAATTTAATGAAGACATTTTACAATCAGTTTCAAGCCGATTATGACAAACTGGTTGCGCCCAAGTTGGCGTTGCAGCGGACAACTTGGCACTTTAATCCCCCCCAATCGCCTAATTTTGGTGGACTTTGGGAAGCGAACGTAAAGTCGGTGAAACACCACTTAAAGCGGGTCGTTGCAGATCGACGGCTAACTTATGAAGAATTATCTACGGTGCTGGTCAGCATAGAGGCATGCCTAAACTCACGGCCCCTTTGCCCTCTCACAGCGGACGCTGACGACCTGGAAGTATTAACCCCGGCACACTTTTTAATTGGTGACTCGATGTTTGCACCACCGGAATATCGTCCACAATCCACACCTTTCAGAGAGCAATTCCTCATCCAGCAGACAATGGTGCGCCACTTCTGGAAAGCCTGGAGCCGCGACTGGCTGGCTCACCTACAGCAAAGGCCAAAGTGGTGCCAAGAAACGGAAGGATTCAAGCTCAACGATCTTGTTCTTATTAAGGACGATCGGTTTCCGCCGTCACAATGGCAACTCGGACGGGTCATCGAGCTACATCCAGGAGCGGACACTCTGGTCCGTGTGGTGACAGTTAAAACCCAGCAAGGACAATTGAAGCGGTCTGTCTCGAAGCTCTGTCCCCTCCCAATTCATGTTTAAGCGCACTCACTAATTCACCCTTAATAATAGATTTGCTTGCGTACACTTCTTGTTCTCTTATCTCCATGCCTGAATCTAGGACCTGAAGGCCGAAATACCCTATCGTCGTCACACGCAGGACACGGACAACCCAGGATGTTTCATGCTAGGTCTAGCATTGGCGGGCGGCATGTTCAGTTGTCTCCTTGTCCCACTGTGCGGCGAAGAGAGGCAGTGCGATCAGCTGAGTGGTCGCTCAGATGAGACCATAAGGGACAGCGAGAGAAGGAGGGAGTCTGCAATTAAAGTCGAAGCTGAACGCACGTCGCCGGTCTAACGAATTTACACTACCACTTGTACATACATATATATATAGTTTATAACATATCTGAAGGTGCTTAGAATTATATTGAATTTACTGAAAGTGAACTTTAGTGTTTTGTGTTTGCATTTGCCTGGGAACCCCTCTTACAATGACCTCCTGTTAAACGAGTACAGGGGGACACAACTATACAAACTATAATCATTATAACAATTATTCTAACTCAAATAATTCGACAACTCCTCAGGGTCATTCAAATCAAAGTCAATCTAACACCAATAATCAGCTTAGTTATCAAGAAGTTAGAAATTCATTAGCTCAAGGTAGGGCCCAAAATCCATTGAATTTCGAACCATCAACTTCAAATAATGCCCCAAACGCGTCATTTAAAAGACAAAGGGAAAGCCAGAGCGGACAAAATAGGATGGACGTAAATTTTCATCAAACTGCCTCGGACTCAGAAGACAATGCCCCTATATAAAAATGGTTATTAATAATAAATATTTTAAAGGAGTGATAGATACGGGGTCATCTATCAATATAATGAAAAGGAACTTTACAGATAACAAGGAAAAATTGAAACATTGAAAGTTTATACAATAAATGGACCGGTTAAATTAAATAATAGTGTAACAGTTAAACCAACAGTAATTTGCCCATCCAAACAGAAATTATATTTGCACAATTTTTCAGATAATTATGACATTTTGTTAGGAAGAGAATATCTAACAGCAAGTAAAGCTATTATAGATTACGATAAAGAAACAGTAACGTTGGGAGGCAGAAAGTATAAAATGAGGTATATCAATGAAGAGATTGAAGAGGACAAGACCGCATTTAAATGCCTTGATCCACCTCTATCAGAGGACCAATCCGTTAATTATGCCATCAACAATGAACTAACAGAATGTAATCAGTTTAGATTAGAGCATTTGAACGATGAAGAAAAGGAAAGTTTAAAAATGGTTTTGTTTGATTTTAAAGATGTTCAGTACAAGGAAAGCGAAAATTTGACCTTCACCAGTACTATTAAACATTCAATACAAACAAAACATGAGGATCCAGTATACAGAAAACCTTACAAGTACGCTCAAGCTGTTGATGAGGAGGTCAATAAACAAGTAAACGAAATGATTGATCAGGGAATAATTAGAAAATCTAAATCTCCTTACTGTTCACCCATTTAGATCGTCCCAAAAAAAGAGTGACGCATCCGGCAAAGCAAAATACAGATTGGTAGTAGATTATCGCAATCTCAATGAGATAACTGTAAACGATAAATACCCAATCCCAAGAATTGATGAAATATTAGACAAACTTGGCCGTTGTCAATATTTCACGACAATTGATTTAGCAAAAGTATTCCACCAAATTCAAATGGATCCCAAATCAATTGCAAAAACTGCATTTTCTACAAAACATGGACACTACGAATATACCCGTATGCCATTTGGTCTTAAAAATGCACCTGCAACTTTCCAAAGATGCATGAACAATCTTTTAGAAGATTTAATCTATAAAGATTGTCTAGTCTATCTTCATTGGAAGAACACATTTTGTCTCTTAGGAAAGTCTTATAAAAACTCAGGGAAGCCAATTTGAAGTTACAATTAGATAAATGCGAATTTTTGAAGAAAGAAACAGAGTTCCTAGGTCATGTAGTGACAACTGCAGGAATAAAACCAAATCCAAATAAGATAAGTGCCATAACAAATTTCCCAATTCCAAAATCACCAAAAGAAATTAAATCGTTTTTAGGATTGTGTGGATTTTATAAAAAATGTATACCAAACTTTGCAAATATTGTAAAACCAATGACTAGTAAACTAAAGAAAGGAGCCACAATTGACATTAAAGAGGAAAATTATATAGAGGCCTTCGAGAAAATGAAAATATTAATAACATCCGACCCTATATTAATTTATCCCGATTTTAACAAACCTTTTTCACTGACGACCGATGCCAGCAATATAGCAATAGGAGCAGTTTTATCGCAAGACCATAAACCTATCTGTTATGCGAGTAGAACATTAAACGAACACGAAATCAATTATGCGACAATAGAAAAAGAACTCTTAGCAATTGTCTGGGCAACAAAATATTTTAGGTCATACCTTTTTGGCAGGCAATTCGAAATACTGAGCGATCACAAACCCTTAGTTTGGTTAAACAATATTAAAGAACCAAATATGAAATTACAAAGGTGGAAAATAAAATTGAATGAGTTTGATTATCAAATAAAATATTTACCAGGAAAAGAAAACTATGTAGCTGACGCATTATCCAGAACTAGGATAGAGGAAAATATGTTAGGAGAAATTGCTAACAGTGTAGACGCAACCATACACAGCGCACAAGAAGATAATCAAAATCATATTACAATTTCTGAAAGACCTTTCAATTTTTACTCACGACAAATCGAATTGGCAAAAGGCAACGAAGATAAGACAGAGGTAGTACATTATTTTCACAAACTTAAAATTCAAATAACATACAAAGAAATGACAAACACTTTTGCAAAAGATATAATTAAAGAGTACCTATGTACCAAAAACAGTGCTATTTATTTCCAGAACGAAGCCGATTTCCCAATATTCCAACAGGCTTACCTTGAAATAATTAGTCCAAATCATATAACTAAATTAACAAAATGTAGTGTAAAATTAACAGATATTCTTACTTACGCAGAATTTAAAGAAACAATATTAAAGAAACATAAAGAACTTCTCCACCCTGGAATCGATAAAACCATTAATTGGTTCAAAGAAAAACTCTATTTTCCTGATTATCAGAAATTAATTCAAAACATTATAAATGAATGCGAAATCTGTAATATTGCAAAAACCGAACATAGGAACACAAAAATGTCATTTGAAACCACTCCAGAAATCCAAAACATAAGAGAAAAATACACAATGGATTTTTATATGGTTGGCAATCAGCAGTTTCTTTCATGTATTGATATATACTCCAAATTTGCTACACTTGTAGAAGTAAAAGGTAGAGATTGGCTAGAAGCGAAAAGAGCAATAATGAAGGTATTCAATGAAATGGGAAAACCGCAAAATATCAAAGCAGATAAAGATTAAGCATTTATGTGTGCAGCATTACAAGCTTGGTTAAATTCAGAAGGTGTACAAATTCATGTTACTACGAGTAAAAATGGTGTTTCAGACGTAGAAAGATTCCATAAAACAGTCAACGAGAAATTAAGAATTATAGGCAGTGAATCAGATATTGAAAACAGATACACAAAGTTTGAGTTAATCCTTTATACTTATAACCATAAAACCAAACATAATACCACAGGTAGAGCACCAGCTGATATATTTTTGTATGCAGGTTCACCTGATTATAATGTACAAGAAAACAAAATTAGGAAGATAGACAAACTTAATGAGAATCGTCATGAATATGAAATTGACACAGATTATAAACAATCACCTTTGGTAAGGGCAAAAACAACAAACCCTTTCAAAAAGACAGGAACACTCATACAAGTCGATGAAAAACATTTTGAGGAAACAAACAGAGGCAGGAAGATTGTGCACTATAAAACCAAGTTTAAAAAGAAAAATAAAATTAATAAAAGTAAATATGATAATAATTCCAGACCAACGTAAGGAAACCAATAATCACAACGACAACAAAAATCCGATCACCATTTTACTTTTAATAATATCAACTTTAATTCAAATTACAATGAGACAAAATATTGAGATCAACCCAATCAAAGCTCAGAATGGATACCTAATATTTAAAACCGGATCCGTAGACATGCCAACTAAATACGAGTACCATTATTTGTCCATAAATCTAACAAAAACCGAACAAACATTTGATAGTCTTTTACGAGAAGCAAACGAATTAAAAGATATTATTCAGGTTCAATATTTAATAGAAAAACTTCAACGAGAAATGAATGGTTTAAAAATTGTCAAACGGAGCAAGAGAGGTATAATTAATGTTATTGGAACAGCTTATAAATATTTATTCGGAACGTTAGATCAAGATGATAAAAATGAATTAGAGCAGAAGATTAATAATTTAGCAGAAAGCAGCGTCCAAAATAACGATTTAAATATGGTAATAGATGTTATTAACAAAGAAATTAAAACAATAAATGAATTAAAAGAATACGAAGAAAGAGAACAACAAGCAGCAGTGCTAATGTTTAACAACACTTTACAGAGTATATTGAAGACATTGAGTTAGGAATGCAATTATCAAGACTTGGCATTTTTAACCCAAAACTGTTAAAACACGATAATTTAAATCACGTAAACTCTGAGAAGTTGTTGAAAACAAAAACTTCTACTTGGCTTAAAACAGTTACGAACGAAATTCTTTTAATTTTCCATATTCCTAACGACATAGTTAAGGTCCCGGTCTTTGAAATTGTTCCTTATCCAGATAAAAATAATAACATTTTAACAGAAAATTTATTCAGTAAATATTACCTTTTTGAAAACAAAGTTTTTGACAAAGAAACAGAAAAGGTTATATTTGATGAATGCATAAATGGAATTATAAGACAAGAAACTACAGAATGCAAGTATACCAAAACCCATAAAAGTTTTCAATTAAATTACATCGAACCAAACATATTAATTACATGGAATCTTCCAAAAACCATTTTAAACCAGAATTGCATTAAAAAAGAAATATCAATAGAAGGGAATAACATAATTAAAATTCTTAATTGTTCAATACAAATAGACGAATTTATACTGTCAAATACAATGTTAGATTACACGCAGTCCGTTTATGTTAATAATAATGTAACAAAGCTTGAACCATTATCATATATGGAAACAAAAGAAATAATAAAAACACAAACTAAATATTATGATGTATTTCAAATAATAACATTAATTACATTCAGTATAACAATCACTAGCATTATATTGTATCTTATTTATAAGTTTAAAAATATACCAAACAAAGTTATTGTTAAATTTGTTAAACCTAAAACAGAGACACCGAACAATGCAGAAATTGTTAATGAACGAAATGTACCCATAGAAATTGTTATTGATACTATTAATGCACCCATACAAGAGAACATTATATTGTACCCAAAATTATCGCCCTGAGGACAGGCCAAATTCAAAGGTTGGGGGAGTGACATATCCATATCTACACATGCACCCACACACGATATGCATACGCCTACACACCTACACATCCTTTCCACACATTAGATCTTACTCTTGAGTCACCCCTATCAACAGGAAACAAAACCTGAAGCCCAGTTATTGTAAACAGTCTGTAAACTCAGATGGCGCTGGGAAATTTCCTTTGTTAATGTTAAATCCCAGACTAAACATTTATTGTCCCACACTTTTGACATAAACAAGATAAGACAAAGAACTCTCTTTCACTCAATTAAAATCAAAGCTCACTCAATCGAAATAGAAAGTTCTCTCAATTAAAACTTACTCACTCAGAAGATCGAAAGCTTTCGAAAACCGAGGCTTGACCGATAAGATAATTAGATTTAAGAAACGGTTCAGTTTAAGACTTCAACCCAAGTCGGTGTTCTCAAATATAAATCGTTGTAACAGTTAAAGTTTTTTAAAATAAAAAATAAATTTTTTAAAAACCTAAACTTATAGTTCAAAGTTTTAATTGTATATATGTACAAGAAATACACATACAACGCAGGTATTAGTAACCATCACACACAGCGGTGTGCACTGTCTGCAGATTTTTTTAAATCAGTTTTTTGTAGCAATATTTAAAAACTAGTTAAAAAATACTCACGTCTTTGTAAAAGGCAGCGCGCGTGGTTAGGATAGCAATTTTAATCTTTTATGAAGGTTAACTTAACCACTGTTCATTATATAACTAGTACTGCATAACAACACAGAAGGCAAGACACGTCAATAAATTATTGACGAGTGGGAAACGTTAGAACAACAAGTTCGAGACGGTTTCTGTAGCACCGACGGTTTTCTTTCCGAATTTCCGAAAAATTCGTCCCCAAAAGAGTCGACGGTTTCTGTGGCACCCCGGTTTAAAACTTATAACAGTTACGGCCCCTGCTTTGTATAACTACTCTATGGTTTGTATGATGCCTCTGTAAATTGATGCGCAGGTTAAGGGGGGACATCTGAGTAACTTTTTTTAAAAATCGAAAATTTTTTTTTCGCTTAAATAATTCTTTATGGTCTTAAAAATAACATACCAAAAGATAGAGTCCGGCAAAAGTGTCTAAGTGTCGAAATTTTCCATTCTGCGGCGATGCCTCACAGGTATATCCAATGGAACCTTTTGTGTTTAAACGCGTTTTTCTCGAAACCACTTTTTTTGAGTTGGCCGAGTAGAAAACTCGCACAAATCTTAACCGATCGATCTGAAATTTTGACAGTATATTCAAAATACCTATGTCTATCGACACATGTAGGATTTTTTCGATATATTGATTTTTTGCAAAATGGTGATTGATTGAAAAAAAAATTACAATTTTCACGAAATAAACGTCACAAAATTGTTGATAAAAAAAAAAGTAAGCAATGGTAGAGTTTGCTGTGCCACCGCCGGTAATGCGTTGGGTTGAAACGTGGGCGGACTTCGGGAGAAACGATTTCTGTGGCACCCCCGAATAAAACAAATTGTGCATTGCAATAAAGTATGACCGCGTGTGGCAAAAAATACCGGCTTGGGGTTTTAACGACGAACTGAAAGACAATTTGTATGAATATGTAAGTGACTAAACGTTGCTTAGTTCTGGGGAAAAGCATAGGAAAACAAAGCCACACACTGTGCTCTTGATTTTTAAATTAGAAAACGCCGATTTCGCTAAAGGATTCGCTTTGCCCCCAAAGTTAAATACATTTAACAGCCTCTCGTAAGAAACCATCTAGTACAAGCGTGGCTTCTGTTGTTTAGTTTGGCTGCCAATGTAAAATTTTATGTGCGGGGTTTTGTTTAGTTGTTGGTATTGTCTTGCAAAAAAAGGGATGCTTGTCTTGAATTTATTGAAAAATAGCTAATAAATGCCAAATAAAAATAGCAAGTAAGCCCTGTTTTTTTCCCGAATCGTTGGTCCGAACAACAAGTTCGAGACGGTTTCTGTAGCACAGACGGTTTTTTTCGGAAATTCACCAAAACCGTCGACGGTTTTTGTGGCACCCCGGATAGTAGCCCTAAGCATATTTATTAATTATTGTACATACACCTCAGCCAAAAGAATCTCTAATGTACGCTCTGTTATTTACTTATATACACTCTGTTAAAGTTCCTAGCTGTTAAGAGAATATTATCTAAGGAGAGAATAAACGAAAGAGAGGAAAAAAAATATCAAAATGATATTTGATATATCATAAAAAAGAATATTCATATATCAGATATTTTTTATATTTTTGTTTTATTTTATTTTATTTTTTTTAATTTTAAGCTGCATAAGCAATAACCACTAAACATTAACCCACGTACGCCGGGGTGCCACAGAAACCGTCGACGGTTTTGGGGACGGTGTTTTCGGAACTTCGGAAAAAAACCGTCGGTGCTACATAACCGTCTCGAACTTGTTGTTCGGACTAGCAATTCGGAAAAAAGACAGGGCTTACTTCCTATTTGTATTTGGCATTTATTTGTTATTTTTTTATAAATTCAAACGAAGTTGTACTTTTTTTGACAAGACAATATCAATGACTAAAAAAAACCCTGCACCTAAAACGTAACAAACTAAATAGTTCAACATTTTAAATTGACCGCCAAAGTAAACAACAGAAGCCACCCCTGTACTAGATGGCTTCTTTCGAGAGGCCGCTACATGAATAAGCCCCCCAGAGCGAATACTTTTGCGAAATTGGCGTTTTCTAATATAAAAATCAAGAGCACGGTGGCTAGTTTGTTTTCCTATGCTTTCCCCTAGAACTAAACAACATTTAGTCAATAATATTTAAGTTTGTTGAATTCACTAACATTTTCATACAAATTGTTTTTCGTCGTTAAAAACCCAAGACGATATTTTTTGCCACAATCGGTCACACTTAATTGCAATGCACGAATTGTTTAATTAATTTCGCGGCGTCGCTGAGCATCAGCAGAGGTGCTTGGTTGGTCGTCATCTAGTTCTGCGCGGAAGCAGTGGACTGATTCGCCAATGTGGTGTGTTTTGCGAGTGAATGTCCGGCCGCTCAGTTGTGTCGCGAATCCGCCCGTTGTCTAGGCTACGTAGCCGTACGCTACCTGCGTGATGCACTCGGCGATGGTGCTGCCGCTACGTCGGGTTTCTCCAGACACGTCGCGTCCTGGAAGCCCTCCCAAGACCCGTACGCCGGTGGTGGCTCCTCCTGATCCGCCCAGGATCCATAGGACGGAGGTAGGTCGACGGTCCACATCGACGTCCATGGCTTCCAGCATCGGGCTGACTGCCCGTAGGTTGAGGTTCGGGAACCGACCGGAGTGGATCGGCATCTCATCTTCCGCGTCGTCGATGGTTCTTGGGTGCGGCGGAGCCGCCTCAGCCCGAGGCTCACCATCGTGATTGAAGCCGTCCAAGTACTGCTCCAGATCAGCGATGATGGCCGGACTGTCCTAATCATCCTGATGCTGTGGTTCCTCATTCACACATTGAAACAAATCGGACTTCCCGGATGGGGGGTAACCAATGAAGATTAAATAAACGACTTCTAAACCATTAAAAACTACAAGCAGAAATAACCAAAACCAACGAAAACAATTAATGCATTTAAATGCAAAACGAAATACGATATCCGCAAGGGAGCAGTGAATCAGCCGGTGACAAAAATCCAACAACAACAATTAGCCATATAAACACAAATAAATGAAAATTAATGTCGTAATAAGTGAATAAGACTTGGTCCCCAAGAACTAGTGAGATGGTTCGAAGGGAAGCTTAGCTGGGGCCACCAGGCGGGTCGCAGGTTGCGGATAGCGAACGGCCTTCCGGGAAGGTTAGTTGCGAATAAGCGTAAGCGAATAAGCAACCCCGGACAAACAGCGGGTATACCCACGAGGTATACCGACAAGACGCTTGTTTGGCCGTCTTACCACCGTAGCCTTACACACCCCTCCCTCACAACTACCTACCACCATCCTATCCCTCACATCTCACCTCGGTGCCGGACTAAGGTGTCATCCGACCCGTGCCGATAGTCAGCCTGGCTGGGGGCCCGAGTCAACAAATATCCCAGTCGCAAACGGAGGGTTCAGACAAGTGGCGACCGTCTGTCCTAACTGCGCCTTACCCGGGTACGGCGGATCTCTGCCCGGGCGGACCTTATACTTCTCCGCAGCTCGTGGGAACCTATGAAACCCAATAACAGTAAAACAAAAATCCCGCAGGACATCCCTGCGACCAGTGTCGCAAGACACTTCGAGGATAGACTCCTCGACGGTGAGAGACCCCAGGCGGCAGCGCACACGCCCAGGATCTCACCAGCAGTGCAGGCCAGACCTGCGCTGCAGGTGTTTCCAGCCAGGGAGCGCGGTGTGCCAGCAGGACTTACCCTGCCAGCACGTCCACCTCTCACGTCTGATAGGCCACACTCTATCAGACAGCTGAAGAAGACAGACGCCCTGCCAGCCCTAGGACAGCCCGGAGGACTGGACGACCCGAACAGGCGTGGCCTGCCAGGGTCAAAAGTCAAGTGGTACCTCAGGTACCTCTTGCAGGGCTTGACGCCAGAGGAGGCCTTAAGGAAGGCAAAGGAGCCGAGGGAGCAACCGGCAGTAGGAGCAGCACCGGCTGGCAAACGGCTGAATACCAGCCGCACACCACCCGCAGACACCCCCAAAAGGTCCAGGCATGGTAAGGCTAGTGAGACAACCTCACGGGCCCCTAGGCAAGATGGACCTAGCACATCAGCAGCAGCAGCGGTAGAGAAGGCAAAGGTGCAGGCCAGGAAGATACCTTCCCAGCCTCGCCGAGACCATCAACCGACTCCCGCCGGAGGACGACCCTCTGGCCCGGCACCACCGCCCTCCGGACCCCGTCCGACATACGCGGAGGCTGCCAAGAAGGCATCGCACATAAAGGTGGCCATCCTCCCGGAGAAGTTCCCGGTGGTCAGCCTGACCAATGAGGAGCTGTCTGAGTTACAGGAGTCCATCATGGACGAGATGCTCACGTCAGCGTGGAGCGGTCCGGTCGTGTTCAGGGGGATCCACTTTAGGGTGGGTCACCTGATCATCGATTGCCTGGACGAGGGCACAGCTGAGTGGCTAAAACTTGCCGTACCTCAGCTGCGGACGTGGAAGGGAGTACCCCTTGCTACACGAACGGGAGCCGACATCCCGGCAGTCTTCAACGCAACGTTGTTCTGCCCGAGGAGCGCGGATAGGACCAATGAGGAAATTCTGGCCTTCATCGGTTTCCAAAACCGCGTCGGAACAGACGCCTGGAAGGTCATCTCCAGGAGAAACGACGGAGCTGGTGCACTCCTCGTGGTAGGGATGGACCAGGCCGGAAGGGATGAGATAGTGGAGTGTGACCACCAACTCAACTTCCGGTACGGTCACGTCACCGTGAGCGGTCTGAAGAAGACTACGAAAGCTCCGGAAGAGGCGTCCAACGAAGGCACCTGCAAGGCTGTCGAGGATACCCTCGAACCACCAAGTGTGGAGCCGACGTCGCAGAGTGGAGAGGACAGCAAATCGACCAGGGGGAAGGACACCCCATGTCATCTCAAGAGCTGGCCCAGGAGCTCCTCCTGGACGAAAGCTGCGATGAGGCGGAGGTCACCGTGATAGACGGTGGTGGAGAGACTTGCTCGCTCTCTTCACCAGAAGTCACGGGGCCCCAGACCCTCATCTGATGGCTGCACCAAGCAGCACTCGGCTAGCCCAGGTGAACATCCATCGGGCCAAAGCAGCATCTGCTGTCTTGGCCAGGATGATCACCTCCCAACACCTAGGGCTAGCCCTTGTACAGGAGCCATGGTGGCACCGTGGCATTAAAGGCCTGTACACGAAGGATACCAAGGTAATATGCGATCCAGGAGAACTACCTCCCAGATCATGGATTGTTATAAGGAAAGATATCAACTACAATATCTTTTCAGAGTTCCTGAGCAGGGACTGTGTCGCCATCTCCATCGACGGCACAGGAGCTACACAGAAGCTAGCAGTGGCCTCCGCCTACTTTGCTGGGGAGGAAGCCTGTCCACCGCCAGAAATACTCGGGCTAGTGGACCACTGCCGGAAGAACAAGATCCCCCTTATCATCGGATGTGATGCCAACGCACATCATGTGATCTGGGGCAGTACTGATGTTAATAACAGAGGTGAGCAACTACTAGAATTTATTTTAAACAATAACCTAGAGATTTGTAAAGTCGGCTCCACGCCGACATTTGTTACCAAGGTAAGAAAAGAGGTGCTAGACATAACTCTGGCAACCAATTCAATCAAGCCCCACATTAGGAACTGGCATGTGTCACCAGAAGAATCCATGTCCGACCACAGGACAATTTTGTTTGAAGTAGCCTTCAACACAAAAAGATACACCCCTAAAAGAAACCCCAGGAAAACAAACTGGGATAAGTTCAGGTCAACTCTAGAGCTAAATCTTTCCAACGAACCGTCAGGATACCCTAGACATCCCTTGGAACTAGATAGAGCAGTAGACAACCTAGGTCACGAAATAGTGAATGCCTTTGAAGACAGTTGTCCACTAGGCAGACAGAAACGGGAAACAGACGCACCGTGGTGGAATGCTAAGCTTGAACAGCTACAACGCACCACTCGAAGGCTCTTCAATAGGCCAAAAACTGAAAGTAACTGGGAACGATACAGGCAAAGCCTGACGCTCTATAACAAAGAGATCAGGAAAGCCAAACGGAAGGACTACAGAAACTTCTGTGAGGCAATAAGTAACGTCAACGAGGGCGCAAGACTGCACAAGGCAATGGCCAAAAGTGCAACGGATAGTAATTTAGCCCTGAATAAAGGTAATAACACCTTTACTTCCACGGATCGGGAGAAATTAGAACTTCTTTTTGACACGCATTTCCCGGGAAGCACTCCCATTACGGGAAATATTATGCGTGATCATCATAGAACCCCTAGGACAGTAGCAAGTGACTGGGCAACAGCCAAGTCCATAGTTACGCCCGAGAAACTTAAATGGGCTATTGGAACCTTCCAACCATTTAAGTCACCGGGATTAGATAGAATCTCTCCATCCTTCTTACAGCAGGGGCAGGAGCTACTCCTAACCCGCTTAAGAAGACTAATGGTAAGCAGCCTAGCCCTTGGCTATATCCCAAGTGCATGGTGCAGCGCTAGGGTGGTCTTCATCCCCAAGACCGGGAAGAAAGATATCACCAGCCCAAAGTCCTTCAGACCTATCAGCTTAACTTCGTTTTTGCTTAAAACGCTGGAAAAACTGGTAGACTACAAAATTAGGAGAACAGCTCTCAGAGACTGTCCGCTGCAACACACGCAGCATGCATACAGAGCAGGCCGTTCAACAGACACGGCACTTTATCAACTATGCCGCACCCTAGAGGGGGCAGTTGACAGCAAAGAAATTGCTATTTGTGCCTTCCTAGACATAGAGGGAGCCTTCGACAACACATCACATGATGCGGTTCGAGCTGCCCTGTCTAGGAGGAACATAGATGTTACAACGAGCAAATGGATTGGTAACCTACTACAATCCAGACAGGCAACATGTACACTGGGCTCAGATAACATGACGATAGCAACCAGCAGAGGCTGTCCGCAAGGAGGAGTGCTTTCCCCTTTGCTATGGAGTCTGCTGGTAGATGAGCTTCTCAGCAAACTTGCTGAAAAGGGGATCCAGTGTCAGGGATACGCCGATGACATTTTGATAATAGCCAGAGGCAAATTTGAAGAGACACTCTGTGACATCGTCCAACTCGGACTCAAGATAACGCTAGACTGGTGCAGGGAGGTTGGACTCAACCTAAATCCCGCCAAAACAGTCATCGTTCCCTTCACAAGGAAGTACAAACTACAGAGAATGAGACAAATCTCATTGCTAGGAATTCCTATAGAAACTAGCCGAGAGGTTAAGTATTTAGGAATCACTTTAGATAGTAAGCTAAACTTCGCTTCCCATGTCCAAAAGACAGTGGAGAAGTGTTATAGAGCTCTGTATACCTGTCGAAAAATTGCTGGGAAATCCTGGGGAACCAGGCCCCAGATAATAAGATGGCTATACCTGATGATTGTGAGACCAATTCTCACGTACGGAGCAATTGCATGGGGTAAACGAGCTAAGCTCAACACCATACAAAAACAGCTACAAAAGTTGCAAAGACTTGCCTGCGTATGTATGACAGGGGCAATGAAAACCTGTCCCACAACTGCCTTAGAAGTACTGATGGAGCTAACACCACTCCATTGTGTAATTGAACTTCAACGCAAAGCTACGCTCCTGAGAATAAGCACTGAGGGCACGGGTAGTGGTTGCATTCTAAATAACAGGGATGCGACTAATCTGTTAGGTGAGGTGCCCCTAATACTACACCCTAGGGATGAAATGACAGCCGAATTAATCTTCGAGCAGAACTTTAAAACACACTTAGGCAATAAGAAAGATTGGACCACATTGTCCGAAGTGCACCCTATGGCTAAACACACCATAGCATGGTACACAGATGGATCCCTGACACAAAAAGGCACTGGCCTTGGAGTGGTAGGGCCCCCCCTAAAATACCACGAATCCCTTGGCCAATACACCAGCATATTCCAGGCTGAGGTATTCGCTATTGGACGTTGTGCAGAGCTCAACATACAGCGTGGATATAAGAATAAGGACATCTCGATCCTTTCGGACAGCCGAGCAGCAATTACTGCTCTATGCAGTATTAAAGTCACCTCAAAGATAGTACTAGAGGTGAAGAGTAAACTAAACCGTTTGGGCAGCCTAAATAGACTGTCCCTCAGATGGATTCCGGGTCATAGGGACATATCCGAAAATGAAATTGCCGACAAAATGGCAAAACTAGGAGCCGAACAGCCACTGATAGGACCAGAACCCTACTGTGGCTTAGGAAGGCACACAATAAAAGAATACATTAGGAAAGAGGAAGGCACCATGAGGCAAGAACACTGGAGGAACACCCCAGGCCTAAGGCAAGCCAAAACTCAAATAGAAAACTACAACAAGAAGAGGTTCGAGGAACTTATGCAACTAGGGAAGAATTCACTTAGGATCGTTACCGGATTACTAACCGGGCACTGCAGACTGAAAAGTCACCTAGGTAAGATAGGAATAACAAGCAGCAGGACTTGCAGATTCTGTGACATGAAGGACGAAACCTCTACACACATCATCGCAGACTGTCCGGCCTTAATAAATATAAGATGCAGAACCTTAGGGTCGAGAGCTCTATCACATGAGCTCTTAGGAAGAATCAACCCATCAAAACTCCTCGACTTTGTTCGAGGAAATGGGTTGATATCTGAGCTGTAGGCTCCCAATGGGGGTACAATAGATCTAACCAGGTCGCGGTACACTAACACCCCAATAATATAAAAAAAAAAAAAAAAAAAAATGTGATTAAGAATTATATTATATTTTTTTTTTTTGCTAAATGACCCAATTAATTCTTTTTAAAGGCGCATGTATATATATATGTATGTTGTTCTTTTACTCAAAACCCAGGAATCCAATCGTCGAGATCTCATCGCCGGATGAAAAAGGGGTAAGTTTGCCATTACTAAATGACACATATACATATTTATGCGCACTGACAAAAACTATTTCAAAGAACTACAAAAAGCACTAACTATCAAATAAACACAAATTAGTAAACATATTCTAGTTTTCTCTAATGTTAGTTAGACAATTTTAATTATTTCAAATCATTTATTAAATTTCCAAATATATATATGATTAGGTTTTTTTCTTTTATTCAATTTAATTATCTTTTTATACTTTTAATGATTAACTTCATAAATTAAATTCTTACTTTATATTTTGTATCCCTAGTTTAATTTCCATTTTTATATTTTTTTAATAATCTTAATTTTTTTTTTTTTTTTTTTTTTTTTTTTTTAATTAATTAATTTTCTTTTCTAAAGAAAGCGGAAGGGTATCAGCTTTGTATGTTTTTATACAAAAAGCCACCGGGCAACATTCTCAGTTGTAAATAGTCAGCAGTTTTGCCGACGTGTGCACCTTCTTGGTGAAAACTCGAAACCTTCCGCTAAAACAAATATGTTTAATCTGTTTAATTTTTATCATATTTTAAATCAAAGACTTGTATGTTAATCTTAACAACCTGCATGGCATTAGCCAAACTAATATATTTTATCAATCAAATTTGAATCGAAAACTAAAGTATCCATGTGTTGGTAGTGACCATCTTTCGGGGGTGCGGAACGAAGAGTGAAGTAGGTCAAGAATAATGACATAACTTTTGACGAACGAAACAGACAAAATAGGGGATCAGATTGCAAGGCCAGCGCTGATCCATTGGATATGCTTTTCCATATACGGGGAGGGAATACGGCCAAACACAGCGACTGTAATACAATCAAGCTGGCAAGCTTGCGGCGGTGCGGACAGAACGACGTACTAACTAACTGTTCTACTATTTTTCCTAGGCACGATTTAATTTTTCTAGTTATTGTCTGAGAAGTGAGTGGCTTCCAAAGAACCCACCCCAAATACGACGAAGCTTATGCCGGCACCACGACTTTCGTGCCGAATCTAGGTCGCTACTCCTTCGGCCTATGTCCTTTCGGACTTGGCACTAATAGTCAGACGTAACAGATGGCGCCCAACGATGGCAATATCCTTAGATCCTTTATTGCCAAAAATTTATTTTTCTTAATAGAATATCTCAAAGACTTTTAAAAAAAAAAAAAATTATTTTAGTATCAGATTTAGTGCTTCATGCATAAAACCAAGTTATCCTTTTTAAGGACCAACATATAGTTGACTTCAGTTGTAAAAATTAACGGTTTACAATTTGTTTGAGTTTTTTGATAAAGTATTAAATTTGCCTTTAAAGTCACCAATTTCAAAATTTTAGAATTAGAAAGGCATTTCAGTCTAAAAGTTGTAGTTTTTAGAATTGGTATTTGACTTTGGGAACATTTTAAAATCAATATTCTTTTTGGAAAATATTAAAAACTAATTAAAACGTGCAGACGACTTTTTTAATTAACGTAAAATTTTATTTAGCGTGCTTTCTAACTGATGCTGCCGACGTTTCAGGCAAGTACCACGATCGTTTGTGAGGCTCGGTTAAGAAAGAGCGGGAGAGCAGATTAAGAGCGACGCACCACCTGGCGGTGTCAGGGGTAGCGGATCCGTTTCTTATTTGTTGATCCAGGACTGACAGGAGGGAAGGGGACTGACCGGATACGTACAACTGATGCTGCCGGTTGCACTAGGCAATGACAGGTCTTCTTGTGAGGCTCGGTTGTACGGCATTCGTAATTACTTGGGTGGGATGACGACTTAATTTCTCTGGCCGATGCTTCCGACGTATTAGGCACAGTACCCGGTCGTTTGTGAGGTTCGTGTCCAGTGAAATAGGAAACTGGTGTATATAACCGGAACCCGGAGTTCTTTCCCGTAAAGGGGAAAACATCAGCAGGTGTAGCAGCTCAGGTGATCATAAAAATAGCGTGTACTGGTTCATTTAAGTCCAGGCGCATAATATAAAATATAAACAGTTTAAGAGAATCGGTCTGGGAGACTCTTGCCTGACAGGGGGGAGGGGGCTTTGGACAGAACCTTTCTGGGGAAAAATTTATAACACTCCACATAAAAAAAAGACAGTAAAAGGTGTGCGTACTGGTTCATGTAAATCCAGGCATCCTTCGGATACGTCAGCGAAAAGGTTAGGGGGCGGCAATCATTTGGGAATCCCTTGTTTTATTTATTCGTTTAAAATCTAGGTTTCCCAAGTTCTTACTACTTGCTGCTTTAAGTTGTGTTGTAAAAACAGATCCCTGTGTTTTATTTATTCGTTTAAAATCTAGGTTTCCCAAGTTCTTACTACTTGCAGCTTTAAGTTGCGTTGTAAAAACAGATCCCTGCTCTCTGTTGTCAATATTTTATTAATAAAATTAACCCATCTATCAAACTCTTTAAAAAATATTTTCACTACAGCGCAGTTCAAGGGTATTTATGTATAGGACACACAAATTGATCCTGTGAACCTTTTGAACCCAGGCTCAAGGTTTTGTCACCTTGAATACCTGGTTTTTGGGTCTTTTTTTATTGACGTGTATAAAGAAATTTCATTTTTTTTTTGTCCATATTAAAATGCACTGGATTCTTACTTAGGAAATTAAATACAGTGCATACATTTCGGGATTCCTAGAATATATCAGTTGTACAAGTTGGAGTTACTATAGGTAAAATCATTTATTTCATTTACAATCGTTCCACCAACGTTATCAGCTATTTGTAAACAAACCGCAGGTATTCGAAACATCTGAGGTCCCACACACACACACGCACACCAACCCAAAACAGTTTGTGTAAATCCTTGACCACACATTTTTTCTTTGTCTCATTCCCACGCACAAAATATCTGCGTTTCGTTTTTGAAACCCATTCTAAACAAATCTAAAGAAAGCAGTCAATTAGTGCTTATCTACTGTTGAACGGAAAAGCCAGCGTCGGTCGCAACCTTGCTTACAAAACCTTCGGTTTGTGTTTATCAAAAAAAATTTTAAACTCAAAAAATCTTTGTTGTTCTCAACACTTTAAAAAATAACATTCAATTCGTGTTTACCAAAAAAAAACAATAAAAAAAAATTTAAACCAAAATCGTTTTTGTGCACAACACTATTTAAAAAACAAACAAAAAAAAGCAACAATATTTTAGTCGCTCTGTAAACGGTGTTAAAAAAAATAAAAAATAATAATAACTTAAAATGGCCTTATTTATGTGCGATATGTGCAACAAAAAATTTTCCCTTTCGGAATTTAGTGATCATTACGAAAGGTGTCTTGGACCTCGTAATGCGTTTAATGTTTTAATGAATGCACCTAAGCGGAATAAGAAGGTAAATTCACCTGAGATAAACAGCGAACTTCCATCAACTTCTGCTGCAGCGTCTAAACGATTAAGGATGGATAATAAATTGGCGGATGAACCTCAGTCCAAAAGATCTCGAATTGAGATGGTAAATTGTAAATTATGTGGAGATGTATACCCCCAATCTGGAGAACTTGGGCATATAAAATCGGACCGTCATAAGAATGCGGTTGCAAGAAAAACACCAAATGTTGAAATAATTCACCTGGCTTCCGATACCAAATTCCCAATCAAATTGTTTCGGATACAACCAACAAGTGGTAACGATTTAATTGATGTAAAGGAATTTTATCAAGTGTGTAAAAAAAATGTTATAGACGTTTTAACAAAATGTATTAACGAATACAAATCAATTAAGTACAGCTTTCAAGTTAATGGTACTTATGTAAAATACACAGATGAAGAAACTTGCATTGAAACAATTAAACATTTTCGTACACCATACACATCAGTTTACGATGCGGACACTCTACCGGAACAATTTGATAAAAACATGGATTATCTATCACATGAATGCAGCGAGTTTCAAGAAAAAGACTCAGGACGGGCTATATTTAAATATTTTGATCTAACTGAAATAAAATTGGAACACATCCCTGTGAATGGACACATTGAAGTCCATGCAAAAATTAAGGCTCGTAATGCCTTAATAAATGTAAAAAATAATGATGTTTACTGTTTTAAGTGGAGTTTATTGGCCTCTATTGCCTATGAAAGGCATTCAAGTTCTAAATACCCATCCGTTAAGATTCGTCAGGCTGAACGCAGAAAATTAACCGATCCGGGTTCCTATACAATTGTGGGTATATCGCAAGAGAGGATAAATTATAATCGAGTAAACCTGAATTTTTCCGGAATTGAGTTTCCTATTACAAATGAAGGAATAAATATCCCAATTTTAGTATCAACATATATGGAATTGATTCAGAAACTGAAAATATTTGTGGACCTATAAGAAGAACAACGTTTAACAAAAGATCAACCAAGGTTAATTTACTGCAAATTTGTAAGGGACAGAACAACCACTACGCATTCATAAGTCATACAAAGTCTCACACCGGCTCTATATTTTGTGAAAACTGTTTGCAGTTCTACACAACAACTAACAAGACTCATAACACCCAGGAGTGTGGAAAGGTAGCTGCAATATATCCAAAACCTAATACCACTACCAAATTTAAAGATTTTTATAAAAAATTGGCTCCACCGGTTGTTATATATGCTGATATTGAAGCTGTACTGGAAAATATTGATCATACGATTAATTCCCCAACAACATCGTCCACAACCAAGGTGCAAAAGCACACAGCATGTGCTGTATCTTTTTATGTCGTACACCGATACAATTCTGAGATGACTACGAAATGGGCATATGACGGTAAATATTTTTTTTTTTTTTTTTTTTTATTTGTACGTTTTATTTATTTATTGAATCTTCTTTAGATGAGACTTACAATAAGTGTTCAAATCTTAACCTATACTATATTATAAATGTTAATTGGTTAATGGCCCTAAGTTGGGCAGGAGTGGACGGTCGTTGCGCTGTAACCGAGAGTGGTTACTGAGCCGCCTGAGCTGCCTGGCTAGTTGGTTTGGGTGTAGTGACAGTCTAGCTTCGTACTTCGAAACTTTACTATCAATTTCTTCTTTAACGGGTTTAATATCCAGGTCCCTATGGATATTTGCGTTGCGAATATACCAGGGGGCCCCAGTCGACTCGTCGACTCGGGGGATTTCTTTGTTGTTTAGGGTCAGTGGTGGGCAGGTTGCCCGATTAAGTGTAAACGTAATATGTTTGCATTTTTGTTCGTTGACTTGTATGCGCCAATCTGCCAGCCATTTTTCTACGGCCCCCAGGTGGTTTTTTAAATACGCTGTTGCTGCTTTTGGACATTTTGAACGACTGGTTATAGCTGTGTCATCAGCAAAGGTGGATAGGGTTGTCTGGCTGCTTGTGGGAATGTCGGCCGTGTATAGGACATACAAGATCGGTCCGAGCACACTTCCTTGGGGTACTCCAGCTTCGATTTTGTGGTTGGCGGAGAAGAAATTTTTGCATCTGACAGTAAACACTCTGTCTTTAAGGTAAGATTCAAGTAATTTGTGGGTGTTTTGTGGTAGGACAGTCTTGATTTTATGAACCAGACCGTCAATCCAAACGCGATCGAAGGCTTGAGAAACGTCTAGGAATAGAGCACTGCAGTATTCCCTGCATTCAAACGCTGTGCGTATTTCAGCTGTAATGCGATTTACCTGTTCGGTAGTTCCGTGCTTTTCCCTGAAGCCGAACTGATGCAGGGGGATCGCTCTGTCGTTTTGGAGGTGAGTTCTGAGGTGGCACAAAAGCAGCTTTTCAAATAGCTTTGATAGGCAGGGAAGGAGGCTAATGGGCCTGTACGACGAAGGTTGGGATTTGTCTTTGCCTGGTTTTGGTATCATTGTAATAACAGACATTTTCCATTGTGTGGGAAAATAGCCCCATTTAAGAATTGAGTTGAATATGGTGGTTATGCTTTTGAATGCGCATAGAGGCAATTCAATAATCATTTTAGGCGAAATTAAATCATGGCCGGGGGCTTTTTTTGGATTCATCTGTTCTGCGATGGCTTTTATGATTGTGCTTGTTTCAAGGGTTATTGTCGAGGAAGGCTCCGCTGGTGAGGTGCTTGGTAAAGTGAATTGGTTTGTTGGCGGATGAGGTTGGAAGACATTTTTTAAGTAAGAGGCGAATATGTTTGCTTTTTCCTCGTCACTACGGGCCCACCCACCTGTTGGTGATCGAATTGGAAAATCGGGTTCTATTGGTGGTTGAATGTTTGGGTGCGCTCTCCAGAGTGGAAATTTGTTGCTGGTGGGCGAAAGTTGCGCTATATAGGCACGTTGAGTCTGATTCTTTTCAGTTAATAAAACTTTAGATAACTTTCGACAAGCTTCATTAAACCTTTGTTTAGTGGCTGGGGAGCGGTGTGCCTGCCAGTCTCGGCGAAGTCGCCGCTTTTCTTGAAGAAGTAACTGAATCTGTGTATTTGTACGTGTAGTTTTTGGGGGGGATGTGGCTGAAAGTTCGGGTGTAGAGTGTTTGGCAGCAGAGGACATAACATCCGTTATATGCTTAAGTGAGTCTTCAATATCAGCTTCACAGGAGATTTTAGGTTCGATTTCAAAGTGTGAGCTTATATATTTTTTATACTTTAGCCAGTTTGTTTTATTGGATGTCAGAAATTGTGGTCGTTCTACAAACTGTGGATGTTCAGATAGACAGAGTAAAACAGGCGAGTGGTCAGATGTCAGTTCCGCCAGGGTTTCAACATGTATCAGCCTGGACGGCACTCTCCTAGTTACAGCAAAATAGATAATGTCGGGTTTTTTGTTCGGATCGGCTGGCCAGTATGTGGGAGTGCCTGGTGAAACAAAATCTAGCTTATTACCGGGTTTGATAATAGCGTTGTATAATTGGCGTCCTTTGGGGTTAATAAGACGAGAGCCCCAGTAGTGGTGTTTCGCATTATAGTCACCGGCAGCTATAAAACAGTTTCCCAATGAGTTATAAAAGCCTAGAAATTCATTTTCTGAAATATTAAATCGTGGTGGACAGTACACAGCCGATAGGGTGACTGGACCGCTGGTTAAGTTGATTCGTAGGGATGTGGCCTGTATGTGGTTGAAAGAAAACGCCTCCAGAGGATGATGCCTAATGCGCTGTTTGATAAGGATTCCGGTGCCTCCGTGAGCTTTGCCGTCTGGGTGGTTGGTTGCATAGAAGATGTAGCCAGTGAGATGGAAATTGTTTTTATTGGTTAGGTGCGTTTCCGAGAGGAGCATGATATCGATGTCCTGGGTGTTTAAGAACTGTAGAAGTTCAAGTCTGTGCTGCGAAGCACCGTTAGCGTTCCAAAAGCATATTCTTAAGGGATCCATTTAAATTGACTTTTGTTTGATTAGAAGTTCCATAAGGATGTTCTGGTTTCGCACTAGTTCCTGGAGGGTACCTTGCATTGAGAGCATGATGTTCGTGAGTGTAGCTAAAGTAGCTTCGATGCTGTTTTGTATTTGTGGAGTGTAAGTCTGGTTTTGTTGGTTATTAGGTTGAGTTGGTCTTTGAGCGTTTTGCTCTGGAAGCGGAGTATATTTTGGTTTTGGTATGGGCGGGAGGGGCGGTAATGCTTCGGGCTGAGCGGTTCTTGTAGGCGACATTCCAGGGTATCGAAGTGCAGCCGCGAAAGTAACTCCAGGAGTGGTTTGCGAAGGGATGTAAAAATTTGGCTGAGCAACCTGTTGGGCGGAGGTTGGTTGTTGGCGCCTCTGGTTGAGCCGACTCTTGATCTCTTTATAGACGGGGCAGCCCCTGTAATTAGCAGTGTGGTTTCCACCACAGTTGCTACATTTTCTCAGTGCTGGGTCTTCTTTGTTACCCGTGCAAGCTTCTATACAGTGCAGGTCGCCACAGGCAACACAGACTGATCGCAAAGTGCAATAACTTTTTGTGTGCCCAAACTCTTGGCAGTTTGTACACTGTACCGGGCCGTTTCGTTTGTGCGGCTCCTCTACGGTTATTCTTCGATGAAGTAGGTATTGCAGTTTGTATATGGGGTGCACTGCGTTTTTCTTCAGAGTAGTCGCGTCTGGTTTGAGTTCAATCTTGAAGAGTGGCTGAGGAATTTTCGCCCTATTGGTTATGTTCATAACGTTTTTAACGTCAAAACCATTTTCTTTAAGTCCTTCAGCTATATCAGCTACCGGGACGGTTGACTCGATACCCTTTATTACAACTTGAAGTCCTTTGCTACTTTTAAGTTGGTAGGTGTAATAATTAACACGCTCACTGTCCAGGAAGTTGGTTACTGAGCGGTAGTTGGCTTCATTGGTAATCTGGAGCTTGGTTTCAGATATATTACCTCTTTTAAAATAGTAACATAAAAGTTGTTTTGCCCAATTTTTGCTTAAGTTTATTAATAAGATCTGAACAATTTTGATCTCTAATGTACATAGGTGGTGGCTTTACAATTTTAATGGCTTGGGGTGGTTGGCCCTCATCTTTTTCGAGCTCGCCAAGTATGGCAAATTTGTTTACAGAAGTTGCCTTAGTGGTGTAGTTTGAAGTTTTTGTAAGTTTAGGCAAATTTGCTTCTCTAGCTTTTTGCGGACTAAGTTTTCTTTTAATTTGTACATACCGATCGATCCCAGTCTGTACGAGCGTAGATTGTGAGAGCTCTGCAGCAGAAGCGAGTGTTGCTCGCGATGCCAAAATCGGCCACACGTTGGTCGATGTTGAAGTTGTTGTTGTTGTACTCGATACGACAGTTGTTATTGAGGGCACCGTATTAGTGAGTGCACAAGCTGATGTAGTCGGTGCGTCTATAGGTGGAAGGGGGGAAGGGCATTGCGAGCTCCATGACTGCGTTGGAGCAGCGCAGCTTAAGTTGGCAAAAACTGCTGGCGAAAGAGACCGAGCTCTCTCAGTACCGGGCGGCGACATTGCACTTGTTGTTGCGTTATTTGCTGTCTCCGAAGAGACAATTGATAGGTATGCATTATTTTTCGAAGACGAAGACAGTTGAAGCGAAGACAGTCGACGCGCGTCTTGCTGTTGTTGTTGTTGTACACGACTTTGACTCACTGGCTTGCTGTTGGCACTTTTCAATAACGTACCCGCAGGCATTTTTATTTAGTTTAATTATTTAAATCTTTGTATTGTTATTAGATTTGTTAGGGAAGAGAGCCCTTGTTGTTTGGCATTGCTGCCAGCGTCTTTTCGCTATTTATTGGTATATTTTTATTTTTAAATAAGTTAGTTTTCCCGTTCACTCGGCGGAGCGATCGGAAACACGTCTACCTCGGGTGAGTGCTTGATTTGGAGTAAATACGGTAAATACGGTAAATATAAATATTAAATAATTTTGAGTGGTTATCAAAACTAATTTTTACAAATTATAGGTCCTGATTGTATTTCAAAGTTTTGTAAAGCTCTCAAAGACACTACTTTGAATCTCTACAACCAATATTGGAAAAAACCGGCTCAACCTGTGAACAACCTGGATATGTATGATGAGGATTGTCACAACACTAGCAAATGCACCGCATGCGACTTACCAATTCTGGTTAGCAGGGAAATATTCTTCGATCAGTTTTCTGGTGAATGTTTGGGTCCTATTCATAAGGAATGTAATGTACATTATAAGTTAAAGTATGCCTATTTCCCTGTCGTATTCCATAATCTTTCAAGGTATGACATTCATTTATTTATAAAAGAATTAGGTAAAAATTTAACAATCATTCCATGTAATAAGGAACTTTATATATCTCTTATCCAAACAATAAATTTAACGGAAGGTCAAAGATATCAAATTAAATTCATAGACTCTAATAGGTTTTTAAATTCAAGCTTAGAAAAACTTGCTAGCTATATGGATGATAAAAGTTTTAAAATTTTACAACAGAAATATCAGGGTGAGAAGTTTAGACAGATGCGTCGGAAAGGCGTATTCCCTTACGACTTTTTAGATAGTTTTGATAAGTTTAATGAACCTCAACTACCTCCCATTGAATAGGGGAGAGTGGGGATAGGTGAACCATGGGGATAGATGAACCAGTACAAATATTTTACCTTCTGACATGTTTTTGTGCACCATTTATATGTGTGTTGCTTACTTAGTCGTTATCCTAGCCTCACACACACGCACAATCGCGTCAAACGATTGGTGTCGTTTTTATCGCTAATCGAAGTTTTACTCCCCGTTTGCAGCTTTAATTGTGACCTAACGTTTTCTAGGAAAAATTCTATCGTTCTTCATCAGTGGCATTGAACGTCCTAAAATTGTATTTTATCGTAAGTAGACGCAAATTATGATATTTTCATGGATTGCTGACGCAGTTCAAGTATTCCATGTTTTCTCCAAATCACTTCCAATTGGCTTATGACTTGTGGGGATACATGAACCAGTACTTGTGGGGAAAGGCTAAACCACGAAAACAGACGACTCGAGGAAGAAAACGAGGGAGGAGTATCATTGCCACTGACTCACCGCAGAAAAATTGATCGCCAAAAAGCACAATCAAAAGACTCAAGAAAACCTTCGAAAAAATAAAGAAAAAAAAATAAATAAATAGCAAATTTGTAATGTTTTATTCCATGCTGTAAATGTGCAATGTTTATATTTGAACAGAAAAAAGGCATAAACAAAGAAATAAATTACACTTTTTTATACAATTGTAGTTTTTGTGTTATCCTGAAAGGTGGTTCAACTATCCCCAGGGGTGGGGATACTTGAACCATTCGAGACAAAATTTTAAAATGCTCATAAAGTTCAAAAAACGTGACATATTATTTTCACAAAATACTTTAAATGCAAAGGAATGAATGCTCTTTTAGATTCCTATAAACAGCAGACCCTAACGTCGAATTGTTTAGACATAATAATGTTCAACAAAAAAAGTGGTTCACCTATCCCCACTCTCCCCTACTTTATTAATTCCCTAACAGATAAAGAATGTTCAGTGAAGGATTATGAGTTTGCTCAGAATGTTTAGACTACTTTTAATTGTAAAAATTTATTGGATTATTTAAAGTTATATTTGGAAAGCGATGTACTGATATTGGCCGATGTGTTTGAAAATTTCATAAAGATATGTTTAAAAATCTATGGACTAGATTATGTAACGGCTCCCTCTATTTCATGGGATGCTATCCTTAAGTTTACCCGAGTAGAACTGGATCTAATAAGTGATCCAGAAATGTATAATTTTGTTAAAAGATCTGTGCGCGGAGGGTTGACTCAATGCACAGAAAGAATTTCACAATAATAACCAATAATAAAGCCAATAATAAACATATGAAAGATTTTGATAACAGTAAACCTTCAAATTATTTAGCTTACATTGATGCTAACAGGTTTTAAATTTTTAAACGCCAAGGAAGTTGATCAGCTAGATATAAAAAATACTTCAGCGAGTGGAGAAGTAGGCTATATGCTAGAAGTAGATCTTGAATATCCAATTGATTGTCATGATAAACATAACTCGTTACCTTTTTGTCCTGAAACTAAAATAGCTCCTGGGGGTAAAATAAAAAAACTTTTAGCTGATTTAACTGATAAAGAAAATTACATTATTCATTTAAAAAATCTTCAATTATGTTTACAACACGGACTTGTTTTAAAAAAAGTTCATCGAGTTCTGAAGCCTTATATATATTTAAATACAACACATCGAAAAGCAGCTAAAAATAAATTTGAAAAAAATATATGGAAAAACTATGGAGAATATTAACAAACGTCGTGATGTGAAATTGATTACAGAATACGATTCGCGTAAAAACTCTCCTGGATTTAGACAGCGAATAGCAAGTCACAATTTCCACAGTGTACAGACTTTTGGACCCAATTTAGCCGCAATAGAGTTAAATAAGACTACGGTTATTTATGATAAACCACAATATATTGGAGCGTGTAATTTATACCTGTCTAAATGGCTAATGTGTGATTACTATTATAATTTTCTAGTTGTGAAGTGTCCCTCTTTAAAAGTAATTTATATGGACACGTCCTTCTTGACCATCCACACCTAGATCGCCTCAAGCCCGTAAGTCTCTGGGCCGATCTGGTTCAAGGATTCGCTTCTTCGAGCTCTGCCTTTCTAACTACGGAACATCCGCACCAGGATCGCCTCAAGCCCGTGAGTCTTTGAGGTCGACCGCTGATTCTAGGATTTAATCCTTGTAGTCTCTGATCACTTCTGTCTGCTGCCTGTTGTTCGTGCTCCTGCTGCTCCCTCTGCACGGGTACTGGTCCCTGCTCCTGGGCTGGGCCTCCTTTTATAGGCCGATCTTGTCCTGTTAATTATCGGCGTCTCCCTTTCCTCAGGTCCAAGGTCCACGTTTTACCGTAAGTCCTTGTTTGACCTCTGCGCACGGCATCACACATTTCCATCCTGGTACCGTTATTTCTCGGCGCCTCCTTATGCCTGGGTCCAAGGTCCATGCCCCTACCGTTAATTAGCGGCGCCTCCTTACAGCCGTATCTTCGGCCTGAATTCGCCGCATATCCGGTATCTGGGTTCGCCCGGTGTGAACAGCGCATTTGTTTGTGAGGAGTTATTTAACTCCTCACATTCTCCCCTTTCTTCGGGAACAAATAGGACTCAGTCCTATTTCGTGTCGACCTCCACTTCGCATTTTAAACTTCCCACTCCTCCGTCATCCTCTTCCATGTCGATTCTCCTTTTACCTCGTCTGGTCACTCTGTTTAATCGAGATCGATTGCTCATTCGATTTGCATTGTCGTGGCTTTGGGGACTAATCGATTATCATACATCGATACGGTAGTCCATCTCTGCCGCACAATCTCATGCGTAAGTTTTTATCTCAACTTTCCCTTATTTGCCTTTGCTTTCTCTTGCCCTTTCTTCGGCCGCCAAACTCATCGTATTGTCGCCGTCCTCCTTTTATGTATATGTGAGTGCATATTTGCATTTGCATAATCTGCCGGCTCACATTGTTTACCTTTTTTTTTTTTTAGGTCGCAAACTTTTTCTTTTTTTTTTAAGTGAAGTTTTAATACCCAAATTATAAAAGGGTTAAGTGTGATTCAAATAAAGATTTTATTCATAAACCCTTATGCCTTTTGGGCTCACTCGTACACGCCACTTGCGTGCACCTCTCTCCACCACTGCCCCCTCGTCGCCTTGTCTCACTCACCGTAGCTGCCTCCTCGATGTCTTCTGGCCACTGCGCTCTTGGGACCTCCATCCAGGTCCGAGTTGGTGTGGACATAGCCTTTCGACCTGGGCTGTCCACCGGGTCCGGCCAGACCCACGGTTCTTGTCGAGACGAGGACGATGTGCTAGTTGTGGTTGTCGGAGTCGGCGGCGTTGCTGTCGGTGAGGGCGTCGGTGTCGGCGACGGCTAAAATTGACGGCCGAATGCTCCCATCGTCGTCTCCTCGCGTCCTGCTGGCCACGTCCAAGTGACCACCTGCTGGAACCACCTAACCCCATCCGCCACGAATGAGTTCAGCTGCTGCTCAACGTGGGCCACTGGGATCTCCATCCGATGCTGCTGCCCCTGCCTCGGCGGCGCTTTCGGCGGCGGCTGGACGTGGGGGGGCGTTGCGTGTGCTTCGTAGCGGGGGGTTTGGGGTATTGGGTTCCACCGCGGGGGTGACGGTGGCACCTCGTCGGCGTAGACCTCCGGCTGGACGCTGGGACATGGCGCACGCTCCTCGTAGCGGGGAGTTGGGGGTAATTTATACCACCGTGGGGTTGATGGTATTACCTTTTCGACGCCTCGCTGCTCGTCCCTGGGATTCAGGTCCCCTCGGGGAGTGCGTAGCACTTCGGTCGCCTCGGGATGCGGCACCTCTTCCCACATCATGGGGCTCTCCCACAGGGCCTTCTCCTCTTCCTCGGCTGCCCGTAGATGCTCCTCCCACTCAGCGGCTGCTGCTGGGTGGGCCTGTCGGCGCTCCTCCTCCTTCTTCCTCAGGTTCTGGAGCCATCCTTCGAGTCCTTGTCCTTGCTGTTCAAACTTACTTATGTTGCTGCTGCTGCGGTTTTTCTAATGGGCTGTCGGCGGTCCGCCTTGCACCATGAAACCTCGGTTTCTCGCCTTCCTTTTTGGCCGGTACCGCAATTTCTTTCTGCTTTCCTCTTACGGTACAGCTCCTGCTGTGCCGTCTCTTCCCTTTCTTCGGCGAATTGGACGTTGGCTTATTCTTTCTCACTCCCACACGCCTCTTCCGTTGCCGTTACATCGTTTGAATTTCCCGCTGCAGCCGTTGTAACAGAATTTGAATTTTCGTTGCTGGCGTTAGGTTGCTGCTTCAGATCGCTGACGTGTGTGAACCGTATTTTGTTGATGCCTTGTCGGCGTATCTTACAGATAACTGGTGACACAAAATCGGTAATTTGGTAAGGTCCGTCATACCTGGGAGCTAATTTTGCGGCAAATCCTTCGGCCGCTTTTGACAGGTGATGCTCCTTGGCCCAGACCACATCGCCTACCACTGGATTCCACTCTCGTCTCCGCAGATTGTAATATCTAGCCTGGTCTTGTGCAACCTTTTCCATGTTCCTGCGCACGATCTCGAACATTTCTTTGAGCTTTCTAGCGGTTTCATTTGGTGTTTCCACTTCTCTTCCTGTGCCGATTGTTTCTTGGTCGTACAGAGCGTTGGGCAATCGTGGCTCTCGACCTTGCGTGAGAAAGGCTGGCGAGTATCCTGTAGATTCGGATACGCTCGAGTTTACGGCCAACATTATTTCCGGCCACCTCTCATCCCAACATCTCTGATTTTCTCCCGCGAACTGAGCTATCATCGTTTTGACTGTACGGTTGGCTCTTTCTGTCGGATTCTCCTGTGGCGTATATGGCGCCGTAAATTGTTGCCTGATTCCCATTTCAGTCAAGAATCTCTTAAAGACTTTACTGGTGAACTGCACTCCATTGTCCGTGATTAACACTTTCGGGGCCCCAAACCTCGAGATGATCCGTTCTCTAAACGCCTTCTGTAAAGATTCGGCCGTTGCTGCGCGTAAAGGCACCAGTTCCGTCCACTTTGAAAACCTGTCGATGAGCACCAGCAGCATCTGGTTTCCATGCTTGGATCTGGGTAATGGTCCGACAAAATCAGCACATACTGTTGCCCATGGCTCCTCTGGGATCTGGGTCAACATTTTCCCCGCTGCCTGGAGCTGGTTTGGCTTGTATTTCATGCACACCTCGCACTTCCTGACGTGGCTTCTGGCATCTCTATGCATCCCGGGCCAGTAATACCTGGCTGCTATCCGTGCTAAGGTTTTTCGGCTTCCAACGTGTCCTGCCGAAGGTGAGTCGTGGTTTTCCTTTATGACGGCCTCCCTCGCTGCTTTCGGCACGCACAGCTTCCAAGCTGCCACATCTTCGCTTCCTGCTCGGTGGGGAATGTGACGGTATACGTTGTCGCCTTCCATCACGTAATCCGGGAACTTTTGTGGCTGCGTTTTTATTTTTTCGCGCATGCTGTTGGTCCAGTTGCAGCTCTCAACTTTCTCTGCTGGTATGTCCTTCGCTCTTCGCAACTTCTCGGGCAGCGGCTGTCTTGACAACGCGTCTGCTACTATGTTTAGCTGTCCTTTTCTGTATGATATTTCAAAATCATACTGCTGCAGCTCCAACGCCCATCTAGCGACCCTTCCTGATGGGCTTTCAATACTGTTCAGCCATTTCAGCGCCATGTGGTCGGTCACCACCTTAAAATGGTACCCCTCAAGGTATGGCTTCAGCTTCCTTACCGCCCACACAATGGCCAAGCATTCCATCTCCGTGGTTGAGTAATTCTTCTCCGCTCCGTTAAGTGTTCTGCTTGAGTATGATATCACTTTCTCGCCTTCTTCCGTTGACTGGGTTAAAATGGCACCAATTCCATAGTCGCTAGCGTCTGTTTGTAGCACGAACATTTTACTGAAATCAGGACAGGCTAGCACCGGGTCGGCTACTAGTCTGGCCTTGACTTCTTCGAAGGCCTGCTGGTGTTCCTGTGTCCATACCCATTTTGTGCCCTTGTGAAGCAGGTCGTTGAGTGGCTTCACAATTCGTGCGAAGTCTGACACAAATCTCCGATACCACGATGCGACACCTAAGTATTGCCTAAGCTCGCGAACCGTCAATGGCGGTTTGAGTTCGGCTATGGCTGCCACTTTTTCGGGATCAGTGTACAGCAGCTCGCTCCTGAAAAATTGGCACTTATCTGCGTTTATCCTTAAGTTTGCTTGTTTCAGGCGTCGAAAAACCTCTCTCCCGATTACTATGATGTCGTCCTGATATGCGAACGCGTGTGGA
Organism: Drosophila oshimai; assembly: GCA_018150695.1. Classification (NCBI taxonomy): domain Eukaryota; kingdom Metazoa; phylum Arthropoda; class Insecta; order Diptera; family Drosophilidae; genus Drosophila; species Drosophila oshimai. Next base: position 178,076 of record JAECWM010000276.1, read on the forward strand.
GACATTTCTGGCCCAATCACCTGATCCAGCTCGTTGGAAAGTTGCTGAGGCTGAATGTAAGCCAAACGGCATCACCTTCCACTGGAAAAGTCCTTTTCCTGGCACCGTTAAGGCCGTGAATTGCCTGCTGCCTTCTTCCAAGGGGATCTGCCAATACCCATCTTTAAGATCCAGACTGCTTATGAATCGTGCTTCCCTGAGTTGGTCCAAGATATAGTTTATCCTGGGCATGGGGTATGCGTCCTTTATCGATTTAGCGTTAATCTGTCTGAAATCGACACACAGTCTCCACTGGCCTGTTTTCTTTTTCACCATCACGATTGGAGAGCTGTATGGACTTCTCGAGTGTTCTATGCAGCCCATTTGGAGAATCGTCTACTTTCGCATTTATCTCTCCTTGTACTCTCGGGTTCTTTGGGTAGTATCTTTGTTTGATTGTCTTGTCGTCCTTCATTGTTATTCGGTGGAGGGCTACGTTGGATGCTCCGCTCATCGTACGGAATTCTGCGAGTTCGGTCTCTAGGAATTTCTTGGTGTCGTTTTCCTCCAGTGTATTTTGTACCACTGCTAGCGACAACCTTTCCTCTAGCCATCCGTTGTTCCTTTTCCTCTCTGGGATTATCACTGTGTGTCCAGCACACCTTAGCTCGGCTCCGACTCCTGTGAGGAAATTCCATCCCAATACCAGCGAGTCGACCACCCCTGGTAGGATCAGCAGGTTCATGGGCAATCGTTTGTTGCCGAACGCGATCTCAACAAAAAACTGTGTTTTGGTTTTTTTTTTGTATTTTTTGTCAGTCTGATCTTCTACTATTTTCACCTATTAGAATGACAAATTGATGACATTTTTTCATAAAATACAGTTAAACATGTTAAACTACTTTAAAAAACCTATTAGAATGACAAATTGATGACATTTTTTCATAAAATACAGTTAAACATGTTAAACTACTTTAAAAACAAAAAAAAAAAAAAAGCGATCAAGTCGTGGCAAAAAGTAAAGAAAACAACACAAATAAGGCGATGGAAAAAATGTAGAGTACAACACGTAGCGAAAGACACAGTGCGTTTACTGCGAGTGCTTAAAAACTAAACACTTTTTGACTTCAAAAATCTTAAAATGCATTATTGGTTTTTGTATACTTTATTATGCATAATTCGCTAAAACTTGCAAAAGAAATGGAAAAATAAAAAGTTAGGGAGACCGGGGCTAGTTGGACCCTTGGGCAAGTAGAAAAAATGCATTTTTAATTTAACTTTAAATTACTCTAGAGCTGCCATCTTTTTATGGTGTATGTGCACTGTGAATACCAACTCACAAACAAAGTTTCAATGAAATGGTAAAGTTATTTTGACAAGTATAAAAGATTTTCTGTTTTTTATAGTAAATTTGTACTATTTCACATCTCTAAGTTTGTGTTTTTTCCACCATTTAATGTGGTTTTTTCTCAAAGGTAAATTCACCAATATTACATGCATCTGTAAGCTATAAAAACAGCCCACTCTTTAATTTGTCCTTTAATTCTAATATTAGTTATGGTACAATAAAGCTTGGAAAAGCAACGGGGCTAGTTGGACCTTTTTCAATGGTGTAAATTGGTCCCCTAGATTTATTCCTTGGCGTGTGCCAGTCAACTAGTATTGTGTGAACAAACAAAAATTTATCCCGATTTACAATAATTACACTCTGTTACTATTTTTGAAATTTGAATTTTTGAATTTGTGAACAAACAAAAATTTATCCCGATTTACAATAATTACACTCTGTTACTATTTTTGAAACTAAAATTTCGTGCAATACCAACTTACCAAACTGGTTTTACTGATGAGAACTTACAAAAAGAAACAAATAGAAGAACCGAAGAACCCGTAATAAAATTTATGGTTTTATCCCTTATCAACGTATAAATGACTATTACTGACCAAAGTACAGTAATAAAAACGGGTTATCCAAAGAAAAAGTATTTTTTTTTAAAGGGCCCAACTTGCCCCGCACAAAATGCTCTGCCACTCTTGAAGGACTGTTTAGATTGGTTTGAAAAAATCATGGATGTAGCTGAATGTTCATCTGATACTATGGTGCTTTCCATTTTTTTTTTAACATTCGCCATTTAACCAGAAAAAATGCATAATTGAAAAAGGGTCCAACTAGCCCCGGTCTCCCCTACCATTGTTTTTATCAACTTTTCTTCAAGTGTTTAAGAGTCAGTGAAAAAAACCGAAAAATTGAAAAATTTTGTGTCGAGCTCTTGCTGACAAATTACTTATCGAATTCAAATTATCTGTAATGCAAAGGTAAAGAATAATTTTTTGGTAGTGATAATTGGTATCAAGCATAAATTTTCCTACACTAGAATTACTCAATCTTTTATGCCACAATCGGTACATTATACTCACTAGACTAGGTCGATTTGTAGTCTATGAACAATTTTAAGCAATATTGACAAAAAAACTAATGGTCTTAAATCATGTTTGACCCTCCCCAAACGCGAAAGAAAAATACGATTTTTTTGAAAAAGCCAATTCAAAAATATTTTAAAAGGTATAATCCGAAACATGATTAGGGGCCTTCTAAAATAAAAAGTAATGCCACATTGTGCTAACTACATGGCTTATATATATGACTTATTAAAACATAACTTGTTGACTCGGCCAATATCAAGCCCGAAACAATTGCGCATTCTAGATGGTTAACAAAGGCCAAAAAATTACTAAGACTATACGTTAGCACGTTTTGCCTATAATTTATGTAAAATTTAAAAATGTAAAATGTAAAATGTAACAATAATTTACATTGATAGTGAAAACAAATCAGCAGCGCCACCATTAACTTGACACATTCCGTATAACTTTCTTCAGAAACACATAAAAAACCGCAAATACCACAAAATCCCATGCCACTTCCAAAGCACATAGCTCTGTATAAAACTTTTGACCAGTGTTTCTGGACGGTGTTCGAAAAAGAATCGGGATAGTGTCATGGCAGTTTATCAGAAAATACATAGACAGCAAACAAGATTTAGTAAAATTTTAAAGGTGAACAAAATATATTGATAAAGTAACCTTTTAACTTACAAAAAGAAACAAATAGAGGAACCGAAGAACCCTTAATGAAATTAATTGTTTTATCCCTTATCAACGTATAAATGACTATTACTGACCAAAGTACAGTAATAAAAACGATTTATCAAAAGAAAAAGTCTTTTTTTTAAAGGACCCAACTTGCCCGCACAAGGTTCCAACTTACCCCGTACCTGGGGTAAGTTGGCACTTTTGACAACACCCTATAAAATGCTCTGCCACTCTTGAAGGACTGCTTAGATTGGTTTGAAAAAAATTCATGAATGTAGCTGAATGTTCATCTGATACTATGGTGCTTACCATTTTTTTTTAACATGCGACACTAAGCCAGAAAAAATATATAAGTGAAAAAGGTGCCAACTAGCACCGGTCTCCCCTTATTACTATAGTTAAGTCAGGCAAAAACTTTAAAAAGTATTATGATTAAAGCTTTATGCTCGCCTGAACGTCAAACCTAAAATCACTTTAAAGAGACTTGTCCTTTTTAAACCCAGAACATAAATGGAAATGGTCAACACTTTCAATTTTACCAATATATAATTTTATCAAATAACGTAACATGACATATTGTGTTGCATTAAGCATTCACCCGAGGTAGACGTGTTTCCGATCGCTCCGCCGAGTGAACGGGAAAACTAACTTATTTAAATAAATAGCGAAAAGACGCTGGCAGCAATGCCAAACAACAAGGGCTCTCTTCCCTAACAAATCTAATAACAAATACAAAGATTTAAATAAATTAAACAAAATAACAATGCCTGCGGGTACGTTATTGAAAAGTGCCAACAGCAAGCCAGTGAATCAAAGTCGTGTACAACAACAACAGCAGCAAGACGCGCGTCGACTGTCTTCGCTTCAACTGTCTTCGTCTTCGAAAAATAATGCATACCTAGCAATTGTCTCATCGGAGACAGGTAATAACACAACATCAAATGCAATGTCGCCGCCCGCTACTGAGAGAGCTCGGTCTCTTTCGCCAGCAGTATTTGCCAACTTAAGCTGCGCTGCTCCAGCGCAGTCATCAGCTTGCAATGCCCTTCCCCCTTCCACCTATAGACGCACCGACTACATCAGCTTGTACACTCACTAATACGGTGCCCTCAATAACAACTGTCGTATCGACTACAACAACAACAACTTTAACATCGACCAACGTTAGGCCGATTTTGGCATCGCGAGCAACACTCGCTTCTGCTGCAGAGCTCTCACAATCTACGCTCGTACAGACTGGGATCGATCGGAATGTACAAATTAAAAGAAAACTTAGTCCGCAAAAAAGCTAAAGAAGCAAATTTGCCTAAACTTACGAAAACTTCAAACAACACCACTGTAACGAACTGATTTTATATATCTGCTCGCAACTGAATTGTGCGGCTAGCTCAGAAGTTTGTGTGTTCGTCCCACCAAATTTATAATACAACGTGACCACTGACCAGAGAAAACGCACAGAATTCCAGGGTATCTATTCCGATTTATTCTACTATGGCTGCTGGCCACGAGCTCTACAATTATTCCGCCGTTCTCGCTCAGCTACCTCGTCGCTCTGGGCTCGACCACTGCCTGCCGCAGGCGCTCCTCGTAGTCCTGGACGCCTTGCTGTCTGCCCTGCGAGATCCTTGTCTCGCCTTGCTGCTGGTCCCGGTTGCTCACGGGTCTCAACCTCGTGTGCCTGCTCGGCTTGGCCGCTCTCGATGTCCTCGCCGTGCCTAGTCGCACGCCCTGGGGTCCATCCGATGCTGCTGCCCCTGCCTCGGCGGCGCTTTCGGCGGCGGCTGGACGTGGGGGGCGTTGCGTGTGCTTCGTAGCGGGGGTTTGGGGTATTGGGTTCCACCGCGGGGGTGACGGTGGCACCTCGTCGGCGTAGACCTCCGGCTGGACGCTGGGACATGGCGCACGCTCCTCGTAGCGGGGAGTTGGGGGTAATTTATACCACCGTGGGGTTGATGGTATTACCTTTTCGACGCCTCGCTGCTCGTCCCTGGGATTCAGGTCCCCTCGGGGAGTGCGTAGCACTTCGGTCGCCTCGGGATGCGGCACCTCTTCCCACATCATGGGGCTCTCCCACAGGGCCTTCTCCTCTTCCTCGGCTGCCCGTAGATGCTCCTCCCACTCAGCGGCTGCTGCTGGGTGGGCCTGTCGGCGCTCCTCCTCCTTCTTCCTCAGGTTCTGGAGCCATCCTTCGAGTCCTTGTCCTTGCTGTTCAAACTTACTTATGTTGCTGCTGCTGCGGTTTTTCTAATGGGCTGTCGGCGGTCCGCCTTGCACCATGAAACCTCGGTTTCTCGCCTTCCTTTTGGCCGGTACCGCAATTTCTTTCTGCTTTCCTCTTATGGTACAGCTCCTGCTGTGCCGTCTCTTCCCTTTCTTCGGCGAATTGGACGTTGGCTTATTCTTTCTCACTCCCCACACGCCTCTTCCGTTGCCGTTACATCGTTTGAATTTCCCGCTGCAGCCGTTGTAACAGAATTTGAATTTTCGTTGCTGGCGTTAGGTTGCTGCTTCAGATCGCTGACGTGTGTGAACCGTATTTTGTTGATGCCTTGTCGGCGTATCTTACAGATAACTGGTGACACAAAATCGGTAATTTGGTAAGGTCCGTCATACCTGGGAGCTAATTTTGCGGCAAATCCTTCGGCCGCTTTTGACAGGTGATGCTCCTTGGCCCAGACCACATCGCCTACCACTGGATTCCACTCTCGTCTCCGCAGATTGTAATATCTAGCCTGGTCTTGTGCAACCTTTTCCATGTTCCTGCGCACGATCTCGAACATTTCTTTGAGCTTTCTAGCGGTTTCATTTGGTGTTTCCACTTCTCTTCCTGTGCCGATTGTTTCTTGGTCGTACAGAGCGTTGGGCAATCGTGGCTCTCGACCTTGCGTGAGAAAGGCTGGCGAGTATCCTGTAGATTCGGATACGCTCGAGTTTACGGCCAACATTATTTCCGGCCACCTCTCATCCCAACATCTCTGATTTTCTCCCGCGAACTGAGCTATCATCGTTTTGACTGTACGGTTGGCTCTTTCTGTCGGATTCTCCTGTGGCGTATATGGCGCCGTAAATTGTTGCCTGATTCCCATTTCAGTCAAGAATCTCTTAAAGACTTTACTGGTGAACTGCACTCCATTGTCCGTGATTAACACTTTCGGGGCCCCAAACCTCGAGATGATCCGTTCTCTAAACGCCTTCTGTAAAGATTCGGCCGTTGCTGCGCGTAAAGGCACCAGTTCCGTCCACTTTGAAAACCTGTCGATGAGCACCAGCAGCATCTGGTTTCCATGCTTGGATCTGGGTAATGGTCCGACAAAATCAGCACATACTGTTGCCCATGGCTCCTCTGGGATCTGGGTCAACATTTTCCCCGCTGCCTGGAGCTGGTTTGGCTTGTATTTCATGCACACCTCGCACTTCCTGACGTGGCTTCTGGCATCTCTATGCATCCCGGGCCAGTAATACCTGGCTGCTATCCGTGCTATAGTTTTTCGGCTTCCAACGTGTCCTGCCGAAGGTGAGTCGTGGTTTTCCTTTATGACGGCCTCCCTCGCTGCTTTCGGCACGCACAGCTTCCAAGCTGCCACATCTTCGCTTCCTGCTCGGTGGGGAATGTGACGGTATACGTTGTCGCCTTCCATCACGTAATCCGGGAACTTTTGTGGCTGCGTTTTTATTTTTTCGCGCATGCTGTTGGTCCAGTTGCAGCTCTCAACGTTCTCTGCTGGTATGTCCTTCGCTCTTCGCAACTTCTCGGGCAGCGGCTGTCTTGACAACGCGTCTGCTACTTTGTTTAGCTGTCCTTTTCTGTATGATATTTCAAAATCATACTGCTGCAGCTCCAACGCCCATCTAGCGACCCTTCCTGATGGGCTTTCAATACTGTTCAGCCATTTCAGCGCCATGTGGTCGGTCACCACCTTAAAATGGTACCCCTCAAGGTATGGCTTCAGCTTCCTTACCGCCCACACAATGGCCAAGCATTCCATCTCCGTGGGTGAGTAATTCTTCTCCGCTCCGTTAAGTGTTCTGCTTGAGTATGATATCACTTTCTCGCCTTCTTCCGTTGACTGGGTTAAAATGGCACCAATTCCATAGTCGCTAGCGTCTGTTTGTAGCACGAACATTTTACTGAAATCAGGACAGGCTAGCACCGGGTCGGCTACTAGTCTGGCCTTGACTTCTTCGAAGGCCTGCTGGTGTTCCTGTGTCCATACCCATTTTGTGCCCTTGTGAAGCAGGTCGTTGAGTGGCTTCACAATTCGTGCGAAGTCTGACACAAATCTCCGATACCACGATGCGACACCTAAGTATTGCCTAAGCTCGCGAACCGTCAATGGCGGTTTGAGTTCGGCTATGGCTGCCACTTTTTCGGGATCAGTGTACAGCAGCTCGCTCCTGAAAAATTGGCACTTATCTGCGTTTATCCTTAAGTTTGCTTGTTTCAGGCGTCGAAAAACCTCTCTCCCGATTACTATGATGTCGTCCTGATATGCGAACGCGTGTGGAGACATTTCTGGCCCAATCACCTGATCCAGCTCGTTGGAAAGTTGCTGAGGCTGAATGTAAGCCAAACGGCATCACCTTCCACTGGAAAAGTCCTTTTCCTGGCACCGTTAAGGCCGTGAATTGCATGCTGCCTTCTTCCAAGGGGATCTGCCAATACCCATCTTTAAGATCCAGACTGCTTATGAATCGTGCTTCCCTGAGTTGGTCCAAGATATAGTTTATCCTGGGCATGGGGTATGCGTCCTTTATCGATTTAGCGTTAATCTGTCTGAAATCGACACACAGTCTCCACTGGCCTGTTTTCTTTTTCACCATCACGATTGGAGAGCTGTATGGACTTCTCGAGTGTTCTATGCAGCCCATTTGGAGAATCGTCTACTTTCGCATTTATCTCTCCTTGTACTCTCGGGTTCTTTGGGTAGTATCTTTGTTTGATTGTCTTGTCGTCCTTCATTGTTATTCGGTGGAGGGCTACGTTGGATGCTCCGCTCATCGTACGGAATTCTGCGAGTTCGGTCTCTAGGAATTTCTTGGTGTCGTTTTCCTCCAGTGTATTTTGTACCACTGCTAGCGACAACCTTTCCTCTAGCCATCCGTTGTTCCTTTTCCTCTCTGGGATTATCACTGTGTGTCCAGCACACCTTAGCTCGGCTCCGACTCCTGTGAGGAAATTCCATCCCAATACCAGCGAGTCGACCACCCCTGGTAGGATCAGCAGGTTCATGGGCAATCGTTTGTTGCCGAACGCGATCTCAACAAAAACTGTGTTTTGGTTTTTTTTGTATTTTTTGTCAGTCTGATCTTCTACTATTTTCACCTATTAGAATGACAAATTGATGACATTTTTCATAAAATACAGTTAAACATGTTAAACTACTTTAAAAAACCTATTAGAATGACAAATTGATGACATTTTTTCATAAAATACAGTTAAACATGTTAAACTACTTTAAACAAAAAAAAAAAAAGCGATCAAGTCGTGGCAAAAAGTAAAGAAAACAACACAAATAAGGCGATGGAAAAAATGTAGAGTACAACACGTAGCGAAAGACACAGTGCGTTTACTGCGAGTGCTTAAAAACTAAACACTTTTTTGACTTCAAAAAATCTTAAAATGCATTATTGGTTTTTGTATACTTTATTATGCATAATTCGATAAAACTTGCAAAAGAAATGGAAAAATAAAAAGTTAGGGGAGACCGGGGCTAGTTGGACCCTTGGGCAAGTAGAAAAAATGCATTTTTAATTTAACTTTAAATTACTCTAGAGCTGCCATCTTTTTATGGTGTATGTGCACTGTGAATACCAACTCACAAACAAAGTTTCATTGAAATGGTAAAGTTATTTCGACAAGTATAAAAGATTTTCTGTTTTTTATAGTAAATTTGTACTATTTCACATCTCTAAGTTTGTGTTTTTTCCACCATTTAATGTGGTTTTTTCTCAAAGGTAAATTCACCAATATTACATGCATCTGTAAGCTATAAAAACAGCCCACTCTTTAATTTGTCCTTTAATTCTAATATTAGTTATGGTACAATAAAGCTTGGAAAAAGCAACGGGGCTAGTTGGACCTTTTTCAATGGTGTAAATTGGTCCCCTAGATTTATTCCTTGGCGTGTGCCAGTCAACTAGTATTGTGTGAACAAACAAAAATTTATCCCGATTTACAATAATTACACTCTGTTACTATTTTTGAAACTAAAATTTCGTGCAATACCAACTTACCAAACTGGTTTTACTGATGAGAACTTACAAAAAGAAACAAATAGAAGAACCGAAGAACCCGTAATAAAATTTATGGTTTTATCCCTTATCAACGTATAAATGACTATTACTGACCAAAGTACAGTAATAAAAACGATTTATCCAAAGAAAAAGTCTTTTTTTTTTAAAGGGCCCAACTTGCCCCGCACAAGGTTCCAACTTACCCCGTACCTGGGGCAAGTTGGCGCCTTTGACAACACCCTATAAAATGCTCTGCCACTCTTGAAGGACTGTTTAGATTGGTTTGAAAAATCATGGATGTAGCTGAATGTTCATCTGATACTATGGTGCTTTCCATTTTTTTTTAACATTCGCCATTTAACCAGAAAAAATGCATAATTGAAAAAAGGGTCCAACTAGCCCCGGTCTCCCTACCATTGTTTTTATCAACTTTTCTTCAAGTGTTTAAGAGTCAGTGAAAAAACCGAAAAATTGAAAAATTTTGTGTCGAGCTCTTGCTGACAAATTACTTATCGAATTCAAATTATCTGTAATGCAAAGGTAAAGAATAATTTTTTGGTAGTGATAATTGGTATCAAGCATAAATTTTCCTACACTAGAATTACTCAATCTTTTATGCCACAATCGGTACATTATACTCACTAGACTAGGTCGATTTGTAGTCTATGAACAATTTTAAGCAATATTGACAAAAAAACTAATGGTCTTAAATCATGTTTGACCCTCCCCAAACGCGAAAGAAAAATACGATTTTTTTGAAAAAAGCCAATTCAAAAATATTTTAAAAGGTATAATCCGAAACATGATTAGGGGCCTTCTAAAATAAAAAGTAATGCCACATTGTGCTAACTACATGGCTTATATATATGACTTATTATCAAGCCCGAAACAATTGCGCATTCTCGATGGTTAACAAAGGCCAAAAAATTACTAAGACTATACGTTAGCACGTTTTGCCTATAATTTATGTAAAATTAACAAATGTAAAATGTAAAATGTAACAATAATTTACATTGATAGTGAAAACAAATCAGCAGCGCCACCATTAACTTGACACATTCCGTATAACTTTCTTCAGAAACACATAAAAAAACCGCAAATACCACAAAATCCCATGCCACTTCCAAAGCACATAGCTCTGTATAAAACTTTTGACCAGTGTTTCTGGACGGTGTTCGAAAAAGAATCGGGATAGTGTCATGGCAGTTTATCAGAAAATACATAGACAGCAAACAAGATTTAGTAAAATTTTAAAGGTGAACAAAATATATTGATAAAGTAACCTTTTAACTTACAAAAAGAAACAAATAGAGGAACCGAAGAACCCTTAATGAAATTAATTGTTTTATCCCTTATCAACGTATAAATGACTATTACTGACCAAAGTACAGTAATAAAAACGATTTATCAAAAGAAAAGTCTTTTTTTAAAGGACCCAACTTGCCCGCACAAGGTTCCAACTTACCCCGTACCTGGGGTAAGTTGGCACTTTTGACAACACCCTATAAAATGCTCTGCCACTCTTGAAGGACTGCTTAGATTGGTTTGAAAAAAATTCATGAATGTAGCTGAATGTTCATCTGATACTATGGTGCTTACCATTTTTTTTAACATGCGACACTAAGCCAGAAAAAAATATATAAGTGAAAAAGGTGCCAACTAGCACCGGTCTCCCCTTATTACTATAGTTAAGTCAGGCAAAAACTTTAAAAAGTATTATGATTAAAGCTTTATGCTCGCCTGAACGTCAAACCTAAAATCACTTTAAAGAGACTTGTCCTTTTTAAACCCAGAACATAAATGGAAATGGTCAACACTTTCAATTTTACCAATATATAATTTTATCAAATAACGTAACATGACATATTGTGTTGCATTAAGCATTCACCCGAGGTAGACGTGTTTCCGATCGCTCCGCCGAGTGAACGGGAAAACTAACTTATTTAAATAAATAGCGAAAAGACGCTGGCAGCAATGCCAAACAACAAGGGCTCTCTTCCCTAACAAATCTAATAACAAATACAAAGATTTAAATAAATTAAACAAAATAACAATGCCTGCGGGTACGTTATTGAAAAGTGCCAACAGCAAGCCAGTGAATCAAAGTCGTGTACAACAACAACAGCAGCAAGACGCGCGTCGACTGTCTTCGCTTCAACTGTCTTCGTCTTCGAAAAATAATGCATACCTAGCAATTGTCTCATCGGAGACAGGTAATAACACAACAACAAATGCAATGTCGCCGCCCGCTACTGAGAGAGCTCGGTCTCTTTCGCCAGCAGTATTTGCCAACTTAAGCTGCGCTGCTCCAGCGCAGTCATCAGCTTGCAATGCCCTTCCCCCCTTCCACCTATAGACGCACCGACTACATCAGCTTGTACACTCACTAATACGGTGCCCTCAATAACAACTGTCGTATCGACTACAACAACAACAACTTTAACATCGACCAACGTTAGGCCGATTTTGGCATCGCGAGCAACACTCGCTTCTGCTGCAGAGCTCTCACAATCTACGCTCGTACAGACTGGGATCGATCGGAATGTACAAATTAAAAGAAAACTTAGTCCGCAAAAAGCTAAAGAAGCAAATTTGCCTAAACTTACGAAAACTTCAAACAACACCACTGTAACGAACTGATTTTATATATCTGCTCGCAACTGAATTGTGCGGCTAGCTCAGAAGTTTGTGTGTTCGTCCCACCAAATTTATAATACAACGTGACCACTGACCAGAGAAAACGCACAGAATTCCAGGGTATCTATTCCGATTTATTCTACTATGGCTGCTGGCCACGAGCTCTACAATTATTCCGCCGTTCTCGCTCCGCTACCTCGTCGCTCTGGGCTCGACCACTGCCTGCCGCAGGCGCTCCTCGTAGTCCTGGACGCCTTGCTGTCTGCCCTGCGAGATCCTTGTCTCGCCTTGCTGCTGGTCCCGGTTGCTCACGGGTCTCAACCTCGTGTGCCTGCTCGGCTTGGCCGCTCTCGATGTCCTCGCCGTGCCTAGTCGCACGCCCTGGGGTCTCTCGAGGTCCTTGCGCCTTCTCTGCACTCGTCCTGGCCGCTCTCGATGTCCTCGCCGTGCCTCGTCGCACGTGCTGGGGTTCCTCGAGGTCCTTGCGCCTTCTCTGCACTCGTCCTGGCCGCTCTCGATGTCCTCGCCGTGCCTCGTCGAACGTCCTTGGGTTCCTCGAGGTCCTTGCGCCTTCTCTGCTCTCGTCCTGGCCGCTCTCGACGTCCTCGCCGTGCCTCGTCGCACGTCCTGGGGTTTCTCGAAATCCTTGCCGCTCTAGGACTCTCGGTGGTCAGCCTCTGGCTTCCAAAGCATACGCCTTTCGCCTTGTGCCTTTGCCTCCACGTCCTTCTTGACCATCCACACCTAGATCGCCTCAAGCCCGTAAGTCTCTGGGCCGATCTGGTTCAAGGATTCGCTTCTTCGAGCTCTGCCTTTCTAACTACGGAACATCCGCACCAGGATCGCCTCAAGCCCGTGAGTCTTTGAGGTCGACCGCTGATTCTAGGATTTAATCCTTTTAGTCCCTGATCACTATTGATCCTATTGCAACAACGCTGGAGCCGGAAGCGAACATCTGTTAAGTTGCAGAAGACCATCGACGAATTGGTAATCACCGAGGACTGCGACAATCTTAAGGGGGGAGTAGTTAACAACCAGCTCCCAGCATAAGCTAGGCAGGGCAATTTTATATTTTATCATTCAGTCCGGCAGTTACCCTCTTACCCTAATCGACATATCTCTACAGTAGATGTCACGGGTCAACGGGCCACTTACTCCATACACTGCGGCTAGTCTCACTAGCTGCAACTACGGTCAACCGACCCCCCGCCACAGACGTACAGTTAGCCGGCTTCATCACCGCTACGGACGGACAGCCAGCCGGCACGCCAACTACATAATTTATACATATGTATAAATTAACATGAAAATTATGGTACACAGCAAGCTGTATACATTAAATGGTACAAACATATGTACATATGTATTTTCTTAAGCCTTATACAAATATTTTAACATACCCAAATTTTATAGAGGGTTTGTAAAAAACAGGGTGCCTTCCAAAAGCTTTTGTTATATAGCAGCGTCCACGTAAGTTAAAAAATCGACGTTGAAGGCCGGGTATGATCCATAAAGTTTTGGTTCAATTTATATACGGGGTGCCACAGAAACCGTTCCGCCCAAAGTAGGTTGGAATTTATATGGAGAAGGGGTTGGACATTCGGTTAAAATTTGGGTGGAACGGTTTCTGTGGCACCCCCGATAATACGATTTTACCTTAATTATTTTACACTGACGTGTAAATACATATGTACATACATTTAAATATCCATGTACACAAAAAAAATTGAACACAAAGCTGTGTATATATACATAGGTGCATATGTATTTTTAAATGTATGTATATATGTATACATAACTGAAGACAGATTAACTTTAACAGTACAAATGAATAGTACCAATGTTATCAGAATCATGTCGATTCTTAATTTAGCCGATGTTTGGACAAACCGGCTTTTGGTCTAAATGAAAACACAATGTGCAAATATGATGTTTTTCCATGTGAGATATATATCGCCGCATATAAACACAGATATATGTATATATGTATAAGAAATACACATACAACGCTGGTATTAGTAACCATCAGAGAACGGCTTCAGGTGATTGCAAAAAAATCATACACGATCAACTCAAGAATAATCAAGCCATTCCACTCAACCGATCAAACCGATCAAACTCACATGTGAGTCTCTTTTTAAAAAATCAACTCAGATCGCTCACTTTTTTGGCCCGCTGAGCTTAATCATGTTCTTGTTCAAACCGATCACTTTGAGCGAACGTTCATTCCACTCAAATCTGATTGTGTTGATCAAGAGTAAAACTCATGTTCTTTTTCAATCCATTCACTTTGAGCGAACGTTCATTCCACTCAAATATGATTGTGTTGATGAAGAGTAAAATCAATTCGTATGAATTTGTTCACTTGCGAGAGCAGTAGCGCTGCCGCTGCACTGCTCTGGTCGGTAAAGAAGGAAGAATACGAAACAGAAAGCACAAAACACGTTGTTTTTGTTGAAAGGCAATGCCAAATAAGGAATACATTTATTATTAAAACTAAAAAATCATAATATTGTAGGAAAAACAAAAAACAAAACGAAAGATCCGAAATGAACAAAACAGATCAGATCCGAAAACTGAGCGAGAACTGAGTTGAATTTCACTCAGCGCTTCGTTTCGGCGAATGATCCGAAATGAACAAAACAGATCGGATCCGAAAACTGAGCCGAACGAGAGTGATGCATTCTTCGGCATGAGTTGAATTTTACTCAGCGCTTCGTTTCGGCGAATGAGCGGAACTGAACAAATAGTTCGGATCCGAAGTCTGATCTAAACAAGAATAATGCGTTCGTAAGCATGAGTTGATTTTTACTCAGAACTTTTATTTTGTTCGGTGATTGGAATTGAGAACGAACTTTTGGGTTTGAGTAAATCAGGAAAAAAGCGAATATTGCAGTTCTCTGGTAACCATCACACACAGCGGTTGTGACTCATCGTTTCGCGATGCACACATTTTAGTTATAATTTCATTACATTTCTCTACATTATTTTTAAGCTAGTCTATAAGTGAAACAACCCCATGAAGTATTCGCCTTTTGTTATGAGGTTTAAGAGAAAGATATGAAGTATTATCCGTTATTAATATTAAATTTAAAACCTAAGCGCGCCCTAGACAACGTTGCCAATTATCCTACGTTACCCGATCAACATCATTGCCTGTCACCCCGCGTTACCTGATCAATCCGCTGACAGTTTGACACGTTGCCAGGTCGCAAGACATTGCCAGATCGCTACGCTGTCAAACCGCCACACCATCGATCACCAGCACCTCTCGATACCCAACGCAACCATGAGTCGATATCGAACGACACCATGAGTCGATGACCGACATCGCTCGATATTTCAACGATCGACAACGCGAACATGAGTCGATGAACGACATTACTCGATATTTGGCCGAGTGGCAACCCAGAAAGAGTCGATGTCCGAGATCAACCAAGCTGCTTCTGCCTCTTGGTTTCCGGTACAGCAGCAGGGAGCAGACGTGTGCTCCGCGACTTGAAAAAATAAGAACTCGTGTCTCAAGAACCAACGCGCGGTACAGCCTGCGTGGCTTAATTAACATTAAACGGCAACGATCGACATCGTTTATCTCTTAGTTTCCGGTACAGCTGCAGGGAGCAGACGTGTGCTCCTAAAAGTGGTAATAAAAACTCGTGGTGAAAAGTGATCAACGCGCGCGGTACAGCCTGCGTGGCTTATACAATAGCAACTCGGTGCAGCAGCAGGGAAATAACACAGGACAAGGACAAATAAAGTGAATCCGTAGCTATAAACCACCAAATCTTTGTGTTTTCTTTGATATTTTAGTAGTTTTCATAGAAAATACCCTAACCCTTCCTAAACCCGTAGTTTTGATCCTTCAGGCGTGGCTACGACAATACCTGGTACTCCCAGAGAACGCCGGCGTGCCCCTGTTGGAACATATTTGTAATATTTTCGTAGTTATCTTAGAAAATAACCTGATCCCGTAGTTTGTAATCCCTCAGGCGTGGCCACGACAATACCTGGTACTCCCAGAGAACGCCGGCGTACCCCTGTTGGAACATATTTGCGGTATTTGCGTATCTTCTCAGAAAATAACCCTGATCCTTCCCGAGCCCGTAGTTAGTGATCCCCCAGGCGTGACTACGGCAATACCTGGTACTCCCAGAGAACGCCAGCGTGCCCCCTAGGGGAACATATTCCCACTTTTCCCTCCCAGATATAGGTTTCGCATAGCCAGGGGTCTCCCAGGCACGCGGGAGCACCCTACGCTTTCCCCCCTCCCCTCTGGCCAGCGACGCCAAGCGCGCCATACGTGCGTGCGTCGCAACAACCGCGATTTAGCCGATCCAAAAACCCTCGCTCACAATTTCCTTTAAAAGCAAGTCTCCTATAGATTACAAATTTCTTGTAAGGATCTCTGGCACGACTGAGGTATACCCCGGCCAGAGAACTTCGTTACAAGTGGCGCCCGAACTAGGAAAATACCACCTTGTAGAGCAGGTTAAAATTTCGGAAAAGTAAAATCCGGTGTCGGAGCACCCAAAATTCGCGCGAAAATCGTGATAAACGCCCAGTATCACGTGGCCGGTGATGCCATAAAAACGCAAAACGTGACGCAGAATAACGCGATCGAGTGAAACGCAGGCAGCCCACGAGCTAACGACGCAGTACCGACAAGTAACACGAGCGAGTGAAACAGTGAAACAACGCAACAGCGACACAGTGCAACAGTGAAAATAAATACAAATATAAAATAAAATACATGGAAACCTGAAAATAATATAAAAAAAAAAAAAAATAATAATTTTCAAATAATAAAAATTAAATAAAACAGTGAATTAAATAAATTTAAATTTAAATTTTCAAATAAAGTTAAATACACTGAAAATTATTAAAATTTTTAAAGAGTGAAAATATAATTATAACCTAAGAAATACAAATATAAAAGGAAACACACTGAAAAAAAAATAATACAAATAAAATAAATTTTAAATAAATTTAAATACACTGAAAAAAAAATAATACAAATAAAATAAATGTTAAATAAATTTGAATACACTGGAAAAAAAAATTAATAACAATACAAATAAAATAATTTTTTAAATAAATTTAAATACACTGGAAAAAAAAAAAATAATAACAATACAAATAAAATAATTTTTTAAATAAATTTAAATACACTGAAAAAAAATATATAAAAATATATATATATATATATATTATATATATAATAATAAAATAAAAAGAAAATAAACAAACAAAGAACGTGAAGTGAAAATACAAAGATACAAGAAGACTAAAATAACCTCGCAAGAACAACAAAACCAACGAACAACACAAAGTTTACAAAAAAAAAAATTAAAATAAACACACAGAAGACGAGATGCCAGCCATGGACGGAGAAAAGGCCCAAGCGCAGCACCGAGAAGCAGCAAATAATCCTGGTGAGTCTGTTCCAATTAGACTTAAGAATCCTGGGGTGGGAACAACTTGGATATATTCCCGTCGCAAGGAGGAATTATTAGCATTTGCCGGAGAGTTTGGGTTTCAATCAGAGGGCCGCGTTGAAGACCTGCAGAAAAATTTTGCCACGTTCGTCAAGCATTCGGAGCTGCCCGAAGCAATCTGGGGAAA
This sequence comes from Drosophila oshimai, assembly GCA_018150695.1. Taxonomy (NCBI): domain Eukaryota; kingdom Metazoa; phylum Arthropoda; class Insecta; order Diptera; family Drosophilidae; genus Drosophila; species Drosophila oshimai. The sequence continues at coordinate 195,641 of JAECWM010000276.1, forward strand.
GCTTAAGGCCCTAGAAATGCATTTCGCATCGCGTGCTGCAAGCCCAAACCTGTGCGAGGATAAAGACAATGCCACCGACGATAAAGCCTCCGTGTCGAGTGCAATGGGTAATAGGAATATGCACTCACTACTTGTCCCCGGTAATCTTCCTCCCGGTAGTCCAGGCATTACCATAAACGCACCACAGACTCAAGGAGCACCAGGGCTCGAATTTCCTAGAGGCTTTACAAGCACTCCAGAGAGAATTCGCAAGTGGGGACTACAATTTGACGGTCGATCCGACCCTTTAACTTTTATCGAGCAGGTCGAGAGTCGCGCAGTGTCCTACGGCATAGAATTACGAACACTTCCTCGAGCCATGACAGAGCTTCTGACCGACCGGGCGGATAAATGGTTCCAGACCTGCCGACTACAAGGGGCAGACTGGGCAACCTTCCGAAAGGAATTTTTAGAATTCTTTTTACCTCCACGATACCTTCAACGGCTAGACGATAGGATTAGGGGGCGAGACCAGCAGGACGGAGAGAGCTTTAAGGACTTTGCGCTGGATCTTCGCGTACTCATGAGACATGCGGGTTACACCGAGAAACAAGAGCTCGACAGGCTCTACGAGAACGCCGCACCGGAGTACCAAATGTACATACGCCGACACGAATTCGAAACTATCGGGGAACTGACCCAGCTCGCCACGGAATTTGAAACCGTCAAGCAACGTAGCGTAAGCCGGGAAAATTCACGCAAAACCCCAGTCACGACTTCTCGCGCTCCACCTTTGATACCCAGGGAAAACTCTTGGAACTCTCAGGCCCCTCCAAATCGCTCAGGGAACTCAGACGCTGAGCTAGGATCCCGACGACCGGCCGCGCCCATATCAAATCGGATTATCACACCGTCGCAAAGGATTGACGTGAGAAACGCCTGCGGTAACTGCGGGGAACAAGGACATTTTAGCCGCGAGTGTAGGAACAGCCGAAGATATTTCTGTTGGGATTGTGGCAGACAAGGAGTTCGCACCATTGATTGTTGCCGCAATACACAGCCGGGAAACGGACCGAGTCCTCGCGTTGTGCGGAATACGACGGGGACCGACGAGGCAGGGAACACCCTGTAAACGCACCCCTCAGAATTGAAGACGGGAAGATAGTGGCCGCTGTAGGAATTGGAGGACAGACTAGGCTGGCCACGATAGACACCGGGGCGTCACGCAGTTTCGTAAGTCAGGAATTTGCGGATGCAGTCGGCAAACGACATCAATTCAAAGAAATTCGAACCCAGATAAGTCTTTCCGATAACTCGATGATCGAGATATCGAAGTTATTTATAGCCAGAATCACGCTCGTACACGACCTTCTCGAAGTGCCGCTGCTCGTCATGCCATCCATGCTGGAACCTCTGATTTTAGGATTAGATTTTCTATGTAGTATAGGCACGACGCTGCGTTGCGGAACGGCAAAGCTGCGACTTCCATCAAGACTCAATCCAGTCGAACTGCGAAGCATGAGCTGCAACAAGGAAAGGCCAGGACGAACATCCATTGAGCGCAACTATTACAAACCTCTTACAAACCAGGAACACACTGACCACAATCGCGCTGACCAGGACCCCCCACGCACACCAGGACCAAAACACCAACACGAACCAGGAAAGCCTGTCATGAACCAGGAACACACAGAACAAACCCCCACGCGCATATCGGAACCATCCGAACTACCATGACCCACAGGAACCAAGGAGCCCCAGCTACACAGAGCAATGCAAGGACAAGACGAAACTACGTTGAGCCCCCGGACTCAGCCAGCACAGATCACAGAGGCGAAACAGCCGCAGAAACCGGACGCGCAGCAGGCCGCGAAACCAAGCGACGACGTTAAAAGCACGACAAAAGACACGAGGACAGCATTACTTGAGCCAAAACCGTTGGACGAAGAGCAGGAACGGCAGATACAACATTTTCTTGGTAATCAGTTCAAGAAATTCGAGGGGATGACAGGCGTATCGACTATCGCTCAACACATGCGAGATGACAAGCCTTGTAAGCAAAGGTACTTTCCCAAGAACCCTGCCATGCAGGAAATCATCAATCAACAGGTGGATGCACTACTCGAACAAGGGTGTATAGAACCTTCTCGCAGCCCGCACAGCGCTCCTTTGGTGCTGGTGCGGAAAAAGACTGGGCAGTGGCGCAGCTAAACGCTCGATCAATTCCCGATGCATACCCTTTGCCAAGAATCAACCATATTCTCGAGAGACTTAGAAACGCGACCTTCATATCTACGTTAGATTTAACCAATGGGTATTGGCAGATACCGATGGCACCTAATAGCCGGGAAAGCACCGCTTTTACCGTACCAGGGCGGGGACTTTATCAGTGGCGAGTCATGCCTTTTGGCTTACACTCCGCCCCTGCCACTTTTCAGCGTGCCCTGGACAGTGTGATTAGCCCAGACCTGGAGCCATATGCCTTCGCCTATTTAGACGACATAATCTTCATCGGGGCTAGCTTGGAAGATCACATGACCAATCTCCGTCTGGTCTTTGAACGACTCAGGGAAGCTAACTTGCGTATCAACCAAGAAAAATGCTCCTTCTTTCAACGGAAACTAACATATCTAGGACATGTCATTAGTAATCGAGGCATTCACACAGACCCAGAGAAGGTCACCGCCGTACGAAACCTGAACCCGCCGGAAAATCTCCGAGAACTTAGGCGTTGTTTAGGGATGGCCTCCTCGTACCGGAGATTTGTGCCCAACTTTGCATCAGTGGTTCAACCAATGACCAACCTTCTCAGAAAGAACCAGAAGTGGACCTGGGGGGAAGAACAGAAAGCTGCGTTCGACCAGCTCAAGGTACTTCTGACGGACTCACCCGTGTTAGCATGCCCGGATTTCACTGAGAAGATGACTCTTCAAACCGACGCTAGTAACTACGGGCTAGGCGGCGTTTTGACCCAGACAATCAACGGACAGGAACGGGTTATAGCCTACGTGAGCCGCAAACTAGACGCAGCCGAACTTAACTACTCACCGATGGAAAAAGAATGTTTGGCGATCGTCTGGGGAATTCGAAAACTGAGGTGCTACGTCGAAGGCTATCGTTTCAACGTTATCACAGATCACTTAGCACTTAAATGGATGGACCATATAGAAAACCCCACGGGACGAATAGCCAGATGGGCATTAGAACTCCAGCAATACCAATACGACGTCCAGTATCGCCGAGGGAAGTACAACGTCGTCGCCGACGCGCTGTCTCGACAGCCGTTAGAGAAACTCCAGCGGATCACGGCAGAGAATCATCAGTGTAAGTGGATCCAACGCAAATTACAGGAGATCAAGGATAACCCACAAAAGTTTTCCGTCTACGTCGTTGAAAACGGGGAGCTGTATCGTCACTTAGGCCATCGCCCCGACGACCAGGACTACATACCATGGAAACTATGTGTGCCAGGTGAGCATCGTCAACGGATCTTACAGGAATGCCACGACGCACCGACAGCAGGCCATTTAGGGGTACGGAAGACCATTCTCCGTATCTCTCAGAAATACTACTGGCCTGGCATGTTCCGCGATGTCGGGTCATACGTACGAAAATGTGTCTTGTGCCAAAAGTTCAAAGCAGACCAACGAAGGCAAGCCGGCATGATGCTCACGAGGCAGGTCGAGGAACCCTTCGCAGTACTGTGCGCAGACTTCGTTGGCCCGTTGCCTCGCTCCAAACAAGCAAACAACATGTTACTGGTTTTCTTCGATTCGTTCACTAAATGGATCGAACTGATACCACTGCGTAAAGCCACCTCAACGACCCTGATCCGAGCTTTTCGTGAACGTGTGCTCAGTCACTTCGGGCACCAAAGAAACTGGTATGCGATAATGGCACCCAGTTCACTAGCAAAGCGTTTCGAACCTTTCTAGCAGATACTGGCGTAGAACTCCAGTATACAGCACCTTACTGCCCGCGTGAAAGCCCCACCGAGAGGGCGAACCGAACGATCAAGACGATGATCTCGCAGTATCTAGGTGACCAACAGAACACATGGGACACTCTCATTCCAGAACTCACTCTTGCATTAAACTCTAGTGTCTCCGACTCGACGGGATATAGCCCGGCATTCCTGCTACAAGGCAGAGAGCCGCGGTTACCTAAAGCTTGGTACGACCAAGTCACCCCGGGAACGGGAACCGTGCCACAGACAGCTACGGAGAAAGCCGATCACTTAAGAGAAATCTATAGCATCGTCCGGGGGAACATACAAAGAGCCAGTAAAGATCAGGTTCGCCAGTACAATCTTCGCCGCAGGGAATGGCGTCAGGCCATGGGTTCCTTGGTTTTGGTGCGACAACACCACCTTTCCAAGGCGTCCGAGGGATTTGCGGCTAAGTTAGCCCCCAAGTTTGATGGACCATATAAAGTGGTGGCCTTCACCTCTCCCAACATCGTGCGGTTACGCCTCCCCGGCAAACGAAAGGGGCGATTAGCCAATATCGCAGATTTAAAAGCTTTCCATTCTCCATCTTCCACAGGAAATAGTGAATCCGAAGACGATGACCACGAAGACGCAGAAAGCCCGTGCCTTCCAGTTCCAGCCGAGAGAGATGAGACGACGGCGCCAAGTATCAACGGGGGGTGATTATAAGAATAAACTACCAAAACTTTGTAAACAACTATTGTTAGCATCTAAGCCCTGATTCACTGATAGGAGATTTGTAAGCTGCTGCCCGACTCTAAGATTACTTTTTACATACATAGAACTTTATACATTTCCTAAGCTATATAAGTCCTAATTATAAATGCCCTGCAGGAAGACAACAATGGAACGAGAGATCGTAAATCTTTGCAGCGACAGCGACAGCGACGCGACTCGCCCCGAGCGCCGTCACCAAAGCCCGCTCCGCCCCGAGATCCGCGCTTGCGCCCCGGGACAACTTACACGCGTCGAACCCAGGCAACACCACCGCATGCCCGGCCGGCCCGTGAATCAGACGAAGACGACGGGGGTAGCCGAAGCCTCTAGCGTCTGCCCAGCCCACGAAGCGCAGCATCCCCGGAGGCGTACGTGGGGGATGCCAGCGACAACGAAGATGACGGGGGTAGCCGAAGTTCTAGCCGTTCTGCCAGCCCACGAAACGCATCATCCCCGGAAGCGTACGTGGAGGTCGACAGCGACGAGACCGAATTCAATGACGAGGGGGCCACTGGTGGCCACGACTACGGGACCGGCTACGGAGGCGTTCCGCACCAGTACTTCAAGAGCACCGAGCGTTACGTAGTCCGACATGGTCACTGGCGACAGTTGCTCAGAGTGGAGTACACCTCGTGCTGGATGCGAATGCCATTCCAGCCAACCGAGGATCCGACTATCGAGCTCCCGGCCTCGCCAGAACCCTACCCTGCTCTCATGGGCCCAGATTCGAGCGATGACGAGGCGGCTGTCGACCTGACGACCCCACTGAGTGTCGCTTTCGGCGCGGTGTTGCCCAACAACCACCCAACCACCAGCCAGCCGCGTCAGTCCGAGTCCGCTCCTGACGCCGCCATCGGCTTGTCGCCCGCCGTCTTCAACGCTGCGTCGGCCACTGAAAGGCCACCCATCATTCCACTGCGTCCGTCGGAGCGCGACCACTCCGCTCCTGACATCGCCCTCGACCTGACAACCCCACTGGGTGTCGCTTTCGGCGCGGTGTTGTCCCACAACCACCCAGCCACCAGCCAGCAGCGTCAGTCCGAGCCCACTCCTGACGCCGCCGTCGGCTTGTCGCCCGCCGTCTTAAACGCTGCGTCGGCCGTTGAAAGGCCACTGCGTCAGCCACTGCGTCCGTCGGAGCGCGACCACTCCGCTCCGGACATCGCCCTGGACCTGACGCCCACTACAAAAGGCACGCGGGCCGTTCCCAACGATGACATCTCGGTCATCAACCAGCCGCAACCGTCAGAACGCCGTCTGCGCTTTGGCTGACGTCGTGTCTAACGCCACACTTTGCGCCAGAATACCAGCCATGTTAGCAACAATAAGGATGCTCCGGGCAGAGGGAACCTTCTCCGCTCACGACGCCGTCCGTAACCTGGGCCATACCGGATCGTCGGACACGGCTAGCGGGAAGTGTATGGACTGGTCGTCCCTATCCAGTGACTCCGAGGATGGCAATGGAGCTATTTTTCGACGTAGCCGCAGGAGGAAACGGGCAAACTCATCTCGGCAGGAGAATGCGGTAAGCGTCATCGAAAGGGCTCTCCGTGACCGGACCCAGTGAACTGGACCTGCGACACACCCGACGGGAAAATCCCCGCCAGCGTCGTAGAGACCATCGAAGCCCGAGCACTACAGGCCCGATCTCTACAGCGCTACCGACTGCAGTACGCCGAGGGAAACTACCGAGTCACCAGCAGGACGAACGGCACCGTTCGGATCCTTTTCGACCCCCCGAAGTAGGAAGGGGGTGTGACGCATCGTTTCGCGATGCACACATTTTAGTTATAATTTCATTACATTTCTCTACATTATTTTTAAGCTAGTCTATAAGTGAAACAACCCCATGAAGTATTCGCCTTTTGTTATGAGGTTTAAGAGAAAGATATGAAGTATTATCCGTTATCAATATTAAATTTAAACCGCGTTACCCGATCAACATCATTGCCAGTCACCCCGCGTTACTTGATCAACCCGCTGACAGTTTGACACGTTGCCATATCGCAAGACATTGCCAGATCGCTACGCTGTCAAACCGCCACACCATCGATCACCAGCACCTCTCAATACCCAACGCAACCATGAGTCGATATCGAACGACACCATGAGTCGATGACCGACATGGCTCGATATTTCAACGATCGACAACGCGAACATGAGTCGATGAACGACATTACTCGATATTTGGCCGAGTGGCAACCCAGAAAGAGTCGATGTCCGAGATCAACCAAGTTGCTTCTGCCTCTTGGTTTCCGGTACAGCAGCAGGGAGCAGACGTGTGCTCCGCGACTTGTGAAAATAAGAACTCGTGTCTCAAGAACCAACGCGCGGTACAGCCTGCGTGGCTTAATTAACATTAAACGGCAACGATCGACATCGTTTCTCTCTTAGTTTCCGGTACAGCTGCAGGGAGCAGACGTGTGCTCCTAAAAGTGGTAATAAAAACTCGTGGTGAAAAGTGATCAACGCGCGCGGTACAGCCTGCGTGGCTTATACAATAGCAACTCGGTGCAGCAGCAGGGAAATAACACAGGACAAGGACAAATAAAGTGAATCCGTAACTATAAACCACCAAATCTTTGTGTTTTCTTTGATATTTTAGTAGTTTTCATAGAAAATACCCCAACTCTTCCTAAACCCGTAGTTTTGATCCTTCGGGCGTGGCTACGACAATACCTGGTACTCCCAGAGAACGCCGGCGTGCCCCTGTTGGAACATATTTGTAATATTTTCGTAGTTATCTTAGAAAATAACCTGATCCCGTAGTTTGTAATCCCTCAGGCGTGGCCACGACAATACCTGGTACTCCCAGAGAACGCCGGCGTGCCCCTGTTGGAATACATTTACAATATTTCCGTAGTTTTCTTAGAAAATAACCAGATCCCGCAGCTAGTGCTCCCTCAGGCGTGGCCACGACAATATCTGGGACTCCCAGAGAACGCCGGCGTGCCCCTGTTGGAACATATTTGCGGTATTTGCGTATCTTCTCAGAAAATAACCCTGATCCTTCCCGAGCCCGTAGTTAGTGATCCCTTAGGCGTGACTACGGCAATACCTGGTACTCCCAGAGAACGCCAGCGTGCCCCCTAGGGGAACATATTCCCACTTTTCCCTCCCAGATATAGGTTTCGCATAGCCAGGGGTCGCCCAGGCACGCGGGAGCACCCTACGCTTTCCCCCCTCCCCTCTGGCCAGCGACGCCAAGCGCGCCATACGTGCGTAACAACCGCGATTTAGCCGATCCAAAAACCCTCGCTCACAATTTCCTTTAAAAGCAAGTCTCCTATAGATTACAAATTTCTTGTAAGGATCTCTGGCACGACTGAGGCATACCCCGGCCAGAGAACTTCGTTACACGGTGTGCACTGTCTGCAGATTTTTTTAAATCAGTTTTTTGTAGCAATATTTAAAAACCGTCTTTGTAAAAGGCAGCGCGCGTGGTTAGGATAGCAATATTAATCTTTTATGAAGGTTAACTTAACCACTGTTCATTATAGAACTAGTACTGCATAACAACACAGAAGTATGTCAAGACACGTCAATAAATTATTGACGAGTGGGAAACGTTAGAGCTGAAACAAAAAGGGCGAACAATAAATTCGATTTTTTTGGTATACACTTAATACCCCTTTTAGACTGCCGCACAGAAGGTTATATTACCATTAACCTGCGCACCTGTCGACTGGAAGGACGTCCCGAGTAGGCCAAGAGCCGTTATATGGGTCCCGTCCTCCTTCAAGGAGCCGGAGAAGATCCTGGCGATGTTGCAAAGATGCAACCCCAACCTGCCGTCCTCCGACTGGAAGGTGGCGAAGGTGGAGGAGACGCAGGGCCCCTTGCGTCAGGTGGTACTCATCCTTAATAAGGACTCCGCTGCACCCATTGATGCAATGCACGGAGAGCTAAACTTCGGTTTTAGCTCGGTGCGCATCAGGGTGTACATGTCAGACACCAAGCAGAAGGACGAGCCTGGTGTTGAAGAAGTGCTGGCCACCGAGATGGAAGAGCCAGGCAGGGATGAGGAGGACTGCGAGTCGGTGATATCCGATGCATCCCTTCTCCAGGGCTTCAGCAAGCTGGGTCATGGGAGTACTGACTCCATGGGCGAAGTTTTCGCTGAGGACCTGGATGCTGACGCGACGGTGGTGGAGGCAAATCAGCATGATGTCTCTGAGAGTCGTGCAGATAAACCTCCACCATTGTAAAGCAGCCTCCGCTGCCCTCATGCTTCGTCTAGCGAGAGTTGAAGCCGACCTGGTGCTGATCCAGGAACCCTGGATTGTATCCAATAGGATATGCGGACTCAGCACCCCTAAATACAAGCTACTCGTAGCTTAAGGAGAAGGTAAAACCCGTACTTGTATTTTAGCTAAAAGGCACCTTAGTGCATTTATGCTTTATAATAACAGCGATGCGGACACCACAGCGATAAGTCTGGAGCTCCAGGAAAGGTCGCTATGTGTGGTGTCAGCGTACCTGGCGTACGACATCATGGACCCAATACCGGGTCACAAGCTGAGGGAACTTGTAAAGGTTCGTGAAGATCGTGGCACTGGCCTATTGATCGGATGCGACGCAAATGCCCACCATGAGATGTGGGGCAGTACCAATACAAACGAGAGGGGTGAGTTACTTTTTGAATACCTTCTCTCCACCAACTTACTTATCTGCAATAGGGAAACGACCCCACTTTTGTAATCAAGGACAGGGAGGAGGTCATAGACCTAACCCTTACCTCAAACTTCATGCATGACCAACTTATAGGGTGGAGTGTTTCTAAAGAACACTCCTTCTCAGATCACAAATATATCGACACAAAATTATGTGCGCCCAATCCTGACCCAGTAACGTTCTCAAACCCCCGCAGAACCAACTGGCCAGCCTTCAAAAACAGACTGGCTAAGGCCCTACCAGCTCCTCCAGAGCAGATTCCTCCATCGGAGGAACATCTCACTTACCTCACGACAGCCATCACTGAAGCCTGTAACAATGCATATAAAGCATCCTGTCCAATCAGCAAGCCGAGAGGCAAATGGAGACCACCCTGGTGGAAACAAGAAATAGACAAGCTGAGGGTAGAATGTAGGAAACTCTTAAACAGAGCAAAAAGACTAAGTTGTGAACAGAACTGGTCAGAATACAAACACAGTCTAGCTCAATTCAAAAAGCTCACTAGGCAGGCACAAAGAGAGGATTGGAGAAAATTCTGTTCGGGAATTGAATCCTCTTCAGAAGCCGCAAGATTACGAAAGGTACTCTCAAAGTCTTCCTCAAATCTGGGCGATAAATAGCTTCGCTCCCTACAAATCTCCAGGTCCCGATGGGATATTTCCGGCACAATTGCAGCAAGGGGAAGATCTAGCTGTCCCTTGGCTAAAAGCCATCTTCACGAACATCATGGCGTTAGGCCATATTCCCCCTTCTTGGCTAACGTCCAAGGTAGTATTTATACCCAAGGCCGGTAAAGCCTCACACACAACACCGAAGGATCTCAGGCCAATAAGCCTGTCCTCCTTCCTTCTGAAAACCTTGGAAAGATTGATAGGGCTATACCTAAGAACATCAATCAATCCCTCTCTGCTATCTGAATCTCAGCATGCATACCGTAAAGGCAAATCGACAGAAACAGCACTTCACTCTGTCATATCCAGTATAGAAAAATCCTTGCAAGACAAGGAATATACCCTAGCCGCCTTCTTGGACATAGAAGGAGCCTTCAATAACATCGACTCAAAGGCAATAACCAATGCTATGCTGAGCCTTGGAGTAGATGCTCAGTAGGTGAGATTAGTCACACAGCTGCTACTGAGCAGAAAAGTGACCTCTTCACTGGGAGCATCTACTCTGTGCAGGCATGTCAGCAGAGGTACTCCTCAAGGGGGGGTACTCTCTCCGCTTCTATGGAACCTAGCAGTAAACACGCTGCTTCGAGACATAGAAGATGGGGGGTGCAAGATTGTTGCTTATGCAGATGATGTGGTTGTCATGCTGAGGGGAAAATTTCCGCAAACCCTTTGTGACATTATGACAGTCAAACTAAGAAAACTGTCAAGATGGGCATCTGAAAGTGGGTTAAACGTAAACCCAAGTAAAACCGATCTTATTCTCTTCTCCAGGAAGTATAAGATCCCTAAGTTATCTGCCCCAAAACTAAATGATTCCGTTCTAGAGTTTAGCGACAGTGCAAAATACCTGGGGCTTGTACTAGACAAGAAACTGAACTGGAATCTCACTATAGAGGATAGAGTGCGTAAAGCCAACATTGCACTCTTCACCTGCAAAAAGGCAGTAGTTAGCTGGTTATACAGCGCCATAGTAACACCCATCCTCCTGTATGGGGTATCCATTTGGTGGCCAGCGCTGCTGTACAGTTCCAAACTCAAGGCACTCAACAAGGTGCAAAGGGTAGCGCAACTATGCATGACAGGAGCTCTTAGAACAACCTCTAGTGAAGCGCTCAACGCTATTACTAGCATATCCCCAATTCTTCTGGTGGCAAAAGAAATCGCCACCATCACAGCACGACGTCTGAGAGACGCAAACTGCTGGACAATCCGTAAATACGGACACTCATCCATCCTACCAGAAGGCGCAAACATACAATTAACAGATTATTGCACACCCGTAGAACACACCTCTACATTGTTCAAAACAGCCTTCCCCTCTAGGGAGGACTGGGCGGCAAGCCCCTTTGGACAAAATGAATGTATAAATTTCTTCACAGACGGCTCCAAACTCGACAATCGAGTTGGAGGAGGAGTCTTCTGTGAACAACTTAGTATCAAAATACACTTCCGTCTTCCGGACCACTGCAGCGTTTTTTAGGCAGAGAGGCTCTCAGCTGCCTACGCCACTCTAGCCTTACGAACGGAGTAATTAACATTTACTCAGACAGTCAGGCAGCAATAAAGTCAATTCGTGCGCTATCTTCAAACTCGACGATAGTGAACAACTGTCGCAAATCTCTTCAAGAGATGGCACAGCAGTTCGTTATATCCCTAATCTGGGTGCCAGGGCACCAAAATATTGAGGGGAACGAAATAGCTGATGAACTGGCCAGACGCGGCACTACCACAGTTCTCCTTCCAGACAAGGAGGACTTCCGTATGCCACTAGCCACTTTTAAGCTCAGGACAAGGGAGGGTTTCAGATCCCTTGTACAAGAAACATGGGATAATACCACTCACAGTAACATTAGTCGCCAAACATGGCCTAAGGTTGACGCCAATCGCACCAAAAGGCTTTTCAGTCTACATCGCACACAGTGCACAGCTGTAATTAGAGCAACTACAGGCCACTGGCTCGTAGGAGCCCACGCATCCCGACTTAACGTTCTAAATAACGACTTCTGCAGAAGCTGCAAAATCGAGGAAGAAGTAGAATCAGTAGAGCACTTCTTCTGTTCCTGTGTGGCCCTTATCAGGCGCAGGAAAAAGTATATAGGAGAATATTTCCTTGACAATCTAGCTGAATTAGCAGCTGTTCCCCCGAAGAAAATAGCAGGTTTCATTAGAGAAACGGGCTGGGATTCTTTATAAATTCATGGTTTAAAGGGTACAAAAGATCCATGCGGTATCACAATGGGCCGGGGATGGCCTAAGTGGGCTGACCTTGTGTCAGCCGCCGCTCTAACCTAACCTAACCGAACCTGCGCATCAATTTACAGAGGCATCATACAAACCATAGAGTAGTTATACAAAGCAGGGGCCGTAACTGTTATAAGTTTTAAACCGGGGTGCCACAGAAACCGTCGACTCTTTTGGGGACGAATTTTTCGGAAATTCGGAAAGAAAACCGTCGGTGCTACAGAAACCGTCTCGAACTTGTTGTTCGGACTAACGACTCGGAAAAAAGACAGGGCTGACTTCCCATTTTTGTTGGGTATTTATTTGCTATTTTTCAATAAGTTCAAGCGAAGTTTTAGTTTTTTTTGCAAGACAATACCAATAACTAAACAAAACCCTGCACATAAAACGAAACAAACAAAATAGTTCAACATTTTAAATTGACCGCCCATCCAAGCAAAAGAATCCACCCCTGTACTAGATGGCTTTTTACGAGACACGCTGTCACTTTTAATTGCAATGCACGATTTGTTATACTAATTTCACAAGAAATACAACTTATTTTCACTTAAAATTTAGACACGCTATAGTTATAGCTATAAAGAATAGAATAGCTTACCATAACAATATTGAAAATAATATTTCGAATATGAAAATTACTCCGAAATTTGGTATTTTCTATTTGGAGCCAGTTGGCATTTTGGTTGTTTGGGTGGAACTTTGCCGGAAAGGCACATGCAATTTTTAAGGTGACAGTTTTGGAAAGTGATTAATTTAAAATATAAAAAGATCAAAACATAAAAAATGTTGTATGCAGATAGCACATACGATTCATTAACGTTGTTTTAAAAAAGTTTTGATTATTTATAAAAAGGTTTAAGTATGCTTGTTTTATCAAACTGTCGTTTAAAACACGTGGCAAATGGTAGAGTTTGCTGTGCCACCGCCGGTTATGCGTTGGGTTGAAACGTGGGCGGACTTCGGGAGGAACGATTTCTGTGGCACCCCCGAATAAAACAAATTGTGCATTGCAATAAAGTATGACCGCGTGTGGCAAAAAATACCGGCTTGGGGTTTTAACGACGAACTGAAAGACAATTTGTATGAAAATGTAAGTGACTAAACGTTGCTTAGTTCTGGGGAAAAGCATAGGAAAACAAAGCAAGACACCGTGCTCTTGATTTTTAAATTAGAAAACGCCGATTTCGCTAAAGATTTCGCGTTGGGGGACTGATCACATTTAACAGCCTCTCGTAAGAGCCATCTAGTATAGGCGTGGCTTCTGTTGTTTAGTTTGGCTGGCAATTTAAAATGTTTGTGCGGGGTTTTGTTTAGTTGTTGGTATTGTCTTGCAAAAAAAGGGATGCTTGTCTTGAATTTATTGAAAAATAGCTAATAAATGCCAAATAAAAATAGCAAGTAAGCCCTGTTTTTTTCCCGAATCGTTAGTCCGAACAACAAGTTCGAGACGGTTTCTATAGCACAGACGGTTTTTTTTGTGGCACCCCGGATAGTAGCCCTAAGCATATTTGTTAATTATTGTACATACACCTCAGCCATAAGAATCTCTAATGTACGCTCTGTTATTTACTTATATACACTCTGTTAAAGTTCCTAGCTGTTTAGAGAATATTATCTAAGGAGAGAATAAACGAAAGAAAGGACAGTCTTGCGAGTGATCCCGACCTGAACTGGTGTTGTATTAAGTAAATTAAATGCGTTGGGTTGAAACGTGGGCGGACCTCGGGAGGAACGATTTCTGTGGCACCCCCGAATAAAACAAATTGTGCATTGCAATAAAGTATGACCGCGTGTGGCAAACAATACCGGCTTGGGGTTTTAACGACGAAGATGAAGACAATTTGTATGAAAATGTAAGTGACTAATCGTTGCTTAGTTCTGGGGGAAAGCATAGGAAAACAAAGCAAGACACCGTGCTCTTGATTTTTAAATTAGAAAACGCCGATTTCGCAAAAGGATTCGCTTTGGGGGACTGAATTTATTTAACAGCCTCTCGAAAGAAGCCATCTAGTAAAGGGGTGGCTTCTGTTGTTTAGTTTGGCGGCCAATTTAAAATTTTATGTGCGGGGTTTTGTTTAGTTTTTGGTATTGTCTTGCAAAAAAATTGATGCTTTTCTTAAATTTATTTGAAAAATAGCACATAAATGCCAAATAAAAATAGCAAGTCAGCCCGGTCTTTTTTTCGAATCGTTAGTCCGAACAACAAGTTCGAGACGGTTTCTGTAGCACAGACGGTTTTTCTGCGAATTTCAGAAAAAAACCGTCACCAAAACCGTCGACGGTTTTTGTGGCACCCCAGATAGTATTTGTTAATTATTGTACATACACCTCAGCCCTAAGAATCTCTAATGTAGGGGGAAGTCGGGTAAAGCGGGCTTTTAACTGTTTTTGGGTTAAAGAAATAATTTCATAAATGAATTAACCGCAAATTTTATTTCAACTTCTAAAATGAAGCCTGGGGAACATAATACGGAACCGCTTTGGTCAAAAAATTTTTTCTAAGTATAATTATAGTGATTTTTCGAAAAAGTTCCAAGTACCTGTCCTAAATCGTACGGAAACGTATTTGTTGCGGAACATGTCTACTAATTCTGGTTTTTTAGTGAATTCTAATTACAAATACATACAAAACGTTTTATTTTTGTCGGCGATATCCATTACTTTCCTTTAAGTTTTTTAGCACGCGTTTTGGATGTTTTCGAAGAGGTTTTCGATTTCTTCGAAAGTGTCTCGATTTGTTTTTGTCTTTTTGCCATTGCCTCTTCTTCCTTTTTCTTCCTTTTTCTTCTAAACATGTATTCAAGAAATGGATATTGATTTGTAATTTGGATGTTGAATTTCTACGTCGAAAACACTAAAAACCGTTGAATTAAAAGTAGCCCGCTTTACCCGACCGAGAACTAGCCCACTTTACCCAACTCGGACATTATTTATTTAACTCATATTTTTTCGATAACTACATAAGCTTTTTCTGAGGTTAAGCACTTAAAATACGCCTAAGACACTGGAGTAATAGAAAAGTTACTTACTTGGCAGAAAAAGTAAGGCGAAATATGTCAATTTTCAATTACACTTCACCAAAACATCGGTGCTGCGGCCTTACATTAACCATGGATTTACTTGATAATAAACGTGAAAAACAAAATGTGACCGTCCATAATAACACTCATGGGTTATTAATGAAGAGTTAATTAGCTCGGTTGATAGGTGGCATCACTAGTAATTGAAATATCGAAGGTAGCCCGCTTTACCCGCCGGCCCGCTTTACCCACTTGCAATCAACAATGTTTTTATCCAGAGGTTGCTCGACTAAAGTCCAAGTTTTATTATGAAAATGGGAATCTAATTCTTCTTTTATGGCTTCTTCCCACTTAGTTCTGTCTGTTCTATTCTTAATATCATTATAACTATTTGGAATATCATTACAAAAAGTGTGCGCATTCATTAAACAATTGTGTAATAACCGATAGGGAGTTTTTGGCTTATCCTTTAATCTTTCACTTCTTCTGACTTCAATTTCAACTTCTTCTATTTGTGCACTTGGCAATTGTTCACCAATAATTACAATTGGATCGGCATTTTTGCAAATTGTTGTCTCACTAGGCTGTTTATCTGATTCAAAATTATCAGTTTTTCCATCCGTACTCTCATTCGGGATAATTGACTCCTCTGCCTCTGAATTAATTTCAGAAGACAATTGTAGATTATTCATACTATCGTTCAGAATATTTTCTACTTGTTCCATACTTTCATTCTGGAAATCTGAGTCGTTTACCACAGTCCTAGTATTCTTCATATTGATTTCATCAATAACAACGTCTCTTGCTACCAAAAATTTCTTTGAATTTTTGTCCCACAACTTATAGCCATTCTGTTCATAACCAACTAGTATACATTCGAATGATTTATCATCAAACTTTCTCTTTCGCATTTTGTCGTAAACATATAGGGGAGAAGTGGGGGTTGTGGGCATGGGGGGGTTGTGGGCACCCCTACGTATCCTTTCACAAAATGAAGATTGACTTTTTTTGGTAATGTCATTCGCAAGCAATTACCTTATGTATGATTTATGCCAAATATCAAAGTAAACGAACGCGTTTGCTTTTTGAAATGAACGAACTGGTTTTTTTGTGCTTGGAAAAGGTGGTGAAGTTTTTTCAAAGATTTTCAATAATTAAAGTGAATCGATTAAGAAGGTAAGTGTAATGCATTTTTATTTAGTCAAAGTATTATACTAAATGGAACAATATCGATTTGAACCAAAAAATTTATGCAAACACATTTTTTAATTACTTCTTAAAATGTCTGCTAAAGTTGGTTGTGGGCACCAAAATTGGGGGGGTTGTGGGCACCCGTTTTTTTTTGGCAAATTTTTTTATAACCTACAATTTCTTGTAAAATTGTTTTCAAAATTTGTTTGGAACCCTCTAGAACATTCTTGCAGAAATCTTAGGCTCTTGGAAAAGGATCCTCTCCCGCTGAGAGGGATTATCACCAAGATTTGTAATTTTGCGATCGAGCTTTTCGTCTGAAATATGTTGACATGCGGGCCAGTTATTACACATGTCAAAATTGTGTTTCCGACGATGAATAACGCCTATGTAGTCTTTGAAATAAATGATATTGGTTGCGGTTTTTTTCCATATATTTCCATTTGCAGCAGGATGCCCACAGCCCCCCCAAAAAAAAATTTTAGCTAAAAATTACGGTTTTACAAAAGTCCATATGAAATTTTTTCGCATGACGAAATCAAGTATGTTTCTTCATAATTAGTTAGTTTAGGTCTCTAGCTTTACACAGATACCCATATGTCCAAATAATATGCACTAGTTCGGTAATTATAAGCCAAAAACAAAACTATGCCCACAACCCCCACTTCTCCCCTACTGTAGAACCAAATATTTTTAAATATTTCAATTTTGGATTTCTGTTGTGCCACATTTCAAATGGAGTTTTCTTATCCTGACAAGCCCTACTTGGAGTAATATTAATTAAATATGTTGCTGTTAAAACAGCTTCACTCCAAAAACATTTATTTAAATTAGAACCACTAATCATTGCTCTAGCTTTTTCAGTTACAGATCTAATCATGCGTTCGGATACTCCATTTTGTTCCGGTGTATGTGGAACTGTTAAATGGTAACTTATGCCTTTTTCACTACAATAATCTTTCATCTCATTTGACAAATATTCTCTGCCATTATCGATGTAAAGATTTACAACCTTGAAGTTGAAATGAGCTTCACTCTTTGCGATAAAATCTTTGAAAAAATGAAATACGTCAGATTTATAAGTCAACAAATACGTTACACAGTAATGTGTATATTGGTCGATAAAGACAAGAAAATAGTTTCTACCACTAATACTAGAAGGTGTTATCGGACCACAATCATCGGAATGAATTATAAACAAAGGTCTTTTAATATATTCTTTATTCATAACTTTCTCAAAAGGAATTCTAGCTTGTTTTCCATTTATGCAAGCTTTGCATAATTCATTATTTAGTTTAATATCTTTTACGAGTTCTATATCTTCAAACATATTACTTCGCAGAATTTCTAAAAACTTTCCTTGCTAATGTGTCCTAATCTTTCATGCCACAAACTATAGTTTTGATTTTTATTAGATTCAGTTGCATAAGCTGAATGGTTCATTTTAAAATTAACAATCGATACATTACTTTCACACATACCTTCAAAAATTCCTTGTCCATTCTTTTGAAATTCTTACTCCCTTTGAGTTAAATTCAATTTGCATACCTGCAGCTTGCATCTTCGAGACGGACAGTAAATTTTGTGGAACATCTTTGCAGAATAGAACATTTTCCAGTGTAATGTTCGTATTAAGCTTGCTGCGAAGTTGTACAGTTCCTTTTGCAGATGCATATATGTATGCACCTTGTTTTGCAATCGCAATCTCGATTGGTGCATCCAGGGTTGAATATTTGGTAAACAGATTCATGTTATTTATCATATGGTCAGAAGCTCCAGAGTCTAATATGAAAGGTATGTCAGCACCACCTGTAAAACCCTTGCCCTGCCTCAACATGAAAGCAAAGGATCTGTCTGCTTGAGCATTTGCTACTTGGGCTTGTTTTTCCTTTTCTTTATTCTCTAAGCCCCTTTTGAAACTAAAACAATCCTTTTTGAAGTGCCCTTTTTTCCCACAAAGGTGACATTTCAAATTTAATTTAAAGTTCTTAGAGAATTTGGCCTTGAACTTCGATTTTACATGCAATGCTTTTGGTTTATTATTATTTAAAGATGTAGCAAACACACACACACACGTGCATATGTACGTAAAAATGTGTAGAGCAAGTATGGTGAAAAAGAAAAACCACGAGGCTTCACACACACACATGCACGCACATATAGATATGTTAAGCAAGTATGGTGAAAAAGAAAAAGCCACGAGGTTTCACACACACATACACTTGTTCACATATATTTATCCTCTTTTTTTTTTCGAAAAAAATATATTTAACACAAACTTTCACTTTATTTCAAATGTTTGATTGTTTCACTTATAATTGTTTTAAAGGAAAGAGCAGTCCTCTGGCTGCTTCGCTTGTTTCACTTTGTTTCTCACGAATGTGCTCACACACACACAGGAACACGTGAATTTCACAATCCGCCGCAATTGGCAAATTTGACAAATTCTCGGTGTTTTTATTATTCGATCTTTACAGATATATGCGATCACTGTGCCCATAACCTGTTGTAAAAAGCCCATTTACATTGTACCACACTTGAAAAAAAACACTTTATCGAATTTACTTTATCAATACTTTGTTTCTTTAATTTCTTCCTTTTTAATTTATATCAACTGGTCCGTTCAAATTTCAAAACGCAAGTGAGGACAATAAGAATGAAAGATTAGAGCGAGAAAAAAGGCACAGTTCTAATGTGACCAGATTGTGTTTGGACAAATATCTTTTGCTTGTGAAATGGTTATTTCCACACTTACCTACGTGACTTTTCAGTCTGCAGTGTCCGGTTAGTAATCTGGTAACGATCCTAAGTGAATTCTTCCCTAGTTGAATAAGTTCCTCGAACCTCTTCTTGTTGTAGTTTTCTATTAGAGTTTTGGCTTGCCTTAGGCCTGGGGTATTTCTCCAGTGTTCCTGCCTCATGGTGTGCCTTTCCTCTTTTTTTTTCCTATGCCACAGTAGGGTTCTGGTCCTATCAGGGGCTGTTCGGCTCCTAGTTTTGCCATTTTATGGGCAATTTCATTTCCGGATATGTCCCTATGACCCGGAATCCACCTGAGGGTGACTGCCCAATCGGTTCAGTTTACTCTTCACCTCGAGGACTATCTTTGAGGTGACTTTATTACTGCATAAAGCAGTAATTGCTGCTCGGCTGTCCGAAAGGATTGAGATGTCCTTATTCTTATATCCACGCTGTATGTTGAGCTCTGCACAACGTCTAATAGCGCATCCCTCAGCCTGGAATATGCTGGTGTATTGGCCAAGGAATTCGTGGTATTTTATGCGGGGCCCTACCACTCCAAGGCCAGTGCCTTTTTGTGTCAGGGATCCATCTGTGTACCATGCTATGGTGTGTTTAGTCATAGGGTGCACTTCGGACAATGTGGTCCAATCTTTCCTATTGCCTAAGTGTGCTGTGAAGTTCAGCTCGAAGATTAGTTCGGCTGTCATTTCATCCCTAGGGTGAAGTATTAGGGGCAACTCTCCTAACAGATCAGTCGCATCCCTGTTATTTAGAATTCAACCACTACCCGTGCCCTCAGTGCTTATTCTCAGGAGGGTTGAAGTTCAATTTAACAATGGAGTGGTGTTAGCTCCATCAGAACTTCTAAGGCGGTTGTAGGACAGGTTTTCATTGCCCCTGTCATACATACGCAGGCAAGTCTTTGCAACTTTTGTAGCTGTTTTTGTATGGTGATGAGCTTAGCTCGTTTACACCATGCAATTGCTCCGTATGTGAGAATTGGTCTCACAATCATTAGGTATAGCCATCGTATTACCTGGTTCCCCAGGATTTCCCAGCAATTTTCCGACAGGTATAGAGAGCTCTATAACACTTTTCCACTGTCTTTTGGACATGGGAAGCGAAGTTTAGCTTACTATCTAAAGTGATTACTAGATACTTAACCTCGCGAATAGTTTCTAAGAGGATTGATTCTTAGTTTTCTGTACCCTTTTTTTCCAGAGTTCTCTTCAAATTTGCCTCTGGCTATTATCACAAGGTCATCGGCGTATCCCTGACACTGGATCCCCTTTTCAGCAAGTTTGCTGAGAAGCTCATCTACCAGCAGACTCCATAGCAAAGGGGAAAGCATCCTCCTTGCGGACAGCCTCTGCTAGTTGCAATCGTCATGTTATCTGAGCCCAGTGTACATGTTGCTTGTCTGGATTGTAGTAGGTTACCAATCCATTTACACGTTGTAACATCTATGTTCCTTCTAGACAGGGCAGCTCGAACCGCATCATGTGATGTGTTGTCGAAGGCTCCCTCTATGTCTAGGAAGGCACAAATAGCTATTTCTATGCTGTCAACTGCCCCCTCTAGGGTGCGGCAAAGTTGATGAAGTGCCGTGTCTGTTGAACGGCCTGCTCTATATGCATGCTGCGTGTGTTGCAGCGGACAGTCTCTGAGAGCTGTTCTCCTAATATTGTAGTCTACCAGTTTTTCCAGCGTTTTAAGGCAAAACGAAGTTAAGCTGATAGGTCTGAAGGACTTTGGGCTGGTGATATCTTTCTTCCCGGTCTTGGGGATGAAGACCACCCTAGCGCTGCACCATGCACTTGGGATATAGCTAAGGGCTAGGCTGCTTACCATTAGTCTTCTTAAGCGGGTTAGGAGTAGCTCGTGCCCCTGCTGTAAGAAAGATAGAGAGATCCTATCTAATCCCGCTGACTTAAATGGTTGGAAGGTTCTAATAGCGCATTTAAGTTTCTCGGGCGTAACAATAGACTTGGCTGTCGCCCAGTCACTTGCTACTGTCCTAGGGGTTCTATGATGATCACGCATAATATTTCCCATAATGTTGCACTTTTAGCCACTGCCTTGTGCAGTCTTGCGCCCTCGTTGACTTTTCTTATTGCCTTTCAGAAGTTTCTGTAGTCCTTCCGTTTGGCTTTCCTGGTCTCTTTGTTATAGAGCGTCGGGCTTTGCTTGTACCGTTCCCAGCTACTTTCAGTTTTTGGTCTGTTGAAGAGCCTTCGAGTAGTGTTTCGTACCCGTTCAAGCTTAGCATTCCACCACGGTGCGTCTGTTTCCCGTTTCTGTCTGCAAACTCTTCAAAGGCATTCACTATTTCGTGACCTAGGTTGTCTACTGCTCTATCTAGTTCCAAGGGTATCCTGAAGGTTCGTTGGAAAGATTTAGCTCTAGAGTTGACCTGAATTTATCCCAGTTTGTTTTCCTAGGGTTTTTTTTTAGGGCTGTATCTTACCTCAAACAAAATTGTCCTGTGGTCGGACATGAATTCTTCTGGTAACACATGCCAGTTCCTAATTTGGGGTTTGATTGAATTGGTTGCCAGAGTTATGTCTAGCACCTCTTCTCTTACCTTGGTAACAAATGTCGGCATGGAGCCGACTTTACAAATCTCTAGGTTATTGTTTAAAATAAATTCTAGTAGTTGCTCACCTCCGTTGTTAACATCAGTACTGTCCCAGATCACATGATGTACGTTGGCATCACATCCGATGATAAGGGGGATCTTGTTCTTCCGGCAGTGGTCCACTAGCCCGAGTATTTCTAGCGGTGGACAGGCTTCCTCCCCAGCAAAGTAGGCGGAGGCCACTGCTAGCTTCTGTGTAGCTCCTGTGCCGTCGATGGAAATGGCGACACAGTCCCTGCTCAGGAACTCTGAAAACATATTTTAATTGATATCTTTCCTTATAACAATGCATGATCTGGGAGGTAGTTCTGCTGGATCGCATATTACCTTGGTGTCCTTCGTGTACAGGTGCACCATGGTTCCTGTACAAGGACTAGCCCTAGGTGTTGGGAGGTGATCATCCTGGCCAAGACAGCAGATGCTGCTTTGGCCCGATGGATGTTCACCTGGGCTATCCGAGTGCTGCTTGTTGCAGCCATCAGATGGGGGTTTGGTGCCCCGTGATTTCTGGTGAAGAGAGCGAGCAAGTCTCTCCACCACCGTCTATCACGGTGACCTCCGCCTCATCACAGCTGTCATCCAGGAGGAGCTCCTGGGCCAGCTCTTGGGATGACATGGGGTGTCCATCCCCCTGGTCGTCCCCAATCTCCATGACAGATTGACTGTCCTCCCCACACTGCGACGTCGACTCCACACTCAGTGGTTCGAGGGTATCCTCGACAGCCTCGCAGGTGCCTTCTTTGGACGCCTCTTCCGGAGCTTTCATAGTCTTCTTCAGACCGCTCACTGTGACGTGACCATACCGGAAGTTGAGTTGGTGGTCACACTCCACTATCTCATCCCTTCCGGTCTGGTCCATCCCTACTACGAGGAGTGCACCAGCTCCGTCGTTTCTCCTGGAGATGACCTTCCAGGCGTCTGTTTGAACGCGGTTCTGGAAACCGATGAAGGCCAGAATCTCCTCGTTCGTCCTATCTGCGCTCCTCGGGCAGAACAACGTGGCGTTATATACTGCCGGGATGTCGTCTCCCGTGCGTGTTTCAAGGGGTACTCCCTTCCAAGTCCGCAGCTGAGGTACGGCAAGTTTTAGCCACTCAGCTGTGCCCTCGTCCAGGCAATCGATTATCAGGTGACCCACCCTGAAGTAAATCCCCATGAAAACGACCGGACCGCTCCACGCTGACGTGAGCATCTCGTCCATGATGGACTCCTGTAGTCCAGACAGGTCCTCATTGGTCAGGCTGACCACCTCTTCGGGAGGATGGCCACCTTTATGAACGATTCCTTCTTGGCAGCCTCCGCGTATGTCGGACGGGGTCCGGAGGGCGGTGGTGCCGGGCCAGAGGGTCGTCCTCCGGCGGGTGTCGGTTGATGGTCTCGGCGAGGCTGGGAAGGTATCTTCCTGGCCTGCACCTTTGCCTTCTCTACCGCTGCTGCTGCTGATGTACTAGGTCCATCATGCCTAGGGGCCCGTGAGGTTGTCTTACTATCCACCTTGCCATGCCTGGACGTTTTGGGGGTGTCTGCGGGTGGTGTGCGGCTGGTGTTGCTCCTAATGCCGGTTGCTCCCTCGGCTCCTTTACCTGAGGTACCACTTGACTTTTGACCCTGGCAGGCCACGCCTGTTCGGGTCATCCAGTCCTCCGGGCTGTCCTAGGGCTGGAAGGGCGTCTTGCTTCTTCAGCTGTCTAATAGATTGTGGCCTATCAGACGAGGGTGGACGGCTGGCGGGAAGTCCTGCGCACACCACGCTCGGCTGGGCACCTGGGGGTCTGGCCTATGGGGCCGGTTGCGCCGCCGCCTGGGGTCTGTGCCGTCGGGAAGTGTCTTGCGACACCGGTTGCAGGGATATCCTGCGGGATTTTTAACGTATTCTTGTTGGACTTCATGAGTTCCCACGAGTTGCGGAGAAATATAGGTCCGCCCGGGCAGAGATCCGCCGTACCCGGGTAAGGCGCAGTTAGGACAGACGGTCGCCACTTGTCTGAACCCTCCGTTTGCGACTGGGCTGTTTGTTGATTCGGGCCCCCAGCCAGGCTGACTATCAGCACGGGTCGGATGACACCTTAGTCCGGCACCGAGGTGAGATGTGGGGGATAGGATGGTGGTAGGTAGTTGTGAGGGAGGGGTGTGTAAGGCTACGGTGGTAAAACGGCCAAACAAGCGTCTTGTCGGTATACCTTCGTAGGTATACCCGCTGTTTGTCCGGGGTTGCTTATTCGCTTACGCTTATTCGCTTAACTTTCCCGGAAGGCCGTTCGCTATCCGCAACCTGCGACCCGCCTGGTGGCCCCAGCTAAGCTTCCCTTCGAACCATCTCACCAGTTCTTGAGGACCAAGTTCTTCCGAGTTAGATGGGCTTCAAATGTTATGATCTCGCCATATTCGGCTGACGGTTTCTATCAGGCACGTATCCGGGGGTGCCCGGGGTGCCCGAAATCCTCGATCCTCCCTGTTTTTTTTTGAATCTATTCGAATAAGTCCACATTTTTTTGATTAATTTTTGTCCTTGAGCAACGCCTGAAACAAATTTCTTGGATACGTGCCTGGTTTCTATGGAACGTTTGGAGCCCATTTCGTTATCAATTAAAAAGTCAGTTTTGGAACTTGATATCTCTGGGTTAACCCTATTTTTGCGGCCTTTATTCCGTTAAAGCTGAAGACCCTGCTCCCAGCACTACTATTTTTATGAACATCAATTTTGAGAAAGTATTGTTAATAAATCATGAAAAACAAAAAAAAAGGGTTTGGAATGTAACAAAACTTTTTTCGGTTTTTAAATGCTTTTGCTCGTTTAACTTCGAAGCCCGAAAGTGTTCCAAAAATAGTTTTCAAAAAGGTGAGGTGAGGCACTACTATTTCATTGAACACAGCTGTAAATATTTTGGCAAAATTTTATGTTGATAGACTTTACACTAAACGAAAAACGTTTTCTGCTATAATGTTTGCTCGAACGAATTTTAAATGTGTATATTTAGTCAAAAAAATCAATACCTACAGATCTATTAAAATATTTAAAGAACGTAATTAATATAAATAATAAATTCGATCCTCACGGTCAAAGGGATTTTATTTCACCATGACACGGTTGGGGGGAATCATCATCCCATTAAGCAAGAAGGAAGCTTTATTGCCGGTTACAAGCTAATGAAAAAAACTATACAGATCTATTAAAATAACATTAAAATAAAAAAAATAAACACTAAAATGATTAGAACAAACTCGATCCTCATGTTCAAAGGGCTCTAATTTCACCAAGAACGGTTGGGGGAATGAAAAACTTTAATGTGGTAAAGTTGAAAGCAATGAAGTAGTGCGTCTCAGATTGCAAGGCAACGGTTTGAGGGATAAAGTAAAAAAAAAAGTGCATATTGTAAAATACACCTAAAAAGGTTCCCAAAATTCATCACAAATTTTGGACAGACAATTTTAGTATTCTGCAAGTCAGACGATCGAGTAACCACCGATATCTAACAAATATATACCCATAATATTATTAAATACAGTGGAGGTGTCGTGATGGTTTAAGAGTGCGTTTTTCACCCTAGTGTCGGTCCACTCAATGGCTTAAAACCTGTTAAAACCCTGTTACCCAAACGACTATTTTTTTAATACCTCAGGGAAAGAATTATATGTGTACTTTTGTAATTGTGCTTATCCTTTTTATGAATTTAAAAACTAGATTTTTTTTTTGCGATGCCAGTTTTTGACTATTATCTGTCATGAAGTACCATTTGCACTCAAGTATTATTTTTCCACTTCATTCATTTGTAAACCATGTTTAAAAAAAGTCGTGTGTATGCAACTCTAGGTTTTCAAAGGAAATAAGTATATGTGCAGGTTGATATTAATGTACTTTCCCGTGTCGGCAAGTTTTTTAAGGTGTAACTTAAAAAATTTCTTAGCTTAGCAGAATTACTAAGTTAAATTGTTTTTATCCGTTTGGAAAGAAAAATTGCATTAGTATATTTAATTTTTTACGGTAGAATGCCATGTGGAACGCATTTTTAGGGGAAAGATCGTGGGCTGATCAATGGGCTGGCCGAATCTGGCAAGACATACATCTCATATCTTGCCGCCAGACTTAATCGGCATAAAAACACAATTTCGAACTCTTCCTTAAAAATCCGGAGATGTATGGGAAAATAATGCGTAGCGAAAGACCTTCAGAAATCGACTGCAAGGTGCAAGAGGCAAATTTGGCTTTTAGCTGTTCAAGACAACAAGTCTTGCATGAAGATTATAAAGTCAACTGAAGCTTGACATATCTCAAATCATATCAATCAAATTTGAAAAGAAAACGAGACCACAACGTATGCTTCCCGCGACGCTGTACCGAGATTATTTAAGCGACACATTACAGCAGTGAGGATGAGCTCGAACAATACAAGTTTTGGTCAGAGGAGATGACAAAAGTTCTTTTTTGGGACGAAAAAAATTTAATTTAATGACGGCCCTGACTCCTGCCAAAAGTATTGTGCACGACAAAAGGCAGCCACGGCAGCACTCCCATAAACGAAATCATGATGGGTGATCACTTTTGGATTTGGGCAGGATTTGGTTATGCTGGAAAGTCTACTGTCTGTTTAATTAGTAAACCAGGACCTATGCAGAAATGTATGTAGAGTTGATTGGAAATCAGTGCTCGATTAAATTTTCTGGAAACTGTGGCCAGGTTGAGTGGATTTTTTCAGCAAGACAACGCTTCAACCAAATCCGCACGAAAAACAATGGAATTTTTTTAATGACAGGAAAATATATTTATAGCAAGTCGGCTCCGGACCTAAACACAGTTGAAGACCTTTGGAGAATATTATCCAACAAAGTTTACAAGAACGGACGCCCTCTTTTATACGGTAAACGACCTAAAAAAGCATTGCTCCAGGAATGGGATCAAAACCCTACAACTCTCCAAAACATGGCAACCTTAATGCCAATCACGCGTTAATCAAATCTTTTATTATTTTTAAAATTTAAGTTTTTACTAAACAAGGAAAGAACGCTATAGTCGGGTTTTCCCGACATATAAGATTTGCGATACTCATTGCATTGCCTCTTAAAAACAGCTTACTAGCTTTCTTAAAAGAAGAGGCCTACTTCTGGGGGCAGCCAAGTGATGATTTTAGCGCCCATTTCAAAAAAAAAGTTTATCCTACTTTTGAGCGCGAATACCAAAATTTTTACGCACTTGTATGCACAATTTCTTGAAAATGGCCAGATTTTCAAGAATTTTTAGATATTTGGGTAGATATTTTCATTTTAAACAACATTAAGGACCAGCTTTTCTCTAGCATTAAAAATGTGGACACCAGCAAAAAGTTTTTTCCGGTTTGTGGGCGAGTAAAAGGGGCGTGGTCAGGTTTTGAGTCTATAAATGTGCCTTGTTCATAGAAGTCTGTGTGCAAAATTTGGTGGTTCTAGCAATTTTATAGTAATCAAGTAGCTTCGATGTTGGGACAGACAGACATTTGATCGTTTACAGTGCATTTAAGTTGTTCAAGTATTTGAAAAGTGTGAAAGCGAAATGTTATTGAAAAGTAAAGCATATATTAATGGTAAATAAACTAAAAAATAAAAATCTATGGCAAAAGTGGTTTTGTGGGTGTTTTTATTTTTGGCTTACTAATTACCGATACTATTGCATATTAATTTGGACATATGTATCTTGTAATATTTAGCCATCCATAAAGCTAACTAATATAAGAAACATACTTGTTTCGTCATGCGTAAAAATTTGGGATAAGTGGGGCTTGTTGTCATAGTTTTGTTTTTGGCTACCATTTTTTTGGGGGTTTTGGGCACCCTGGGAAAAAAATGCTGCAAATGGAAAAATATGGAAAAAAAACCGCAACCAATATCAACATAACGACAATTTATTTATTTCAAAGACTACATAGGCGTTATTAATCGTCGGAAACACAATTTTGACATGTGTAATGACTGGCCCGCATGTCAACACATTTCGGACGAAAAGCTCGATCGCAAAATTACAAATCTTGGTGATAATCCCTCTCAGCGGGAGAGGATCCTTTTCCAAGAGCCTAAGATTTCTACAAGAATGTTCTAGAGGGTTCCAAACAAATTTTGAAAACAATTTTACAAGAAATTGTAGGTTATAAAAAAATTTGCCAAAAAAAACGGGTGCCCACAACTCCCCCAATTTTGGTGCCCACAACAAACTTTAGCAGACATTTTAAGAAGTAATTAAAAAATGTGTTTGCATAAATGTTTTGGTTCAAATCGATATTGTTCCATTTAGTATAATACTTTGACTAAATAAAAATGCATTACACTTACCTTCTTAATCGATTCACTTTAATTAATACACTATTGAAAATCTTTGAAAAAAACTTCACCACCTTTTCCAAGCACAAAAAAAACAATTCGTTCATTTCAAAAAGCAAACGCGTTCGTTTACTTTGATATTTGGCATAAATCATACATAAGGTAATTGCTTGCGAATGACATTACCAAAAAAAGTCAATCTTCATTTTGTGAAAAGATACGTAGGGGTGCCCACAACCCCCACTTCTCCCTACATATGTATTTTTCTTAATATTTATATTGGACTGATCCCATTTTTCATTTTAATAACTTTAATGGAAAAAAAAATCCCCTTTTGATAAACACTAATCAGTTTTTTACGATTTAATTATGAACAATTAAATTTATTTTTTGTGTGTAATCATTTAGTTAAGAAGTAAAGAACCTATGTGGGCCATCCTCTTCTGAAGAATTTCCCTACCTACGTTGTTGAGCGGAAGACACAAATTTGTGCATCGTGTTTGAACCGCGTATATCTTAAAAATCTTTATTCAGAAAAATTTGAAATTTTTACTGAATATGTATTAACTCAAAATCATTCAATTTAAAATTTAAATTTTTAAATTAAGCCTACACAAAAAAATATTTTTAAGTTTTACCTTGGAAAAAAAAATTGCAGGTGAGATTAATTACGTAAAACTCGCAAACAGATCAAACAATTGAAAAACGTGGTATACTTAGTTATAGGACTTTTAATAAGCTTTCCAAAAAGGTCAAATGTGTCATACCTTTCTTTAGAAGAAGTCACTATAAAAGTAGTTCAAAGGTCTAAAAACGTGCAAAAAATGTGTGCAGGTAGTTTGTTTTACCATCAACCCTTTTTTGGGTCATTCCAAAGGGAGCTGTCGGCACCTCCACCTGGCGGTCATAAATGATTTGGGTGATTTGTGACCGTTACTTTTATTAGCAATAGTACCTAAAACCACAAATACCCCCTTTTTGGACATTTTTAGTTTTAATTATGGGATTAAAACAATTTTTTTTATAAGAATAATAATTTTAAAAACAAATAATACTAGTTTTCTAGTATGTTTGTGGTATTATTTATCAATTTTGTATAAAATAAATGTAATTTTTCAACAATATTGGTTGTTTTTCTTAAAGTTTTACCAAAGAAGGGTATGACACATTTGACCATTTTGGAAAGCCTATTGAAAGCCCTATAACGTAGTATATCAAGTTTTTCAATTGTTTGATCAGTTTGCGAGTTTTACGTAATTATTCGAACCTGTTTTTTTTTTATTCAAGGTAAAACTTAACAATTTTTTTAGTGTAGGAATAATTTAAAAATTTAAATTTTAAATTTAATGATTTTGAGTTAATACATATTTAGTAAAAATTTCAAATGTTTCTGAATAAAGGTTTTTAAGATATACTCCGTTCAAACACGATGCACAAATTTGTGTCTTCCGCTCAACAACGTAGTTAAAAAAAGTTTTTTCTAATATAATCCAAGATTACCAACAGATTTATTTAAAAATCGGCAAACTTGTTTAGAATCGTTGAAGACGAGTTGTCAGAAAAATTCAGATCGATAGCTTTCACACAACCCGAGATATTTACAAGCAAAATCGAAATGGAACAAAAATGTTCCTTCCGCTCACAAAAGGGTTAAATTTTTGTTCCATTTCGATTTTGCTTGTAAATATCTCGGGTTGTGTAAAAGCTATCGATCTGAAATTTTCTGACAGCTCGTCTTCAACGATTTTAAACAAGTTTGCCGATTTTTAGATAAATCTGTTAATAATGTTGGATTTTATTAGGGAAAACTTTTTTTAACTACGTTGTTGAGCGGAAGACACAATTTTGTGCATCGTGTTAAAACCGCGCATATCTTAATAACCTTTATTCAGAATAACTTGAAATTTTTACTGAATATGTATTAACTCAAAATCATTAAATTAAAAATTTAAATTTTTAAATTAAGCCTACACTAAAAAAAAAATTTTAAGTTTTACCTTGAAAAAAAAATTGCAGGTGAGATTAATTACGTAAAACTCGCAAACTGATCAAACAATTGAAAAACGTAATATACCACGTTATAGGGATTTGAATAAGCTTTCCAAAAAGGTCAAATGTGTCATACCTTTCTTTAGAAGAAGTCACTAAAAAATTAGTTCAAAGATCTAAAAACGTGCAAAAAATGGGTGCAGGTAGTTTTTTTTTACCATCAACCCTTTTTTTGGGTCATTCCAAAAGGAGCTGTCGGCACCTGCACCTGGCGATCATAAATTATTTGGGTAACGTTTGACCGTTACTTTTATTAGTAAGAGTACCTAAGACCACAAATAAATCCAAATAAACCCTAATGTCTTTTTGGAAATGACGCACCTGCTACGAACCAAAACCAAATTAAACCATGAAAATGTTGACTGGAATCGGGTATAAAAGATGGACCTACAGCGCTCTTAGATCATTCAATTTTGAGAGCTCAACCATGGATAAACTAACACAAGAAGACATCGAGAGAATACTTTGGGAGTACGATACCGACGAGGACCAGGATGGATCTGCTGCATCTGACGTGGAACTGGAAGGCGACATAGAAATGGACGAATACGACTACGATTCTGATGACAGCGTGGATTTGGCCAGCACATCTGAAGAGCCGACCCCGGTTCCTCCTCCTGATGACAGCGTATACTTTACGCTTCCATCAAAAGATGGAACTATGTGGAGTTCAACTCCACTGTTCCACAGGCAAGCTGCGAGAAGAAATGTCCTCCGCAAACGCGGTGGTGCGAATCCTGGGTTCAACGTACTATCAGCGATGGATGTCTTCAAGAGGATAATTACGACAGAGATTTGTTCCGTCATCCTAAAAGAAAGCAATCGTAAGGCACTTCAATCCTGCCCTGGATTTAAACCAATTACTAGGATGGAATTAGATGCCTTTTTTGGAATTCTTCTTTTCTGCGGCGTTCATAGGTCAAACAAGGAGCACCTGACGGAACTCTGGAATCCTCAACATCTGCCCCTTATAAGAGCTGGAATGGCGTTTAACCGTTTCAAAGCAATTCTTCGTCATATTAGATTCGACTCCAGCGCCACCCGAGTCAGTCGTGCCGCTGAAGACAAAGCTGCCCCTATTCGAGATGTTTGGAATATGTTAAACAATAATTTAAAAAAAGGTTGTAATTTTATAAAATGTTTTTTTGTTATAAATAATTAAAAATAAAATTCGCAGGTTATATGCCCCGACAGGGCCTTACCTGTGACGAACAGTTGTATGGCTACAGGGGGCGAACGAAGTTTACCCAATATATGCCTTCAAAGCCAGAAAAATATGGAATAAAAATATTTTGGGTTTGCGATTCTGAAACGTCTTACCCATTGCAAGGCGAGATTTACACTGGGAAACCTCTGAATGGGGAACGTCAGCTGAACATAGGCGAAAGAACAGTTCTTAACTTGTGTTCCTATTACAAAAAATCAGGCCTAAATGTCACAACAGACAATTTCTTCACCTCCCTTCAATTAGCCAGAACTTTAAAATCTTGGGATATGACTCTGGTGGGCACAGTGCGAAGAAATAAGCGCTTTCTTCCTAACAACATGCAGCCAGATAGGGAAAGACCTATATTTTCCTCAGAATTTGCACATAACTATGATGCCACTATTTGCTCATATGTCCCCAAAAGAAAAAAGGCTGTCATACTTCTATCAACCCAGCATTTAGATCAAGCAATAGACCAGAGCAATAAATTTAAGCCTGAAATAATTACTTATTATAACCAAAACAAAGGGGGAGTTGACACTATGGACAAGATGCTAGCTGAATATACTTGCAAGCGCCGAACCCTACGTTGGCCTCTCTCTTTTTTTTACAATATGCTTGATATTGCAGCTTTAGCCTCTTACATTATTTATACGGAACACAATAAAGGGAAAACGTCTTCTGATCAGAGAAGAACTTTTATAAAGGACCTTTGCAAAGAGCTGTGTAGGGAAAATGCGACAATGCGATCACAAAATCCACGAGTAACGAATAAACCGTATCTAAGACAAGCATTTCAAGTCGTATATCATCCCAACAACTATGATACTGCTTTCCACTCACCTGCACTTGCAAAGGAAAAAATTGTGGGGACATGTACGTTTTGCAAAGCAGAAGATGATGTTAGGAGGAAGACTCGAAATTCATGCTATAAATGCACCACTCCTATATGCAGTTCTCACTCAATAACTCATAGAATATGTAACAACTGCAGATAATTTATATAATACAATTAATTAAATAAGTTAGAATTTAAAGAAATGTATATTTAATTTATATTATAATAATTAAGGGATTTAAACAATGTATTTTTTACAATAATAATAATATAGAACTAAAAAATGTTACTTTTCTAGTAAATTTGTGGTTTTTGTCAATATAAATATATAAATGTACTTTTTCACAATACTGGTTGTTTTTTTTTAATAGTTTTACCTTTTGGAATGACCCAAAAAAGGGTTGATGGTAAAAAAAAAACTACCTGCACACAGTTTTTGCACGTTTTTAGACCTTTGAACTAATTTTATAGTGACTAGTTCTAAAGAAAGGTATGACACATTTGACCTTTTTGGAAAGCTTATTCAAATCCCTATAACGTGGTATATCACGTTTTTCAATTGTTTGATCAGTTTGCGAGTTTTACGTAATTATTCTCACCTGCAATTTTTTTGTTCAAGGTAAAACTTAAAAATTTTTGTTAGTGTAGGCTTAATTTAAAAATTTAAATTTTTAATTTAATGATTTTGAGTTAATACATATTCAGTAAAAATTTCAAACTTTTCTGAATAAAGGTTTTTAAGATATACGCGGTTCAAGCACGATGCACAAAATTGTGTCTTCCGCTCAACAACGTATAAAAAATCTTCCGCTCACACAAAGGTTAATCAATTACAAGGTGCCGTCGTTAGGACTTTTGTTATTTTGGCACATCAAGGAATGTAACACGAAATTATTTAGAACACTAAATATCTTATAGTCAATTCGCACTAGCCACCATCTTCCGTCTACCGTTGACAGTCAATTATGGTGCACAAGAGCTTGCCGTGTCAAATTTTCTCAAAATATTCCACCGCCAATTTTTGCATGTTCCTATCTCAGACTGTTTTACCCAGCCGATATGCGATATTTTTGGGTGCATCACTAAAAAAAACATTTCACAACGAAAAAAGACAACATTGTCAACGGCGTTATTTAAATGGCAGAATCAGAAAAAAAATGCCCGGCTAAAGATTTAATATTTGTTTTTTAGTGTTTTAACATTTTTCCTAATTAATTAGTTTAGTTTTTAATTAATTTTTTAATTAATCAGTTTCGAAGCTTACATCATCGCGGACTGAGTGGACCACGGAAATGAAGAGTGCGGTGGTCGTCGGACTTGATAGGATCCCGAAAGAAGTCGCACTCATCTACCAGAAAATGGCAATGACGGTAGAGGAACGGGAGTTTGGTATTTCCTAGAGCCACCTAGCGAGCGGAAAAAAATAGTGTCATCCACTCTGCCCATGGAGCGGAATGACATCCAAAGCGAGCAGCAGCAGGAGACCCGAAAGTGCCAATGTGTACCAAAAAAACTTAATAAACAAGAATTTATTAGTTTTAAAACATGTTTTCAAAAAGTGAAGCCCACTGAATAGCAGGATTGTTCCTTTCCAGTAGACGGTAGTTGGTGGCAATGTGGACACGTATTCCAGTTTTTCACCTTTTTCTCATCGGTCCTCCAAATTTCGCTGATATGTGAACAGGTTAGTACATACTTAAATCCTATTCCCACCATCCACTATTTTTTTCTAGTCCATAACACTGCGCAACAACTCATACAAAATAAGTTCTATATATTACAATAATGTTTGTAAAGTGGTGGTTAAGTTCTCAAACGGTAGAAAACAGGCGCCTCTACTTAAATGCAGCTTATTTCTGGTGTAGATTATTTTTGTTGTAGGTTTTAAAGCTTGTTCACAACAAATCTTTTTTTTTGATTAGTGGCGAACAACACTGTAATAAGTTAACATTATAAGTATATTAATGTTTAGTATATAAAGTTAAAATAACATTTTAGTATATTACTATCGGTAACTATTAAGATTATATAAATAAGAATATGCAGCAACACTTGAATAAAAGGGACGCTAAGGAGCTAACGCGCCACGCTAAACAAAATAATTAAATCTTTTAATTATAAGCCAATCAGGCCTATTGCATGGTGTCAGAATTAAAAATATTATTAAACACGTAATGGAGACCAGAAAAGGTCTTTTCTGATGTACATGATGGCCGCTGGAAAAGACACTGACACAGAAGCAAAAAAAATTGAAACTTTTCTTTGGCTTGCTGGACCAAGGGTGAGTATTTTGCAAAGTGTCCAGCTTTTCCGCAGACATGGCACATTATCCCTTTAGCCTTGCACTCCGATGGACTATTGATTATATGGTGATTGATGGTTATAGTTGAAAAGCGCCCCACAGTTGTAGCATCGACGAGTCAATGCGTTGATCGAGTTGTTTTCCACGGACTTTCCACGACTTTTTTTTGACGGCTTCCAGCAGGTCTCGTTTGTCAACTCAATAGCCACCTACAAGGGTGGTCGGCATGTGGACCACATAGTGGATACTGCATCAATAACAATAAGCTCATTAAAGTTATAGAAAAGAAGAAAAAAGGTAAGAAACACACAGTACAAATAATAATACTTTGTAAAATAAAAACACATCAAACACATTTCTCTTTTTTGTTTTGTGATACAGCATCATGGAGAACTGCCGCAAGTCAGCCGGGGGCGCCCTGTCCATCGAACAGATGTATCAGAAGAAGTCGCAGCTGGAGCACATCCTCATGCGTCCGGACTGTTACATCGGATCCGTCGAGTACACCAAGGAGCTGATGTGGGTGTACGACACCGAGAAATCCCGGATGGTGCAAAGGGAGATCTCATATGTGCCTGGCCTTTACAAGATCTTCGACGATATCCTCGTAAATGCGGCGGACAACAAACAGCGCGACAAGTCCATGAACACCATCAAGATCGACATCGATCCGGAGCGGAATGTTGTGTCCATATGGAACAACGGCCAGGGCATCCCGGTGACTATGCACAAAGAGCAGAAGATGTACGTTCCCACGATGATCTTTGGTCACCTGCTGTCCTCGTCGAATTACAACGATGAGGAGAAGAAGGTCACAGGCGGCAGAAACGGCTACGGAGCAAAGCTCTGCAACATATTCTCCACCAGCTTCACCGTGGAGACCACCACGAAGCAGTACAAGAAGAGCTTCGAGTAGACATGGGTCAACAACATGGGCAAGGCTGAATACTCTTTTTAGTTTGAAAACATCTTCTTATCCCGAATAACCCACAGATCAAGGAATTCAATGGCACTGATTTTACTCGCATTACATTTAGCCCCGATCTGTCTAAGTTTAAGATGGAGCGTCTTGATGATGACATTGATGATGATGTCGCGACGCGCTTATGATGTTGCCGCCTTATCCAAGGGCGTATCTGTCTTCCTTAACGGCAATAAGCTGACCGTCAAGAACTTTAAGGACTACATTGATTTGCACG
This sequence comes from Drosophila oshimai, assembly GCA_018150695.1. Lineage (NCBI taxonomy): Eukaryota > Metazoa > Arthropoda > Insecta > Diptera > Drosophilidae > Drosophila > Drosophila oshimai. The sequence goes on from JAECWM010000276.1 coordinate 231,385, forward strand.
TCAAACCCACGGACGATGACTCTGGTCCACCCATAAAAATCGTATACGAGGTAGCCGCGGCTTCCAGCAGGTCTCGTTTGTCAACTCAATAAACACCTACAAGGGTGGTCGGCATGTGGACCACATAGTGGATACCGTCATCAATAACAATAAGCTCATTAAAGTTATAGAAAAGAAGAATAAAGGTAAGAAACACACCGTAAGATGTTTAATAATGAATACAATACCAAAATTCATTTTAGATCGTGAAATATTTATAAATTTGTAGAATTAGATTTATTAATTTAATTTCTATTAGTTTATCTTGTTTTTTATTAAGTTTATATTTTTTATTAAAAAATATATTATATTTTATTGAGTGAGAACTCGGTGACTCGGGACTCGGTGAGCGGCACGGCCAACGTTGCGAAGTTTTTTATAAATCGCCGGTACCATCCTGCGGATCCAAGAAAACCTCGGACTTCCTTCATGGTCCTCGGCTCTGGCATCTTCCTGATTGGCGCTACTCGATCCGGATCCATCCGCAACTGACCTCTCCCGACGATGAACCCCAGGTAAGTCAATGACTTGAAACAAAACTTCGACTTACTGAGTCCAATCGTAAATCCTGCTTCCTTCAGGCACTCGGCGACTCGACGTAGATACCTTAGGTGCGTCTGGATGTCTGGGGCCAGTATCAAGAGGTCATCCAGATAGACGAAGACATTGGAGCGAATCTCGGCTGGGATAACTCGGTCCATCAGTCTAACCAGCCGCTGCGCAGCGTTGCAGAGTCCAAACGGCATCACGCGGAACTGGTATAGAGGCCGACCAGGAACCGTAAACGCGGTGAACTCCTTGCTTTTAGCGTCCAGCTCGATCTGCCAGAACGCGAACTTTAAATCTACGCTGGAGATGTACTGCGTCTGATCGATTCTGGACAGGATGCCGTCAATACTGGGTAGCGGGTATGCGTCCTTGAGGGTCAAGTCATTTAACTTTCGTGCATCTAAGCAAAACCGGTCTTTTCCAGGTCTCGACACCACCGTTGTCCGATTGCTCCATGGACTCTTGCTCACCTCGATGACTCCAAGCGCCAGCATCTTGTCAACCTCATCCTCGACCACCTTCTGCTTCGCTGGAGACATGGGTTAGGGTCGATCTTTGAAGACCTTGGCTCCGTCGATCAGCTCTATCGTGTGCTTTTCGAGGCTTGTGGTTCCCAAGCCATCCCTCTCGAAGGTCAGAAACTCTTGCTTGATCCTCTCAAGCTCTCGACTGTCGTCGTCGGATAGCGTCCAGGATTCGGGATCGTCCACCTGCTCGTTGTCTTCCTCATGTTCGGCGTAGTGCTCCATATCCCTAGCGTGGATTTCTTCGGCCTTCATCACGCTTCCGGGATTGGCGATGCCTACCACTGCTGGAGCCAAGCCGAATGCCTGCCAAAAGTCGACGCCAAAGTATGCCGCCTGCTCCAGGTACGGGCACAAATAAAACAGGACCTTCTCTGTCCTTCCCTTGTACTCCACAGGTAACTCGACGCGTCCTATGATCGACCGATCCTCTCCGGCAGCCGTTCGGACTACAGACAGGTACTTTTGGATGGGCACATTTAAGGACTCCACAAGCTCTCTGCCGCCTTTTCCCAGCAGACTGACGCTCGCTCCGGTGTCCAACAATCCTGTCAGCTGCTGAGTCAGGATTCGAACTTCGGCAAAGGGTCTAGGATCTTGCGTTCCACCACGCTTCACGGCAGCTACAACTTCTTGTCGTCTAGCCCGCCGTCTTCTGAAGCGCGCTCGGGCCTTCTGGACTTTCCGGGACACTACCGTCATTCCACTCAACTGGTGCCCGGCAAAGATCCTGTTCCTCGTCTCCAAGTACCGCCGCATCCTCTCTTCATAGGGCAAATATTTTAATGGCCTTGAACTATCGCTATTCTTGCTATTCTTAGTAACTAAACATTTATCTAATCCTAGGACCTCTACTGCTTCACGGGATTCTTCTCTGGGCGTCTCCATCCCGCTCTTGGATCGCCCAGCCGACCGTTTTCCGCGCACTATGGGCATTTTGGGGAGATGGTATCTGGCCTTCCACACCGGAAACAGAAAAGCTTGTACTCCGTCACCGTGCAGTCGCGGAAACCGTGGTCCATCGCCTTGCATATCCAACAGCCCGGTCGGACTGGATTCCGGGCTCGTGGATGCACCTCCTCTACTTCGTGCCACTGCCGATCGTCTTCCGGCTCGGGACCAACTGCCTCGCTCACTCTGGGCTTGGGTTCCTGCGGATACCTCATCGGCTGGCCATACGAAGGCCGTCCTCGCCGACCGAAGCTGCGTTCTACGTCGATTGCCTCCCTACGCAACTCGTCGACCGTGAGTAGGTTCATGGCGTAGATAAACCTCGCAACGCTCTCTCTCATCCCCTTCTTTATTATTTTAACCACTTGCCGCTCCGGAAGTGGCTTTTCGAGGCGAGATGCCAGCTGCTGAATCACGTGCACATACTCCTCCACCGTTTCCCCTGGCTGCTGCTCCCTCTGCAAGAGCTGGTGCATCTTGTCGTGCTCCGATTGATGACCCCGGAATCGGCACATCAGCGCGTACCGCAGCTGTGCCCACTGCCTAACCTTGCGGTGGCGTACGTGCACCCAGTACCACTCGCGAGCTCGTCCGGTTAGCAGCACGTGGAAGTTTCGGAGCACCTCTTGCCAGTCGCACTTGTACTGCCGCTGCAGGAACTCCAGCCGGAATATAAAGTCCTCCACCGAGTTGCGCTCATCCGCCCCGTCGAAAGAAACGTTCCAACGCTCCACACGGACCGGTTGGCTGCCGTTAGTGGGTGCTACGTTGGCGTACGTAGGATCGTCCTGCTGAAACCGCACCGCCCTATGGTTCTCGGCCCGCCAGTCTCGCTGACCGCCTTCGTAGCGTCGCGGGAATTCAAAATCGTGAGCGGATCCGGGACTGCTGCTGCTGCTGACCATTTCTGGGGTACCTAGGTCATACCTCGGCGGCCTTGAGGGAACCCTTGATGGCTGCCTGAACTCTGCGTTGCCCACTTCCCGAGTGTCCATAGTGCCCCTCGATAAACCTTCGGCACCGCCCCTCGATGGTCCTGCCTGGGCACCTGCGAGGGCTCGACGCCCACCCCAGTCGTATGCTGCTGCTGACCTGGAGGGATCCTCAGCTGTGGCCGCTGGTCAGCGGGTCTTAGTACCTGGTTCATTAATTGCATCATCTCCAAGAACCCAGTCCGGATTTCATCCCGTATGGTCTGACTGATTGTGGAGTCCTGCGCCTTCCGATTTGTCTCGGCGGCCTGAGCGATCACGGCGTTCACTGCCGACGTTGTCCTCGAATCAAAGATTGGATCCCGGAACTGGCCGCTGTTTCCACTCTCATCCAGTTGAAGCAAATGATCCGCTGCCGCTCCAATCTGGCCAAGATCTCGCTGCTGCTGCTTTGGATCCGGCTTGTTTTGCCCGAATCCCACAAAATCCCGGAATCGGCCCAACGGAGTCCTGGGCAGTCCTCCGGCCACAGACTTCCGTCCTCCCACAGGACCTTCATCTTCGGGAGCACCCTCTACATCGGTGGACCACAATTTCTCGTCTTCCCCGGCCGGCGGAACGCCCGATCGAGGACTATAGTCGTGCTTGCTTGCCTTGTCTGGCATTTCATACAAACAAATAAACCCTCCCAAAAATATATAACACTGAAACCAATAAACCAAAATATAACCGCTAAACAATACTAAATAAATAAACAATTGAGAATAATAACAATATATAACCAAACCCGATAAATAACGATATATAAATAGATAAATAAATAGATAAATAAATATATAAATAGATACGAAACAATAATTTAATAACTAACTTCTTCCTACCAAATTCAACTTCCTAATTCTTTTAAGTTTCTTTTATTTTCAGATTGCTAACTGGTGGAATGGAACCGGTCACCAGCCGGTGGACTCCGTGCCTGAACATTTCTTGCGCATTTTTATATTTCCGTCATTTGTCCTGACCGACATGCCGCTCGTCAACTGGACTGGCTTTCAACTGCGTTGATAGCCGCCAGTTAAGGACATCGGCTGCTCGTTGTATCCCCTAGGCCTTGGTTTCGCGCCTGTGTTTTGTTTCTCAAGTCGCGGCGATTGTGCAACGCGTGTACGTCACGGGTCACAATCACACATTTAAGTTTGTAACCGAAATGGAAAACCAAACACCCACGCAGAACCAAAAACCACGGATCAACACATTAAACAAAAAAATAAATAATTTAATAGACAACAAAAACCCCACAAAAACTAAAAATAAATAATGTATACTGAAAAACTAAACCCCTAAAACCTAACTTATCTATCACAGAATTAATCACAGTTTTTATCACCCGTTCAGCGTAACGTGCCATAAGCACGGTGCAGGTGTGAATCGTTCTCCTTGTAAAGGAGAAGATGCCACCTACAGGTCACCGCTGACAGGGATCTGTGCCGAGAGCAAATGGCCTCCATTCCTGGGGACACGCCTCTCGATCTGTAATAGAATCCCCCTGATAATGTTTTTCTGACAGCCATCCCTTCCGGGTGCAGTTGCAGGGAACTTGGAGTTGCCTTGCAAGTCACGGATCGCGAAAGCGAAGGCTGAGGGAAAAAGATACATCATTTAAATTGCGAGACGTCGTCTTCTCGACGATTTATTATTTTTAATTGGGCGCCACTATGTAACGGAACTGCATTTTCTTTCCTGGGGATTAGCTCTGGCTAGCTCCGGATTCTCAGGGCTGAGTACCCCCTATCCCGCAGTCCGTACACAAACATCGATAAACACCGACGTCTCACTCAGGCCATTCGGCCATCTCTAACAAAAATCAGAACAAAACAAACGTAAACAAACGCAAATTTGGACTACTGGGACAACAATGACGGAACTGTGGCATTAGATGGACTTGCCACTGCGCACCCACCCAACCTAGGGTGCCCCAAGCGACTCTCGGGAGGCACCACCCATTTTCAAATGGCCGGAGCCACTGCCAGGCGAACTAGGACCGGTTCATTCCCCCAAAGGTATTTCCTCTTACACAGCCATGTTCAAGTAAGTAAGTACATTTAATACGAATATAATGCTTTACGTCTCTTAATCAACATTACTACTTCGTTACAGTTTCTAGACCATAGATTGACCGCCGTATCAAAAGTTAGGGGATCACAGCAGGATCTTCGCTTGATGAGAAACCTCACAGACGCCTTTAGCTAAATCGCGTTGCAATACGCAAGTGTTTTATTACTGCACCAACAAAAATAACAAGAAGAAGACGCATGCGCGTATTCCCGGGTCACCTAATCCTGAGGAGCTCCAAGGGATGAGAAGGACGTGCACAAGGTAATTATCAGCGCTGTATTATTTCGCACTATACCAAATCTCCGCGATCTGTTTTTAGCAATAACCGGGGGGACAACTCTAAGCTTTCGAAGTGTAATTCGGCACTAATTCACAGCATCTTTAAACGTAAGTATGTACAAAAATAGATATATAACTCCAAGACAATTAACTTTATGAACAAATATTTATGATACGGCGCTGCAGTGCTGCTGCCGCCGCTGGCGAGGATCGCGCCGGAAATTATTACTCTGCTGGAGCACGCAGAGGTTAGGTCGCAGTTTCTCACCGCCGCTGGCGAGGATTAGCCTGCGGCTCCCGGCTTTTTGTGGCTGCTGGCCGAAGCAGGTTGATGGCGGCTCAACAACAATGCTCTGCTGGCCGCAAAAAGGTACTGCTTGCCGGGTTTTACGCTCCCGGAACGGACTCACCGGCGAGGACAATTGGAGTCGGTGATGCCAGACGTGGGATTCCTCCTCCGGAATGTTAAGCCGTGGTGCCAGGTGAGTAGCCCGTTGGTCGCTTAGACTTCGCCGAGCGTGGCCTTTTTCTCCCAAAAATGGCGGCTCTGCCTTTGGGGACTCCCAATCACTTTCCTCCCGAAACTCGTGGCCCGTGCCTGCTCTGGGTCACGGCCACGCTATAAATTTAATTTAAACTATAACTTTTTGACTTTCACTACTTTTTATTTAACTCACTTATAATTTCTTTCAAAATTTATAGTTCACAAGATTTAAACTTTCCCGACGAACTCCCTCGCCGCTCACTGCTCGCTGGTCTTGATTTTACTGACTGCCCGCCTCGTGCCTCTCCGGGTGCCCTATATACCCTTGTTCCTTGTCCGTAGCGTTCCGCCAACGGTTCCCTTTTGCTTTCCCTTTTGCCGCCCAGTGCAACGGCCGCTTTCAAGGCCAAGGTCTTCCGCTCCGGGATTGAGCGGGAACCTCCCCTCCCCCTCTGCTGTCTTCACCTATCAAGAGAGTGCGAGAGCGATCCCGCTACCAAGAACCACCGGTAGGTGGCGCTTAACCCCAGTTTTATGACTGCCTCCTATTTGTGCCTAACGCTAAAGTATTTGTTTGTATTTTTATCGGCAGCACAACTTGAAATGCAACATTATATTAGTTTTAATAGTTATTTTATCAATAATATTATTAATTATTAGTCCTAATTTAATTAGAATTTTATTAGGATGGGATGGTTTAGGATTAGTTTCTTATAGTTTAGTTATTTATTTCCAAAATGTGAAATCTTATAGTGCTGGTATATTAACAGCATTATCAAATCGAATTGGAGATGTGGCTCTTCTTTTAGCTATTGCTTGAATATTAAATTATGGTAGATGAAATTATATTTTTTATTTAGAAGTTATACAAAATGAATTTGAAAATAAAGACTTGGTAGCTTAGTAATATTAGCTGCTATAACTAAAAGAGCTTAAATTCCTTATTCTTCTTGATTACCTGCTGCTATAGCAGCTCCTACTCCTGTTTCTGCTTTAGTACATTCTTCTACTTTAGTTACGGCTGGAGTTTATTTATTAATTCGATTTAATATTGTTTTAAGAACTTCTTGATTAGGACAATTATTATTATTATTATCTGGTTTAACAATATTTATAGCAGCATTAGAAGCAAATTTTGAATTTGATTTAAAAAAAATGATTGCTTTATCTACTTTAAGACAGTTAGGATTAATAATAAGAATTTTTTCTATAGGGTTTTATAAATGAGCTATATTTCATTTATTAACTCATGCATTGTTTAAGGCTTTATTATTTACATGTGCTGGAGCAATTATTCATAATAAAAATAATTCTCAAGATATTCGATTGATAGTGGATTAAGAATTCACATACCTTTAACTTCTGCTTGTTTTAATGTATCTAATTTAGCTTTGAAATTAATTTAAGGTGGCCTCACCATCAAACCTTTTCAGGTGCGCAACCATCTATGGGTGTTCGTCAACTGTCTGATAGAAAACTCCACATTTAATTCACAAAGCAAGGAGAATATGACGCTTAACGCCAAGAACTTTGGCTCCAAGTGTACACTCTCCGAAAAGTTCATCGCTAACGTGTCCAAGTCGGGCATCGTAGAGTCGGTGCTGGAGTGGGTTAAGCTCAAGGCCCAGAACGACATCGCCAAGACGGGTGGGCGCAAGTCGAGCAAGATCAAGGGCATTCCCAAGCTGGAGGATGCCAACGAGGCCGGCGGCAAGAATTCCATTAACTGCACCCTCATCCTCATCGAGGGAGACTCAGCCAAGTCCTTGGCTGTCTCTGGTCTGGGCGTCATCGGTCGTAATTATTACGGAGTATATCCGCTTAGGGGTAAACTTCTCAATGTGCGCGAGGCTAACTTCAAACAGCTGTCGAAGAATGTTGAGATCAACAACTTGTGCAAGATCATCGAACTGCAGTACAAAAAGAAGTATCTTACTAAGGATGATCTGAGGACACTGCGCTACGGCAAACTGATGATCATGACAGATCAGGATCATGACGGCTCCCACATCAAGGGTCTGTTAATCAACTTTATCCACACCAACTGGCCAGAGCTTCTGCGGCTTCCTTTTCTCGAGGAGTTCATTATTATGAATTATGAACTCCTCGAGAAAAGGAAGCCGCAGAAGCTCTGGCTTTTACCGAGTTTTACAGCAACGCCAAATCATTAGTGGAAGTGGATCACAAGCTAGCCAAGGGAGCTACAATAAACTGGTTGGAATCCGGTACAGACAAATCTATCAAAGATAACAAACAAGTAAATTATAATGATTTAAATTTAAGTGTAGTGGGTGTGGACTAAACCGAGTTAAATGGACAAAGACCTTAAATATTAATGGAAATACATTACCTTTAAAGTGGATACTGCTTGGTCCTCAAGAACTTGTGAGATGGTTCGAAGGGAAGCTTAGCTGGGGCCACCAGGCGGGTCGCAGGTTGCGGATAGCGAACGGCCTTCCGGGAAGGTTAGTTGCGAATAAGCGTAAGCGAATAAGCAACCCCGGACAAACAGCGGGTATACCTACGAGGTATACCCACAAGACGCTTTTTTGGCCGTCTTACCACCGTAGCCTTACACACCCCCTACCTACCACCTTCCTATCCCTCACATCTCACCTCGTGGCGTATGTGTGCTCATTATGACGTGATGCTTACAGGCGCGATATCTGGAAAATGGTGGGTCCTACAGAAAAAATCATATGGATCATTTTTGTAGAGCATTTCAATATCTACAACTTTTCTTGTTTTTATTTTTCGATAAACCTTACCGTTTTTGAGAAAAACTCAAAGAAGTCAAAATTTTCACCTGTGACCTTGAAAAACTCAATTAGCTCACCTGGGATCGATGGGGACTTTTCTTAATTTGTTCCTTGGGGTAAACCAAAGGCCTCCACCAAATTTCAGCTCTGTCCGAATTAATGTTATTTCAATGTCGTAGTCCGACTTGAAGGGCTCCTCGCAGCGCAGTAAGCGTAGCTGCATCAGGACGTAGTTGAGCACGCGGGTCTCCTGCTTTGTCTTTAGGGCGTAGTAACAGGTGGCCTGATAAAGAGAGACGGCCAAGCTCCAAAGCCGCCTTCGATGACTGCGACAAATGTGCGCACTTTAATGTGGTAAAGATGAGAAGCAGTAAGTAGTTGTCGTCGGTGAATTGCTGTGGAAAAACAAAGATCGTTGTAAAAAATTTGGGAAAGGTTTCAATAACCTACGTTTATAATGCATTGCAGGGCCTGAAGCTTGTTGTCCGGATCCAGGGACTCAAACTGTTGCTGGGAGCAGGGCGTCTGACTCAAGCAGAACTCCTCGGGAGTGCAGCTCTGCTTATCGTCGTGTTGCCGACTGCAAAAGTATCGCTGGCCTTCGAGTTGGTAGTTTCGTTGACAAGCTGTGGACAGATATTTACAAATTAGAAAAAGTACAAGAAAGAAACACTGTTGTTCCCAAAATCTGTGCATTTTAGGACTACAAAAATGTACACTTAGGCTAAGATTGTGTAATTTCATTATTTCCAAAAAATAAATTTTGCTGCTGGAATTCCCCTATTATATTCGTTTTTGCATGAATACCCATATTTTTTATATTTTGTTCTGAGCGATATTATCGCGATAGTATCGATGCACACCCCCCAAAAATGAAAAAAAGGTCGATGGAGCTAAAACTGATATTTTTGCAGCTCTAATGGAGTCCCCTGCCTCGGTTCCGGCCCCGTCCACATCCTCGCCGTCCTCACCTATCTCGCTGACTGCCCAGCTGCTGGGGAACCCAGTCGAGTAGCTTATCCCGTTGATGATTAGCACAAAAGAAGCGCTGCTGCCGGTCCAGGATCTTGCGAATCACACCTGCGTAAGCTGCCAGTGACTAGTCTAAAGCGAATAAACTTAATACTAAATGATGCCAAGGTCCAATAACATATTTGTTTTTGATGATATTAATATTCAAAGATACATATTTTGAGACATAAATAATTTTGTTAAAACCCTGTATCTTTTTTATTGTTTTTGTTTTTATGACTATTTACAAATTTTTTAAAACGTAAAATAAATGGTTTTGGTTTTCTTAAATATATGTGTTCTTAATTTAAAACAAACAAAATAAGAAGATTTTTAAAAGATCAGTTATTAGGTATACACTGTACATTTCTTCTCGTCCGCAGAAAAAAGAAAATACTGAGCAAACGATTCGGCGGTGATTAATTTATATCGCCTTAAGCTATACCTACAAATAGTTTTGGTACACAGTCGAATTTGTTTGACGAACTTTTTGTCCAACATGAACATGGTTTCGAGCACTGGTAAGTGTTGGTATAATTTATATTCCATTCGAACAAAACGTCAAACAAAAGTTTTGTTTTTAACACTACTTCCAACGGGAAATAGTTTTGACAGGCGACTTTTTTTTGACGGCTTCCAGCAGGTCTCGTTTGTCAACTCAATAGCCACCTACAAGGGTGGTCGGCATGTGGACCACATAGTGGATACTGCATCAATAACAATAAGCTCATTAAAGTTATAGAAAAGAAGAATAAAGGTAAGAAACACACCGTACAAATAATAATACTTTGTAAAATAAAAACACATCAAACACATTTCTCTTTTTTTGTTTTGTGATACAGCATCATGGAGAACTGCCGCAAGTCAGCCGGGGGCGCCCTGTCCATCGAACAGATGTATCAGAAGAAGTCGCAGCTGGAGCACATCCTCATGCGTCCGGACTGTTACATCGGATCCGTCGAGTACACCAAGGAGCTGATGTGGGTGTACGACACCGAGAAATCCCGGATGGTGCAAAGGGAGATCTCATATGTGCCTGGCCTTTACAAGATCTTCGACGATATCCTCGTAAATGCGGCGGACAACAAACAGCGCGACAAGTCCATGAACACCATCAAGATCGACATCGATCCGGAGCGGAATGTTGTGTCCATATGGAACAACGGCCAGGGCATCCCGGTGACTATGCACAAAGAGCAGAAGATTTACGTTCCCACGATGATCTTTGGTCACCTGCTGTCCTCGTCGAATTACAACGATGAGGAGAAGAAGGTCACCGGCGGCAGAAACGGCTACGGAGCAAAGCTCTGCAACATATTCTCCACCAGCTTCACCGTGGAGACCACCAAGAAGCAGAAAAAGAAGAGCTAGAGTAGAGAAAAGACAAAAAAAAAGGGCAAGGAACACAAACACAGGGAAAAAAAATAATTTTTTTTTAAAAAAAAAATTTATATTAAAATAAAAAAAAAAAAAAAAAAAAAAAAAAAAAATATTATTTTTAATTAAAATTTAAACCCACTTATTTTATTTTTAAGGGGGAAGTTTTTTTATATTAATATTAATATATATGGAGACGCGGTTATGATTTTGTTGCCTTATACTTGAGTTCGTTTATATCTAAAATAAAAAGGAAAAAAACATAAAAAATAAAAAATTTTAAAAATTAAAACCAAAGAAAAAAAAACCAGGACGACCATAAAAAACCTAAAAAAAAAAAACGGGAGGTGGGGGGGGGTTGGTGTTGCAAAAAAAAAAAAAAAAAAAAAAAAAAAAGGCGGGGGGGGGGGGGGGGGGGCAAAGGAGAAATTACCGTCATCAATAACAATAAGCTCATTAAAGTTATAGAAAAGAAGAATAAAGGTAAGAAATACACCGTAAGATGTTTAATAATGAATCACAATAACCAAAATTCATTTTAGATCGTAAAAAATTTATAAATTTTTAGAATTAGATTTATTATTATTTAATTTCTATTAGTTTATCTTGTTTTTTATTAAGTTTATATTTTTTATTAAAAAATATATTATATTTTATTGAGTGAGAAGTTGTTTCTTTAAATTCAATAAGAATCGTTATAACTTTTTTATTGAATAAGATTATTATTTATATATTTTGTTTTAATAATTGCTTCATTAGTAAATTTTTACAGAAAAGATTATAGGAGAAGTGATTAAAATATTAATCGATTTATTATATTAGTTTTAATAGTTATTTTATCAATAATATTATTAATTATTAGTCCTAATTTAATTAGAATTTTATTAGGATGGGATGGTTTAGGATTAGTTTCTTATAGTTTAGTTATTTATTTCCAAAATGTGAAATCTTATAGTGCTGGTATATTAACAGCATTATCAAATCGAATTGGAGATGTGGCTCTTCTTTTAGCTATTGCTTGAATATTAAATTATGGTAGATGAAATTATATTTTTTATTTAGAAGTTATACAAAATGAATTTGAAAATAAAGACTTGGTAGTTTAGTAATATTAGCTGCTATAACTAAAAGAGCTTAAATTCCTTTTTCTTCTTGATTACCTGCTGCTATAGCAGCTACTCCTGTTTCTGCTTTAGTACATTCTTCTACTTTAGTTACGGCTGGAGTTTATTTATTAATTCGATTTAATATTGTTTTAAGAACTTCTTGATTAGGACAATTATTATTATTATTATCTGGTTTAACAATATTTATAGCAGCATTAGAAGCAAATTTTGAATTTGATTTAAAAAAAATGATTGCTTTATCTACTTTAAGACAGTTAGGATTAATAATAAGAATTTTATCTATAGGGTTTTATAAATGAGCTATATTTCATTTATTAACTCATGCATTGTTTAAGGCTTTATTATTTACATGTGCTGGAGCAATTATTCATAATAAAAATAATTCTCAAGATATTCGATTGATAGTGGATTAAGAATTCACATACCTTTAACTTCTGCTTGTTTTAATGTATTTTATTTTGCTTTTAAATTAATTTATGGAGGCACCACCATCAAACCTTTCCAGTAACGAACCAATCTATGTTGTTCGATAAAAAATTAAAAAAAAAAAACAAAATTAAAAAAAAAAAAAAAAAAAAAAAAAAAAAAAAAACAAAAAAAAATAACCAAAAAAAAAACCCCAAAAAAAAAAATCAAAAAAAAGTGCAAAAAGGGGGGCAAAGAAAAGGTGGTGGAGAGGGGCAAAAACAAAAACCCAAAAAAAAAAACAAAAAAGGGAGGAAGCAAAAAAACAAAAAAACAAAAGCCACACCAAAAAAGAAAAAAAAAAAAAACAAAAAAAAAAAAAATAAAAAAAACCAACCCCAAAAAAAAAAAAAAAAAACAAAAAACATTGTCTCCTTCGCTCGGGCCGTTAAAAAAAAAAAAATTAATAAAAAAAAAAATTTACCTTTAAAATATTTTTTTTTGCGCGAGGCTAACTTCAAACAGCTGTCGAAGAATGTTGAGATCAACAACTTGTGCAAGATCATCGAACTGCAGTACAAAAAGAAGTATCTTACTAAGGATGATCTGAGGACACTGCGCTACGGCAAACTGATGATCATGACAGATCAGGATCATGACGGCTCCCACATCAAGGGTCTGTTAATCAACTTTATCCACACCCTTTGGCCAGCCCTTCCGGCGCCCTCTTTTTATACTATTTTTTTTTTTTAATAAAAAACAAACAAAAAAAACAGCCTAAACCCTTCCTAACCTTCCCCACCCCCCCACCCCCAACCCCCCCCCCAACCAGATGTTCACTTTTGACAAAAAAACTGTCTGCGACGTTTCGCAAACGCTGGCGAGGTGCTCCAGGAGTTTTACAAGTTGCGGCTAGAGTACTATAGCCGTCGGAAGGACTTTCTGGTGAACCAGCTGACTGCGCAGGCCGATCGGCTTAGCTACCAGGCCCGCTTTATCCTCGAAAAATGTGAGAAGACACTTGTGGTTGAGAACGTGCAGCGCAAGGCCATGTGCGATAAGCTGGTGAAGCGAGGCTATCGACCCGATCCCGTCAAGGAGTGGCAGCGTCGCACCAATATGGAAGATGTTGAGCCAGACAACGAGGAAGAAGACGAGGAGGCTGAGGCAGCTCCCAGCGCCAGCTCGAAGGTTAAGAAGGAGAAAAATGTCGATCCGGACACGGCCTTCAAAAAGCTGACGGATGTCAAGAATTTCGATTATCTGTTGGGCATGTCCATATGGATGTTGACAGAGGAGAAGAAGAACGAGCTGCTTAAGCAGCGCGATGTAAAGCTCGCCGAGCTAGAGAAGCTCCGCTAGATGACTTTGGAGTTGCTCTGGCTTAATGATTTGGATGACTTGGAATCAAAGCTGAAAGAGGTGGAGGAGAAGGAGCGCATCGAGGAGCAGGACATTAATCTGAAGGTTGAGGGAGCTGCGGCTTCAGGCGTTGGAGATATCTTCCCCGACCCTGAGGGAGAGCGTGTGCAGTTTAAGGTCAAGCGGGCCAAGGCCGCCAAAGAGCCTAAGGAACCCATGGAGCCAAAGGCGAAATAGGCCAAGGTATATATGATCCCTGACTTATTCTCTACATCGTTGCGCAAACTAGAATCAGAATGAACTTTGAACAGGTTTAGAGGTTTTTAAACTGTCCTTAAGTCGTGTTTTAAAAGCCATGCAGGGTATAATAATTTTAGGATGGAGTTTGTAACGCATAGAAGGACGCACTAGTGACTTTTTAAAGTATATATACTCTTGATCAGCGACTCCAGTCGAGTCGGTATAGCCTTGTCCGTCTGTCTGTTTCAGTAAGCTTTTTTTGCTAAGTGTAATTACCTGTATTCTATAGCTTCCATACAAATGTTCAGCTAACTTTGTGCTTCAGGAACTTTTTTGTACGCTTAGTATAAAATTAAAATTTTGTTATTAAAAAATGTGGCTTTTACATAATTTAAGGCTGATCACTCGAGCTTGTCAAAATCGAACGGCTGTATCTTATACCTGCAAGGATATAACAACTTTCCTTCTCGGTTTTTTTTTTTGTAATTACTTTTGTGTCAAGGTTAATTTTATGTTTCGAATGATGCTATGTTTAATAGGTGTAACGTTTATCAGTTTTCCATTTTATTAATTTAATTCACTTAATTTTTTTTTAGGCCAAAAAATCCAATGGCTCCGACGATGATGTGGAAGACGAAGTACTGGAGGTTGGTCCTCGGGTCGATCGTCCGGGACGGCGGGCAGCCAGCAAGAAGATAGATTACAGCTCGCTGTTTTCCGAGGAGGAGGAGGGAGGTGGCAACGTCGGATCTGGTGATGAAGATGTCAGCGCCGGAGATGATAATGACGATTCGCCCGTCAAGCGCCCAGTCAAGCGTAGTCGAGAGGAGGAGAGCAGCAGGAGAAAGCACCGCCAAAGAAACGGCGCGCCGTCATCGAAAGCGATGATGATGATGTCGTGTTTGATGAGGACGATTCTGATTTTGAGTGTTGAGGAACTCAACAGCAAATTCACTCTTGGAATCGGCTTTACCATTTGAGTCTGTAAACTCGGGAAAGAACTCAAATATGCGAATTCGTTGGCTACGATTGTTTATAATTTCACGACCCTTCATTGTTCCTCTCGAAGTTTACATCAATTTTTTATTTTCCGCGTTTTAATTTAATTTAAGGAAACATCTTCGCTACATTCGTTCACTGTAGCTGATCTCTGTCCAAGAGCAGCAAGATAATCTACCAACAGAAAAACACAAACAAAATATCGATATATTAACATGTTTCATAAACATAGTCTGTAGTCTCACCCTTTTATGTAAATAAATCAATTTTACCTAATGGCTCGTATTTGAAGAATTTTTTGGTTAAGTGGTTGTTTTACTATATTAATAAGCTTTGGAGTAAACAAACTAAAACCTCTTTAGTCTTGTCCCCTTCGTTTAGATTCTGATTTTGAGTGTTGAGGAACTCAACAGCAAATTCACTCTTGGAATCGGCTTTACCATTTGAGTCTGTAAACTCGGGAAAGAACTCAAATATGCGAATTCGTTGGCTACGATTGTTTATAATTTCACGACCCTTCATTGTTCCTCTCGAAGTTTACATCAATGTTTTATTTTCCGCGTTTTAATTTAATTTAAGGAAACATCTTCGCTACATTCGTTCACTGTAGCTGATCTCTGTCCAAGAGCAGCAAGTTAATCTACCAACAGAAAAAGACAAACAAAATATCGGTGTATTAACCAGGGACCGTAACAGTTATGATTTTTAAAATAAAAATCATGATTTAAGAGTTAAGCTCTGATTTTTAAAATAAAAATCAAAAATAACTGTTATGCTTTGATTTTTCTTTTGACATAACAGTTATTCATGATTTTTATAATAAAAATCAAAAATAACTGTTATGCTTTGATTTTTATTTTGACATAACAGTTATTCATGATTTTTATTATAAAAATCAAAAATAAAAATCAAAATGGAATAACTTTCGAACCAAGTAAAATATGAATAAACGGGAAATGCACTTATAATCTACGGATCATTACCTTTCATATGATATATCATTTGTGTCAATAATAACAATATTTTTTGGTAATGTTCTTAGTTGTAAAACACTCGATTTGAATTACTATACTTTCTCCAGTTACGTAGAATAACGGCTCAAGAACAATGCCCTTACCTATTAAAGTGTTACAGTGAATTTTTAAGGCATCAGTTGCCTTTGCGTCTAATGTATATAAACATGGCCTTCGGATCACGGCAGTTGTGAAATATTCATTGAGTATATTCATTTCGTACAAGCTGGTCTCTGAATTTTTAACTAAAAAAAAAAGTGGTAAATTCAAAAAAAAATTTAAAAATTGTTGTAAGGAATTTTGTGTGAACGCTAATGGTTTTGTTTTCAGGACAAGAATCAAAATGGGTAGAAAGGGCAATGTTCTTGTGCGGAGTTTTTTATTTTCGAAGCAAATGAAGCCGGTTGCAAGTGCAAATTATGCAACAAAACTTTTAAAGGAACTTATATAACAAATTTAAAAAGACATCTGCACGAATTTCATGAAGAACATTTAGAATCTGAAATGCAGGAAGCTCAATCTACTGAGCCAACGAAAAAAAGCAAAAAATTACTATCATGGTTTCCGAGTGAAGTAAAAGGGGCCTGCGTTCAATTGGTCACAGGAGCAAATATGCCCTTCGCTATATTGGACTCCGCTGGATTTAAACAACTGACCCACCAAATTTTCACTGGACTTAAAATGAACCCCATCACGTCCAAAAATGTAATGCAACATATCGCAGAGAAATATGACCTCGAGAAAAAAAATTTGATCAAACTTCTAAGCCATAACATGCTGTCCCTTAAAGTTGACATTGCTTCAAGGCACAACCGTGGAGTTCTTGGCGTGAATGCGCAGTTTTATAAAGACGGTCAAATTGTTATAAAAACTTTGGGTATAATTGAGCTGCAAACGAGACACACCGGGAAAAATATAAGTGAAGAAATCGAGTCTATTTTAGAAGATTTTTCCATTGCAAAGTCTCAAGTTTTTACAATGACCACCGATAATGGGACTAACATGATTAAAGCAATCGATTGGTTAAATGAACATGATCTTGACGACAGCTATGATGAAGATTTAGGTAGGAACATAAGCATTCATTCCATCACTTCTATCAAATGTGCCGCCCATTCGCTGCAGTTGGCAGTCAAAGAATTCTTAAAAGATGAAGTACGCGACGCTCTGATCCGAAAAGTAAGAGCTTTGATTAAAATTTTGAGAACTCCAACATACAGGTAACCAAAAAAATTCTATATGTTATGTCTTACTCATTATTTATGTTTTTTAAAGGCTTTTAATACGTAGGTGCGGGCTACCTCAACCCTATTTAGACGTACCAACCAGATGGAACTCAACCTACAATATGCTTCAAAGCGTTTGCAAGTTTAAGGAATTTTCCGAGGAGCACCTGTCCAAAAACATGCAGCTGTCCGATTTGCAGTGGGCAGACACCGAATTTTTGGTAGGAACTCTTCATCCCATTTTTGTTGCTACTCAGAAGCTCCAAAGCGAGCAACTTTACCTCGGAGATTTTTACAAAATTTGGCTGGATACTAAACTTGTAGTGAAGGCAATGAAAAATAATCACAGCGAAATACTTGCCAATTGTCTCGCCAAAAGGGAGGAAAAGCTTATGACAAACGAAGTTGTTCTTGCTGCACTTTATCTCGACCCAAGGCTACGACGAGTTTTAATTCCAAATGCGAATCATATTCTTAGTGCGAAGAACCTCCTAAAAAAATTAATATGCCAAATATATTTTGTGCGCAATAAGGTTCACTGTTATATAGCATGATTTTTATATTCTGTATTTTATTAATATATTTTTTTTAGAACAACGGAGTACCTCAACCGACTAGATCGCCCCCGTTATTTTCGCAGAGTCCATCAACGAGTCACTCCAACGTTAGCTCAGAAGATAATAATAGCCTGTTGGATACATTTTTGAACTCTATTGAGGGGTGTTCTGGAGACGAGGAGTCCGACGAAGATATTCAGCCAGAGCTGACAATTTAAAAACTGTATTTATGGGCACAAGCGAGAGGCCTACGAGAGCTATACAAAGATTTAAACAAGATAAACAACCCGATTTTTAAGAGAAATTATAAATATAATAAATAAACACCATTTAACCTGAATTCTGTGCCTTTTCATTAATTAGTTGGGCATTCACGTTTACATATATTTGGTGGGACGAGCACACAAACTCTACTGAGCTAGCTGCACAAATAAGTAGCGAGCAATAAGTAAAAAAAATCTGAAATATATATTTATATATATATATATGATATATGGTAATGATCCGTAGATTAAAAGTGCATTTCCCGTTTTTTTTTATTTTACTTGGTTCGAAAGTTATTCCATTTTGATTTTTATTTTTGATTTTTATAATAAAAATCATGAATAACTGTTATGTCAAAATAAAAATCAAAGCATAACAGTTATTTTTGATTTTTATTATAAAAATTGGGAATAACTGTTACTTGTTCATAAAAATCAAATAATAAGAGTTATTTACAATTTTTATTATAAAAATCAAGAATAAAAGTTTATGTTGTTAATGGGTCGCTAAACCAACAAAAAAATATTTTGTGACCTCCTTTTTTATGTAGACTACTTTTAAGCCTATGATTTTTTTCAACTTCATAACAGTTATTTTCGGTCCCTGGTATTAACATGTTTCATAAACATAGTCTCTAGTCTCACCCTTTTATGTAAATAAATCAATTTTACCTTGTGACGATCCTGCCTGGCGGCTAGACCGCCACAATAATTATATTCAATAGACATTTAAGTTATATAATATTCTAACCATTAGTTATGTAAGTTCAACATTATTATAATCAATAGTTTATAAGAGACATCAGTGAAATATTATAATTTAATTATCGGAGATCGATTTTAGGGATTTATGGGTATGGAACTAGAATAGGCTTAGTTTGGTTTTGCACCATCCGCGCGAGGTGGCAACCGCAGAGCGAAAATACTAGAAATCTGAAAATACCGACAACGATCGGGGAAGAAAAGGCCAAGAGCAGGAGGGAGCCACACTACGGTTTCCGGCATCTCGTTTTCCCGGCTCCTCGAAGGATAAGGTCGCGCACGCGGACGGAAAAGTAGAAAAATAACGGCACGGCACGGGCACGGTCGCGCACGCGGATTAGCGGCAAAGGAACGCACGCAGGCGAATAGAAGTAACGCGGAGGTTAGTGTTGAGTGAAAGGACAGTGCAGTGAAACGATAAATACAAAGAAAACGTGAAATAATAATAATATAAGCACAAATACGTGCGAGCGTCTAAAGAATAGTCTTGTGGCAATTATTTTTCCCCATATCCCTGTTTTCTCCCCCCGGTGATACAGGTTGTCGACTGCACGGCCATTTAATTGGGAACGGTAAAAATCATCATCATTTATATATATGTCGAATCAAACGAAACAGGGCCTACTTTATTTGCTTTGTCGAGCAAGTGAAGCAGAAGCTGCTTAAATTGCTTAAATCTGCTTGTTGCTATGCCAGGAATTCCTTAGTTTTATGATAGCAATGACTTGCAGTTATTGAAGAAAGCGAAAGGAGTTAGAAATTGAGTGAAAAGCATGGCAGAGCAAGATAGCAATATGTTGCTGCCAGGTGAGGTCTGTTCGTTAAGCGCTGAATAACGTGTTAGAGAGAGACGAGTGACAATGAACAAGAATAGAGTAGAAAGTATAAAATGGGAAGCTGACTTTTGGAGTTAGTTCAGAAAGCGCAGAGAAGACGAACAGAACTTGCTGCTTTACTTTTAATTAATCGTAAAAATGGAAAACCCTCCGACATCAGAAGTGGGATCAACCTCGCCTACAGAAAATACTCCTGGACAATACATGGCAGCGTTGGAAGCCCAGAACAGGACTTTGATGGAGCTACTGAAATCTATGCAGACACCGAGGACTCCGGCAGCGGGCGATAAGGCTACGCATGTCACCTTGCCCAAATACAATCCCGATGGTGCTGGAGCAGACGCCTCAGCCTGGTGTACAACAGTGGACCTCATATTTGCAGACCACGTTCTAGAGGGCAGCGGTCTGGTCATGACCTTAAGCAAGGTCGTCCGAAATCTGGAGAGGGATTCGCAGAATATGGCAGCCGAATTGTTACGTCACTCATGTCCAAGTGGAAAGCCAAAGACGTGGAGGAAATCGCAGTGTCAATAGCGTTGGCACATATGGCGCAAATTGACAGCAGTTTATTGCGCTGGGTATATACAACGAACGTTACAAGCCGCAATGAGCTACAACAACAACTGCAGGCTCATGCTTTTAAGAAGCGTAATGCGGAAGAGGATGCATGTTCTACGGGTCCAGAGCGGAAGAAGACCAAGTTCCAAGTGAAATGTCACCATTGTGGAAAGATTGGCCATAAAATCGCCGAGTGCCGTAGTCGACTGGAAAAAGGACAGAACGCGAGAGGAAACAATCAGAACGGGAGCAGTAACTTTGGAGTGAAGGATCGTTCCAGCATACGATGTTTCAACTGCAACGAACGGGGACACTACGCTACTTCATGTCCGAGAATCCAGACCAGCGGGAGCGAGAAGAAGAAGATGTACGAGAAGCGTGTGGACTTTTGCACTGTGGCCCCGCCAAAGGGAAACATTAACGTATCCGGTGAGCTCATTCCATTTTGCTTTGACTCTGGAGCTGAGTGTTCATTAGTTAAGGAAAGTGTTGCAGATAAATTCAAGGGAAAACGAATTAATAATATTGTTAAACTAAATGGCATAGGTAACGACTCCATCTGTAGTACATCGCAAATTCTTTCCAATATAAATGTTGAACAGTATTGCCTGGAGATTTTATTGCACGTTGTAATGGACCAATACTTGAAGTATGATGTTTTGATTGGCCGCGAAATATTAAGCCAGGGCTTTAGTGTAACAATAGACGCAGAAAAATTTAGTATTGACAAAACAAAAAGAGTTGATGTCGTAACTTTAGCAAATTATGAAAATCTTGTAGATTCCGATGGCGACCTGAGTAACTCAGACAAGATGGCAATAAAAACATTTTAAAACGCTATTCTGATTGGTTTATAGACGGAATACCACAGACTCGTGTAACGACAGGGCATTTGGAAATTAGGTTGGTAGATCCACAAAAAACAGTGCAGCGCAGGCCATATAGACTTAGTGAAGATGAGAAAGAGCATGTTCGTTATAAAATCGATGAGCTTCTAAAGTCTAATATTATTCGCCCCAGTTGTTCACCTTTCGCTAGTCCGATGATGCTCGTTAAAAAGAAAAACGGTAGTGACCGTCTTTGTGTTGATTTTCGTGCTTTGAACGAGAACACAGTAGCAGACAAGTACCCATTGCCTCTAATATCAGACCAGATTGCTAGGCTACGCGGAGCAAGCTACTTTTCAAGTCTCGATATAGCAAGCGGCTTTTACCAAATACCGGTACATCCCGATTCAATCGAGCGTACCGCATTTGTCACGCCCGAGGGTCAATATGAATTTTTGACTATGCCTTTTGGTTTAAAAAACGCTCCGTCTGTGTTTCAGCGCGCTATAAATAAAGCATTGGGTAATCTGGCTTACACATACGCCATCGTGTACATCGATGACGTTTTAATTGTGGCGGAAACTAAAGATGAAGCTTTAGACCGATTGCAGATTGTGTTAGAAACCTTGAGTAAGGCTGGATTTTCATTCAACGTAACGAAGTGTTCCTTTCTCAAAACCAGGGTAGAATATTTGGGATTTGTAGTGAGCAATGGACAGGTACGCCCTAATCCACGCAAAATTCAGGTATTGACAGAATTGCCACCCCCAAAAACGGTAACGCAATTGAGGCAATTTATAGGTCTAGCCTCTTACTTTCGGCAGTTTGTCCCAAAATTTTCAGAAAGTTTAAAGCCCTTGTATGCGCTAACCTCAAAGAAAAACTGTGATTTCGTTTGGCTGCTAGAGCATGAAAAAATTCGCTCCAAGATAATTTCTGTTCTAACCCAGGAGCCGGTGCTCACAATATTTGACCCTCAACACCCAATAGAACTGCACACAGATGCCAGCTCAATTGGCTATGGAGCAATTTTGCTACACAGAGTAGATAAAAAGCCCCATGTTGTTGAATATTTCAGTAAATGCACGTCACCTGCTGAATCGAAATACCACTCTTACGAGCTTGAGACTTTAGCAGTTGTCAATGCCATTAAACATTTTCGTCACTATTTACAGGGGCGAAAATTTGTAGTGTTTACTGATTGCAACTCGCTGAAAGCAAGTCGTACAAAATCGGATCTATCACCGAGGGTGCATCGATGGTGGGCCTTTTTACAGTCGTTTGTGTTTGATATCCAATATACGAAAGGAGAACGAATGGCACACGTAGATTTTTTGTCAAGGAATCCCCTGGATAAAGAGTGTATCAGTTTGGAAAAAATAGTTGAAAAACGGGTTGAATTGACTGAGATAACTGATAATTGGCTAGTTTCTGAACAGATACGTGATCCTGAGGTGGCAGAGATATTAGCTAAGCTTAAAAACAACGAATTGCCGGAAAATTTAGACAAAACGTATGAACTGAGAAAAGGAGTTTTATATAGAAAAATACAAAGAAACGGTAAAAACAAATGTTTGCCTGTAATCCCTAGGGCATTTAGATGGGCAGTGATTAATCACGTCCACGAATCCATAACGCATTTAGGTTGGGAGAAAACATTGGATAAGGTATATGGTTTTTACTGCTTCGAAAATATGTCGAAGTACGTTCGAAGGTTTGTCGAAAATTGTATCACCTGTAAACTATCTAAGCCACCAGTTGGAAAAGTGCAGGCTGAATTACATTCGATTCCTAAGGTAGACATTCCGTGGCACACTGTGCATATAGACATAACGGAAAAGATGAGTGGAAAAAACGATTTAAAGGAGTACGTTATTGTTTTGGTAGATGCGTTTACAAAATTTGTCTATTTTCATCACTCCTTAAAAATTGACACTGAATGTTCTATCAAGGCTGTTAAAGCCGTCGTGTGTTTGTTTGGAGTGCCTACTCGAATTATAGCGGATCAGGGCCGTAACTTTGCAAGCGCAGGATTCCGTGAATTTTGTGCTTCCCAAAAAATTGAACTACACTTAATTGCTACAGGCGCGAGCAGAGCAAATGGCCAGGTAGAACGTGTAATGAGCACGCTGAAGAGTATGTTGACCGCCGTTGAAACCAGTCAGAGGTCGTGGCAAGACGCCTTAACCGAAGTACAGCTGGCAATGAATTGTACAGCCAATCGAGTCACCAAGGTCAGCTTATTAGAAATGCTAATCGGTAGGGAAGCTAGACCTTTTGGCCTTTTGCCGATAGATGATGAAGAAAATAATTTAATTGACAGAGAATGTTTAAGAAGACAAGCTAAAGAAAACATTGAATCGAATGCTCGTTACGACAAACGCAGGTTTGATAAGAATAAGGCAAAAATAATAAAGTTTAACGTAGGAGACCATGTTTTGCTAAAAAATGAAGAGCGCCACCAAACAAAGCTTGATCCAAAGTTTAAAGGTCCTTTTGAGATAATAGAACTACTAGATGGAGATCGGTTCATTTTAAAATCATTAACAAGCAAAATAACCTATAAGTATGCGCATGATTTTTTGAGGGCATTGCCAAATAGACAAATAAGCAACGAAGTTGATAAAGATTTAGACGACTCAAGTGGAGATGCGTCTGATTCCCATGTGGGGAATGAAGATATGGATGGCACGTTGGATGCCATGGAATCCCAAGAGGGGATAGAATAACCGCACCATAACAGAAGGAATTGTTATGGCGGGGGTTAGTGAAGACCGCACCACAACAGAAGGAGTTGTTGTGGCGGGGGTCAGTGGAGACCGCACCATAGCAGAAGGACTTGTTATGGCGGGGGGTCAGTATTTGGTTGTAAAAGGAAATACACCAGTTGATAAAACTATGTAATTAATCATATCTGAATTGTTAATTATGATTAAACTGAAAATGTAATGAAAAGAATTAAGAAATGGAAACTAGAAAATAATTTGCTTATTTTGTCTAAATGCCTCAAAATTTATGTAAAGAAAATCGAATGAAATGTTTTTTAACAATAAAATGTAATGAGAATTGACGTTTGAGATTATTGTGATTTTAAGTTAACACACGAGGACGTGTGAGTGGTCAGGAAGGCCGTGTCGAATCAAACGAAATAGGGCCTACTTTATTTGCTTTGTCGAGCAAGTGAAGCAGAAGCTGCTTAAATTGCTTAAATCTGCTTGTTGCTGTGCCAGGAATTCCTTAGTTTTATGATAGCAATGACTTGCAGTTATTGAAGAAAGCGAAAGGAGTTAGAAATTGAGTGAAAAGCATGGCAGAGCAAGATAGCAATATGTTGCTGCCAGGTGAGGTCTGTTCGTTAAGCGCTGAATAACGTGTTAGAGAGAGACGAGTGACAATGAACAAGAATAGAGTAGAAAGTATAAAATGGGAAGCTGACTTTTGGAGTTAGTTCAGAAAGCGCAGAGAAGACGAACAGAACTTGCTGCTTTACTGTTAATTAATCGTAAAAATGGAAAACCCTCCGACATATATTTATATTCGTCTCTGCCCTCTAACCCTTCGTGTCCTCTTAACCTTCACGGCGAGACGGCAGAGCCTCTCTAGTGTTCCCTCCCTGCTCCCCACTCACCCAATAACACGTAGCGGAATGGTAGATCCCTCCGCCACAACCTCTTATACTAATTTCTAGGTACGCGCGACAAAATCCGGCTGCGGCCTCGCCCGAAGGTCCAGCCCGTGGGATTTTGGACCCGCAACCCCGTAACAAGACTGCCACGCGCGACAAAATCTGGCTGCGGCCTCGCCCGAAGGTCCAGCCCGTGGGATTTTTAGCCCTCGACCCCCCGCATCAAGACTCTGCGCCGCATAGCAAAAATCCGGCTGCGGCCTCGCCCGAAGGTCCAGCCCGTGGGATTTTTAGACCTCGACCCCCCGGTATCAAGACTCTGCGCCTCATAACAAAAATCCGGCTGCGGCCTCGCCCGAAGGTCCAGACCGTGGGATTTTTAGCCGTGATAGGACTTCACGTTCTGGAGATACTATAACTCGACGACCCTTCGAGTCTTGCAAGGACACGAATCTCACGGATAATTATCAAAAATCATCGTTCGCCCCGCGAACGTAACTCTCTAGCCCAGTGTCTCAGTGATTTTACAAATTTCTTGTAAAAGGACCTTTGGATCAGACTGAGAGTTGTATCCTGGCCAGAGAGCATCCTTACAAGTGGCGCCCGAGCAGGGACTTTGAGGCTAACTAGAGCAACACCAAAGTGGCCTAAAGACCCACTAAATTAAAGATTTTTATCCCGAAGAGTCGTCCTTCTACCGAGCCCTGCACACTGTTGAAGCAAAGTCCGCGGCGGGTAAGGAAAAGCAAAGAGGATACATTGAAAAGAAGCAAGGAAAGAGGCACGCGTATAATTAAAAATCATGGCTGATACGAAGGAGTCCGACGGCGAATATGAGGAAGCCGATTTGATTGAGAACCCCGGCGTAGGAGTACGATGGATTTACGCCCGCCGCAAAGATGAGCTAGCCGCTCTAGCACAAGAGTTCGGATTCAACGCTGACGGCACCGTAGCAGAAACGCAGAATGCATTCGCTACGCTTGTGAGCCAAGGATCGTTTACTGAGTCGGTGTGGAAACGCCTCGCCCAACTTCAGGAGCAGTACAGCTCAAGAGCGGTGAGTCCCAACCGATTAGGCGGCGACAAAGGAGTCACGCCGGACGTCAAGATGACCCCCGCTAACCAGAGTCAGCTCACATATGCCGCCGGCAACGCCTCTCCAGGAAGGGTCACCAGTTATCGAGGAGTCCATCCCGGCCCGTCACGAGACTTTCTTGCCCCGCCACTCGGGGACCATTGCGCGCCAAAGCCACAAGAACCTGGGATCCCAGCCGCTATCACTCTGCCCCGACACTTACTTGCTGAACGGATGCACAAGTGGAACCTACGTTTCGACGGAACGTCAGATCCGTTGACCTTGATCGCCGAGCTCGAGGAGAAAATAGCGACATACGGGGTCAGCCAGGAGGAGGTACCACGCGCCATGTCAGTGATTTTGGAAGGTAGAGCAGCGCGATGGTTTCGCACGAGCCGTTTGCAGACGTCGACATGGGCAGAATTCCGCGCCGAATTCTTAAATTTCTTCCTGCCCCCACGTTATTTCGAGCGGCTAGAGGACGAAATCCGAGCCCACATTCAGGGCGAAGACGAGACGTTTAAGGAGTATTTGGTCGAGTTGAGGACTAAGATGCAACAAGCCGGATACCAAAAGGAAGAAGAACTTTATCGGATCTACGAAAATATGGCACCGGAATATCGGCTATATGTAAAACGCCAAGAATTTCAGACGCTAGAGCAATTAACCCGTATGGCGACGGAATACGAGGGTGTGAGGCGGCTGACATCGAGCCGCACAGGTACTCCCAGGATGGGGAGTGCAGACCACGACAGGACTACGCAACGCGCGGCGCCGAACCCGTTTAGAAGTCCCGGAGCGCCTCTCCAAGGAGGTAATGCGACTCACCGAATGATCAGGCAGCCTCTACCAAACATCGACGTACAGCGAGCTTGCGGCAGATGCGGAGAAGTCGGACATTTCATGCGAGGTTGCACCAACGCCCGTTTGAATTTTTGCTGGGATTGCGGTCGTAGGAATATCCTGACCGTGGATTGCTGTCGACGAGACGCCCCGGGAAACGAACGACGTCTTCGCCGAGACACGGGCGCAGCGGAGACAAACGAAGCCACAGCTCGACCATAACAAACCCACCGTTGAGGATACACAATGGCCTGATCACTGCTACCGTGCAGATCGGAGGCCGATGGGTGGACGCCACGGTGGATACGGGAGCGTCGAGGAGTTTCGCGAGCGAAGGATATGCTCGCATGGTAGCAAGACCCGAGGAGAAGGAGTTATGGCGCACTCGCGTGGAATTGGCTGGCACGCAAGTGTGGATGCCATTCTTAGTAATGCCAACCATGTTGGATCGCGTGATCCTAGGCATGGGTTTCTTGGCGGCAATGGGAACGCGAATACAATGCGGAGAGGCCGCCCTTAAGGTGAAGTTGAGCCCGTCGGCGGAAGATCCCCGACTGCGGCCAAGTAAAATCACCCTGGTTCCGTCAGAGGATATGAACCCGGAAGTACTCGAAGGATGGAGTACGTCGACTCCGGAGAGTCAGAAGTCCGATGACGAGGACACCACGTTAGAGTACACGGAGCAGAGCGAGATAGCCGCGCACAATCAGATCATGCGTAAGATGATCGAGTCAGGAGAACGAGAAGAGGAGCACGGAGGAGACGATAGCAGGAGTTGCGACGGAAGGGGGAGGACCCTGGAGGACTTTCGGCCTGGCGAGATGGACGAAGCGGAGAATGGAGAACCAGCGACGGGAGGAGGATGACTTGAGGCCCGACCAGCGGGAATTCATCACACGCGAGTTAGCGCTTTTCGAGGAACTTCAAGGCGTTTCACACGTGGCAGAGCACCGGATTATAATGCGAGACGATAAACCCTTGAAACAAAGGATCTACCCGAGGAATCCGGCAATGCAGAGCGTGATCGACACCCAAGTGGACGAACTTCTTCGCGAAGATGCCATCGAACCTTCACGAAGCCCACACAGCGCGCCCATAGTGTTGGTCAAGAAGAAGACGGGAGAATGGCGCATGTGCGTTGATTACAGACAATTGAACGCTCACTCAGTGCCCGACGCGTACCACGTCCCAAGGATCAATCACATCCTGGAAAGACTACGCCAAGCTCGATACATTTCTACGCTGGATTTAAAGCATGGTTATTGGCAAATACCTATGGCCAAGGACAGTCGCCAATTCACGGTCTTTACCGTCCCGGGCAGAGGCCTGTACCAATGGAAGGTGATGCCCTTTGGACTGCACTCGGCCTGCGCAACCTTCCAACGCGCGTTGGATAGCGTAATTGGTGCCGACATGGAGCCGTTCGCCTTCGCCTATTTAGACGATATCATCGTTATAGGGGCCACAGAGGAACAACATTTGGCTAACCTGGCTCAAGTCTTCCGAAGGCTGCGTAGGGCGAACTTGAAGGTTAATCCCAAGAAGTGCGCGTTTTTCAGGCGGAGATTGGTTTACTTAGGCCACGTGATTAGCGCCGAAGGAGTCCAGACGGATCCGGAGAAGGTGACGGCCATTACCAACCTAAAGCCCCCTACTTGCCTCAAGGAGCTCCGGCAGTGGCTAGGCATTGCTTCTTGGTATCGCCGATTCGTCCCTAACTTCGCGACCGTGGTGCAGCCGATGACGGCACTATTAAAGAAGGGTCGGAAGTGGACATGGAGTCAAGAACAACAAAACGCACTGGAAGAAGTGAAAAGGAGTTTGACCACCGCCCCCGTGTTAGGATGTCCCGACTTCGACAAGACGTTCGTATTGCAAACTGACGCAAGTGACGTGGGACTAGGAGCAGTCCTGTCGCAGGACATCGAAGGCCAGGAAAAAGTCATCGCTTACGCAAGTCGCCGACTCACGGCCACCGAAGGCAACTACACGACGACCGAGAAGAAGTGTCTGGCCATCATATGGGCCATCAGGAAAATGCGATGTTACTTGGAGGGGTATCGGTTCGAAGTGGTCATCGATCACCTAGCCCTCAAGTGGTTAATTTCCATTGAAAGCCCCTCCGGCCGGATAGCGAGATGGGCACTGGAGTTACAACAGTTCCAGTTCGACGTACGTTACCGACGAGGGAAGTTGAACGTGGTGGCGGACGCCTTATCCCGACAACCCTGCGAAGTCTTGCAACAAATGGCTGAAGTAGAGACCCCCTGCAGATGGACTCAAGGTATGAAAGAAAAGATAAGAGAATACCCTGAGAAGTTCGCAGATTACACAATGGAAAACGGACAACTCTACCGGAACCTAGGACATAGAGCTGACGACGAGGATTACTTCCCGTGGAAATTGTGCGTCCCGAGCCCAGATAGAGTCCGAGTCCTCCAAGAATGTCACGACGCGCCCACGGCTGGACACC
This sequence comes from Drosophila oshimai, assembly GCA_018150695.1. Lineage (NCBI taxonomy): Eukaryota > Metazoa > Arthropoda > Insecta > Diptera > Drosophilidae > Drosophila > Drosophila oshimai. The sequence goes on from JAECWM010000276.1 coordinate 260,593, forward strand.
TAGGGGTCCGGAAGACCATAACACGACTGTCCCAGCGGTATTTCTGGCCTGGCATGTTTAGAGATGCGAAACGCTACGTTTAACACTGCGAGTCGTGCCAGAAGTTTAAAATCGCCCAGACAAAGGCGGCAGGCAAAATGTTAACCCGCGTAATTAACGAGCCGTTCGACATATTATGCGCGGACTTCGTCGGCCCTTTACCTCGATCAAAACACGGAAACACCATGCTCCTCGTATTTCACGACATCTTCTCCAAATGGGTGGAGTTAATTCCGCTACGAAAAGTAACGGCCGCCCAAGTCCAGAAGGCTTTCCGGGAACGCGTACTAAGTCGAGTCGGGATTCCCCGGAAGTTCGTCTGCGATAATGGCACTCAATTTACTAGTCGTAGTTTGAGGGAATACTTCAACACGCTGGGGGTAGAGATCCAGTATACCGCTCCGTATTGTCCCCAGGAGAACCCTACCGAGAGGACGAATCGGACTGTCAAGACGATGATAGCCCAACTCACCGAAGGCACTCGCCGTCAACGCAAGCGTGTCGGACTCGACAGGATACAGTCCCGCCTTTTTGACTCAAGGACGCGAGCCCCGACTCCCTACGATGTTGTACGACGAGGTCACCCCCGGATCAGCGGTGATAACCAAGGACCCCGAAAATAAAGCGCTCCATCTTAGGGGAATCTTCGACATCGTCAGGTCTAACCTTCATCGGGCATCCCAAGAACAAGCACGGCACTACAACCTTCGACGCCGCGAATGGAGACCGAAACTCGGAGATAAAGTATGGGTACGCCAACACCCTCTCTCGAAGGCGGCTGAGGGTTTCGCCGCCAAACTGGCCCCCAAATACGATGGCCCCTACACCGTAACGAGGTTCACATCCCCTAACCTGGTTCTTTTGCGACGCCCTGGCGAAAGACGCTCACGTTCCGCCAACATCAGCCAGTTGAAACCCCACTATTCTGAAGACTTCGAGAAGGCGGCCTTAGAAGAAGAAGACGAGACTACCCAGGGAGCTGACGCGAGAAGACAAATATGATAGGAGGTCACACGGTAACTTCGTAGTAAAATTATATTAACATACACTCTGTTATTATCTAAGTATCTTAAGTCGAGGTTTCACTGCACTGCTATGTAGGAAGCTTAAATAATAAGGTCTCGTATCAATAAGTTCAGTCTTTGTTTCTAGATGGATGAAGTCATCGTGCTGTCGGACAGTTCCGACGACGCCGAGTCGTTCCACCACGACCTCTCCGACCGCGACGAGTGGGTCGCGAAGGGATATAACGAAGGAGACTCGGAGGCGGAGGAGGAGTTCGAGGAGGAAGACGAAGGCATCGAGGAAGACCAGGTCGCCAACGATGGGGACCAAGATGTTGAGAACGATGAAGATAGCGCAGAGCTCTCCGATGATCAGGGGGTCAGGAGAAGCCCACAGACCACGATTCGCGGGTATGTGGAGCCCGAGACCAGGCGAGACGCGACGACCCGCTGGACCCTCGGCCGCTTACCACGTTGAGGACGATTCCAGCAACGCGAGCGACGACGACGAACGCGCCGGGCCTCGCGACTACTCGAGGGGTCATGCGGAGGGGCCGCAATACTACACGCCCGAAGGAGACGGTGAGCCCTGGACCAGACGTGACCCTCGAGCGGGCCGTTCGGAGAGGCCGCCGTATTACACACCCGAGGGAGACGACGAACAAACGAGGGCCAGGCGAGACCCTCGAGCCGGCCATCCAGGGTACACTGGGTCCCGACAACATCGGTCCATCGAGCACGCCTGTTACCATACGGTCGAGGACCAGGTAAGCCGGTGGGAGGGCCACGTCGCGATGATGCGCATCGAGGTCAAGTCCATCGTCTTGAAGATGCCCGGTGTAAGAGCCGATGGTCCTTACGTGGATACACCCCCATCGCCGCCCCCGCCCCTCGCGATAGGATGGGACGCGACTTTCAGCGCGAACCGGACACCCTCGCCTCGTCTCACCTCACCGGAAAGGCCCCACGCGCGGGCGCCCCCGACCCGCCCGCAACATGCTGTAAAGGAGACTCGCGCCCAGTCGATCCAGACGTCCCCGGCTGGACCATCACGATCTCCGGAGAAGACCCGCGCCCAGGCCGTGCAAACGTCCCCGATTGGGCCACAACGCCCGTCAAAGGAGACCAGATCTCAGATGACCCAGACCCGACTCGTCACCGCACAAGCCGTCACGTCGCCTTTCTATAACTTCTCTGACGGGCCCGCCCAGCGAGAGGCCGAACGGTGCGGCACGGACCCGCATCCCGAAGTCAATGCCGTCAAATGTTTCAGAGAACGCGAGCCGGCAACCGACAGCGAGGACGAAGGTGATGATCGCCCCCTCTTTCGTCGGATCTGCCAGAACTCCCCGGCCACCAAGACCAGCGCACCGGAGTTACGCCCAGTCGACGAGACGATCGCCGCACAGCAAGCGACGCCATCACGACGCCCGTCCCCAAGTTGTGCCCCGCCAGATGCCCCGCTGACCGCATGGGAGGAAGGGGTTTTAGACCAGGTGCTGACCGACATTGAGGAGGCCGGCTGGAGCGGATCCTTCGCGGAGGAGTTGACCTCGTCCACGCTAATGGAAGACGCGACCTCGATGATGTCCTCGGACGAGCTATGCCCCTTACCGGAGGGCTGGACCGGGACCAACGAGCTGCGACAGCTGCTAGCAGGGGTAATTCGTCTGATCACCGAAAGAGCGGCCGAACGAAGTGGCCGAGGACAGCGCGTACGCTTCGCCGTGAAAGAGGACGGATGGCATTGCGTCGTCACCGTAAAGAGTGACGGATGTTTCATCGTCAGCCTCCGGTAGGAAAGGGGGGGAGGTGTGACGATCCTGCCTGGCGGCTAGACCGCCACAATAATTATATTCAATAGACATTTAAGTTATATAATATTCTAACCATTAGTTGTGTAAGTTCAACATTATTATAATCAATAGTTTATAAGAGACATCAGTGAAATATTATAATTTAATTATCGGAGATCGATTTTAGGGATTTATGGGTATGGAACTAGAATAGGCTTAGTTTGGTTTTGCACCATCCGCGCGAGGTGGCAACCGCAGAGCGAAAATACTAGAAATCTGAAAATACCGACAGCGATCGGGGAAGAAAAGGCCAAGAGCAGGAGGGAGCCACACTACGGTTTCCGGCATCTCGTTTTCTCGGCTCCTCGAAGGATAAGGTCGCGCACGCGGACGGAAAAGTGGAAAAATAACGGCACGGCACGGGCACGGTCGCGCACGCGGATTAGCGGCAAAGTAACGCACGCAGGCGAATAGAAGTAACGCGGAGGTTAGTGTTGAGTGAAAGGACAGTGCAGTGAAACGATAAATACAAAGAAAACGTGAAATAATAATAATATAAGCACAAATACGTGCGAGCGTCTAAAGAATAGTCTTGTGGCAATTATTTTTCCCCATATCCCTGTTTTCTCCCCCCGGTGATACAGGTTGTCGACTGCACGGCCATTTAATTGGGAACGGTAAAAATCATCATCATTTATATATATTTATATTCGTCTCTGCCCTCTAACTGCACGCCCGCTGCCCCACCTGTACCACGAGTCGGTAGATGCTCTCGTGCATCCACCTCCTCCCCCTCCTTATATTCGACACGCGGTGGCAGAGCCCCGCGCGCCTTACGGAGTGGTAGAACCCTTCGTGTCCCCTTAACCTTCACGGCGAGACGGCACAGCCTCTCTCGTGTTCCCTCCCTGCTCCCCACTCACCCAATAACACGTAGCGGAATGGTAGATCCCTCCGCCACAACCTCTTATACTAATTTCTAGGTACGCGCGACAAAATCCGGCTGCGGCCTCGCCCGAAGGTCCAGCCCGTGGGATGGACCCGCAACCCCGTATAAACGACTCTGCCCCCTCGCAATAAAATCCGGCTGCGGCCTCGCCCGAAGGTCCAGCCCGCGGGATTTTTGACCCGCGATCCCTCATCGCAACTCTGCTTCTCGCCATAAAATCCGGCTGCGGCCTCGCCCGAAGGTCCAGCCCGTGGGATTTTTGGCTCTCGACTCCCACATCACGACTCTGCCCCTCGCAACAAAATCCGGCTGCGGCCTCGCCCGAATGTCCAGCCCGTGGGATTTTGGACCCGCAACCCCGTATAAACGACTCTGCCCCCCTCGCAATAAAATCCGGCTGCGGCCTCGCCCGAAGGTCCAGCCCGTGGGATTTTGGACCCGCAACCCCGTAACAAGACTGCCACGCGCGACAAAATCTGGCTGCGGCCTCGCCCGAAGATCCAGCCCGTGGGATTTTTAGCCCTCGACCCCCCGCATCAAGACTCTGCGCCGCATAGCAAAAATCCGGCTGCGGTCTCGCCCGAAGGTCCAGCCCGTGGGATTTTTAGCCCTCGACCCCCTCGCATCAAGACTCTGCGCCTCATAGCAAAAATCCGGCTGCGGCCTCGCCCGAAGGTCCAGCCCGTGGGATTTTAGCCCTCGACCCCCGGTATCAAGACTCTGCGCCTCATAACAAAAATCCGGCTGCGGCCTCGCCCGAAGGTCCAGCCCGTGGGATTTTTAGCCGTGATAGGACTTCACGCTCTGGAGATACTATAACTCGACGACCCTTCGAGTCTTGCAAGGACACGAATCTCACGGATAATTATCAAAAATCATCGTTCGCCCCGCGAACGTAACTCTCTAGCCCAGTGTCTCAGTGATTTTACAAATTTCTTGTAAAAGGACCTTTGGATCAGACTGAGAGTTGTATCCTGGCCAGAGAGCATCCTTACAAGTGGCGCCCGAGCAGGGACTTTGAGGCTAACTAGAGCAACACCAAAGTGGCCTAAAGACCCACTAAATTAAAGATTTTTATCCCGAAGAGTCGTCCTTCTACCGAGCCCTGCACACTGTTGAAGCAAAGTCCGCGGCGGGTAAGGAAAAGCAAAGAGGATACATTGAAAAGAAGCAAGGAAAGAGGCACGCGTATAATTAAAAATCATGGCTGATACGAAGGAGTCCGACGGCGAATATGAGGAAGCCGATTTGATTGAGAACCCCGGCGTAGGAGTACGATGGATTTACGCCCGCCGCAAAGATGAGCTAGCCGCTCTAGCACAAGAGTTCGGATTCAACGCTGACGGCACCGTAGCAGAAACGCAGAAAGCATTCGCTACGCTTGTGAGCCAAGGATCGTTTACTGAGTCGGTGTGGAAACGCCTCGCCCAACTTCAGGAGCAGTACAGCTCAAGAGCGGTGAGTCCCAACCGATTAGGCGGCGACAAAGGAGTCACGCCGGACGTCAAGATGACCCCCGCTAAACAGAGTCAGCTCACATATGCCGCCGGCAACGCCTCTCCAGGAAGGGTCACCAGTTATCGAGGAGTCCATCCCGGCCCGTCACGAGACTTTCTTGCCCCGCCACTCGGGGACCATTGCGCGCCAAAGCCACAAGAACCTGGGATCCCAGCCGCTATCACTCTGCCCCGACACTTACTTGCTGAACGGATGCACAAGTGGAACCTACGATTCGACGGAACGTCAGACCCGTTGACCTTGATCGCCGAGCTCGAGGAGAAAATAGCGACATACGGGGTCAGCCAGGAGGAGGTACCACGCGCCATGTCAGAGATTTTGGAAGGTAGAGCAGCGCGATGGTTTCGCACGAGCCGTTTGCAGACGTCGACATGGGCAGAATTCCGCGCCGAATTCTTAAATTTCTTCCTGCCCCCACGTTATTTCGAGCGGCTAGAGGACGAAATCCGAGCCCACATTCAGGGCGAAGACGAGACGTTTAAGGAGTATTTGGTCGAGTTGAGGACTAAGATGCAACAAGCCGGATACCAAAAGGAAGAAGAACTTTATCGGATCTACGAAAATATGGCACCGGAATATCGGCTATATGTAAAACGCCACGAATTTCAGACGCTAGAGCAATTAACCCGTATGGCGACGGAATACGAGGGTGTGAGGCGGCTGACATCGAGCCGCACAGGTACTCCCAGGATGGGGAGTGCAGACCACGACAGGACTAAGCAACGCGCGGCGCCGAACCCGTTTAGAAGTCCCGGAGCGCCTCTCCAAGGAGGTAATGCGACTCACCGAATGATCAGGCAGCCTCTACCAAACATCGACGTACAGCGAGCTTGCGGCAGATGCGGAGAAGTCGGACATTTCATGCGAGGTTGCACCAACGCCCGTTTGAATTTTTGCTGGGATTGCGGTCGTAGGAATATCCTGACCGTGGATTGCTGTCGACGAGACGCCCCGGGAAACGAACGACGTCTTCGCCGAGACACGGGCGCAGCGGAGACAAACGAAGCCACAGCTCGACCATAACAAACCTACCGTTGAGGATACACAATGGCCTGATCACTGCTACCGTGCAGATCGGAGGCCGATGGGTGGACGCCACGGTGGATACGGGAGCGTCGAGGAGTTTCGCGAGCGAAGGATATGCTCGCATGGTAGCAAGACCCGAGGAGAAGGAGTTATGGCGCACTCGCGTGGAATTGGCTGGCACGCAAGTGTGGATGCCATTCTTAGTAATGCCAACCATGTTGGATCGCGTGATCCTAGGCATGGGTTTCTTGGCGGCAATGGGAACGCGAATACAATGCGGAGAGGCCGCCCTTAAGGTGAAGTTGAGCCCGTCGGCGGAAGATCCCCGACTGCGGCCAAGTAAAATCACCCTGATTCCGTCAGAGGATATGAACCCGGAAGTACTCGAAGGATGGAGTACGTCGACTCCGGAGAGTCAGAAGTCCGATGACGAGGACACCACGTTAGAGTACACGGAGCAGAGCGAGATAGCCGCGCACAATCAGATCATGCGTAAGATGATCGAGTCAGGAGAACGAGAAGAGGAGCACGGAGGAGACGATAGCAGGAGTTGCGACGGAAGGGGGAGGACCCTGGAGGACTTTCGGCCTGGCGAGATGGACGAAGCGGAGAATGGAGAACCAGCGACGGAGGAGGATGACTTGAGGCCCGACCAGCGGGAATTCATCACACGCGAGTTAGCGCTTTTCGAGGAACTTCAAGGCGTTTCACACGTGGCAGAGCACCGGATTATAATGCGAGACGATAAACCCTTGAAACAAAGGATCTACCCGAGGAATCCGGCAATGCAGAGCGTGATCGACACCCAAGTGGACGAACTTCTTCGCGAAGATGCCATCGAACCTTCACGAAGCCCACACAGCGCGCCCATAGTGTTGGTCAAGAAGAAGACGGGAGAATGGCGCATGTGCGTTGATTACAGACAATTGAACGCTCACTCAGTGCCCGACGCGTACCACGTCCCAAGGATCAATCACATCCTGGAAAGACTACGCCAAGCTCGATACATTTCTACGCTGGATTTAAAGCATGGTTATTGGCAAATACCTATGGCCAAGGACAGTCGCCAATTCACGGCCTTTACCGTCCCGGGCAGAGGCCTGTACCAATGGAAGGTGATGCCCTTTGGACTGCACTCGGCCTGCGCAACCTTCCAACGCGCGTTGGATAGCGTAATTGGTGCCGACATGGAGCCGTTCGCCTTCGCCTATTTAGACGATATCATCGTTATAGGGGCCACAGAGGAACAACATTTGGCTAACCTGGCTCAAGTCTTCCGAAGGCTGCGTAGGGCGAACTTGAAGGTTAATCCCAAGAAGTGCGCGTTTTTCAGGCGGAGATTGGTTTACTTAGGCCACGTGATTAGCGCCGAAGGAGTCCAGGCGGATCCGGAGAAGGTGACGGCCATTACCAACCTAAAGACCCCTACTTGCCTCAAGGAGCTCCGGCAGTGGCTAGGCATGGCTTCTTGGTATCGCCGATTCGTCCCTAACTTCGCGACCGTGGTGCAGCCGATGACGGCACTATTAAAGAAGGGTCGGAAGTGGACATGGAGTCAAGAACAACAAAACGCACTGGAAGAAGTGAAAGGGAGTTTGACCACCGCCCCCGTGTTAGGATGTCCCGACTTCGACAAGACGTTCGTATTGCAAACTGACGCAAGTGACGTGGGACTAGGAGCAGTCCTGTCGCAGGACATCGAAGGCCAGGAAAAAGTCATCGCTTACGCAAGTCGCCGACTCACGGCCACCGAAGGCAACTACACGACGACCGAGAAGAAGTGTCTGGCCATCATATGGGCCATCAGGAAAATGCGATGTTACTTGGAGGGGTATCGGTTCGAAGTGGTCATCGATCACCTAGCCCTCAAGTGGTTAATTTAAATTGAAAGCCCCTCCGGCCGGATAGCGAGATGGGCACTGGAGTTACAACAGTTCCAGTTCGACGTACGTTACCGACGAGGGAAGTTGAACGTGGTGGCGGACGCCTTATCCCGACAACCCTGCGAAGTCTTGCAACAAATGGCTGAAGTAGAGACCCCCTGCAGATGGACTCAAGGTATGAAAGAAAAGATAAGAGAATACCCTGAGAAGTTCGCAGATTACACAATGGAAAACGGACAACTCTACCGGAACCTAGGACATAGAGCTGACGACGAGGATTACTTCCCGTGGAAATTGTGCGTCCCGAGCCCAGATAGAGTCCGAGTCCTCCAAGAATGTCACGATGCGCCCACGGCTGGACACCTAGGGGTCCGGAAGACCATAACACGACTGTCCCAGCGGTATTTCTGGCCTGGCATGTTAAGAGATGCGAAACGCTACGTTTAACACTGCGAGTCGTGCCAGAAGTTTAAAATCGCCCAGACGAAAGCGGCGGGCAAAATGTTAACCCGCGTAACTAACGAGCCCCTTACCCCGATCGAAACACGGAAACACTATGCTCCTCGTATTTCACGACATCTTCTCCAAATGGGTGGATTTGATTCCGCTACGAAAAGCAACGACCGCCTAAGTCCAGAAGGCTTTCCGGGAACGCGTACTAAGTCGAGTCGGTATCCCGCGGAAGTTCGTCTGCGATAATGGTACTCAATTTTCAAGTCGCAGTTTGAGAGAATACTTCCATAAGCTGGGGGTAGAGGTCCAGTATACCGCTCCGTATTGTCCCCAGGAGAACCCTACCGAGAGGACGAATCGGACTGTCAAGACGATGATAGCCCAACTCACCGAAGGGGACCAAAGTTCCTGGGACGAACTATTGCCTGAAATAGCACTCGCCGTCAACGCAAGCGTGTCGAACTCGACAGGATACAGTCCCGCCTTTTTGACTCAAGGACGCGAGCCCCGACTCCCTACGATGTTGTACGACGAGGTCACCCCCGGATCAGCGGTGATAACTAAGGATCCCGAAGGTAAAGCGCTCCATCTTAGGGGAATCTTCGACATCGTCAGGTCTAACCTTCGACGCCGCGAATGGAGACCGAAACTCGGAGATAAAGTATGGGTACGCCAACACCCTCTCTCGAAGGCGGCTGAAGGTTTCGCCGCCAAACTGGCCCCCAAATATGACGGCCCCTATACCGTAACGAGGTTCGCATCCCCTAACCTCCTTCTTTTGCGACGCCCTGGCGAAAGACGCTCACGTTCCGCCAACATCAGCCAGTTGAAACCCCACTATTCTGAAGACTTCGAGAAGGCGGCCTTAGAAGAAGAAGACGAGACTACCCAGGGAGCTGACGCGAGAAGACAAATATGATAGGAGGTCACACGGTAACTTCGTAGTAAAATTATATTAACATACCCTCTGTTATTATCTAAGTATCTTAAGTCGAGGTTTCACTGCACTGCTATGTAGGAAGCTTAAATAATAAGGTCTCGTATCAATAAGTTCAGTCTTTGTTTCTAGATGGATGAAGTCATCGTGCTGTCGGACAGTTCCGACGACGCCGAGTCGTTCCACCACGACCTCTCCGACCGCGACGAGTGGGTCGCGAAGGGATATAACGAAGGAGACTCGGAGGCGGAGGAGGAGTTCGAGGAGGAAGACGAAGGCATCGAGGAAGACCAGGTCGCCAACGATGGGGACCAAGATGTTGAGAACGATGAAGATAGCGCAGAGCTCTCCGATGATCAGGGGTCAGGAGAAGCCCACAGACCACGATTCGCGGGTATGTGGAGCCCGAGACCAGGCGAGACGCGACGACCCGCTGGACCCTCGGCCGCTTACCACGTTGAGGACGATTCCAGCAACGCGAGCGACGACGACGAACGCGCCGGGCCTCGCGACTACTCGAGGGGTCATGCGGAGGGGCCGCAATACTACACGCCCGAAGGAGACGGTGAGCCCTGGACCAGACGTGACCCTCGAGCGGGCCGTTCGGAGAGGCCGCCGTATTACACACCCGAGGGAGACGACGAACAAACGAGGGCCAGGCGAGACCCTCGAGCCGGCCATCCAGGGTACACTGGGTCCCGACAACATCGGTCCATCGAGCACGCCTGTTACCATACGGTCGAGGACCAGGTAAGCCGGTGGGAGGGCCACGTCGCGATGATGCGCATCGAGGTCAAGTCCATCGTCTTGAAGATGCCCGGTGTAAGAGCCGATGGTCCTTACGTGGATACACCCCCATCGCCGCCCCCGCCCCTCGCCTCGTCTCACCTCACCGGAAAGGCCCCACGCGCGGGCGCCCCCGACCCGCCCGCAACATGCTGTAAAGGAGACTCGCGCCCAGTCGATCCAGACGTCCCCGGCTGGACCATCACGATCTCCGGAGAAGACCCGCGCCCAGGCCGTGCAAACGTCCCCGATTGGGCCACAACGCCCGTCAAAGGAGACCAGATCTCAGGTGACCCAGACCCGACTCGTCACCACACAAGCCGTCACGTCGCCTTTCTATAACTTCTCTGACGGGCCCGCCCAGCGAGAGGCCGAAAGGTGCGGCACGGACCCGCATCCCGAAGTCAATGCCGTCAAATGTTTCAGAGAACGCGAGCCGGCAACCGACAGCGAGGACGAAGGTGATGATCGCCCCCTCTTTCGTCGGATCTGCCAGAACTCCCCGGCCACCAAGACCAGCGCACCGAAGTTACGCCCAGTCGACGAGACGATCGCCGCACAGCAAGCGACGCCATCACGACGCCCGTCCCCAAGTTGTGCCCCGCCAGATGCCCCGCTGACCGCATGGGAGGAAGGGGTTTTAGACCAGGTGCTGACCGACATTGAGGAGGCCGGCTGGAGCGGATCCTTCGCGGAGGAGTTGACCTCGTCCACGCTAATGGAAGACGCGACCCCGATGATGCCCTCGGACGAGCTATGCCCCTTACCGGAGGGCTGGACCGGGACCAACGAGCTGCGACAGCTGCCAGCAGGGGTAATTCGTCTGATCACCGAAAGAGCGGCCGAACGAAGTGGCCGAGGACAGCGCGTACGCTTCGCCGTGAAAGAGGACGGATGGCATTGCGTCGTCACCGTAAAGAGTGACGGATGTTTCATCGTCAGCCTCCGGTAGGAAAGGGGGGGGGGGGTGTGACGATCCTGCCTGGCGGCTAGACCGCCACAATAATTATATTCAATAGACATTTAAGTTATATAATATTCTAACCATTAGTTATGTAAGTTCAACATTCTTATAATCAATAGTTTATAAGAGACATCAGTGAAATATTATAATTTAATTATCGGAGATCGATTTTAGGGATTTATGGGTATGGAACTAGAATAGGCTTAGTTTGGTTTTGCACCATCCGCGCGAGGTGGCAACCGCAGAGCGAAAATACTAGAAATCTGAAAATACCGACAACGATCGGGGAAGAAAAGGCCAAGAGCAGGAGGGAGCCACACTACGGTTTCCGGCATCTCGTTTTCTCGGCTCCTCGAAGGATAAGGTCGCGCACGCGGACGGAAAAGTAGAAAAATAACGGCACGGCACGGGCACGGTCGCGCACGCGGATTAGCGGCAAAGGAACGCACGCAGGCGAATAGAAGTAACGCGGAGGTTAGTGTTGAGTGAAAGGACAGTGCAGTGAAACGATAAATACAAAGAAAACGTGAAATAATAATAATATAAGCACAAATACGTGCGAGCGTCTAAAGAATAGTCTTGTGGCAATTATTTTTCCCCATATCCCTTTTTTCTCCCCCGGTGATACAGGTTGTCGACTGCACGGCCATTTAATTGGGAACGGTAAAAATCATCATCATTTATATATATTTATATTCGTCTCTGCCCTCTAACTGCACGCCCGCTGCCCCACCTGTACCACGAGTCGGTAGATCCTCTCGTGCATCCACCTCCTCCCCCTCCTTATATTCGACACGCGGTGGCAGAGCCCCCGCGCCTTACGGAGTGGTAGAACCCTTCGTGTCCCCTTAACCTTCACGGCGAGACGGCAGAGCCTCTCTCGTGTTCCCTCCCTGCTCCCCACTCACCCAATAACACGTAGCGGAATGGTAGATCCCTCCGCCACAACCTCTTATACTAATTTCTAGGTACGCGCGACAAAATCCGGCTGCGGCCTCGCCCGAAGGTCCAGCCCGTGGGATTTTGGACCCGCAACCCCGTATAAACGACTCTGCCCCCTCGCAATAAAATCCGGCTGCGGCCTCGCCCGAAGGTCCAGCCCGCGGGATTTTTGACCCGCGATCCCTCATCGCAACTCTGCTTCTCGCCATAAAATCCGGCTGCGGCCTCGCCCGAAGGTCCAGCCCGTGGGATTTTTGGCTCTCGACTCCACATCACGACTCTGCCCCTCGCAACAAAATCCGGCTGCGGCCTCGCCCGAAGGTCCAGCCCGTGGGATTTTGGACCCGCAACCCCGTAACAAGACTGCCACGCGCGACAAAATCTGGCTGCGGCCTCGCCCGAAGGTCCAGCCCGTGGGATTTTGGACCCGCAACCCCGTAACAAGACTGCCACGCGCAACAAAATCCGGCTGCGGCCTCGCCCGAAGGTCCAGCCCGTGGAATTTTTAGCCCTCGACCCCCCGCATCAAGACTCTGCGCCTCATAGCAAAAATCCGGCTGCGGCCTCGCCCGAAGGTCCAGCCCGTGGGATTTTTAGCCCTCGACCCCCCGGTATCAAGACTCTGCGCCTCATAACAAAAATCCGGCTGCGGCCTCGCCCGAAGGTCCAGCCCGTGGGATTTTTAGCCGTGATAGGACTTCACGTTCTGGAGATACTATAACTCGACGACCCTTTGAGTCTTGCAAGGACACGAATCTCACGGATAATTATCAAAAATCATCGTTCGCCCCGCGAACGTAACTCTCTAGCCCAGTGTCTCAGTGATTTTAAAAATTTCTTGTAAAAGGACCTTTAGATCAGACTGAGAGTTGTATCCTGGCCAGAGAGCATCCTTACAACCTAATGGCTCGTTTTTGAAGAATTTTTTGGTTAAGTGGTTGTTTTACTATATTAATAAGCTTTGGAGTAAACAAACTAAAACCTCTTTAGTCTTGTGCCCTTCGTTTAGATATATACCTTTTCGGTGATATTGTAGTGACCATCGGTGGGGATAGCTTTTGCTTTTATACTTGGCTTCTTATTAAATTAAAATGATTTAGCTATAAAATTAAGGAAGGGATTTTCTTTTAAGACGTAACCAAAAATGTATTTTCGAAAGGTCCCAAGACGCTTTGTTTAAAAATTTAACCGCAGGTTTTACAACTAAAAAATATTTTAAACTTACGTTTTTAAAAACTTAAGCCCTACTCTTTTTCCTTTAGCCAAATTTCAACCTGTCTTTGTCTCAAAATAATTTTAGAAAAACCCCACACAAGCAATCGAAAGTAGAAGTTATTTTAAGCAAAATAAGACGAAAATTATACATTTTTTTCCGGAACACCAAATACCCGATTTTTCTACAAATTTACTCACGTATCTGGTATTTCTGTAAAAACAGGTACAAAAGCTACAAGCTAAAAAAATGCACTGATCAAAAACATTGTACATATTAATATTAATAATTAATATTTAATTTTTCACCAACAAAGCGTTGTATTTGTACAAGGTTTACACATCAACCTTATCGAGGAAAATCTTAAACGAGGTTTTTATGTTGTCGGTTTAGTCCAGTCAATCTAGACATAAAAATGGCTTTAAATAACATTAATTCGGACAGAGCTGAAATTTGGTGGAGGCCTTTGGTTAACCCCAAGGAACAAATTGTGAAAAGTCCCCATCGATCCCAGGTGAGCTAATTGAGTTATTCAAGGTCACAGGTGTGTACACGTGTGTGTGTATACATGGCGTATGTGTGCTCATTATGTATAACGTGATGCTTACAAGCGCGATATCTGGAAAATGGTGGGTACTACAGAAAAAATCATATGGATCATTTTTGTAGAACATTTCAAGATCTACAACTTTTTCCTTTTTTATTTTTCGATAAACCTTACCGTTTTTGAGAAAAACTCAAAAAAGTCAAAATTTTCACCTGTGACCTTGAATAACTCAATTAGCTCACCTGGGATCGATGGGGACTTTTCTTAATTTGTTTCTTGGGGTAAACCCTCCACCAAATTTGAGCTCTGTCCGAATTAATGTTATTTCAATGTCTAGATTGACTGGACTATTAGAAAATTGCGGCTGTTTGAGGGCTTCGCGCAGTTCAAATCGGCAGCTCTTGACATCGTAGTCCGACTTGAAGGACTCCTCGCAGCGCAGTAAGCGTAGCTGCATCAGGACGTTGTTGAGCACGCGGGTCTCCTGCTTTGTCTTTAGGGCGTAGTAACAGGTGGCCTGATAAAGAGAGACGGCCAGCTCCAAAGCCGCCTTCGATGACTGCGACAAATGTGCGCACTTTAAAGTGGTAAAGATGAGAAGCAGTAAGTGGTTGTCGTCGGTGAATTGCTGTGGAAAAACAAAGATCGTTGTAAAAAATTTGGGAATGGTTTCAATAACCTACGTTTATAATGCATTACAGGGCCTGAAGCTTGTTGTCCGGATCCAGGGACTCAAACTGTTGCTGGGAGCAGGGCGTCTGACTCAAGCAGAACTCCTCGGGAGTGCAGCTCTGCTTATCGTCGTGTTGCCGACTGCAAAAGTATCGCTGGCAAGCTGTGGACAGATATTTACAAATTAGAAAAAGTACAAGAAAGAAACACTGTTGTTCCCAAAATCTGTGCATTTTAGGACTATAAAAATGTACACTTAGGCTAAGGTTGTGTAATTTCATTATTTCCAAAAAATAAATTTTGCTGCTGGAATTCCCCTATTATATTCGTTTTTGCATGAATACCCATATTTTTTATATTTTGTTCTGAGCGATATTATCGCGATAGTATCGATGTACACCCCCCAAAAATGAAAAAAAGGTCGATGGAGCTAAAACCGATATTTTTGCAGCTCCAATGGAGTCCCCTGCCTCGGTTCACACATCCTCGCCGTCCTCACCTATCTCGCTGACTGCCCAGCTGCTGCGGAACCCAGTCGAGTAGCTTATCCCGTTGATGATTAGCACAAAAGAAGCGCTGCTGCCGGTCCAGGATTTTGCGAATCACACCTGCGTAAGCTGCCAGTGACTAGTCTAAAGCGAATAAACTTAATACTAAATGATGCCAAGGTCCAATAACATATTTGTTTTTGATGATATTAATATTCAAAGATACATATTTTGAGACATAAATAATTTTGTTAAAATCCTGTATCTTTTTTTATTGTTTTTGTTTTTATGACTATTTACAAATTTTTTAAAACGTAAAATAAATGGTTTTGGTTTTCTTAAATATATGTGTTCTTAATTTAAAACAAACAAAATAAGAAGATTTTTAAAAGATCAGTTATTAGTAGACATCGGATTTTAGGTTTTTTGCATATTACGATTGCGTTGTCCAAAAAAATTTTCGTTTGCAGACAAATGCGTTTCAGATAAAAAGAATTTTTTTGGCACCTAGTTTTTTTTGCATATTCGACCTTTTTACATATTTTGAACCTAAAAAAGCATATTTCGGAATATGTCAACCTTTTTCTACCTTTTTTTACCTATTTCTACTGGAAAATATGCTCCTTAGTAGGCGTGTTCGATCCAAACTGTTTATGTCTAAAAACATTTCTCAGTCGTGTGCTGTGTTTTCTCAAGTGATTTTTAAAATGGCGAAAGCAAACAAAAAGGACCATCGCATGAAGTGGCTGGAGGAGTTTAAAAGTGAGCCAATAAAACTTGTAGAAGAAAAAATTTTTGCGCAGCATGCAACAAATATGTAAGTAAATATTCTAATATGCGTTTTTTTGTCTATCAGTTAATAAATCAATGTAATTTTTTCTTAAGATGATTGTAAACAAAAAGTCACAGCTGCAGCAGCATATTATAACTAACATGCACATAAACAACAAGCAAAAACAACATCCAGAAGGTAACACAGGAAGAGGAGATGATTTTAATTCAGATTTGTGCCAAGCAATGATATTTTGAAACACTGCCACACTACATCACTTCTTTGGAAAAATCAGGGATGACGTTGAAGGATACGATGCAAACATTTGAAAAGGCCGACACTTTAATAAAGAGCGTACCAGGAAAAATCGGAAGAGACGTACAGGAAAAACTTAAAAATGTATTACACCGAAATCCAGACTTTTCTACAATTCAAGCCATCAACACATCAATAAACAATTACACATACTCAGTGCCTAACATTGCCAAGGAAAGTGTTGTTAAGTACACTTACTCGCCACTTACTTCATGCGACGTGGAGCGAAGCTTTTCAGCATACAAGCTTATACATTCGGAAAAAAGATCAAAACTAACACCAACAAACATGGAAAAACTTATAATTATATATTGTAAACAAAACTATAACTAAATTATTAAACACACAAATACTTTTTTAAACTATTTTACACAATTTGTATAAAACAAATAACAAAACATAAATAAAAAATATTTGTATAAAAATATTGATTTTTACGTCCGGGAAAGGTTTAAAGGTGTTTTTCGGCCCTTTGATATTGGATTTCTTGAAATCTTTGCCCAATGGAGAAGGATGAGGTCGATTTCAGAACACCGAGATCTATAAGACCAGTATTGTTCCATTATTGTTCTTTTAGGGCTGTTGCACAGAGAAATCTTTATTTTAAACAAATACAAATCTTTCGTTTGGCTGTAAGTACCAAATGCCAATTTAATTCCCTTGTGTCTTAGTTAAAAATTGTTCTTAAAACGGTAAATCATTGAACTTCTGAATAGATATTTAAACTCGGCCTTTTTTGACCTAAGTCCACCTCTTTTTTGCTAATATGCCAAAACAGTCTGAAAGCTACTATTTTTATTAATCTATTTCCAAAATTTCACGATTTTTAGATCGCAAACCTCCAAGAAACCTAAAAAACCTAAACAAAACCTTTTTTGACCTATTTTGACCTAAAAAAATAGGTCAAAATATGCTGAGCATATTCCTTAACCTTTTTTGACCTAAAAATTAGCATATTTATGATATGCCGATATATTCTGAAACCTACTATTTTTATTAGTCTATTTCCAAAATTTCACTTTTTTTGGACCGCAAACAAAAAAAACCTAAAATCCGATGTCTAGTTATTAGGTATACACTGTACATTTCTTCTCGTCCGCAGAAAAAAGAAAATACTGAGCAAACGATTCGGCGGTGATTAATTTATATCGCCTTAAGCTATACCTACAAATAGTTTGGGTACACAGTCGAATTTGTTTGACGAACTTTTTGTCCAACATGAACATGGTTTCGAGCACTGGTAAGTGTTGGTATAATTTATATTCCATTCGAACAAAACGTCAAACAAAAGTTTTGTTTTTAACACTACTTCCAACGGGAAATAGTTTTGACAGGCGACTTTTTTTTGACGGCTTCCAGCAGGTCTCGTTTGTCAACTCAATAGCCACCTACAAGGGTGTTCGGCATGTGGACCACATAGTGAATACTGCATCAATAACAATAAGCTCATTAAAGTTATAGAAAAGAAGAATAAAGGTAAGAAACACACCGTACAAATAATAATACTTTGTAAAATAAAAACACATCAAACACATTTCTCTTTTTTGTTTTGTGATACAGCATCATGGAGAACTGCCGCAAGTCAGCCGGGGGCGCCCTGTCCATCGAACAGATGTATCAGAAGAAGTCGCAGCTGGAGCACATCCTCATGCGTCCGGACTGTTACATCGGATCCGTCGAGTACACCAAGGAGCTGATGTGGGTGTACGACACCGAGAAATCCCGGATGGTGCAAAGGGAGATCTCATATGTGCCTGGCCTTTACAAGATCTTCGACGATATCCTCGTAAATGCGGCGGACAACAAACAGCGCGACAAGTCCATGAACACCATCAAGATCGACATCGATCCGGAGCGGAATGTTGTGTCCATATGGAACAACGGCCAGGGCATTCCGGTGACTATGCACAAAGAGCAGAAGATGTACGTTCCCACGATGATCTTTGGTCACCTGCTGTCCTCGTCGAATTACAACGATGAGGAGAAGAAGGTCAGCGGCGGCAGAAACGGCTACGGAGCAAAGCTCTGCAACATATTCTCCACCAGCTTCACTGTGGAGACCACCACGAAGCAGTACAAGAAGAGCTTCGAGCAGACATGGGTCAACAACATGGGCAAGGCCTCTAAACCGACGGTAACTGAATACTCATTTTAGTTTGAAAACATCTTCTTATCCTGAATAACCCACAGATCAAGGACTTCAATGGCACTGATTTTACTCGCATTACATTTAGCCCCGATTGTGGGAGTCAAGTTATTTTTCCAAGCTGGCAACACTGCTCTCATAACATAGTGTTTCGCAGTGCTGTTAAGCGCATCCATTTCACAACCTTTCGCTAAGCGAGGATCCGATCCTGGCTAATTTCAATACTTTTTCGGTATTTTTGTATTTTGTTCCCCCCGTGGATTTTTACACACTGCGTCCACACTGGCCTGATCAGCGTCGTTTCCGCTAGCTTCGTTCTCTTTTCTGGATACTTCTGCCGAGTACGGTTCGTTCGCTCCCTCAAAACCACGCGTCCCTTTCCGAGAAGAGTTTGCTGTTAAGCAAAGTTAATATTGTGCCCGATATTGTGGTAAGATTATTTGTGCACAATATCAACAAATTCTAAGTGCTTTTCCCCCAAATCAGTGTCTGGCGTCCCACTTGTGTTTTATAAGCTAAAACAAAAGTTTGGAACACGTGGAGACCATTTTCTTCGCCCAGCCCAGGCTTTGGCACGCCTCGTGGCCAAAATAACTGTGAATCTAGCCAGTGAAATCACCCCGAGCAATCGGATTTCTGCTCCATAGTTCGAATTCCCGGAATTTTTTGTAAGTAGAAAAGGTCGAACCCACGTGTCTAGTAGGATCGACTAATTTTAGTGTTTTGTGCTTGGATTCTCGCAGTCAAAGCGGATTTTGTTTTTCCCGTTGCCGACAGCGAGACGCCGTTCGCCGTTGAACTGGAAATTTCGCATCTTCTTCTTCCGCCTGCGATTTGCAAACACGTTATTCATTTTTGAGAGTGCGAATTCTACGAACTCAACCCGGACCAGAACGCAGTGTCTTTTTCTTTTTCCTGCCAAACGCAAAGAGTATTTCGTCGTGCATAAGGAAGTGTGCGTCTCCCTCGTGGAACTGCTGCAAGCAAGAATCAGTTTTCCGTGCACCGCTAAGCTGTGCGTCATTCCTCTGCATACCCCCGGATTTATCAAGGAACAGCAAGTCGCATAGTTCATCATCTGTGCGTCTGTGCGTCAAATTCTGCGTGAGCGTTGCGACACGTTCATGCCTGTTCATTCTAGCGCCCCGACCGGATTCAACAAGAATTTGTAAACGAATTCTGTTTCGTTCATCGTCCTGCAAGTCAACTCGTTGCGTGGAGCAACAGCGACACGTTCACGCATGCTCATTCGTGTGAACATTTCTGAGTATCAGTAGCTTAGATTTGATTTTTCTTGTACATCTAAAACCCATTACTTATAAATTTTTACGATCCTCATTATAGTCGATGTAAATGTGTGTGCCATCTTGACATTATATTTATGATGTACATTTATCAAATTTAATTAAGATCTATAGCAACAAATCTTCAGTCATCAGGCCTGCTGACGTCGACGGATGCTTCGTAAGTTCGGCATAGCCGTGAATATTTGATACATTAATACATCCATGTCTTTGTCATTGATTGCACAACCCTTGATATACACATATAATCGACATACAATAACGTAATTCCAATTGGAACAATTTTAGAATTACTTTGATTTGAATTTTGAGTGATGGAATTCTAATAAGAATCGTTCAGAAATCATTAAAAAACTATTATTTAACGTAATCGTGGTCTAAGTGCCTTTGCTTTCATTTCTTACTTTCCAACTAGAATAAATTCAAATAAATATTTAAGAATCGTGGACTAAATACATTATGTAAGCCACAACCATTAAATATTTTACGTAAATTAAAGTTTATATTCTTACTAGCTGACCCGGCGAACCTTGTCTCGCCCTAATTTGAATCCTTTTCATTGAGCTGACTTTCCTATTCGTTACTTCTTCTGTAATATGAACCATTTTAATCTAGCTAAACCACGCACTTCGCTGCTTACTAATGAGATTTTGATGGCCATCCTGCCTCTGTGGCGTTTCATCGATCCTGGGTAACCACGGCAAGCTTGGGTGCTGATGGTGTAACTGGCAAGGTCTGATGGAAGTGGGTTGAAACTGATGTGAGTTCCTAGAGCTTCCATCTCCACTTTCCAGTCCAACTTTATTTCAGGTTTCGGTTCCTGCTTATTTTTGATTCTTTCGCTAAACGCGAGACTCAGGGCAGCCACCAGCTTCTGCTCGGAAATCTTCATGTTGTCCAGCACCTTGATCTTTGGCAAATGGCACAGAGCGCAGGCCCAAAAGGAGTTGCCAGTTGTAATAGAACAGTGATTTTTCATCAGCCCAGGAATCTAAGCGAGTGGTACCCCGCCAGGTGGTCGATCCTTTTAAGCTGAAGATATCGTTCTTCCGCAGACATAGCTCCTTCCGCTGGTGACAGTTTCTAAGACTGCTCAGTGACTATATGCGGTTGTCGCAAAAAAGCCAGGCGTTGTATCATAGCACCAATTACCACTTTTGAATGAGCATTATATTCAATATCGGGCTCATACTGGAATGCTAGACGCAGGAATGAATCAGATATGAATGCTCGATTTACATACCTGTTGTCTACTGAAACGGCGTGATTGACGCAATTGCGCAATTCCTACACGTGCATCAGTATTACGTTGCTGGATTTGTACTTCGGTTCTTCTTCGCATGATTCGAGAATTACTTGAGTTACGGCTCAAATTGGCCCCTTTCTTTTTTGTTGGAATTGCTCACTTTTTGGTCACTTTTTGTTCACTTTATTTTTTGATCACTTTTTGTTCACTTTACACACATAAATAGAATTAATGCCGCACATGAAAGTCAGAGCATCCTGTATATATTCTTGATAAAAACTCAAAAATAACACAGAAAAATTGAAACGGCGAATTCTTCAGAAGAGGATTGCCCACATAGGGATGAAAAGTAGATGTTGTTCATTTCTCGGACCTACTCAATACGCTCAAAAAATTTCTTGAGAATCGGTCAAGCCGTTTCGGAGGAGTTTTCTGTCTAACACTTTTGACTCGAGAATTTTATATATTAGATTAGGAAAAGAGTAGACTAGACGGAATATGGTTTATTGTGCAGTAGTTTTACAAATAAATCATAAAACCTTGGCCACTCTAAGTATTCGCCTCCAAATTCCGGTATGTTGACCGGTGGATGGGATATTTTTAGCTGTGCTTCAGGTTCGTGAAGCAGCAGCGTGTCGTAATCATCAAAAACATTCTGGCATTGGGATAATTCCCTTTTTGCTGCGGCTGTGGCTCCCGGAACATCCTCCAGGGCGTCTTGTCCCACTGACGGTCAAGATGCCGTTGTAGTGCTGGTGTTATTGTGGACGCGGTTGATGCCAAGGCTACTGTGGATTCTAGCTCGGTGCATCTCCGCCTTAAACGTCGTATGACTCGGTTGATTTCGGGGTCATCGTGAACTGGGTCTTCCAGTTGCGTTTTCTTGGGTTGCTTTTTATCCTCGCGTGGAGGCCTGATTGGTTCACTACTGCTTGGCATATTGTCCTTAAAGATTTGTTTATATTTTTCAACTGTTTCCCTTAGGCCTTCAAAACGTTTGAAGTATTCATTGTCAGCTGGGAGCGCTGCGTCTCTTAATGTCTGGTCTGTTTCTCGATATAGAGTCCATAATTCAGACAACTGTGCTAGTCTCCTAGCATAATATCCTTCTCGAGTCCTTCTGTCGCTTCTGTTGCATCTGTTTATGCAAATCGAGTTGCTCGTCTAATTGCTGACTATGAAGTTCAGACCTGGCTTGGCTGGTCTCCATTATAAACGACGTTGAAATTTGAACAGTTGCGGTGGTATGGTTAACGGTAATTCTTACCAGCTTAATATTTTGATGCCTTCATAACTGTTTCATAAAATTGTGTTTAGGTTCATTGTAGAATCCTGTGAAGCTAGATTTAACTGTAGCGTCTCAGTGTGAGTGGTGCTGTTGCTGTTGCTGGCGCAAGCTGTTGAGTCCCAATATGGGTGGTGTATCCTGTGAGGCTGGAGTAAGCGGTCCTGCGAGCTATGGGTGTATCAACAAGAGGAAGGGTTCTGTAACGCTGGATCTGCGCTCCTGTGAGGTCTGGTGGTCTCAACAAGGAGACGGTCCGATAACGTTGGTGTAAACGCTCCTGTGAGATCTGGTCTCAACAGGAGGATGTCCTGTAACGCTGGAGTAAGCGCTCCTGCGAGTTAATATGTTGTCTCGACGAGGAGTAGTCCTGTAACGCTGGAGTAGCGGTCCTGTGAGTTAATGGGTGTCTCAACAAGAAGAAGGGTTCTGCAACGCTGGATCTACGCTCCTGTGAGGTCTGGTGGTCTCACAAGGAGACGGTCCGATAACGTTGGTGTATAGGCTCCTGTAAGATCTGGTCTCAAGAAGGGGATGTCCTGCAACGCTGGAGTAAGCGCTCCTGTGAGTTAATAAGCTGGCTCGAGGAGGAGAGATCCTGAACGCTGGATTAAGCGGACCTGTGAGTTAATGCTTTGTCTCGACGAGGCGTTGTCCTGTAACGCTGGAGTAGCGGTCCTGTGAGTTAATATGTTGTCTCAACGAGGAGAGATCCTGAACGCTGGATTAAGCGAGCCTGTGAGTTAATAGGTTGTCGCAACGAGGCGTTGTCCTGTAACGCTGGAGTAGCGGTCCTGCGAGTTAATAGGTTGTCTCGACAAGGAAGGGTTCTGCAACGCTGGATCTACGCTCCTGTGAGGTCTGGTGGGTTCACAAGGAGACGGTCCGATAACGTTGGTGTATACGCTCCTGTGAGATCTGGTCTCAACAAGAGGATGTCCTGTAACGCTGGAATAAGCGCTCCTGCGAGTTAATAGGTTGTCTCGACAAGGAGGGATTCTGTACCGCTGGATACTGCGGTGTGTGTTCGGAGTGTGATCTCTTGTATTGAGATCACGTCGGGGTCACCAATGTTTGTTCTCAAACCGTTGTCTGATTGTCCGCGCAGGAGTCTCGAATGCTCCTGGGCCGTGCAGATGTTGTTTTAACCGACGAGACGATCGGGAGCTATGCCGTTTCCGCGGCTTAAAAGTAGTAAGACGCGGGGTTGATTCTGTGACAATAACTGACTTTATTGATATAATGGTACTAGCTTGTATACTACTTTGTATGCGGAAACATAGTGTAAAGTGTGGTGTGGGGATTTTGCTGATATTCTAGATTACATCAAGTTGCTGATACCCTAGATTACCTCAAGGTGAGGCCAGTTCAGTGGGTCAGCGCAGTTCTGTTGTGGCCAGCGTTTGTTGGCTCTTCAGTTGTGCTGACGTACGTTGGTGAGACGGCCGCTTGGTGAGTTGGTCGCTTGGTTGGTGAGTGGCTCTTTTGGCTAGTAGGAGAATCTGCTGATCAGCAGTTACTAGCTTAGCGCCTGGTACCCAGTCCAAGGTCAGCTTAGTTGAGCTGACTGGCTATATGTGGGTGCATGGGAAGTTTGGTGTTGTTTCCAGGTTAATCGGCATTGCTGTTCGCAGCAATGTTGCGGATGCTAGTATCGGCAACATTGGTTACGAACATCCATAATTCCGACAATTGCGATAGTCTCCTAGCATTATATCCTTCTCGATTCCTTCTGTAGCTTGAATCCTTTCCATAGTTTTTGATTAACTGTTGCATTTGTTTATGCAAATCGAGTTGATCGTCTAATAGCTGACTATGAAGTTCAGCCCGGGCTTGGCTGGTCTCCATTATAAATGACGTGGACATTTTCACCAGTTGCGGTGGTAGGTTAACGGTAATTCTTACCAGCTTAATATTTTGATGCCTTCATAACTGTTTCATGAAATTGTGTTTAGGTTCTTCGTAGAATCCTGTGAAGCTAGTTTTAACTGTAGCGTCTCAGTGTGAGTAGTGTGTGCTGTAGTGTCTCAATATGGATGGTGTATCCTGTATACGCTGGATCTGCGCTCCTGTGAGGTCTGGTGGTCTCAACAAGGAGACGGTCCGATAACGTTGGTGTATACGTTCCTGTGAGATCTGGTCTCAACAAGAGGATGTCCTGTAACGCTGGAGTAAGCGCTCCTGCGAGTTAATAAGTTGTCTCGACGAGGAGAGATCCTGAACGCTGGATTAAGCGGGCCTGTGAGTTAATGCTTTGTCTCGACGAGGCGTTGTCCTGTAACGCTGGAGTAGCGGTCCTGTGAGTTAATATGTTGTCTCAACGAGGAGAGATCCTGAACGCTGGATTAAGCGAGCCTGTGAGTTAATAGGTTGTCTCGACGAGGCGTTGTCCTGTGACGCTGGAGAAGAGGTCCTGCGAGTTAATAGGTTGTCTCGACAAGGAAGGGTTCTGCAACGCTGGATCTACGCTCCTGTGAGGTCTGGTGGTTTCACAAGGAGACGGTCCGATAACGTTGGTGTATACGCTCCTGTGAGATCTGGTCTCAACAAGAGGATGTCCTGTAACGCTGGAGTAAGCGCTCCTGCGAGTTAATAGGTTGTCTCGACAAGGAGGGATTCTGTACCGCTGGATACTGCGGTGTGTGTTCGGAGTGTGATCTCTTGTATTGAGATCACGTCGGGGTCACCAATGTTTGTTCTCAAACCGTTGTCTGATTGTCCGCGCAGGAGTCTCGAATGCTCCTGGGGCCGTGCAGACGTTGTTTTAACCGACGAGACGATCGGGAGCTATGCCGTTTCCGCGGCTGGAGTAAGCGGTCCTGCGAGCTATGGGTGTCTCAACAAGAGGAAGGGTTCTGTAACGCTGGATCTGCGCTCCTGTGAGGTCTGGTGGTCTCACAAGGAGACGGTCCGATAACGTTGATGTATACGCTCCTGTGAGATCTGGTCTCAACAAGAGGATGTCCTGTAACGCTGGAGTAAGCGCTACTGCGAGTTAATAAGTTTTCTCGACGAGGAGAGATCCTGAAAGCTGGATTAAGCGGGCCTGTAAGTTAATGCGTTGTCTCGACGAGGCGTTGTCCTGTGACGCTGGAGTGAGCGGTCCTGTGAGTTAATAGGTTGTCTCGACAAGGAGGATACTGCGGTGTGTGTTCGGAGTCTGATCTCTTGTAGTGAGATCACGTCGGGGTCACCAATGTTTGTTCTCACACCGTTATATGATTGTCCGCGCAGGAGTCTCGAATGCTCCTGGGGCCGTTCATAGGTTGTTCTAACCGACGAGACTATCGGGAGCTATGCCGTTTCCGCGGCTGACAGAGTAGTAAGACGCGGGGTTGGTTCTGTGACAATAACTGACTTTATTGATATAATTGTACTAGCTTATATACTACTTTGTATGCGGAAATATAGTGTAAAGTGTGGTGATAACCGTCAGCAGCTTATATACTACTTTGTATGCGGAAATATAGTGTAAAGTGTGGTGATAAGCGTGTCGTTGATTGCACCGGCTCAGTGGGTCAGCATCGTTCTGCTGACTCGATGCTTGCAAAAGCTCGTTGCCAGTGGGTCAGCTTGGGTCGCTATGGTCGGCGGTATTGGCTCTTCCGCACTGGCTCAGTGGGTCAGCGCAATTCTGCTGTGGCCAGCGTTTGTTGGTTCTTCAGTTGTGCTGACGTACGTTGATGAGACGGCCACTTGGTGAGTCGGCCGCTTGGTTGGTGAGTGGTTCTTTTGCTAGTAGGAGAACCTGATCAGCAGTTACTAGCTTACCGCCTGGTAGCCAGTCCAAGGTCAGCTTTGTTGAGCTGACTAGGTATATGTGGGTGCATGGGAAGTTGCTGGTGTTCCCAGCATTGTTCGGCATTGCTGTTCGCAGCAATGTTGCGGATGCTAGTATTGGCAACATTGGTTACGAACAATGGCTTTAATCTTAAGTGGGTTTGGTTTGACTCCTTCCTGGGTGACGATGTGTCCCAGGAAGTCGATTTCCTTTCTTAAAAAGTTACACTTGCTCGGTTGGATTTTCAGATTTGCGTTTTGAAGTTTTGTGAATACAGATTTAATATCTGCTATATGTTTTTGGAGTGAGATAGACGAGACAGAAGTTACCGACTAAGTCACCTAAGACGTTGTCCATAACGCGTTGGAACGTGGCAGGGGCGTTCTTGAGACCGTCTTGCTTGCGTCGCGTGGGTTCATTTGGATTTGGTGAAAGCCACTTGCTAAGTCTAATGTTGTGAAATACATGGTTTTTCCGATGCTGTCTAGTATATCTGCTATGTTCGATTACCAAGCGCCACTTTTTTTCGCCTGTGATGTCACTTTTCTTGGGTACGACCCAAACCGGTGCACTCCAAGGGGAGTGGCTGTTTACAATGATATTTTGTTCGAGCATTTTTGAAATTTGCTTTCGAACTTCGTCTTTGTGTACAAATGGGTAACGGTAAGATTTTGTGTGAATCGGTATATTATCTGTTGTTGGTATAGAGTGTTTGACGGCGTTAGAGAACGTTAGTTGATTGTTTTCGTCGTGGAAAAGTCTTTTGAATGACTTGCATAGTTTGAGTATTTGTTGTTTTTCTTCGTTGTTGAGGTGTTCCATCTGAATGTTTAATTTTTGGTCGTCCGGTTGTTCTTTATCTGTTGCCGCTGACATGCAGTTTAAGTATTGGTGGGTTCGTGGAGAGAACTCTTCTGCCTGTAACGGTTCTTCGAGGTAAAGTGTTTGGATCTGGTCTGAGTTATTGCAGACTTCAAAATAGGCGGATCCTGCGACTGCGGTGTATAAGCCGCCTGTTATGGATATTTGATTATCCAAATTCGTGGTTTCATATATAAAGTCTCCCTCCATGAAGTTTACTGGGAGCGGTAATCGCATTTTGGTATTTTGTGGCAGGGTATGTAAAGTGTCTACAGGGTTTGCCCTTGTGAGGGTTGGGATGGCGGTTTCTGGTGTTTCTAGTATTAATTCGGCAAAGTTTATTTTTGCATTTAGACCAGACAGGAAATCCATGCCTAGAAGACCATTGAAGTGGGGGTGGAAATTAAATAGTAAGAACTTGAAATTGGGCATTTTTTGGAATTGTTTGAAATTTATTATATCTGTATATTCCCGAATTTTGAATGTACTGAGTACAGTGTGGATATTGATATCGGAGGTTAGTTTTTTAATGTGGTCTTCATTAATAAGTGCTGGATTTATGAATGAACAGGTAGATCCAGTGTCTATTAGGAATTTGAGAGGGTTTGACACCATGGAGTTTGGCGATAGGAAAACAAATGGCAAAGAAGATCCGTGAGTCTGCTTGCTTATGTAACCGACTGGCTTCCCGAGGCTTCTAGTAAAAAATTTGCATCATCGTTGATATTACATAGGGGAGCGCTTGGATTACGGCCAAATATGATGAGGATTTGTTAAACAGTTCCACAAATGGATTCCTCGGTGCATCGGCCGCGATCAAGACTGTGGCATCCTTCCGCATCTCTAACACAGAGAGATCTTTGGGGGGTTCGAGGTGGTGATTTACTGGCCAATAGGCTCGGTTTTCCTTTAAAAAGTTTGGGCCCGTAAACCAAATTGATTCCAAGAGCTCACTAGTTGAGCAGCCACGTGAAAGGATGTCCGCTGGATTCGCGCTGGTAGGCACATGACGCCAGACAGCTTGCGAAGTCAATTCTTGAATCTCTGATACACAATTCGCAACAAATGTATTCAGGTGTGACGGGTGCTTCTTAATCCAATACAGCACCACCTCAGAGTCCGACCACAAAAAAATGTCGTCCACTGGTGAGTTCAACATATCCCTGATTTCACTCCATAACTTTGCCAGTAAGTGAGCAGCGCAGAGCTCCAAACGAGGCACAGACTTAGTTTTGAAAGGTGCTACTCTCGATTTTGCTGTGAGCAATCGTGTAAACGTTTTTTACTGATGCTCCACTCCGACATAAATGCAGAAGCCGTATGCTCTCTTTGACTCATCGGCGAATCCGTGAATTTGGTATTTCATATTTTTTGCAATTCCAATATTACGAGGTATGTTGAGTGAATCTAGATTTGAGAAGCAATTAGTCACCGATTTTAGTTGTTCAAGTAAATCTGTGGGCAATGCTTCATCCCAATCTAACTTATGCAGCCAGATTTCTTGCTGCCCAAGCAGCAATACAAATAACGCAAAATCAAGGAAAATAAAATTCACTGCCCAAGCAGCAATAATGCAAAGACAAAGATAATAAAATTCACTGTCCAAACAGCAAACAAAGTCAAAGCAACAACAAACGAAAGTTCGCTGCCGACGCAGCATCAGCAACCAAAGCGCAAGCAAACTAATGCAAACGGGGGTGGGTAATTTTGCTTTGCACAAATGACGAAAGAGAGAACTGAAAATTGTACAGTAAATTTGTCAACTGTACCGACAACGATGCGCACTTTTTGCACGGAATTAGGCACAAAGAAGACCAAAATTATGCGAGCTGTAACGGCTTCTTCAATTAGGGTGGTCCCAAACAGTAACCACACACAATTTATATTGAACTATTTTTAATATTTAGGTATGTATTGCCAAATTTATTTTTTATATTCCAGAGGCCGTAAATTTTGGGTTTTGAAATTTTAAACGTTTTTTTTACACCGAGGGATAAAATGAATTAAGGTCCACTCTAATGCTTTAGTGCATGTATGTGTATATGTGCGTAGGCTTGAAAATTTTTATTTTTTGCCGCACAATGTTTTTCACAAATTTATTAAAGTAATTCACTCTCAATCGTTACCTGTGCACTCCTGGCCAGGGTAAAATCCATATGTTCCAAGTCGTCAAATCCAATTCCAAATCCAATAAAATGCCGAAGTTAAAACCAAGATGTTGATATCCCAAAGAAACGTCTAGAAAAGTCCACCTGGGGGGCGCCAAAAATGGATGTCCAAAACGGGAACGTCCTTCTAAAGTGGTCCTGTGCCACAAGCAACTAAAGGTCCAAGTCGAATTAAAAATGGTAGGCTAACTCGCGTAGACGGACGGGACAGACAATAAACTTGGTGCGCTTTGGTTCAGTTCTCATTCTCAAGTGATCTTTAATTTCCAATTCGTTGGTCTTAAAGCTAATGCGCTGGCATAATTGCGCGTGTATGTGTAAGCATGCAAATTCCAATATGTGTGACAAAGTGAGCGTAACAATTAAAGAGCTCAATATGTATGTACCTTAAAAGTAGCAATTCAAGAGTAACAAGAGTAAAGTTAAGCTTAAGCGTACTAATAACAATGTATGCAACTATAAGAGCAATTATTTAAGTTCTAATTGAACATATCTAAACAGTAGGAATTGAAATGAATTGAAATGACTAAACATCGGCCGCGTTGAACGACTGCAGGGCTTCAAGATTCCTCAATTGGTAAAGGAGCTAACCGATGAATAGAACGCTTATAAACGCCAGATTTAGTTCTGACGACTGCCACTCCTCGATGATTCCTAGCAGCCACTTCTGCTGCGGACTGTTGTCCTCGTGGACCACGATGATAGTTCCGGTTTCGATGTTGTGGCTCTAGCTCAGCCACTTCTGCCGCTGCTGCAGACTCAGGACGTAATTGCGTTGCCAATCTTCCCAAAACCGTTGCTTGATGGCGGATATCAGTTGCCATCTCTTTAAGTAACTCAGTTTTTCGTCTGTTACTGGCTGACTGAACACGAATGGCAGCGCAACGAGCGTTGTCCCGACCAACAGATGGGCTGGGGTTACTGCTTCGCCATCGTTGGGGTTGGAGCTGTCCACGACCATGGGCCTCGAATTTAAAATGGCTTCTACCTCCACCAGCACGGTGTTCAGTTCGTCCTGCCGGAGCACTGCACTGCCCACGGCCTTGATCATTAATCCTTTGGCCGGGATGAACGAAAAAGTGATTCCCCGCGTGGCAGCGAATTCCATTATGGCATCCTTGTTGGCAACGAAGTGATCCTTGAACTCTTGAAGCATCCGAGAGGCACCGACAAAATTGGAGGAATTGTCGCAGTAAATCTTCTGGACCCGCCCACGCCGGCCAACAAACCTAGACAAACACATTATAAATGATTTAAAAGTGAGCTCTGAAACAAGTTCTATGTGAACAGCCTTAGAGGCAAAGCAAACAAATATGGCAATATACATTAGGGTGTATCGAAATCAACTTTTTTTGATTTTCGATGACGCTGGTGCGGATGGGTTGTAAACCATGTCAAATGAAAGCACAAAAAATTTCAGCCCGAAGGATAATGTTTACTATTGGCGTCGTCCTTGAAATTTTGAAATTTTCATGGAAACTCGATTTTTTGTTCTTTTTTTTACGCTGGGTGCGGAAAGTTTTAAGACAGTGTCAAATGAAAGCACAAAAAAGTTTCAGCCCGAAAGGATAACATTTACTATCCCCGCAACGTAGTTGAAATATAGAAATTTGCATGAAAACATGCAAATTTGCTCGGATTTTGCTCGGCGACCTAAAGATCGGTAGGGCAATTTCAGCAATTTCAGCTTCGTAGGTTTGATTTCGATAGATTATCTAACAGTCCAAATAAATTTAAATATATATCAAACTGAATATGTATGCCGCATTTGCTGAAATTGCCCTACCGATCTTCAGGCGCCGATAGCGCTCACGAGCAAATTTGCATGTTTTCATGCAAATTTCGATATTTTAACGACGTTGCGGGGAAAGAAAATTTATCCTTTCGGGCTGAAACTTTTTTGTGCTTTCATTTGACACTGTCTTAAAACTTTTCCGCACCCAGCGTAAAAAAAAAAAAAAAAAAAATTCGAGTTTCCATGAAAATTTCAAAATTTCAAGGACGACGTGCCAATATAATTCCCTATCCGTTCATTCCAGCGTCATCGAAAATCAAAAAAAGTTTATTTTCGATACACTCTAATATATGTCGAATCAAACGAAACAGGGCCTACTTTATTTGCTTTGTCGAGCAAGTGAAGTAGAAGCTGCTTAAATTGCTTAAATCTGCTTGTTGCTATGCCAGGAATTCCTTAGTTTTATGATAGCAATGACTTGCAGTTATTGAAGAAAGCAAAAGGAGTTAGAAATTGAGTGAAAAGCATGGCAGAGCAAGATAGCAATATGTTGCTGCCAGGTGAGGTCTGTTCGTTAAGCGCTGAATAACGTGTTAGAGAGAGACGAGTGACAATGAACAAGAATAGAGTAGAAAGTATAAAATGGGAAGCTGACTTTTGGAGTTAGTTCAGAAAGCGCAGAGAAGACGAACAGAACTTGCTGCTTTACTTTTAATTAATCGTAAAAATGGAAAACCCTCCGACATCAGAAGTGGGATCAGCCTCGCCTACAGAAAATACTCCTGGACAATACATGGCGGCGTTGGGAGCCCAGAACAGGACTTTGATGGCGCTACTGAAATCTATGCAGACACCGAGGACTCCGGCAGCGGGCGATAAGGCTACGCATGTCACCTTGCCCAAATACAATCCCGATGGTGCTGGAGCAGACGCCTCAGCCTGGTGTACAACAGTGGACCTCATATTTGCAGACCACGTTCTAGAGGGCAGCGGTCTGGTCATGACCTTAAGCAAGGCGCTTGAAGGCAGCGCATCACAATGGTTATCGCAAATATGTTTCGCCGGCATAACCTGGACACAGTTTAAAGAACTGTTTATTCAACGCTTCGTGGGAGTGGAGACAACTACAGCGATTCTACTGAACGTGTTGAATGGTCGTCCGAAATCTGGAGAGGGATTCGCAGAATATGGCAGCCGAATTGTTACGTCACTAATGTCCAAGTGGAAAGCCAAAGACGTGGAGGAAATCGCAGTGTCAATAGCGTTGGCACATATGGCGCAAATTGACAGCAGTTTATTGCGCTGGGTATATACAACGAACGTTACAAGCCGCAATGAGCTACAACAACAACTGCAGGCTCATGCTTTTAAGAAGCGTAATGCGAAAGAGGATGCATGTTCTACGGGTCCAGAGCGGAAGAAGACCAAGTTCCAAGTGAAATGTCACCATTGTGGAAAGATTGGCTATAAAATCGCCGAGTGCCGTAGTCGACTGGAAAAAGGACAGAACGCGAGAGGAAACAATCAGAACGGGAGCAGTAACTTTGGAGTGAAGGATCGTTCCAGCGTACGATGTTTTAACTGCAACGAACGGGGACACTACGCTACTTCATGTCCGAGAATCCAGACCAGCGGGAGCGAGAAGAAGACGATGTACGAGAAGCGTGTGGACTTTTGCACTGTGGCCCCGCCAAAGGGAAACATTAACGTATCCGGTGAGCTCATTCCATTTTGCTTTGACTCTGGAGCTGAGTGTTCATTAGTTAAGGAAAGTGTTGCAGATAAATTCAAGGGAAAACGAATTAATAATATTGTTAAACTAAATGGCATAGGTAACGACTCCATCTGTAGTACATCGCAAATTCTTTCCAATATAAATGTTGAACAGTATTGCCTGGAGATTTTATTGCACGTTGTAATGGACCAATACTTGAAGTATGATGTTTTGATTGGCCGCGAAATATTAAGCCAGGGCTTAAGTGTAACAATAGACGCAGAAAAATTTAGTATTGACAAAACAAAAAGAGTTGATGTCGTAACTTTAGCAAATTATGAAAATCTTGTAGATTCCGATGGCGACCTGAGTAACTCAGACAAGATGGCATTAAAAAACATTTTAAAACGATATTCTGATTGGTTTATAGACGGAATACCACAGACTCGTGTAACGACAGGGCATTTGGAAATTAGGTTGGTAGATCCACAAAAAACAGTGCAGCGCAGGCCATATAGACTTAGTGAAGATGAGAAAGAGCATGTTCGTTATAAAATCGATGAGCTTCTAAAGTCTAATATTATTCGCCCCAGTTGTTCACCTTTCGCTAGTCCGATGATGCTCGTTAAAAAGAAAAACGGTAGTGACCGTCTTTGTGTTGATTTTCGTGCTTTGAACGAGAACACAGTAGCAGACAAGTACCCATTGCCTCTAATATCAGACCAGATTGCTAGGCTACGCGGAGCAAGCTACTTTTCAAGTCTCGATATGGCAAGCGGCTTTTACCAAATACCGGTACATCCCGATTCAATCGAGCGTACCGCATTTGTCACGCCCGAGGGTCAATATGAATTTTTGACTATGCCTTTTGGCTTAAAAAACGCTCCGTCTGTGTTTCAGCGCGCTATAAATAAAGCATTGGGTAATCTGGCTTACACATACGCCATCGTGTACATCGATGACGTTTTAATTGTGGCGGAAACTAAAGATGAAGCTTTAGACCGATTGCAGATTGTGTTAGAAACCTTAAGTAAGGCTGGATTTTCATTCAACGTAACGAAGTGTTCCTTTCTCAAAACTAGGGTAGAATATTTGGGATTTGTAGTGAGCAATGGACAGGTACGCCCTAATCCACGCAAAATTCAGGTATTGACAGAATTGCCACCCCCAAAAACGGTAACGCAATTGAGGCAATTTATAGGTCTAGCCTCTTACTTTCGGCAGTTTGTCCCAAAATTTTCAGAAAGTTTAAAGCCCTTGTATGCGCTAACCTCAAAGAAAAACTGTGATTTCGTTTGGCTGCTAGAGCATGAAAAAATTCGCTCCAAGATAATTTCTGTTCTAACCCAGGAGCCGGTGCTCACAATATTTGACCCTCAACACCCAATAGAACTGCACACAGATGCCAGCGCAATTGGCTATGGAGCAATTTTGCTACACAGAGTAGATAAAAAGCCCCATGTTGTTGAATATTTCAGTAAATGCACGTCACCTGCTGAATCGAAATACCACTCTTACGAGCTTGAGACTTTAGCAGTTGTCAATGCTATTAAACATTTTCGTCACTATTTACAGGGGCGAAAATTTGTAGTGTTTACTGATTGCAACTCGCTGAAAGCAAGTCGTACAAAATCGGATCTATCACCGAGGGTGCATCGATGGGGGGCCTTTTTACAGTCGTTTGTCTTTGATATCCAATATACGAAAGGAGAACGAATGGCACACGTAGATTTTTTGTCAAGGAATCCCCTGGTTAAAGAGAGTATCAGTTTGGAAAAAATAGTTGAAAAAAGGGTTGAATTGACTGAGATAACTGATAATTGGCTAGTTTCTGAACAGACACGTGATCCTGAGGTGGCAGAGATATTAGCTAAGCTTAAAAACAACGAATTGCCGGAAAATTTAGACAAAACGTATGAACTGAGAAAAGGAGTTTTATATAGAAAAATACAAAGAAACGGTAAAAACAAATGTTTGCCTGTAATCCCTAGGGCATTTAGATGGGCAGTGATTAATCACGTCCACGAATCCATAATGCATTTAGGTTGGGAGAAAACATTGGATAAGGTCTATGGTTTTTACTGCTTCGAAAATATGTCGAAGTACGTTCGAAGGTTTGTCGAAAATTGTATCACCTGTAAACTATCTAAGCCACCAGTTGGAAAAGTGCAGGCTGAATTACATTCGATTCCTAAGGTAGACATTCCGTGGCACACTGTGCATATAGACATAACGGGAAAGATGAGTGGAAAAAACGATTTAAAGGAGTACGTTATTGTTTTGGTAGATGCGTTTACAAAATTTGTCTATTTTCATCACACCTTAAAAATTGACACTGAATGTTCTATCAAGGCTGTTAAAGCCGTCGTGTGTTTGTTTGGAGTGCCTACTCGAATTATAGCGGATCAGGGCCGTAACTTTGCAAGCGCAGGATTCCGTGAATTTTGTGCTTCCCAAAAAATTGAACTACACTTAATTGCTACAGGCGCGAGCAGAGCAAATGGCCAGGTAGAACGTGTAATGAGCACGCTGAAGAGTATGTTGACCGCCGTTGAAACCAGTCAGAGGTCGTGGCAAGACGCCTTAACCGAAGTACAGCTGGCAATGAATTGTACAGCCAATCGAGTCACCAAGGTCAGCCCATTAGAAATGCTAATCGGTAGGGAAGCTAGACCTTTTGGCCTTTTGCCGATAGGTGATGAAGAAAATAATTTAATTGACAG
Organism: Drosophila oshimai; assembly: GCA_018150695.1. Taxonomy (NCBI): domain Eukaryota; kingdom Metazoa; phylum Arthropoda; class Insecta; order Diptera; family Drosophilidae; genus Drosophila; species Drosophila oshimai. Next base: position 295,860 of record JAECWM010000276.1, read on the forward strand.
AGAATGTTTAAGAAAACAAGCTAAAGAAAACATTGAATTGAATGCTCGTTACGACAAACGCAGGTTTGATAAGAATAAGGCAAAAATAATAAAGTTTAACGTAGGAGACCATGTTTTGCTAAAAAATGAAGAGCGCCACCAAACAAAGCTTGATCCAAAGTTTAAAGGTCCTTTTGAGATAATAGAACTACTAGATGGAGATCGGTACATTTTAAAATCATTAACAAGCAAAATAACCTATAAGTATGCGCATGATTTTTTGAGGGCATTGCCAAATAGACAAATAAGCAACGAAGTTGATAAAGATTTAGACGACTCAAGTGGAGATGCGTCTGATTCCCATGTGGGGAATGAAGATATGGATGGCACGGTGGATGCCATGGAATCCCAAGAGGGGATAGAATAACCGCACCATAACAGAAGGAATTGTTATGGCGGGGGTTAGTGAAGACCGCACCACAACAGAAGGACTTGTTGTGGCGGGGGTCAGTGGAGACCGCACCATAGCAGAAGGACTTGTTATGGCGGGGGTCAGTATTTGGGTGTAAAAGGAAATACACCAGTTAATAAAACTATGTAATTAATCATATCTGAATTGTTAATTATGATTAAACTGAAAATGTAATGAAAAGAATTAAGAAATGGAATCTAGAAAATAATTTGCTTATTTTGTCTAAATGCCTCAAAATTTATGTAAAGAAAATCGAATGAAATGTTTGTTAACAATAAAATGTAATGAGAATTGACGTTTGAGATTATTGTGATTTTAAGTTAACACACGAGGACGTGTGAGTGGTCAGGAAGGCCGTGTCGAATCAAACGAAACAGGGCCTACTTTATTTGCTTTGTCGAGCAAGTGAAGCAGAAGCTGCTTAAATTGCTTAAATCTGCTTGTTGCTATGCCAGGAATTCCTTAGTTTTATGATAGCAATCTATCACATGACTTTGGGAAGAATCAACCCATCAAAACCCCTCCACCTTTTTTGGGGGAAAGGGGTTGGTATTTAAGAAGTAATAGCCTAAAAGAGAGAAAAAAAAAAAAAAAAAAAAAGGGAAACCAAAAAAAAAAAAAAATAATTCGAGGAAATGGGTTGATATCTGAGTTGTAGGGTCCGAAATGGGGGAAAAATAAAAAAAAAAGTGGCGGTAAAAAAACCCCTAAAATGATAGCAATGACTTGCAGTTATTGAAGAAAGCAAAAGGAGTTAGAAATTGAGTGAAAAGCATGGCAGAGCAAGATAGCAATATGTTGCTGCCAGGTGAGGTCTGTTCGTTAAGCGCTGAATAACGTGTTAGAGAGAGACGAGTGACAATGAACAAGAATAGAGTAGAAAATATAAAATGGGAAGCTGACTTTTGGGTTAGTTCCAAAAGGCCGGGAGGAGGCGAAACATAACCTCCTTTTTTTTTTTTTTATTTTAAAAAAATGGAAAACCCTCCGACATATACATCTTTACAGCTGATTTCCCTCTAATTCCTAAGGTTACCAAAATTGGACCACAAAAGTCCACTCCACTGATCTCAAACGGTCTATTGCCATGAAGACGATCAGCAGGTAAATTTCCCATTATTTGGGTTGCCAAAACTGGTTATAAAAAAAAAAAAATGTACACACTTCCGTACAATGCTATTACAAGCTTGACGAGCGTTCACCAACCAAATTTGATGCCGAAGAATAGCCATCAAGGCACGTGGACCTGCATGACAATTTGAATGATGTAAATATTGTAGGTATAATTTAACGAAACGGTAATCTTTTGGCATGAGTAAAGGGAACTTTGCATTGTGGCACAGGCGCTTTCAGCAAACGACCGCCAACTCTGAGCATGAGAAAATTTTATGGATTACCAGTTTCTGATATGATGGTTGTAAAATCAAGGATTTTTTTACTTTTTCATTTTTGTTGTGAAATTGAGTCGCTGTAAAAAAACCCCCCCCCTAAAAACGCCGAACGAAGTTCTTCTGCTGATGGCACGAGTGAAGTCTGCTTGTGCGATTTTCCATTTATAAATCGAAGCATACATAACACGATGCGCAGAATTTTCAAATATGATGAGGATTTGTTAACCAGTTCCACAAATGGATTCCTCGGTGTTCATCGGCCGCGATCAAGACTGTGGCATCCTTCCGCATCTCTAACTAACAGAGAGATCTTTCCGGGGTTCCAGGTGGTGATTTATTGGCCAATAGGCTTGGTTTTCCTTTAAGAAGTTTGGGCCCGTAAACCAAATTGATTCCAAGAGCTCACTAGTTGAGCAGCCACGTGAAAGGATGTCCGCTGGATTCGCGCTGGTAGGCACATGACGCCAGACAGCTTGCGAAGTCAATTCTTGAATCTCTGATACACAATTCGCAACAAATGTATTCAGGTGTGACGGGTGCTTCTTAATCCAATACAGCACCACCTCAGAGTCCGACCACAAAAAAATGTCGTCCACTGGTGAGTTCAACATATCCCTGATTTCACTCCATAACTTTGCCAGTAAGTGAGCAGCGCAGAGCTCCAAACGAGGCACCGAATTAGTTTTGAGAGGTGCTACTCTCGATTTTGCTGTGAGCAATCGTGTAAACGTTCTTTCCTGATGCTGCACTCCGACATAGAATGCAGCAGCCGTATGCTCTCTTTGACGCATCGGCGAATCCGTGAATTTGGTATTTCATATTTTTGCAATTCCAATATGACGAGGTATGTTGAGTGAACCTAGATTTGAGAAGCAATTAGTCACCGATTTTAGTTGTTCAAGTAAATCTGTGGGCAATGCTTCATCCCAATCTAACTTATGCAGCCAGATTTCTTGAATAAGAATTTTAGCACGAGTGACAATTGGACACAATAATCCAAGTGGGTCATACAAGCGTGCTACAAACGATAAAATAGACCTTTTAGTCGGCACGAAATCGAGTGAAAGATGGTTTGCGGAATATTTGAACACATCACTTTTGGGATTCCAAATTAAACCCTAAGTTTTGGTGTCATCTTGCGACCCAATTGTAATAGACGCATTAGAAACTTGAAACTGTTGGCAGTTTGATGACCATTTGGCTAAACCAAATCCAAATGGTTTTAATACAGAGTTCAACTCCTGCTGCAACAATCCTAATTCCTCTGGCGTTTCTGCTCCAGCTAATAAATCATCGACATAAAAATCATCAGCAAGTGATTTCGATGCTAATTTATGCGATGTTGCGTGTATGTCAAATATTTCAGACACCGGATAGCCAAAAAAGGTGCTGACGCAGTGCCGTATGTAACCGTATTTAATTGATAAATTTGCAATTAATCTTTTGGGTTCTCTCTCCAGATGATTAATTGAAAACATCTCTGGGTCTCGTCAATTTCCACTTGACGGTACATCTTAGTGATGTCAGCAGTAATTGCGTAAGGATGTAAACGGAAACGAAGCAACGTTGCATAGAGAGTAGTTGTATCTTTGGACCAACCATAAGAGTATCATTAAGCGACATTTGTGATGACGTTTTGCTTGACGCATCGAAAACGACTCGCAACTTTGTCGAAGAGCTTTGCGGTCTGAGCACACACTGGTATGGGATAAAATAATGTGGCTCACTCGGGATTGTGTTATTGATTGCACTCATATGACCAAGTGAAATGTATTCCTTCATAAAGGAGATATACATGTCACGGACTTCCGCTTGTTTTCCCATTCGCCTCTCCAAGCCAAGAAATCGTCTCTTAGCTGTCTCAAAGGACGAGCCAAGACAAGTCGGACTATTTGTTTATTTGTTTAAAGCAATGTACTGCTCAATGGACTTAAAATTAAATACATAGAATTTAACAATAGAAACATCATAATTTTGAAAATGACAACATTTAAAGTAGGAGAACTTATTAAGTTGATGATGAAAGGAACGCAATGATTTTTAGCGAATTAGCTTTGGGAGAGCACTCATAGGATATTAAGTGATAAAATTCGTTATAGTTATTGTTGAAATGTTGAGCTAACAAGCCTTTTTGTTAGATATTTTAAAAACAAATCACAAGGCGAGATAAATTCAATACTTCAGTTTATTAGTGTTTATATGTATGCAAGGGCTACGGGCTTTGCGAACACCGCAACTTGCAATCAACAACAACAAGAGTAAATGTATGCGCTGACGACGGACCGTAGGCGCTGAGAGGTGGTTTGAGAATGAGTTCTCCAAATAATAGAGAGATAAGAAGGGCCGCTTAGACATGAGTGATTCTGAATCTCTCTCTTTAGTTGGAGTGGTTTGCCGCTGCGCTCAACAGTTATCACATAGGACTCGGAAGGGGTCGAAACGGGAGTAGTTTGACCTGCACACAGGAAGTGCCAATAGACGGAATCGGCGAGTAGCTCTGCAAGGAACGTTCCAATTGAGGCTAGCTAACAGATCAACTGAGTCGACAGCACCAGTGATAAGTTTGTGAAGTATTATCACACCATAACAGGTCCGACGATCCTTTAGGGTAGGTAGATCCAAGAGGCGCAACCTGTCTCTATAAGAAGGCAAACGGCGTCCCTCCTCCCAGTTTAGGCCTCGTAGAGCAAAAAGGAGAAATTGCTTTTGGACGGATTCTATCATATTTTGATAGTGCTCATATTGTGGAGACCAAACACTGGAGCAGTACTCAAGTGTAGGACGAACTAGTGACACGTAAAGGAGCTTAGTGGTGAAAGGGTCATCAAATTCCTTAGACCAGCGTTTGATGAAAGCCAACAAGCACTTAGCTTTATTGAAGACGGTACTGACGTGGCGATTAAAACAAATCTTATGGTCAAATAGGACGGCAAGATCAAGAACAGTATCAATGCGTTCAAGTGCAGAGTGATCTATTGAGTATGTACAAATATATGGGTTTGATCGATAAAATGATATGGATTTACATTTATCTGGATTAAGCAGTAGCTTGTTGACTAGGCACCAGGATTGAAGGTTATTTAAGTCGAGCTGGAGCTGCATGTAGGAACTAGGTGATGTCAAATGCATACACAACTTGACATCATCCGCATACATAAGTACTTTGGAGAACTCAATTACTTGAGGAAGATCATTGATAAATAAGCCAAATAGTAATGGACCAAGGTGACTGCCTTGTGGTACTCCCGAATTTACAGAAACAGCTTTTGAATATATGCTGTTGTACTGGACCTTTTGGGTACGATTTGTTAAATAAGAACGAAGCCATGTCAGTAGCGTTGGAGGAAATCCGAGGAGGAGAAGCTTGTGGATCAGTAGCTTATGGTTGACCGAATCAAAGGCTTTACTAAAGTCAGTAAAGATTACATCAGTCTGCTTTGTGGATTTAAAGCCTTGACCAATAAAGGTCGTAATTTCAAGCAGGTTAGTTGTTGTAGACCGGCACTTTGTGAAACCATGCTGTTTAGAAGATATTATGGAGCGACACTGGTGCTGCAGTTGATCGCAAATAAGTTTTTCAAAGAGCTTAGGAATAGCACTAAGTTTGGCTATGCCGCGATAATTGCTAATATCAGATTTACTACCTTTTTTATGTAGCGGAATAAGATAGGATTCTTTCCAAATAGCTGGAAATGTGCAGTTGGCAATCGACTTTTGAAAAATCATAGTTAAGGGAACTGCAAGTGGTACGGCGCAATGTTTAAGGACACAGCTAGGAACCATATCGGGACCCACAGAGAATGATAATTTTATTGTGGATAGGCTACGTAGAACTTCTACTTCATCAATTAGAGGGGTGAAAATGGCGTCAGTATGGGGTAGCTGGTAGGAGTAGCTACACTCGATCCTGGAGTTATTTGTGGAATAGGTGGATTGGAAAAAGTCCGAAAACAGGTTGCCAATATCTTGATCATTAGATGCAGATACATTATTTAGTTGTAGTGATGAAGGAAATTTGTTGGCTTTGCGCTTTGAGTTGACAAAGGAGTAAAATAATTTAGGATTGCTGCGAAATTCGTTTTTACAGCGTAGGAGGTAGCTGTTATAACATTCAGAATTATGCAGGAGGTAATTGGATTTAGCAACGCAGTATTTGGAAAAATCAGAATGAAGTCCTGTTTTGGCATACTTCTTATAAAGTTTAGTTTTTATATTTTTAAGTGAGCCAAGTGTTTGGAAGACCATGGAGGACTGTTAGAGTTCCTAACAGCTATGGAAGGGACTAGTTCATGAAATATGGAATAAAGGATATTATAAAAAGTAGAAATGGCCTCATCAAGATGAAGACTATCAAGACAAGACCAGTCCACTGAAGATAGGGATCTCGACATTTGCAAATAATTGACATGCCGAAAACAACGAGTCTGCACTGGAGCCTCGAAGGTTTTAGGTACTCGAAAAATGGATAGTTGGAGTGTAGGATGATGAGAGTCCTCAGGAGTGATCAATGGAGTGGTACGTGTTACAATGGCATCACAAAGGTCAGACACAAATATAAGATCTAAAAATCTTCCATTCGCATTAGAAATTGAATTAACTTGACCAAGGGATAAGTCAATAAGACCGTCGACAAAATCATTTTGATCGCCAGGAACTAGGGCAATTAGATCGACACAAGGAGACCAGGATAGGTACGGAATAATAAAGTCACCCAATATTATAAGATGGTCTGAATCAGAGGCATATGAGGAGATATTCTGGATAGCGGAGAGGTGTCGAATATAGATCGAAGCCTCAGAGCCTGGAGGAATATAGAAGCAGGTAACAAATATGTTGCAAATAGGAAGACATATTTTGACTGAAATGAATTCAATATCACCAACATTGGGAATGGATACAACTTGGGATGATATTTCAGACTTCACTGCTATTAGGACACCGCCCCCCCGTTTAAAGGGGCGGTCACGTCTATACAGAAAAAAATTATTGGTAAGTATTTCATTATCAGATACCGTGGGATTAAGCCAAGTCTCAGTGAAGGCAATAACGGTGGAGTCGAAAGCAGCGCTATCAGCATGCAATCTAGACAGTTTACTGAGAAGGCCACGGACATTTTGATAATGTAATACGAAATCTAGTTTTTTGGAACTGACGGAGTTGTATTTGTAGGTGGTTCTTTCCGATCAAACTCGTCTACAATCGTATTGATTGGCCATAGTGCAGGATTTAAAGCACGCGGAAAATATGCATCAGGCAGAATTATTTTAAATGATGAAACTTTTCTTTTGTAAGTAAAATTAAATTTTGTAACAATTTTGTAAGTTTTCAGGAGAGGCTTGGAGCTCGTCGCTTAGGTGACCTTTAATTTCGTCAATGGAAGTATCAGGCCTTAGACGAGAGACAAAAATGGCCTTCTTTGGCAGGGGTGCTTGTGGCGCTACAGCTTCCTAGGCGTCTACGGCTTGCGCCTGCTGTATGACCATCATTAACCGCAGCCAGAAGTGGTCTGCGAATTCTTTTTGGGGTCCCGGGCCAGCATGAACGCCGGCATTAGCCACTTGGCCAGAAGATACTGGCGGTACCGTTATAACGGAGGGTACCGGCGGTACCGGGTTGGCGGAATGTGGAAGGTTGATTTGTATGGCACCAGGATCAGGCTCAGGATGAGAGCCAGGGGCCAGGTCTGGACATATAGCGTTAGAAGTCACAAAATTACACACTGGAGCAGGAATTGCCAATCTAGTGGGAGACATGGCAGATATTAAAGGACACGGCAGTGGAGGCACAAGGTTATTTGAGGCGTTAGCAGAAACTAATGAAGCGTACATTAGTGAGCTATTGGAGGATCCAGGATCCCTCATGGATGAGGGTGGATAAGTAGGAGTAAGAAGGTTCATTAAATGTCCAGTTGGAGGAGAAGCAACTTTTTTTGGAGTTTCCTTTATTACTTTTAGCCCATTAAACTGGGACTCAACGGCTATAAATTTCTCCTGAAGGTGGTTAAACAGCTTTTTGATCAAGTACGATTTTAAGCGGACTTGAGGTCAAAGGCGGATTAGATTTATGTAATATAAATCTAATACCGGCTTTTATGCCACACACCAAAGTTCTTGTCAAAGACAAGACGCAAAGCTTATAGTCTACAGCGCTGTTTCGATGTTTGCTTGACATCTCATCAGGACTATTTTTGCTAACTTTACCTTTGCTCGGGTCTGGGTTACCATCACCACGAAGCTACAACCAGTTGGGAATTGTAGTGTCGCCGCGAAGGAAACAAAATACCTCGAGCTTGGAAAAGTTACTTTGGTGTGTGGACTTTGGACCTGTATCAAAATTCCATCGGAATTGGTGAATACAGCGGCAAATAAATCTCCATGAAGCCAGTCCGGGTTTGCCGCATGAAGGAACGCATCTCGTCCGTAATCTCACGGCACGCGGAACAGGCCCATAGAAATCCAATCCTTTTGGAAATAAGATCTCCGATGCGACCATTTACGCCGGCACCGGAGCACTTACAATGCGCAGTGTTCTCGCATAGCCAGCACAACAAATAAGTTTCGCCAGCAATAACGCCGTTGAACTCGGATTTTTTGGCTGAGCAGGATAGACTCATTTTGGAATGCACTAAGGTCACTGTGCAGAGCGAAGGAAGAGCGGCGAAAGATTAAGGCAACGTGTGAAGAGCAGCGGAATCAAGAGCAGCAAGCTAAAACGTTCGGATTTAAGAGCGTAAGTTAGCGGGTGGGCTTGCACTGATCGGTGGATTTAGGCGACACGCACAAAGCGGAGAGCGGAAAAAGTGCCGTTAGAGTGATAACGGACCGGCAGCTCCGAGAGGCGTGAAGAATAGGAGAGCGGGAGAATAAAAACAACAACACGATACTTGCTGTGGTAAAGCAGACGCTTTGTTATTGTTTGCTGGCTGATGGTATTGTTTGGTTTGTTTATAAATTAAACACTTTTGTATTAGCTTTCCGAGCTTGGATTAGCTTTTAAAAGAGAGAGTTTATGATCCACAGAACTTGTAGGCTAATTTAGCGATTAAATTAAGAATTTTATCACGCAATTAAACAAAGGAATCTGGAGCGACTGAAATACACGACCGGCTTAGGCGAAGGCGAACATAATTATATTACTAGATTTAAATGGCTATTTAACACTCAGCCTGCCCGAAGGTAATCTGTTTACAGATTCAGTAAACGATTGCTCGCAAAGAAGCTGTTCTGGGGTATATAAATTTGGATTCGAGGTATTTGGAGCTTGCTCTAACTTCCAGACCTTTTTAACAATTCAGTCTAACGACGATTCACCAGTTATACTTAATAACGATGTTGAGCAAGCATTCTCATTTATTTGGTGGGGTTTTACAACGACCAAACACAATCCAACCAAAAACTGTTTCACGTAAAGTTAAAGAATCTTGTTTACACCTCAGACGCCAATCTTTAAGAAGATCGAAGAAAGCGTCTGCCCCAAGAAGCAAGTCTACACATTGTAAAAGGGGGTCAGCGAGATCAATATGACTTGGAATGTTAACATTTTCCACAAACCTTTCGGGTTGATAGGACGTGATAGATTTTAAAATACTTAATTCAGTCATTGTTTCAAAGGAAATCAAACGAGAGGCAATATCAGTTTGAACGGCATGCCGAATGGCAGATTTTGTCTTGCCTATGCCTACCAAATTTATGTCTTTGCGAGATTTGGGTAATTTCAAAATATTAGCAAGGTTTTCGGTAATAAAATTGACCTGAGACCCAGAGTCTAAGAGCGCTCTGGCCATATGGTAAGATCCCAACTGATCCTTTATTTTTACTATTGCCGTAGCTAATATGACTTGATCAGAATCACTAGCAGCGAGATTAGCGGATGATAATTGACTAGATGTCGAAGTTTGTGCTTTTAGAGCTTGTCTAGTGGATTCCACTTGAGTTTCTGTTGCGTACCTATGCAATATAGTATGATGCGGCTTCTAACAGACTCTGCAAATGCTCGACTTGCAGGTTGTAACTGTGTGACCTTTTCGTAGGCAATTTATACACAGAGGAAATGATTTAACAAACTTAAAACGATTATTGCATGGGATAGCAGCAAAAGAGCAACAAGATTGTATATAGTGGTCATCCGATTTGCAAAACGAGCATTTTGGATTATGCTGTTCATTTGGCTTAGCCACTGTTAGCGAAGTTTTTCCTCCCTTTTTTCCACCATAACGCTCATATTTTTGAGCTCTAAGAGCTCCCCCCTCCTGAAGAATTTTCTTCAGCAGAGAGGGTGCTGATACCTTTTATTAAGGGCCTTTTCGCAATCATCCCAAAGTGGCAGTTTTGTGTATAATCTAAATTTTCCTCCCATTTTGACCGTGTCGTAGAATCCACCTTGCTCATAACTAAGTGTATGAGCATAGCATTGGAAATCTGTTTCTCATTTCCCAAAGACAACAATGATTCATACACGGCTCTTACTGTGTCTATCAAAGAACGCTGTGAGGATGAAGAAGGGCCTTGCATTTTCGGAAGTTCAAATAGCTTTGAAAAGCTTTCAAAAAGAATACGACAACTATTATCATAAACGTTTTTTAAGGCAGCTAACGCCTTTGGGTAATTAGCATCGGTTACTTGATACGATAAATAGTTGAATTTTTCAACATTTGAAAGAGAAAGGTCATTTTCAACGAGGTTTTCGAAAAGTCCAATGAAGTTTTTATATTCAGAATACTCCCCACTAAACTTTGGCAGTTTCATGTGAGGAAGTTTTTTGCCTTGAGCAGAAGTTGAGCCTATCATGGTTGAATTTGCTTGAGTGTCTTTGATGATGTGGTGACTAGTACCTTTGCTTTTCAATAAAGCCTTTGTTGTCGCACATAGGTCTTCTAAATCAGCTCGAGACACAAGATCTGTGTTAATGTCATCCAAATCTTGGTGAACCTTAAAGGCTTTCTCTACATATTGGTTTAGTATTTCCAAACGACAATCAAATTCAATTGGGTCGACGTACCCTGAGTATTTTTGAACTGTAGTTTTAATACGTTCTATATCAGCAATAACATTTTTATACTGCATTAACAATGTATCTAGGTGGCTCAAGGTGGTTTCACCTAGCGATCTGTTTTGACCTTTTACCTTTTTTCCCGTCATAACTGTACAACTTTGCTCCAATATAGCAACCAACAATTATCCAAACGAAATTAAAGGAATTGGTGCAACAAGTGTGGTCAAATACCAGGAAGCGACGCACATGCACTATGTAAATATGTGTATGTGTGTGTTTTAACCTTTCAAATTTCGAATAAGAGTGGCCTAACACCACTATGCAATACACGCACTGTATGTGTATGTGTGCGTGAAGAAAGGTTAAATCTCGAACAAGAGTGGCCGAACACCACTAAGCAATACACGCACTGTATATGTATGTGTGTGTGTGTGTGTGAGATGAGCGTTAAAGTTCACTGCCCAAGCAGCAATACAAATAACGCAAAATCAAAGAAAATAAAATTCACTGCCCAAGCAGCAATAATGCAAAGACAAAGAAAATAAAATTCACTGTCCAAACAGCAAACAAAGTCAAAGCAACAACAAACGAAAGTTCGCTGCCGACGCAGCATCAGCAACCAAAGCGCCAGCAAACTAATGCAAACGGGGGTGGGTAATTTTGCTTTGCACAAATGACGAAAGGGAGAACTGACAAATTGTACAGTAAATTTGTCAACTGTACCGACAACGATGCGCACTTCCAACTCAAGTCCAACGGCACTTTTTGCACGGAATATAGCAGAAAGAAGACCAAAATTATGCGAGCTGTAACGGCTTCTTCAAGATCCATATGTTCCAAGTCGTCAAAATCCAATTCCAAATCCAATAAAATGCCGAAGTTAAAACCAAGATGTTGATATCCCAAAGAAACGTTTAGAAAAAGTCCACCTGGGGGGCGCCAAAAAATGGATGTCCAAAACGGGAACGTCCTTCTAAAGTGGTCCTGTGCCACAAGCAACTAAAGGTCCAAGCCGAATTAAAAATGGTAGGCTAACTCGCGTAGACGGACGGGACAGACAATAAACTTGGTGCGCTTTGGTTCAGTTCTCATTCTCAAGTGATCTTTAATTTCCAATTCGTTGGTCTTAAAGCTAATGCGCTGGCATAATTGCGTGTATGTGTAAGCATGCAAATTCCAATATGTGTGACAAAGTGAGCGTAACAATTAAAGAGCTCAATATGTATGTACCAGAGAACTGCATAGTACCACCGCCACCGCAAGTGCACCGGCCAAACACCCGGGTGTTTTAAACACCCGAGTGTTTTTTATTACTTCCAATAGGGTGTGAGCGCTCGCTTCGGAGTTTGCTATGGGTGTCGCGACGCACAAGCGTATTTCGGGTGCAGGTCATTTTTTGAGTGTGTATATTTATTGAGGCATACCGAAAACACCAGCCAAGAAAGGATGGGTAAAAAGGGGCACTCAAATCTGGGGTAATAAAACTGTGGCGACACCGTGGTGTTATTATTTTTACTTGTGCATGCCTTTGTTTTCATTGCTGTAGCATGGTTTGCGCCCGCCTTTTTGTGTATATATGAAGTAAAAACAATTGACTCAATGTTTCATTGCGTATTTAATGAGTTAATGTATATTGTTACAACGGCTTAAGGCTTATTTAAATTATAACATAATAAAAGCATAACATAAATTAATAATATTAAATTAAAAGAATTTGTTGCTTTGCTTTTATTTTTTTTTTTGGCTTTTGTGTTTTTGCTAAAACTGTTTAACTTAACAATATAGCAACGTAGAAGGAACATTTCAATTACAGAATTTTTTAAAAGTGAAGAAGTGAAGAAGTAAAAAACAGATCAACCGATCAGTGCATTGTCTTGGCGACACCCGGGTGTCCTGCTTGTGGTTTTTCCTATAACCCTTTCTGCGCATGGGTGTTTGTCACACTCGGGTGTCTATTTTTACATGTATTACGAGTGGCGAGTATGATCGGCGCCGGTCACCCAAATACACCCGTGACCGGCGAGAAAAAAAAACACACAATGTGTGAGTGGGTTTACGACCTGCAGGCACTTGCGGTACCCACACAGTTTTTGTGTGTTCGATCTTCTTACTTTGCTTGCCGGTGGTGAGTGCCACCGGCACCCACATTTTAATGGGTGTGAGTGGAGTGTCAAAAAGAGACACCCTTGCAGTTCTCTGGTATGTACCTTAAAAGTAGCAATTCAAGAGTAACAAGAGTAAAGTTAAGCTTAAGCGTACTAATAACAATGTATGCAACTATAAGAGCAATTATTTAAGTTCTAATTGAATATATCTAAACAGTAGGAATTGAAATGAATTGAAATGACTAAACATCGGCCGCGTTGAACGACTGCAGGGCTTCAAGATTCCTCAATTGGTAAAGGAGCTAACCGATGAATAGAACGCTTATAAAGGCCAGATTTAGTTCTGACGACTGCCACTCCTCGATGATTCCTAGCAGCCACTTCTGCTGCGGACTGTTGTCCTCGTGGACCACGATGATAGTTCCGGTTTCGATGTTGTGGCTCTAGCTCAGCCACTTCTGCCGCTGCTGCAGACTCAGGACGTAATTGCGTTGCCAATCTTCCCAAAACCGTTGCTTGATGGCGGATATCAGTTGCCATCTCTTTAAGTAACTCAGTTTGTCGTCTGTTACTGGCTGACTGAACACGAATGGCAGCGCAACGAGCGTTGTCCCGACCAACAGATGGGCTGGGGTTACTGCTTCGCCATCGTTGGGGTTGGAGCTGTCCACGACCATGGGCCTCGAATTTAAAATGGCTTCTACCTCCACCAGCACGGTGTTCAGTTCGTCCTGCCGGAGCACTGCACTGCCCACGGCCTTGATCATTAATCCTTTGGCCGGGATGAACGAAAAAGTGATTCCCCGCGTGGCAGTGAATTCCATTATGGCATCCTTGTTGGCAACGAAGTGATCCTTGAACTCTTGAAGCATCCGAGAGGCACCGACAAAATTGGTGGAATTGTCGCAGTAAATCTTCTGGACCCGCCCACGCCGGCCAACAAACCTAGACAAACACATTATAAATGATTTAAAAGTGAGGTCTGAAACAAGTTCTATGTGAACAGCCTTAGAGGCAAAGCAAACAAATATGGCAATATACATCTTTACAGCTGATTTCCCTCTAATTCCTAAGGTTACCAAAATTAAACCACAAAAGTCCACTCCACTGATCTCAAACGGTCTACTGCCATGAAGACGATCAGCAGGTAAATTTCCCATTATTTGGGTTGCCAAAACTGGCTTATAACGAAAACAATGTACACACTTCCGTACAATGCTATTACAAGCTTGACGAGCGTTCACCAACCAAATTTGATGCCGAAGAATAGCCATCAAGGCACGTGGACCTGCATGACAATTTGAATGATGTAAATATTGTAGGTATAATTTAACGAAACGGCAATCTTTTGGCATGAGTAAAAGGGAACTTTGCATTGTGTGGCACAGGCGCTTTCAGCAAACGACCGCCAACTCTGAGCATGAGAAAAATGGATTAAGTTTCTGATATGATGGTTGTAAAATCAAGGATTTTTATAGCTTTGCAATTTCAGTTGCGAATTCGATTCGCTGCAATGCAGACACCACTGCTAAAAACGCCGAACGAAGTTCTTCTGCTGATGGCACGAGTGAAGTCTGCTTGTGCGATTTTCCATTAATAAATAGAAGCATATATAACACGATGCGCAGAATTTTCGAATATGATGAGGATTTGTTAACCAGCTCCACAAATGGATTCCTCGGTGCATCGGCCGCGATCAAGACTGTGGCATCCTTTCGCATCTAACACAGAGAGATCTTTCCGGGGTTCCAGGTGGTGATTTATTGGCCAATAGGCTCGGTTTTCCTTTAAGAAGTTTGGGCCCGTAAACCAAATTGATTCCAAGAGCTCACTAGTTGAGCAGCCACGTGAAAGGATGTCCGCTGGATTCGCGCTGGTAGGCACATGACGCCAGACAGCTTGCGAAGTCAATTCTTGAATCTCTGATACACGATTCGCAACAAATGTATTCAGGTGTGACGGGTGCTTCTTAATCCAATACAGCACCACCTCAGAGTCCGACCACAAAAAAATGTCGTCCACTGGTGAGTTCAACATATCCCTGATTTCACTCCATAACTTTGCCAGTAAGTGAGCAGCGCAGAGCTCCAAACGAGGCACCGAATTAGTTTTGAGAGGTGCTACTCTCGATTTTGCTGTGAGCAATCGTGTAAACGTTCTTTCCTGATGCTGCACTCCGACATAAATGCAGCAGCCGTATGCTCTCTTTGACGCATCGGCGAATCCGTGAATTTGGTATTTCATATTTTTTGCAATTCCAATATGACGAGGTATGTTGAGTGAACCTAGATTTGAGAAGCAATTAGTCACCGATTTTAGTTGTTCAAGTAAATCTGTGGGCAATGCTTCATCCCAATCTAACTTATGCAGCCAGATTTCTTGAATAAGAATTTTAGCACGAGTGACAATTGGACACAATGTGGGTCATACAAGCGTGCTTCAAACGATAAAATAGACCTTTTAGTCGGCACGAAATCGAGTGAAAGATGGTCTGCGGAATATTTGATCACATCACTTTTGGGATTCCAAATTAAACCCAAAGTTTTGGTGTCATCTTGCGACCCAATTGTAATAGACGCATTAGAAACTTGAAATTGTTGGCAGTTTGATGACCATTTGGCTAAACCAAATCCAAATGGTTTTAATACAGAGTTCAACTCCTGCTGCAACAATCCTAATTCCTCTGGCGTTTCTGCTCCAGCTAATAAATCATCGTCATAAAGATCATAAGCAAGTGATTTCGATGCTAATTTATGCGATGTTGCGTGTATGTCACTCAAATATTTCAGACACCGGATAGCCAAAAAAGGTGCTGACGCAGTGCCGTATGTAACCGTATTTAATTGATAAATTTGCAATTAATCTTTTGGGTTCTCTCTCCAGATGATTAATTGAAAACATCTCTGGGTCTCGTCAATTTCCACTTGACGGTACATCTTAGTGATGTCAGCAGTAATTGCGTAAGGATGTAAACGGAAACGAAGCAACGTTGCATAGAGAGTAGTTGTATCTTTGGACCAACCATAAGAGTATCATTAAGCGACATTTGTGATGACGTTTTGCTTGACGCATCGAAAACGACTCGCAACTTTGTCGAAGAGCTTTGCGGTCTGAGCACACACTGGTATGGGATAAAATAATGTGGCTCACTCGGGATTGTGTTATTGATTGCACTCATATGACCAAGTGAAATGTATTCCTTCATAAAGGAGATATACATGTCACGGACTTCCGCTTGTTTTCCCATTCGCCTCTCCAAGCCAAGAAATCGTCTCTTAGCTGTCTCAAAGGACGAGCCAAGACAAGTCGGACTATTTGTTTATTTGTTTAAAGCAATGTACTGCTCAATGGACTTAAAAATTAAATACATAGAATTTAACAATAGAAACATCATAATTTTGAAAATGACAACATTTAAAGTAGGAGAACTTATTAAGTTGATGATGAAAGGAACGCAATGATTTTTAGCGAATTAGCTTTGGGAGAGCACTCATAGGATATTAAGTGATAAAATTCGTTATAGTTATTGTTGAAATGTTGAGCT
Organism: Drosophila oshimai; assembly: GCA_018150695.1. Lineage (NCBI taxonomy): Eukaryota > Metazoa > Arthropoda > Insecta > Diptera > Drosophilidae > Drosophila > Drosophila oshimai. The sequence continues at coordinate 312,342 of JAECWM010000276.1, forward strand.
AACAAGCCTTTTGTTAGATATTTTAAAAACAAATCACAAGGCGAGATAAATTCAATACTTCAGTTTATTAGTGTTTATATGTATGCAAGGGCTACGGGCTTTGCGAACACCGCAACTTGCAATCAACAACAACAAGAGTAAAATGTATGCGCTGACGACGGACCGTAGGCGCTGAGAGGTGGTTTGAGAATGAGTTCTCCAAATAATAGAGAGATAAGAAGGGCCGCTTAGACATGAGTGATTCTGAATCTCTCTCTTTAGTTGGAGTGGCTTGTGCGCTGCGCTCAACAGTTATCACATAGGACTCGGAAGGGGTCGAAACGGGAGTAGTTTGACCTGCACACAGGAAGTGCCAATAGACGGAATCGGCGAGTAGCTCTGCAAGGAACGTTCCAATTGAGGCTAGCTAACAGATCAACTGAGTCGACAGCACCAGTGATAAGTTTGTGAAGTATTATCACACCATAACAGGTCCGACGATCCTTTAGGGTAGGTAGATCCAAGAGGCGCAACCTGTCTCTATAAGAAGGCAAACGGCGTCCCTCCTCCCAGTTTAGGCCTCGTAGAGCAAAAAGGAGAAATTGCTTTTGGACGGATTCTATCATATTTTGATAGTGCTCATATTGTGGAGACCAAACACTGGAGCAGTACTCAAGTGTAGGACGAACTAGTGACACGTAAAGGAGCTTAGTGGTGAAAGGGTCATCAAATTCCTTAGACCAGCGTTTGATGAAAGCCAACAAGCACTTAGCTTTATTGAAGACGGTACTGACGTGGCGATTAAAACAAATCTTATGGTCAAATAGGACGGCAAGATCAAGAACAGTATCAATGCGTTCAAGTGCAGAGTGATCTATTGAGTATGTACAAATATATGGGTTTGATCGATAAAATGATATGGATTTACATTTATCTGGATTAAGCAGTAGCTTGTTGACTAGGCACCAGGATTGAAGGTTATTTAAGTCGAGCTGGAGCTGCATGTAGGAACTAGGTGATGTCAAATGCATACACAACTTGACATCATCCGCATACATAAGTACTTTGGAGAACTCAATTACTTGAGGAAGATCATTGATAAATAAGCCAAATAGTAATGGACCAAGGTGACTGCCTTGTGGTACTCCCGAATTTACAGAAACAGCTTTTGAATATATGCTGTTGTACTGGACCTTTGGGTACGATTTGTTAAATAAGAACGAAGCCATGTCAGTAGCGTTGGAGGAAATCCGAGGAGGAGAAGCTTGTGGATCAGTAGCTTATGGTTGACCGAATCAAAGGCTTTACTAAAGTCAGTAAAGATTACATCAGTCTGCTTTGTGGATTTAAAGCCTTGACCAATAAAGGTCGTAATTTCAAGCAGGTTAGTTGTTGTAGACCGGCACTTTGTGAAACCATGCTGTTTAGAAGATATTATGGAGCGACACTGGTGCTGCAGTTGATCGCAAATAAGTTTTTCAAAGAGCTTAGGAATAGCACTAAGTTTGGCTATGCCGCGATAATTGCTAATATCAGATTTACTACCTTTTTTATGTAGCGGAATAAGATAGGATTCTTTCCAAATAGCTGGAAATGTGCAGTTGGCAATCGACTTTTGAAAAATCATAGTTAAGGGAACTGCAAGTGGTACGGCGCAATGTTTAAGGACACAGCTAGGAACCATATCGGGACCCACAGAGAATGATAATTTTATTGTGGATAGGCTACGTAGAACTTCTACTTCATCAATTAGAGGGGTGAAAATGGCGTCAGTATGGGGTAGCTGGTAGGAGTAGCTACACTCGATCCTGGAGTTATTTGTGGAATAGGTGGATTGGAAAAAGTCCGAAAACAGGTTGCCAATATCTTGATCATTAGATGCAGATACATTATTTAGTTGTAGTGATGAAGGAAATTTGTTGGCTTTGCGCTTTGAGTTGACAAAGGAGTAAAATAATTTAGGATTGCTGCGAAATTCGTTTTTACAGCGTAGGAGGTAGCTGTTATAACATTCAGAATTATGCAGGAGGTAATTGGATTTAGCAACGCAGTATTTGGAAAAATCAGAATGAAGTCCTGTTTTGGCATACTTCTTATAAAGTTTAGTTTTTATATTTTTTAAGTGAGCCAAGTGTTTGGAAGACCATGGAGGACTGTTAGAGTTCCTAACAGCTATGGAAGGGACTAGTTCATGAAATATGGAATAAAGGATATTATAAAAAGTAGAAATGGCCTCATCAAGATGAAGACTATCAAGACAAGACCAGTCCACTGAAGATAGGGATCTCGACATTTGCAAATAATTGACATGCCGAAAACAACGAGTCTGCACTGGAGCCTCGAAGGTTTTAGGTACTCGAAAAATGGATAGTTGGAGTGTAGGATGATGAGAGTCCTCAGGAGTGATCAATGGAGTGGTACGTGTTACAATGGCATCACAAAGGTCAGACACAAATATAAGATCTAAAATCTTCCATTCGCATTAGAAATTGAATTAACTTGACCAAGGGATAAGTCAATAAGACCGTCGACAAAATCATTTTGATCGCCAGGAACTAGGGCAATTAGATCGACACAAGGAGACCAGGATAGGTACGGAATATTAAAGTCACCCAATATTATAAGATGGTCTGAATCAGAGGCATATGAGGAGATATTCTGGATAGCGGAGAGGTGTCGAATATAGATCGAAGCCTCAGAGCCTGGAGGAATATAGGAGCAGGTTACAAATATGTTGCAGATAGGAAGACAAATTTTGACTGAATTTTGACAATATCACCAACATTGGGAATGGATAAAACTTGGGATGATATTTCAGACTTCACTGCTATTAGGGACACCGCCCCCCGTTTAAAGGGGCGGTCACGTCTATACAGAAAAAATTATTGGTAAGTATTTCATTATCAGATACCGTGGGATTAAGCCAAGTCTCAGTGAAGGCAATAACGGTGGAGTCGAAAGCAGCGCTATCAGCATGCAATCTAGACAGTTTACTGAGAAGGCCACGGACATTTTGATAATGTAATACGAAATCTAGTTTTTTGGAACTGACGGAATTGAATTTGAAGATGGTTCTTTCCGATTAAACTCACGTACAATCGTATTGATTGGCCATAGTGCAGGATTTAAAGCACGCGGAAAATATGCATCAGGCAGAATTATTTTAAATGATGAAACTTTTCTTTTGTAAGTAAAATTAAATTTTGTAACAATTTTGTAAGTTTTCAGGAGAGGCTTGGAGCTCGTCGCTTAGGTGACCTTTAATTTCGTCAATGGAAGTATCAGGCCTTAGACGAGAGACAAAAATGGCCTTCTTTGGCAGGGGTGCTTGTGGCGCTACAGCTTCAAGGCGTCTACGGCTTGCGCCTGCTGTATGACCATCATTAACCGCAGCCAGAAGTGGTCTGCGAATTCTTTTGGCGGGTCCCGGGCCAGCATGAACGCCGGCATTAGCCACTTGGCCAGAAGATACTGGCGGTACCGTTATAACGGAGGGTACCGGCGGTACCGGGTTGGCGGAATGTGGAAGGTTGATTTGTATGGCACCAGGATCAGGCTCAGGATGAGAGCCAGGGGCCAGGTCTGGACATATAGCGTTAGAAGTCACAAAATTACACACTGGAGCAGGAATTGCCAATCTAGTGGGAGACATGGCAGATATTAAAGGACACGGCAGTGGAGGCACAAGGTTATTTGAGGCGTTAGCAGAAACTAATGAAGCGTACATTAGTGAGCTATTGGAGGATCCAGGATCCCTCATGGATGAGGGTGGATAAGTAGGAGTAAGAAGGTTCATTAAATGTCCAGTTGGAGGAGAAGCAACTTTTTTTGGAGTTTCCTTTATTACTTTTAGCCCATTAAACTGGGACTCAACGGCTATAAATTTCTCCTGAAGGTGGTTAAACAGCTTTTTGATCAAGTACGATTTTAAGCGGACTTGAGGTCAAAGGCGGATTAGATTTATGTAATATAAATCTAATACCGGCTTTTTTGCCACACACCAAAGTTCTTGTCAAAGACAAGACGCAAAGCTTATAGTCTACAGCGCTGTTTCGATGTTTGCTTGACATCTCATCAGGACTATTTTTGCTAACTTTACCTTTGCTCGGGTCTGGGTTACCATCACCACGAAGCTACAACCAGTTGGGAATTGTAGTGTCGCCGCGAAGGAACAAAATACCTCGAGCTTGGAAAAGTTACTTTGGTGTGTGGACTTTGGACCTGTATCAAAATTCCATCGGAATTGGTGAATACAGCGGCAAATAAATCTCCATGAAGCCAGTCCGGGTTTGCCGCATGAAGGAACGCATCTCGTCCGTAATCTCACGGCACGCGGAACAGGTCCAAAGAAAACCAATCCTTTTGGAAATAAGATCTCCGATGCGACCATTTACGCCAGCACCGGAGCACTTACAATGCGCAGTGTTCTCGCATAGCCAGCACAACAAATAAGTTTCGCCAGCAATAACGCCGTTGAACTCGGATTTTTTGGCTGAGCAGGATAGACTCATTTTGGAATGCACTAAGGTCACTGTGCAGAGCGAAGGAAGAGCGGCGAAAGATTAAGGCAACGTGTGAAGAGCAGCGGAATCAAGAGCAGCAAGCTAAAACGTTCGGATTTAAGAGCGTAAGTTAGCGGGTGGGCTTGCATTGATCGGTGGATTTAGGCGACACGCACAAAGCGGAGAGCGGAATAAGTGCCGTTAGAGTGATAACGGACCGGCAGCTCCGAGAGGCGTGAAGAATAGGAGAGCGGGAGAATAAAAACAACAACACGATACTTGCTGTGGTAAAGCAGACGCTTTGTTATTGTTTGCTGGCTGATGGTATTGTTTGGTTTGTTTATAAATTAAACACTTTTGTATTAGCTTTCCGAGCTTGGATTAGCTTTTAAAAGAGAGAGTTTATGATCCACAGAACTTGTAGGCTAATTTAGCGATTAAATTAAGAATTTTATCACGCAATTAAGCAAAGGAATCTGGAGCGACTGAAATACACGACCCCTTAGGCGAAGGCGAACATAATTATATTACTAGATTTAAATGGCAATTTAACACTCAGCCTGCCCGAAGGTAATCTGTTTACAGATTCAGTAAACGATTGCTCGCAAGGAAGCTGTTCTGGGGTATATAAATTTGGATTCGAGGTATTTGGAGCTTGCTCTAACTTCCAGACCTTTTTAACATTTCAGTCTAACGACGATTCACCAGTTATACTTAATAACGATGTTGAGCAAGCATTCTCATTTATTTGGTGGGGTTTTACAACGACCAGACACAATCCAACCAAAAACTGTTTCACGTAAAGTTAAAGAATCTTGTTTACACCTCAGACGCCAATCTTTAAGAAGATCGAAGAAAGCGTCTGCCCCAAGAAGCAAGTCTACACATTGTAAAAGGGGGTCAGCGAGATCAATATGACTTTGAATGTTAACATTTTCCACAAACCTTTCGGGTTGATAGGACGTGATAGATTTTAAAATACTTAATTCAGTCATTGTTTCAAAGGAAATCAAACGAGAGGCAATATCAGTTTGAACGGCATGCCGAATGGCAGATTATGTCTTGCCTATGCCTACCAAATTTATGTCTTTGCGAGATTTGGGTAATTTTAAAATATTAGCAAGTCTAAGAGCGCTCTGGCCATATGGTAAGATCCCAACTGATCCTTTATTTTTAAACGCTTTATATTAGTTTCACTTGTGGCTGGCTGGCTGGCTGGCTATCTGGCTGCGTAACTCCACTAAGCTCTTGAAAGCTTTCGCAGCCAAAGATAGATGGCGACAGCAACGTGTGTAGTTCCAGCAATGTCCGCTATTGATAACACGACACCACATTTTTAAAATAAACTATTTGAAATATAACTAAAGTTTAAAGATTTAGAAAAGGAACAAATTGTATATTTTAAACGCTTTATATTAGTTTCACTTGTGGCTATCTGACTATCTGGCTGCGTAACACCACTAAGCATACGATATATAGAACACTGTAGAACACTCTAGAATTTTTTAGAACGCTTAATAAAATTCTAGAACATGTCCCTTTGTGCGTTCGCATAGTATTTTGTAGATCCTTCTTGAAAGTTTTTCTAGAAGTTTCTGTTGGCTGGCTGTTTAACACTTTTTGGTTTGCATGCAGGCCTGCCAACTTGTTTTTTTTAAACGCTTTATATAAGTTTCACTTGTGGCTGGCTGGCTATCTGGCTATCTGGCTGCGTAACTCCACTAAGCTCTTGAAAGCTTTCGCAGCCAAAGATAGATGGCGACAGCAACGCGTGTAGTTCCAGCAATGTCCGCAATTGATAACACGACACCACATTTTTAAAATAAACTATTTGAAATATAACTAAAGTTTAAAGATTTAGAAAAAGAACGAATTTTATTTTATTTTTTTTTTTTTTTTTGTTGTTGAAGCTTTCGCAGCCAAAGATAGATGGCGACAGCAACGCGTGTAGTTCCAGCAATGTCCGCAATTGATAACACGACACCACATTTTTAAACGCTTTATATTAGTTTCACTTGTGGCTGGCTGGCTGGCTGGCTATCTGGCTGCGTAACTCCACTAAGCTCTTGAAAGCTTTCGCAGCCAAAGATAGATGGCGACAGCAACGTGTGTAGTTCCAGCAATGTCCGCTATTGATAACACGACACCACATTTTTAAAATAAACTATTTGAAATATAACTAAAGTTTAAAGATTTAGAAAAGGAACAAATTGTATATTTTAAACGCTTTATATTAGTTTCACTTGTGGCTATCTGACTATCTGGCTGCGTAACACCACTAAGCATACGATATATAGAACACTGTAGAACACTCTAGAATTTTTTAGAACGCTTAATAAAATTCTAGAACATGTCCCTTTGTGCGTTCGCATAGTATTTTGTAGATCCTTCTTGAAAGTTTTTCTAGAAGTTTCTGTTGGCTGGCTGTTTAACACTTTTTGGTTTGCATGCAGGCCTGCCAACTTGTTTTTTTAAACGCTTTATATAAGTTTCACTTGTGGCTGGCTGGCTATCTGGCTATCTGGCTGCGTAACTCCACTAAGCTCTTGAAAGCTTTCGCAGCCAAAGATAGATGGCGACAGCAACGCGTGTAGTTCCAGCAATGTCCGCAATTGATAACACGACACCACATTTTTAAAATAAACTATTTGAAATATAACTAAAGTTTAAAGATTTAGAAAAAGAACGAATTGTATTTTTTTAAACGCTTTATATTAGTTTCACTTGTTGCTGGCTATCTGGCTGCGTAACACCACTAAGCTCTTGAAAGCTTTCGCAGCATAATGGTAAAAGAAGAGTTTAGTTGTCCGCAATTGATAACACGACACCACATTTTTAAAATAAACTATTTGAAATATAACTAAAGTTTAAAGATTTAGAAAAAGAACAAATTGTATTTTTTAAACGCTTTATATTAGTTTCATTTTATCTGGCTATCTGGCTGCGTAACACCCAAGCTCCCTCGCAGCGACGGCAGCGCTGCCCAAAACGCAGTGAGCAAAATTTCAAATGAGAGTAAGAGAGAGTAAATTTTGAACAAGCGAGAGAAGTCATCTTTGGTGGTTGTTTACACACTAATGCAAAATGATCTCTGCGAATAAGTCCATGTGCGGAATAGCTTTAAGTTTTCCGTATAAATAATAATTTGAAAATTATCTTAAACAAGCAATTTTTATCAGTACCTACCTACCTAATTAAAACTAAAAAGTATAAAATAATATGAATAGTTTAAAAAAACTAAAAAAAACGCTTTATAGTAAATCCAACCAAAAGTAAAAAAATAATGTTTAAAATGTTTAACGATAAAATTGATAGATTCCCTGTCGGAACAACGGGCCGGCAGAGTTGATGGTGTTTAAAGCGTTGGGATGCAATAAATCTGCGTGCTGGAATATAACTCGCACTATATTGATGAACTAAATCTCCATGATGGAATACAACTCCCACCATATAGATACACTAAATTTACATGCAGGTTTATAATTTCTACTATGTCAATGCACTAAATCTGCATTTTAGAGTACACGTAGCAAGAAATTATCTTCATTTGGCATCCCAACGCTTTAAACACCACCAACTCTGCCGGCCCGTTGTTCCGACAGGGAATCTATCAATTTTATCGTTAAACATTTTAAACATTATTTTTTACTTTTGGTTGGATTTATTATAAAGCGTTTTTTTTAGTTTTTTTAAACTATTCATATTACTTATTGCCGTAGCTAATATGACTTGATCCAGAATCACTAGCAGGGAGATTAGCGGATGATAATTGACTAGATGTCGAAAGTTTTGTGCTTGTAGAGCTTGTCTAGTGGATTCCACTTGAGTTTCTGTTGCGTACCTATGCAATATAGTATGATGCGGCTTCTAACAGACTCTGCAAATGCTCGACTTGCAGGTTGTAACTGTGTGACCTTTTCGTAGGCAATTTATACACAGAGGAAATGATTTAACAAACTTAAAACGATTATTGCATGGGATAGCAGCAAAAGAGGAACAAGATTGTATATAGTATTCATCCGATTTGCAAAACGAGCATTTTGGATTATGCTGTTCATTTGGCTTAGCCACTGTTAGCGAAGTTTTTCCTCCCTTTTTTCCACCATAACGCTCATATTTTTGAGCTCTAAGAGCTCCCCCCCTCCTGAAGAATTTTCTTCAGCAGAGAGGTGCTGATACCTTTTATTAAGGGCCTTTTCGCAATCATCCCAAAGTGGCAGTTTTGTATAATCTAAATTTTCCTCCCATTTTGACCGTGTCGTAGAATCCACCTTGCTCATAACTAAGTGTATGAGCATAGCGTTGGAAATCTGTTTGTCATTTCCCAAAGACAACAATGATTCATACACGGCTCTTACTGTGTCTATCAAAGAACGCAGTGAGGATGAAGAAGGGCCTTGCATTTTCGGAAGTTCAAATAGCTTTGAAACGCTTTCAAAAAGAATAAGACAACTATTATCATAAACGTTTTTTAAGGCAGCTAACGCCTTTGGGTAATTAGCATCGTTTACTTGATACGATAAATAGTTGAATTTTTCAACATTTGAAAGAGAAAGGTCATTTTCAACGAGGTTTTCGAAAAGTCCAATGAAGTTTTTATATTCAGAATACTCCCCACTAAACTTTGGCAGTTTCATGTGAGGAAGTTTTTTGCCTTGAGCAGAAGTTGAGCCTATCATGGTTGAATTTGCTTGAGTGTCTTTGATGATGTGGTGACTAGTACCTTTGCTTTTCAGTAAAGCCTTTGTTGTCGCACATAGGTCTTCTAAATCAGCTCGAGACACAAGATTTGTGTTAATGTCATCCAAATCTTGGTGAACCTTAAAGGCTTTCTCTACATATTGGTTTAGTATTTCCAAACGACAATCAAATTCAATTTGGTCGACGTACCCTGAGTATTTTTGAACTGTAGTTTTAATACGTTCTATATCAGCAATAACATTTTTATACTGCATTAACAATGTATCTAGGTGGCTCAAGGTGGTTTCACCTAGCGATCTGTTTTGACCTTTTACCTTTTTTCCCGTCATAACTGTACAACTTTGCTCCAATATAGCAACCAACAATTATCCAAACGAAATTAAAGGAATTGATGCAACAAGTGTGGTCAAATACCAGGAAGCGACGCACATGCACTATGTAAATATGTGTATGTGTGTGTTTTAACCTTTCAAATTTCGAATAAGAGTGGCCTAACACCACTATGCAATACACGCACTGTATGTGTATGTGTGCGTGAAGAAAGGTTAAATCTCGAACATGAGTGGCCGAACACCACTAAGCAATACACACACAGTATATGTATGTGTGTGTGTGTGTGTGTGAGATGAGCGTTAAAGTTCACTGCCCAAGCAGCAATACAAATAACGCAAAATCAAAGAAAATAAAATTCACTGCCCAAGCAGCAATAATGCAAAGACAAAGAAAATAAAATTCACTGTCCAAACAGCAAACAAAGTCAAAGCAACGACAAACGAAAGTTCGCTGCCGACGCAGCATCAGCAACCAAAGCGCCAGCAAACTAATGCAAACGGGGGTGGGTAATTTTGCTTTGCACAAATGACGAAAGGGAGAACTGACAAATTGTACAGTAAATTTGTCAACTGTACCGACAACGATGCGCACTTCCAACGCAAGTCCAACGGCACTTTTTGCACGGAATAAGGCACAAAGAAGACCAAAATTATGCGAGCTGTAACGGCTTCTTCAAGTGCAAATCAATTAGGGTGGTCCCAAACAGTTACCACACACAATTTATATTGAACTATTTTTAATATTTATATATTGCCAAATTTATTTTTTATATTCCAGAGGCCGTAAATTTTGGGTTTTGAAATTTTATACGTTTTTTTACACCGAGGGATAAAATGAATTAAGGTCCACTCTAATGCTTTAGTGCATGTATGTGTATATGTGCGTAGGCTTGAAAATTTTTATTTTTTGCCGCACAATGTTTTCCACAAATTTATTAAAGTTTGTTTAACAAACAAGCACTTTATGACTCGTAATTCACTCTCACTCGTTACCTGTGCACTCCTGGCCAGGGTAAAATCCATATGTTCCAAGTCGTCAAAATCCAATTCCAAATCCAATAAAATGCCGAAGTTAAAACCAAGATGTTGATATCCCAAAGAAACGTTTAGAAAAAGTCCACCTGGGGGGCGCCAAAAAATGGATGTCCAAAACGGGAACGTCCTTCTAAAGTGGTCCTGTGCCACAAGCAACTAAAGGTCCAAGCCGAATTAAAAATGGTAGGCTAACTCGCGTAGACGGACGGGACAGACAATAAACTTGGTGCGCTTTGGTTCAGTTCTCATTCTCAAGTGATCTTTAATTTCCAATTCGTTGGTCTTAAAGCTAATGCGCTGGCATAATTGCGCGTGTATGTGTAAGCATGCAAATTCCAATATGTGTGACAAAGTGAGCGTAACAATTAAAGAGCTCAATATGTATGTACCTTAAGAGTAGCAATTCAAGAGTAACAAGAGTAAAGTTAAGCTTAAGCGTACTAATAACAATGTATGCAACTATAAGAGCAATTATTTAAGTTCTAATTGAATATATCTAAATAGTAGGAATTGAAATGACTAAACAGAAACAAAAATAAAATAAACCCCCCAATATACTAATACCGACATTTAAATGTATGCCATATATTATTGTGCTGGAATGTAAATGGATATCTGCTTGGAGAATATATATTTGGAACAAAATATGTGTGTAGTTGGATAGGTTAAATCATAATTACCAGAAGAACTGGATGCGGAACGCGTGGAAACGGAACGCTGCTTGTTGTTTTAATTATTTTTTGAGTAAAACGATTTAAATAATTAAGTTTTTTAAGCCTAGTACTCAGATCGACGAAATGAGTTTGAGATCAGTAAGAGTGAGCGAGAGGCCAATAACATCGAAACACTTTTCGAGGGTGCTGTTCGAAAGGCGGTACTCAGATGATAGAAATAAAATACTAGAAACTTAGTTTGGCAACTAATCGCGTTGCCAACTAACTCTTTTAGTATTTCGAGAGCGGAAGGGAGAACTATTTAATAAAAAGTGTGTTCTCCGTTGTTGCCCTCTCACTCTCTCTCTTAAAGAGGGCTTAGCAAATTTTCAAAAGATGGCGCGAAGTTCGACTGAACAACGAAATGTATGCAAATTATAATTTGTTTTATTATTTACATAAAAAACGCAATTGTACGCTTACATTCGTAAAATATTTCTTTAAAATTCATTTAAAAACGGCGGTTTAATTCAGTTCTTAAAACAAAAATCCTTTAATTCCTGCACCTGGTGTTTGATCACCAGCTTGGGAAACAGCCGTTTAGCCTGAAATTTCTTCATAGTGTGAACCGAGTCGCCCGGCTTGAGATCCACCGTAGGGGTAAGTTCTCACTTATAAGTCCACGTTTGCAGGACTCTAGTGTGTGAGCATGGCGTAGGAGGCTGTTAGCCCATAATTGGTGCAGCTCGCAGGCGAGCCCGCCAATCGAGTGCTCTTCGGCGACCGTGCAGAAGACAAGCGTTTTGGTCGGCAGGGAACAAAAGTCCCTTTTGTTATCCGGCAGTTGGAAAAGGAGTCCATCTCCGTGTAGTCCCCTCGCCTTGCGATGATGTGCCCCATTCGTTCCTTGTTTAGGGTAACTGCATGCTCCTTTGGCCTCTTTTCCTTGCGAGCTTCAGCCTCGGCTTAAGTTGAGAAGGTTTCATCCTTGCATTATAATTTTCCTAACTTATTTCAAATTTTGTTGTCAACAAACCGAATACAGCATATACAGCCCGCGAACGCAAATCAGTGTGACCGCAGCACTTGATCAAAGAAATTGCCGATGAATTTTCTAAAAAAAAAGGTCATACTCGAAGAAAAAGAAAAAGAATGGCCTCTTTTCGACATTGAAACTGTTCGTCGATCTGAGTACTAGGCTTTATGTTTAACACACAACAAAAACAAAACAGCAGAAATGGGGACGTGTGGAATCGGACCGGTGTTTATTTTTGGGTGGAACACCTCGAAATTATTAAATTTGTTGTTATTTTTAAGGTGAAGAAAGTTTATCGAGTTTCAGGTTGTTGCAGTTTACAAATGCGGTGCAGTGTTAACGCACCATAATTTGGCTGATTTATTCTGAAATGCGACATGAAACCCTGCGTAAGTTCACTCACACTGTTATAATATGTAAATATGAAAAACAACAACCTATGTAGATATGTATGAAACTACTTAAAACAACAAGATAACACCTTATAATTATTAGGTTTTGTTGTTCGGAATGCCGCGATCGTTTGGTGGTTCCGCCCGCAGCCTCGCCCGTCCGACAAGTGCGTATATTAATTGGATAATTGGCTGTTGGCGCCGCGAAATGCGTAAGCCGGGTTTGTTATTGTTTTTATGTTTGAAAGTTCGGATGAGTGGCTGGTCAAATATGTACACCATATACATATAGATTTGCATAAACTTTTACAGAATTTATGCACGGTGAATGTTTGTAAAATTAAATACATACATATGTGTGTGAATGTTTGGATGTTTGTGGAATTAAATATGTGTGTATGTGGATGTGATATTTGGCATGTGCAAATATTCACATTAAAAAATAAAAATGGCTTGGATGTTTTTTATTAATTATAAGCGCCGACGGGAAAATGTAAAAGCTTTTATGTGTGTGAAGGTGATGATTTATGTTTTTACAAATTTGTGTGTATGAGGATGTAATATTTGGTAAGTGTTTGAACAACACAAATATTCAAACGTAGGAAAAAAATAAAATGGTTTGGATAAATTTTTATTAATTTGGCACGGAAAGTGCCAATAGGTAGAAAGTAGATTGGAAAGTACAATAAATCTGTATAAATATATATACATTTTTTCAAAAAATGGAGGCCAATTCGGCGGAGAGTGGGTGTGTAAAAAAAATATATAAGTTAACACAAAACAAATTCGCAAGCGAAATTGGCCACGCGCATCCGGGATTGCACCAGCAAGTAGAAGTGCAAGGGCAACTTCCCGGCTTCGGTCAATAACTCCAAAAAGTGCCGACCGCAGCGTCTGGCCCACTTCCCGCTGCAGCGACGACAACAGGAAAGCTCCGACGTCGGCAGAGGCAGCGACGGTATAAATATGGCAATTTTTGCAAACATTAATTCAGTTCCAATTTTTATATTAATAAAGACGGACCAAGTGTCCAAAGTTTATAATATTTTTTTAACCGATAAACCCATTCGTGTTTAACTGGCGCCCGACGTTTAAGGGTCCTGTCCGCGGAAATATCCTTGGTATCGAATCAAAGTAACACTCGTAAGAGCACCCCATAGGCTGCCCGGGTTCCACCGATCCGAAAAATAAGTCGCGAATCCAAAAAATCACCTGCAAGTGCACCCCATAGGCTGCCCTGGTAACACCGGAAAAAGGCGCACCAAAGGAAAGGCAAACACTGTGGACGACCCAGCAAAAAAAGGACTCACTTACATCAGACTACAGGCGATCGCCGTAGACAACTGGACGGGAGTGTCAGGAAAAGGTACCCCAGTAGCAAGGAGCAAAAAGGACTACTACCAACTGGCCGGTTCAGGATGTATTTTATTTTTCTGTAAGCTAACTTTTAATTACCAACCAAAAACCTAAAAGAAATCTTTTTAAACAACGCTTTAAACACCACCAACTCTGCCGGCCCGTTGTTCCGACAGGGAATCTATCAATTTTATCGTTAAACATTTTAAACATTATTTTTTTACTTTTTGGTTGGATTTATTATAAAGCGTTTTTTTTAGTTTTTTTAAACTATTCATATTATTACTATTGCCGTAGCTAATATGACTTGATCAGAATCACTAGCAGCGAGGTTAGCGGATGATAATTGACTAGATGTCGAAGTTTGTGCTTGTAGAGCTTGTCTAGTGGATTCCACTTGAGTTTCTGTTGCGTACCTATGCAATATAGTATGATGCGGCTTCTAACAGACTCTGCAAATGCTCGACTTGCAGGTTGTAACTGTGTGACCTTTTCGTAGGCAATTTATACACAGAGGAAATGATTTAACAAACTTAAAACGATTATTGCATGGGATAGCAGCAAAAGAGGAACAAGATTGTATATCATCCGATTTGCAAAACGAGCATTTTGGATTATGCTGTTCATTTGGCTTAGCCACTGTTAGCGAAGTTTTTCCTCCCTTTTTTCCACCATTACGCTCATATTTTTGAGCTCTAAGAGCTCCCCCTCCTGAAGAATTTTCTTCAGCAGAGAGGTGCTGATACCTTTTATTAAGGGCCTTTTCGCAATCATCCCAAAGTGGCAGTTTTGTATAATCTAAATTCTCCTCCCATTTTGACCGTGTCGTAGAATCCACCTTGCTCATAACTAAGTGTATGAGCATAGCGTTGGAAATCTGTTTGTCATTTCCCAAAGACAACAATGATTCATACACGGCTCTTACTGTGTCTATCAAAGAACGCAGTGAGGATGAAGAAGGGCCTTGCATTTTCGGAAGTTCAAATAGCTTTGAAACGCTTTCAACAAGAATAAGACAACTATTATCATAAACGTTTTTTTAAGGCAGCTAACGCCTTTGGGTAATTAGCATCGGTTACTTGATACAATAAATAGTTGAATTTTTCAACATTTGAAAGAGAAAGGTCATTTTCAACGAGGTTTTCGAAAAGTCCAATGAAGTTTTTATATTCAGAATACTCCCCACTAAACTTTGGCAGTTTCATGTGAGGAAGTTTTTTGCCTTGAGCAGAAGTTGAACCTATCATGGTTGAATTTGCTTGAGTGTCTTTGATGATGTGGTGACTAGTACCTTTGCTTTTTAATAAAGCCTTTGTTGTCGCACAAAAGTCTTCTAAATCAGCTCGAGACACAAGATTTGTGTTAATGTCATCCAAATCTTGGTGAACCTTAAAGGCTTTCTCTACATATTGGTTTAGTATTTCCAAACGACAATCAATTTCAATTAGACGTACCCTGAGTATTTTTGAGCTGTAGTTTTAATACGTTTTAAATCAGCAATAACATTTTTATACTGCATTAACAATGTATCTAGGTGGCTCAAAGTGGTTTCACCTAGCGATCTGTTTTGACCTTTTTCTTTTTTTCCCGACAATTATCCAAACGAAATTAAAGGAATTGATGCAACAAGTGTGGTCAAATACCAGGAAGCGACGCATATGCACTATGTAAATATGTGTATGTGTTTGATTTAACCTTTCAAATTTCGAACAAGAGTGGCCTAACACCACTAAGCAATACACGCACTGTAAATGTATGTGTGTGTGAAGAAAGGTTAAATCTCGAACAAAAGTTGCCGAACACCACTAAGCAATACACACAGTATATATGTGTGTGTGTGTGTGTGTGATGAGATGAGCGTTAAAGTTCACTGCCCAAGCAGCAATACAAATAACGCAAAATCAAAGAAAATAAAATTCACTGCCCAAGCAGCAATAATGCAAAGACAAAGAAAATAAAATTCACTGTCCAAACAGCAAACAAAGTCAAAGCAACGACAAACGAAAGTTCGCTGCCGACGCAGCATCAGCAACCAAAGCGCCAGCAAACTAATGCAAACGGGGGTGGGTAATTTTGCTTTGCACAAATGACGAAAGGGAGAACTGACAAATTGTACAGTAAATTTTTCAACTGTACCGACAACGATGCGCACTTCCAACGCAAGTCCAACGGCACTTTTTGCACGGAATAAGGCACAAAGAAGACCAAAATTATGCGAGCTGTAACGGCTTCTTCAAGTGCAAATCAATTAGGTGGTCCCAAACAGTTACCACACACAATTTATATTGAACTATTTTTCAATTTTTATATATTGCCAAATTTATTTTTTTATATTCCAGAGGCCGTAAATTTTGGGTTTTGAAATTTTATACGTTTTTTTACACCGAGTGATAAAATGAATTACGGTCCACTCTAATGCTTTAGTGCATATATGTGTATATGTGCGTAGGCTTGAAATTTTTTTTTTTTTGCCGCACAGTGTTTTCCACAAATTTATTAAAGTTTGTTAAACAAACAAGCACTTTATGACTCGTAATTCACTCTCACTCGTTACCTCTGCACTCCTGGCCAGGGTAAAATCCATATGTTCCAAGTCGTCAAAATCCAATTCCAAATCCAATAAAATGCCGAAGTTAAAACCAAGATGTTGATATCCCAAAGAAACGTTTAGAAAAAGTCCACCTGGGGGCGCCAAAAATGGATGTCCAAAACGGGAACGTCCTTCTAAAGTGGTCCTGTGCCACAAGCAACTAAAGGTCCAAGCCGAATTAAAAATGGTAGGCTAACTCGCGTAGACGGACGGGACAGACAATAAACTTGGTGCGCTTTGGTTCAGTTCTCATTCTCAAGTGATCTTTAATTTCCAATTCGTTGGTCTTAAAGCTAATGCGCTGGCATAATTGCGCGTGTATGTAAGCATGCAAATTCCAATATGTGTGACAAAGTGAGCGTAACAATTAAAGAGCTCAATATGTATGTACCTTAAGAGTAGCAATTCAAGAGTAACAAGAGTAAAGTTAAGCTTAAGCGTATTAATAACAATGTATGCAACTATAAGAGCAATTATTTAAGTTCTAATTGAATATATCTAAATAGTAGGAATTGAAATGACTAAACAGAAACAAAAAATAAAATAAACCCCCAATATACTAATACCGACATTTAAATGTATGCCATATATTATTGTGCTGGAATGTAAATGGATATCTGCTTGGAGAATATATATTTGGAACAAAATATGTGTGTAGTTGGATAGGTTAAATCATAATTACCAGAAGAACTGGATGCGGAACGCGTGGAAACGGAACGCTGCTTGTTGTTTTAATTATTTTTTGAGTAAAACGATTTAAATAATTAAGTTTTTAAGCCTAGTACTCAGATCGACGAAATGAGTTTGAGATCAGTAAGAGTGAGCGAGAGGCCAATAACATCGAAACACTTTTCGAGGGTGCTGTTCGAAAGGCGGTACTCAGATGATAGAAATAAAATACTAGAAACTTAGTTTGGCAACTAATCGCGTTGCCAACTAACTCTTTAGTATTTCGAGAGCGGAAGGGAGAACTATTTAATAAAAAGTTCGTTCTCCGTTGTTGCCCTCTCACTCTCTCTCTTAAAGAGGGCTTAGCAAATTTTCAAAAGATGGCGCGAAGTTCGACTGAACAACGAAATGTATGCAAATTATAATTTGTTTTATTATTTACATAAAAAAACGCAATTGTACGCTTACATTCGTAAAATATTTCTTTAAAATTCATTTAAAAACGGCGGTTTAATTCAGTTCTTAAAACAAAAATCCTTTAATTCCTGCACCTGGTGTTTGATCACCAGCTTGGGAAACAGCCGTTTAGCCTGAAATTTCTTCATAGTGTGAACCGAGTCGCCCGGCTTGAGATCCACCGTAGGGGTAAGTTCTCACTTATAAGTCCACGTTTGCAGGACTCTAGTGTGTGAGCATGGCGTAGGAGGCTGTTAGCCCATAATTGGTGCAGCTCGCAGCGAGCCCGCCAATCGAGTGCTCTTCGGCGACCGTGCAGAAGACAAGCGTTTTGTCGGCAGGGAACAAAAGTCCCTTTTTGTTATCCGGCAGTTGGAAAAGGAGTCCATCTCCGTGTAGTCCCCTCGCCTTGCGATGATGTGCCCCATTCGTTCCTTGTTTAGGGTAACTGCATGCTCCTTTGGCCTCTTTTCCTTGCGAGCTTCAGCCTCGGCTTAAGTTGAGAAGGTTTTATCCTTGCATTATAATTTTCCTAACTTATTTCAAATTTTGTTGTCAACAAACCGAATACAGCATATACAGCCCGCGAACGCAAATCAGTGTGACCGCAGCACTTGATCAAAGAAATTGCCGATGAATTTTCTAAAAAAAGGTCATACTCGAAGAAAAAGAAAAAGAATGGCCTCTTTTCGACATTGAAACTGTTCGTCGATCTGAGTACTAGGCTTTATGTTTAACACACAACAAAAACAAAACAGCAGAAATGGGGACGTGTAGAATCGGACCGGTGTTTATTTTTGGGTGGAACACCTCGAAATTATTAAATTTGTTGTTATTTTTAAGGTGAAGAAAGTTTATCGAGTTTCAGGTTGTTGCAGTTTACAAATGCGGTGCAGTGTTAACGCACCATAATTTGGCTGATTTATTCTGAAATGCGACATGAAACCCTGCGTAAGTTCACTCACACTGTTATAATATGTAAATATGAAAAACAACAACCTATGTAGATATGTATGAAACTACTTAAAACAACAAGATAACACCTTATAATTATTAGGTTTTGTTGTTCGGAATGCCGCGATCGTTTGGTGGTTCCGCCCGCAGCCTCGCCCGTCCGACAAGTGCGTATATTAATTGGATAATTGGCTGTTGGCGCCGCGAAATGCGTAAGCCGGGTTTGTTATTGTTTTTATGTTTGAAAGTTCGGATGAGTGGCTGGTCAAATATGTACACCATATACATATAGATTTGCATAAACTTTTACAGAATCTATGCACGGTGAATGTTTGTAAAATTAAATACATACATATGTGTGTGAATGTTTGGATGTTTGTGGAATTAAATATGTGTGTATGTGGATGTGATATTTGGCATGTGCAAATATTCACATTAAAAAAAAAAAATGGCTTGGATGTTTTTTATTAATTATAAGCGCCGACGGGAAAATGTAAAAGCTTTTATGTGTGTGAAGGTGATGATTTATGTTTTTACAAATTTGTGTGTATGAGGATGTAATATTTGGTAAGTGTTTGAACAACACAAATATTCAAACGTAGGAAAAAAATTAAAATGGTTTGGATAAATTTTTATTAATTTGGCACGGAAAGTGCCAATAGGTAGAAAGTAGATTGGAAAGTACAATAAATCTGTATAAATATATATACATTTTTTTCAAAAAAATGGAGGCCAATTCGGCGGAGAGTGGGTGTGTAAAAAAAAAATATATAAGTTAACACAAAACAAATTCGCAAGCGAAATTGGCCACGCGCATCCGGGATTGCACCAGCAAGTAGAAGTGCAAGGGCATCTGGCCCACTTCCCGCTGCAGCGACGACAACAGGAAAGCTCCGACGTCGGCAGAGGCAGCGACGGTATAAATATGGCAATTTTTGCAAACATTAATTCAGTTCCAATTTTTATATTAATAAAGACGGACCAAGTGTCCAAAGTTTATAATATTTTTTTAACCGATAAACCCATTCGTGTTTAACTGGCGCCCGACGTTTAAGGGTCCTGTCCGCGGAAAATCCTTGGTATCGAATCAAAGTAACACTCGTAAGAGCACCCCATAGGCTGCCCGGGTTCCACCGATCCGAAAAATAAGTCGCGAATCCAAAAATCACCTGCAAGTGCACCCCATAGGCTGCCCTGGTAACACCGGAAAAAAGGCGCACCAAAGGAAAGGCAAACACTGTGGACGACCCAGCAAAAAAAGGACTCACTTACATCAGACTACAGGCGATCGCCGTAGACAACTGGACGGGAGTGTCAGGAAAAGGTACCCCAGTAGCAAGGAGCAAAAAGGACTACTACCAACTGGCCGGTTCAGGATGTATTTTATTTTTCTGTAAGCTAACTTTTAATTACCAACCAAAAACCTAAAAGAAATCTTTTTAAACAAAAGCCAAAAAAAAGGAAAAAAGCTACAACAAAAGCAATAAAAGCTAAAACAAAGCAATAAAAGCTAAATAAAAGCAAACAAACGCACAAACGCAATCTAAAAATTTACAAAAATTATTAACCTAAGAATTTACATTTAATACACATTTCTACACATTTCTACACATACAAAAATTATTTAATTTGCTTTTTCCACAAAAAACAAAAAATATTTAATTTACTTTTTCCACAAAAAACAAAAAATATTTAATTTCCTTTTCCACAAAAACACACAATGGCTAACCAAAATAATCTGATTAGGCCCCCGGTGCTTAACAATAGTGGAGTACAAGCCCCTGATTTAAACAAAGTCCCAGCAAACTTAGCTAATATGCAAGCCCAAATACAAGAAATAGTAGAGTGAATTTTAAATCAAAAATTAAACCCAGATTCAGTACCGCTACTCGATCAAACCTATACGGCTAATGCAAATAATATGAATGAATTTGACAGAGTCCCTGACATAGTGAAAAGCCTCAGGGAATTTTCTGGCCAAGCAGGAGAATTCAGCTCTTGGAGGAAGAGTGTAGAGAGAATAATAAAAATATATTCATTAACAGAAGGATCCCCCAGGTACTGTTCAATTTTAAATGTTATTAGAATCAAAATAGTAGGTAATGCAGACTCAGTTTTAGAATCATATAATACACCACTAAACTGGACAGCAATCTCCAAATGTTTAACAGCACATTATGCTGATAAACGAGACGTTACGACTTTAGAATATCAAATGACTTCGTTAGTACAGGGTAATCAAACCACAGCAGATTTCTACCAACAGGTCTATACTCATTTATCACTCATCTTGAACAAAATTTCATGCATGGAAATGGGAAGAGAATCAATCGACCTTTTTGCCAAGTCTTACAGAGACAAGGCGCTTGATACATTTATTAGAGGTCTTAACGGCGACTTGCCTAGACTGCTAGGTACCAAAGAGCCGACAGATCTTCCATCTGCACTTCAACTATGCGAAAGACTAGAAAATCAAAATTTCAGAACCAATTACGCCAATAATAATCAAAACAATTCAAGAAAATTTGATGGACCTACTAAAGGACCTGCCTTACCAAAAAATTCGTACAGCAACCATTCAACGCAGCTAGACAACCATTTATCCCACATTTAGCTCACGTTCCACAAATCCCGAAAACGACAGCCTATTTTCCACAGCAGCAAATGCAATTCAGTGGACATCGTCAACAATATTCTGCTTACCCAGCAATACAGCCACCACGACCATTGGCTCCAAAGCCACAGCCTAAACCAGAACCTATGGACATTGATAAAAGCCTACAGACAAGACAAATAAATTATATGAACAGACCAAATAACGGACTGCAGGGAAAACGACCACCACCTCAAATGACAACCGGACTGGTAGATAAAAAACAGAGAAATTTTCACATAAACACTGAACAAGAACCACCATTAGAAAATACCGACCAATTAACGGAAACTGACGAGACAGCAGCCGAATACTACGCGGAAATTCCAGATTTCGAACAAGAAACATAGGAAACCGAATATACTGGCCTTTATTTTTTAGAGTAGAATCCTCTTCATTACCTTACTTTCAATGATGATCAAAATTTTAATAGACACCGGCTCTAATAAAAATTATATCCAACCGCGACTGGTAAAAAAACCAATCGAAAATAATAAATCTTTTTACGTAAGCTCCATAGCCGGAGATGTCCATATCACACACCACACAATTGCCAACCCATTTGACTTAAATGATACATTTATTAAATTTTTTTATACTACCCTCATTAAAATCTTTCGATGCTATTATAGGAAATGACACACTTCGCAAAATCAGCGCTCAAATAAATATGCAGAAAGGTTACATTTCAATTAAAAACAAACGTAGAATTAAAATAAAACAGCTAGATTCTTCCGAAGTCAACAAGTTAGATATTCGAATAGAGCATACAACAGAAACACAAAGGAAATATTTAAAAATTATTTGCTTAAAATTTCCAAACTTATTCGGCGACCCGGACGAAAAACTGACATACACAACAAAAGTAGAAGCCACTATAAGAAGTACAAACGAAAGTCCAATATACTCGAGGCACTACCCATACCCAGAAGCTCTTAGGCCAGAAGTTGAAAAGCAAATACAAGAGCTACTCGAAAACGGCGTAATTAGACCTTCAAGGTCCCCATATAATTCTCCAATATGGATTGTACCAAAAAAAATGGATGCCTCCGGACAGAAAAAACATAGAATGGTGATCGACTATAGGAAGCTTAACTTGGTCACTATTCCAGACAGATATCCTATACCAGACATTAACAATGTACTGGCACAACTTGGACAAAATAAATTCTTTTCTGTTTTAGACCTTAAAAGTGGATTTCACCAAATCCCACTCAGACAATCAGATATAGAAAAAACGGCATTTTCAGTAAATCAAGGCAAATATGAGTTTACCAGACTCCCGTTTGGACTTAAAAATGCCCCTTCCATTTTCCAAAGAGCGCTAGATGATATTCTTAGAGAACATATAGGAATTAGGTGCTTCGTCTACATTGACGACATCATTATTTTCAGTAAAAACGAAGAAAATCATCTAAAAGACATAGAGATTGTATTCAAGATTCTCGAAGACGCAAACATGAGAATTCAGTTAGATAAATGCGAATTTTTTAAGAAAGAAGTTGAATTTTTAGGATTTCTAGTACCAGATACCGGAATTAAGAAAAACCTGGAAAAGGTGAGGGCAATCGTCGAGTTCCCCGAACCAAAGACACTTAAAGACCTTCGCTCCTTTTTAGGACTGTCAGGGTTCTACCGTCGCTTCATTAAAGATTACGCAAAGCTTGCAAAGCCCCTAACAGCCCTTTTCAGAGGGGAAGAGGGCCGAGGCCGTATCTCAAAAATGCCTCAAGCAAAACTCTGATCGAGCTTGGCAAAGAGGCTAGAGAAGCATTTAGAAAATTAAAACAAACTCTCGCCTCCGAGGAGGTTATGTTATCATATCCAGACTACAATAAAGAATTTGAATTAACTACCGACGCTTCAGACTATGCTATTGGTGCCGTATTGGCCCAAGAAGACAAACCTATAATGTTTATTTCTAGGACTCTAAGTAAGGCAGAAGAAAGTTATGCCCCTAACAAAAAAGGAAATGCTAGCTATAATTTGGTCTATACAGACCCTCTTCGAAATTTTCTGTACGGTCCGACTAAAGTAAAAATATTTACAGACCACGAACCTCTCACACACCCAACTAACCACCCAAAAGCCGTAACGATCAGTTGAAAAGATGGAAAGCAATTCTAGAGGAGTACAACCACGAACTGATCCACAAACCTGGCAAGGCAAACGTTGTTGCTGATGCTCTGAGTAGACCTTCCATTCAAACGCGAGGAGAAATAAACACACTAACAGGCACTATTCACAGCAGTGCTAGTTCTCCTGAGAGACTTATACCAATGGCAGAAGAACCAGTTAATGTTTTTAAAAATCAAATAATATTATATTTAGGAAACACGCCCTCCTATAAATTCGAACTTGTTTTTCCAACGTACCATAGACACATTATTACAGAACCAATTTTTAATTCAGAAATTTTATTAAAAATTTTAAAAGATAGACTCAACCCCTCTGTCATTAACGGAATTCATACGGACGAAAAAACTTTAGGTCAACTTCAGGAAATCTATCCACCTTTCAATAAATACAAAACTAGATTCTCAAGCAGACTAGTTAAAGATTTAAAAAACGAAACTGATCAAGAGAATGCAATTATAACAGAGCATAGAAGAGCACATAGAAATAGCAATGAAAACAAACAACAATTATTAAACAAAGTTTACTTTCCACACATGAGGGCCAAAATAATAAAATTTGTAAAAGAATGCCAAATTTGTAAAGAACAGAAATACGAAAGACACCCCAACAAACCAGAGTTACAAAAAACACCAATACCACAATACCCAGGTCAAATTATTCATGTTGATTTTTACCTCACATGCAAACAAGTCGTTTTGACTGCAATAGATAAATTTTCGAAATTTGCACAGGCTAGGATAGTCAAATCTCGAGCAACTCAAGACATTAAAGAACCTTTAAAATAATTACTAATTAATTTTGGTATACCAGAAATGATAGTAATAGATAATGAGAAATCACTTGGTTCGGCTCCCGTAATGCGGATGCTACAAGATCAGTTTAAAATCAAAGTTTACAAAACACCTCCATATAACAGTTCAGCAAATGGCCAAATCGAACGTTTCCATTCAACACTGTCAGAAATTATTCGGTGCCAAAAAGGCCGATAAAGTACACGCTTCGCTAAAAGACCTTATAGATAGATCAGTTGTAAAATATAATTATTCAATACACTCAACCACTAACAGAAAACCTGTCGACTTATTTTTTGGAAGAAAGGTAGCACTTAACCCTAAACTACAACAAACAGAGAGACAAAAATCACAGAGAAAATTACGACCACTCAGGTAAAAGACCTAACATACCATAACAAAAGTAGAGATCAAATAAAAAAATATTCACCTGGTGATGAGATATTCGTTCAGAATAATAAAAGATTAGGTACAAAACTATCCGCCAGATATAAAAAAAGAAACCGTAAAAGAAGACAGAAACACCACAGTACTAACAGAAAGTGGAAGAATTATTCATAAACAACTTATTCAAAACTAAATCACAATTACAGAACCCTTTTTACTGCGTGCGCTGCGGACGTGCAAATAACTGACTACACGAAATCCAATATCGTGACTCTAGTTACCGGACTGGCGAAGGTTCAAACGGGAACTTTCAGATTGATTCATATTATTGACATAGAAGAATACGAAAAAACACTTGAAAAAATTAATTACACTGCTAAATATGAACTAAAAACACACGACCCAATATTGCCATTTATAATTGAAGAAATTAGAATTTCAAAAAATTTAATTAATAACCTCAAGATTAGAAGTAAAAGGAAAAGACATATAGATTTGTTAGGCAGCGCCTGGAAATGGTTAGCTGGATCTCCCGACAGTAGAGATTTTGAAATAGTTCAAGAAAAAATAAATTCAGCATTAACCAACAACAACAATCAAGTTATTCTGAACAGACTTATCGTAGAAAAAATAAGTAATATCACCCAGGCCAATGCAAACCTAATAAATAGCTTAAAATACGGAGGAAACCCTCAAAAAGACACTAGCACAATATTAATGTTTCAAATTAAAATGCTTAAAGAAGAAATTGTAAACTTAAACCACGCAATACAATGGGCAAAAGCAGATATTAGTAACACCCAGATATTAGGAGATGAAGAGGTAAATGAAGTAATAAAAACACTAGATCAAGACCAGTTGCCATACACCAATTTTGAAGAAGCCATGAAAATAGCAGAAGTAAGCGTAGCAAGCAATGGGCCAACACTTATTTACATCATTAAAATTCCTATAACAGACACCAACTATTGTGAAGAACTTTTAATCAAGCCAATAAAAATTGGCCAATATGTTAATAAAATCCAAAACGAAAATGTAATCAAATGTAAAGGAAAACTTTTTGCAAAAATTTCAAAATGTAATAATTATAATGAGATAACCATTTGTAAACGTAGAAATATGATAGACATAAGTAATTCCTCTTGCCTACCAAATTTATTAAAAAGTCGCCCTGCCACCTGCACTCGAATCAACAACCAACACATTCCAGTTATTGATGAAATCGCACCTGGAGTCATTTTACTCAACAAATTCTCCGGCAACGTACAAATAAACGGGACATCCACAAGACTCAATGGAACTTTTGTTATTAACTTCAGCAATTCCACAATTAATATTGACGAACAGACCTTCACCAACAAAGACATGGTGCACTACCACCCGATGCCAGCAATTATCCAAACTGAGATGACCATTAAAAAGATAGAAGAAAAGCTATCATTAGAATTGGTAAAAGAACTGAACATCAACAATACCAAGACCTTAGAACTGTTAAGAACAACATCGCATACAGCCGATTTTCTAATAAGTTCCATAATAATCATCGGACTAACAGCACTAGCTAGCCGCTTCTTGATTAAATGGGTCAAAATACCGCATCGAGCGTGGACACTCGATTTTAAAGGTGGAGGAGTTAACACAAATCAAATTCGCAAGCGAAATTGGCCACGCGCATCCGGGATTGCACCAGCAAGTAGAAGTGCAAGGGCAACTTCCCGGCTTCGGTCAATAACTCCAAAAGTGCCGACCGCAGCGTCTGGCCCACTTCCCGCTGCAGCGACGACAACAGGAAAGCTCCGACGTCGGCAGAGGCAGCGACGGTATAAATATGGCAATTTTTGCAAACATTAATTTAGTTCCAATTTTTATATTAATAAAGACGGACCAAGTGTCCAAAGTTTATAATATTTTTTTAACCGATAAACCCATTCGTGTTTAACTGGCGCCCGACGTTTAAGGGTCCTGTCCGCGGAAAATCCTTGGTATCGAATCAAAGTAACACTCGTAAGAGCACCCCATAGGCTGCCCGGGTTCCACCGATCCGAAAAATAAGTCGCGAATCCAAAAATCACCTGCAAGTGCACCCCATAGGCTGCCCTGGTAACACCGGAAAAAAGGCGCACCAAAGGAAAGGCAAACACTGTGGACGACCCAGCAAAAAAGGACTCACTTACATCAGACTACAGGCGATCGCCGTAGACAACTGGACGGGAGTGTCAGGAAAAGGTACCCCAGTAGCAAGGAGCAAAAAGGACTACTACCAACTGGCCGGTTCAGGATGTATTTTATTTTTCTGTAAGCTAACTTTTAATTACCAACCAAAAACCTAAAAGAAATCTTTTTAAACAAAAGCCAAAAAAAAGGCAAAAAAGCTACAACAAAAGCAATAAAAGCTAAAACAAAGCAATAAAAGCTAAATAAAAGCAAACAAACGCACAAACGCAATCTAAAAATTTACAAAAAATTATTAACCTAAGAATTTACATTTAATACACATTTCTACACATTTCTACACATACAAAAATTATTTAATTTGCTTTTTCCACAAAAAACAAAAAATATTTAATTTACTTTTTCCACAAAAAAACAAAAATATTTAATTTCCTTTTCCACAAAAACACACAATGGCTAACCAAAATAATCTGATTAGGCCCCCGGTGCTTAACAATAGTGGAGTACAAGCCCCTGATTTAAACCAAGTCCCAGCAAACTTAGCTAATATGCAAGCCCAAATACAAGAAATAGTAGAGAGAATTTTAAATCAAAAATTAAACCCAGATTCAGTACCGCTACTCGATCAAACCTATACGGCTAATGCAAATAATATGAATGAATTTGACAGAGTCCCTGACATAGTGAAAAGCCTCAGGGAATTTTCTGGCCAAGCAGGAGAATTCAGCTCTTGGAGGAAGAGTGTAGAGAGAATAATAAAAATATATTCATTAACAGAAGGATCCCCCAGGTACTATTCAATTTTAAATGTTATTAGAAACAAAATAGTAGGTAATGCAGACTCAGTTTTAGAATCATATAATACACCACTAAACTGGACAGCAATCTCCAAATGTTTAACAGCACACTATGCTGATAAACGAGACGTTACGACTTTAGAATATCAAATGACTTCGTTAGTACAGGGTAATCAAACCACAGCAGATTTCTACCAACAGGTCTATACTCATTTATCACTCATCTTGAACAAAATTTCATGCATGGAAATGGGAAGAGAATCAATCGACCTTTTTGCCAAGTCTTACAGAGACAAGGCGCTTGATACATTTATTAGAGGTCTTAACGGCGACTTGCCTAGACTGCTAGGTACCAAAGAGCCGACAGATCTTCCATCTGCACTTCAACTATGCGAAAGACTAGAAAATCAAAATTTCAGAACCAATTACGCCAATAATAATCAAAACAATTCAAGAAAATTTGATGGACCTACTAAAGGACCTGCCTTACCAAAAAAATTCGTACAGCAACCATTCAACGCAGCTAGACAACCATTTATCCCACATTTAGCTCACGTTCCACAAATCCCGAAAACGACAGCCTATTTTCCACAGCAGCAAATGCAATTCAGTGGACATCGTCAACAATATTCTGCTTACCCAGCAATACAGCCACCACGACCATTGGCTCCAAAGCCACAGCCTAAACCAGAACCTATGGACATAGATAAAAGCCTACAGACAAGACAAATAAATTATATGAACAGACCAAATAACGGACTGCAGGGAAAACGACCACCACCTCAAATGACAACCGGACTGGTAGATAAAAAACAGAGAAATTTTCACATAAACACTGAACAAGAACCACCATTAGAAAATACCGACCAATTAACGGAAACTGACGAGACAGCAGCCGATTACTACGCGGAAATTCCGAATATACTGGCCTTTATTTTTTAGAGTAGAATCCTCTTCATTACCTTACTTTCAATGTAAAACCGGTGATGGAGAGATGATCAAAATTTTAATAGACACCGGCTCTAATAAAAATTATATCCAACCGCGACTGGTAAAAAAACCAATCGAAAATAATAAATCTTTTTACGTAAGCTCCATAGCCGGAGATGTCCATATCACACACCACACAATTGCCAACCCATTTGACTTAAATGATACATTTGTTAAATTTTTTATACTACCCTCATTAAAATCTTTCGATGCTATTATAGGAAATGACACACTTCGCAAAATCAGCGCTCAAATAAATATGCAGAAAGGTTACATTTCAATTAAAAACAAACGTAGAATTAAAATAAAACAGCTAGATTCTTCCGAAGTCAACAAGTTAGATATTCGAATAGAGCATACAACAGAAACACAAAGGAAATATTTAAAAATTATTTGCTTAAAATTTCCAAACTTATTCGGCGACCCGGACGAAAAACTGACATACACAACAAAAGTAGAAGCCACTATAAGAAGTACAAACGAAAGTCCAATATACTCGAGGCACTACCCATACCCAGAAGCTCTTAGGCCAGAAGTTGAAAAGCAAATACAAGAGCTACTCGAAAACGGCGTAATTAGACCTTCAAGGTCCCCATATAATTCTCCAATATGGATTGTACCCAAAAAAAATGGATGCCTCCGGACAGAAAAAACATAGAATGGTGATCGACTATAGGAAGCTTAACTTGGTCACTATTCCAGACAGATATCCTATACCAGACATTAACAATGTACTGGCACAACTTGGACAAAATAAATTCTTTTCTGTTTTAGACCTTAAAAGTGGATTTCACCAAATCCCACTCAGACAATCAGATATAGAAAAAACGGCATTTTCAGTAAATCAAGGCAAATATGAGTTTACCAGACTCCCGTTTGGACTTAAAAATGCCCCTTCCATTTTCCAAAGAGCGCTAGATGATATTCTTAGAGAACATATAGGAATTAGGTGCTTCGTCTACATTGACGACATCATTATTTTCAGTAAAAACGAAGAAAATCATCTAAAAGACATAGAGATTGTATTCAAGATTCTCGAAGACGCAAACATGAGAATTCAGTTAGATAAATGCGAATTTTTTAAGAAAGAAGTTGAATTTTTAGGATTTCTAGTACCAGATACCGGAATTAAGAAAAACCTGGAAAAGGTGAGGGCAATCGTCGAGTTCCCCGAACCAAAGACACTTAAAGACCTCCGCTCCTTTTTAGGACTGTCAGGGTTCTACCGTCGCTTCATTAAAGATTACGCAAAGCTTGCAAAGCCCCTAACAGCCCTTTTAAGAGGGGAAGAGGGCCGAGGCCGTATCTCAAAAAATGCCTCAAGCAAAACTCTGATCGAGCTTGGCAAAGAGGCTAGAGAAGCATTTAGAAAATTAAAACAAACTCTCGCCTCCGAGGAGGTTATGTTATCATATCCAGACTACAATAAAGAATTTGAATTAACTACCGACGCTTCAGACTATGCTATTGGTGCCGTATTGGCCCAAGAAGACAAACCTATAATGTTTATTTCTAGGACTCTAAGTAAGGCAGAAGAAAGTTATGCCCCTAACAAAAAAGAAATGCTAGCTATAATTTGGTCTATACAGACCCTTTGAAATTTTCTGTACGGTCCGACTAAAGTAAAAATATTTACAGACCACGAACCTCTCACACACCCAACTAACCCAAAAAGCCGTAACGATCAGTTGAAAAGATGGAAAGCAATTCTAGAGGAGTACAACCACGAACTGATCCACAAACCTGGCAAGGCAAACGTTGTTGCTGATGCTCTGAGTAGACCTTCCATTCAAACGCGAGGAGAAATAAACACACTAACAGGCACTATTCACAGCAGTGCTAGTTCTCCTGAGAGACTTATACCAATGGCAGAAGAACCAGTTAATGTTTTTAAAAATCAAATAATATTATATTTAGGAAACACGCCCTCCTATAAATTCGAACTTGTTTTTCCAACGTACCATAGACACATTATTACAGAACCAATTTTTAATTCAGAAATTTTATTAAAAATTTTAAAAGATAGACTCAACCCCTCTGTCATTAACGGAATTCATACGGACGAAAAAACTTTAGGTCAACTTCAGGAAATCTATCCACCTTTCAATAAATACAAAACTAGATTCTCAAGCAGACTAGTTAAAGATTTAAAAAACGAAACTGATCAAGAGAATGCAATTATAACAGAGCATAGAAGAGCACATAGAAATAGCAATGAAAACAAACAACAATTATTAAACAAAGTTTACTTTCCACACATGAGGGCCAAAATAATAAAATTTGTAAAAGAATGCCAAATTTGTAAAGAACAGAAATACGAAAGACACCCCAACAAACCAGAGTTACAAAAAACACCAATACCACAATACCCAGGTCAAATTATTCATGTTGATTTTTACCTCACATGCAAACAAGTCGTTTTGACTGCAATAGATAAATTTTCGAAATTTGCACAGGCTAGGATAGTCAAATCTCGAGCAACTCAAGACATTAAAGAACCTTTAAAATAATTACTAATTAATTTTGGTATACCAGAAATGATAGTAATAGATAATGAGAAATCACTTGGTTCGGCTCCCGTAATGCGGATGCTACAAGATCAGTTTAAAATCAAAGTTTACAAAACACCTCCATATAACAGTTCAGCAAATGGCCAAATCGAACGTTTCCATTCAACACTGTCAGAAATTATTCGGTGCCAAAAGGCCGATAAAGTACACGCTTCGCTAAAAGACCTTATAGATAGATCAGTTGTAAAATATAATTATTCAATACACTCAACCACTAACAGAAAACCTGTCGACTTATTTTTTGGAAGAAAGGTAGCACTTAACCCTAAACTACAACAAACAGAGAGACAAAAAATCACAGAGAAAATTACGACCACTCAGGTAAAAGACCTAACATACCATAACAAAAGTAGAGATCAAATAAAAAAATATTCACCTGGTGATGAGATATTCGTTCAGAATAATAAAAGATTAGGTACAAAACTATCCGCCAGATATAAAAAAGAAACCGTAAAAGAAGACAGAAACACCACAGTACTAACAGAAAGTGGAAGAATTATTCATAAACAACTTATTCGAAACTAAATCACAATTACAGAACCCTTTTTACTGCGTGCGCTGCGGACGTGCAAATAACTGACTACACGAAATCCAATATCGTGACTCTAGTTACCGGACTGGCGAAGGTTCAAACGGGAACTTTCAGATTGATTCATATTATTGACATAGAAGAATACGAAAAAACACTTGAAAAAATTAATTACACTGCTAAATATGAACTAAAAACACACGACCCAATATTGCCATTTATAATTGAAGAAATTAGAATTTCAAAAAATTTAATTAATAACCTCAAGATTAGAAGTAAAAGGAAAAGACATATAGATTTGTTAGGCAGCGCCTGGAAATGGTTAGCTGGATCTCCCGACAGTAGAGATTTTGAAATAGTTCAAGAAAAATAAATTCAGCATTAACCAACAACAACAATCAAGTTATTCTGAACAGACTTATCGTAGAAAAAATAAAGTAATATCACCCAGGCCAATGCAAACCTAATAAATAGCTTAAAATACGGAGGAAACCCTCAAAAAGACACTAGCACAATATTAATGTTTCAAATTAAAATGCTTAAAGAAGAAATTGTAAACTTAAACCACGCAATACAATGGGCAAAAGCAGATATTAGTAACACCCAGATATTAGGAGATGAAGAGGTTAATGAAGTAATAAAAACACTAGATCAAGACCAGTTGCCATACACCAATTTTGAAGAAGCCATGAAAATAGCAGAAGTAAGCGTAGCAAGCAATGGGCCAACACTTATTTACATCATCAAAATTCCTATAACAGACACCAACTATTGTGAAGAACTTTTAATCAAGCCAATAAAAATTGGCCAATATGTTAATAAAATCCAAAACGAAAATGTAATCAAATGTAAAGGAAAACTTTTTGCAAAAATTTCAAAATGTAATAATTATAATGAGATAACCATTTGTAAACGTAGAAATATGATAGACATAAGTAATTCCTCTTGCCTACCAAATTTATTAAAAAGTCGCCCTGCCACCTGCACTCGAATCAACAACCAACACATTCCAGTTATTGATGAAATCGCACCTGGAGTCATTTTACTCAACAAATTCTCCGGCAACGTACAAATAAACGGGACATCCACAAGACTCAATGGAACTTTTGTTATTAACTTCAGCAATTCCACAATTAATATTGACGAACAGACCTTCACCAACAAAGACATGGTGCACTACCACCCGATGCCAGCAATTATCCAAACTGAGATGACCATTAAAAAGATAGAAGAAAAGCTATCATTAGAATTGGTAAAAGAACTGAACATCAACAATACCAAGACCTTAGAACTGTTAAGAACAACATCGCATACAGCCGATTTTCTAATAAGTTCCATAATAATCATCGGACTAACAGCACTAGCTAGCCGCTTCTTGATTAAATGGGTCAATAATACCGCATCGAGCGTGGACACTCGATTTTAAAGGTGGAGGAGTTAACACAAATCAAATTCGCAAGCGAAATTGGCCACGCGCATCCGGGATTGCACCAGCAAGTAGAAGTGCAAGGGCAACTTCCCGGCTTCGGTCAATAACTCCAAAAAGTGCCGACCGCAGCGTCTGGCCCACTTCCCGCTGCAGCGACGACAACAGGAAAGCTCCGACGTCGGCAGAGGCAGCGACGGTATAAATATGGCAATTTTTGCAAACATTAATTCAGTTCCAATTTTTATATTAATAAAGACGGACCAAGTGTCCAAAGTTTATAATATTTTTTTAACCGATAAACCCATTCGTGTTTAACTTATATATATTAGGTTGTCAAAAAAGTCTTGCGGTATTTTTATTGAATTTTCGATATAATATATAGTATGTCCGATTGCGACGAATAAAACAAGAACTACGCGCTGTCAGCGCCAACTAGCGAAAATACCGAAAGACTTTTTTGACAACCTGATATTATATATATTTAGAAATGGAAACCCTTGCACTATGTTGAATTTGACCAGTTTTTGTGGCCAAAAATCATTTTTCGCGAGTGTGCAAATTTCCGTTTTTTTAATGTTACAATGTTAAGAAATGATCAAAATGCTATGTTACATACCTAAAATGTTAACTTAATGTTAAAGTCAGCTGTTGCAAGCGAACAACACGTGCTGTCTTAAAAGTTAACTTTGCGGTGCAGTTTCAAATTGGCATATCTCAGCCAAAAAATTATTAAAAAATCAAATTCAAAATGAATATTGATTCTTCAGGATACTAATATGTTGCGTGTTTCGTTCGTATTTTCCTAACAATTTGTGTATTTAGCAAGTGATGTCCCCTTGTTACTTTCCAAAGAGTTAAAAAAAAAGTGTCAAATTGTGTCAGTGAGTGTCTATATACATGTTGTAGAGTTGTCAATTCTGAATTCAGAACTAGTAAGCTAATTGTGCGCATTTTGCGGATTTCTGCGTTATTTGGTTTATTAGGCAGCATCATCTTAAGACAGGTTCTCACCTTGTAGGCCCAACAAATGGCACTTTTGTAAAAAAAAATTTTTTTGAGAAAATGGTTAAAGGTACAATGCTTAAATGCTTAAATGCAATGTTTTTAATTGAATAAACAACAAAAGTGGAGGAGGGGGCGTCCATCAAAGTCGGCATTTTTGCGAAAAGGTGTCCCGCTACCGGAAGTGATTCCGTCAAAACGCGTAATCTGAAACACAAAATTCAAACACATTCTTAATCTTAACCGTATTATCTATTAAATGAACTACGATCATGAAAAAAAAAAAAATTACAAAAGTTATAAATATTTGAAAAAAAATTACGATTTTTGCATGTTTTTTTTTTGGTTTTATTGTTGTAAAAAAATTTTTGAAAATTTTTGCCTGATCATAGTTTATTTATTAGAAATGACCCTAGCGAACATTTAAAAAAAAAATTGGTGACGGTTGGTTCATTCCAGCGCCTTCAATCACTTCCGTAAAGTCAAAAAATGTGGTTCTGAGAAAAACGCGTTTGTTTCCCAGGCGAACTCCTGTAACTTACAAAGTACTTGGAATTCGAACATAAAATTTGTGGAACATACTCTTAAAGAGTTATACTTCCAATTTATAAGTTTAAAAAAAAAATTTTTTTTCCACTCACAAGGTGAAAATTTGCCTTAATCAGCAATTATTGAATAACTTCTATATTTATGATGCGATTTTGCAGGACACATTTGAAATAGGACATTTATCCTGTGTTCCAAAATTGCTTTTAATGTTCGTTTTTTTACGATTTCTGTGGGCGGAGGGGGCGTTGACACGCCTACTTTTCTAAAATACCTTCCTAAAGTCATAACTATCATTATACAAGAAACCTGCAGTAAAAAATCGTGTTTATTTCAAAAATTTTAATTTTGGCCACAAAAACGGGTCAAATTCAACATAGTGCCTTGGAGTTACTTAGCTGGTGGAAAAAACGATGAGAACACATTTTTAACGCTAGAAAAAAGTGGCCCTAATAAATGTTGTTTGTATTGAAAATATCTACCCAAATGTCTAAAAAAAATCTGGGCATTTTCAAGAAATTGTGTGTACATGTGAGTTAAAAATTTGTATTGCGTTCGAAAGTAGGCAAAACTTTTTTTGAAGAGAGCATAAAAATATTATGCGCTCGAAAGTAGGCTTCATTTTTTTTTGAGAGAGCATACAACTTTATTGCGCTCGAAAGTAGTCTACACTTATTTTTTTGAAGTAAGCCAGTGCACATATCATTATATTTCTTTTAAAACCGTACCGATTGTATAAAAAATCAGAGCGCCACAGATGTTCGCGGTTTGTGGGCGGTAAAAGGGGCGTGGTCAGGTTTTGAAATAAACTTGATCTGCGCTTTGTTTCTAGAAATCTGTGCGCCAAATTTGGTGGCTCTAGCTTTTATAGTTCCCGAGATCTCGACGTTTGTACGGACGGACGGACGGACGGACAGACAGACATTTGCTCGTTTACAGTATTTGCTTACTCTTCGAGTATCGCAAATAAATATCATGTCCTCGACGTTGGTCCTGGGGCAAGCTAAGAGTGATATTTTAACGTGGATTTGTTAATAACATATTGTTTGTGTATGTGAGTGCAAAAATTATATTACATAGGGGAGACCGGGGCTAGTTGGACCCTTGGGCAAGTAGAAAAAATGCATTTTTAATTTAACTTTAAATTACTCTAGAGCTGCCATCTTTTTATGGTGTATGTGCACTGTGAATACCAACTCACAAACAAAGTTTCATTGAAATGGTAAAGTTATTTCGACAAGTATAATTTGTACTATTTCACATCTCTAAGTTTTTGTTTTTGTTTGTTTTTTCTCACTATTATTACGTGTATCTGTTAGCTAAAAAACAGCCCACTCTTTAATTTGTCCGTTAATTCTAATATTACAAAGCTTGGAAAAAGCAACGGGGCTAGATGGACCTTTTTCAATGGGGCAAGTTGGTCCCCTAGATTTGTTCCTTGGCGTGTGCTAGTCAATTAATTTTGTGTGAACAAACAAAAATTTATCCCGATTCACAATAATTACACTCTTTTACTATTTTTGAAACTAAAATTTCGTGTACTACAAACTTACCAAACTGGTTTTGCTGATGAGAACTTACAAAAAGAAACAAATAGAGGAACCGAAGAACCCGTATGAAATTAATAGTTTTATCCCTTATCAACGTATAAATGACTATTACTGACCAAAGTACAGTAATAAAAACGATTTATCAAAAGAAACAGTCTTTTTTTTAAAGGACCCAACTTGCCCGCACAAGGTTCCAACTTACCCCGTACCTGGGGCAACTTGGCACTTTTGACAACACCCTATAAAATGCTCTGCCACTCTTGAAGGACTGCTTAGATTGGTTTAAAAATAAATTCATGAATGTAGCTGAATGTTCATCTGATACTATGGTGCTTACCATTTTTTTTTAACACACTAAGCCAGAAAAAATATATAAGTGAAAAAGGTGCCAACTAGCACCGGTCTCCCCTTATTACTATAGTTAAGTCAGGCAAAAACTTTAAAAAGTATTATGATTAAAGCTTTATGCTCGCCTGAACGTCAAACCTAAAAACACTTTAAAGAGACTTGTCCTTTTTAAACCCAGAACATAAATGGAAAAGGTCAACACTTTCAATTTTATCAATATATAATTTTATCAAATAACGTAACATGACATATTGTGTTGCATTAAGCATTCACCCGAGGTAGACGTGTTTCCGATCGCTCCGCCGAGTGAACGGGAAAACAAACTTATTTAAAAATAAAAATACACTAATAAATAGCGAAAAGACGCTGGCAGCAATGCCAAACAACAAGGGCTCTCTTCCCTAACAAATCTAATAACAAATACAAAGATTTAAATAAATTAAACTAAATAACAATGCCTGCGGGTACGTTATTGAAAAGTGCCAACAGCAAGCCAGTGAGTCAAAGTCGTGTACAACAACAACAGCAGCAAGACGCGCGTCGACTGTCTTCGCTTCAACTGTCTTCGTCTTCGAAAAATAATGCGTACCTAGCAATTGTCTCATCGGAGACAGGTAATAACACAACAACAAATGCAATGTCGCCGCCCGCTACTGAGAGAGCTCGGTCTCTTTCGCCAGCAGTATTTGCCAACTTAAGCTACGCTGCTCCAGCGCAGTCATCAGCTTGCAATGCCCTTCCCCCCTTCCACCTATAGACGCACCGACTACATCAGCTTGTACACTCACTAATACGGTGCCCTCAATAACAACTGTCGTATCGACTACAACAACAACAACTTTAACATCGACCAACGTGTGGCCGATTTCGGCATCGCGAGCAACACTCGCTTCTGCTGCAGAGCTCTCACAATCTACGCTCGTACAGACTGGGATCGATCGGTATGTACAAATTAAAAAAAAGAAAACTTAGTCCGCAAAAAGCTAAAGAAGCCAATTTGCCTAAACTTACGAAAACTTCAAACAACACCACTGTAACGAACTGATTTTATATATCTGCTCGCAACTGAATTGTGCGGCTAGCTCAGAAGTTTGTGTGTTCGTCCCACCAAATTTATAATACAACGTGACCACTGACCAGAGAAAACGCACAGAATTCCAGGGTATCTATTCCGATACGCCTTTCGCCTTGTGCCTTTGCCTCCACGTCCTTCTTGACCATCCACACCTAGATCGCCTCAAGCCCGTAAGTCTCTGGGCCGATCTGGTTCAAGGATTCGCTTCTTCGAGCTCTGCCTTTCTAACTACGGAACATCCGCACCAGGATCGCCTCAAGCCCGTGAGTCTTTGAGGTCGACCGCTGATTCTAGTATTTAATCCTTTTAGTCCCTGATCACTTCTGTCTGCTGCCTGTTGTTCGTGCTCCTGCTGCTCCCTCTGCACGGGTACTGGTCCCTGCTCCTGGGCTGGGCCTCCTTTTATAGGCCGATCTTGTCCTGTTAATTCTCGGCGTCTCCCTTTCCTCAGGTCCAAGGTCCACGTTTTACCGTAAGTCCTTGTTTGACCTCTGCGCACGGCATCACACATTTCCATCCTGGTACCGTTATTTCTCGGCGCCT
This sequence comes from Drosophila oshimai, assembly GCA_018150695.1. NCBI lineage: Eukaryota > Metazoa > Arthropoda > Insecta > Diptera > Drosophilidae > Drosophila > Drosophila oshimai. The sequence goes on from JAECWM010000276.1 coordinate 350,518, forward strand.
CCTTATGCCTGGGTCCAAGGTCCATGCCCCTACCGTTAATTAGCGGCGCCTCCTTTCAGCCGTATCTTCGGCCTGAATTCGCCGCATATCCGGTATCTGGGTTCGCCCGGTGTGAACAGCGCATTTGTTTGTGAGGAGTTATTTAGCTCCTCACATTCTCCCCTTCGGGAACAAATAGGACTCAGTCCTATTTCGTGTCGACCTCCACTTCGCATTTTAAACTTCCCACTCCTCCGTCATCCTCTTCCATGTCGATTCTCCTTTTACCTCGTCTGGTCACTCCGTTTAATCGAGATCGATTGCTCATTCGATTTGCATTGTCGTGGCTTTGGGGACTAATCGATTATCATACATCGATACGGTAGTCCATCTCTGCCGCACAATCTCATGCGTAAGTTTTTATCTCAACTTTCCCTTATTTGCCTTTGCTTTCTCCTTTTCTCCTTCTTGCAGCCATCTTGCCAACATCGCAGGTCATTGCCCTTTCTTCGGCCGCCAAACTCATCGTATTGTCACCGTCCTCCTTTTATGTATATGTGAGTGCATATTTGCATTTGCATACTCTGCCGGCTCACATTGTTTACCTTTTTTTTTTTTTTAGGTGGCAAACTTTTTCTTTTTTGAAGTGATTCAAATAAAGATTTTATTCATAAACCCTTATGCCTTTTGGGCTCACTCGTAAACGCCACTTGCGTTCACCTCTCTCCACCACCACACACCTCTTGCCCCCTCGTCGCCTTGTCTTACTCACCGTAGCTGCCTCCTCGATGTCTTCTGGCCACTGCGTTCTTGGGACCTCCTTCCAGGTCCGAGTTGGTGTGGACAAAGCCTTTCGACCTGGGATGTCCACCGGGTCCGGCCAGACCCACGGTTCTTGTCGAGACGAGGACGATGTGCTAGTTGTGGTTGTCGGAGTCGGTGAGGGCGTCGGTGTCGGCGACGGCTGGAATTGACGGCCGAATGCTCCCATCGTCGTCTCCTCGCGTCCTGCTGGCCACGTCCAAGTGACCACCTGCTGGAACCAACTAACCCCATCCGCCACGAATGAGTTCAGATGCTGCTCAACGTGGGCCACTGGGATCTCCATCCGATGGTGCTGCTCCTGCCTCGGCGGCAGTTTCGGCGGCGGCCGGACGTGGGGGGGCGTTGCGTGTGCTTCGTAGCGGGGGGTTTGGGGTATTGGGTTCCACCGCGGGGGTGACGGTGGCACCTCGTCGGCGTAGACCTCCGGCTGGACGCTGGGACATGCCGCACGCTCCTCGTAGCGGGGAGTTGGGGGTAATTTATACCGTGGGGCTGATGGTATTACCACTTCGACGCCTCGCTACTCGTCCCTGGGATTCAGGTCCCCTCGGGGAGTGCGTAGCACTTCGGTCGCCTCGGGTTGCGGCACCTCTTCCCACATCATGGGGCTCTCCCACAGGGCGTTCTCCTCTTCCTCGGCTGCCCGTAGACGCTCCTCCCACTCAGCGGCTGCTGCTGGGTGGGCCTGTCGGCGCTCCTCCTCCGTCTTCCTCAGGTTCTGGATCCATCCTTCGAGTCCTTGTCCTTGCTGTTCAAACTTACTCATGTTGCTGCTGCTGCGGTTTTTCTAATGGGCTGTTGGCGGTCCGCCTTGCACCATGAAACCTCGGTTTCTCGCCTTCCTTTTTGGCCGGTACCGCAATTTCTTTCTGCTTTCCTCTTACGGTACAGCTTCTGCTGTGCCGTCTCTTCCCTTTCTTCGGCGAACTGGACGTTGGCTTATTCTTTCTCACTCCCACACGCCTCTTCCGTTGCCGTTACATCGTTTGAATTTCCCGCTGCAGCCGTTGTAACAGAATTTGAATTTTCGTTGCTGGCGTTAGGTTGCTGCTTCAGATCGCTGACGTGTGTGAACCGTATTTTGTTGATGCCTTGTCGGCGTATCTTACAGTTTGTTTGTTCTCAACTTGCTATCTGAATGTCCGCGCAGGAGTCTCGATGCTCCTGGGGCCGTGCAGATGTTGTTTTTGACCGACGAGATGATCGGGAGTTTCTGCCGTTTCCGCGGCTTAACGAGAAGTAACACACGGGTTTGATTCTGCGACAATAACTGACTTTATTGATATAATGGTACTAGCTTATATACTACTTTGTATGCGGAAACATAGTGTAAAGTGTGGTGTGGGAATTTTGCTGATATTCTAGATTACATCAAGTTGCTGATAATCTAGATTACCTCAAGGTGAGGCCAGTTCAGTGGGTCAGCGCAATTCTGTTGTGGCCAGCGTTTGTTGGCTCTTCAGTTGTGCTGACGTACGTTGGTGAGACGGCCGCTTGCGTGGTTCTTTTGGCTAGTAGGCAAATCTGCTGATCAGCAGTTACTAGCTTAGCGCCTGGTACCTAGTCCAAGGTCAGCTTAGTTGAGCTGACTGGGTATATGTGGGTGTATGGGAAGTTTGGTGTTGTTCCCAGGTTAATCGGCGTTGCTGTTCGCAGCAATGTTGCGGATGCTAGTATTGGCAACATTGGTTACGAACATTCTCCCTCCCATTGAGCGGTAGACGCTCAATTAAAGAAGGTGTTGTAAGCAAGGTCGATTATGTGTCCCAATAGGGATCTGTAAGCGTTGTCGTGAGGACTAAAATTGTGGCCCCCTAAATACATATCCTGTAATAGGTAGTCACTGTAAATTAATGATACCTGAAAATCCTTGCACGGTAGTGCTTGATATGTGATTGGCTGCTGCCATGTCGTGCGTCTCGGCCTCCTTGTTTCCTTGATTAAGATTATGAGACTTGTTACGTACGCCGGTTAGGACCAACGTAAGATCTTAGCTCAGGGCATAAGAGAAAACCAAGAGGGGAGCATTTCACAATATACACACATTGAGTCATGCATTCCCGTGCCCCATAAGAACTATGATGACAAATTTCACCAAAATTTGGCTCGGTCAAAAGAAAAATGACACCGCCTTAACTAGACGAATAGGGCCATGCACTCATGGGTAACGAAATACTGCCGGGTTGATCGAACTGTCCGGTACTCGAACAAAGATGACCCAAATAAGACTTTGGCCAATTAGAATACAGAGGGGAACCGATGCACCTAGGTGGGAACACCTTGATGTTCCATTCCGGTGACCCATAGGCGAAGCTAGGTATGGTCATGGGTATAAAAGACCCCCAATTTGGAGTAGGAAGGCAGTCAAGTCAAGAGTCAGAAGCTTGAAGTTAACCGGTCAGAGAGTTGGAGTTTTTGTTTGAATTCTCAAAGTCCGAAAAATACATAGTCCGGGATAGTAACGTTTTCGACTAATCACGCCGCTCCGACGGCAGGATGTCGGTGCAACTACTGCCCGATCTCGGCGTGATGCAGCAATTACGCTCAGTGGCTTTAAAAACACTCACCAATCGTTAAAATATACCAATCGTTATATGTGATGCATGTATATAATTCATACTTCACACTACGTTAAGATCCTTTAATCCTGAAAGTGTGAATCGAAAAACTTGAGCTTAAACTCTCCGCATCAACGAAAATGTGTAAATGCCATGGTCTGATAGATCACCAAAATCATCGAATGTCTGCCAAAAATGTAAACTTCATTTTAAAACTTTAAATGCAAACCACAAGTGACCAAATATATCCAGCAACCATAAAACAAATAAAACCAAATAAAATCATTTAATTCGTGCACGAGCAATGGAGAGTAGCCGGAGCCTACATCTTCCCCTGCCCGGGAGTGAACTAACCATGGAGACACCACCGCCGTCGACCGTGTTTATTTTGTGCAGCTTTTTGTTTTATATTAGCTTACTTATTTTCTTTGTGACTCCGTAAATTAACTACCATTTAATATTCCGAACATCCAAGTCCATAGATATGCACGAATATACCTATATATATAATTAAATTCCAACCTTAAACAGTGCCCAAATTCGACCGGGAGATCTCTCGACGTTGGAGCCTAAAGAGGGTAAGTTTTACGGATCCAATGATTCAAAAATTCCAGATAAATATATATATATATACTCGTGCGTCCTTTTAATTTTGTTCTTACACCTTTATTTCGTTATTCATATTAAATTAGTAAAGTAAATGTGTTCCCTAAAATTAAAAAGAGTCTTTATAAAAAGAACTATTTACATATAATATCCCGTTGTAATTCAAGTTTATATCCCAATTGCCATTCCATTTATAGTTATCCTAAAACTTTACTACTTTCAATTTATTATGTTCGTATTGCCTTCCTCACCAATTTTGTAAACGTACACATAAATTATTTTTATATAATTTTTATAGCCAATATTATATCTTAATTTCTGTAAGCAATCCTGTTTTTAATCCACATACAACTTTTTAATAATGCCAATTTCTTTGTATTTAATAATTTCAATACACTCACACATATCCCAATATGCATACATATTTATGTGCAAAGTATACCTCCACTCGGAGAAAAAAATTATAACCATATTTTCTTTTCATTCTTAAATTCCACTTTAAAATTTTATTAATGTAGGTACTTTTAATTTGCACATCGCAATTAGATTCCTTTTTCAATTATCTTTTCTAATTATGTTTATATTCTCATACTTTTGTCAAGTTTGTAATCAAATGTATTTTTTTTAATTACTTTTATTTAATTTCCAAGAATATTTGGTATCATTATTTTTAACCAGTCGCACACTTTTATATCCAAACATGCACCTTCATTTTTGCCCAATAAAATTTGTAATGTAAACAGAATATTAACCATGTCTTGGTAGAAACCGAATAAAGGGGGAACTGGCGTAAATGGAAAAACTGGGTCAAGAACAATGACATAACTTATGACGAACAACAAACACAATAGGGGATCATATAGCGCAGCCAGCGATGATCCATTGGCACGCGAAGTCGTGAAGGGGAGGGCATTGGCTGAAACACTGCCGATCGGATTTCGATCAAGCTTTCGCGAAGCTTGCAGGCGGTGTACACTGAGAGACAGACTGACTAACAGTATTTAGTATTTCCAAGCACGTAAATAATTACTTTGATTACGTGTGGAGAGGTGAGTGGCGTCCAAAGAACCCACCCCAAATCCGACGAGCTCAGCTGCACCAAATCGTGCTTGGCGGGCGGCCACTCCCTCAAACTTACATATGTCCTTCAAAGGACGAAGTAGGACCGACGTAACAGACTGGTTTCTCTAACCTGCCCATATGGTTTAGCCACTGTGTTCTCGATAATTAGTCTGGGAATGCTTGCGATGCCACGCAGAAGATGTTCCCTGGCTAGAAGTAGTAACGTTAAATACTGTTGACAATTTTCGGGGACGCAGCAGGATTTGTTGTAAACTAGCTGATCACTAGTTGCGCCTTTTATTGTAGGTGTCGTTGGCTTTCCAGTTGGCTGAGGCAACTCATATTTGGTGATAGCCACCGATTTCAACTCCGATGATTCGGTTTGAACATTTGTTGTCTTACTTGCTGCATCTTTAAGAACCTGCGGCTGCCTACAATTCTGTAGAGCAATCGGTTTCGGATTAAGACATTTGTTATCTTGTGCTTCTAGACGTGAGCCATGTTCTGAGATTTCTTCTACAGTAATATGGTTTGTTGATTCGGTAACGTCCTCTTGCTTCAGCGGACCCATTAGCATCCAACCCAGCCTTGAGTTTAGAGCCATAGGTTTTCCAGGTCCCAATATGAAGGATCCTTCTTTTATTACGGCCGCATACAGCTCAGCTCCCATGTTCAGGTCGATTGGCCCAGGTTGCCGAAAATCAGGGTCGGCTAGCTGAAGATTCTTTGGAAACGTGAGAGTGTTTCTTATCGGCACTGACGGCTGATCTGAAGCTATAGTGGGGACAATAAAAACCTCCACCTGTGATTCAAAATCTGAAGTGCCTGACGACAGCCTTAGTACTGCTCGCGTTGCTGTTGTCTGTCTTCCTCCAATTCCTGAGATTTTCAACGTTGTTGTTTCTTTTAGGGAAAGCATGTTTGCCATTTTCCTAGAGATCAGATTCACTTGCGATCCTGCATCTGGTTGGTCCCTCAAGTACTACCCTTGCGGTTGGTAGCAGTACGTAGCCTCTCGAATCCTCGTTAGAAACGACGGTTAGTAATCCAGATACCGGATGGTTTGTTGGTCCAAAATTATGCAACATTGTATGGTGTTTTTGCTGACAATGGTGACAGGTTTGCGACGATGAACAGTTTTCTACCATATGAGAGGTGGAAAGACAGTTCGTGCATCCTCCTATCTTCAACATAACCTGGCGACGAGTTTTAGGATCCATTTCCTGAAACTGGCTGCAGAACATTGAGCGATGTTCCCCTTGGTAACAGATTCCGCATCTTCTGTCGCGGGTTATTGATTGTTTGCGGACTGCAACTGTGGGTTGATTGTCTAGTGTTTCTAGCATGCATGAACGCTTCTCTAGAAACGATAAGATACTGTCGAGTGTTGGGACTTCTGTGGGTGCGTCCGCGGAATTTTCTAATGCTGATAGTGTCAATGGATCTAATTTCCGTCGAATCAGGAGCCCGACAATTGGATCCCATGTTTTTGTACATACCTCCAGATTTTTTAATGTGCTGAGCGCCTTTTGAATATTATCGTGAACGGCTCGTATTTGTCGAGCGGAACCATCTATTGGTTTTTGGTCCAAGATCTTGGCTATGGCTGAATACACCAGAATGTTTCCGTTTTGGTATCTCGTAACGAGACGTCTCCATGTATCATCATAGCCGCCTTGCGAGAAGTCTGTATCTATTAGGATGTTGCGTGCTTCTCCGCGTAGAGCACTCTGGAGCAAGTGCAACTTTTCAGTACCAGAATATGGCTTCTTGTGCACTAGTTCCACAAACAACTCATAAAACCTTGGCCATTCTAAGTAGTCGCCTCCAAATTCCGGTATGTTGACCGGTGGATGGGATATTTTTAGCTGTGCTTCAGGTTCGTGGAGCAGTAGCGTTTCGTAATCGTCAATAATATTCTGGCATTGGGATAATTCCCTTTTTGCTGCAGCTACGGCTCCCGGCACGCCGTACAGGGCGTCTTGTGCCTGCCTTAGTAGATCCCACTGATGGTCAAGATGCCGTTGTAGTGCTGGTGTAATTGTGGCGGCGGTTGATGCCAAGGCTACTGTGGATTCTAGCTCGGTGCATCTCCGCCTTAAGATTTGTATGACTCGGCTGATTTCGGGGTCATCGTGAACTTGGCCTTCCGGTTGTGTTTTCTTGGGTTGTTTTTTATCCTCGCGTGGAGGCTTGATTGGTTCACTACTGCTTGGCATGTTGTCCTTAAATATTTGTTTATATTTCTCGACCGTTTCCCTAAGGCCTTCAAAGCGTTTGAAGTATTCATTGTCAGCTGGGAGCGCTGCGTCTCTTAGTGTCTGGTCTGTCTCTCGATATAGAGTCCATAGTTCAGACAACTGTGCTAGTCTCCTAGCATAATAACCTTCTCGAGTCCTTCTGTCGCTTGAATCCTTTCCATAGTTTTTGATCAACTGTTGCATTTGTTTATGCAAATCGAGTTGATCGTCTAATAGCTGACTATGAAGTTCAGCCCGGGCTTGGTTGGTCTCCATTATAAATGATGTTGACATTTCACCAGTAGCGGTAGTATGGTTAACGGTAATTCTTACCAGCTTAATATTTTGATGCCTTCATCCTGTGAATCCTGTGAAGCTAGATTTAACTGTAGCGTCTCAGTGTGAGTAGTGTGTGCTGTTGCTCGCGCAAGCTGTTGTGTCCCAATATAGGTGGTGTATCCTGTAATGCTGGGATGAGCGGTCCTGCGAGCTATGGTTGTCTCAACAAGCGGAGTGATTCTGTAATGCTGGATCTGCGCTCCTGTGTGATCTGGTTGTCTCAACAAGGAGACGGTCCTATAACGTTGGTGTATACGCTTCTGTGAGATCTGGTTGTCTCAACAAAAGACGGTCCGATGACGTTGGTGTATACGCTCCTGCGAGATCTGGTCTCAACAAGAGGATGTCCTGTGACGCTGGAGTAAGCGGTCCTGCGAGCTATGGGTGTCTCAACAAGAGGATGTCCTGTGACGCTGGAGTAAGCGGTCCTGCGAGCTATGGGTGTCTCAACAAGAGGGAGGGTTTTGTAACGCTGGATCTGCGCTCCTGTGAGGTCTGGTGGTCTCACAAGGAGACGGTCCGATAACGTTGGTGTATACGCTCCTGTGAGATCTGGCCTCAACAAGAGGAAAGATCCTGAACGCTGGATTAAGCGAGCCTGTGAGTTAATGCGATGTCTCGACGAGGCGTTGTCCTGTGACGCTGGAGTAAGCGGTCCTGCGAGCTAGGGGTATCTCAACAAGAGGAAGAGTTTTGTAACGCTGGATCTGCGCTCCTGTGAGGTCTGGTGGTCTCACAAGGAGACGGTCCGATAACGTTGGTGTAGACGCTCCTGTGAGATCTGGTCTCAACAAGAGGAAAGATCCTGAACGCCGGATTAAGCGAGCCTGTGAGTTAATGCGTTGTCTCGACGAGGCGTTGTCCTGTGACGCTGGAGTAAGCGGTCCTGCGAGCTAGGGGTGTCTCAACAAGAGGAAGGGTTCTGTAACGCTGGATCTGCGCTCCTGTGAGGTCTGGTGGTCTCACAAGGAGACGGTCCGATAACGTTGGTGTAGACGCTCCTGTGAGATCTGGTCTCAACAAGAGGAAAGATCCTGAACGCCGGATTAAGCGAGCCTGTGAGTTAATGCGTTGTCTCGACGAGGCGTTGTCCTGTGACGCTGGAGTAAGCGGTCCTGCGAGTTAATAGGTTGTCTCGACAAGGAGAGATTCTGTACCGCTGGATACTGCGGTGTGTGTTCGGAGTGTGATCTCTTGTATTGAGATCACGTCGGGGTCACCAATGTTTGTTCTCAACTTGCTATCTGAATGTCCGCGCAGGAGTCTCGATGCTCCTGGGGCCGTGCAGATGTTGTTTTTGACCGACGAGATGATCGGGAGTTTCTGCCGTTTCCGCGGCTTAACGAGAAGTAACACACGGGTTTGATTCTGCGACAATAACTGACTTTATTAATATAATGGTACTAGCTTATATACTACTTTGTATGCGGAAACATAGTGTAAAGTGTGGTGTGGGAATTTTGCTGATATTCTAGATTACATTAAGTTGCTGATTACCTCAAGGTGAGGCCAGTTCAGTGGGTCAGCGCAATTCTGCTGTGGCCAGCGTTTGTTGGTTCTTCATTGTGCTGACGTACGTTGGTGAGACGGCCGCTTGGTTGATGCGTGGTTCTTTTGGCTAGTAAGCAAATCTGCTGATCAGCAGTTACTAGCTTAGCGCCTGGTACCCAGTCCAAGGTCAGCTTAGTTGAGCTGACTGGGTATATGTGGGTGTATGGGAAGTTTGGTGTTGTTCCCAGGTAAATCGGCGTTGCTGTTCGCAGCAATGTTGCGGATGCTAGTATTGGCAACATTGGTTACGAACACAGTTAACTGGTGACACAAAATCGGTAAATTGGTAAGGTCCGTCATATCTGGGAGCTAATTTTGCGGCAAATCCTTCGGCCGCTTTTGACAGGTGATGCTCCTTGGCCTAGACCACATCGCCTACCACTGGATTCCACTCTCGTCTCCGCAGATTGTAATATCTAGCCTGGTCTTGTGCAACCTTTTCCATGTTCCGTTCTCGCTCCGCTACCTCGTCGCTCTGGGCTCGACCACTGCCTGCCGCAGGCGCTCCTCGTAGACCTCGACGCCTTGCTGTCTGCCCTGCGAGATCCTTGTCTCGCCTTGCTGCTGGTCCCGGTTGCTCACGGGTCTCAACCTCGTGTGCCTGCTCGGCTTGGCCGCTCTCGATGTCCTCGCCGTGCCTAGTCGCACGCCCTGGGGTCTCTCGAGGTCCTTGCGCCTTCTCTGCACTCGTCCTGGCCGCTCTCGATGTCCTCGCCGTGCCTCGTCGAACGTCCTGGGGTTCCTCGAGGTCCTTGCGCCTTCTCTGCTCTCGTCCTGACCGCTCTCGACGTCCTCGCCGTGCCTCGTCGCACGTCCTGGGGTTTCTTGAAATCCTTGCCGCTCTAGGACTCTCGGTGGTCAGCCTCTGGCTTCCAAAGCATACGCCTTTCGCCTTGTGCCTTTGCCTCCACGTCCTTCTTGACCATCCACACCTAGATCGCCTCAAGCCCGTAAGTCTCTGGGCCGATCTGGTTCAAGGATTCGCTTCTTCGAGCTCTGCCTTTCTAACTACGGAACATCCGCACCAGGATCGCCTCAAGCCCGTGAGTCTTTGAGGTCGACCGCTGATTCTAGGATTTAATCCTTTTAGTCCCTGATCACTTCTGTCTGCTGCCTGTTGTTCGTGCTCCTGCTGCTCCCTCTGCACGGGTACTGGTCCCTGCTCCTGGCCTGGGCCTCCTTTTATAGGCCGATCTTGTCCTGTTAATTCTCGGCGTCTCCCTTTCCTCAGGTCCAAGGTCCACGTTTTACCGTAAGTCCTTGTTTGACCTCTGCGCACGGCATCACACATTTCCATCCTGGTACCGTTATTTCTCGGCGCCTCCTTATGCCTGGGTCCAAGGTCCATGCCCCTACCGTTGCCCCTACCATCTTGCCAACATCGCAGGTCATTGCCCTTTCTTCGGCCGCCAAACTCATCGTATTGTCACCGTCCTCCTTTTATGTATATGTGAGTGCATATTTGCATTTGCATACTCTGCCGGCTCACATTGTTTACCTTTTTTTTTTTTTTAGGTGGCAAACTTTTTCTTTTTTTTTTAAGTGAAGTTTTAATACCCAAATTATAAAAGGGTTAAGTGTGTGTGACGCATCGTTTCGCGATGCGCACATTTTAGTTATAATTTCATTACATTTCTCTACATTATTTTTAAGCTAGTCTATAAGTGAAAGAACACCATGAAGTATTCATTTTTGTTAATTAGTTTTAAGAGAAACATGTGAAGCCTTTTCCGTTACAAGTATTAAATTTAAACCTAAGCGCGCCCTAAACAACGTTGCCATTAACGCCAGTTATCCCGTGTTACCCGATCAACACGCTGACAGATCACCCGTTGCCAGATCACAAGACATCGCCAGATCGCTACGCTCGATATCGAACGACACCATGAGCCGATGACCGACATCGCTCGATATTTCAACGATCGACAACGCGAACATGAGTCGATGACCGAGATTACTCGATATTTGGCTGAGTGGCAACCCAGAAAGAGTCGATGTCCGATATCGCTCGAGCTGCTTCTGCCTCTTAGTTTCCGGTACAGCTGTAGGGAGCAGACGTGTGCTCCTGAACGTGGTAATAAAAACTCGTGGTGAAAAGTGATCAACGCGCGCGGTGCAGCCTGCGTGGCTTATAAAATAAGAACTCGGTGCAGCAGCAGGGAAATAACACAGGACAAGGACAAATAAAGTGAATCCGTAACTATAAACAACCAAATCTTTTTGTTTTCTTCGATATTTTTAGTAGTTTTCGTAGAAAATACCCTAACCCTTCCTAAACCCGTAGTTTGATCCTTCAGGCGTGGCTACGACAATACCTGGTACTCCCAGAGAACGCCGGCGTGCCCCTGTTGGAACATATTTGTAATATTTTCGTAGTTATCTTAGAAAATAACCTGATCCCGTAGTTTGTAATCTCTCAGGCGTGGCCACGACAATACCTGGTACTCCCAGAGAACGCCGGCGTGCCCCTGTTGGAATACATTTACAATATTTCCGTAGTTTTCTTAGAAAATAACCAGATCCCGCAGCTAGTGCTCCCTCAGGCGTGGCCACGACAATACCTGGTACTCCCAGAGAACGCCGGCGTGCCCCTGTTGGAATACATTTACAATATTTTCGTAGTTTTCTTAGAAAATAACCAGATCCCGCAGCTAGTGCTCCCTCAGGCGTGGCCACGACAATACCTGGTACTCCCAGAGAACGCCGGCGTGCCCCTGTTGGAACATATTTGCGGTATTTGCGTATCTTCTCAGAAAGTAACCCTGATCCTTCCCGAGCCCGTAGTTAGTGAACCCTCAGGCGTGACTACGGCAATACCTGGTACTCCCAGAGAACGCCAGCGTGCCCCTAGGGGAACATATTCCCACTTTTCCCTCTCAGATATAGGTTTCGTATAGCCAGGGGCCGCACAGGCACGCGGGAGCACCCCACGCTTTCCCCCTCCCCTCTGGCCAGCGACGCCCAGCGCGCCATAGGTGCGTAGCGTGCGCAACAACCGCGATTTAGCCGACCCAAAAACCCTCGCTCACAATTTCCTTTAAAAGCAAGTCTCCTATAGATTACAAATTTCTTGTAAGGATCTCTGGCACGACTGAGGCATACCCCGGCCAGAGAACTTCGTTACATGTGATTCAAATAAAGATTTTATTCATAAACCCTTATGCCTTTTGGGCTCACTCGTACACGCCACTTGCGTTCACCTCTCTCCACCACCACACACCTCTTGCCCCCTCGTCGCCTTGTCTCACTCACCGTAGCTGCCTCCTCGATGTCTTCTGGCCACTGCGCTCTTGGGACCTCCTTCCAGGTCCGAGTTGGTGTGGACATAGCCTTTCGACCTGGGATGTCCACCGGGTCCGGCCAGACCCACGGTTCTTGTCGAGACGAGGACGATGTGCTAGTTGTGGTTGTCGGAGTCGGTGAGGGCGTCGGTGTCGGCGACGGCTGGAATTGACGGCCGAATGCTCCCATCGTCGTCTCCTCGCGTCCTGCTGGCCACGTCCAAGTGACCACCTGCTGGAACCACCTAACCCCATCCGCCACGAATGAGTTCAGATGCTGCTCAACGTGGGCCACTGGGATCTCCATCCGATGGTGCTGCTCCTACCTCGGCGGCGGTTTCGGCGGCGGCTGGACGTGGGGGGGCGTTGCGTGTGCTTCGTAGCGGGGGGTTTGGGGTATTGGGTTCCACTGCGGGGGTGACGGTGGCACCTCGTCGGCGTAGACCTCCGGCTGGACGCTGGGACATGCCGCACGCTCCTCGTAGCGGGGAGTTGGGGGTAATTTATACCACCGTGGGGCTGATGGTATTACCACTTCGACGCCTCGCTGCTCGTCCCTGGGATTCGCTGGGATTCGCTGCGCCGTCCGTAACCTGGGCCATACCGGATCGTCGGACACGGCTAGCGGGAAGTGTATGGACTGGTCGTCCCAATCCAGTGACTCCGAAGATGGCAATGGGGCTATTTTTCGACGTAGCCGCAGGAGGAAACGGGCCAACTCATCTCGGCAGGAGAATGTGGTAAGCGTCATCGAAAGGGCTCTCCGTGACCGGACCCCTTCGGACACCAGCGCCAACGCACCGGAGCTGAAGATCTCTGACGAGGCCTTGGACGTCTTGATGGCCGAAATTCCCCCCGAGGTTGAGGACATGGTCCTGGACTGGCTACCCGACGACAACGAGCCAGCTGCTCCGGATGTGCAGGGCCGGGATCAACCCCTTGCCGACGTCCGTCTGGACCCTCCAGTGAACTGGACCTGCGACACACCCGACGGGAAAATCCCCGCCAGCGTCGTAGAGACCATCGAAGCCCGAGCACTACAGGCCCGATCTCGACAGCGCTATCGACTGCAGTACGCCGAGGGAAACTACCGAGTCACCAGCAGGACGAACGGCACCGTTCGGATCCTTTTCGACCCCCCGAAGTAGGAAGGGGGTGTGACGCATCGTTTCGCGATGCACACATTTTAGTTATAATTTCATTACATTTCTCTACATTATTTTTAAGCTAGTCTATAAGTGAAAGAACCCCATGAAGTATTAATTTTTGTTAATTAGTTTTAAGAGAAACATGTGAAGCCTTTTCCGTTACAAGTATTAAATTTAAACCTAAGCGCGCCCTAAACAACGTTGCCATTTACGCCAGTTATCCCGTGTTACCCGATCAACACGCTGACAGATCACCCGTTGCCAGATCACAAGACATCGCCAGATCGCTACGCTCGATATCGAACGACACCATGAGCCGATGACCGACATCGCTCGATATTTCAACGATCGACAACGCGAACATGAGTCGATGACCGAGATTACTCGATATTTGGCTGAGTGGCAACCCAGAAAGAGTCGATGTCCGATATCGCTCGAGCTGCTTCTGCCTCTTAGTTTCCGGTACAGCTGTAGGGAGCAGACGTGTGCTCCTGAACGTGGTAATAAAAACTCGTGGTGAAAAGTGATCAACGCGCGCGGTGCAGCCTGCGTGGCTTATAAAATAAGAACTCGGTGCAGCAGCAGGGAAATAACACAGGACAAGGACAAATAAAGTGAATCCGTAACTATAAACAACCAAATCTTTTTGTTTTCTTCGATATTTTTAGTAGTTTTCGTAGAAAATACCCTAACCCTTCCTAAACCCGTAGTTTGATCCTTCAGGCGTGGCTACGACAATACCTGGTACTCCCAGAGAACGCCGGCGTGCCCCTGTTGGAACATATTTGTAATATTTTCGTAGTTATCTTAGAAAATAACCTGATCCCGTAGTTTGTAATCTCTCAGGCGTGGCCACGACAATACCTGGTACTCCCAGAGAACGCCGGCGTGCCCCTGTTGGAATACATTTACAATATTTCCGTAGTTTTCTTAGAAAATAACCAGATCCCGCAGCTAGTGCTCCCTCAGGCGTGGCCACGACAATACCTGGTACTCCCAGAGAACGCCGGCGTGCCCCTGTTGGAATACATTTACAATATTTTCGTAGTTTTCTTAGAAAATAACCAGATCCCGCAGCTAGTGCTCCCTCAGGCGTGGCCACGACAATACCTGGTACTCCCAGAGAACGCCGGCGTGCCCCTGTTGGAACATATTTGCGGTATTTGCGTATCTTCTCAGAAAGTAACCCTGATCCTTCCCGAGCCCGTAGTTAGTGAACCCTCAGGCGTGACTACGGCAATACCTGGTACTCCCAGAGAACGCCAGCGTGCCCCTAGGGGAACATATTCCCACTTTTCCCTCTCAGATATAGGTTTCGTATAGCCAGGGGCCGCACAGGCACGCGGGAGCACCCCACGCTTTCCCCCCTCCCCTCTGGCCAGCGACGCCCAGCGCGCCATAGGTGCGTAGCGTGCGCAACAACCGCGATTTAGCCGACCCAAAAACCCTCGCTCACAATTTCCTTTAAAAGCAAGTCTCCTATAGATTACAAATTTCTTGTAAGGATCTCTGGCACGACTGAGGCATACCCCGGCCAGAGAACTTCGTTACATGTGATTCAAATAAAGATTTTATTCATAAACCCTAATGCCTTTTGGGCTCACTCGTACACGCCACTTGCGTTCACCTCTCTCCACCACCACACACCTCTTGCCCCCTCGTCGCCTTGTCTCACTCACCGTAGCTGCCTCCTCGATGTCTTCTGGCCACTGCGCTCTTGGGACCTCCTTCCAGGTCCGAGTTGGTGTGGACATAGCCTTTCGACCTGGGATGTCCACCGGGTCCGGCCAGACCCACGGTTCTTGTCGAGACGAGGACGATGTGCTAGTTGTGGTTGTCGGAGTCGGTGAGGGCGTCGGTGTCGGCGACGGCTGGAATTGACGGCCGAATGCTCCCATCGTCGTCTCCTCGCGTCCTGCTGGCCACGTCCAAGTGACCACCTGCTGGAACCACCTAACCCCATCCGCCACGAATGAGTTCAGATGCTGCTCAACGTGGGCCACTGGGATCTCCATCCGATGGTGCTGCTCCTGCCTCGGCGGCGGTTTCGGCGGCGGCTGGACGTGGGGGGGCGTTGCGTGTGCTTCGTAGCGGGGGGTTTGGGGTATTGGGTTCCACTGCGGGGGTGACGGTGGCACCTCGTCGGCGTAGACCTCCGGCTGGACGCTGGGACATGCCGCACGCTCCTCGTAGCGGGGAGTTGGGGGTAATTTATACCACCGTGGGGCTGATGGTATTACCACTTCGACGCCTCGCTGCTCGTCCCTGGGATTCAGGTCCCCTCGGGGAGTGCGTAGCACTTCGGTCGCCTCGGGTTGCGGCACCTCTTCCCACATCATGGGGCTCTCCCACAGGGCGTTCTCCTCTTCCTCGGCTGCCCGTAGACGCTCCTCCCACTCAGCGGCTGCTGCTGGGTGGGCCTGTCGGCGCTCCTCCTCCGTCTTCCTCAGGTTCTGGAGCCATCCTTCGAGTCCTTGTCCTTGCTGTTTAAACTTACTCATGTTGCTGCTGCTGCGGTTTTTCTAATGGGCTGTTGGCGGTCCGCCTTGCACCATGAAACATCGGTTTCTCGCCTTCCTTTTTGGCCGGTACCGCAATTTCTTTCTGCTTTCCTCTTACGGTACAGCTCCTGCTGTGCCGTCTCTTCCCTTTCTTCGGCGAATTGGACGTTGGCTTATTCTTTCTCACTCCCACACGCCTCTTCCGTTGCCGTTACATCGTTTGAATTTCCCGCTGCAGCCGTTGTAACAGAATTTGAATTTTCGTTGCTGGCGTTACTGCTTCAGATCGCTGCTTCAGATCGCTGACGTGTGTGAACCGTATTTTGTTGATGCCTTGTCGGCGTATCTTACAGATAACTGGTGACACAAAATCGGTAATTTGGTAAGGTCCGTCATACCTGGGAGCTAATTTTGCGGCAAATCCTTCGGCCGCTTTTGACAGGTGATGCTCCTTGGCCCAGACCACATCGCCTACCACTGGATTCCACTCTCGTCTCCGCAGATTGTAATATCTAGCCTGGTCTTGTGCAACCTTTTCCATGTTCCTGCGCACGATCTCGAACATTTCTTTGAGCTTTCCAGCGGTTTCATTTGGTGTTTCCACTTCTCTTCCTGTGCCGATTGTTTCTTGGTCGTACAGAGCGTTGGGCAATCGTGGCTCTCGACCTTGCGTGAGAAAGGCTGGCGAGTATCCTGTAGATTCGGATACGCTCGAGTTTACGGCCAACATTATTTCCGGCCACCTCTCATCCCAACATCTCTGATTTTCTCCCGCGAACTGAGCTATCATCGTTTTGACTTTACGGTTGGCTCTTTCTGTCGGATTCTCCTGTGGCGTATATTTTTTTTTTTTTTTTTTTTTTTTTTTTTATTTATTTATTATTTGTTATTTGTTTATTTATTTGTTAATTGGTTAAAGGCCCTAAGTTGGGCAGGAGTGGACGGTCGTTGCGGTGTAACCCAGAGTGGTTACTGAGCCGCCTGAGCTGCCTGGCTAGTTGGTTTGGATGTATTGATAGTCTAGCTTCGTACTTCGCAACTTTACTATCAACTTCTTCTTTAACGGGTTTTATATCCAGGTCCCTATGGATATTTGCGTTGCGAATATACCAGGGGGCCCCAGTTATTGTTCGCAGTATCTTCGATTGTACTCGTTGGATGATTTCTATGTTGCTACTGCTTGCGTTTCCCCAGAGTTCGGACCCGTACATCCAGGTTGGCTTTAAACAGGAGTTGTAAATAAGTACCTTGTGTTCCAGTGGCAGGGGTGAGCGGGAATTGATGAGCCAGTGAAAACTGTTGGCCTTGAGTTATAGGGTAATCTTCTTTGCTTCAATGTGCTTTCTCCAGGTAAGCCGACTGTCTAAGTGGATGCCCAGGTATGTGACTTCGTCGACTTGGGGAATTTGTTTGTTGTTTAGGGCCAGTGGCGGGCAGGTTGCCCGATTGAGTGTAAACGTAATATGTTTAATTTAAAAAACCACCTGGGGGTTGTTGCAAAACCCCCAGGTGGTTTTTTAAATTCGCTGTTGCTGTTTTTGGACATTTTGAACGACTGGTTATAGCTGTGTCATCAGCAAAGGTGGATAGAGTTGTCTGACTGCTTGTGGGAATGTCAGCCGTGTATAGGACATACAAGATCGGTCCGAGCACACTTCCTTGGGTTACTCCAGCTTCGATTTTGTGGTTGGCGGAGAAGAAATTTTTGCATCTGACAGTAAATACTCTGTCTTTAAGGTAAGATTCAAGTAATTTGTGGGTGTTTTGTGGTAGGACAGTCTTGATTTTATGAACCAGACCGTCAATCCAAACGCGATCGAAGGCTTGAGAAACGTCTAGGAATAGAGCACTGCAGTATTCCCTACATTCAAACGCTGTGCGTATTTCAGCTGTTATGCGATTTACCTGTTCGGTAGTTCCGTGCTTTTCCCTGAAGCCGAACTGGTGCAGAGGGAACGCTCTGTCGTTTTGGAGGTGTGTTCTGAGGTGGCACAAAAGCAGTTTTTTAAATAGCTTTGATAGGCACGGAAGGAGGCTAATGGAGGCTTTGGTATCATTGTAATAACAGACTTTTTCCATTGTGTGGGAAAATAGCCCCATTTAAGGGGTTAGGTGGGTTTCCCGGGCAAAAAAAAGGCACATTTTCAACAATTTTTTTTGTATAAAAAATGAAATACTTAATAAAAACTTTTAAGTTTCTTACACATACATATTTAAATAATAATTTTTGAATTAAATAAAAAAAAATATTCAGCGGTCAGCCATTGTGACGCCATTTCCGGTGACCCCTCAGAAAAAGGTGCCTTCGCGTTGTCAGCACAATTCCTGACAGGATCATCGGAAATTAAAGAATCAAATTTTTCTTTTAGTACAAACCTAAATCTCGTAAATGAACGAAGGAAAACCAAAAAAAGTGAAAATTGGATTTTTGGGAAACTTTTTGCAAAAAAATTAAAATTTTGGTGAAATTTTTTAACATTTTTTTTTTTTTAAATAGTTGTTGTCAACGTAAAGAAAAATCCTTCGTTCATTTACGAGATAATCATATCTCGAAGGCCTGTGCAAAATTTCATAAAGATCGGTTGAGTAGTTTCCGAAAATCTTGACAACCGACTTTGAAAACACAGTTTTGAGAAAACGCATTTAAAGTTTTGATAAGCAGTGCACTTGGCCTCGCGCGCGCACATTCTAAGGATTGTATCTCCGAAACTATTATTCGGATCGACTTAAAACTTTGGGACAATAATTTTGAGATTCTATATTAATGTAGGATCCGGTAGTTGCAGCAGAGTGACCAGAAGCGGTCTCTCCTATTAATCCTTTGTCTCTGCTCTAACCTATCGATACAAGTCGTGATCCATTGCAACTTGAGATAAAAGTGACAACCTCAAGCTGGTCAGTCTATGCCAGAAACTCGCGGAGAAAAGTGAGATATACAGAAGAGCACTATTTGTTAAACCTAATCTTAAAACATCGAATAAATAAAAGCCTATTTCTTATTATATTATCAATTAAACCGTCGGTGTTCTTACTTACTAAAGGAGGACCCTACAATTTTGGGGGCTCAACCGAGATTTGGCCTACCATTCGATAAAGTTTTAAAGAACATTTTGGCAAATAAAACGTGCTGTGCAGTACATGTGAAAGCTGGTGAAGTCCTAAGACAGTTCGCGAAGAAAAGGCTGGAAGATCGAAAGTCGTGATAAGTAAGTTGGCTGGAGTGCGACAAAGATAATAGCAGCGGGAAAGCGAAGAGAAAAGAATTTCATCAGAAGGACGCAAGCCACGAGGCAAAGTTGAGTGCACACAGACAGGCGGCAAGAAGAGAAGCGCACACAGACAGACGGCGAGTAGAGGCGACTCACACATACACAGGCTGAGAAAGTGGTGGCTGGTAAAGAGCGCCAACAGTAAAGCAGCGGATCGAGAGTGGTGGCTGGTAAAAGCACCAAAGTTGGAGAGCAGCGGATCGTGGACGCAGTCAAGGAGCAGGGCAGAAAAGATCATTGGCTGGAAAACATTAAGCAGCAGCAGCATCTCGTACACACGGATTGCAGGCGGTGGACAAGCAGAAGGCAAGACACTGGATCTGGGTGCGTTTTGGAGCGTGCGTGCAAGATCGTGCAAGCGAAGGGCTGGTGCACGGATTTTGGCAGCAGACAAAGGCTACCAGAAGGTTCCAGTTGAGTTTGGAAGTCTTCAAAGTGTGTGTGACGCTACAAAGAGCGGCATACACCGAGACAAGCGGGACGACAGCAGCGAGAGCGGGACGACAGCAGCGAGAGCGTTGACAGCATACGCAGCGGTGACAGCAGAGCAGCGGCGAGAGCGGTGACAGCATACGCAGCGGCGAAAGCGTTGAAAGCAGCGAGAGCGGTGACAGCAGCGAGAGCGGTCGTGGATTTTGGCGGCAGAAATACGACCAGAAGGTTCCAGTTTAGTTGAACGTTTCAAAGTGTGTGTGACGCTACAAAAAGCGGCATACACCGAGACGAGCGGGACGACAGCGGCGAGGGAAGAGACAGCAGAGGCAGCAGTGAGAGCTGTAGCAGCGGTGACGTCATTTGTGGCCAGTGATAACAGAGCGGGGCCAGAAAGTTTGACTCGATAGTTGTATGAGTGCAACGAGGGGTAACATATCCAAAACCAGGGGTGATAACATCGATACAGAGAACAGGGCTGTTACTCTATTTACATTTTGGAGAAAACTTTAACTTTAAATAATCATTGTACCTACTTATTTGTATTTGAACTGTGCTTCCTGCAGGTAAAATTTGTAAAATGGAGAGACGCGAGATTTTGGCATTGCGAGTTGATGAGCTGCGCGAAAAGTTGTCGGAGTTGCAATTGAGTACGACTGGATACAAAGCGGAATTGCAACAGAGATTATTGTCACACTATGAAGTAAATGAACAGGGTGAGTCAGAGACGGAGGACAATGGGGATGACAACGCATCTGAGTCATCCATGGTAACTGCTACCAATCATCAAAATGGAGCAGGCTGGCATCAAGGACTAGGAGTAGGTCAGGGTAGATCATGGTTTACATTGAAAGATGTCGAGGGCAGCGATCGAAGTCTCCGGATATCAACCAATGGATAGGAGAGCTAGAAGATTGTGCAGCTACAGTTGAGTGGAACCAGCTACAGCTATTTGTGTATGCAAAGCAGATGCTTTGTGGAGCAGCGAAGATGTTTGTGCGAAGCCAGAAGAACATAAAGGATTGGAAAAGTTTGAAGGTAGCTTTGTTGGAGGAATTCTGAATGAAGTTGTCCTCAGCAGAAGTTCATCGCAGTTCATCGCAAGAATTCTTGTACGCTCTCATGGAAATAGCCAAACCCATTGATTTAGAGGAAGAGAGTCTGATAGAGTATTTTGTGGAGGGTATTCCAGATGCAAGGTCAAACAAATCAATGCTTTACCAGGCCAGAAACTTGAAAGATCTGAAACTACAGATTGAGGCATATCAAAAATCTCGAGGTTCTGCTAAGCCACCAGGCAAGTTTGGAGTGCAGGGCAATAGGGTTGTTAAGGATATGGAAAAGGAAGGGAAGGAAGTTCAATCTATTAGGAAGTGTTACAGGTGTGGAGATTCGTCGCACATGAAGAGAGATTGTCCTGTGAGAGAGAAATGCTTTAAATGTGATCAACCAGGGCACCGAGCTGCGCAGTGTAAGGCAGAAGTGCAAGTCAAAACAGACAGGGCAACAAACGTCGTTCAGGGTGACAAAGTCGTTTCAAAACCATCTTGTGAACAATATTCAAGTCTTGAACTAAAAGTAGTTACGTGCATGAATACCGAGTTTAAGGGACTTGTAGACACTGGAGCTGAGCTGTGCTTGATGCGTAGGCGTGTTTTCTTGAGACTTGGAGTAGGCGTTGGCAGTCGAATGGGTCGTCAGAGAGTTTTGACAGGGATTGGTGAAAGTCAAGTGCTTACTTTTGGAAGTTTCAAAGCAAGGGTCAACATCGATGGGAGTGATATGTCAGTCGAGTTTCATGTGATTCCTGATGAGGACATGAAGTTTGATGCCATTCTGGGCACAACAATCTTAGACAACGTTGATATGAAGGTGACCAATAACGGTACTACATTTTCGCCCAGGGTTCGTTGTACTGAGAAAGAAGCTGCAAAGGACATAGGTGTTGGACAGATAGAGCAGAGTTCTTGTGTGCAGTTGATGAATGAGTTTGAGAATCTGTGCATGTTAAGTATGGAAGAGTTTAAAGAAGATTCTCTGTCGGATTTGGATCATTTGAGTCAGAATGTCGGTTCTGAAGTGAAGTCTTTGATCAATAACTATAAGCCGAAAAGGAATATCAGTTCGCCAGTAGAGATGAAGATTTTGTTGACAGATGAGCTGCCAGTATTTCAACATCCAAGGCGTTTAGCGTATTGTGATCAGAAAGTTGTCGATGATCAGGTTCAGGAATGGCTACGGGAAGGAATAATCAAGGCTAGTACATCCGAGTATGTTTCGCCAGTGGTTCTTGTGGATAAGAAGAACGGGAAAAAGCGATTGTGTTGCGACTATCGCAAGTTAAACGAAAAGATTGTCCGAGATAACTTCCCAACAGCTCATATGGATTGTGTAATTGAGAAATTGAAAGGTGGGGAGGTTTTCACAACACTTGACTTGACTAATGGCTTCTTCCACGTGCCTGTTTCACCAGAATCACAGAAGTATACATCGTTTGTAACTCAGAGTGGACAGTATGAGTTTCTGTTTGTACCTTTCGGAATCACGAACTCTCCAGCAGTTTTTACCAGGTTTATCATGGCGGTAATGCGTGACTTGATTAAGAATGAGGATGCTTTTGTGTACATGGATGACGTGATCATTGCAAGTAAGAGTGTCGATGAGGGTGTGTTGAAGTTGAAAAGAGTGCTGGAAGTTGCAGAGAGAAACGGATTGCGTATAAATTGGAGCAAGTGTAAGGTATTGAAGCGGAAGGTCAATTTCTTAGGGTATATCGTAGAAAATGGAACTATCAAACCAGGTGATGAGAAAACTAAAGCGGTTGCTGATTTTCCGATTCCCCGCGACAAGAAGGGAGTACAAAGATTCCTAGGGTTGACGTCATACTTTCGTAGATTTGTGGAAGGATATGCTTTAATTGCCAAACCGTTGTCAGACCTATTGCGTAAGGAAGTGAAGTTTGAATTCCAGGAGAAACATTTAGAAGCATTCAAGAAGTTGAAGGAAGCGTTGATCAGTGGACCAGTATTGAAGCTTTACGATCATTCGTTAGAAACGGAGATTCATACTGATGCTTCAAAGTTTGGATTCGGAGCTGTTCTGCTTCAGAGAGATTTGGAAGATAATTTGTGGCATCCAGTCTTTTACATGAGTCGTAAGACCAAACCTTGTGAGGAGAAGTATCATTCTTATGAACTCGAAGTGCTTGCAGTCATTGGAGCTTTGGTAAAGTGGAGGGTGTATGTCTTAGGGAAGAAATTCAAGATAGTTACGGACTGTAACGCTTTTACCATGACCATGAAGAAAAAGGAGATTCCGCTCAGAGTTTCGAGATGGGCAATGTACCTCCAGGATTTCGATTACGTAATAGAACACAGATCTGGGTCTAAGATGAGACACGTTGATGCGTTGAGCAGGGTGTCATGTTTTGTGTTGACGGACAGCTTACTTCATCGCTTAAGGGAGGCTCAGATGTTAGATGATTGGACGAAGGTGATAAAAAGCGTTGTCGAGACCAAAGGGTATGAAGATTTTTACATAGTGGATGAAGTTTTGTTCAAGGATCCCAATAAGGAGTTACTGGTTGTTCCTTCACTCATGGAAAACGAAATCATTCAGATGAATCATAGGCAGGGTCACTTTTCTTCCAAGAAGACTCAAGACTTAATTGAGAAGTCTTACTATATTCCCAAGCTAAAGGAAAAAGTATCACGAGTTGTGGATAGCTGCGTAGAATGTATCCTTGTTAATGCAAAGGCTGGTAGGCAGGAAGGGTTCCTTACACCGATCGATAAAGGTGATAAGCCGCTTGTTACATATCATGTAGATCATGTGGGCCCGATGGAAGTGACCAAAAAGCGTTATAATCACATCTTTGTGATTGTAGATGCATTTTCTAAGTACGTGTGGCTATGTCCTACTAGAAGCACCGGAGTTGAGGAAGTCATCAGCTGTTTGGAGCGCCAAGCTGTTTGTTTTGGAAACCCATTCAGGATCGTTTCGGATCGCGGGGCCGCGTTCACTTCGCATTTGTTTAGGGAGTATTGCGATAGGGAAAAGATTCAACACTTGCTTATTGCAACAGGCGTACCCAGGGGAAATGGACAAGTTGAACGTATGCACAAAATTGTTGTCCCAATGATATCTAAGCTCAGTCACGAAAGTCCAGGGTGTTGGTATAAGCATGTAGGTAAGGTACAGCAGATCATAAACAATACTGAGCCGAGAAGTACTAAGGTTTCGCCATTCAAGCTTCTAACTGGTTTAGATATGCGTCTTTCAGGTGATATACAGCTTAGGGAATTAATTCAGGAATGTCTGATGTCTGAATTAGATGATTTTTTTTTTTTTTTTTCTCATTTGCATTTTATTTATTGGATCTTCTCTTCATTGAGACTAACAATAAGTAAATCAAATCTTAAATTAAAAAGCTATCTGAAAGTCGAAATGACTGACGCAAGATTAAAGGGCTCTAATAACTATTGCTGAGCTGGAAGGTCATTTCGTTGCAATCGGGTCCGGTTGGAAACCCTGGCTAGGCCCCTGGCGAGCTGGTTTGGATGAGAAGTTAGCTTGGTGTGGTAGGATGCTTTTTGTTTTGATATTTCATCTTTAACGGATAGAATGCCAAGATCTCTATGGATGTTGTCGTTCCGAACATACCAAGGTGCCCCAGTGATAGTTCTCAGGATTTTTGATTGTGCTCGCTGAATAATGTCGATGTTGCTGCTGCTTGCGTTTCCCCACAACTGGGAGCCGTAAGTCCAGACTGGCTTAAGCGTTGAATTGTAGAGCAGGACCTTGAAGTCCAGGCAGAGGGGGAGCGAGCGTTTATAAGCCAATGGAGGCTATTGGACTTTAGTTTGAGATGAATTTTCTTAGCTTCGATATGTCTCCGCCATGTAAGTCTTCTGTCTAGGTGGACGCCAAGGTACGTTACATCGTCAGCTTGTGGCAGTGGCGTGTTATTCAGAGTTAGCGGGGGACACGTTTGTCTGTTAAGAGTGAACGTTATGTGTTTACACTTTTGCGTATTGATTTTTATACGCCAGTCTGATAACCACCTCTCCACTAACACGAGATGATCAGCTAGTAGTGCTGTTGCCTGAATTGGGCATTTGGACCGACTTATGATCGCGGTGTCGTCTGCGAATGTGGAAGTAGTTAGCCGCTCGTTCGTGGGAATATCTGCGGTGTAGAGGAGAAATAGAGTTGGACCAAGGGCGCTACCTTGGGGAACTCCAGCCTCTATAGTGTAGTCGTCGGATGTTGTTGTGTTGCATCTCACGGCAAAGGCTCTGTTGTAAAGGTACGATTCAAGTATCCTATGAGTGTTTTCCGGCAGTATCGTTCTGATTTTATGCATAAGGCCATCGAGCCAGACTCGGTCGAAAGCCTGTGCAACGTCAAGGAATACCGCACTGCAGTATTCCCGATATTCGAATGCAGTCCGTATTTCTGTTGTTAATCTGTTGACTTGCTCTATTGTTCCATGGCTTTCTCGAAAGCCAAATTGATGTGCCGGAATAACGTTGTGCTCTTTCAGATATGGGATTATGCGCGTCAAAAGGCATTTTTCGAGCAGTTTTGACAGACACGAGAGTAAACTAATCGGTCTGTACGAGGCTGGTACTGTGTGATCTTTTCCTGGCTTTGGGATCATTATAATTACCGATTTTTTCCATTTTTTTTGGAAAGTAGCCAAGACGTGTGATTCCGTTAAAGAGTTTACAAATGACCTCAACTGCACAGTGTGGAAGTTCAATTAACATTTTGGGAGTTAATAGATCACCGCCTGGGGCCTTTTTTGGTTTCAGTTGCTCGCTGATGACTTTTGCAACTTCGTTTGGTTGAAACAGAATTGGCGCCGTCTCAGTTCCGATTTGAATTGACGGCGACGGTAGTGCGAATGAATTAGTTGCAGGGTTTGGCTGGAAAACATTACGAAGGTGTAAAGCAAAGGTACAGGCTCTGTCTTTGTCGCTTCTGGCCCAGCTGCCTGAAGAGTCTCTAATGGGAACTACTGTTTCGGCCGGAGCACTTAGATTTGGGTGGGCCCTCCACAAGGGATGCTTGGTGCTGGTGGGTGAAAGTTTCTCAATGTACTGGCGTTGTGCTTTTTCTTCCTCGTGCCTTAGAGCCCTGGTAAGTCTGCGACCAGCTTCCTTTAGACTTTGTTTTGAGGATGGCGATCTGCTGGTTTGCCAAGCTCGTCTCAAACGTCTTTTCTCCAAAACAAGCTGTTCAATTTCAAAATTAGTTTTGTGTTGGTAAGTGTGCCCATCCCTCCCTTGCGGTGTAGAGACTTTGGCTGCTGCGATGAGTACAGACTCCAGTGCATCGGCAAGGCAATCGATGTCCTCCTTGATGTTGATCTGTGGAGTTAGTTCAATGTGGGAACTTACGTATTTTTTAAACTGCAGCCAGTTGGTTCGATGCGACGTCAGCCTGCGAGGGTGCTCGACTACTTCCGGGCTTTGAAGAAGAGTAATTAGCACTGGTGAGTGGTCCGACGATAGATCCAAAAGCGATTTTGCGGATATTAGATTGCGAGAGATATTTTTTGTCACAGCAAAATCAATTAAATCAGGTAGTTTCCTAGGATCTGTAGGCCAATATGTAGGGCTGCCTGGTGAAACGTAATCCAGTTTGTTGCATGTTTTGATGAGTGCATTATATAGTTGCCTCCCTTTGGGGGTCACAAGGCGGGATCCCCAGTGCGTGTGCTTGGCGTTGTAATCGCCTGCTGCTATGAATCGCTCACCAAGTGAATTGTAGAAGTCCGTGATTTGGTCTTCGGAGACTGTAAAGCGGGGTGGGCAGTAGACAGCGGCTATGGCAAGGTTGCAGTTGCCCAACTGTAACTTTATCGATGTAGCTTGCAGATAATTTTTTGCAAACCTTTGGTGAAAATGGTGTTTGATGCGGTCTCTTATTAAGATGCCGGTTCCGCCATGTGCTTTACCATCTGGATGATCGGTGCCGTAGAACGTGTATCCCCGTATTTGAAAGTTATATTTGCTGGTGA
This sequence comes from Drosophila oshimai, assembly GCA_018150695.1. Taxonomy (NCBI): domain Eukaryota; kingdom Metazoa; phylum Arthropoda; class Insecta; order Diptera; family Drosophilidae; genus Drosophila; species Drosophila oshimai. The sequence goes on from JAECWM010000276.1 coordinate 377,336, forward strand.
GATGCGTTTCTGCCAGCAACATCACGTCGATGTGGTTTTCGTTAAGAAATTGAGTTATTTCAGGTTTATGCCGTGAAACACCGTTGGCGTTCCACAGAGTTATTCGAAGACAAGGCATAGTTTATTTGGGCTGCTGAGCTGCAAGCAAATTTAACAAGACGGTTTGGTTTTGCATAAGAGTTTGCATGGTGGTTTTCATGAAGGACATAAATTCCGTCATATTTTGCTGCAAGGTGATCATCATAGTTTCCATGTTGCTTTGTGGCTGTCCCATGGCCTGCTGGATATTGTCAGTTATTGGAACTGCGTGAGCTGTGCCTGACCTTAGAGCACTGGCGTAAGAAATGCCGTTGGTGGCAATTGAGGGGCCAAAGTAAACTTCAGGCGTCGTTCTTGTGGTAAAGTGCGCATTTTGTGTGTTCTGGGAGCGTGCCGTTGTCGCTCGTTGCATCCTACTTTTCATCTCCTTGTAGACTGGACAGCCTCTGTAGTTCGCTGTGTGGTTTCCTTGACAGTTAACACACTTTTTCGTGAGAGCGTCATCCTTGTTGGCAGGGCAGGGTTCGGAGCCGTGGCAGTTTCCACAAGCTACACATACTGACCTGAGGGTGCAGTAAGCCCTGGTGTGACCGTATTCCTGGCAATTTGTGCATTGCACTGGCCCGTTCCGTTTGTGCGGCTCTTCCACTGTGATCCTACGGTGCAAAAGGTACTGCAACTTGTAGATCGGGTGTACTGCGTTTTTTTTCAAGGTTCTGCTGTCTGGCTCCAGCTCGACCTTGAAGAGTGGTTGCGGCTTCTTGTTCTTGTTCATAATGTTTATAACATTTTTTGCGCAAAAACCATTTTCTCTTAAGGCCTCTGTAATTTCAGAGGGGGTTACATCGGGTTCAATTCCCTTGAGCACAACTTGCAAGCCTTTGCAGCTTTTTAGCTGGTACGTATAGTAATTCTTTTTGGCATCGTTTAAGTACTTCGAAACTGCTCGGAAATCGTCTTCGGTTTTTGTTTGAAGTTTAGTTTCGCTTATATTCCCTTTCATAAGCGGAATAACGTGAAAGTTATCTTTTCCAACAAGCTCGACTATTTTGGTGACTAAAGCATTTGAGGTCTTCTCCCGGATAAAGATGGGTGGGGGCTTTAGTTTCCTTGGGGCTATTTGCTCAGACTCCGTTTCAGTCTCCGCCAGAATGGAAAATCTATTTCCATCTGATGGGCCGGGATTATCATGGCCTTTGTTAGCACGGTTTATCTTAGGCTTATTGCCGTCCGATTTTGTTGGCGGTGTTAGCTTGCGCTTGGAGATATTAATGTAGCGGTCCATGCCTGTCTGCATTGCCGAACCCGCTTGCGGAATTATCACTTCGTCTACCGTAGCTTTGTTATTGCCGTTTGCACCAATTTTTGCAATTGGTTGTGTTGTTGCTTTTCCCGATGCAGAAGATAAGAGTGGAGTCGTTATCGCGTTGTTGGTGACAGAGACCGTTGTAGTTGCTGTTGTTGTTGCGCTAGGCGGCAGAAGCTCGGTTGGAGTTTTGCATTGCTCACTCCATGGCGTTTGAGCGGTGGGGAGCAGAGTGGGAGAGCAAGAACTCTGGTCTTCGGCGGTCAGTAAATTTGCACTTACCGGCACTTTCGGTTCTGGGGTATTACTCGTCACAGAAATGTAAGCGTTGTTTCGGGCCAAGGAGAGACGACGATTGTCTTGCTCCCTCTGAGTTTTTGCACGGGCTTCGTCTTGTTGTTTTTGTCGCTGAGTGCGCCGATCCACGCTGTCACTCATTTGTTTACCGTAAGTGCGCAAAGATTAATTAATCAACTAACTAAAACTTTGGTGTACGATATGCGATTTGCATCGCGAATCGCAAAAGCCACGCGTTTATAAATTTTTTTGAACGTTTCCGATTGTGGTGTCTAATTGTTTTTCTGGATCGTTAAGAAAGCACGTCTGAACGCAACCGAAGTACAAATCGAAGTGAATTAGATGATGAACGTGAAAAGTTAAGAAAGGAAGCAAGAGAAAACATTCAGAACATTCAAGCCGAGAACAAGAAAGCCTTTGACGCCAAACGAAAAGTGGAGAAGAAGTTTAAGGTAAACGATTTGGTAGCCATCAAGCGAACCCAGTATGGTACTGTATTGAAATTAAAGGGCAAGTACCTAGGGCCATATAAAGTAGTCAAGATTCGTAACCATGGGCGATATGAAGTTCAAAGAGTCGGAGAAGGAGAGGGACCATACAAGACATCGACAGTAGCAGAGTTCATGAAGGCATTCGAGTCGAATCCTGCGTCAGGAGGGCCGAATGTAGGATCCGGTAGTTGCAGCAGAGTGACCAGAAGCGGTCTCTCCTATTAATCCTTTGTCTCTGCTCTAACCTATCGATACAAGTCGTGATCCATTGCAACTTGAGATAAAAGTGACAACCTCAAGCTGGTCAGTCTATGCCAGAAACTCGCGGAGAAAAGTGAGATATACAGAAGAGCACTATTTGTTAAACCTAATCTTAAAACATCGAATAAGTAAAAGCCTATTTCTTATTATATTATCAATTAAACTTACTAAAGGAGGACCCTACATTAATTTATGAGACAATAAAAAAAAAATCGATTTTTTTTTTTTGCGAAACCCACCTAACCCCTTTAGAATTGAGTTGAATATGGTGGTTATGCTTTTGACTGCGCATAGAGGCAATTCAATTATCATTTTAGGCGAAATTAAGTCATGGCCAGGGTCTTTTTTTGGATTCATCTGTTCTGCGATGGCTTTTATGATTGTGTATGTTTCAAGGGTTATTGTGGAGGAAGGCTCCGCTGGTAAGATGCTTGGTAAAGTGAATTGGTTTGTCGGCGGATGAGGTTGGAAGACATTTTTTAAGTAAGAGGCGAATATGTTGGCTTTTTCCTCGTCACTACGGGCCCACCCACCTGTTGGTGGTTGAATGTTTGGGTGCGCTCTCCAGAGTGGAAATTTGTTGCTGGTGGGCGAAAGTTGCGCTATATAGGCACGTTGAGTCTGATTGTTTTCAGTTAGTAAAGCTTTAGACAACTTCCGACAAGCTTCTTTAAACCTTTGTTTAGTGGCTGGGGAGCGGTGTGCCTGCCAGTCTCGGCGAAGTCGCCGCTTTTCTTGAAGGAGTAACTGAGTCTGTGTATTTGTACGTGTAGTTTTTGGGGGGGATGTGGCTGAAAGTTCGGGTGAAGAGTGTTTGGCAGCAGAGGACATAACATCCGTTAAATGCTTAAGTGAGTCTTCAATATCAGCTTCACAGGAGATTTTAGGTTCGATTTCAAAGTGTGAGCTTATGTATTTTTTATACTTTAGGCAGTTTGTTTTATTGGATGTCAGAAATTGTGGTCGTTCTACAAACTGTGGATGTTCAGATAGACAGAGTAAAACAGGCGAGTGGTCAGATGACAGTTCCGCCAGGGTTTCAGCATGTATCAGCCTGGACGGCACTCTCCTACTTACAGCAAAATCGATAATGTCTGGTTTTTTGTTCGGATCTGCTGGCCAGTATGTGGGAGTACCTGGTGAAACAAAATCTAGCTTATTACCGGGTTTGATAATATCGTTGTATAATTGGCGTCCTTTGGGGTTAATAAGACGAGAGCCCCAGTAGTGGTGTTTCGCATTATAGTCACCGGCAGCTATAAATCAGTTGCCCAATGAGTTATAAAAGCCTAGAAATTCATTCTCTGGGGGACAGTACACAGCCGATAGGGTGACTGGACCGCTGGTTATGTTGATTCGTAGGGATGTGGCCTGTATGTGGTTGTAAGCAAACGCCTCCAGAGGATGATGCCTAATGCGCTGTTTGATAAGGATTCCGGTGCCTCCGTGAGCTTTGCCGTCTGGGTGGTTGGTTGCATAGGTGCGTTTCTGAGAGGAGCATGATATCGATGTCCTGGGTGTTTAAGAACTGTAGAAGTTCAAGTCTGTGCTGCGAAGCACCGTTAGCGTTCCAAAAGCATATTCTTAAGGGATCCATTTAAATTGACTTTTGTTTGATTAGAAGTTCCATAAGGATGTTCTGGTTTCGCACTAGTTCCTGGAGGGTACCTTGCATTGAAAGCATGATGTTCGTGAGTGTAGCTAAAGTAGCTTCGATGCTGTTTTGTATTTGTGGAGTGTAAGTCTGGTTTTGCTGGTTATTAGGTTGAGTTGGTCTTTGAGCGTTTTGCTCTGGATGCGGAGTATATTTTGGTTTTGGTATGGGCGGGAGGGGCTGTAATGCTTCGGGCTGAGCGGTTCTTGTGGGCGACATTCCAGGGTATCGAAGTGCAGCCGCAAAAGTAACTCCAGGAGTGGTTTGCGAAGGAATGAAAAAATTTGGCTGAGCGACCTGTTGGGCGGAGGTTGGTTGTTGGCGCCTCTGGTTGAGCCGACTCTTGATCTCTTTATAGACGGGGCAGCCCCTGTAATTAGCAGTGTGGTTTCCACCACAGTTGCTACATTTTCTCAGTGCTGGGTCTTCTTTGTTACCCGTGCAAGCTTCTATACAGTGCAGGTCGCCACAGGCAACACAGACTGGTCGCAAAGTGCAATAACTTTTTGTGTGCCCAAACTCTTGGCAGTTTGTACACTGTACCGGGCCGTTTCGTTTGTGCGGCTCCTCTACGGTTATTCTTCGATGAAGTAGGTATTGCAGTTTGTATATGGGGTGCACTGCGTTTTTCTTCAGAGTAGTCGCGTCTGGTTTGAGTTCAATCTTGAAGAGTGGCTGAGGAATTTTCGCCCTGTTGGTTATGTTCATAACGTTTTTAACGTCAAAACCATTTTCTTTAAGTCCTTCAGCTATATCAGCTACCGGGACGGTTGACTCGATACCCTTTATTACAACTTGAAGTCCTTTGCTACTTTTAAGTTGGTAGGTGTAATAATTAACACGCTCACTGTCCAGGAAGTTTGTTACAGAGCGGTAGTTGGCTTCATTGGTGATCTGGAGCTTGGTTTCAGATATATTGCCTCTTTTTAAAATAGTTACATAAAAGTTGTTTTGCCCAATTTTTTGTTTAAGTTTATTAATTAGATCTATGCAATTTTGATCTCTAATGTACATAGGTGGTGGCTTTACAATTTTAATGGCTTGGGGTGGTTGACCCTCATCTTTTTCGAGCCCGCCAAGTATGGCAAATTTGTTTTCAGAAGTTGCCTTTGTGGTGTAGTTTGAAGTTTTCGTAAGTTTAGGCAAATTTGCTTCTTTAGCTTTTTGCGGACTAAGTTTTCTTTTAATTTGTACATACCGATCGATCCCAGTCTGTACGAGCGTAGATTGTGAGAGCTCTGCAGTAGAAGCGAGTGTTGCTCGCGATGCCAAAATCGGCCACACGTTGGTCGATGTTGAAGTTGTTGTTGTTGTAGTCGATACGACAGTTGTTATTGAGGGCACCGTATTAGTGAGTGCACAAGCTGATGTAGTCGGTGCGTCTATAGGTGGAAGGGGGGAAGGGCATTGCGAGCTCCATGACTGCGTTGGAGCAGCGCAGCTTAAGTTGGCAAAAACTGCTGGCGAAAGAGACCGAGCTCTCTCAGTAGCGGGCGGCGACATTGCACTTGTTGTTGTTTACTGTCTCCGAAGAGACAATTGATAGGTATGCATTATTTTTCGAAGACGAAGACAGTTGAAGCGAAGACAGTCGACGCGCGTCTTGCTGTTGTTGTTGTTGTACACGACTTTGACTCACTGGCTTGCTGTTGGCACTTTTCAATAACGAACATTGTTATTTAGTTGTTATTAGATTTGTTAGGGAAGAGAGCCCTTGTTGTTTGGCATTGCTGCCAGCGTCTTTTCGCTATTTATGGGTATATTTTTATTTTTAAATAAGTTAGTTTTCCCGTTCACTCGGCAGAGCGATCGGAAACACGTCTACCTCGGGTGAATGCTTGCGGAAAATTGTGTGGCGTATATGGCGCCGTAAATTGTTGCCTGATTTCCATTTCAGTCAAGAATCTCTTAAAGACTTTACTGGTGAACTGCACTCCATTGTCCGTGATTAACACTTTCGGGGTCCCAAACCTCGAGATGATCCGTTCTCTAAACGCCTTCTGTAAAGATTCGGCCGTTGCTGCCCATGGCTCCTCTGGGATCTGGGTCAACATTTTCCCCGCTGCCTGGAGCTGGTTTGGCTTGTATTTCATGCACACCTCGCACTTCCTGACGTGGCTTCTGGCATCTCTATGCATCCCGGGCCAGTAATACCTGGCTGCTATCCGTGCTATGGTTTTTCGGCTTCCAACGTGTCCAGCCGAAGGTGAGTCGTGGTTTTCCTTTATGACGGCCTCCCTCGCTGCTTTCGGCACGCACAGCTTCCAAGCTGCCACATCTTCGCTTCCTGCTCGGTGGGGAATGTGACGGTATACGTTGTCGCCTTCCATCACGTAATCCGGGAAGTTTTGTGGCTGCGTTTTTATTTTTTCGCGCATGCTGTTGGTCCAGTTGCAGCTCTCAAAGTTCTCTGCTGGTATGTCCTTCGCTCTTCGCAACTTCTCGGGCAGCGGCTGTCTTGACAACGCGTCTGCTACTATGTTTTGCTGTCCTTTTCTGTATGATATTTCAAAATCATACTGCTGCAGCTCCAACGCCCATCTAGTACCCTTCCTGATGGGCTTTCAATACTGTTCAGCCATTTCAGCGCCATGTGGTCGGTCACCACCTTAAAATGGTACCCCTCAAGGTATGGCTTCAGCTTCCTTACCGCCCACACAATGGCCAAGCATTCCATCTCCGTGGTTGAGTAATTCTTCTCCGCTCCGTTAAGTGTTCTGCTTGAGTATGATACCACTTTCTCGCCTTCTTCCGTTGACTGGGTTAAAATGGCACCAATTCCATAGTCGCTAGCGTCTGTTTGTAGCACGAACATTTTACTGAAATCAGGACAGGCTAGCACCGGGTCGGCTACTAGTCTGGCCTAGACTTCTTCAAAGGCCTGCTGGTGTTCCTGTGTCCATACCCATTTTGTGCCCTTGTGAAGCAGGTCGTTGAGTGGCTTCACAATTCGTTGAAGTCTGACACAAATCTCCGATACCACGATGCGACGCCTAAGTATTGCCTAAGCTCGCGAACCGTCAATGGCGGTTTGAGTTCGGCTATGGCTGCCACTTTTTCGGGATCAGTGTACAGCAGCTCGCTCCTAAAAAATTGGCACTTATCTGCGTTTATCCTTAAGTTTGCTTGTTTCAGGCGTCGAAAAACCTCTCTCCCGATTACTATGATGTCGTCCTGATATGCGAACGCGTGTGTTCTGCGAGTTCGGTCTCTAGGAATTTCTTGGTGTCGTTTTCCTCCAGTGTATTTTGTACCACTGCTAGCGACAACCTTTCCTCTAGCCATCCGTTGTTCCTTTTCCTCTCTGGGATTATCACTGTGTGTCCAGCACACCTTAGCTCGGCTCCGACTCCTGTGAGGAAATTCCATCCCAATACCAGCGAGTCGATGGGCAATCGTTTGTTGCCGAACGCGATCTCAACAAAAAACTGTGTTTTGGTTTTTTTTTTGTATTTTTTGTCAGTCTGATCTTCTACTATTTTCACCTATTAGAATGACAAATTGATGACATTTTTTCATAAAATACAGTTAAACATGTTAAACTACTTTAAAAAACCTTTTAGAATGACAAATTGATGACATTTTTTCATAAAATACAGTTAAACCTGTTAAACTACTTTAAAAAAAAAAAAAAAAAAAACGATCAAGTCGTGGCAAAAAGTAAAGAAAACAACACAAATAAGGCGATGGAAAAAATGTAGAGTACAACACGTAGCGAAAGACACAGTGCGTTTACTGCGAGTGCTTAAAACCTATACACTTTTTTGACTTCAAAAAATCTTAAAATGCATTATTGGTTTTTGTATACTTTATTATGCATAATTCGCTAAAACTTGCAAAAGAAATGGAAAAATAAAAAGTTAGGGGAGACCGGGGCTAGTTGGACCCTTGGGCAAGTAGAAAAAATGCCATCTTTTTATGGTGTATGTGCACTGTGAATACCAACTCACAAACAAAGTTTCATTGAAATGGTAAAGTTATTTTGACAAGTATAAAAGATTTTCTGTTTTTTTATAGTAAATTTGTACTATTTCACATCTCTAAGTTTGTGTTTTTTCCACCATTTAATGTGGTTTTTCTCAAAGGTAAATTCACCATTTTTACATGCATCTGTAAGCTATAAAAACAGCCCACTCTTTAATTTGTCCGTTAATTCTAATATTACAAAGCTTGGAAAAAGCAACGGGGCTAGTTGGACCTTTTTCAATGGTGTAAATTGGTCCCCTAGATTTATTCCTTGGCGTGTGCCAGTCAATTAGTATTGTGTGAACAAACAAAAATTTATCCCGATTTACAATAATTACACTCTGTTACTATTTTTGACACTAAAATTTCGTGCAATACAAACTTACCAAACTGGTTTTACTGATGAGAACTTACAAAAAGAAACAAATAGAAGAACCGAAGAACCCGTAATGAAATTAATAGTTTTATCCCTTATCAACGTATAAATGACTATTACTGACCAAAGTACAGTAATAAAAACGATTTATCCAAAGAAAAAGTCTTTTTTTTTTAAAGGGCCCAACTTGCCCCGCACAAGGTTCCAACTTACCCCGTACCTGGGGCAAGTTGGCACCTTTGACAACACCCTATAAAATGCTCTGCCACTCTTGAAGGACTGCTTAGATTGGTTTGAAAAAATCATGGATGTAGCTGAATATTCATCTGATACTATGGTGCTTTCCATTTTTTTTTTAACATTCGCCATTTAACCAGAAAAAATTCATAAGTGAAAAAGGGTCCAACTAGCCCCGGTCTCCCCTACCATTGTTTTTATCAACTTTTCTTCAAGTGTTTAAGAGTCAGTGAAAAAAACCGAAAAATTGAAAAATTTTGTGTCGAGCTCTTGCTGACAATTTACTTATCGAATTCAAATTATCTGTAATGCAAAAGGTAAAGAATAATTTTTTGGTAGTGATAATTGGTATCAAGCAGAAAGAAATCTAGTAAAGGCCATTGAACATTTTTCTTAAACTTAAAAAAATCGTTAAAAAAAAATTCGCTTAAAAAATTTTTTTTTTTTTTTACTTGAAGTAGAACTCTAATTCTACCAGAAAAATATTTTTAATGTTGTAACTTAGTCTTGTAAAAGTTACATTTACAAATATCTCGTGGAAACCGATCAGCTTAGGTCTCTTCAGTTCTGTTTGCGTCACCATTTTCATCAAACCTGTGACCTCTTGGGGCTCACTGTGCACATAATTCATTTTTATTAAGCTGTACGGTTTTTATAAGTTCAACACCTTCAAACAAGCCATCTCGTTTATTTTCTAAAAATTTTCCTACACTAGAATTACCCAATCTTTTATGCCACAATCGGTACATTATACTCACTAGACTAGGTCGATTTGTAGTCTATGAACAATTTTAAGCAATATTGACAAAGAAACTAATGGTCTTAAATCATGTTTGACCCTCCCCAAACGCGAAAGAAAATACGATTTTTTTGAAAAAAGCCAATTCAAAAATATTTTAAAAGGTATAATCCGAAACATGATTAGGGGCCTTCTAAAATAAAAAGTAATGCCACATTGTACTAACTACATGGCTTATATATATGACTTATTAAAACATAACTTGTTGACTCGGCCAATATGAAGCCCGAAACAATTGCGCATTCTAGATGGTTAACAAAGGCCAAAAAATTACTAAGACTATACGTTAGCACGTTTTGCCTATAATTTATGTAAAATTTAAAAATGTAAAATGTAAAATGTAACAATAATTTACATTGATAGTGAAAACAAATCAGCAGCGCCACCATTAACTTGACACATTCCGTATAACTTTTTTCAGAAACACATAAAAAACCGCAAATACCACAAAATCCCATGCCACTTCCAAAGCACAGAGCTCTGTGTAAAACTTTTGACCAGTGTTTCTGGACGGTGTTCGAAAAAGAATCGGGATAGTGTCATGGCAGTTTATCAGAAAATACATAGACAGCAAACAAGACTTAGTAAAATTTTAAAGGTAAACAAAATATATTGATAAAGTAACCTTTTAACTTACAAAAAGAAACAAATAGAGGAACCGAAGAACCCGTAATGAAATTAATTGTTTTATCCCTTATCAACGTATAAATGACTATTACTGACCAAAGTACAGTAATAAAAAAGATTTATCAAAAGAAACAGTCTTTTTTTTTAAAGGACCCAACTTGCCCGCACAAGGTTCCAACTTACCCCGTACCTGGGGCAACTTGGCACTTTTGACAACACCCTATAAAATGCTCTGCCACTCTTGAAGGACTGCTTAGATTGGTTTAAAAAAAAATTCATGAATGTAGCTGAATGTTCATCTGATACTATGGTGCTTACCATTTTTTTTTTAACATACGACACTAAGCCAGAAAAAATATATAAGTGAAAAAGGTGCCAACTAGCACCGGTCTCCCCTTATTACTATAGTTAAGTCAGGCAAAAACTTTAAAGTATTATGATTAAAGCTTTATGCTCGCCTGAACGTCAAACCTAAAAACACTTTAAAGAGACTTGTCCTTTTTAAACCCAGAACATAAATGGAAAAGGTCAACACTTTCAATTTTATCAATATATAATTTTATCAAATAACGTAACATGACATATTGCATTAAGCATTCACCCGAGGTAGACGTGTTTCCGATCGCTCCGCCGAGTGAACGGGAAAACTAACGTATTTAAATAAATAGCGAAAAGACGCTGGCAGCAATGCCAAACAACAAGGGCTCTCTTCCCTAACAAATCTAATAACAAATACAAAGATTTAAATAAATTAAACTAAATAACAATGTACGTTATTGAAAAGTGCCAACAGCAAGCCAGTGAATCAAAGTCGTGTACAACAACAACAGCAGCAAGACGCGCGTCGACTGTCTTCGCTTCAACTGTCTTCGTCTTCGAAAAATAATGCATACCTAGCAATTGTCTCATCGGAGACAGGTAATAACACAACAACAAATGCAATGTCGCCGCCCGCTACTGAGAGAGCTCGGTCTCTTGACCACTCCCCAGAGAAAACGCACAGAATTCCAGGGTATCTATTCCGATTTATTCTACTGTGGCTGCTGGCCACGAGCTCTACAATTATTCCGCCGTTCTCGCTCCGCTACCTCGTCGCTCTGGGCTCGACCACTGCCTGCCGCAGGCGCTCCTCGTAGTCCTGGACGCCTTGCTGTCTGCCCTGCGAGATCCTTGTCTCGCCTTGCTGCTGGTCCCGGTTGCTCACGGGTCTCAACCTCGTGTGCCTGCTCGGCTTGGCCGCTCTCGATGTCCTCGCCGTGCCTAGTCGCACGCCCTGGGGTCCATCCGATGCTGCTGCCCCTGCCTCGGCGGCGCTTTCGGCGGCGGCTGGACGTGGGGGGGCGTTGCGTGTGCTTCGTAGCGGGGGGTTTGGGGTATTGGGTTCCACCGCGGGGGTGACGGTGGCACCTCGTCGGCGTAGACCTCCGGCTGGACGCTGGGACATGCCGCACGCTCCTCGTAGTTGGGGGTAATTTATACCACCGTGGGGTTGATGGTATTACCTCTTCGACGCCTCGCTGCTCGTCCCTGGGATTCAGGTCCCCTCGGGGAGTGCGTAGCACTTCGGTCGCCTCGGGTTGCGGCACCTCTTCCCACATCATGGGGCTCTCCCACAGGGCCTTCTCCTCTTCCTCGGCTGCCCGTAGACGCTCCTCCCACTCAGCGGCTGCTGCTGGGTGGGCCTGTCGGCGCTCCTCCTCCTTCTTACTCAGGTTCTGGAGCCATCCTTCGAGTCCTTGTCCTTGCTGTTCAAACTTACTCATGTTGCTGCTGCTTTGGTTTTTCTAATGGGCTGTCGGCGGTCCGCCTTGCACCATGAAACCTCGGTTTCTCGCCTTCCTTTTTGGCCGGTACCGCAATTTCTTTCTGCTTTCCTCTTACGGTACAGCTCCTGCTGTGCCGTCTCTTCCCTTTCTTCGGCGAATTGGACGTTGGCTTATTCTTTCTCACTCCCACACGCCTCTTCCGTTGCCGTTTCATCGTTTGAATTTCCCGCTGCAGCCGTTGTAACAGAATTTGAATTTTCGTTGCTGGCGTTACTGCTTCAGATCGCTGCTTCAGATCGCTGACGTGTGTGAACCGTATTTTGTTGATGCCTTGTCGGCGTATCTTACAGATAACTGGTGACACAAAATCGGTAATTTGGTAAGGTCCGTCATACCTGGGAGCTAATTTTGCGGCAAATCCTTCGGCCGCTTTTGACAGGTGATGCTCCTTGGCCCAGACCACATCGCCTACCACTGGATTCCACTCGTCTCCGCAGATTGTAATATCTAGCCTGGTCTTGTGCAACCTTTTCCATGTTCCTGCGCACGATCTCGAACATTTCTTTGAGCTTTCTAGCGGTTTCATTTGGTGTTTCCACTTCTCTTCCTGTGCCGATTGTTTCTTGGTCGTACAGAGCGTTGGGCAATCGTGGCTCTCGACCTTGCGTGAGAAAGGCTGGCGAGTATCCTGTAGATTCGGATACGCTCGAGTTTACGGCCAACATTATTTCCGGCCACCTCTCATCCCAACATCTCTGATTTATTCCCGCGAACTGAGCTATCATCGTTTTGACTGTACGGTTGGCTCTTTCTGTCGGATTCTCCTGTGGCGTATATGGCGCCGTAAATTGTTGCCTGATTCAAGAATCTCTTAAAGACTTTACTGGTGAACTGCCCTCCATTGTCAGTGATTACCACTTTCAGGGCCCCAAACCTTGAGATGATCCGTTCTCTAAACGCCTTCTGTAAAGATTCGGCCGTTGCTGCGCGTAAAGGCACCAGTTCCGTCCACTTTGAAAACCTGTCGATGAGCACCAGCAGCATCTGGTTTCCATGCTTGGATCTGGGAATGGTCCGACAAAATCAGCACATACTGTTGCCCATGGCTCCTCTGGGATCTGGGTCAACATTTTCCCCGCTGCCTGGAGCTGGTTTGGCTTGTATTTCATGCACACCTCGCACTTCCTGACGTGGCTTCTGGCATCTCTATGCATCCCGGGCCAGTAATACCTGGCTGCTATCCGTGCTATGGTTTTTCGGCTTCCAACGTGTCCTGCCGAAGGTGAGTCGTGGTTTTCCTTTATGACGGCCTCCCTCGCTGCTTTCGGCACGCACAGCTTCCAAGCTGCCACATCTTCGCTTCCTGCTCGGTGGGGAATATGACGGTATACGTTGTCGCCTTCCATCACATAATCCGGGAACTTTTGTGGCTGCGTTTTTATTTTTTCGCGCATGCTTTTGGTCCAGTTGCAGCTCTCAACGTTCTCTGCTGGTATGTCCTTCGCTCTTCGCAACTTCTCGGGCAGCGGCTGTCTTGACAACGCGTCTGCTACTATGTTTAGCTGTCCTTTTCTGTATGATATTTCAAAATCATACTGCTGCAGCTCCAACGCCCATCTAGCGACCCTTCCTGATGGGCTTTCAATACTGTTCAGCCATTTCAGCGCCATGTGGTCGGTCACCACCTTAAAATGGTACCCCTCAAGGTATGGCTTCAGCTTTCTTACCGCCCACACAATGGCCAAGCATTCCATCTCCGTGGTTGAGTAATTCTTCTCCGCTCCGTTAAGTGTTCTGCTTGAGTATGATATCACTTTCTCGCCTTCTTCCGTTGACTGGGTTAAAATGGCACCAATTCCATAGTCGCTAGCGTCTGTTTGTAGCACGAACATTTTACTGAAATCAGGACAGGCTAGCACCGGGTCGGCTACTAGTCTGGCCTAGACTTCTTCAAAGGCCTGCTGGTGTTCCTGTGTCCATACCCATTTTGTGCCCTTGTGAAGCAGGTCGTGCGAAGTCTGACACAAATCTCCGATACCACGATGCGACGCCTAAGTATTGCCTAAGCTCGCGAACCGTCAATGGCGGTTTGAGTTCGGCTATGGCTGCCACTTTTTCGGGATCCGTGTACAGCAGCTCGCTCCTGAAAAATTGGCACTTATCTGCGTTTATCCTTAAGTTTGCTTATTTCAGGCGTCGAAAAACCTCTCTCAGGTTCTGTGTGTGCTCTTCCAACGTGCGGCCGATTACTATGATGTCGTCCTGATATGCGAACGCGTGTGGAGACATTTCTGGCCCAATCACCTGATCCAGCGCTCGTTGGAAAGTTGCTGAGGCTGAATGTAAGCCAAACGGCATCACCTTCCACTGGAAAAGTCCTTTTCCTGGCACCGTGAAGGCCGTGAATTGCCTGCTGCCTTCTTCCAAGGGGATCTGCCAATACCCATCTTTAAGATCCAGACTGCTTATGAATCGTGCTTCCCAGAGTTGGTCCAAGATATAGTTTATCCTGGGCATGGGGTATGCGTCCTTTATCGATTTAGCGTTAATCTGTCTGAAATCGACACACAGTCTCCACTGGCCTGTTTTCTTTTTCACCATCACGATTGGAGAGCTGTATGGACTTCTCGAGTGTTCTATGCAGCCCATTTGGAGAATCGTCTACTTTCGCATTTATCTCTCCTTGTACTCTCGGGTTCTTTGTTTGATTGGCTTGTCGTCCTTCATTGTTATTCGGTGGAGGGCTACGTTGGATGCTCCGCTCATCGTACGGAATTCTGCGAGTTCGGTCTCTAGGAATTTCTTGGTGTCGTTTTCCTCCAGTGTATTTTGTACCACTGCTAGCGACAACCTTTCCTCTAGCCATCCGTTGTTCTGTGTTTTGGTTTTTTTTTTGTATTTTTTGTCAGTCTGATCTTCTACTATTTTCACCTATTAGAATGACAAATTGATGACATTTTTTCATAAAATACAGTTAAACATGTTAAACTACTTTAAAAAACCTTTTAGAATGACAAATTGATGACATTTTTTCATAAAATACAGTTAAACATGTTAAACTACTTTAAAAAAAAAAAAAAAAAAAGCGATCAAGTCGTGGCAAAAAAGTAAAGAAAACAACACAAATAAGGCGATGGAAAAAATGTAGAGTACAACACGTAGCGAAAGACACAGTGCGTTTACTGCGAGTGCTTAAAAACTATACACTTTTTTGACTTCAAAAAATCTTAAAACACATTATTGTTTTTTGTATACTTTATTTTGCTTATGCTACTTTATAAAACTTGCAAAAGAAATGGAAAAATAAAAAGTTAGGGAAGACCGGGGCTAGTTGGACCCTTGGGCAAGTAGAAAAAATGCATTTTTAATTACTTTAAATTACTCTAGAGCTGCCATCTTTTTATGGTGTATGTGCACTGTGAATACCAACTCACAAACAAAGTTTCATTGAAATGGTAAAGTTATTTTGACAAGTATAAAAGATTTTCTGTTTTTTATAGTAAATTTGTACTATTTCACATCTCTAAGTTTGTGTTTTTTCCACCATTTAATGTGGTTTTTTCTCAAAGGTAAATTCACCATTTTTACATGCATCTGTAAGCTATAAAAACAGCCCACTCTTTAATTTGTCCGTTAATTCTAATATTACAAAGCTTGGAAAAAGCAACGGGGCTAGTTGGACCTTTTTCAATGGTGTAAATTGGTCCCCTAGATTTATTCCTTGGCGTGTGCCAGTCAATTAGTATTGTGTGAACAAACAAAAATTTCTCCCGATTTACAATAATTACACTCTGTTACTATTTTTGAAACTAAAATTTCGTGCAATACAAACTTACCAAACTGGTTTTACTGATGAGAACTTACAAAAGAAACAAATAGAAGAACCGAAGAACCCGTAATGAAATTAATTGTTTTATCCCTTATCAACGTATAAATGACTATTACTGACCAAAGTACAGTAATAAAAAAGATTTATCAAAAGAAACAGTCTTTTTTTTTAAAGGACCCAACTTGCCCGCACAAGGTTCCAACTTACCCCGTACCTGGGGCAACTTGGCACTTTTGACAACACCCTATAAATGCTCTGCCACTCTTGAAGGACTGCTTAGATTGGTTTAAAAAAAAATTCATGAATGTAGCTGAATGTTCATCTGATACTATGGTGCTTACCATTTTTTTTTTAACATACGACACTAAGCCAGAAAAAATATATAAGTGAAAAAGGTGCCAACTAGCACCGGTCTCCCCTTATTACTATAGTTAAGTCAGGCAAAAACTTTAAAGTATTATGATTAAAGCTTTATGCTCGCCTGAACGTCAAACCTAAAAACACTTTAAAGAGACTTGTCCTTTTAAACCCAGAACATAAATGGAAAAGGTCAACACTTTCAATTTTATCAATATATAATTTTATTAAATAACGTAACATGACATATTGTGTTGCATTAAGCATTCACCCGAGGTAGACGTGTTTCCGATCGCTCCGCCGAGTGAACGGGAAAAACTAACTTATTTAAATAAATAGCGAAAAGACGCTGGCAGCAATGCCAAACAACAAGGGCTCTCTTCCCTAACAAATCTAATAACAAATACAAAGATTTAAATAAATTAAACTAAATAACAATGTACGTTATTGAAAAGTGCCAACAGCAAGCCAGTGAATCAAAGTCGTGTACAACAACAACAGCAGCAAGACGCGCGTCGACTGTCTTCGCTTCAACTGTCTTCGTCTTCGAAAAATAATGCATACCTAGCAATTGTCTCATCGGAGACAGGTAATAACACAACAACAAATGCAATGTCGCCGCCCGCTACTGAGAGAGCTCGGTCTCTTGACCACTCCCCAGAGAAAACGCACAGAATTCCAGGGTATCTATTCCGATTTATTCTACTATGGCTGCTGGCCACGAGCTCTACAATTATTCCGCCGTTCTCGCTCCGCTACCTCGTCGCTGTGGGCTCGACCACTGCCTGCCGCAGGCGCTCCTCGTAGTCCTCGACGCCTTGCTGTCTGCCCTGCGAGATCCTTGTCTCGCCTTGCTGCTGGTCCCGGTTGCTCACGGGTCTCAACCTCGTGTGCCTGCTCGGCTTGGCCGCTCTCGATGTCCTCGCCGTGCCTAGTCGCACGCCCTGGGGTCTCTCGAGGTCCTTGCGCCTTCTCTGCACTCGTCCTGGCCGCTCTCGATGTCCTCGCCGTGCCTCGTCGCACGTGCTGGGGTTCCTCGAGGTCCTTGCGCCTTCTCTGCACTCGTCCTGGCCGCTCTCGATGTCCTCGCCGTGCCTCGTCGAACGTCCTGGGGTTCCTCGAGGTCCTTGCGCCTTCTCTGCTCTCGGTCTGGCCGCTCTCGACGTCCTCGCCGTGCCTCGTCGCACGTCCTGGGGTTTCTCGAAATCCTTGCCGCTCTAGGACTCTCGGTGGTCAGCCTCTGGCTTCCAAAGCATACGCCTTTCGCCTTGATCGCCTAGATCAAGCCCGTAAGTCTCTGGGCCGATCTGGTTCAAGGATTCGCTTCTTCGAGCTCTGCCTTTCTAACTACGGAACATCCGCACCAGGATCGCCTCAAGCCCGTGAGTCTTTGAGGTCGACCGCTGATTCTAGGATTTAATCCTTGTAGTCCCTGATCACTTCTGTCTGCTGCCTGTTGTTCGTGCTCCTGCTGCTCCCTCTGCACGGGTACTGGTCCCTGCTCCTGGGCTGGGCCTCCTTTTATAGGCCGATCTTGTCCTGTTAATTCTCGGCGTCTCCCTTTCCTCAGGTCCAAGGTCCACGTTTTACCGTAAGTCCTTGTTTGACCTCTGCGCACGGCATCACACATTTCCATCCTGGTACCGTTATTTCTCGGCGCCTCCTTATGCCTGGGTCCGAGGTCCATGCCCCTACCGTTAATTAGCGGCGCCTCCTTACAGCCGTATCTTCGGCCTGAATTCGCCGCAAATCCGGTATCTGGGTTCGCCCGGTGTGAACAGCGCATTTGTTTGTGAGGAGTTATTTAACTCCTCACATTCTGCACTTTCTTCGGGAACAAATAGGACTCAGTCCTATTTCGTGTCGACCTCCACTTCGCATTTTAAACTTCCCACTCCTCCGTCATCCTCTTCCATGTCGATTCTCCTTTTACCTCGTCTGGTCACTCTGTTTAATCGAGATCGATTGCTCATTCGATTTGCATTGTCGTGGCTTTGGGGACTAATCGATTATCATACATCGATACGGTAGTCCATCTCTGCCGCACAATCTCATGCGTAAGTTTTTATCTCAACTTTCCCTTATTTTCCTTTGCTTTCTCTTGCCCTTTCTTCGGCCGCCAAACTCATCGTATTGTCACCGTCCTCCTTTTATGTATATGTGAGTGCATATTTGCATTTGAATACTCTGCCGGCTCACATTGTTTACCTTTTTTTTTTTTTTGAGGTGGCAAACTTTTTCTTTTTTTTTTAAGTGAAGTTTTAATACCCAAATTATAAAAGGGTTAAGTGTGATTCAAATAAAGATTTTATTCATAAACCCTTATGCCTTTTGGGCTCACTCGTACACGCCACTTGCGTGCACCTCTCTCCACCACCACACACCTCTTGCCCCCTCGTCGCCTTGTCTCACTCACCGTAGCTGCCTCCTCGATGTCTTCTGGCCACTGCGCTCTTGGGACCTCCTTCCAGGTCCGAGTTGGTGTGTGGACATAGCCTTTCGACCTGGGCTGTCCACCGGGTCCGGCCAGACCCACGGTTCTTGTCGAGACGAGGACAATGTGCTATTTGTGGTTGTCGGAGTCGGCGGCGTTGCTGTCGGTAAGGGGGTCGGTGTCGGCGACGGCTAAAATTGACGGCCGAATGCTCCCATCGTCGTCTCCTCGCGTCCTGCTGGCCACGTCCAAGTGACCACCTGCTGGAACCACCTAACCCCATCCGCCACGAATGAGTTCAGCTGCTGCTCAACGTGGGCCACTGGGATCTCCATCCGATGCTGCTGCTCCTGCCTCGGCGGCGCTTTCGGCGGCGGCTGGACGTGGGGGGCGTTGCGTGTGCTTCGTAGCGGGGGGTTTGGGGTATTGGGTTCCACCGCGGGGGTGACGGTGGCACCTCGTCGGCGTAGACCTCCGGCTGGACGCTCGGACATGCCGCACGCTCCTCGTAGTTGGGGGTAATTTATACCACCGTGGGGTTGATGGTATTACCTCTTCGACGCCTCGCTGCTCGTCCCTGGGATTCAGGTCCCCTCGGGGAGTGCGTAGCACTTCGGTCGCCTCGGGTTGCGGCACCTCTTCCCACATCATGGGGCTCTCCCACAGGGCCTTCTCCTCTTCCTCGGCTGCCCGTAGACGCTCCTCCCACTCAGCGGCTGCTGCTGGGTGGAGCCTGTCGGCGCTCCTCCTCCTTCTTACTCAGGTTCTGGAGCCATCCTTCGAGTCCTTGTCCTTGCTGTTCAAACTTACTCATGTTGCTGCTGCTGCGGTTTTTCTAATGGGCTGTCGGCGGTCCGCCTTGCACCATGAAACCTCGGTTTCTCGCCTTCCTTTTTGGCCGGTACCGCAATTTCTTTCTGCTTTCCTCTTACGGTACAGCTCCTGCTGTGCCGTCTCTTCCCTTTCTTCGGCGAATTGGACGTTGGCTTATTCTTTCTCACTCCCACACGCCTCTTCCGTTGCCGTTACATCGTTTGAATTTCCCGCTGCAGCCGTTGTAACAGAATTTGAATTTTCGTTGCTGGCGTTACTGCTTCAGATCGCTGCTTCAGATCGCTGACGTGTGTGAACCGTATTTTGTTGATGCCTTGTCGGCGTATCTTACAGATAACTGGTGACACAAAATCGGTAATTTGGTAAGGTCCGTCATACCTGGGAGCTAATTTTGCGGCAAATCCTTCGGCCGCTTTTGACAGGTGATGCTCCTTGGCCCAGACCACATCGCCTACCACTGGATTCCACTCTCGTCTCCGCAGATTGTAATATCTAGCCTGGTCTTGTGCAACCTTTTCCATGTTCCTGCGCACGATCTCGAACATTTCTTTGAGCTTTCTAGCGGTTTCATTTGGTGTTTCCACTTCTCTTCCTGTGCCGATTGTTTCTTGGTCGTACAGAGCGTTGGGCAATCGTGGCTCTCGACCTTGCGTGAGAAAGGCTGGCGAGTATCCTGTAGATTCGGATACGCTCGAGTTTACGGCCAACATTATTTCCGGCCACCTCTCATCCCAACATCTCTGATTTATTCCCGCAAACTGAGCTATCATCGTTTTGACTGTACGGTTGGCTCTTTCTGTCGGATTCTCCTGTGGCGTATATGGCGCCGTAAATTGTTGCCTGATTCAAGAATCTCTTAAAGACTTTACTGGTGAACTGCCCTCCATTGTCAGTGATTACCACTTTCGGGGCCCCAAACCTTGAGATGATCCGTTCTCTAAACGCCTTCTGTAAAGATTCGGCCGTTGCTGCGCGTAAAGGCACCAGTTCCGTCCACTTTGAAAACCTGTCGATGAGCACCAGCAGCATCTGGTTTCCATGCTTGGATCTGGGAATGGTCCGACAAAATCAGCACATACTGTTGCCCATGGCTCCTCTGGGATCTGGGTCAACATTTTCCCCGCTGCCTGGAGCTGGTTTGGCTTGTATTTCATGCACACCTCGCACTTCCTGACGTGGCTTCTGGCATCTCTATGCATCCCGGGCCAGTAATACCTGGCTGCTATCCGTGCTATGGTTTTTCGGCTTCCAACGTGTCCTGCCGAAGGTGAGTCGTGGTTTTCCTTTATGACGGCCTCCCTCGCTGCTTTCGGCACGCACAGCTTCCAAGCTGCCACATCTTCGCTTCCTGCTCGGTGGGGAATGTGACGGTATACGTTGTCGCCTTCCATCACGTAATCCGGGAACTTTTTGTGGCTGCGTTTTTATTTTTTCGCGCATGCTGTTGGTCCAGTTGCAGCTCTCAACGTTCTCTGCTGGTATGTCCTTCGCTCTTCGCAACTTCTCGGGCAGCGGCTGTCTTGACAACGCGTCTGCTACTATGTTTAGCTGTCCTTTTCTGTATGATATTTCAAAATCATACTGCTGCAGCTCCAACGCCCATCTAGCGACCCTTCCTGATGGGCTTTCAATACTGTTCAGCCATTTCAGCGCCATGTGGTCGGTCACCACCTTAAAATGGTACCCCTCAAGGTATGGCTTCAGCTTCCTTACCGCCCACACAATGGCCAAGCATTCCATCTCCGTGGTTGAGTAATTCTTCTCCGCTCCGTTAAGTGTTCTGCTTGAGTATGATATCACTTTCTCGCCTTCTTCCGTTGACTGGGTTAAAATGGCACCAATTCCATAGTCGCTAGCGTCTGTTTGTAGCACGAACATTTTACTGAAATCAGGACAGGCTAGCACCGGGTCGGCTACTAGTCTGGCCTAGACTTCTTCAAAGGCCTGCTGGTGTTCCTGTGTCCATACCCATTTTGTGCCCTTGTGAAGCAGGTCGTTGAGTGGCTTCACAATTCGTGCGAAGTCTGACACAAATCTCCGATACCACGATGCGACGCCTAAGTATTGCCTAAGCTCGCGAACCGTGAATGGCGGTTTGTACAGCAGCTCGCTCCTGAAAAATTGGCACTTATCTGCGTTTATCCTTAAGTTTGCTTGTTTCAGGCGTCGAAAAACCTCTCTCAGGTTCTGTGTGTGCTCTTCCAACGTGCGGCCGATTACTATGATGTCGTCCTGATATGCGAACGCGTGTGGAGACATTTCTGGCCCAATCACCTGATCCAGCGCTCGTTGGAAAGTTGCTGAGGCTGAATGTAAGCCAAACGGCATCACCTTCCACTGGAAATTTATTTATTAAAGTTCTTCCTAACGCTACAAGTATAAAACTTATAATTTAATGCGCTAGTCACACAGGACAAATTAATTTGTAATCAATATTTTAATTAAGTACTACAACAAATTTAAATTATACTTATATTAAAGCTTAAGTTAGGGTCGCTTTGTTTTTTATGTTATATTTGATTCTTTTAAATGTGAAATTAGTTTATCTTTAAACTGCGCTGCGCTGCTAATACTTTTTAGGGAGTTTGGAAGTTGGTTCCATAACCTTATAGCGTTTATAAAAAATTGCCTTTCAGAGAGTAGTGATCTGTGCCTTATCTGAATAATAATGTTTGCTCTTCGCGATGCGGAGAATCTAAGTGTTTCATAGAGATAGCTTGGTTCTTTATTAAAAATTAGTTTTTGCAAGTACACTAACACCCTCATTTTCAACCAGTCTGCCAAGTGTAGTTCAAATATTTTGTAAGCAAATCTAGAGACGTGATCAAATCGTTGCAAATTAAATACAAATCTTGCAATACTGTTGAACGCTATTTTAATTTTGTGCTGGCTGACTGAATCACAGTTCGCAAACACTTCGACCCCATAGAATAGAGTTGGGACCAGGCACGATTTGGCTAGTAGCAAACGTATATTTGTGGGTAAAGAGTTTTTAACGGAAGAGATAGATCTAAGTAACCCATACGTCTTTCCTACAGCTGCTAACATGGTTAACATGGTCACTCCAGCTCAGCGTACTGTTGAAAACAAAACCCAAGTTGGTAGCTTTATCAACGTACTTAATAGGAATGGCGTTTAGAATTAAGGGCTGGATCAGATCACTGTTTATTTTATTTTTGTAAATTATTAGGCACTGGGATTTCGCCGGATTAAGTCCTAGGCCATTATTTTTGGCCCAGTTACTAATTTGGACAAGTTCACTATTACATATATTTACACATTCATTTATTCTAGTTAGGGGACGACTCACATACATCTGGACATCATCTGCATACATATGAACATTACAATTAGACAACACGGAGGGAAGGTCATTTACATAAAGAGTAAACAATAACGGACCAAGAACAGAACCTTGAGGCACACCACGTTTTAGAAATACAAACGAAGACGAGACATTTGACATTACAACAGATTGACGACGATTAAGTAAATACGAGGACATGAGTTTGACGGCTGTGTTTGAAAATTGAAATTGAGTTTTCAATTTGGCACATAAAACATCGTGATTAACCGTGTCAAAGGCTTTACTAAAGTCGAGAAGTACAAGAAGCGTCACATGGGATTTGTCAGCATAGTCACGTATATCGTTCGAAATTTTTATAATTGCTGAAGTGCAACTGCGGTTTTTCCGGAATCCGGATTGACTTTGATTTAGCAAAGCATTTTCGTGCACAAACGAATTAATTTGGGTTGCCATTATGTTTTCAAAGGCCTTTGATAAATAAGGAAGAATAGAAATGGGCCTGTATTCTTTGTTTGCCTTAGGGACGGGGACAATTTTGGCGATTTTCCAACAGTCTGGGAACATAGATGTCGTGAAGGCAGTATTAAAAATGTGCGTAATAAATCGTAAGAGTTTCGGAAGTAATATTTTTAAAAATTTTGGGTTCATATCGTCAAGTCCAACAGCGTTCGATTTGATTTTAAGAATATTGACAAGCACTTCACACTGATTGACACACACAAATCTAAACCTATTATCACAGAAATGTTCAGGTACTGATCTCAGGTACATATTGTTATTGCAGATTTCAGGTACATTGCATTCTGACAGCCTTATGCTCAGTTCTTCTATGTCAACATCCTGTACAGCTGTTACTTTTTGTTTACCTATTCCTAATGACTTGATTTCTTTCCATGTTTGCCTAGTTGAAGTTGAATTTTTGAATCTACGACTACAAAGTTTGTCTTCGCAGATTCAATAAGTTTCGTCACGGTCTGTCTTAGTAACTTAAAGTGCCCGTGGTGTTGTGGAGTCCTATACCTTTTCCACTTTTGGAAAGAATCATTTCGAGCTTTAATTGCCTGCTTAATTTCATTATTAAACCATGGTTTAACTGAGTATTTGATCACTTTGCTTTTGATTAGAACAAATGTATCATACAGGTAGCTGATGTTGTTTTGAAGTATTGTGAGCTGTTGGTCTACCGTTGAAGATATGAGGATATTATTCCAGTTACATCTGTCAAGTTCGGCCATAAGCAGGTCGTAGTCAATGTTCTTAAAGTCTCTAAACACTATTAATTCGTCATTGTATTGCAGGTCAAAGTTGTAGGTCAAATATATAAGGTCATGTTTTGAGAACGAAGGCACGATAAGTTGGTCATACAAATATACGTTTTCAATGTCAGTAACAAAGAAGACATCTAACAAAGAGCTGCATGTTTTGCTGAAATGTGTTGGAAACACAGAGTTTACTAATTTTAAATCTAATGACTCCATTTCGCTTTTGAGATGTGTTTCCCTCAACATGTTGCTATTGAGATCACCAGCTAATAAAATGTCTGCATAACTTAAAGAAATATCTGATAGTAGATTAATAACCTCGTTATAATTAATATTGCAACGTGCGCGATAAATGCATCCGATAAGAATTTTCTTTGCTGTAAAATGATTAATAATTTCAAGAAATAAATATTCAATAGGGCTATTATCGGAATGCTTACATATAAACTTGCACTTTAATTTTTTACTAACATATATTGCTACACCCCCTCCATGACTGACACGATCCGCACGGTAAACATTGTATCCATCACATGAAATTAACGTATCACAGACATCTTTAACAAACCACGTTTCAGATACACATATGACGTCTACACCAGAATTCACAAACATATATTTGAACTCTTCAATTTTTCTTGTCAGACTTTGAGCGTTTAAGTGGCAAACTTTAAGGCCAGATCTCTGTTTTGTAATAAGTCGCAAAAGGGTATGGCTATTCGAGACTTCTAAATTGTCTTCCATTTCAAATGTTTAAACAAAATTATCAGTTGCGCACGCGTTATGTATGAAACAAAACATTGATAAGACATAACAAAGCACATAAAGTAAACAAAGCGACCTACATTAATTTTAAATCTAATAAATATAATAATACAATATGATCTAACAATATGATAAATTGAATGAGACAGATTATTCTCGAAATAAATTGAGAAAAAATTAAGAGCGAAACCCAACTCTATTTCCGTTGGCTGCAGTCCCAGTTTCAGTTTTGTTTGTAGGTAATGACGAGGAGTTGGAAGAGAGGGGGAGGAGTGAAGAGTTCCGACTTCATGCTCTTGAGCAAGCGCCGACAGTTCATCCATTCGCTCAATCCGAAAATAGTGCTCCCGTCCAGTGCATCGGACGTGGACTAAGCCTCCGCGGGTAAAAACAGCGTTGAGAGTTTTAATCTTTTTCAAACGCATCGCCTCTTTAAAGATAAGGTAATGCTCTCTTAAGAGCTGCTCATTTACGTACACCGCTGCCGTTGAATCGAGGCCCATCATGCGCAAGCTCAGTTGTTGTTTTGTCTCGCGCCGGTAAGACCCTATGGAACGTAACAAAGCTATTTTTTCTCGGACAGAATCAAGCTTTATCAGAATAATCGGGTCGACCGTAGTATTCTGTGTCTTCCGTGCTCGGTAAATATCTCGGATTCTAGGCGGCGGCGTGAGTTTAAGTGAGAAGCACAATTGGTTGAAATACGTTTTAAGGTTTTCTCCTTCTATGTAAGGTACTCCGTGCATACGTAACTCACTTGCGTTGTTTACCATGTGTTGAGAGGCCAATTTGGTCTCTACTCCTCCCACTCTGTCCCGCAGTGCGCGCAGTTCTCCAACCTCCCGCTCCAGATTATTTGTGCGCTCTTGCATCTGTTTTCTATGTAAGCGCAGGTCGGCCACTTCGAGCTCCAGGCTCGTGACCCGTACAACCACGCGTTTGACCTCATCGGAGATCAAATCAATACGCTTCGAAAGTCCATCGATGATCCGCAGCTCAGCCTCTTGTACAACGGTTGACATCTGTTGAGTCTGCTCTTGGAGGTGCACCTTCAGCAGCTCCAACATTTGGGGGGAGATGGCATCGGAGAGGCGTTCGTTAGCGGCGCCCGTGTTGTTGCGAAGACGCTTTCCAGTGCCACTTGAAGACATTATTTTGTTGTTGTGTAGTTGCAGAACCGTTGAAAACGCACGAGTGTGTGTGTGTTGCACTGCCGTTTTGCAGTCCTTTTCCTGGCACCGTGAAGGCCGTGAATTGCCTGCTGCCTTCTTCCAAGGGGATCTGCCAATACCCATCTTTAAGATCCAGACTGCTTATGAATCGTGCTTCCCAGAGTTGGTCCAAGATATAGTTTATCCTGGGCATGGGGTATGCGTCCTTTATCGATTTAGCGTTAATCTGTCTGAAATCGACACACAGTCTCCACTGGCCTGTTTTCTTTTTCACCATCACGATTGGAGAGCTGTATGGACTTCTCGAGTGTTCTATGCAGCCCATTTGGAGAATCGTCTACTTTCGCATTTATCTCTCCTTGTACTCTCGGGTTCTTTGTTTGATTGGCTTGTCGTCCTTCATTGTTATTCGGTGGAGGGCTACGTTGGATGCTCCGCTCATCGTACGGAATTCTGCGAGTTTGGTCTCTAAGAATTTCTTGGTGTCGTTTTCCTCCAGTGTATTTTGTACCACTGCTAGCGACAACCTTTCCTCTAGCCATCCGTTGTTCTGTGTTTTGGTTTTTTTTTGTATTTTTTGTCAGTCTGATCTTCTACTATTTTCACCTATTAGAATGACAAATTGATGACATTTTTTCATAAAATACAGTTAAACATGTTAAACTACTTTAAAAAACCTTTTAGAATGACAAATTGATGACATTTTTTCATAAAATACAGTTAAACATGTTAAACTACTTTAAAAAACAAAAACAAATAAGGCGATGGAAAAAATGTAGAGTACAACACGTAGCGAAAGACACAGTGCGTTTACTGCGAGTGCTTAAAACCTATACACTTTTTTGACTTCAAAAAATCTTAAAATGCATTATTGGTTTTTGTATACTTTATTATGCATAATTCGCTAAAACTTGCAAAAGAAATGGAAAAATAAAAAGTTAGGGGAGACCGGGGCTAGTTGGACCCTTGGGCAAGTAGAAAAATGCATTTTTAATTTAACTTTAAATTACTCTAGAGCTGCCATCTTTTTATGGTGTATGTGCACTGTGAATACCAACTCACAAACAAAGTTTCATTGAAATGGTAGAGTTATTTTGACAAGTATAAAAGATTTTCTGTTTTTTTATAGTAAATTTGTACTATTTCACATCTCTAAGTTTGTGTTTTTTCCACCATTTAATGTGGTTTTTTCTCAAAGGTAAATTCACCATTTTTACATGCATCTGTAAGCTATAAAAACAGCCCACTCTTTAATTTGTCCGTTAATTCTAATATTACAAAGCTTGGAAAAAGCAACGGGGCTAGTTGGACCTTTTTCAATGGTGTAAATTGGTCCCCTAGATTTATTCCTTGGCGTGTGCCAGTCAATTAGTATTGTGTGAACAAACAAAAATTTCTCCCGATTTACAATAATTACACTCTGTTACTATTTTTGAAACTAAAATTTCGTGCAATACAAACTTACCAAACTGGTTTTACTGATGAGAACTTACAAAAAGAAACAAATAGAAGAACCGAAGAACCCGTAATAAAATGTATAGTTTTATCCCTTATCAACGTATAAATGACTTTAACTGACCAAAGTACAGTAATAAAAACGTTTTATTCAAAGAAAAAGTCTTTTTTAAAGGGCCCAACTTGCCCAGCACAAGGTTCCAGCTTACCCCGTACCTGAAGCAAGTTGGCACCTTTGACAACACCCTATAAAATGCTCTACCACTCTTGAAGGACTGCTTAGATTGGTTTGAAAAAATCATGGATGTAGCTGAATGTTCATCTGATACTATGGTGCTTTCCATTTTTTTTTTAACATTCGCCATTTAACCAGAAAAAATTCATAAGTGAAAAAGGGTCCAACTAGCCCTGGTCTCCCCTACCATTGTTTTTATCAACTTTTCTTCAAGTGTTTAAGAGTAAGTGAAAAAAACCGAAAAATTGAAAAATTTTGTGTCGAGCTCTTGCTGACAAATTACTTATCGAATTCAAATTATCTGTAATGCAAAGGTAAAGAATAATTTTTTGGTAGTGATAATTGGTATCAAGCATCCAAATCGGCCGACTACAACCCGAGATATGAAGAAATCTAGTAAAGGCCATTGAACATTTTTTTCTTAAACATAAAAAAATCGTTAAAAAAAATTCGCTTAAAAATTTTTTTTTTTTTTTTACTTGAAGTAGAACTCCAATTCTACCAGAAAAAATCTTTTTATGTTGTAACTTAGTCTTGTAAAAGTTACATTTACAAATATCTCGCGAAACCGATCAGCTTAGGTCTCTTCAGTTCTGTTTGCGTCACCATTTTCATCAAACCTGTGACCTCTTGGGGCTCACTGTGCACATAATTCATTTTTATTAAGCTGTACGGTTTTTATAAGTTCAACACCTTCAAACAAGCCATCTCGTTTATTTTCTAAAAATTTTCCTACACTAGAATTACCCAATCTTTTATGCCACAATTGGTACATTATACTAGGTCGATTTGTAGTCTATGAACAATTTTAAGCAATATTGACAAAGAAACTAATGGTCTTAAATCATGTGTGACCCTCCCCAAACGCGAAAGAAAAATACGATTTTTTTGAAAAAAGCCAATTCAAAAATATTTTAAAAGGTATAATCCGAAATATGATTAGGGGCCTTCTAAAATAAAAAGTAATGCCACATTGTGCTAACTACATGGCTTATATATGTGACTTATTAAAACATAACTTGTGTCCTTAGAAAAAATATTCTGTTGACTCGGCCAATATGAAGCCCGAAACAATTGCGCATTCTAGATGGTTAACAAAGGCCAAAAAATTACTAAGACTATACGTTAGCACGTTTTGCCTATAATTTATGTAAAATTTAAAAATGTTAAATGTAAAATGTAACAATAATTTACATTGATAGTGAAAACAAATCAGCAGCGCCACCATTAACTTGACACATTCCGTATAACTTTCTTCAGAAACACATAAAAAAACCGCAAATACCACAAAATCCCATGCCACTTCCAAAGCACAGAGCTCTGTATAAAACTTTTGACCAGTGTTTCTGGACGGTGTTCGAAAAAGAATCGGGATAGTGTCATGGCAGTTTATCAGAAAATACATAGACAGCAAACAAGATTTAGTAAAATTTTAAAGGTGAACAAAATATATTGATAAAGTAACCTTTTAACCAAAAAAGTCGGCGTATTCTAATTTTTCAATATATCTACTTTGACTCAAACAAAACCAGTATTTTTCATTCGCATTTGGGTCAAACGTAATTTTCGACCACTGTTTCTTTGGCATTTTTGCTATAAATTGTTTCAAGAATACGTTCCCCCCTACTCACATACCCCTTCAAATCCAGGTTACCAATTTTATTGCCATCCGGACTTAATTCTACGGACATTCCTGCATCAAGCATCTTCTTTATAGATAGTTAATTGTGCGGTATTTCCTTGCAGTACAGCACATTATGTAATGCAAAGTAGTTCCCAGAATTGTTGAGATTAACTAATCCCTTCGAAATAGCACACACAAACTCTCCACGCTTTGGAATTTTAATCGAAACACTTGGATTTAAATTCTTGTACTCGTAAAACAAGGTAATGTCGTTTACTATATGATCTGAAGCTCCCGAATCTAATTTCAACATAAATGCAATCGCACGTTCTGGCTGCGTTTTTGTGCCATCTGAGCCTGTCTCTCTCTAGCATTATTTTCAACGGGAACATTCTGGTTGCCGGCCTGCCTTTTTAAGAAGAAACAGTCTGTCTGGCCCACTGTACCACCGGATATGCGGCGAATTTATGCCGAAGATACCGCCTTAAGGAGGATCCGCTAATCAACGGTAGAAACATGGACCTTCGACCCGGTCATAAGGAGGCGCCGAGAGATAACGGTACCATACAGGAAATGTGTGGTGCCGTGCGCAGAGGTCAAACAGGACTTACGGTAAACCGTGGAACTTGGACCTGAGGAAAAGGAGACGCAGAGAAGTAACAGGACCTGGTAGGCCTATAAAAGGAGGCCCAGCCCAGGAGCAGGGACCAGTACCCGTGCAGCGGGAGCAGCAGTAGCACGAGCTACTAGCAGCAGACAGGAAGTAAGCAGGAACTACAAGGATTAAATTCTTGATCAGCGGTCGACCTCAATGACTTACGGGTTTGAGGCGATCCTGGTGCAGATGTTCTGTAGTTAAAGAGGCAGGAGTCGAAGAAGAGAATCCTTGAACCAGATCGACCCCAAAGACTCACGTGCTTCAGGCGATCTAGGTGTGGATGGTCAAGAAGGACGTGGAGGCAAAGGCACAAGGCGAAGGCACTCAGCTCAGCCTCGCCGATGGAAGCCGGAAGGAACTCACCGAGGCACTCCACGTGACCATCGGACTACGGGGTCGTCACATTAATATGCCAGTTCTGGTCCTACGTCGTCCTCCTGGGCATGGATTTCCTCAGCAGGGCAGGAGCGGCCCTGGAAATAAGTCAGCACCTCTCAACGTCCGCCACAAGGACCTCGGTTTGTTGGGACTACTTTACCGTCGAAAAATTATAATCCATAGTGCAAGAATATTTTTTAATCCTTTAAAATGCAAAACTTTAAATATCTCGAAAGAAAAAAAATATGACTTATACCACTTTCAAAATCATTGGCACATATATTAAAAAAAGTTCAGGGAAATAAAAAAGCTGTGGAGCGTGTTTCTAATCTAATTGCCTTTTGTAAATCCTTTTAAAAAATATAATTCAGAACACCTTCTCATTAAAAAGATCAAAAGTCTTAAATTATGGCTACCAGCACAAAGAGACCTATTAGGAAAAGAAACAAAGTAGGTTTAAATGCTAGTTCAGCTCAAGGAGTTATATTTCCTATAAAACTCTATCTGCAGAAGTTTTTTGAATTACCAAATGTTTACGACGACTTTGTGACTCATTTTAATCATATAAAACAGCAAGAAACATTAAATAATTTTATTAAAGGAGACATTTGGAATCTTCGTTTTCCAAAATCAACTAACTCAGTTCGTCCAGAAGGACGTGGAGTCAAGAGCAAAAGGCGTATGGCACAGCGAGGACATCGAGAGCGGCCAGGACGAGTGCAGAGAAGGCGCAAAGACCTCTAGAATTTCACGACATGCGACGAGGCACGGCGAGGACATCGAGAGCGGCCAGGACGAGTGGAGAGAAGGCGCAAGGACCTCGAGGAACCCCCAGGACGTTCGACGAGGCACGGCGAGGATATCGAGAGCGGCTAGGATGAGTGGAGAGAAGGCGCAACGACCTCGAGAGCCCCAGGATGTGCGACGAGGCACGGCGAAAACATCGAGAGCGGCCAAGACGAGGGGAGCGAAGGCGCAAGGACCTCGAGAGCCCCAGGGCGTGCGACGACGCACGGCGAGGACATCGAGAGCGGCCAGGACGAGTGGAGAGAAGGCGCAAGGACCTCGAGAACCCCAGGACGTGTGACGAGGCACGGCGAGGACATCGAGAGCGGCCAGGACAAGTAGAGAGAAGGCGCAAGGAACTCGAGAGCCCCAGGACGTGCGACGAGGCACGGCGAGGATATCGAGAGCGGCCAGGACGAGTGGAGAGAAGGCGAAAGGTTCTCGAGGACAGCCAGGACGTGCGACGAAGCATATCCAATGAAAAATCCAAGGCTTTTTTTTTATGAAATGAATGCATTGTTGGATATACAATATTTTTCGTTTGCCCATTTGAAGCGAGCACAAACAAACAATTTGGAGTTCCAACTCTTGAGCAGGCCTCGTATAGCTGTCCATGTGAACATGCGGCTTCCCCAAATTTATTCCGCATATTTGAAGCGTTTGTCCTTGCGCCTTGTTGACGCACTGGTGGTACGGGAAAAACAGTGAAAACATCACTGATTTTGGCAGCCATTCGATCGGTACGAAAAATTGCATTTGCACTTGCTTTCTTGGGAATCGCTGCTTGCGAAGGTGGACGAACAGCACACTCTGCATTAAAATTGCCGTTCAATGTGCAGGTTGCAACGAAGAGCATCTGGGTCCGCTAGCGAAGGTCATTAAGGCGTTCTGTTTGAATTATCGCATACATGTCAACAGCGTATTGGATAAAAAAGTTTGCCACATCGCATAATAAAGTTGTCTTCGAATCAGGAATCTATATAAATAATAATTAATCCCATAACCCGTTTTTTCTACGTCACGACCTATGATAAAAACATTATCAGAAAATTAAAATCATGTTTTCTTGTTTTAAAACATATACATATTAAATTGAATTCGTATATATGTAGAGTTTGTGATTATATAGTTTATTTAAATGAATATTATGCTGAGTTAACTAATAAGGGTTACAAACTTCCGAGTAATGTTTCTAGCAACTTAAGGATCTGTTTACAACAACTTTAGGCGACTTAAGCAACTGCGACAACTGTATGCGACTTTAATTAACAACTTTTAGCAACTTTAGCGTCTGATGAAAATATTGTTACCGCTTTCGACGACTCTTCTCTGCGACTGTGTCTCTCCTTATTGCTGCCTCTCTGCTCCTTGCTCCCGCTGCTCTCTTGATCGGTAAATGCCATTCGCAACGAAGCACATATGTGTACTCGCTGCTCCGCTCTGCCTTAACACCTTACATATATATTACCGGTTTGTGGATCTATCATTCGTATATTAATATGATAGCCGTCGCACAGTGGGCTAGATACCCCTTTTAGCGGAATTTAATTAATAACTCGTGTAAATGAAGAGATATTTTAATGAAAATTTAAACTTAAGTTTCTTAAACCATTGACCACGTATTCTGATTCGGTCAGTAGTTTCAAAGATGTAAGGCGAGACTTCTTTGACTTGTGCCTTAGGGCATAGATAATCAAAATCTTTTTTGGGTCGACCAATATTTGATTTTTGAATTGTACAAAATGAGCGGCGTATCAAGCCATTCACGATTTTTATTCACAAAAACCTTCTAATTATACTGGCATGCCTTCCATTTTCCTCTAAGCTTAATGATAAAATTGCTTATTTTTTTATTAATTTGATCTAATTCAAAATCAGGTATGTTTTTATTTTCCAAAATGGACCCAAAACCATATTCCTTTACAATAGCAAATTTTTTTGAGGCGTCTTTTTCGCTTAGCCACAAGGAAAATAGAATTTTCTTAGGGACTGACATTTTACCTAAAAGTGTAATAGACTTTAGAGTCGGACGAAGTTGGTTATCATTTTGGACATTTTCACACCACAAGAAGTCACACTTTACATAAATACTAAGCTTAGCTCGAATACTAGCGAATCTCGTTAGTTTTTGCCCAATAATGCCAGTAAAATATTCAACAAAAAGCTTACTAAAGCAGTTTACAAAAACTAATTTTTTAGCTACACATGGAAGGACGGGTCACAAACAAAAATTTGTAAATTAATACATACCTTATTTTAAAGGAAACAATTTTTTTTTTTGTTAAAATTCAGCGTCTTCCTTTTTTTGACTCTCAAACATGAATGACAAATTTCATCAATTTTTTTTTTAGTTACTACTGAAACGTATGTTCACTTTGACAGCTCACAGCTGATCAGGGCTGCATTTACCAGCCAAGTTTTAAACTTTTTTTGGCTAATTAGGGTATTACCTTTAATATGGTAGCATAATAAGCCAACATTTTAAAGACTTAAAATTGACTTTTATTCCACTAGATGAGGCTTCTAGCCCACTGTGCGTCGTCCCCTTTCCAAAACAATAATGGATGTTGTAATGCATCATAGCTGCGGTGAAGCTTTGAAACACCCCGTAATTCATAATTTCTTCAATGTAGCACAAAATCGCGAGATTGAAACTGGTGTCCAACAATTACAATGGCCACTTTATCAATTATTGGTGCATTAAATCGGTTTGTTTTGTCTGTCCTGATACAGATTCTGTGATCATCATACGATCGAGAGCGGTTTTAAACAATCGAATTAATTCATTGTGCTGATGTAGGAATGTTTGAAGTTCAGAAAAAATTTGTCACCTTGCACGCGCAACAATTGTACAACGCCGGTCCAATACACGATTTGCATCTCCGATAAAATAAATTTGAGAAAATTGATCATCAGCATCAGGATATGGCAATAAAGAACTAGCTCGACGATAAATCTGACCTTGAATCTGTAATATGTGTGAAATGTAAGTAGATGTTAGGTCAGAGTTCTTGAACACATCAAAAAAATTGCTGCTGAGATCACCTCATTAATCACCTTAAACGTCGGCATGAAAATGTCTCTTACAATTTTGGTCGCACCAAAAGAAGTCATTTGAAATGCCGCATTGTATTCTTGAATTTGAGACAAAAAATGATTAGATGTTTGCGACGGTCCAAAAATTAATGAATGGAGTGGATCGGGGGAGATTCAAAGATTCACTTTGCCATTAGCACAACACATGCCAGGCGTTTCACCGTGAAATTTGGCTGCATCACAATGTGGAAATCTCATCGTCATTCCACCAATATTGGCATGTTCACTATAATCTTTTTCGCTATTGTAAGCGAAAGCAGCATATTCCATCTCTTGCGCAGCACGACGTGAAAGTCGTGTCGTTCGTCTCGGTGCCTTATTTAATGGATTTGGATCTGTCGATCTATGACGACGTGCGTTTCGTAATTGTTGTTCTTGATTTTGTTGTGCGCGTTGGTCTTCACCTTGTTCCCAGATCTTCAGCGACTACGGAACGAATTTTGTTGGTGCCAAACGGGCCCTAGATGAGATGCAGCAACTCCTATCTTTGCAGAAGCATCAACACACCGTAACCCAATCAATGGCCAACGAAGGAATAAAATGGGGAGGAAAGTAAAACTGCACCTTCGTCGCGTTGTTGGAAAGACGACATTAACCTTCAAACAAATGCAAACACATACACGTACTTGACATACCTGTCTCCAGCCCACTTTCTAGTTGGTCGCCCTTTCACAACCATTCCATAGGGTCATCTTTCTCATTTGCCAATCAATCGCCTGGACTATTGGCAGCACTTGCAAGCAATATAACAAGGATTTTGCAAGTGCTGGCATCAGGAATATTTAACATCCTTCCAGCAGCGTCACAAGTGCAACAACAAGGTACGTAACATCTCAATTGACAATGTGGAACTTGTCAAGGACTACAGTCTTCCACCAGCAGCTTGGATTCTAGCCCGTGTACTGAAAGCTCGTTCTGGACCAGATGGATTTGTTTACGCCGTTAAGCTTAAGACGGCCACCGGAGAGATGACTCGTCCCATTACTAAGCTAGCAGTACTACCTAGGGCGGCCCGGGATGTTGATGAACGCATAGCAGCCGTTATATAGTTTTTTTAAATTCTTTTTGTATTGTTGAACAGTACATTTTTCTACATTAATTTGGTATTTTTCTGGCGCTGCGTCGCACTTTTGCGAGAATTTTTAGTTATTTTAAAAATATTTAACTATATTATATTATATAATATAAATCTAATACCGGATTTTTATGCCACACACCCAAAGTTCTTGTCAAAGACAAGAAGCAAAGCTTATAGCCTACGGCGCTGTTTCGATGTTTGCTAGACATCTCATCAGAACTATTTTTGCTGACTTTACCACTGCTCGGTGCTGGGTTACCAGTTGGGAATTGTAGTGTCGCAGAGAAGGCACAAAACATCTTTTAGTTTTTAGTGTTAGTATTAAGACTACAGCGTAAGAAAAAACAGAAAAGTAGTAATAACAGTCCACTCGAAGTCGGAAATAAATCATTTGTGTTCCGTGAACATCGAAGTGTTTTATTCAGCACCAATTATACTATAACGTTAGTAATAGCCCGGAGTCAAGCCACGGAGTTGATATTTCGAAACCATCATACTCACCTTTGAATCGACATACTTTATTTTTTTGTTTATTAGCAATTGACTGCTAACTTAGACTTAAACAATAGAACTAACAATGAGGCATTAAATGCAGTATACAATAACAAAAAAGTTACATGTTAGAATTCAGATAATTGTAAATTTTACACGGTAAAGAACTTTAAGTTACCTCAAGGGGACAGGATATCAGAAAAGACATTGTCATTATTACAAAGAACACCAAAAGGTTCATGTTGAGCATAGTTAGACCTACATATTGGTAAGCGCAAAGGTCGAAACGTGCGTGTAAATCTAGAAGGAATTGTAAGATCAATATAAGAACGGTAATAAGGACCCCACCCGCAAAAGAGGGACGGTGGTGAGGTGGTGAACTTATGAATAAAAATTTCATAATCGGAGACGGAAGAATTAAGCCAGGTGTTTAGTCATTTCATTTCATTTCAATTCCTACTGTTTAGATATATTCAATTAGAACTTAAATAATTGCTCTTATAGTTGCATACATTGTTATTAGTACGCTTAAGCTTAACTTTACTCTTGTTACTCTTGAATTGCTACTTTTAAGGTACATACATATTGAGCTCTGTAATTGTTACGCTCACTTTGTCACACATATTGGAATTTGCATGCTTACACATACACGCGCAATTATGCCAGCGCATTAGCTTTAAGACCAACGAATTGGAAATTAAAGATCACTTGAGAATGAGAACTGAACCAAAGCGTAGTAAGTTTATTGTCTGTCCCGTCCGTCTACGCGAGTTAGCCTCCATTTTTAATTCGACTTGGACTTTTAGTTGCTTGTGGCACAGGACCACTTTAGAAGGACGTTCCCGTTTTGGACATCCATTTTTTGGCGCCCCCAGGTGGACTTTTTCTAGACGTTTCTTTGGGATATCAACATCTTGGTTTTAACTTCGGCATTTTATTGGATTTGGAATTGGATCGATCTTGGGATTTTGACGACTTGGAACATATGGATTTTACCCTGGCCAGGAGTGCACAGGTAACAAGTGAGAGTGAATTACGAGTCATAAAGTGCTTGTTTGTTTAACAAACTTTAATAAATTTGTGGAAAACATTGTGCAGCAAAAAATAAAAATTTTCAAGCCTACGCACATGTACACATATATGCACTAAAGCATTAGAGTGGACCGTAATTCATTTTATCACTCGGTGTAAAAAATACGTATAAAATTTCAAAACCCAAAATTTACGGCCTCTGGAATATAAAAAAATTAATTTGGCTATATATAAATATTAAAAATAGTTCAATATAAATTGTGGTAACTGTTTGGGACCACCCTAATTGATTTGCACATGAAGAAGCCGTTACAGCTCGCATAATTTTGGTCTTCTTTGTGCCTAATTCCGCCAAAAGTGCCGTTGGACTTGCGTTGGAAGTGCGCATCGTTGTCGGTACAGTTGACAAATTTACTGTACAATTTATCAGTTCTCTCTTTCGTCATTTGTGCAAAGCAAAATTACCCACCCCGTTTGCATTAGTTTGCTGGCCCTTTGGTTGCTGATGCTGCGTCGGCAGCGAACTTTCGTTTGTTGTTGCTTTGACTTTGTTTGCTGTTTGGACAGTGAATTTTATTCCTTTGTCTTTGCATTATTGCTGCTTGGGCAGTGAATTTTGTGCTTTGACTTTGCGTTATTTGTATTGCTGCTTGGGCAGTGAACTTTAACGCTCATCTCACACACACACACACACATCCATATACAGTGCGTGTATTGCTTAGTGGTGTTCGGCCACTCTTGTTCGAGATTTAACCTTTCTTCACACACGCATACACATACAGTTCGTGTATTGCATAGTGGTGTTAGGCCACTCTTATTCGAAACTTGAAAGGTTAAAACACACACATACACATATTTACATAGTGCATGTGCGTCGCTTCTTGGTATTTGACCACACTTGTTGCATCAATTCCTTTAATTTTGTTTGGATAATTGTTGGCTGCTATTGGAGCAGAGTTGTACAATTATGACGGGAAAAAAGGTAAAAGGTCAAAACAGATCGCTAGGTGAAACCACTTTGAATCACATCGATACATTATTAATGCAGTATAAAAATGTTATTGCTGATATAGAACGTATTAAAACTACAGTTCAAAAATACTCATGGTACGTCGACCCAATTGAAATTGATTGCCGTTTGGAAATACTAAACCAATATGTAGAGAAAGCCTTTAAGGTTCACCAAGATTTGGATGACATTAATACAGATCTTGTGTCTCGAGCTGATTTATTAAAAAGCAAAGGTACTAGTCACCACATCATCAAGGACAATCAAGCAAATTCAACCATGATAGGCTCAACTTCTGCTCAAGGCAAAAAACTTCCTCATATGAAATTGCCAAAGTTTAGTGGGGAGTATTCTGAATATAAAAACTTCATTGGACTTTTCGAAAACCTCGTTGAAAATGACCTTTCTCTTTCAAATGTTGAAAAATTCAACTATTTATTGTCTTGCTTAGAGAAAAAGGCTTTAGGCACGGTGAAATCGTATCAAGTAACCGATTACCCAAAATCGTTAGCTGCCTTAAAAAACGTTTATGATAATAGTTGTCTTATTCTTTTTGAAAGCGTTTCAAAGCTATTTGAACTTCCGAAAATGCAAGGCCATAAGAGCCGTGTATGAGTCATTGTTGTCTTTGGGAAATGACAAACAGATTTCCAACGCTATGCTCATTCACTTAGTTATGAGCAAGGTGGATTTTACGACACGGTCAAAGTGGGAGGAGAATTTAGATTATACAAAACTGCTACTTTGGGATGATTGCGAAAAAGCCCTTAATAAAAGGTATCAGCACCTCTCTGCTGAAGAAAATTCTTCAGGAGGGGGAGCTCTTAGAGCTCAAAAATATGAGCGTTATGGTGGAAAAAAGGGAGGAAAAACTTCGCTAACAGTGGCTAAGCCAAACGAACAGCATACTCCAAAATGCTCGCTTTGCAAATCGGATGACCACTGTATACAATCTTGTTCCTCTTTTGCTGCTATCCCATTCAATAATCGTTTTAAGTTCGTTAAATTATTTCCTCTGTGTATAAATTGCCTACGAAAAGGTCACACAGTTACAACCTGCAAGTCGAGCACTTGCAGAGTCTGTTCAAAGCCGCATCATACTATATTGCATAGGTACGCAACAGAAACTCCAGTGGAATCCACTAGACAAGCTCTACCAGCACAAACTTCGACATCTAGTCAATTATCATCCGCTAATCTCGCTGCTAGTGATTCTGATCAAGTCTTATTAGCTACGGCAATAGTAAAAATAAAGGATCAGTTAGGATCTTACCATATGGCCAGAGCGCTCTTAGACTCTGGGTCTCAGGTCAATTTTATTACCGAAAACCTTGCTAATATTTTGAAATTACCCAAATCTCGCAAAGACATAAATTTAGTAGGCATAGGCAAGACAAAATCTGCCATTCGGCGCCATTCCGTTCAAACTGATATTGCCTCTCGTTTGAATTCCTTTGAAACGATGACTGAATTAAGCATTTTAAAATCTATCACGTCCTATCAACCCGAAAGGCTTGTGGAAAATGTTAACATTCCAAGTCATATTGATCTCGCTGACCCCCTTTTTCATAAGCCGCAACGTGTAGACTTGCTGCTTGGGGCAGACGCTTTCTTCGATCTTCTTAAAGATGGGCGTCTGAGGTGTAAACAAGATTCTTTAACTTTACGTGAAACAGTTTTTGGTTGGTTTGTGTCTGGTCGTTGTAAAACCCCACCAAATGAGAATGCTTGCTCAACATCGTTATTGAGTATAGCTGATGAATCGTCGTTAGACTCAATTGTTAAAAAATTCTGGGAGTTAGAGCAAGCTCCAAATACCTCGAATCCAAATTTATATACGCCAGAACAGCTTCTTTGAGAGCAATCGTTTACTGAATCTGTAAACAGATTACCCTCGGGCAGGCTGAGTGTTAAAATGCCATTTAAATCTAGTCCGACTTGTCTTGGCTCGTCCTTTGAGACAGCTAAGAGACGATTTCTTAGCTTGGAGAGGCGAATGGGAAAACAAGCGGAAGTCCGTGACATGTATATCTCCTTTATGAAGGAGTACATTTCACTTGGTCATATGAGTGCAATCAATAACACAATCCCGAGCAAAGCACAATCAGACCGCAAAGCTCTTCAACAAAGTTGCGAGTCGTTTTCGAT
The DNA here is from genome assembly GCA_018150695.1 of Drosophila oshimai. NCBI lineage: Eukaryota > Metazoa > Arthropoda > Insecta > Diptera > Drosophilidae > Drosophila > Drosophila oshimai. The sequence continues at coordinate 417,106 of JAECWM010000276.1, forward strand.
GCGTCAAGCAAAACGTCATCACAAATGTCGCTTAATGATACTCTTATGGTTGGTCCAAAGATACAACTACTCTCTATGCAACGTTGCTTCGTTTCCGTTTACATCCTTACGCAATTGCTGCTGACATCACTAAGATGTACCGTCAAGTGGAAATTGACGAGACCCAGAGATGTTTTCAATTAATCATCTGGAGAGAGAACCCAAAAGATCAATTGCAAATTTATCAATTAAATACGGTTACATACGGCACTGCGTCAGCACCTTTTTGGCTATCCGGTGTCTGAAATATTTGAGTGACATACCGCAACATCGCATAAATTAGCATCGAAATCACTTGCTAATGACTTTAATGTCGATGATTTATTAGCTGGAGCAGAAACGCCAGAGGAATTAGGATTGTTGCAGCAGGAGTTGAACTCTGTATTAAAACCATTTGGATTTGGTTTAGCCAAATGGTCATCAAACTGCCAACAGTTTCAAGTTTCTAATGCGTCTATTACAATTGGGTCGCAAGATGACACCAAAACTTTGGGTTTAATTTGGAATCCCAAAAGTGATGTGTTCAAATATTCCGCAGACCATCTTTCACTCGATTTCGTGCCGACTAAAAGGTCTATTTTATCGTTTGTAGCACGCTTGTATGACCCACTTGGATTATTGTGTCCAATTGTCACTCGTGCTAAAATTCTTATTCAAGAAATCTGGCTGCATAAGTTAGATTGGGATGAAGCATTGCCCACATTCTCAAATCTAGGTTCACTCAACATACCTCGTCATATTGGAATTGCAAAAAATATGAAATACCAAATTCACGGATTCGCCGATGCGTCAAAGAGAGCATACGGCTGCTGCATTTATGTCAGAGTGGAGCATCAGGAAAGAACGTTTACACGATTGCTCACAGCAAAATCGAGAGTAGCACCTCTCAAAACTAAGTCGGTGCCTCGTTTGGAGCTCTGCGCTGCTCACTTACTGGCAAAGTTATGGAGTGAAATCAGGGATATGTTGAACTCACCAGTGGACGACATTTTTTGTGGTCGGACTCTGAGGTGGTGCTGTATTGGATTAAGAAGCACCCGTCACACCTGAATACATTTGTTGCGAATCGTGTATCAGAGATTCAAGAATTGACTTCGCAAGCTGTCTGGCGTCATGTGCCTACCAGCGCGAATCCAGCGGACATCCTTTCACGTGGCTGCTCAACTAGTGAGCTCTTGAAATCAATTTGGTTTACGGGCCCAAACTTCTTAAAGGAAAACCGAGCCTATTGGCCAGTAAATCACCACTTGGAACCCCCCAAAGATCTCTCTGTGTTAGAGATGCGGAAGGATGCCACAGTCTTGATCGCGGCCGATGCACCGAAGAATCCATTTGTGGACCTGGTTAACAAATCCTCATCATATTTGAAAATTCTGCGCATCGTGTCTTATATGCTTCGATTTATTAATGGAAAATTGCACAAGCAGACTTCACTCGTGCCATCAGCAGAAGAACATCGTTCGGCGTTTTTAGCAGTGGTGTCTGCATTGCAGCGAATCGAATTCGCAACTGAAATTGCAAAGCTACAAAAATCCTTGATTTTACAACCATCTTATCAGAAACTTAATCCATTTTTGTATCCTCATCAAGCTGGCAAGCATATGTGGTGGCTGCTCAGAGTTGGCGGTCGTTTGCTGAAAGCGCCTGTGCCACATAATGCTAAGTTCCCTTTACTCATGCCAAAAGATTGCCGTTTCGTCAAATTATACCTACAATATTTACATCATTCAAATTGTCATGCAGGTCCACGTGCCTTGATGGCTATTCTTCGGCATCAAATTTGGTTGGTGAACGCTCGTCAAGCTTGTAATAGCATTGTACGGAAGTGTGTACATTGTTTTCGTTATAAGCCAGTTTTGGCAACCCAAATAATGGGAAATTTACCTGCTGATCGTCTTCATGGCAATAGACCGTTTAAGATCAGTTTTTTTTTTTTTTTTTTGATATGCGTTTTTATTCTAGTGTGTTTTGTGAAACTCAATTCACCTTCACACATGTTGGTGTTCACTGGTAGTATACAAAATATGGCCCTTCACAGTATCGGGCAGTGTAGCAGTCTATACGTCTATGTCTGGAATGAGTTTACCGCTTGCGGGCCGTCCAAGTATCCAATTGTCAGATGGGTGCAATCTTTTAAGTCTTCTTCTGGTCATAGGTCTGGATAGTATTAGAGCAAGTCTGTTTGTATGTGAGAGGAGTCTTGTTCTGTAACGGGTGGCAGTGTTAGTGATAGATGTACAAACAGGATTAATTTTGAGATCTCGAAAAATAGTCGTGTTTCTTGTATAGTATGGGGCGTTTATCATGTGTCTTAAAATTTTGGCTTGACAAGATTCAATGAGTTTTATCGATGTGTTACATGCAGTTCCCCAAAAGTTGATGCCCCAGGAAAGCGTTGGCATCAAAATAGCTTTAAAAAGCCGTGATTTCGCCGTCAAAGAAAGTCCGCTGCCCGGACGAAGAAGCCACCTCATCTTATGGGCTTTTTGACGAGTGGAAGCGCAAGTAGCCACTATATGCGGCTTCCAGGTGAGCCGACGGTCCAAAGTGAGCCCGAGGTATTTGACTGAAGGAGTGTGCTTGATAGGAGTTCCATCCAATGTCAGCCGATAAGTATTGAGTCTGTTCAGCGAAAAAGTAGCATGTTGGGACTTGACAGGATTAACAGCGATGTTCCACCTCGACGCCCACGCTTCAAACTCGTTTAACATGTCCTGCACCATGTCCGTCGCTTCTCGTCTGAAAAAACTCGTCGCCAGAAAGGCAGTGTCATCGGCATACGTTGCTGTGAGAATGTGTCTGCTTCTAGGAGAAGGATGGTCCGACGTGTACACAGTATACAACACAGGACCCAGCACACTTCCTTGTGGGACTCCAGCAAGTATAGACCGAGTTGCAGACCTAGATCCTCTAACATCCACCTGGAACGTTCTGCCGACAAGAAACGAGCGAAGAAGATTGAAGTAAGTTGGAGGAAGCTTAGACTTCAGCTTAAACAATAAGCCGCTGTGCCAAACACGATCAAAAGCTTGCTTAACGTCCAGGAACACTCCGCAACAATACTGTTTCGTCTCTAAGGCTTTCAGAATGTGATTTACCACACGGTGCATCTGCTCAGTAGCACTATGCAGACTCCTGAAACCAAACTGGTGGTCAGGAATTGCATCCTTGAATACATCAATACTTAAAAGCCGTTTAAGGAGGATTCGCTCGAAAATCTTGGAGAATGTCGGCAGTAGACTTATAGGCCGAAAAGAGTCAGCAGACCGGGGGGAAACACCTTTCTTAGGAATCATGACAACATTCGCATGCTTCCACTTCTCCGGGTAGTACGAAAAAGCAATCATAGCATTAAAGATACGCATTAAAAACAAAATAGCTGCCTCTGGTAAAGCTTTAGCTACTTTTCCGTCAATACTGTCTTGTCCTGGTGCCTTGTTTGGCTTTAGTCGTTTTATTTGAAACTTAACCTCCTCAGCGTCAATAGGCACAATATCAATAGCAGGACCGTGGGGAACGTCATCAAGGGCTACTGTAACAGTAGTTTCATCTTCTGTGGCCAAATCAAAAGGCTTGAATCTTTCTTCAAGAGAGTCGGCAAATTCGGTAGCTATTTCATCGTCTTTATTTGCCCACGTACCATCAGAGCGAAGCAGGGGAACCTTTTGAAGTGGCTGTCGCTTGAGTCCACGAGTGCACTTCCACAGTTCAAAACCTCTATCAGCATCCGGATCAATAGCGCTAAGCTTACGCAGGAAGAAGTCTGACTTAGCATCGTGAAGAGCTTTTCTTACAAGATTATTAGCCCTCTTAAATACAGCTAAGATCAGTGGAGTGGACTTTTGTGGTCCAATTTTGGTAACCTTAGGAATTAGAGGAAAGTCAGCTGTAAAGATGTTGTTGAGTCAGTGAGCTTTTTCACTAACCGTTTACCTTTGGTGGTGCCCAAATAAAATCAAACCGCACAGAAATATTCAATTAATTATGCACTAAGTTTATTTTAAGTGGCACCAAGGCCTTCTATACAAAGTTTAATGTTTATGGTTGTTTAAGTTGGGCAGGCAGACCGATTTGTCTGTGCCTTTTAACTAGCGAAGTATATAAGCGAAAGAATAGGCAGGCGATCAGCGACCGTGCCTTCAACGAGCGAGTACCAAAATCGAACTGATTTGAGAATATGCTTGCCGTGGACAAAGGGCCAGGCAGCGATTAGCGAAAGAGATGCAAAGGGAGTAGCAATAAGAAAACAAATGCAATAATTGCCGCGCAGGGCAAATACAAAAGGCAAAGCAAACATCGAGATTGTATTTACGTTTTGATTTTAAGTTTTAGGAAATTAATTAGGCTGCGGCATGACCGAACATTCTCCCCCCGTTGGAAGACCAGGGCTTTCAACCAGATCTTGCTTCGGCAGGACGCACAACTTGCGGACAGCTCTTCGAGTGGTTCCAGTTGACGTTCGTATCACTGCCACACGAGCAACTCCGTCAGATCCAGGCACCAATTCCATGACCCTGGCTAATGGCCATTTAAGAGGAGGCAGGTTCTCGTTTTGAACCAGGACGACATCGTTGACTTGTAGCGCAGGTTTGGGGATGCGCCACTTTGACCGTTGCTGCAACAGGGTCAGATACTCTTCTCGCCACCGTGACCAGAAGATTTGTTGGAAATAAGCAATTCTCTGCCAGCGGTCCAAACGGTTGAAGTTCAGCTTTGTGACGTCAGGCTCAGAGTACAGCACCAGCGGAGCTGTGCCAAGAAAGTGTGCAGGAGTAAGCACCTCAAGATCTGCAGGATTCTCTGAAAGAGGGAGTAAAGGTCGTGAGTTTATAATTGCCGCAATGTGGCAAACGAGTGTACGCAGTTCATCGAACGATAATAACGATGGGCCAACAGAACGATAGAAATGAAATTTGGCCGTTTTTACTGCAGCCTCCCAGAGCCCTCCAAAGTGAGGCGAACGAGGGGGAATAAAACGCCACTCAATTGAATCTTCCAGGCAGAATTCCTCTATGGCTCGAATGTGGGGGCCAGACAGGAATAAGTTCTTCAGTTCAGCCAGCTCGTTTTTAGCTCCAACGAAGTTTATAGCATTATCCGACCAAATCCGGGCAGGTTTGCCTCTGGTGAGAATAAAGCGCTTCAATGATGCTTGTGTTGAAAGATCCTGAACAAGCTCCAGATGGATCGCTTTCGTCGCGAAACAGATGAAAACGCAGACGTACGTTTTCACAGGCACCTTGCTTCGAACTCCGGTTTTGTAGCAAAATGGCCCGCAGAAATCCAGACCAGTAACCATGAACGTTGATGTTGCATTAACACGATCCTTGGGTAGGTCAGCCATTAAATGTTGAGATAGTTGCGGTTTGGCTCGGAAACATATGACGCACTTGGACGTTGCAGCTGATACTGTTTTTCGGCAACCTATCGGCCAAAATTGAAGACGCATGTTAGCGAGCAGCGCTCGCGGTCCAGAGTGCAAGTTTTTTCGATGAAAGTCCAGTATAATAGCACGTGTAACTGGATGCTGGCGTGGTAGTATGACAGGGTGCTGCGCATTGTAATCCAAGGACGAATTTTGTAGTCTGCCACCAACTCGCATCAGACCAAAACTATCGATGAATGGGCAAAGTGATGACAACGGGCTGGACGATGTAATTTGCCGCTTAGAATGCAGTCTCCAGTAGTCATCAGCCAGGTTGCTCATTTGGATACTTCTGATTAGCATCTGAGTGCCCATTTGAACATCTTCGACGTCGAGGCCAGGATGTCTTATGCGGTGAACAAATTTGTACACGTATCCAAAAGTGTGGGTCATCTTTGGCCAGGAATTCACGAATTTGCATTTTAAAGAGAGATCCACTTCATTTGCGACGCCAACCAGAATATGCTTTCTGAGGTCGGGAAGAGTCTTCACAGGCAAACAAGATTCAGGCCAATCGTGCTGATTCTTGAGAATAAAATCTGGGCCTCTGAACCAAAGGGCAGATTCCAGAAGCTCGCTCGGGGACGCACCTCTTGACAAAATGTCGGCTGGATTGCTGTCAGTCGGTACATAGCATTCATGCCACTGGATAGCTCTTGAATTAAAGAAATTCGATTAGCAATAAATACTTGAAAACGTGAAGGTTCATTGCTTATCCATGATAAAGCTACAGCAGAATCCGACCAGCAATAAAACGGGCAGTCGAAGAGATTCATGTTGCGTACGTCCCGCATCAGTTGAGCCAGTAATACAGCAGCGCACAACTCCAATTTGGGAACCGTGAGAGTCTTCAAAGGCGAGATTTTGAGCAAAATAGGTGTGCTTCTCGTTTGCCATCAGCTATTGAAACTAGATAGATGCATCCTCCATAAGCGTCGATGCTAGCGTCACAGAATCCGTGGATCTCAATAGCACCATTTGGATGTAACGCACGTCGAGGAAAGTTCATTTGCTGAGTACGACCCATGTCAGATGACAACTTGAGCCATGATGTGTTGAGTGCCTCAGGAAAGCTCTCATCCCACCCCAACTTCTCTCTCCAGACTTGTTGTAGGAAGATCTTGGCCTTGGCAACTACAGGACCAATGAGACCAAGCGGATCGTAAATTCGAGCAATTGTAGAAAGCACCAGTCGTTTACATGGCTTCGGAGAGACCTGTATGGGCGAAAAAGAAAAACGAAAAACATCCGCTGCAGGGTCCCAAGCAAGACCCAGTGTCTTGGTAAAGTCGCTGCCATCGTCAAACTTCAGGAATGTTTCTTTTTCCGAGTCAGGAATTTGATCAAGGACACGACGCTCGTTGGAACACCATTTCCTAAGCTTGAAGCCACCTCGTGCGAGCAAGCTTGTTGTTTGAGACATGATTTCGAGGACTTCCTGTGTTGATTTTCCTCCTGTGATCAGATCGTCAACGTAGAAATCCCGCAATATGATTGTAGATCCAATTGGAAATGTGCTCTTCTCATCAATCGCCAATTGTTGCATCGTTCGAACGGATAAAAAGGCGGCAGGCTTGGTTCCATACGTCACGGTATCAAGTTTGAATGCCTGAACCTCCTGGTCCGGTGAGTCACGCCAAAGAATGCATTGAAGATAGCTATCGGGTTCAGCCACGCGAACACACCGATACATCTTGCATATGTCACAGGTCAAGGCAACAGGGAAAGTCCGAAACTGCAACAGCGTGTTGAACACCTTCTGTTGAATGGTAGGCCCTGCCATGAGAACCTCGTTCAGCGAATATCCACTTGACGTTTTGGCAGATCCATCGAATACGACTCGCAATTTAGTCGTGGTGCTGTCTTCCTTGAAAACGCAGAAAATATTTGCAAAGACTCAAGGAGTCTCTGGGCACGACGGACATGTGATTCAAATCCAAATACTCACGAATGAATGCCGAATATTGGACCTTGACCTCTGGCTTGCGCTCTAGCTTGTTCTCCAAATTGAGAAACCGACGATAAGCTTGATTGTACGACTCACCGAGTAATTCCAGAGTGTTCTTTGTAGGTAGTCGTACGGAATATTCACCAGAGTCTATGCGACGAAAACTGTTCTTGAATTAGCCTCACACTCCAGTTCTTCTTTGGTGGCTGTGACCACGCCTTCACCACAGCTCTCAACTTCCCAAAAACGACGGACTAGTTCATCCATATGAACTTCAGCAGCAACCAATTAACGCTGCACAGCTTGACCTTGTAGTGCAAGCCTAGTTTTTTGCAATAGGGGTAGCCCAGCAGGCAACTTAATCTGCCCTACAGATAGTAGAGAAGATCTATTCGCTGAGATCTATAGAATTCAGGATCAGCCAACTGAATATTCGAGGGAATTTTCCAACCATCGGGGTTAACGGTCAAACTGGGTTGATTGTCAGTAATCGCTGGAGCAACAAGAGCAGATAGGCATGCGAAATAATCGGAGGTATGCGACTTTAACTTAATGCAAACGGAAAGTCCTTCCGAGTTAAACTGACCAGCAACTGATACGGTAGACTTCGTTTTAGGCAGTTGCAACTGGTGAGCGAGTCGAGAAGTCACAATGTGGACTTGAGATCCCGAATCTAGCAGCGCACGGCATGGGATCCAAGCACCTGATCGACTTTGAACGCTTATGACTGCAGTTGCAAGAAAGACAATGTCAGAATCCACATTCTGAGCCAGCAAAGAGGTAGAAGGGCTTGAAGTAGTTGTAATAGGCGTACTTTGTTCTGCAGTGGGAGCTCGCAGAACTTGGGTCGAGGACTGAGTACCAAGATGCAAGAGAGTGTGATGCTTGGACCTGCAAGTTCGACAGCAGCTTGACTTACAATTACGCATTTGATGCCCCTTCTTTAAGCAATTTAGAAAGAGCGCTAATTCCTTTACCTTGCGAATACGCTCTTGTACTGATAGATTGGCGAATTGACCACAGCTATAAATTGAATGGCCACTGTTCTGACACACAACACATCCATTTCCCGAAGTGTTAGTGGCAATTAAAATGCTTCGGTTGCGGCTCCTTCCTGATTGTGAGCTATTTGAGTACAATGCTGCAGTGTGCTCTACATTTTCCAATTTTTGACAACGCTTGGACAAAAATGTAGTGAAATTATCAATCGAAGGAATTTCATCAATAGCCGCAGATTCTTCCCAATTAGACTGAGTTTTGTTATCTAATTTTTGAAGTAAAACATGAACAAGAATGCAGTTTGATATTTGCTCAACCGAACCCATTGACTGAAGAGCACGTAGATTAGCATTTATTTTGTCAGACATGTCTCTCAGCTTCGTTGCGGACTGCACGTCCAATTTAGGGAGACCTAAAATTGCCATTATAAGAGATTGGAAAATTAGACGCTTATTATTGAAACGGTTATTTAACAAATCCAAGGCTACAGCATAGTTGTCATCACAAATTTCCAATGAACGCACTGTATCCAAGGCGGAACCCTTCAGGCAGGACTTTAAATGCTGCAGCTTCTCAATGTTAGTGAGCTCAACGTCATTGTCGATGATAGCCTTGAACATGGACTGAAAGTCAGCAAATTCAGTATAGCCACCAGAAATCTCAATTCAGGCAAATGAGATCGTTTAACCGACACAGCATGGAAATCCATAGATTGCTCTGGTCTAAGCGTGGAACTTCGAATTTGTGGACGTTTACGCTTACCCAATTCTCTATTTAGAATGATTTGTATTGATATGATCAGCTCTTCATAATCGTCGCGAACCTGGCTGCCGATTTCATTAAAATCCAGCTCCTCAAGACTGTCATGGACCTGGGTAAATGCAGCCTTGTTAGGAGCTTCTCCACAGTCAGCGCCTTCTCAGCAGCTTTAGCCTTAGAAAACATGGATTCAGCTTTCAATTTAAGACGCTTCACTCCCTGAGCTGTAGCAGTTAAAGTTGTGTCGTTTGGCATTTTTAAAGAATTTATTTGATTATTTTCAGTTTTTATCACTTGCAAAATAATAAAGTTCCACTGTGCATTGCGTGCTGTACCAAATTCTCGACCACCGAAAAACTAGCGGAATGTATGTGTGTCTATTTGCATGTAAAACTGCAATATATATGTATGCAATGAACTCGCGAACAAAACGTTTGGTCGCCGCTGTAAAACGTTCAAAGCGGGAACGAAGGCACAAAGAGGAAACGAAAATATTCTTTGCGATGCGCGAGGGCGGGTGCGATAAGAGTTTCGAGCGGAGCTCATGTATGTGTTACCGCTTGCGCTTCAACTTTTAACGAACGAAATAATTAAATTATTTGTTTGTTATCACGTCGGGGTCACCAAAATGTTGGGTCAGTGAGCTTTTTCACTAACCGTTTACCTTTGGTGGTGCCCAAATAAAATCAAACCGCACAGAAATATTCAATTAATTATGCACTAAGTTTATTTTAAGTGGCACCAAGGCCTTCTATACAAAGTTTAATGTTTATGATTGTTTAAGTTGGGCAGGCAGACCGATTTGTCTGTGCCTTTTAACTAGCGAAGTATATAAGCGAAAGAATAGGCAGGCGATCAGCGACCGTGCCTTCAACGAGCGAGTACCAAAATCGAACTGATTTGAGAATATGCTTGCCGTGGACAAAGGGCCAGGCAGCGATTAGCGAAAGAGATGCAAAGGGAGTAGCAATAAGAAAACAAATGCAATAATTGCCGCGCAGGGCAAATACAAAAGGCAAAGCAAACATCGAGATTGTATTTACGTTTTGATTTTAAGTTTTAGGAAATTAATTAGGCTGCGGCATGACCGAACAGATGTATATTGCCATATTTGTTTGCTTTGCCTCTAAGGCTGTTCACATAGAACTTGTTTCAGACCTCACTTCTAAATCATTTATTATGTGTTTACCTAGGTTTGTTGGCCGGCGTGGGCGGGTCCAGAAGATTTACTGCGACAATGCCACCAATTTTGTCGGTGCCTCTCGGATGCTTCAAGAGTTCAAGGATCACTTCGTTGCCAACAAGGATGCCATAATGGAATTCGCTGCCACGCGGGGAATCACTTTTTCGTTCATCCCGCCCCGAGCGCCGCATTTCGGCGGCCTCTGGGAGGCGGCCGTGAAATCGGCCAAAGGATTAATGATCAAGGCCGTGGGCAGTGCAGTGCTCCGGTAGGACGAACTGAACACCGTGCTGGTGGAGGTAGAAGCCATTCTAAATTCGAGGCCCATGGTCGTGGACAGCTCCAACCCCAACGATGGCGAAGCAGTAACCCCAGCCTATCTGTTGGTCGGGACAACGCTCGTTGCGCTGCCATTCGTGTTCAGTCAGCCAGTAACAGACGACAAACTGAGTTACTTAAAGAGATGGCAACTGATATCCGCCATCAAGCAACGGTTTTGGGTAGATTGGCAACGCGATTACGTCCTGAGTCTGCAGCAGCGGCAGAAGTGGCTGAGCTAGAGCCACAACATCGAAACCGGAACTATCATCGTGGTCCACGAGGACAACAGTCCGCAGCAGAAGTGGCTGCTAGGAATCATCGAGGAGGTGATCAAAGGCGCGGATGGAAAAGTTCGAGTGGCAGTCGTCAGAACTAAATCTGGCGTTTATAAGCGTTCTATTCATCGGTTAGCTCCTTTACCAATTGAGGAATCTTGAAGCCCTGCAGTCGTTCAACGCGGCCGATGTTTAGTCATTTCAATTCATTTCAATTCCTACTGTTTAGATATATTCAATTAGAACTTAAATAATTGCTCTTATAGTTGCATACATTGTTATTAGTACGCTTAAGCTTAACTTTACTCTTGTTACTCTTGAATTGCTACTCTTAAGGTACATACATATTGAGCTCTTTAATTGTTACGCTCACTTTGTCACACATATTGGAATTTGCATGCTTACACATACACGCGCAATTATGCCAGCGCATTAGCTTTAAGACCAACGAATTGGAAATTAAAGATCACTTGAGAATGAGAACTGAACCAAAGCGCACCAAGTTTATTGTCTGTCCCGTCCGTCTACGCGAGTTAGCCTACCATTTTTAATTCGACTTGGACCTTTAGTTGCTTGTGGCACAGGACCACTTTAGAAGGACGTTCCCGTTTTGGACATCCACCAGGTTTCGGTTAAAGCGATTGCATTCAAGTCAAAGGCAGCACTGTTTGTATGAATTTGACAAAGTTTACCCAAAAGACTGGGTGTAGTGGACGGAGAAAATGTTATTTAGTTTTTTGGACCGGTAATTTTGGAACGCAGGTTAGAATCTTTTTGCGAAAATTTATTAACTATAGTGTGTTTAGGCCATAATGTACATAGGTTCAAGAGCTCGGGATAAAAGAGAAGCTGGAAGAATACAATAATATATAATATAATATAACATAATATTTTAAACGACGAAATTTTGCGCGCATGGCTATAATTAAATTTGGTCACAATAAAATTATCGGGAGTAACTTAGAGTTTAGAGCAAAAACGGCAGGTTCAGTATTGTTATTGAAGAAAATAAATTTAAATTTTTTTCACGACAAAGCAACCCTGGGGTCCGATATCAGATCAGCTGTCCCCGATTACTATTACGCATCCCTAATTTCGATAAAGCACCAACAAAAAAAATATGAATACTGATCGTCTTGAAAATACACCATTGGTCATTGCATCATCCGACGCGGGCAAAATACAATTTAATAAACCTACTTAACCGACGCTAAGCCGACACTCCGTCGCCGACCGACGCTCCGACGCTTATAATAATATAATTTGTTAAAATAGATTGTTTGTTCACGAAACTCGCGCTACGATAACGCCGAGCTCGTTACGTCTCACGGAACTGAAGATATCACGTCCTAAAACATAGGGGAGACCGGGGCTAGTGTGCCGAAGGGGTAAGTGTGCCGAGTGCCCTTTTTAAAAAGAGCTTAAAGCTCAGTTGTTTTACCAACGTAGTAAGGATTATATAGGTGTTGCGGTTTGCCCAAGAGCACACTTTTTCTGTTTTCGGCACCGGTAAGTAAATTATTCATGTCGTGTTTACTAATATTCTATTCAAACAATTATCATCCGATTTCCGAAAACGTGGTACCGCTGGAAAGGGCATTCAAAACCCTACAAAATAGTGTGACTTTTTCCGTGGTAGTCTATCTTTTGTGTTTATGCATCGTCATTTTATCTTAACAAATGCATTGGGGTAAGTGTGCCGAGTTTAGTGTGGGGCAAGTGTGCCGAGTTTAGTGTGGGGCGTCAAGATCGTAAATGCCGATCAACCCAAATTTTGACAGGATCGCCGATAATAGCAGCATTGACGGAGGAGAAAAATGAAAGGGGACGTTAGCGTGAGCTGGTAGAGGAAAAAAAAGCAGCTAGAATGTCCAAGAAGTTCACTAAAGCTACCTCCATTAAGTCCAAGACAAAAAAGACTAAAAAGTAAAGTGGGGAGTTTTTTTTTTACAACAATATTATTATTGTAAACTTGTAAACATATGTACAATTACTTTTTAGTCAATAAACATAATACGGTCATGGATTTCTTGTGTTTTTTGTTAATAACTTTTTCCATGGTTGTTTTTCATTCATAAGAAAATTCACAGATGTGCTCAAGGGTTCTACCTTAATGACAGCGCAAAACGTTTCCGAAAAAGTTAGCCCACAACATTAAAAGAAATTCCTAAGTCCAAACTCGGCGCACTAGCCCCGGTCTCACCTATATTTGATTAATAAACATTAAAATTAGCAGCCAGTTTTTTAATATAGTATTTTCAACTTTCATCATATTCAACATTTTTATTGAATTCTGTTGAAAGTGGCTTCCCAGCCAGCCAAACTCGGAGCGCTCCGAAGCAGGAATGAAAAGGGACTCCCGAAATAACACCTTGAAGGTGCATTTCCGGAGCGCTCCGAAGCAGGAATGGAAAGGGACTCCTTAAGTAACACCTTTAAAGAGCGTTTTCGGAGCGCTCCAAAGAAGGAGTAAAAACGTACTCCAAAAAAGCACCTTAAGGGAGCGTTTTCGGAGCCCTCCGAAGTGGGAGCAAAAAGTGACTCCCAAAGTAGCATCTCGAGGGAGCGTTTTCAGAGCGCTTCCAAGTGGGAGCAAAAAGTGACTCCCAAAACAGCACCTTAAAGGAGCGTTTTCGGATTTTGGTCAAAAATATGTACATGTGTTTTAGTAAGGTAGCGCATTACAAGCTTATATGGTCTAGGGGCTAAAGCGTCTGCCTCTGGAGCCAGCGGTCCTGGGTTCGAAACACGGTCGAGGTAAGTGTTTTTCGTAATGTTATCTATAAGTTTACTAAAAGTTTTTTCAGTGTACATACTTAGTGTTAACTTATGGTTAACATTAAAAATAAAATATAAACTGTTAATTTAAAAATAAATAATAAGTTCACTTCACAGCCAACCATCGGAGTCCGCAGGGTGCTCCATTAGGTTTCCCCAAACGGTGCTCTGAGCCTCCTAGAATGCACCTTTAAATATACCGCAAAGGCTCCGCAAGGATTTTTTTTAATTGTAGTCCGAAGAGGAGTCCTTACGGAGCCTTAATGGTATGTCTAAAAGAGGATTTTGGGACTCCGTAAGTAGTCCGAAGAGCACTCCTTAGGGAGCCTTTACGGTAGGTCTAAAAGTACATTCTAGGACTCCGAAATCACTCATTTAAGGAGTCCTAAAGGCACACTGTTTTCATATACGGGGGTGCCACAGAAACCGTTCCTCCCGAAGTCCGCCCAAGTTCCAACCCAAGGCAAAACCGTCGGTGCCACAGAAAACTCTATCATTTCCCCCATGTTTTAAACGACAGTTTTATAAAATAAGCATACTTGCACCTTTTTATAAATAATGAAAAATTTTTTAAAACAACGTTAATGAATTGTATGTGCTATCTGCATACAACATTTTTTATGTTTTGATCTTTTTATATTTTAAATTAATAATTCTCCAAAAACCGTCACCTCAAAAATTGCTTGTGTGATTCCGGCCGAATTCCACCCGAGAAACCAAACTGCCAACTTGCTCCAAATAGAAAATGCCAAATTTCGGAGTAATTTTCATATTTGAAATATGATTATTATTATTGTTTTGGTACGCTATACTATTGTTTATAACTATAACTATAGCGTGTCAAAATTTCAAGTGAAAATAAGTTGTACTTCTTGTGAAATTAATAAAATAAATCGTTGCATTGCACTTAAGTGTGACCGCGCGTGGCAAAAAATACCGGCTTGGGTAAAAACCCTAAAAAACGACGAAGAAGAAGACAAATTCTATAAAAATGTAAGTGAATTCAACAAATTCAAAATATAATCGACTAAATATTGTTTATTTCTAGAGGAAAGCATAGGAAATCAAAGCGAGCCCCCGTGCTCTTGATTTTTATATTAGAAAACGCCGATTTCGCAAAAGGATTCGCCCTGGAGGACTGATTTTATGTAGCGGCCTCTCGTAAGAAGCCATGTAATTCAGGGATGGCTTCTGTTGTTTAGGTTGGCGGTCATTTTAAAATTTTGAACTATTTTGTTCGTTAAGATTTATGTGTAGTTTTTTTTAGTTATTGATATTGTCTTGCAGAAAAAAGTAAAACTTGGCTTGAATTTATTGAAAAATAGCAAATAAATGTCAAATAAAAATAAGAAGTCAGCCCTGTCTTTTTTCCGAATCGTTAGTCCCAACAACAAGTTCGAGACGGTTTCTGTAGCACCGACGGTTTTTTTCCGAATTTCCGAAAAATTACTCCCCAAAACCGTCGACGGTTTCTGTGGCACCCCCGATATATTGAAAATGCCCTTTTCTCCGTCGGATATGCTCCTTTGGGACCCTTTTAGGAGCCTCCCTAGGAGGCTCAGGGCACCGTTTAGGGACTCCTAATGGAGCACCCTACGGACTCCGATGGTTGGCTGGGTTGCGTCGCCAGAGACTTACATTTGTGTGAAATTTCGAGATGTTGTGAAACTCAAATCCCTGTATATGTGAACAGCTCATATACATGCGATTTAATGGTGTCGACTCGCAGCAAGAAGGGTCTGGAAAAAAAGATGGATGAAGCTCACGCGTCTACGCCAAGACCATTAGGCCGGAGGAAGACAGTAGGCGCATCGAATGCCACAAATTATCAAGAAGCTGTCATCAAGGCTATAAAGGGAAATCACTACGTGGACGATTTCGTAGCAAGTTTTAATACTGAATGTGAAGCATACGAAATAAGCAGTGAAGTCAAAAGCGTCCTCAAACTGTCAAACTTCGATCTGAAAGGCTTCGTATCAAACTCTTTGGCTATCAAAGATAAGTTAAACGGTGTAGATACCACTTTGGAAACTACAGCACCTTCATCTGTCAATCTTGATTCGAGCTCAGTGGACAAAATATTGGGATTGTTCTGGGATAGTCGAAAGGATGTCTTTGTGTTTGATCTAAAAATGAATAGAGTCGACAATGAAATAAAGCATGAAGAAGTTCCGTTTCTTCGCAACAAGTGGATGAGCGATGTTGTAATTTGTACTCCAAAATGAAGACAAGCCTGTAATTCTGCACACAAAAATGCTTGATATTTGATGTTTTTCCATTTCATTGAACACTTTTATGTTTAAATACAACCAGACTCCGTAATGTATTAATTACTTTGATATATCTCGGTCATTGTCTTTCGACTTTTAAAATGAATGGACGTGTTTTTTCGGCTTCCGAATTTTATTTGACAACAGTGGGAACAATCTCATTGTCGCCTTCGCCTAAGCCGGTCGTGCAGCCGAATCCTTTGTATAACTGCGCGTATAAATTTTCAATTTAATCACTAAATTAGCCTACAAGTTCTGTGTTTCATAAGCTCTTTGTTTTAACCCTTTTAACCCTTTTAATTCCATTTCGATTTTGCGTGTAAATATCTCGGGTTGAATCGTCTTTAACGATTCTTAACAAGTTAGTTTAGATTTTATTAGGGGAAACTTTTTTTAACTACTTTGTTGAGCGGAAGACACAATTTTGTGCATTGTTTTTGAACCGCGTGTATCTTAAAAACCTTAGTTCAGAAAAAATTGAAATTTTACTGAATATGTATTACTTCTCAAATATTAAATAAAAAATTAAAATTTTTTAATTTAGCCTACACAAACATTTTTTTTATGCTTTTCCTGTAAAAAAAATTTGCAGGTGAGGTTAATTACGTAAAACTTGCAAACTTATCAAACAATTAAAAAGCGTGATATACTTCTTTCAATAAGCTTTCCAAAATGGTCAAATGTGTCATACCCTTATTTGGTAAAACTATAAGAAAAACAATCAAAATTGTTGAAAAATTACATTTATTTTACACAAAATTTATAAATAATACCACAAATATACTAGAAAATTAGTTTTATTTTTAATTCAAAATTATTATTCCTATAAAAATAAATTTTTGTATTCCCATAAATATTACTATACATAAGTGTCCAAAAAGGGACATTTGTGGTCTTAGGTACTCTTACTAATAAAAGTAACGGTCAAACATTACCCAAATCATTTATGATCGCCAGGTTCAGGTGCCGACAGCTCCTTTTAGAATGACCCAAAAAAGGGTTGATGGTAAAAAAAATTACCTGCACACGTTTTTTGCACGTTTTTAGACCTTTGAACTACATTTATAGTGACTTCTTTTAAAGAATGGTATGACACATTTTACCATATTGGAATGCTTATTGAAAGCCCTATAAGATTGTTTTTCAATTGTTTGACTAGTTTGAAAGTTTTACGTAATTAATCTCACTTCCTTTTTTTTTCCAGGTAAAACTTAAAAATTTTTTTTTAGTGTAGGCCTAATTAAAAAATTTAAATTTTAAATTGAATTAAATTAATTTCAAATTTTTCTGAATAAAGGTTTTTAAGATATACACGGTTCAAACACGATGCACAAAATTGTGTCTTCCGCTCAACAACGTATAAAAAATCTTCCGCTCACAGATGGGCTAAGGGGTTAGGTGGATTTATTTTTTATTGTCTCATATATTAATATAGAAAGTTTTAAGTCGATCAGAATACAGTTTCGGAGACACAGTCCTAAGAATGTGCGCGCACAAGGTCAAGTGCACAGCTTATCAAAACTTTAAATGCGTTTTTCTCAAAACTGTGTTTCAAAGTCGATTGTCAAGATTTCTCGGAAACTACTCAACCGATCTTAATGTAATGTTGCACAGGCCTTCAAGATATGATTATCTCGTAAATGAACAACAACTATTAAAAAAATTTTTTTAATTTCACCAAAATTTGGATTTTTTGGCAAAAAGTCTCCCAAAAATCCAATTTTCGTTTTTTTTGGTTTTCATTCGTTCACTTACGAGATTTAGGTTTGTACTAAAAGAAAAAATTTGGTTTTTTAATTTCCGATGATTCTGTCAGGAAATGTGCTGACAACGCGAAGGCATCTTTTTCCGAGGGGTAATATGTATTTGTAAGAAACTTAAAAGTTTTTATAAAATATTTCATTCCTTATATAAAAAAAACTGTTGAAAATGTGCCTTTTTTTTGCCCGGGAAACCCACCTAACCCCTTCAATAAATTGAGTGTGTTCCGTTTGCTAAACGTCCAATTCACCACACTCCGCTATCAGAATAGGGAGGTGGAGGAGAGAAGTTCAAGCTGGAGGAGGTGGAGGAGAGAAGTTCAGTTGACGCTTGGCTACTGAGCAACACGCACGAATCACTGGCATTCACTTATTCATCTCATTTTGAATATCACTTGTTAAACTATTGAAGTAATATTATTGTACTAAATTGTAAATAAAGTGCATAAGAAAAATTGGTCAAATTCCCATTTCAATGATCGCCTAGGAATTCAGCCACGGCATCACAAACATTTTGGTGGCCCATGAGGGGAACCAAATTTTGTCACATTTAATTTAATTTCGATTCTCTGCGCTCGTCTGCCGGTATGCCAAGCTCAGCGCAAACAAAGAGGAAAACGTAACAGTTAAGCAGCATTCGACCGTGTGTTAAAGCGAGAGGGAAGGATGCCAAGCTCAGTGCAAACAAAGAGGAATACGTGATAACTAACCAACAGTCAAGCAGCATTCGACTGTGTGTTAAAGCGAGAGGGTAAGTGCAAGTGTGAAAGAAAGAAAAGTGGAGTGGGGAGCAAGGCAAACCAAATTAGTGTACAGTACTTATCTATTGCTTGATTATTTCATTAAAATAATTTAATGCAATGGCACAGGAGGAGAAAGGGACGTCATGTGATGATTTGATCCAACTGCAAATCGATCTTCATGACACGTTAAAAAATATTCTGCAACATTTCAGGAAAGATGCAGCATCCCGAAAAACCGTCATATATTTTAATAAACGCTTACAAAAGGTCGACGAAATTTCCAAGACATTTGCCGAACAACATAACCTAATCGTGCGCTCTGAACGATATCATGAAACTTCATATTATACAAAAAAACTTGCTTCGGAATTTGAAGAGCGATACCTAGAGGTATACTGTACACTTGCAGAAGCCTTTCAACTTGCATTCCCTATGGAATCGAACGGCGCACCACCACAGGGTGAACCAGCTTCAACACCAGCGCCTCCAGTACGTAGCATGCCGCAGATTCCTGTTCCCAAATTTTCTGGCAACAGCCTCGACTGGCCAGGGTACTATGATTCTTTTTCACGACTAATCCATCAAAACAACCAACTTAGCGAAATCCAAAAATTCCATTTTCTAAAAGAATCTCTTCCCGTAGGTCGCGATTGTGACATTCAACAAATCCAACTTACATCATTAAACTACGATGTTGCATGGTCGATGCTCATCAAGCGGTATAATAATCCTAGAGTCGTTTTGCACATCACATGAACGCGTTGTATAATCTACCAAATTTGCAAAAGGAAAAGGGTGAAGATCTCCGATTAATGCTGAGTACGGTCAACGTTATCTTATGTAACGACCCGAAAACGGGCCGTACAATTTTCGACCATGTTCCATACTATATTACTATGTATTTCTAATTACTATATTTTTCTAATTACTAGTTATATCTGTTAAAACCATTTTTATTATTAATACCCTTTAAATTAAGTATCAAATGAAGTATCGCGATAGTATAAACGCGCCACCACTAGGTGCGAATGATTAAGGCCGACCATCACTAGGCAGCCGGCGGGGACAAGAAATCGCCGAAAACCAACGGAACCTAAGCAACGAGAATGGAAGACCAACCGAACACGCCATAGGAAAATTCCACCGCGCACATGCAAAGGCATGGCAAAGGGGCGACGGGGAAGGCTAGACACCCGCGCAGCTGCAGACGCCAAGACCGAGACAAAGCAACCGAAAGGGCCACCTGCGGCTGAATACGCAGGCGCAAGGGAGACGAATAAACTTCGCAGACGCCGGCAGAGGATGCAGCAGAATCGAAACTTTAGGCGATAAGGAAACGGACGCCGAGTATTGAAATTAGTCTTTTGCTGGAGCTGAAACGGATCGGTCGACTCGCGGAACACGTCTTAGTCTGCCGCGAAGGCGGAAGGGCCACGCGCCTCCCGCTGCAGTGCCTCTTGTCGCCCACGCGCCTCCCGCTGCAGTACCTCTTGTTGCCCACGTGCCTCCCGCTGCAGTGCCTCTTGTTGCCCACGCGCCTCCCGCTGCAGTGCCTCTTGTTGCCCACGTGCCTCCCGCTGCAGTGCCTCTTGTTGCCCACGTGCCTCCCGCTGCAGTGCCTCTCGTTGACCACGCGCCCCGCTGCAGTGCCCCTTGTTGACCACGCGCCTTCTTCGACCGTGCCTCCTGTTGACCACGCGCAGCCTGCCGACCACGAGCAGCCTGTCACCGTATACCTCGCCGCAAAGATCACGCACCTCTTGCCGCCCAAGCGCAGCCGGCCGGCCACGCGCAGCCTGCCGACCACGAGCAGCCTGTCACCGTATACCTCGCCGCAAAGACCACACGCCTCTTGTCATCTCGTCGCCAGCAGTCACGCGCTCAAATATTAAATAAAAAATTAAAATTTTTTAATTTAGCCTACACAAACATTTTTTTTATGCTTTTCCTGTAAAAAAAAATTTGCAGGTGAGGTTAATTACGTAAAACTTGCAAACTTATCAAACAATTAAAAAGCGTGATATACTTCTTTCAATAAGCTTTCCAAAATGGTCAAATGTGTCATACCCTTATTTGGTAAAACTATAAGAAAAACAACCAAAATTGTTGAAAAATTACATTTATTTTACACAAAATTTATAAATAATACCACAAATATACTAGAAAATTAGTTTTATTTTTAATTCAAAATTATTATTCCTATAAAAATAAATTTTTGTATTCCCATAAATATTACTATACATAAGTGTCCAAAAAGGGACATTTGTGGTCTTAGGTACTCTTACTAATAAAAGTAACGGTCAAACATTACCCAAATCATTTATGATCGCCAGGTGCAGGTGCCGACAGCTCCTTTTAGAATGACCCAAAAAAGGGTTGATGGTAAAAAAATTACCTGCACACGTTTTTTGCACGTTTTTAGACCTTTGAACTACATTTATAGTGACTTCTTTTAAATAATGGTATGACACATTTTACCATATTGGAATGCTTATTGAAAGCCCTATAAGATTGTTTTTCAATTGTTTGACTAGTTTGAAAGTTTTACGTAATTAATCTCACTTCCTTTTTTTCCAGGTAAAACTTAAAATTTTTTTTTAGTGTAGGCCTAATTAAAAAATTTAAATTTTAAATTGAATTAAATTAATTTCAAAATTTTCTGAATAAAGGTTTTTAAGATATACACGGTTCAAACACGATGCACAAAATTGTGTCTTCCGCTCAACAACGTATAAAAAATCTTCCGCTCACAGATGGGCTAAGGGGTTAGGTGGATTTATTTTTTATTGTCTCATATATTAATATAGAAAGTTTTAAGTCGATCAGAATACAGTTTCGGAGACACAGTCCTAAGAATGTGCGCGCACAAGGTCAAGTGCACAGCTTATCAAAACTTTAAATGCGTTTTTCTCAAAACTGTGTGTTCAAAGTCGATTGTCAAGATTTCTCGGAAACTACTCAACCGATCTTAATGTAATGTTGCACAGGCCTTCAAGATATGATTATCTCGTAAATGAACAACAACTATTAAAAAAATTTTTTTAATTTCACCAAAATTTGGATTTTTTGGCAAAAAGTCTCCCAAAAATCCAATTTTCGTTTTTTTTTGGTTTTCATTCGTTCACTTACGAGATTTAGGTTTGTACTAAAAGAAAAAATTTGGTTTTTTAATTTCCGATGATTCTGTCAGGAAATGTGCTGACAACGCGAAGGCATCTTTTTTCCGAGGGGTAATATGTATTTGTAAGAAACTTAAAAGTTTTTATAAAATATTTCATTCCTTATATAAAAAAAAACTGTTGAAAATGTGCCTTTTTTTGCCCGGGAAACCCACCTAACCCCTTCAATAAATTGAGTGTGTTCCGTTTGCTAAACGTCCAATTCACCACACTCCGCTATCAGAATAGGGAGGTGGAGGAGAGAAGTTCAAGCTGAAGGAGGTGGAGGAGAGAAGTTCAGTTGACGCTTGGCTACTGAGCAACACGCACGAATCACTGGCATTCACTTATTCATCTCATTTTGAATATCACTTGTTAAACTATTGAAGTAATATTATTGTACTAAATTGTAAATAAAGTGCATAAGAAAAATTGGTCAAATTCCCATTTCAATGATCGCCTAGGAATTCAGCCACGGCATCACAAACATTTTGGTGGCCCATGAGGGGAACCAATTTTTGTCACATTTAATTTAATTTCGATTCTCTGCGCTCGTCTGCCGGTATGCCAAGCTCAGCGCAAACAAAGAGGAAAACGTAACAGTTAAGCAGCATTCGACCGTGTGTTAAAGCGAGAGGGAAGGATGCCAAGCTCAGTGCAAACAAAGAGGAATACGTGATAACTAACCAACAGTCAAGCAGCATTCGACTGTGTGTTAAAGCGAGAGGGTAAGTGCAAGTGTGAAAGAAAGAAAAGTGGAGTGGGGAGCAAGGCAAACCAAATTAGTGTACAGTACTTATCTATTGCTTGATTATTTCATTAAAATAATTTAATGCAATGGCACAGGAGGAGAAAGGGACGTCATGTGATGATTTGATCCAACTGCAAATCGATCTTCATGACACGTTAAAAAATATTCTGCAACATTTCAGGAAAGATGCAGCATCCCGAAAAACCGTCATATATTTTAATAAACGCTTACAAAAGGTCGACGAAATTTCCAAGACATTTGCCGAACAACATAACCTAATCGTGCGCTCTGAACGATATCATGAAACTTCATATTATACAAAAAAACTTGCTTCGGAATTTGAAGAGCGATACCTAGAGGTATACTGTACACTTGCAGAAGCCTTTCAACTTGCATTCCCTATGGAATCGAACGGCGCACCACCACAGGGTGAACCAGCTTCAACACCAGCGCCTCCAGTACGTAGCATGCCGCAGATTCCTGTTCCCAAATTTTCTGGCAACAGCCTCGACTGGCCAGGGTACTATGATTCTTTTTCACGACTAATCCATCAAAACAACCAACTTAGCGAAATCCAAAAATTCCATTTTCTAAAAGAATCTCTTCCCGTAGGTCGCGATTGTGACATTCAACAAATCCAACTTACATCATTAAACTACGATGTTGCATGGTCGATGCTCATCAAGCGGTATAATAATCCTAGAGTCGTTTTGCACATCACATGAACGCGTTGTATAATCTACCAAATTTGCAAAAGGAAAAGGGTGAAGATCTCCGATTAATGCTGAGTACGGTCAACGTTATCTTATGTAACGACCCGAAAACGGGCCGTACAATTTTCGACCATGTTCCATACTATATTACTATGTATTTCTAATTACTATATTTTTCTAATTACTAGTTATATCTGTTAAAACCATTTTTATTATTAATACCCTTTAAATTAAGTATCAAATGAAGTATCGCGATAGTATAAACGCGCCACCACTAGGTGCGAATGATTAAGGCCGACCATCACTAGGCAGCCGGCGGGGACAAGAAATCGCCGAAAACCAACGGAACCTAAGCAACGAGAATGGAAGACCAACCGAACACGCCATAGGAAAATTCCACCGCGCACATGCAAAGGCATGGCAAAGGGGCGACGGGGAAGGCTAGACACCCGCGCAGCTGCAGACGCCAAGACCGAGACAAAGCAACCGAAAGGGCCACCTGCGGCTGAATACGCAGGCGCAAGGGAGACGAATAAACTTCGCAGACGCCGGCAGAGGATGCAGCAGAATCGAAACTTTAGGCGATAAGGAAACGGACGCCGAGTATTGAAATTAGTCTTTTGCTGGAGCTGAAACGGATCGGTCGACTCGCGGAACACGTCTTAGTCTGCCGCGAAGGCGGAAGGGCCACGCGCCTCCCGCTGCAGTGCCTCTTGTCGCCCACGCGCCTCCCGCTGCAGTACCTCTTGTTGCCCACGTGCCTCCCGCTGCAGTGCCTCTTGTTGCCCACGCGCCTCCCGCTGCAGTGCCTCTTGTTGCCCACGTGCCTCCCGCTGCAGTGCCTCTTGTTGCCCACGTGCCTCCCGCTGCAGTGCCTCTCGTTGACCACGCGCCCCGCTGCAGTGCCCCTTGTTGACCACGCGCCTTCTTCGACCGTGCCTCCTGTTGACCACGCGCAGCCTGCCGACCACGAGCAGCCTGTCACCGTATACCTCGCCGCAAAGATCACGCACCTCTTGCCGCCCAAGCGCAGCCGGCCGGCCACGCGCAGCCTGCCGACCACGAGCAGCCTGTCACCGTATACCTCGCCGCAAAGACCACACGCCTCTTGTCATCTCGTCGCCAGCAGTCACGCGCACCCCAGAGCCAGTAATAAGTCCGCAGTCATCCTGCCCGAGCAAGTAGTGCTACATTAGGAGTGCGGTATAGGCCAGCCAGGGAACAGGTTTATCAACTAGGATTCCCCCAACTTAATGAAATAAAGCTTGTATATCGTTAAGGTTAAACCCTGTGTCCGTTACTTGACCGTTACGTTTTCCAGCAGCCCAAATCAAAGTACGACGTAGGTAACCCTTCCCCCTCTCGCCCTGCAATCCGCAGTCATCCTGCCCGAGCAAGTAGTGCTACATTAGGAGTGCGGTATAGGCCAGCCAGGGAACAGGTTTATCAACTAGGATTCCCCCAAATTAATGAAATAAAGCTTGTATATCGTTAAGGTTAAACCCTGTGTCCGTTACTTGACCGTTACGTTTTCCAGCAGCCCAAATCAAAGTACGACGTAGGTAACCCTTCCCCCTCTCGCCCTGCAACCGCAAGGCGTACAGCCTCAGTTGCCGCCCGCTCCCGCTCGCCCTGCAACCGCTAGGCGTACCAGCCTCAGTTGCCGCCCGCTCCCGCTCGCCCTGCAACCGCTAGGCGTACAGCCTCAGTTGTACCCTTCCCCCCTTTCGCCCTGCAACCGCTAGGCGTACAGCCTCAGTTGTACCCTTTCCCGCTCGCCCTGCAACCGCTAGGCGTACCAGCCTCAGTTGCCGCCCGCTCCCGCTCGCCCTGCAACCGCTAGGCGTACCAGCCTCAGTTGTACCCTTCCCTCTCGCCCTGCAACCGCTAGGCGTCCCGCCTCAGCCGCAGCCCGTTCGGCCGATTTTTCCCAACAACTCAAACGTGAGACTGACCACTTCCACCTTAGTAAACTCACTCTCTTACAGTTTCCACCAGTCCCATCTTATAAATTTTCTGTAAGCGACCCCTGGACAGACTGAGACATATCCCAGCCAGGATCACTACTTTACACTTAGGAGCCATACAACGAGTCCGCGGATCAGGCGACGGCTCAGATCATTGGCTTGCACACTACATGTCAACAAAACTACCCAAGGAAACACACGCTGCGTGGGAACATCATCTTGGGAGCAGAAAGATTTTTAAACGATCGTCTCATAACTATCGATGCCATTGAGAACCGGAATGCCAGCTTTACTCCAAAAAATCCAGAGGCTTCAAAGCGACTCAATGTGCATAACTTACAAACACAACCGGGACCAAATAACCTCCGCTGCTGCCAATGTGGTGCCGCTCATATCCTTAGGCGTTGTCCATTTCTAGCCATGGATTATGCACAACGAAAGGAGGTGGTTTGAAAAAATAAACTGTGCCTGAATTGTTTAGGCAAGTCTCACATGCATGCAAAGTGTTCCAGCACGAGGAATTGCCTCCAGTGTGGCCAACGCCACCATACGCTATTACATAGCCCGCAAGTTCCTCTGCATCGCGCGAACAATGCAACCCTTCACGCTGCAGCAACAGAGCAGCAAATGTCACCGATTGGAAATGTTAACAGCTCGCAGCCCCAGCAACCCCCATCAGATGTCAATTGTCTTTCGTCAACAACATCAACTCGAAACGGCATTCTCCTTGCTACAGCCCGGATTATTTTACTCAACCCTGATAACAGTCTCCAAGCCACAGTCAACGCGCTTATAGACCAGGCATCTGAAGCTACGATAATCTCCGAGAATGCAGTCCAATCCTTAAGTTTGAAACGTCACGCTACGCGTACATCGATCGCTGGGGTCGGCTTAAGCAATTCCAATCATTGTAAATCCACGGTAAGTTTTATAATCCGTACAACTTCTAACTCCAATTTTTCTTTAGATGTGGAGACCGCATATGTACTCAAGTCATTGACGTCATTTCTACCCAGTCAAAATCTCTCACCACAACCTTGGAGCCATGTCATGGGACTCACTCTAGCAGATCCTCAGTACTATCGGTCGAAAAGAGTAGATTTGATTATCGGTGCGGACTTGTTAGCGGAAATATTGCTGCCAGGCCTAAAATCTTATCTGGAAAATTTTAAATCACAAACAACCCACCTCGAATAAATTGTAATCACGGTGTCATAGACACAGAATCATTATTAAGGCAGTTTTGTGAAATTGAAACTGTGCCTGATCGTCAGACCGCCTCGACGGAAGACGTGTGGTGTGAATCATTCTTCCAGAAATCTCATGCCCGCAAAGAAAACGGTCGCTACGTGGTGCGACTGCCATTTAAGACCTTGTTTGATCCAACCATGACAGTCGGCAGGTCTTATCAAATGGCATTAAATCGATTTTTGCTGTGGGAGAGGCGGCTGTCGAAAGTTCCTGAGCGATGGGAACGTTATTGTGAAGGGATCGATGAATATTTCACCCTTAACCAGATTACGGCAGCCACGAACACAGAAAAGCAGAACATCAGACTAATAAATTCACTACTTCAAGTAAATTCCTGTATCTTGCCACACCATGCTGTATTTAAAGAAGAGAGTTTGTCAACAAAACAACGCATTGTCTTTGATGCATCGGCGAAAACTACAAATGGCAGATCGTTAAATGACATTCTGTGTGTTGGCCCTACTCTGCAAACAAACATGTCTTCAGTAATTTTGAATTGGCGTCAATACAAATATGTTTTTACTGCCGATATACAAAAAATGTATCGTTGTATTGATGTCCACCCTGATGACTCGCAGTTTCAACGGATTTTATGGCGGGCGGCGGATGGACATATTAGAGAATATTGTCTTACCACTGTTACGTTTGGGACGGCGTCCGCGCCATACACCGCAATAAGAGTAATGCATCAGATTGCTGACGATGAACGACAAAGATACCCAAAGGCGGAGGATGTTCTGAAGCACGAAATGTATGTGGACGATATTTTGTCTGGAGACCATACAATTGAAGCAGCAGAAGAAAAAAGAAGACAAGTTACTGAAGCTATAAATTCAGCGTTCATGGAACTACGTAAATGGTCAAGCAATACTCCATGTCTTTTAGAACGGATACCAGCGGCTAATCAATGCAATACGACTTTACTAAATTGGGATAATGATGACACGGTAAAGACATTGGGTATGTATTGGTTGCCTAATATCGATGCGTTCCAGTATAAACTAAATTTTCAAATTCCCAATGGGTTTACCAAACGGCTTATTTTGTCCAGCATTGCTCGGTTATTCGATCCGCTATGTCTTATTGCACCATTTGTAATAACTGCTAAACTTATTTTAAAGGAAATCACCATGGCAAAGCGTGACCCTGGAAATGGAATTCCTGTTGGGTTGGGTTGGGACGATCCCGTACCCAAGGAATTGGCAAAGCGGTGGCAAGATTTTCGATACACACTTCCTGAAATTGAGAATATAATTATACCAAGATGGATACAAATCGGCGAGGACTGCATGGAAGGTCTTCAATTACATATATTTTGTGATGG
Organism: Drosophila oshimai; assembly: GCA_018150695.1. Classification (NCBI taxonomy): domain Eukaryota; kingdom Metazoa; phylum Arthropoda; class Insecta; order Diptera; family Drosophilidae; genus Drosophila; species Drosophila oshimai. The sequence continues at coordinate 444,770 of JAECWM010000276.1, forward strand.
CTCATCCTTGGCATACGCTGCAGCCGCATATCTCAGAATTTAGAAGCCACAAGGAGGTGTCTTCACGTTTCTTATCGCTGGCAAAAGCAAGGTTTCGCCCACAAAGCCCCTTACCATTCCAAGGACAGAACTCTGCGGTGGGGTGTTGGCAGTTAAGTTGGCCAAATGGGTGGCCGAAAACATCCGATGGACGGATAAGCCTATTCCTACAGTATATTGGTCGGATGCTACTACAGTTCTGCATTGGATTCATGGTGACGTCAATAAATGGAAAACTTTTGTCTCGAATCGAGTGGCGTACATTATAGAATATTCAGAAGCAACTCAATGGAGGCATGTAGGTACTGCAGACAACCCAGCTGATTGTGCGACGCGAGGTTTGAGTCCAAGTGATCTCGCTAAGTTCCAGTTATGGTGGAGAGGCCCAGAATGGTTGAGTCATACAAATGCGGCCTGGCCTGTCTTTCAATTAAGGGATCACCCGATGAACGAAAACGAATTGGAGGCAAAGGTAAAGGAAGTTCAAGTCAACGTAGCTGGTCCCAAGGAGTTATTTTACCAACGATATTCCACCTATAATCGGCTGATAAGGATCACAGCATACATCAGACGTTTTGGCTTGAATTCAAGAGCAAAAACTACACGCCCAACCGGATTTCTGTCGACAGATGTGCTTGTCCAGTCAATGTTTTGCATAGTTCGGTTGGTCCAAGCAGAGGTTTTTGCGGCAGAGATAAAGGCAGTTCGAGAGAGCAAACCGTTACCGAATCAAAGCAAATTGAGGAACCTTACTCCGTTTGAAAAGGATGGTATAATTCGCATACGAGGACGAATGCATTATTCGAACTGGCCGTTTGAACGTCGACACCCCATAATCCTTCCTACTTCTCAATTGTTCACAGAGATGGTAATAAGAGACTCTCATTACGCGACGCTCCATGGAGGTGCACAACTGACATTGACGCACACCCGGCAACGGTTTTGGATTATCAACGGCAAACAAAACGTGCGGCATGTTATACGTAGATGTGTCAGATGTTTTCGCACACGCCCAGAAGCTGGAAAACAATTAATGGGAGATCTGCCTATGCATCGGGTCAACCCACCCAGTCGTCCGTTTTTCTCAACGGGAGTGGATTATACGGGGTCAATCGAGTTGAAAGCAGCAAGATTACGAGGAACAAGTGTCTATAAAGCATATATTGCCATATTTATTTGCCTTGCCACGAAGGCTATCCATTTGGAGGCGGTCACTGGACTCACTTCTGATCACTTTTTGTGGGCTTTGGATCGATTTGTTGGTCGTCGAGGTCTCTGTCGGCATATTTACAGTGACAATGGGACAAATTTTGTCGGCGCGGATAAAGCTTTACAAATGGCTCATAGGCAAAGTATATCGAAGGTAGAAAATGAAGTTGCTGCGCAGGTGGCATCCCGTCACATCCAGTGGCATTTTAATCCGCCGCACTCCCTAATTTTGGAGGTTTATGGGAGGCCAACATAAGATGTGTAAAGCACCATTTAAAACGAGTCGTGGTCAATACGAAGCTATCCTACGAGGAGTTATCAACTGTACTTATTCGAATAGAAGCCTGTCTAAATTCTCGGCCTTTGTGCCCACTGTCGTCTGACGCGGACGATTTGCATTTTTTGACGCCAGCGCATTTCTTGATTGGAGATACAATGCTTGCCCCACCAGAAGCTCGAGCATCATCGTCGTCTCTTAGAGAATCATTCCTTAATCAACAACGAATGGTAAATTCATTTTGGAAACAGTGTTCTCAGCAGTGGCTTTCGCAGTTGCAAAGGCGGCCAAAGTGGTGCGAGCCTTCCGAGAACCTCAAGGTGGATGACCTAGTGATTATAAAGGACGATCGCCTACCACCGACTCAGTGGAGCACTGGTCGAGTCGTTTGTTTGCATCCTGGGAAGGATGAGTTGGTCCGGGTAGTTACGATAAAAACCCCGCAAGGTCAACTGAAGCGGTCGATCTCGAAACTGTGCCGATTGCCTATATATAATTAAATATGCTCACCCTCCCAAATTTCGCACTTGTACTTCTCTTTCTCTTTAGATACATCAGCGGGACGGCGACGTCATGAGAAGTCAACCAAAAGGAAATGTGGAATGCTGGGTCCAGCATTGGCGGGCGGCATGTTCCGTTTGCTAAACGTCCAATTCACCACACTCCGCTATCAGAATAGGGAGGTGGAGGAGAGAAGTTCAAGCTGGAGGAGGTGGAGGAGAGAAGTTCAGTTGACGCTTGGCTACTGAGCAACACGCACGAATCACTGGGATTCACTTATTCATCGCATTTTGAATATCTAATTGTTAAACTATTGAAGTAATATTATTGTATTAAATTGTAAATAAAGTGCATAAGAAAAATTGGTCAAATTCCCATTTCAATGATCGCCTAGGAATTCAGCCACGGCATCACAAACAGAGTGTTTTTCATTTTGATTTAATCAAAGTTCTTCTTATGTAGTTTTAGTATTTGAGGGTCAAGAATCTGGCAGCGGGTAATGTATTCGTCAGGACATCTGCTACTTGGTATTCTGTGGGAATATATTCTAAAACAATTAATTTATTTTCAATTTGTTCTCTTATTAAATGGTACTTGATATCAATGTGCTTTGATCGTTTGTGGATGTAGGATTTTTAGCTATACTTATGCAACCTTGATTATCTTCTAGTGTTTTGATTGGTTTACTTAACTCAAATTTTATACTAGACAATGAAGATTTCAACCATAAAGCTTTTCTAACTGCTTTGAATAGAGCCACATACTCCGCTTCAGTAGAAGAAGCAGCTACTGAATTTTCCTTCTTTGTATTCCAGCAGATTACATTTGAGTTAAACATTTTAAAGATAAAACCTGTTATACTTTTTCTATCGGATTCACTTTCTGCCCAGTCAGTGTTGATATCCAATAGTCATGTCCTTAAAATCATTATTTTTAACAAAAGTTAATTTTAGATCAACAGTACCCTTTAGATATCTGCCATAATTCTGGATTTTTTTAATTGTGTGTCTACTTAATATACTGAGGTCAGGACGAGTACATATCGTTATGTAAATAAGTTGATCCGGTGGGTGACGAATCGCCGTCGGTATCAGGAGGTTCCTCTTCTTCCTCTCAGGCGGACGGCAGGTCCGCTGTTAATTGTTGGCCGGCTGGCCGAAGATGTCCCAATGCTGAATTAGGATGATTGTTGGGGGGTCCCCTCCAAAAAAAAAAAAATAAATGGGGGTGGTTAGATTAAAAAAAAAAAATAAAAATGCACGAGCACCCGGCCAGACGCTGTGTCAGCAGTTTGGCCGGCGCGATGTTTACGTAAACGGTGGTCAACAACTTTGGTTTTGCTGGCCACATTTAACTACTTTTTTAAGTTAAGGCCGCCCTCGGCTGATCCTAAATCTGCAATTACTTCTTTTATTTGGATGGCAGATCTTTTTGCCCTACTAAGTCGCTGGTAAGTGAGATCATGCAGATGAGCGCAAAGCATATTGTTCCCACAATAATTGCTGCGAGATGCATTTGGTTGTCATTGATCTCGTCTCGGAACTCCTTGATAAACTCCAAGTTTCGTTCACTCAAGCGGTGAAGGTACGGGAGGCTGAGAACATCTTGATTGGCAGTGATGTTCAATAGGGGGGAGCTTGCTGCCCCTGGAGTTCTCTTCTGGCGTTAGGTTGATGAAGAGGGTTTCATTTATCGTGGCCTGTTTATCGAAGGTGATGAGGTGAGTGCCATGTATCCAGACTTCTGTCCCATTGTCCACTCGAACCTTGGGTGACCTGTCGTTGATGATCACGATCCCTTCGTCCACGTATGTGATTGGGTGCAGGTCGCTCTGTTGTGTTCGGAAATGCGCCATCCCACCTGCACGCAGTTCTTTGGCGCATGAACTCTCTGATGCCAAACGGCAGAATGTGGCTTCCGGTGACACGGAGCAGTTTTTAATGGAGTGAATTTTTCCGCTATAATGTTGTTTATTATCTGCAGCATTGTCTCGTTATGGGCGACTGGAAAAATAGTTATCTTTTTGCATGCTAATTTTATTTTAGGAAATTTTATGATAAAGTGTAAGACGTTAACGGACTGCAGAATCTTCACGGACGAAACGGACAAAAGATCGCCTATAGGAGTGTTGGTGGGTTCCTCAAGCCAAACTAAAATATTCAGACTAACAATATTAATTTGGCAAGGGTTATTGCAAGCATTAAATTCTGTAACTAAGCATTAAATTCTGTTATTCCATCATCAACATTCTGTTTCTAGCAAGTAGAGTCTTATATAAGTGTACAGTGTCTACTTGCGAATTTTTGGTAGATCTCAGTTGATTAACGGTCGATGTTAGCTGATTAATTTGATTTTGAATTTTAGTGTTTATTTGAATTTGCCTATTGCTTGACTCAACTAACTTCATTTCGGTGAATCTGATTTTCTCTAAATCACCGGCGTCTGGTGTCCCTGCTACGACCTTTAGCGCTGACCCTAAGAAATTTAGACTCCTAGCTACTCGATGATGATGTGGGCGGTATCTACGCTTAGAAGCTTCTTCCAATGGGATAGTGGAAACATGTTTATTCTGTTGTCTGTTTCTTCCACCACGCGCGCATACTTCGAGAGGTTCGCTGTATGAGTGACGAACGCGAACTCTTCCCACACTAGTATTTGGCCGTCAACGATGGGGATATACTTGGCCTGGGAATAATCAGTTATGTGAGCCGACCCCAAGGGTAGGAAAAGATAAGGTATGAGTCCGAACCTGTGGAATTGAACTTTAGCTATTTTTTTGTTCACCGAGAGGTATCCCACCACCAATGAAATAAACTTAAACTAAAAGGTATGCGCCAAGTGGCTTAAGAGTGTAATAAAAATGATTAAAGAAGGACATTATCTGATTGTATTATTTAAGATTGTCCTTTTGGACCACCCTCCCCTTAATGAGGACCGTGGTCCCCAGGTCCGCTTCTATAGCTCTTTCCTCACACAAGGGTGTTAGTTTATTTCCTAGCCTTTTGTTAGACTTTACAAAAACTTTTTCTCCAACTTCGAAGACCCTATTCTGCTGAGACGCGTTTTCTTTTTACGCTTTTTATCTTTTCCCGGACTTCTGTTTGTAAGTCGTCCGAGTTCGCCTGCACAACATCAGCTGGTCTTTTGTCAGTGACCGTGTGAATTGATTTGTTGTACCTGGTAGTGGCTAATATAACTATTTCCACGGTGTCGGTTAAACATCGACTGAGTTCCGATAGGGTACTATGGAACCGCTCTACCTGCCCGTTTGAAACACTATGTAGAGGCGGTGCATTTTCAATGCTAACGCCAAAATGATTATTGAGCAAGTTTGAGATTGTCTGCGACTTCAACGATGGTTCGTTGTCGCAATAGATTACCCTAGTTTTTGGAAAATAATTCATTAGCTGAAGTAAAGCTGGTTTAAGATCCTCACTGGTCCTTGAGTGGACGTGTTGCACGACAGCAAATTTCGAATATTTGTCGATGCAAAAGAGGAAATATTTCCTGTTGGTGGAATATATGTCTATGTGCAATATTTCTCCTATATGAGAGGGGTTTGGTGTCTCACCCAGCTCCTGTTTTTTTGGATGCCTGTCATATTTGGCTCTCGCCAAATATTAGGGTGCGTGTACACTAGGCTTGCGTTTTGCGTTTCTGCGTTTCAGGCGACAAACCTATGTGATAAACCTATGTAAAAAAAAACTGCGTTTCGTCCGCAAGGCGTTAAAATTGACATCAGCACAGGTATGGAAGGAAATTTCTTTGACTTCCGTACCCCATTTAAGACTCCCAGATTTTAAGCAAAGCGATGCCCCAGCCTGTGTTAACAGGTCGAGGCCGATTATCCCATCTGTTGTAGTTTATGTTTAGTTTATAGATTAAAAACACAGGATTGGATTTAAGTTTTTAGATTTATATTTTATATTTTATACCGCAACACCAGCACACGAAGTTTTCTCACAGAAAGTTAAACAGGAAAAGGAAAGAGCCAACCAGTGTGGCCATAGAATATGATTCTTATTAATACCTTAAATACTACCATATAAACTTTAATAGGAATATAGCAATTTATACTAGAAAAGATATTTTTGATAAAGGAATAGGGGTATTCCAACACGCCCCCTCAAAAATAACATTTATAATTCATGAACTTATCATACAGTAATGTTTTGTAATTCGTATATACTTGTGCGGTGTGCATTCTGGGAATAATTATCTGATCCAGCATTCGCTGCAAGGATACGGGGAAAACCCAGAAAAACCCGATCAGATCAGTCTTACATATGTTTTTCAAACAATTAAATTTTAGTAACTTATGTTTTATGTTTAACGAAAATATTTCATTCAAAAAAGACAGCATCAGCAATCTGTAGATCAGTCATCCTTCAGTAATCCCAATTCAGTTCGTAACTCCAAAAACTTAGCAGCAGGCAGTGGCTTCGTAAAGATATCAGCAAGTTGGTTCTCTGTGCAAATATACTCAAGATAAATTGTATTACTTTCAACTTGCTCTCTGACGAAATGATATTTTATATCAATATGTTTGGCTCGTTTATGACATGAGGGGTTATTTGCTATACTGATACAGCCTTGGTTATCTTCGTAGATTTTAATTGGAGTTTCAAGGTTTATATAAACACTTTTAAGAAGAGATTTCAGCCACAATGCTTCTCTCACAGCTTCAAATAACGCCATGTACTCAGCTTCAGTTGATGAGGCTGCTACTGAGTTCTGTCTCTTTGTGTTCCAGCAAATTAAGTTTAAATCAAACATTTTGAATAAATACCCTGTGGTACTTTTTCTATCAATTTCATTACCTCCCCAATCAGAATCTACATAACCAATTAATGTGTTTTTAAATGCTGCATTTCTTTTAAAAATTAGTTTCATATCAACAGTGCCCTTTAAATACCTTAAGACCCTTTTTAAACACTGCCATAACTCGGAATTATTTTTACTATTATATCTACTTAAAATATTTACTGCTGTTGTTAAGTCTGGACGTGTACAAAGCATTATGTACATTAAACATCCTATTAGGTTACGACATGGAGCATTGCAGTTTTCATCTGAATTAAGTAATTCATAATTTAGTTTGCTTGGTAAGGGAGTATTTACTGCATTGCAATTTTCCATGTTAAATTTATTTAAAATTCTATTAACATATGCAGCTTGGCTTAAACAAATTTTATCTTCATACATTTCTATTCTAATACCAATAAAATGCCTTATTTCTTTAAGGTCGGTCATCCTAAACTTTTCCATTAAATACTTTTTGAAATTATTCATTGCTATCAAGTTCCCCGTAGCTATTACCACATCATCAACGTATAATAGCACATAAATATTTTCCTTGATATCACCTTTATCAAGAATATAAATACAGCGATCTACTGAAGAGTTCACAAATTCACAGTCTTTCAATGCTTGCTCAAAAACTTCAAACCAGCATCTAGCGGCTTGTTTGAGTCCGTAAATTGCCTTATTCAATTTACATATATTGTCACCATTGCATGGTACACCTTTAGGAAGTCTCATATATATTTCCTCCTTTAATGTGCCATTTAAAAAAGCTGTTTTTACATCCATTTGATGAACCTTCAAGTTATATTGAACTGCTAACGATAACATGAATCGAAAACTAGAAATTCTAGCTACAGGAGCAAAAGTCTCTTCATAATCGACTTGGTATTTTTGAGTAAATCCTCGTGCAACTAATCTAGCTTTATATCTAACTGGATTTCCTAGTTCGTTGTATTTAACAGAAAATACCCATTTGCTATCTACAATATTATTATGTTTAGGCCTTTCTGTTATTGTCCATGTATTATTTAATGTATGAGCACTTAATTCTGTTTTTATTGCTTCCTCCCAAAACAATTTATCATTCCTATACTGAATTTCGTCAAATGTATTTGGAACATCGTTAAAAACAGTGTGAGCATTTAATATGAATTTGTTTAAACTATTATCATCTTCATTATACGATATATGTGGCTTTGATTTTAATCTCTCACTTCTTCTACTCGCTATTTCAATGTCATCAGTATTTAGTTGATTTCCAATTTCATTTAAGTGTTCTGCTGTTTCATTTTTCTCACTCTCACTCGAGTTGTTCGATTCCCTACTATCATTCAGGATATCATCTTGCTTTCTTTTCCTACTCTCATTCAGAAAATGTTCATCATTTTCCTTACTATCATTCAGGAATTTTGTTTTGTCGCTTTCCTTACTTTCGTTCGGGAATTTAGTTTCATTAACTTCCTTACTATCATTCGGGAATTTAGTTTCATTAATTTCCTTACTATCATTCGGGAATACTGCTTCAAATTTAACAGCTCTAGAATTAACCATATTGGTTTCATCGACAACCACATCTCTTGCAACGAGAAACTTTTCATTAACAGCATCCCACAATTTAAAACCATTTGGTTCGTACCCCACAAAAATTGCTTTGAATGATTTTTCATCAAACTTTCCTTTTTTGGTTTTATTGTGCACATATACAGTTGCACCAAACACTCTTAAATGTTTTAAATTGGGCTTTCTATTATGCCACATCTCATACGGGGTCATCATACTATTAACAATTGCTCTGCTTGGAGTTCTGTTAACTAAATAAGTTGCAGTTAACACTGCTTCACCCCAAAAAGTTTTATCAAGTTTTGCACCACTTACCATGGCACGAGCTTTTTCTGTAATTGTTCTTATCATCCTTTCTGAAACACCATTAAGCTGAGGTGTTAAGTGATAAGTAATACCTTTCCTAACGCAAAACTGACGCATTTCATTTGAGAGGTATTCTCTACCATTGTCTATGTACAAATTAACAATTTTCAAATTAAAATGAGCTTCACTTTTCGCTACAAAGTCTTCAAACATTTTAAATACATCAGATTTGTGTTTTAGTAAGTAAGTTACACAATAGTGTGTAAACTGATCAACAAAGATCACAAAGTAATTCTTTTCATTTAGAGAAACTGGAGTAATCGGACCACAAACATCTGAGTGCACTACAAATAGGGGTCTTTGAACATGGGTCTTATCTTTAAATTGCTGAAACGGTAACCTTGCTTGTTTTCCATTTAAACATGATTCGCAAATTTCATGGAATATTTCTAAATTATTTAAAATGCTGTTATCACTAAATATATTATTTCTTTTTATTTCTAACAGTTTGCCATTGCTTATATGGCCAAGCCTCTCATGCCATAATCGAAAATAATTTTTATGTTTTGCATCTATGGTATATGCCTGAAACTTAACATAAGGTATATTGTTTAACATACCTGTGTTCTCAATCACCGTCAATCCATTTTTAGAAATGGTTACACCGTTCTTGTCAAATTTGATTGACATTCCTGCCTCTTGTAGGCGCTTCACCGACATCAAGTTTCCAGCAGCCTGCTCGGAATACAGCACGTCCTCCAGTGTTATTTCGTGCTCATTGCGCAGACGCACGATGCCACGCTTAGATGCGAAAATGTATTCGCCTTGCTTAGCCACAGCGATCTTCAATGGCGGCACCAACTCCATACTATCGGCGTATAGCGACTCATCATTTATTAGATGATCGCTTGCGCCGGAATCGAGGATAAATCCACAAATATCAATCCCCGGTTGGTCTTTCACTTCATTTACCATAAATGCAATGCCTTGAGATGTTGCGGTTTTAGCTTGTTTATCATTGTTTTTATTATTTCTCTCGTTCATGCTTCTTTTATAGTGGTAGCAATCTTTTTTAATGTGGCCCTCTTTGTCACAGTAGTGACACCTAACCTTATTCTTAAAATTTCCCTTAAATGTTTTCTTATGCTTCGTTACGCGATTTTTAAAAGAGTTGTTTTTAAAGCTGTAATTTTTATGTTGAACAGTCGTATTTAAAGCTTTCCGGCTTGTGTCATTATGGTCATTTTTAATTTTAATTTCCTGATCTAACAACCTATTTTTAACAAACGTTAATGTCAAATTTTCTTCTGATAATGTCTCTATTGCTGTGATGACACCGTCGTAAGACGAAGGTAATGTGATCAGCAAATGAGACACCTTATCCATCTCTTCTATTTTTGCGCCTGCTGCCAACAATTCACTTATTAAGTCATCAAAAATTTTAAAATGGGACAAAAGCGACATCTCACTTGATAGCTTAAGAGACAGCAAGTGTTTGCGAACTGCCAACTGCGACGGCAGACTTTTTCGTTCATATACCGCGTCTAAATTCTTTAGAATTTGACGAGCCGTTATGTCGCTTGTAGCAAAATTAAGAAATGAATCGCTAAGGTACTCTATGAGCGTACTTTTCGCACAGCGTTCTGCCTTATTCCATTGTTCAGTCACTTTTTCAGGCACATCTAAATCAATAACGTTAAGTACATCCAGTTCAGTTAATAAAGCCCTAATTCTAAACTTCCAAATCGCGTATTTCTCGCCATCGAAAGGCTTGATGTTTCGTTTTGCTTTTTCCATTTTTTTATATATGTTTATAAAAGCTGCTATTCAAATGTATATTCGCCTGCGAAACTAACACGATGCAATTTCACAAGAACTTGAAACTTCCTATTTTTTTTTTCACAAGAAATTTAATCGGAACTTTTCAAATCAAAAAACTGTTTTACAAATTAAATATTTATTAGGCATGGACTGGGCCCATAACCTGTTGTAGTTTATGTTTAGTTTATAGATTAAAAACACAGGATTGGATTTAAGTTTTTAGATTTTTATTTTATATTTTATACCGCAACACCAGCACACGAAGTTTTCTCACAGAAAGTTAAACAGGAAAAGGAAAGAGCCAACCAGTGTGGCCATAGAATATGTTTCTTATTAATACCTTAAATACTACCATATAAACTTTAATAGGAATATAGCAATTTATACTAGAAAAGATATTTTTGATAAAGGAATAGGGGTATTCCAACACCATCGAACGTTGATAGGTTTGAATTTTGAATTTGAATATTGAATATTTTGGATTTGAAGATTGAGACGAGGCATTTCTGTGTTATTTGGGTTGTGCCATGGATTGAATGAATATTGAAAGGGGCTTCTACTGGACGGACGCCTTTTAGCCCCTTGTAAGGTCTAATAAAGTTTTTAGAAGCGCCCGTGTCTATGAGAAATTTCATTGAAGCCCCCGCTACTCTTCGTCTGAAGACGGGTAGCAGGGATTTTCCCTTAAAAAATTGATGCCGCTTTTTTGCCGCTGCACTGGAGGCTGCGTTAGAATAATTTTTGTCGGCCAGCTCGCCGCTTTGAGTGACATGATTAACTCTTTGTCTTTTAATGGGGCCTGAACGTAGCCGGCTTCCCGCATTGGTAAGCCTGTGCTTGGTTCGGTTGTACGAACTTAGAAATCGATGAGTCAACAACCATTGGCTCCGGGGTATTATTTTGCTGTGCTGAATGTACTTGGGCCTTATGCTGTTTGCTAAAGTGCGGGTTTTTACCGGCAACAAACTGCTGATTTGGCTGCGGGAAGGGCTTGTCCTGTTGACGATCTTGTGGCTTTGGATATTGCCGACGATCTTTGTCCTCCTGGCTTCTTGCAAACGTAGTTGCGAAAATATACCTTTCGTGGTTCGATTCCACTTCCTGTGCCAGGGCCAAAGCCGATGGCATGTCTTTCGGCTTTGCCGAGAAGAGCACATCCGTGAGGTTTCGCTTGAGCCCTGAAATGAACGCGTAAGGCGTCCTCACGGAATTTGGCACACAAAATTGTTGCCATTGACGGCTCGTACGACATATTGACTTTTTATTGTCAATAAGGTGAATTTTTTCTCAACCTGTCTTAGGGTACCCAGTTCCTGTTCAATGACATGCATTGGTCGCTTGTCACTGAACGTGAAGTCAAGACGACTTATTATCGAATCGAAATTAGGTACCGTGCCGAATGAGGACAGCACGGCGTCGGCAGGGCCGAGCTACTATCATACCGCCTGAAAATGTGGTAAGCGGCCGTGGCCGCCTGCCGCCAGGAGACGTATGTTTCCTGTGCACCCGCAAATTCGGGCAAGCATTTTACAGCATCTAAAGGTTCGCTACATTGTATATTATCATTTATTTGAATGGCCGTGTATGTTTTTATTTCCGCGGCAGTTGCTGGTGAAGTATTTATTGCTGCCACCCTGCCAGCCAACTCCTCGATTTGTTGTCTTAACCCCTGCTCTCTTATGTTGTTCTGAGCGGCCTGTTCTGTAAGGGCATTACTAACCGCTGCCTGTATAACGGACCTAAGTTGCTCGGGATCCATGACGTTTGTAGGAGGGACGGGGGGCTTTCGTTTTGGGGTTGAGGCGTGGACTGGCCTCTGCCCTCGGACTCTGAGTCACTTGAGTATTTTTTTCTGTTCCTATATTGGAGAAACGGATCACTCATGGGCAGCTGAATTTAGCTGCACAGAAACCCGTGCACGTAAGCAAAAGCGCTGGATAAACAAACACAAAGTCGAAAGACTTTGGTGGTCGTATTTCCTTTCCTAAACAACGACTTCTGCAAAAGCTGCAAAAACGAGGAAGAAGTAGAATCTGTAGCGCTTGTAGCCTGAGCCAATGTCGTAAGCACACCAGCGTCATCTAGATGTGGCGGCACAGAAGGTGAAGGAGAACAACAGACCCAAATGTCAACCTGCTCTGGGGCACATCTCTTTTTTTTTCGTTGCCAAGAGGTTACCGCCAGAAAACTGGCGTTTAGATTTTTCTTTCCCATTTCGGCTTTCACCCAAAGAGGTTGTGCGCGACCAGCTATATAAGCTATAAGTCCTAAAAAGTGAAACAAAAAAAATCTTTGAAGTGAAAATCGTTCGCCGTCTGGAGAAGAAACATAAACCAATTTCTCAACAAAGAGTCCTCGGGATGAGTTAAACTCAGGGGTATGAGTGAGAGTTAGGTTAATTAAAATGAGGGCAATTTTAATTAATTCCCTAGGCTCGAAAGGGACTATGCCAGAAAGGGTGTACCAATGGCCTATGTAAACGGGGTGCTCCTCAGGCCTATGCCAGAAAGGGTGCTCCGCTGGCCTAGGTGCACGAGGTGCTCTGCTAGCCTATGCGAACAAGGTGCTCCGCTGGCTTATGCGAATGGTGTGATCCGATGGCCAAAGTTAACGGGGTGCTCCGATGCAGCTAGCAAGCTAAAGGCTTTGTTTACCTGTGTTCTGGCACTGACACAAAACTGCACTCGGGGATGACTTGATTTTTAATCACTTTAGAAAACGCCCTTAAATGTGGGAAAAAATTTTGGGACACACACGTCTGCTTGGTTCCAAGGTGAAAACGGAAAAGGAAGCAGTAATGGCGGACATGTATGGAGACTAGTTTTTTTGGTTAGCGGGTGAAGGCTTGCAATTCCGATTTCCCGCTTTCGCGTTGGCAGATCTCATTCGACTCGTAGATGGCGCCACTTAATTACAGATTTCCTCCCCACTAACAGGTGGCAAGGTTGAAAGTTAAGGGTAAGCATTGTGGTTGCCTACTTTTAAGCTCTTATATATTTTTGTGTGACAAGCGCCACTTCAAAAGAGAGACCACTATTACCGGCCTTCAGCCGCGAAGGTCGCTGCGTTTAGTCCGTGGTAATTGTTATTTGGAGTTTGATTGTCGAGTAACGAATAAAACCATACAAATGTTCTGCACTTTTTACATATAATAAAAATAGATTTGCACAAGAACAACATTATTAAAATTGATCAATGAATTAAGAGATAAAATATATATATACAATTATCACTTTTCTAATGGAAAAGCTTTTATACATTTTTCTAATTAACCAAATATTTTAATACATTTATTTACTTTAAACAATTATATTACCTCCCTATGAACATGTTTTCTACTCTACAGCTACCTATACCTTATACTCTTGCACACACCTTATTAATTGCCTCATAAACTATATTTAAAAATTAAATTAAGAGAGAATTTTGATGAAATACCAATAGAAGATAATTTTGTTGTTGATATTAAGGTTTAAACGGATGTCCGGAAGTGAGAAATAGTTTTGTTAAGAATAAATATTATAATGAAGTGTGAGTAAGGAGTTTTGAATTTGGATGTCATGCGAACAACCGGTCCCGCCTCTAAGTAGTGTTGTGCAAAAGGGATCGCCTGCCAATAGGTATTAGCCTCGACGATCATGGTTGGGTGGGGAATATCTCCGCAGCCGCTGGAACATCTGAGCGCGGAGAGCACAGCAGGCCAACCCCGCAGAAGAAGAAGAAAACCCCCATACACATATTGAATATGTGTACCCTCACCCCACTTTATTTTTCCCTCTAGCTCTATCTCTATTTACATTTCCGAACCCGAACTTATGCCAACTGATAGGCAACAATTTAGCATGCGAATATTTTAATTATTAGTAGCTGTATCTGTAAAGGCACTGCAAAAAAAGTCTTTTGAAAGAACGCACACCGATTGCCGAGAGACAGAGCCGGAAACAACCGCGTGCATCCTTAGACTATGCAATACAAATTACCATACGTTCATTTTTAAATAAATTTACAGCCAACGTTACATGCTACAAACTCGACGATAGTGAACAACTGCCGCAAATCTCTTTAAGAGATGGCACAGCAGTTCGTTATCTTCCTTATCTGGGTGCCAGGGCACCAAAATATTGAGGGGAACGAAATAGCTAATGAACTGGCCAGACGCGGCACTACCACAGTTATCCTTCCAGACAAGGAAGACTTCCTTATGCCCCTAGCCAGTTTTAAGCTCAGGACAAGAGAAGTTTTCAGATCCCTAGAACAAGAAATATGGAACAATACCACTTACTGCAACATTAGTCGCCAAACATGTCCTAACATTGACGCCAAATGTACAAAAAGGCTTTTCAGTCTACATCGCCACAGTGCTCAGCTGTGATTAGAGCAATTACAGGCCACTAGCTCGTAGGAGCCCACGCATCCCGACTGAACGTCCTCAAAAACGACTTCTGCAGAAGCGGCAAAAACGAGGAAGAAGTATAATCATTAGAGCACTTCTTCTGCTCCTGTGTGGCCCTAATCCCTAATCAGGCGCAGGTAAAAGTTTATAGGAGAATATTTTTTTCACAATCTAGCTGAACACC
This sequence comes from Drosophila oshimai, assembly GCA_018150695.1. Classification (NCBI taxonomy): domain Eukaryota; kingdom Metazoa; phylum Arthropoda; class Insecta; order Diptera; family Drosophilidae; genus Drosophila; species Drosophila oshimai. The sequence continues at coordinate 459,866 of JAECWM010000276.1, forward strand.
CCGAAGAAAATAGCAGGTTTCTTAAGAGAAACGGGCTGGGACTCTTTCTCACTTCGTGGTAAAAAGGTACTGATGATCCATTGCGGTATCACAATGGGCCAGTGATGGCCTTAGTGAGCTGACCTTGTGTCAGCCGCCGCGCTAACCTAACCTAACCTATCCTTTTTTTCATCATGGGTTCCACAACGTCAACGCCCATAACTCCAAAAAAAGTTAATCTGACGCTGTCAAGTGTCATAAGATCGCGCGAAATTTCAAGGTAGGGGAAAATCATATTTTAATTTCTGTAGATTAAACTTTTTTTACCCGTTGCTTATATTTTTTTATTTTATTTTTATTTTATATAAAATATATAATTATAAGTTCGCAACTCCGTTTTAGAAAAAAAATATAATTTTATTTTATTCAAACTTGGTTGTTACAAAAACTTATTTGTGAAGAACACCGACCTATTGGGTTGAGGTCTCAAACTGAACTTAACTTACTGATCTGATTCTATTGACGATCAAGCCTAGGTCTCGAGCTTTTTGGGTTTTGAGTGAGTTGTGAAATTGTTCTGAGAAAACTTTCGGTTTCCTTTGAGTAGTGTAATAATACGGGTTCTGGATCACACGCATGACTGCACACCCCAAAAGCAATAAATCATGTCATGCATGGTTGCACACAGCTGTCATAATGACCCTAATTAGCATAATAAATCACTTGACGGTGACCCTAATTAGTATAGTTAATTAATTAAGGATCACTTAATTAAGTTAAAAGGGGGACTGGTGACCCCGTGTTGATCACGTGTGCTTGCACACAGGTGTCATAATGACCTAATTAGTGTAAAATGAGTCAGTGTAAAATGGGTCAGTGTAAAAAGGTCACTTAATTAAGTTAGAAAGGCTTGGAACATATGCGCTCTTGAAGGAAGAAAAGGAATGTGAAGAAATAAAATCATTTCAAAGTAAAATGACAATAATCACCGCCTACTCCATCCTCTTCAAAATTTTCTCCATATGTTCCTTATATTCATTTTGATTGCTTAGACTATACATGTCAGCACGAACAGTCCTTCTGGAAAAAAAGGGGTGTGTCCAGCCTACGCACGACAGAAGTGAAACTTCTATTATTCCTATCTCTCTAATCATTCCATTATCTCTTTTTTTCTGTCTTAGATTAGTGTAAAGATTAGATGTTAAATAATTCAAGGACGATTTTGTTTTGATTTCTTATTTTAGATTTTAGATTTTCTTATAGATGAATGACGATCAATTAATGTATAGTTCCAAAAATTTTAAATTTACAAGTATGCAATATTACATAAATACGAAGCCGAATAATCGCTTTTTTAGACTGCCGCTTAAATTCAGAGGTCACGAAAAGTTGTTGCGACTCTATTTAGACTGCGAATACGCTGCAGCACACAGCTTTCGACTCGCAAAAGTTAACAAACCGATCGAGAAGAAGACAAATTATATATTTTTATTTCCAGGTCGAAAAAAAATGGATAAGAATTATGGTGCCAATAAAAAATGGTTGTTACATACTTAAGCTGTAGTAAGCTAATAAATCAATTAAACTGTTAATATCTGTATGCAACCTGTTAAATCAGAATCAATCTCAATCTTTTTTCTAGTGCTGTAAATGAATTCGTTTTGTCACAGAAATAATTTCGGCTTAAAAATCGTATTCTCGCTTTAGAATGCATACATACGCACTTTAATGCTCCCACACAAGCCAGAGCTCTCTATTTTTAGATTTTTATGCCCTCAACTTTGTGCGAGCGCGCTGTGAGCGAAGATAAAAAGAAGAGGACAGAGAGAAAGTTCGTCAGAGGTTAGAGAGGGAGAGGGATATGTACAAGTTTCGTGACGGTCATGAATCGGTTTTACCCCGTCCCCGACAATCTATCACGCGCCTAAAGAAGTTTCACTACAGTTTCATTACAAATATTTCGTCTCAATACTGTCACCTACGGAACGTCTTCAGCTCCGTTTTTAGCCATTCTTAGCTTACAAAAAATTCAAGTTCGTAACAGGGATAAACATGAAATTGGTTTATACATAATTTGCAACGACTTTTATGTGGATGACATGCTTACTGAAGCCGATGATATTAACACCTTGAACGTGATGTGTAACCAAGTGTCAGAAATTTTCAAAAGTGGCGTTTTCCAGCTGTCTAAATGGTTTTCAAACCATCCACAACTAGAAAAAGGGAACAACACTGAAAAATCCAAAAATTTCAATGATACCGATTCGACCAAAGCCTTGGGTTTGCGGTAGATGCCCCACACAGACACATTTTGATTTCATTTAGATGAGAGTTTTAAAAACTTAACTCCCACAAACGCACAATTCCTTCAGTAAGCGCACGGCTTTTTGATCCCTTGTTGGGATTGTTGTGCCCCATTGGCCTTACATCTAAGATTCTTCAAAAATGTTGGCAACTTCAACTGGAATGGGATGAATCTCTTCCGATGTCGTTACATACGAGTTGGGAAAGGTTAAATAAGAATATACTTTATTTTCACGCAGTGACCATTCCAGCCAAGCTTACGAATGTTGCATTTACATTCAAGCAATCGAAAACGGTCAGGCTTATTGTCGATTGCTAGCAGCGAAATCGAGGGTGGCTCCACGCCACACTTTTGGCACTTTTTTGGCACACTTTTGGCCGTCGAGCTATTAACTCCGTTTGAATTTATTTCTTGTTTCTCATCGTTTCCCAAACTCATAAGAATTCTGGAATACGTTTTCAGATTTTTAAAACTAGCTAAATCACGAGATAAACGAATAAGTCTGACTGCTAGAGAGTTACAACTATCATCCTTTAAACTGATGGAAATCATTAAAAAAAAATGTCTTTGTAGAAGAGTACAAGAAAATGAAAAAAGGACATGTATTACAACCAAGGTTGCAGATGATGACGCCCTTCATACAAAAGTTTTCTGAAGCTGGTAGAAAATTTTCGCTAATTCGGGTGGGAGGTAGACTCCTGCATGCACCTATTTCAGAAAATGCAAAATTTGCAATATTACTCCCTTGTAAAAACCAAATTGTTGATTTGTATATCCGAAATCTGCATTTAAAAAATTGTCACGCAAATGCAAAAACAATGATCGGTCTTCTTCGGCAAGAAATCTGGTTAATAAATGCTCGCAGAGAATGCACTCGGGTGGTTCGAAAATGCATCCATTGTTTTAGATATAAGCCTGTTCTGATGATCCAAATTATGGGAAATCTGCTTGCGGATAGTTTTAAAGCCGTAAGGCCATTTCATATTTGTGGCGTAGATTCCTATCAATATCTCGTTGCGTATTCGAGGACGGCGTTCTCGTCCGTTCCCCATTAACATGTATATTGCTGTATTTGTCTGTTTTGCTTCCAAGGCTGTTTACCTGGAACTCGTTAAAAATTTGTCGCCTGACTCTTTTCTTTTGGCCTTTAAAAGCTTCGAGTACATTCCGACAACGCGACGAACTTCGTGGGAGCCAGAAAGAGCTGAGAAGTCTCCAGAGCGCCTTCGAGGATCAGCAGTCGCAGCTTCAATATTTCGTCGTGGAGAAGGGCATCGAGTGGAGGTTCATCCCTCCACGAGCACCGCACTTCGGCGGTGAAGTCAGCGAAGGAGATTCTGGTGCGTCAAGTCGCAGACGCGTCCCTTACCGAAGCCGAGGTCAGGGCTTATCTGGCCGAGGCCGTGCTCAATTCTCGGCCCCTAGCTCCAATCAGCACCGATCCTAACGAGGAAGAGGCGCTCACTCCAGAACCCATGCTAATCGGGCAGGCCTTTCACTCGCTGCCGCAAGGATTAGAGCCAGACGAACCAACCAGAGGTTTGAGCTATTCAAAATAAGTGGCACCTGCTATCCACGCTCAGACAGCGGTTCTGGCAGGCGTGATCTAAGGAATACGTCCACAGCCTTCAGCGACGCGAGCGGGGCATACCAGGTGCCTTGCAACTGCATCAGGCACTCCCACATACTGGCCAGCCGATCCGAACAAAAAACCAGACATTATCGATTTTGCTGTAACTAGGAGAGTGCCGTCCAGGCTGATACATGTTGAAACCCTGGCAGAACTGACATCTGACCACTCGCCTGTTTTACTCTGTCTATCTGAACATCCACAGTTTGTAGGTTAGGTTAGGTTAGGTTAGAGCGGCGGCTAACACAAGGTCAGCCCACTTAGGCCATCACTGGCCCATTGTGATACCGCAATGGATCATTTATACCCTTTAAACCACTAATTTATAAAGAATCCCAGCCCGTTTCTCTAATGAAACCTGCTATTTTCTTCGGGGAAACAGCTGCTTATTCAGCTAGATTGTCAAGGAAATATTCTCCTATATGCTTTTTCCTGCGCCTGATAAGGGCCACACAGGAGCAGAAGAAGTGCTCTGCTGATTCTACTTCTTCCTCGTTTTTGCCGCTTCTGCAGAAGTCGTTTTTGAGGACGTTCAGTCGGGATGCGTGGGCTCCTACGAGCTAGTGGCCTGTAATTGCTCTAATCACAGCTGAGCACTGTGGCGATGTAGACTGAAAAGCCTTTTTGTACATTTGGCGTCAATGTTAGGACATGTTTGGCGACTAATGTTGCAGTAAGTGGTATTGTTCCATATTTCTTGTTCTAGGGATCTGAAAACTTCTCTTGTCCTGAGCTTAAAACTGGCTAGGGGCATAAGGAAGTCTTCCTTGTCTGGAAGGATAACTGTGGTAGTGCCGCGTCTGGCCAGTTCATCAGCTATTTCGTTCCCCTCAATGTTTTGGTGCCCTGGCACCCAGATTAGGGATATAACGAACTGCTGTGCCATCTCTTGAAGAGATTTGCGGCAGTTGTTCACTATCGTCGAGTTTGAGGATAGCGCACGAAGTGACTTTATTGCTGCCTGACTGTCTGAGTAAATGTTAATTACTCCGTTTGTAAGGCTAGAGTGGCGTAGGCAGCTGAGAGCCTCGCTTATGGCGAGAATCTCCGCCTGAAAAACGCTGCAGTGGTCCGGAAGACGGAAGTGTATTTTGATACTAAGTTGTTCACAGAAGACCCTTCCTCCAACTCGGTTGTCGAGTTTGGAGCCGTCTGTGAAGAAATTTATATCCTGTTTTGAACGTTGTAGAGGTGTGTTCTACGGGTGTGCAATAGTCTGCATGTTTGCGCCTTCTGGTAGGATGGATGAGTGTCCGTATTTACGGACTGTCCAGCAGTTTGCGTCTCTCATACGTCGTGCTGTGATGGTGGCGATTTCTCTTGCCACCAGAAGAATTGGGGATATGCTAGTAGGGGAAAGTCGGGTAAAGCGGGCTACCTAACTGTTTTTGGGTTAAAAAATAAATTCATAAATGAATTAACCGCAAATTTTATTTCAACTTTTAAAATGAAGCCTGGGGAACATAATACTGAACCGCTTTGGTCAAAAAATGTTTTCTAAGTATAATTATAGTGATTTTTCAAAAAAGTTCCAAGTAGCTCCGCTTTACCCGACTGGTCGGGTAAAACGGGCTACCTGTCCTAAATCGTACGGAAACGTATTTGTTGCGGAACATGTCTACTAATTCTGGTTTTTTAGTGAATTCTAATTACAAATACATACAAAACGTTTTATTTTTGTCGGCGATATCCATTACTTTCCTTTAACCCTTCTGTGATTTTGCTTGTAAATATCTCGGGTTGTGTGAAAGCTATCGATCTGAAATTTTCTGACAACTCGTCTTTAACGATTCTAAACAAGTTTGCCGATTTTTAATAAATCTGTGGGTAATCTTGGATTTTATTAGGGAAAACTTTTTTTAACTACGTTGTTGAGCGGAAGACACAAATTTGTGCATCGTGTTTGAACCGCGTATATCTTAAAAACCTTTATTCAGAAAAATTTGAAATTTTTACTGAATATGTATTAACGCAAAATCATTCAATTTAAAATTTAAATTTTTAAATTAATCCTACACTAACAAAAAATTTTTTAAGTTTTACCTTGAAAAAAAAAAATTGCAGGTTAGATTAATTACGTAAAACTCGCAAACTGATCAAACAATTGAAAAACGTAATATACTACGTTATAGGGCTTTCAATAAGCTTTCCAAAATGGTCAAATGTGTCATACCCTTCTTTGGTAAAACTATCAGAAAAACAACCAATATTGTTGAAAAATTACATTTATTTTATACAAAATTGATAAATAATACCACAAACATACTAGAAAACTAGTATTATTTGTATTTCAAAATTATTATTCTTATAAAAAAAAATTGTTTTAATCCCATAATTATTACTATAAATGTCCAAAAGGGGTATTTGTGGTTTTAGGTACTCTTGCTAATAAAAGTAACGGTCACAAATCACCCAAATCATTTATGACCGCCAGGTTCAGGTGCCGACAGCTCCTTTTGGAATGACCCAAAAAAGGTGTAAGGAATCGATAAGATCCCTTACAAAACGCAGTAGGAAAGGTTGAGTGGAAACGGGAACGCATTATAAGAGAATTGAGTGAGATCTTTTGACATAGCGGGCAGTCAGAACGTAACGGGACGCGCTGAACAGAGAGTGTTGATCGAGAGAGCGGGCTGCTGAATGAGAGCAGAGCCGCTGTAGGCGGACAGTTAGAGCAGAGCGGGAGACGGACGCGCTGCACAAGAAGTTTTGGCGGGAGAGAGGACTTGCTGAACGCAGAGAGGACGGCTGAATAGAAGTAGCAGCAATGTTAAAGGGGTATAAAAGAGCGGGGTAGAACTGCAGTCGGGGGCTGTGAAGTTGATAGTTGAGTGCGAGGTGACCTGAGCGTTAGGGGACAAGTGCCGTGGTAGGCAGTGGCCCGTATTAGCGCGAGGGATAGTGCATCCTTGGGAAACGAGCCAAGGATCACTACAGGACTTTACAGGGGCGTTGACAGTGACCAGTGCAAGGGCGAGAGATAGTGCTTCCTTGGGAAACGAGCCAAGGATCACTACAGGAGTACACAAGGGCTGTTACGTGGATAGTGGAGTGAGAAGTGATCGGGGTGTCAGTGTCAAGTGCGAGTTACAGGAACAAGTGTCAGAAACAGTGTTAAGCGCGAGGAACAGTGAATTCTTGGGAAACGAGCCAAGGATCACTACAGCAGAACACAGGACAGAGCAGTTCTTAGCAGCACAAGCACAGTAAGTCAGTCGGGAGGATTCCCTTTGATCAGAGAAAACCCAGTCCATTCTTAGCAGGCGTACAGCCTACTTACACTAAGTTATTTAAGTGCCCAGGCGACGGTGAATAGCCAGCGCGTTAGGTTGCAGGAGTTTTCCGAGGGCGTGTAGCCCAAAGGGTAAATCTAGCGGAGCGTGAGCTTAACCGGAGAATCTGTGTGCGTGTAGCCCGGAGTATCTGGCGGAGCGTAGCTTAGCAGGAGTTCCGAGGGCGTGTAGCCCAAAGGGTAAATCTAGCGGAGCGTGAGCTTAACCGGAGAATCTGTGTGCGTGTAGCCCGGAGTATCTGGCGGAGCGTAGCTTAGCAGGAGTTCCGAGGGCGTGTAGCCCAAAGGGTAAATCTAGCGGAGCGTGAGCTTAACCGGAGAATCTGTGTGCGTGTAGCCCGGAGTATCTGGCGGAGCGTAGCTTAGCAGGAGTTCCGAGGGCGTGTAGCCCAGAGTGTTTAGCAGAGCGTAAGCGCGGCGTGATCACCTAGCCGGCGTGGCCGGCGAGTCGGGCTTGTAAATATTGTTAGAGAGAGGGCGTATTGTGCCCCGGTTAAGTTAGGTGTGGTGTGAAAAGAAGGTGAAAGACCCGGAAGCGGTATAATATATCAATTTATATTGCTAAAAACCTACAACCCCTGGTGTTCTTATTTGGCGCAGCGCCGACAAATATAAATTTGTTGCAGCGGATCCTGGACGAGGCTAAGTTACCCCGGCAAGATCGTTACAACTGGCGCCCGAACAGGGATCAGTTCATCCTTGGGAAACGAGCCAAGGATCACTACAGGACTTTACAGGGGCGTTGACAGTGACCAGTGCAAGGGCGAGAGATAGTGCTTCCTTGGGAAACGAGCCAAGGATCACTACAGGAGTACACAAGGGCTGTTACGTGGATAGTGGAGTGAGAAGTGATCGGGGTGTCAGTGTCAAGTGCGAGTTACAGGAACAAGTGTCAGAAACAGTGTTAAGCGCGAGGAACAGTGAATTCTTGGGAAAACGAGCCAAGGGTCACCACAGCAGAAACACAGAGCAGAGCAGGTTCTTAGCAGCACAGTAAGTCAGTCGGGAGGATTCCCTTGAACCAGAAACCCAGTCCAGTCTCAGCAGGCGTGCAGCCTACTTTCACTAAGTAATTTAAGTGCCCAGGCGACGGTGAATAGCCAGCGCGTTAGGTTGCAGGAGTTTTCCGAGGGCGTGTAGCCCAAAGGGTAAATCTAGCGGAGCGTGAGCTTAACCGGAGAATCTGTGTGCGTGTAGCCCGGAGTATCTGGCGGAGCGTAGCTTAGCAGGAGTTCCGAGGGCGTGTAGCCCAAAGGGTAAATCTAGCGGAGCGTGAGCTTAACCGGAGAATCTGTGTGCGTGTAGCCCGGAGTATCTGGCGGAGCGTAGCTTAGCAGGAGTTCCGAGGGCGTGTAGCCCAAAGGGTAAATCTAGCGGAGCGTGAGCTTAACCGGAGAATCTGTGTGCGTGTAGCCCGGAGTATCTGGCGGAGCGTAGCTTAGCAGGAGTTCCGAGGGCGTGTAGCCCAGAGTGTTTAGCAGAGCGTAAGCGCGGCGTGATCACCTAGCCGGCGTGGCCGGCGAGTCGGGCTTGTAAATATTGTTAGAGAGAGGGCGTATTGTGCCCCGGTTAAGTTAGGTGTGGTGTGAAAAGAAGGTGAAAAGACCCGGAAGCGGTATAATATATCAATTTATATTGCTAAAACCCTACAACCCCTGGTGTTCTTATTTGGCGCAGCGCCGACAAATATAAATTTGTTGCAGCGGATCCTGGACGAGGCTAAGCTACCCCGGCAAGATCGTTACAACTGGCGCCCGTACAGGTAGCTGTGCCTATAAGAATCACCAGAGTTGATATGTTATATATATATTGTCCCAGTCATAAAAATCCACCATGGCGAGTGCCACCTAGATACAGCAGTTAAAAGTCAAGAACTAATGGCGTATAGCCAGGCGTTCGGCCGCACAGTGACAGGGAACGTAGTAGAATTGAGCAGGGAGTTTGGCAGGTGGGCTCGAGAACAGCTAGGCGGGACCCAGCGAATGGGCCGGCAGAGGCAGTGGAGGCAGGTAAAAAGGCGAGATTGGACGACAAAGTGGAGGCGTGGGTCTTGCAGCTGGAGTTGGATCGGGACGCTGAGCAACCACAGCAACGGCAGACCACGCAACCGTAGCCAGATCCACCACATCCACCTCAACGCAGGAGCAGTTTCCGCGGCCACATCAGCAGCAGCCGCAGCCACAGGCGCAGTCACAGGCGCAGCCGCAGCAGCAGTTTCCACAGCATCATCAGCAGCAGTATCAGTGTCCGCATGCATCCATGAACGCATCCGAATCAGCCACAGCAGCCAGATACACAGCAGCCACAGCACCATCAACAGCAGCAGCAGTATCCGAAGCAGCAGTATCCGCAGCGGGATGATCAGCGTCCAGGCCAGCGTCCCATGGACCCCAGGGTATACCAGCAGCAGTTCACACACGGCGGACAGCAGGTGGAGCGGCCGTACATCAGCGACGAAGCGGAGGCGACCGTAGGAAAAGTCAGGATAAGTTAGGCTAAGTAAATATGTAAACATAGGCAAAGTGAATGGATGTGGACTGGATAGGTTTTGGTAATGACAGGCTAGGACAGGGTAGTAGAGGCAGCGGAGAGAAAGAGGAGGGGGAAAACCTGCCATGGTCTGCATTTTTGTGTTTTTTAAAAGAAAACAGATATCTTCTGTTTTGGTTAAAAATTAAAACGTAAACAATGCAGGTGGTGGGAGAATCGGCTGGTGGTGGACCGCGCGATCAGCTGGTTCCAAAGGAACCAGTTCCAGATCACCGAGTTTACAATCGAACCAGACTGAGCTAGTGGGAACTTTAGGCGGGAAACTGACGAAATTTGAAAGGGGGGACGGCCGAAGAGTTAGGAAAGAGAAGAGAATCGATAAGATCCCTTACAAAACGCAGTAGGAAAGGTTGAGTGGAAACGGGAACGCGTTATAAGAGAATTGAGTGAGATCTTTTGACATAGCGGGCAGTCAGCACGTAACGGGACGCGCTGAACAGAGAGTGTTGATCGAGAGAGCGGGCTGCTGAATGAGAGCAGAGCCGCTGTAGGCGGACAGTTAGAGCAGAGCGGGAGACGGACGCGCTGCACAAGAAGTTTTGGCGGGAGAGAGGACTTGCTGAATGCAGAGAGGACGGCTGAATAGAAGTAGCAGCAATGTTAAAGGGGTATAAAAGAGCGGGGTAGAACTGCAGTCGGGGGCTGTGAAGTTGATAGTTGAGTGCGAGGTGACCTGAGCGTTAGGGGACAAGTGCCGTGGTAGGCAGTGGCCCGTATTAGCGCGAGGGATAGTGCATCCTTGGGAAACGAGCCAAGGATCACTACAGGACTTTACAGGGGCGTTGACAGTGACCAGTGCAAGGGCGAGAGATAGTGCTTCCTTGGGAAACGAGCCAAGGATCACTACAGGAGTACACAAGGGCTGTTACGGGGTGTCAGTGTCAAGTGCGAGTTACAGGAACAAGTGTCAGAAACAGTGTTAAGCGCGAGGAACAGTGAATTCTTGGGAAACGAGCCAAGGATCACTACAGCAGAACACAGGACAGAGCAGTTCTTAGCAGCACAAGCACAGTAAGTCAGTCGGGAGGATTCCCTTTGATCAGAGAAAACCCAGTCCATTCTTAGCAGGCGTACAGCCTACTTACACTAAGTTATTTAAGTGCCCAGGCGACGGTGAATAGCCAGCGCGTTAGGTAGAGGTAGTTTCCGAGTGCGTGTAGCCCGGAGTGTATATCGAGCGGAGCGTGAGCTTAACCAGAGTATCTGTGTGCGTGTAGCCCGGAGTATCTGGCGGAGCGTAGCTTAGCAAGAGTTTCGAGGGCGTGTAGCCCAAAGGATAAATCTAGCGGAGCGTGAGCTTAACCAGAGTATCTGTGTGCGTGTAGCCCGGAGTATCTGGCGGAGCGTAGCTTAGCAAGAGTTTCGAGGGCGTGTAGCCCAAAGGATAAATCTAGCGGAGCGTGAGCTTAACCGGAGAATCTGTGTGCGTGTAGCCCGGAGTATCTGGCGGAGCGTAGCTTAGCAGGAGTTTCGAGGGCGTGTAGCCCAAAGGGTAAATCTAGCGGAGCGTGAGCTTAACCGGAGAATCTGTGTGCGTGTAGCCCGGAGTATCTGGCGGAGCGTAGCTTAGCAGGAGTTCCGAGGGCGTGTAGCCCAAAGGGTAAATCTAGCGGAGCGTGAGCTTAACCGGAGACTCTGTGTGCGTGTAGCCCGGAGTATCTGGCGGAGCGTAGCTTAGCAGGAGTTCCGAGGGCGTGTAGCCCAGAGTGTTTAGCAGAGCGTTAGCGCGGCGTGATCACCTAGCCGGCGTGGCCGGCGAGTCGGGCTTGTAAATATTGTTAGAGAGAGGGCGTATTGTGCCCCGGTTAAGTTAGGTGTGGTGTGAAAAGAAGGTGAAAGACCCGGAAGCGGTATAATATATCAATTTATATTGCTAAAAACCTACAACCCCTGGTGTTCTTATTTGGCGCAGCGCCGACAAATATAAATTTGTTGCAGCGGATCCTGGACGAGGCTGAGTTACCCCGGCAAGATCGTTACAAAGGGTTGATGGTAAAACAAACTACCTGCACACATTTTTTGCACGTTTTTAGACCTTTGAACTACTTTTATAGTGACTTCTTCTAAAGAAAGGTATGACACATTTGACCTTTTTGGAAAGCTTATTAAAAGTCCTATAACGTAGTATACCACGTTTTTCAATTGTTTGATCTGTTTGCGGGTTATACGTAATTAATCTTACCTGTAATTTTTTTCCAAGGTAAAACTTAAAAATTTTTTTAGTGTAGGCTTAATTTAAAAATTTTAAATTTTAAATTGAATGATTTTGAGTTAATACTTGTTCAGTAAAGACTTCAAATTTTTTCTGAACAAAGGTTTTTAAGATATACGCGGTTCAAACACGATGCACAAATTTGTGTCTTCCGCTCAACAACGTATGAAAAATCTTCCGCTCACAGAAGGGTTAAGTTTTTTAGCACGCGTTTTGGATGTTTTCGAAGAGGTTTTCGATTTCTTCGAAAGTGTCTCGATTTGTTTTTGTCTTTTTGCCATTGCCTCTTCTTCCTTTTTCTTCCTTTTTTCTTCTAAACATGTATTCAAGAAATAGATATTGATTTGTAATTTGGATGTTGAATTTCTACGTCAAAAAAACACTGAAAAACGTTGAATTAAAAGTAGCCCGCTTTACCCGACCGAGAACTAGCCCGCTTTACCCAACTCGGACATTATTTATTTAACTCATATTTTTCGATAACTACGTAACCTTTTTCTGAGGTTAAGCACTTAAAATACGCGTAAGACACTGGAGTAATAGAAAAGTTACTTACTTGGCAGAAAAAGTAAGGCGAAATATGTAAATTTTCAATTACACTTCACCAAAACATCGGTGCTGCGACCTTACATTAAGGGATCAGGGATTACATCAGGGATTTACTTGATAATAAACGTGAAAAACAAAATGTGACCGTCCATAATAACACTCATGGGTTATTAATGAAGAGTTAATTAGCTCGGTTGATAGGTGGCATCACTAGTAATTGAAATATCGAAGGTAGCCCGTTTTACCCGCCGGCCCGTTTTACCCAACTCTCCCCTAATAGCGTTGAGCGCTTCACTAGAGGTTGTTCTAAGAGCTCCTGTCATGCATAGTTGCGCTACCCTTTGCACCTTGTTGAGTGCCTTGAGTTTGGAACTATATTGCAGCGCTGGCCACCAAATGGATACCCCATACAGGAGGATGGGTCTTACTTTTTTTTGCACTGTCGCTAAACTCTAGAACGGAATCATTTAGTTTTGGGGCAGATAACTTAGGGATCTTATACTTCCTGGAGAAGAGAATAAGATCGGTTTTACTTGGGTTTACGTTTAAGCCACTTTCAGATGCCCATCTTGACAGTTTTCTTAGTTTGACTGTCATAATGTCGCAAAGGGTTTGCGGAAATTTTCCCCGCAGCATGACAACCACATTGTCTGCATAAGCAACAATCTTGCATCCCCCATCTTCTATATCGCGGAGCAGCGTGTTTACTGCTAGGTTCCATAGAAGCGGAGAAAGTACCCCCCCTTGAGGAGTACCTCTGCTGACATGCCTGCACAGAGTAGATGCTCCCAGCGAAGAGGTCACTTTTCTGCTCAGTAGCAGCTGTGTGACTAATCTCACCAACTGAGCATCTACTCCAAGGCTCAGCGTAGCATTGGTTATTGCCCTTGAGTCGATGTTATTGAAGGCTCCTTCTATGTCCAAGAAGGCTGCTAGGGTATATTCCTTGTCTTGCAGGGATTTTTCTATACTGGATATGACAGAGTGAAGTGCTGTTTCTGTCGATTTGCCTTTACGGTATGCATGCTGAGATTCAGATAGCAGAGAGGGATTGATTGATGTTCTTAGGTATAGCCCTATCAATCTTTCCAAGGTTTTCAGAAGGAAGGAGGACAGGCTTATTGGCCTGAGATCCTTCGGTGTTGTGTGTGAGGCTTTACCGGCCTTGGGTATAAATACTACCTTGGACGTTAGCCAAGAAGGGGGAATATGGCCTAACGCCATGATGTTCGTGAAGATGGCTTTTAGCCAAGGGACAGCAAGATCTTCCCCTTGCTGCAATTGTGCCGGAAATATCCCATCGGGACCTGGAGATTTGTAGGGAGCGAAGCTATTTATAGCCCATTTAATATTGGATTCAGTCATGATGCCATCCAATACTTTGACCGAGTGGCATGGTTGAGGGTCGCTTGTTTGGGGACCTAAGGTGTTTTCTGGAAAATGCGTATCTAGTAATAGTGTTAGTGTTTCTTCGCTAGAAGAAGTCCATGAGTCGTCCTGTCTCTTGAGATAGCCCAGATTTGAGGATGACTTTGAGAGTACTTTTCGTAATCTTGCGGCTTCTGAAGAGGATTCAATTCCCGAACAGAATTTTCTCCAATCCTCTCTTTGTGCCTGCCTAGTGAGCTTTTTGAATTGAGCTAGACTGTGTTTATAATCTGACCAGTTCTGTTCACAACTTAGTCTTTTGCTCTATTGAAGAGTTTCCTACATTCTACCCTCAGCTTGTCTATTTCTTGTTTCCACCAGGGTGGTCTCCATTTGCCTCTCGGCTTGCTGATTGGACAGGATGCTTTATATGCATTGTTACAGGCTTCAGTGAAGGCTGTCGTGAGGTAAGTGAGATGTTCCTCCGATGGAGGAATCTGCTCTGGAGGAGCTGGTAGGGCCTTAGCCAGTCTGTTTTTGAAGGCTGGCCAGTTGGTTCTGCGGGGGTTTGAGAACGTTACTGGGTCAGGATTGGGCGCACATAATTTTGTGTCGATATATTTGTGATCTGAGAAGGAGTGTTCTTTAGAAACACTCCACCCTTTAAGTTGGTCATGCATGAAGTTTGAGGTAAGGGTTAGGTCTATGACCTCCTCCCTGTCCTTGATTACAAAAGTGGGGTCGTTTCCCCTATTGCAGATAAGTAAGTTGGTGGAGAGAAGGTATTCAAAAAGTAACTCACCCCTCTCATTTGTGTTGGTACTGCCCCAAATCTCATGGTGGGCATTTGCGTCGCATCCGATCAAAAGGCCAGTGCCACGATCTTCGCAAACCTTTACAAGTTCCCTCAGCTTGTGACCCGGTATTGGGTCCATGATGTCGTACGCCAGGTACGCTGACACCACACATAGCGACCTTTTCTGGAGCTCCAGGCTTATCGCTGTAGTGTCCGCATCGCTGTAATCATAAAGCATAAATGCACTATGGTGCCTTTTAGCTAAAATACAAGTACGGGTTTTACCTTCTCCTTGAGCTACTAGTAGCTTGTATTTAGGGGTGCTGAGTCCGCATATACTATTGGATACAAACCAGGGTTCCTGGATCAGCACCAGGTCGGCTTCGTCTCTCGCTAGACGAAGCATAAGGGCAGCGGAGGCTGCTTTACAATGATGGAGGTTTATCTGCACGACTCTCAGAGACATCGTGCAGATTTGCCTCCACCACCGTCGCGTCAGCGTCCAGGTCCTCAGCGAAAACTTCGCTCATGAAGTCAGTACTCCCGTGACCCAGCTTGCTGAAGCCCTGGAGAAGGGATGCTTCGGATATCACCGACTCGCAGTCCTTCTCCTCTCTGCCTGGCTCCTCCATCTCGGTGGCCGGCACATCTTCAACACCAGGCTCTTCCTTCTGCTTGGTGTCCGACTTGTACACTAGAGTGTATCGAAAATCAACTTTTTCGATTTTCGATGACCCTGGGTGCGGAAAAGTTGTAAAACCATGTCAAATGAAAGTACAAAAAATTTCAGCCCGAAAGGATAATGTGTACTATTGCCACTTCGTCCTTGAAATTTTGAAACTTTCATGGAAACTCGAATTTTTTTTTTTTTTTCGATGATTTTGGGTGCGGAAAAATTGTAAAAAATGTCAAATAAGAGCACAAAAAGTTTCAGCCCGAAAGGATAATGTTTACTATCCCCGTAACGACTTTGAAACCCGAAATTGCATGAAAACATGCAAATTCGCTTGTAGCTTTGCACGGCGACCTGAAGATCGGTAGGGCAATTTCAGCAAATGCGGCAACATATTCAGTTTAATCTATATTTAAAATTATTTGGACTGTTAGATAATCTATCGAAATCATACCTGCGAAGCTGAAATTGCTGAAATTGCCCTACCGATCTTCAGGTCGCCGTGCAAAAGCTACAAGCAAATTTGCATGTTTTCATGCAATTTCGGAGTTTCAAAGTCGTTGCGGGATAGTAAACATTATCCTTTCGGGCTGAAACTTTTTGTGCTCTTATTTGACATTTTTTACAATTTTTCCGCACCCAAAATCATCGAAAAAAAAAAAAAAAATCGAGTTTCCATGAAAATTTCAAAATTTCAAGGACGAAGTGGCAATAGTAAACATTATCCTTTCGGGCTGAAATTTTTGTACTTTCATTTGACATGGTTTTACAACTTTTCCGCACCCAGGGTCATCGAAAATGGAAAAAAGTTGATTTTCGATACACTCTATTGTACACCCTGATGCGCACCGAGCTAAAACCGAAGTTTAGCTCTCCGTGTATTGCATCTATGGGTGCAGCGGAGTCCTTATTTAGGAAAAGTATTACCTGACGCAAAGGGCCCTGCGTCACTTCCACCTTTGCCACCTTCCAGTCGGAGGACGGCAGGTTGGGGTTGCATCTTTGCAACATCGCCAGGATCTTCTCCGGCTCCTTGAAGGAGGACGGGACCCATATGACGGCTCTTGGCCTACTCGGGATGTCCTTCCAGTCGACAGCGACCAGCTTGGCACCCGGGTAGACCTCACCCAGTCTAGATACGGCCGCTTTCAGTAGCTCTGCCGACCTAGCCCCTTCGCACGCCATCACCTTGACGTTACCCTGGTACCACCCTGCATCTTTGCAGATTGGTGGCGGTCCAGGGTCCGCTTCCAGCACCTCGAAGCATTGTACAGCCAGTGCTGCCTCAACCCACTTCCACTGGCTTCTCGGGACTCTCCCCTCAGCATCGCCTTGGTCCAGGACGTCTAGAAGGATCTTGTCCTTTGCCATTTCTGCGAAGCTTTTGGACGGCACGACGGGCACGTGCGTACGAATCTTCTTCGGGGCATTTTGAGCCGCGCTTTCCTGGGAGCGTTGCCGTTTAGGATTTTTAGGTTCCTCCTTCGGCCTCTCCAATACGAAATTGGGCAACACAGACTTAGCCCAATCCACTTTCTTTAACCACTCCGCTGAGGGGGTGGTGATGTTGCTGTGTGCGTGTCTCTTCAGGATGGCCGCGGCGGATTTCCTCTTCCCGTACCTATCCATCTTGGCCTTGCTTGTGGATGACCTTCCCTTCACCCCCGCACCCGACTGAGCTGCAGCTGCGCTTGTGGTAGCACCTTGCTGGTCGCTCGAGGTGACAGGAGTGTCGGTTGCGGTCACCACCTTGCCTCTGACCAGGGGGCGATTGAGCCCAGTCGGCTGTTTCGCCGGGGTGGAGTTGACCTTAGCCTGAGCTCTGAGCTCTGTCATTCCTCCTGTCGTTTGGTTGACCTTGGGTTCAGTAACCCCTGTCTTAGGACCCTCGGTCCTCGCCGGATTTATGGGAGTGCCGGTCTCCTTTTTTGTATTCTTGTTTTTTGTTTGGTCCATATTAGTTCCCACGAGCTGCGGAGAAAGGGGGTGGTCCACCTCCCGCAGAGATCCGCGCTACGGGAGGTAGGGCTAGCTGATCCGGAGGGCGCCAGGTATCCGGATGCTCCGTTTGCGACTGGGCTATTTTTAAAGGGCCCCCAGCCAGGTTGATCATCGGCACGGGTCGCATGACACCTTGATCCAGCCATTCACCTTAGCCATGATAAGAGATCGCAGAAACCTGTGGCATGGCTATGGAGAAAGCTCCGCCCCAGTCTACGAATCCCAGATCTTAGCTGGTGCCGTCCCGAGGACACTGGAGCACCATTACCAGTTGGCACCCTCGTGGAGGGTTCAGCTATAGGATTTTTGCCAACCGACTCAGAAATAACATTACATTAAATAAAGTCTCCCCCTTCGTCACTTGCAGTTTTTGTTTCAAACAGGGTAGCCACAATTCAAGAGCTATCAGAAAATATATCCTGGCGACATGTCCCTTCGCAGTTTAATCCAGCAGACATTGCGTCCCGTGGCTGCGATGTAAGTGAACTGACTGAGTCCATTTGGTTCGAAGGTCCGAAATTTCTGTATGAAAATGAGGCATCATGGCCAGAAAACTCGCATTTTTCTATACCTTCCGAATTAAAAAACTCAGAGTTAAAAAGAGCTGCCCAAGTGTGTATAGCCGTCAAGCCATCAACTCCGTTTGAATTTATTTCTCGTATCTCATCGTTTCCCAAACTCATAAGAATTCTGGGATACGTTTACAGATTTCTTCACCTAGCTAAATTACGAGAAAAATCAGTAAGTCTGACTGCTAGACAGTTACAACTATCATCTTTTAAACTGATGGAGATCATCCAAAGAAATGTCTTTGTAGAAGAGTACAAAAAAATGAAAAAAGGACATGTATTACAACTAAGTTTGCAGATGATGACGCCCTTCATACAAAAGTTTTCTGAAGCTGGTAGAAGATTTTCGCTAATTCGGGTGGGAGGTAGACTCCTGCATGCACGTATTTCAGAAAATGCTAAATTTCCAATATTACTCCCTTGGAAAAACAAATTGTTGATTTGTATCTCCGAAATCTGCATTTGAGAAATTGTCACGCATATGCAAAAACAATGATCGGTCTTCTTCGGCAAGAAATCTGGTTAATAAATGCTCGCAGAGAATGCACTCGGGTTGTTCGAAAACGCATTCGTTGTTTTAGATATAAGCCTGTTCTGATGAACCAAGTTATGGGAATTCTGCCTGCGGATAGGCTCGAAGCCGTAAGGCCATTTCATATTTGTGGCGTAGATTTGTTTGGTCCTATCAATGTCTCGTTGCGTGTTCGAGGACGGCCCCCATTAAGACATACATTGCTTTATTTGTCTGTTTTGCTTCCAAGGCTGTTCACCTTGAACTCGTTACAAATTTGTCGACTGACTCTTTTCTTTTGGCAAGACGTGGCGTACCGCATCAAGTACATTCCGACAACGCGACGAACTTTGTGGGAGCCAGGAACGAGCTGAGAAGTTTTCAGAGCGCCTTCGAGGATCAGCAGTCGCAGCTTCAACTGTTCGTCGTGGAGAAGGGCATCGAGTTGAGGTTCATCCCACCACGAGCACCGCACTTCGGCGGTTTGTGGGAGGCGGCCGTGAAGTCAGCGAAGGAGATTCTGGTGCGTCAAGTCGCAGACGCGTCCCTTACCGAAGCCGAGGTCAGGGCTTGTCTGGCGGACACCGAGGCCGTGCTCAATTCTCGGCCTCTATCTCCAACCAGCACCGATCCCAACGGGGGAGAAGCGCTCACTCCAGGGCACCTGCTAATCGGGCAGGCCCTTCGTTCGCTTCTGTAAGGATTAGAGCCAGACAGCGGTTCTGGCAGGCGTGGTCCAAGGAATACGTCCACAGCCTTCAGCGCAAAACCAAGTGGCAAACTACATCGCCTAATCTAGAGGTGGGAGCCTTGGTAATTATCCACGAGGACAACACTCCACCCCAGCGTTAGATTACCGGCAGGGTCGTCAGCGTGGTGGAGGGGGTCGATGGCGAAATTCGAGTGGCCGAAATCAAGACCGCAACAGGCGTAATTAAGCGTCCTATTCAGAAGCTGGCTGTACTCCCAGTATATTCAAGGCAGGTCCTTCAAGGTGGCCGGAATGTTGAAGCGCAGAACGCTAATCATGAAGCTTACATTATGTTAAGACACAAATAAATTACAGCTTAAGAGAACCCAGAAGCGTTATGCTCATCGCTTATAGGCCTAGAACTATTATATTAGATCTATGATAAGATCGGATTCAGCGGGCCTGCAAAGGCATCTGTTCGCGCCACTAAATTGATTTATCGCTGTTACTGTTAACATTATAGTATATTTAGTATATTTTGAATTTGAAATGTTATACTGAAATATTCTGGTCCCATCGATACGCGAAGTACTCGGTGCCGATCGATATTGAAACGAAAAGATCGAATGAACAATTAAAAAGAGACTGCGATCTCTGATAAATATATACGAGAAAGAAATTAAGCGGAGCTGACGCGTTTTTCTTGGAGCATTTTAATAGGAGCAATTTGATCCTTATTGGAAAGGCTCGCTTAAGGTCTTTGGCTCGTTCATTTTGGCGCCCGAACAGGGACTTCTTGGAGAAAGTTCAGTCCCGGAGGAGTTCATCGTTGGAACTCAATTAATGAAGCGAAAAGACGGCGACTGCGACCACATTTTCGCACTTGGAGCTCAGCTTAAACAGCGAAAAAAAGGCCGGCGACAGCATCACTGACTGCGACGGCGACTGAGGCAGCATTTTTAGTGAGTCTAACTGCATTGGTAACTTGGTACTTCTTGCAAGCAGGTAAACTTTTATTGGATGTGTGATAAATAAATGCAAATTAAACGTATTGAAAATTACAAGTAAACTGGTGATTCGGCCCTTAACGAAGTGTGGTTATAATGTGATCGGCTATATATATATACATTTCGGATGTATACAGTTGTACAGCTTGCACCGTTTAATGTGGGTGGACTCACTAACTCACGTCCAGATACCGTTGGACTTTAGGTTTGACACCTAAAACATACATAGTTACACCACGTGGCCCAGACTGTTTTCCAAGTTTCTTGTGGTGCATTTTTCGCACAGACCGTTACATATGTACATTTATATGTATTGCAGGCCACTTGCGCAGCATTGTGGTTAAGTTTTCTTTTGTGCACTTTGGCACAGAGAGAGAGAAACAACAAGAGAAATTGAGAAACAAATTTTTTTTTTTGTTAGTAAGCTTTTTCTTAAAGTAAATAGAAAACAAAACCAATAAAATTGATTGGATTAACTACTCATAATGGTAGCACTTGTTGTTTCTCAGAACACAATAAATTAAAGATTGGAACATTGGCAGACAATTGCCGCTGAGTGAATTTAAGCATTTATCTTAATAATCGCTAGATTAGTTTAAGTTCTGATTGGATTTAAACGTTTATTTTAAAACATGGCTCCTAAAAAACAGAAGGAGACTGAAGTTCTCTCAGCTCGAGCTGGACTAGTGAATTCATTTACGCGAAACAAGGCTTATCTTCCCAAAAATAACGCCACCATTTCACCGGCAGATTTAGAAGCGCGGTTAAACCTTATTGAGTCTAATTATAGCCAATTTTGCAATATTCAAGCCAAGATCGAGGAAGAGACGGAGGATGCGAGTGAATTTGAAAGCCGCTTCGCTATGGAAGAGCTTTATTGCGAAATTAAAGCCACTATCTTAAACAGTTTGAGGCAGACGAGTTTCGGGAAAAGTTTGAATAGTTTGCAGGTGCCTCGTTAGTCGCGATAGGCCTTCTTTAAAGGTTCCTGAATTTTCTGGAAAAATCACCGAATGGACTAGCTGGCCCGGTCCCGTTAAGCACCATTGATTGTTTGGAAATATGAGGTGCTAAATGTCTACGTGCCCTACGTTTTTTGCAGGATCGTTACGAAAATAAGGCAATCATTGTGCAGGCGCACATTAATGAGTTTTTTAATCTAAAACGTGTCAAGAATAGCACCTCAGAAACCTTGAAAGAGTTAGTAGATAGTGTAAATTCACAACTAGTTTCTTTAAAGTCGCTAGCCGGGGAGCCAGAAATTCTGAAAGCCATCATTTTTCACCTAGTGCAACTAATCTAGCTTTATGTCTTACTGGATTTCCTAGTTCGTTGTATTTAACGGAAAATATCCATTTGCTATCTACAATTTTATTATGTTTAGGCCTTTCTGTTATTGTCCATGTTTTATGGCTTCCTCCCAAAACAATTTATCATTCCTATACTGAATAAAAACAGTGTGAGCATTTAAAATGAATTTGTTTAAACTTTTTCATCATCATTATACAATATATGTGGCTTTGTTTTTTTTTCTCTCACTTCCTCTACTCAATATTTCAATGTCATCAGTACAATATTAATTTTAAACCCGCTAAACAAACTATCTTCAATGAACAATTTTCGGCAACGAGCTAGTACAGCGGTCAACATCTCCAAAAAACGTTAAAAACGGTTTTTCATCCATGGACCGCGATTTCTTCAGAGCTACCACCAAGAGGCTTTGTATGTTAAGCACGAACTCGTAACTAAAAGCAAAAGCTGATAAAAATCAAACGAAATCTTCAGGTCGCAATGGTTCAAGACTGCGGTCCTGTATAGTTGTGTCCCCCTGTACTCGTTTAACAGGAGGTCATTGTAAGAGGGGTTCCCAGGCAAATGCAAACACAAAACACTAAAGTTCACTTTCAGTAAATTCAATATAATTCTAAGCAACTTCAGATTTGGTATAAACTATGTATATATGTGTATGTGTAATTTCGTTAGACCGGCGACGTGCGTTCAGCTTCGACTATAATTGCAGACTCCCTCCTCCTCTCGCTGTTCTTTTTGGTCTCATCTGAGCGACCACTCAGCTGATCGCACTGCCAGTCTTCGCCGTACAGTGGGACAAGGAGACAACTGAACATGCCGTCCGCCAATGCTAGACCTAGCATGAAACATCCTGGGTTGTCCGTGTCCTGAGTGTGACGACGATAGGGTATTTCGGCCTTCAGGTCCTAGCTTCAAGCATGGGAATGAGAGAACAAGAAGTGTACGCAATCAAATCTATTATAAAGGGTGAATTAGTGAGTGCGCTTTAAACATGAATTGGGAGGGGACAGAGCTTCGAGACAGACCGCTTCAATTGTCCTTGCTGGTTTTTAACTGTCACCACACGGACCAGAGTGTCCGCTCCTGGATGTAGCTCTTGTAAAAGCTGGTACCTCGTAAGCGCGCAGCATTAAGCTCTATTGCGCCGGTGTAGTCGACTCCAGTAGCGATGAAGGGTCGACTCGGGGGGTTGACCCGGTGGATCGGTAGATCACCCATGAGTTGAGTCGAATGGGATGGTCGGACCCGAAAGCAGCGGACGCATTTCCGTATGACCCGACGAACCGCCAGCTTTCCTGTGAGGATCCAAAATCTGAGGCGTGTGTGTGCCAAAGTCAACTGCTCACCGCCATGTAATGTTAAATAATGTGAATTCCGTATCACTAGTTCGGTAAAATGATGAGAGCCAGGCAGAATTGTTGGATGACGACGCTCGTGTCCCAAAGCAGAATTACGCAAACGCCCTCTTACCCGCAAGATGCCGTCCGCTAAGATCGGCGACAAGCTCACGAGCCTACTTCGAGGGGGCAACCGTTTGGAACTTCTTACTGCTGCTATGTCGGCTGGAAAGAATTATCCTTGAACAGCTCGCACAATTGTAAGCAGAGCGTGATCCAGTTCCTCAATGCTCAGGGGGCCTGTTCGTCTCTTTCCGTTGCTGCCTGCGTTATAGGTGAACCGTAGGATATAGGCAGTGACTCGAATAGCCGCGCTGAATGTAGAAAATCTGTCGACGTAATTAGGAACCGGTGCTGCATGATGAGCGTGCACCTTGCCCGCCCTAACCTCCAGAACAGCGTTACTCGCGCAGCCATCTCCTATGTCTGTCGTTGGCCACGAGCTTTGGTCGCGTATGAGCCAATCTGGGCCTCTCCACCACAAACCGAAGTCCTTAAGCTCCGTCGGAGAAAGTCCTCTAGTAGCGCAGTCCGCTGGATTCTGAGTGGTGCTCACGTGCCTCCATTGACTTTGAATGGAATGGTCCAAAATAAAAGCAACCCTATTTGCGACGAATGTCTTCCATCTATTAACGTCGCCGTGTAGCCAGTGTAAAACAATTGTAGCATCTGTCCAATAAAATGTCTGAAAGGCAAGGGAAGCCAGATAATTTGACGTAGTAAGCCACCGAACTAATTTAATAGCTAATACAGCACTACTAAGCTTTGTCCTAGGTATAGTTAATGGCTTCGTGGGTGTTACTTTCGATTTAGCCATGAGTAGAGATGAGCAGCACGTTCCGTCCTTATATTCAAGCCTCAAATAAACAGAGGCTGCATATGAAGTGGAGGAACCGTCGCAAAACGCATGATTTTGCATTGAGGCTACGGATTCTGGGGCATAATGGGTCCACCGATTTATGCTGATATCGCCAATCCTCAGCAATCCATCTCGAAACAGTCGCCATCGCTCTGCCAATGCATCTGGAACATCATCTTCCCAGTCCAGAGCCGCCTGTGTGCCGTCTGCGCGCTCTATCTTGGCCATAGTTACCTCCTTGAGTATCAATTTCCCGGAGATGATGATAGGTGCGATAAGACCCAGCGGGTCGAACAATCTCGCTATACTTGATAAGATCATCCTCTTGGTGAAACTGGTTGGTATCTCAAAGTTGATCTGGTATTTGAAGCAGTCCTTCTTTGGGATCCAATACATTCCCAAAGCTTTTACAGGATCCGTGCTGTCCCAAGTCAAAAGAGTCTGGCTGCAATGATGCTCTGGTGGGATCGAGACAAAAAGCCTTGAATCGTTACTAGCCCACTTACGCAACTCCATGCAAGCGGATTTTATTGCACCAGATACCTGAGACCGTTTCTCCTCTGCTTCTTCTATAGTGTGCCCTCCAGATAGTATTTCGTCCACATATATCTCGTGTATCAACACCTCTTCAGCCTTGGGAAACGAGCGGCGCTCATCCTCCGCAAGCTGATGAATGATTCTGATAGCCGTGTATGGGGCTGACGCAGTCCCAAATGTGAGTGTTGATAATGCATAAACGTTGATGCCTCTATCCGCCGCCCGCCATAAAATCCGCTGATATTGGGCGTCTTCAGGATGAACATCGATACAACGATACATCTTTTGTATATCCGCAGTAAAAACGTAGCGATATTTTCTAAAATTTAGTATGATCGAAGAGATGTCATTTTGTAGCGTAGGTCCCGTGCAAAGTACGTCGTTTAAGGATCTTCCGTTACTCGTCCTTGCCGATGCGTCGAAAACAATCCGCTGTTTGGTCGAATTAATCTCCTCCTTGAAACATACAGCATGGTGTGGCAACACGCACGACGCTGTATGTCGATCCGTGGAAGTTCGCTTCATTGTACTGCTCTCACTGCCAACCGCAGGGGCTATTTGCTTTAGCGAAAAGTATTCCTCGATCTCTTCCTTGTATCTACACCAGCGTTCAGGACTGCTCGAAAGACGTCGTTCCAACTGCAGGAACCGATTCAGCGCCGCCTGATGAGACCTTCCTAAAACCATGGTTGGATCCAGATATGTTTTGAATGGCGGTCGGACTATGTACCGGCCATCCGATCGACGTGTATGAGTTTTCTGGAAAAATGATTCGCTTCGGTGAGCAGTCTGGAACTGCTTCGACTTCGCAAAAAGGCTTAAGCAGCGACTCGGTGTCCAAAGATAGATGATTACAGCGCAACTGGGTTACTCCGTCTACTCCTTGTACTCGTCCAGAAAGAATCCAGCCAAAATGAGTATTTTGAGCTATTGGCTCGTGTGGCGACCCGATCCTCGTGTCTGGCAACATGATTTGCGCTAGGAGGTCTGCCCCCAAGATGAGATCGACTCGTTTCGAACGGCTGTAGTTTGGGTCTGCCAACGTGAGACCTTGGATGTGGTTCCAATGCTGCGGAGAAAAGCTTAGACTCGGCAAATATGAAGTAACCGATTGAGAACATATGCTGAGCTAACATCTAAGACAAAATGGGGGTTAATTAAACTTGCAATTTCAAAATTAACCATATACTTGCAACGGCGACCGCCCCCTTGACCAACACCAAAAATGGATGTTCGGGTGCTGGTTCGCTTGAGATGAAGGGATTGTACGACGTGCTCGGATACGATGGTTGCCTCAGATCCTTGATCGATGAGCGCATTAATGACAGCTTGCAAGCCGTTGATCGGGTTTCGCACTGTTATGCGAGCAGTGGCAAGAAGTATGTTCCTTGCTGAAAGGTTGGATGAAGTGGCTGAATGACATCTATAAGATGCGTTTGGGTCCTGAGCCAGAGCAGCTTGCATGTTGTGTTGGGAAACTGTTTCCATAGCTGCTGGCGCGGTGAACTGCGGTGTTGTTGGTCGGGCCAACGGTGCTAGAGAGTGGTTACTGGTGGCAGAACCGGAAAATGCAGCAATGTGTGGTGACGCTGACCACAGACTTGACAGCCCTTATTGCTGGGGCAGCGAGAAAGGGCATGTGACTTACTAAAACAATTTAAGCATAATTTAGCCCTGCTTGCGATATCCTTGCGCTTGTAGCAGTCAAGCGCCAGGAAAACTGGACAACGACGGAGCACATGGTCGCCGTTGCAGTAGTAACAGGGGCTACTTGCACGCCTTGGATGTTCCTGTGTATTATGAACTCGAACCCGTCTAGTAGGGTCCGTCGAACTTGAGCCAGAATTGGAGTCGTACAACGAGCTATGGTTCTCGATTGCATCCATTATGACAAGTCGATCGTTCAGAAAAGATTCCAAATCCTTGTAAGTTGGAACCATAGAGCTGCTACCTTGATGGTGCTCCCAAGCGTTGTGGGTTTCCTTGGGCAGCTTCGATGCGACGTAATATGCCAACCAGTGCTGACTTTCCCCATCCAAGGCTTGGACGCGGCGGAATGCAGCCAGGCAAACATTGACCGTGCTCAACATCGAACGCATAGAATCGGTAGTATCCTTGTGTAGCCTGGGCAGCGCATAGATTGTATTCATATGGTGCCAGGCGAGGATTGTTGTAGCTTTTAATCATCATGCCCCAAGCCACTGCATAATTTACATCCGTAAGCTGCATTTGACGGATGTCATTATCACGGCTTGCTGGCAGCCGGAGCCACTGGTTCAATCTTTTCGTAGTCTTCAGCCAGGGCGCAGTAGGCGTCCAGATAACGCTCCTCAAATTCTGATTGGAAATTCTTAAGGGCGTACGAAGAGACCTCAAATCCTTCCAAATTAACGTTAGCCGAATGAGTCTGTTGAAACGCAGTTCGTAATTCCTCCACTTGTTCCAGCCTCTTTTTAAGATAAATGCGCGTTTTCCTCGATTGCGAATCCTTCCTAAAATTCTGCAACACGGTTTTAAGGACTTGGTGACGATTTTCTTGCAAATTTATCAAATGCGAAATATCCAAATCAGATGGCATGTTGACTAGTGTAAACCCAACTTTGCGCAACTCACCACCCAAAAGAAATCAAAATAATACGGTAAATGCTTGTCTCGCACACAACTTGTTCACTCACAAAGTTTTGGCCGAAACGAACCACAAAGACGAAACGAAGAGAAGACAGCGCCCGGCAAGTTCCGATGTGCAGTTATTGCGCTTATGTATTGATGTTTCTCTTGCACAATTTCGTTCAGCCGGCTTGTCGAACTAACGCAGCCGCGGTCTAACGGAAACTATTTACACTTTGAATTTTACAGAAAATGTTTGTATGTATGCTTGCAGGTTCCCCTCATGGGCCACCATGTATTGTTGTGTCCCCCATGTACTCGTTTAACAGGAGGTCATTGTAAGAGGGGTTCCCAGGCAAATGCAAACACAAAACACTAAAGTTCACTTTCAGTAAATTCAATATAATTCTAAGCAACTTCAGATTTGGTATAAACTATGTATATATGTGTATGTGTAAATTAGTTAGACCGGCGACGTGCGTTCAGCTTCGACTATAATTGCAGACTCCCTTCTCCTCTCGCTGTTCTTTTTGGTCTCATCTGAGCGACCACTCAGCTGATCGCACTGCCTCTCTTCGCCGTACAGTGGGACAAGGAGACAACTGAACAGGTCCATAACCCTCAAAAGACTATAAAAGAGTTTAAGTATTTTTTTTTTTAAGATCAAACGTTTATTTCACATGAAACCAATCTTTGTCTAAAATCCGTGGCACTCTGATTTTCTTAGCAATAATGTACTTGAAATAATAAAAAAAATTATAAAAATTCAGGTCGCCATGGTAAAAGACATCCCCACTTGTCAAAGGTCTGTAGTAAAAGATCCAGCATAAAGATGGTGATTTTAATTGAAAAAAATGTTCTATTTCGACCAATCTTTTGCTTTGGAGGAAAAAGAATGCACTTGGTATTGCAATATGACTTTCAAGTTCTTGTTAGTCAAGTCCAATTTGTGAGGACATGAAAAACAATTTGCTGTGATATAAGGCCTTGCCCAGAAATTCCATGAAAAATGAATAATTTTGACCTATAATCCATTGACACTATTTTATTGATACACATTGATACTTCACGGTTTTCGTTTCGAGTTTTATTTTTGAGTTTTATAAAATAAAACTTCTTTTTTTTGTCGAAGGAAGATATGGTTTTAGAAGGACTTGCTGAAAGGCTTTGGGGGTTCGATACCGTCCCAGAAAATAAAGAACTTGTTAAATTTTCAGCTGAACAAATTGCCTGTGAGGATTACTTCGTAAAAAATGTAGCCAATTTAAATTGTGGTCGTTTTTCAGTCCGTTTGCCTTTTAAATCTGATCCGCTCGTGCTTGGATCCTCGTTCGATGTCGCTAAACGTAGGTTTTTATCGTTAGAGCGTAGAAGCCTAAAAGACAGCTCACTTCGAGAAATGTACATTGCTTTTATGAAAGAATATTTGGAGCTGGGTCATATATCTCCAACATTCAATAAGATTCCACCAGGACCGCACTACTTCATACCACATTAATGCGTTCTGAGGCCTGATAGTACCTCAACCAAACTTCGAGTCATGTTTGACGCGTCTGCAAAGACAACTTCAGAGGGAAATTTTATTATCTCTTGCTAGATTTCGTTTAAATCGATTCGCTTTAATAGCAGATATGTCGAAAATGTATAGGCAAGTAAGTCTCGCAGAAGAAGATCGTAAGTATCAACTCATAGTATGGCGCGAAAATCCATCTGATGAGCTACAAATATTTCGTCTTAATACAGTCACCTACGGAACGTCTTCAGCTCCAATTGTAGACATTCGTAGCTTACAAAAAATTCAAGTTCGTAACAGGGATAAACCTGAAATTGGTTCATACATAATTTGCAACGACTTTTATGTGGATGACATGCTTACTGGAGCCGTTGATATTAACACCTTGAACGTGATGTGTAATCAAGTGTCAGAAACTTTCAATAGTGGCGGTTTCCAGCCAAACCATCCACATCTAGAAAACGGGAACAACACTGAAAACATCCCTAAATTTCAATGATACCGATTCGACCAAGGATTTGGGTATACGGTGGATGCCAACCACAGACACATTTCAATTTCATTTAGATGAGACTTTTACAAACTTGACTCCCACAAAACGCACAATTCCTTCAGTAAGCGCACGGCTTTTTGATCCCTTGTTGGGATTGCTGAGCCCCATTGGCCTTACATCTAAGATTCTTCAAAAATTTTGGCAACTTCAACTGGAATGGGATGAATCTCTTCCGATGTCGTTACATACGAGTTGGGAAAGGTTAAACAGTGACCATTCCAGCCAAGCTTACGGATGTTGCATTTACATTCAAGCAATCGAAAACGGTCAGGCTTATTGTCGATTGCTAGCAGCGAAATCGAGGGTGGCTCCACGAAAAACGAAAACCATACCATGGCTTGAATTATGCGACGCCACACTTTTGGCACAATTTTGGTCCAAATGTGTAATCGAGAGTGTTTATTGCTGGACAGACTCCGAAATAACATTACATTGGATAGAGTCACCCCCTTCGTCACTTGCAGTTTTTGTTCCAAACAGGGTAGCCACAATTCAAGAGCTATCAGAAAATATATTCTGGCGACATGTCCCTTCGCAGTTTAATCCAGCAGACATTGGTTCGAAGGAAAAATGATGAAAATGAGTCATCATGGCCAGAAAACTCGCATTTTTCTATACCTTCTGTATAGCCGTCGAGCTATCAACTCCGTTTGAATTTATTTCTTGTTTCTCATCGTTTCCCAAACTCATAAGAATTCTGGGATACGTTTTCAGATTTTTAAACCTAGCTAAATCACGAGAAAAATGAATAAGTCTGACTGCTAGAGAGTTACAACTATCATCATTTAAACGGATGGAAATCATTTAAAAAAATGTCTTTGTAGAAGAGTACAAGAAAATGAAAAAAGGACATGTATTACAACCAAGGTTGCAAATGATGACGCCCTTCATACAAAAGTTTTCTGAAGCTGGTAGAAAATTTTCGCTAATTCGGGTGGGAGGTAGACTCCTGCATGCACCTATTTCAGAAAATGCAAAATTTTTAATATTACTCCCTTGCAGGCGCGGATCCAGAAAAATATTTTGGGGGGTTTCAAACATTTCGGGGGGTTTTCAAAATAATTGTGCACAATTCACTAGTTTTTATATGAAGGAAATAAATTTCGGGGTGGTTTAAACCCCCAAAACCACCCCCTGGATCCGCGCGTGCTCCCTTGTAAAAACCAAATTGTTGATTTGTATCTCCGAAATCTGCATTTGAAAAATTGTCACGCAAATGCAAAAACAATGATCGGTCTTCTTCGGCAAGAAATCTGGTTAATAAATGCTCGCAGAGAATGCACTCGGGTGGTTCGAAAATGCATCCATTGTTTTAGATATAAGCCTGTTCTGATGATCCAAATTATGGGAAATCTGCCTGCGGATAGTTTCGAAGCCGTAAGGCCATTTCATAATTGTAGGCTGTATCCATTCCCAATTCATTTATTCATTTCGATTATTTATATCCTAACGCTACAAGTGAAGACTTATATTTATTGCGTTAGTCACAACAGTTTAAGTAAAGATTTAAAAAAAGAATAAATAAAATAAATAATTTAAATGTAGGTAAAACTTAAATATTGACAAAATTTAGTTTACAATTACAAACTAGTTTTCATATTAGGAACATTACATTTTTGGTTTATAATAAAATAAAATAGGTTAAGTTAAGTTGCAACTTTCTTTAAGCACGCATGAGACCCGCTTCTGATGGTTTTTAAGAGCAAGGTTCTATATCTGGGGATTAGAGCTGCAAAACCATCGATGGTCAGACATCGATGGTTTCCCCATCGATGGTTTCAACCATCGATTATTTAGCGATAATCGAAAATAAATGCACTATTTTTTTTTTTATATTTATATTTTAGTTTATTTAAAATAAAACAATATTTTCGTCTTCTTCATACTCCCAAATAGAGGAACCACCAATTTGAAAGTAAACTAATTGAAAACTACAAAATAATAAAATATATTAACACTTTTTTTCACAAAATACTTACAACTTTTTATGCGCGTCAGCCTCGAAGTGATGGTACAACGATATATCGATGGTGAAATAAAACCATCGATATATCGCCAAAAACTAAACCATCGATAATATCGTTTTAACCATCGATGGTTTTGCAGCTCTACTGGGGATAATAAAGCTTTGTGTTCTTTGCAATTGAGCTGAAAAAAGTTTCTAAAACAAGTAAGATGGCTCACGGGTGCACACAATTTTGCCGAAACCTGGCTTAATTCTTCCGTCTCCGATCATGAAATTTTTATTCATAAGTTCACCACTTACAGAAGGGACCGTCCTTCTTTTGCAGGTGGGGTGCTTATTGCAGTTAAAAACGATTTTTCCTCTGTTTCCCTACGTCAACAATGATGGAATTAAATTTATTGCAGTGAAAGTCCGCGTCGGTACTGCTTTTATTTTTCTAACGTTTATTCAAGCCACCTTTCTGCAATTCAACTTGTGATTTCAGCCTTAGGTTGCGCTGACAGCCTCATTGTAATGGGTGACTTTAACCTTCCACTCGTTTCTTGGATTCCTTGCCGTGACAGACTTCTTGACCTGATGTTTGTAAGCGATTCTTTGCTTGCAACTGTGTCGAGAGCTAATCCGATATCCCTTTCCGGAAGATCCTTATCACCTAACCCTATCTATTTCTGTTGAGTTTTCTAGCCCAAGTTCCGATTCAGTAACTGCGTGGCCTACAAAATGTTTCAGAAAAACTGATTTTAACGGTCTTAATTTGCATCTTTCGGCGATCGACTGGTCATTTTTATACACATTTCAGAATATTGATTCCGCCCTGGATACATTTGTCCCCGAAGTTATAATTTCTCCAACTTCTAAGCCTCCGTGGCTTACTAGAAATCTTTCTTATTTAAAAAATAAGAAATCCAGACTTTTTAAAAAATACCAAAATCCGGATCTTTGTTTGACTTTGCTCAATATTCCTCCACCCGCTCCCAATTCCTTACCACGAATGGTAAATGTTACTCAAACTATCTTTCTCAGTGAACGGAAAACTTCCGTACTGATCCTAAGCTATTTTATTCATTTGTGAACTCCAAACGTAAATGTAACGCATTTTCTTCTTCCCTCCGTTATCGTAATAGTGCTTAATCTTCCAATCTCGGTATATCCAACTTACTTGCTTCTTTCTTCCAGTCAACTTACTCTACACAACCCTACGTTCCCCGTTGTCCGTACCCTTATAATCTACCTCATGCCAACAATATTTTTCTGGCATCTTTCACGGAATGTAATGTTCTTGATGGGCTGTCTTCAATTGACAATTCATTTGTGTAGTGGCCAGTTTAAACAGAACTCATATAAATGCTCTTAGTCCGCTCTTAAAACTTTATTATGAGAGAGACTTCGTTAACATAACACAGATTATAGGAAGTTTTCGTAGAAAACTTCGCGCCGTTGATTGCAAGAGTGCATTTCGCAAAACCACTCAAATAGATAAGCCTGATTTGGGTAACATGCAGGTAGAAAATCTTATGATTTCTCCGTTATCTCCCCGGCTTGAGTAATTAGGAGGCGCCAGCTCTGCACGAACTCTCAAAAGCTCGGTGGCGAGCCCAAAATATCTTTTGCGATCTAAGACAATTTCATTACCATCGATCGAGTCATTGTGAACACAAGTGCAAGTACAAGTTGTCCCAAAATCTTTTACACAAAGAAACCTCGCGTCAACAGGGATTTAATAACCCAAATCTAAAATTCGTTCGCATCACCTAAACGATTTAAAGTGGTTAAATACCGAAGGTAAAGATAAGTTAATTCTACGTGAGTGGACATTAAGATCAAAACCGTTCGCAGATCTTTTCTACTCGGGAGTTGCCGGCCAAGGCCGTGTACTCGCCTGATACTTTTCGACGAGGAACCATAAAAGCCTGGTTTTATTGGATAGTGAAACCGGAAACCCCAAGCCGTCGGAGAGGCTTAATTTCCAGGGGAGATCAAGGTCCGGATCAAAGGTCGTAAGCTGCACGTGGTCATGATTACGTAAGCCGACAGACCCATAACAATGACCCCATAATTGTGATCTGTACCGCACCTTATCGTCTTCAGGGAATTCGGAGGACAATTACGCTTCGCTAAAGTCAGTTTTGGCCAACACACCGCCGCCTCAAAAACTGTCCCAATGGGGCTACTGGAGTGGCTTTAAAACCGAAGCTGTATGCGCAATGCAGTCGCTCTAAAACTGTTGCTGCTAGAGATGGACTGTTGTTCGAGTCATTTTTCTTTTATAAATAATATTTAGATTCTTAGCCTTTACATTTATATTAAACTTAAATATAGTGTCGAGGATGTACGTTGGATAAGGGTATGAAAACAATATAATGAAGTCTGTGTCAACCGAAATCAATAGCTTTTAGCTATTTACCCGACAACATCTTCCTTTTTCGACACAGGAAACCACCCACATTACATAAAAACCAGGAGAAAATATTAAGGTTATAGATACCACAAATAAAGCTCTTTCAATTCCAAAAAAAAAAGTAAGTGGATACAAACACAGTAAGGCTGACAAAGTAGATATAGATATTTAGGTCAATTTTTGTTTGCGATTTTACGTCGGAGTATCAGGATAGGGCGTCTAAACTATAAACCATATATCACCAAAATTTGTGAAAGGAAATTAAATCAAGGCAGTTGGATATTTAATTTGATAGATTCATTATTTGGAGATTAATCACTATCAGATTAGTTTCTTAAAAGCAAACAAAATGTATATCAAATTTCAAAAAGAAGTGTTTCGTTTAAAGCTAGTAGTTTTATATTTAACTGACTTAAACAAGCTCAAAAGGGAGGAATTTTTTTGTATTTGATTAGAAAACAAACATTCTTATGTTTACAGGAAAGCTTGTTCAGAACAGTTAATTTCTAAGCGCAACAAATTATATAAATTTAAAATGCCGTTACAACGCACCCCAGAAGGTGGCGCTGTAGGCGGAGATCTGGGAGAACCAGCCCCCGAATTTTGCGGCATCTGTAAAGAGACATTAACTGTAACGCAGTTAAATTGTACCACACCATGTGGACATCGCTTTCACGATAGCTGCATGCAGGAATTTTTGAAAACGAGCAGAATATGCACTATTTGCAAAATCGAGTTTAATCCGGCTATTATCACCTTTGAGGAAAACACTCTAGCAGCTGAACTACCAGAAAATATGAATTTAGCTCCAGCTCAACAAAATTTTGAATTTCTATCTCCCGAGCAAAGACCTAGAGGTCGAGGAAGGGGACGAGGGGCTAAGTCGCGACAAAACCGTACAGATTTCGATCGCAGGGCGATGCGAACCAGATCACAGACACGAAACGGAAGAGATAACGCAGTTGCAAGTACAGCACCTTACTCTCAACAAGGAGATGAGATCGAGAATACTTCGAACGTTATCCATGCTATTATAAAAAGTCAGCAAAAAGACATGATGACAGAACTTAGTTCATTCGTATAAAGAACTATAGAAGAGAGTCTTAGAGCACTACTAGGAAGATTTACACTAGGTACGGACTTAACTCCGGCACAGCCGCAACAACCGGATCCTCCAAGTGAAGTACAAAATAATCAACCTTCACAAGGAAACGCAGAAGGATTAGGAAATCATTTTAGCAGCTCATCTAATAGGTCAGTAGCACCAGAGAAAGCTGCAAATATTCTGGCCAGTTGGCGTTTAAAATTCGATGGATCAAAAGACACCATGTACATTGACGAATTTCTGTACAGGTTGAGGTCTTAAACATCTTCAACTTTAAATAACGATTATGGATTACTCTGCGATAACCTACATCTTTTGTTCTCAGCCAAAGCCAGTGATTGGTTCTGCAACTTTCGTCGGAAGAATTCACTCTTTTCGTGGCAAACTTTCTCTGTAGCATTCAGGCAAAGATTCAATGATACGAAAGATGACTTTGACTTGAGGGAGTTGATAAGAAGAAGGCGACAAAGAGAAGGTGAATCATTTGACGATTTTCAAGACCTAGTATCTCGTCTTTCCAATGAAGTAGCAGAAGATAAAATAGTAGATATTTTAAAGCGCAATGCTATAGTCTTACTTAGACATGAGCTTCTTCACCTAAAATTAAAAACCGCAGCGAGCTGCGTGAAGAAGTTAAGAAGCATGACAATTTTTGTAGAGAAACTAACGATGTCATACCTAGTAATAGGTTCGGAAATTAAAATTTGTCCGAGATCTTGACCGATGCGTATGAGGAAGAAGAATCCGTGGCACAGTTAGTAAAAACAGATTGGACAAAAGTGACTTGCTGTAAGTGTGATCATGTCGGCCAAGGAAAAACGGAGTGCTACGGATGTGGTGCTAAAGATGTATACAAGCCTCGGTATCCACAATGCATTCCGACGGGACACCGGAAACAGGATGCGCAGAACCAGCATCAATCAGCGTATCCGACAAATGAAACCCATTAAAAATGTTTAAAAACACTGTCAAAAAAAAAAAAAAAAAAAAAAATCAAAACTTTTATTGAATTTTATTCATTAAATTAAAAAGTTAGTAAAAAATTTGAGTTTCACCTAATAGACATTTATATAAGACCAAACAGAACTTTCCTTTTTTCTGTTTTCTCGTCGTTGATTGCAAAAGTGCATTTCGCAAAACCACTCAAATAGATAAGCCTGATTTGGGTAACATGCAGGTAGAAAATCGTATGATTTCTCCGGTATGAGTAATTAGGTGGCGCCAGCTCTGCACAAACTCTCAAAAGCTCGGTAGCCAGCCCAAAACTTTTTTTGTCACCTAAGACAATTTCATTACCATCGATCGAGTCATTGTAAACACAAGTGCAAGTACAAGTTGTCCCAAAACCTTTTACACAAAGAAACCTCGTGTCAACAGGTATTTAATAACCCAAATCTAATAACCGTTCGCATCACCTAAACGATTTAAAGTGGTTAAATACCGAAGGTAAAGATTAGTTAATTCTACGTGATAACGTAATTCTTTTCGGCGAGGAACCATAAAAGCCTGGTTTTATTGGCTAGTGAAACCGGAAACCCCAAGCCGTCGGAGAGGCTTATTCTCCAGGCCAGATCAAGGTCCGGGTCAAAGGTCGGAAGCTGCACGTTGTCATGACTACGTAAGCCGTCAGAGCCACGCCATCAAGAAGAAGAAATATTGCTCAAATGACCCCATAATTGTGACCTGTACCGCACCTGACCCTCTTCAGGGGACTTGGATGACAATCCTGCTTCGCTAAAATCAGTTTTGGCCAACACATCGCCGCCTCTCAAACTATGTCAATGGCGCTACTGGAGTGGCTTTAAAACCGAAGCTGTATACGCAAAGCAGTCGCTCTAAAACTGTTGCTGCTAGAGATGGACTGTGGTTCGAGTCATTTTTCTTTTATAAATAAGATTTAGATTCTTAGCCTTTACATTTATATTAAACTTAAATATAGTGTCGAGGATGTACGTTGGATAAGGGTATGAAAACAATATAATGAAGTATATTTCTAGTTAATATTAGGCCTTGTTTACTTATAAATCTTTTCGATTCCCTAATATAGCACTCATCAACCACCGTCATCCTTGAGCTCAACGATCACGCTTGGAAATGATATAAAAGTAAAGAGTGAGTTTTATGTAAGAATAATTAAATTAATTGACCCCTGAAATATATGTATATACTTGCGCCTTATTCTTAACTAAAGATACCATAATTGAAATCCCAATATCCTAAATACATACTATCGTAAGACTATTTCGCTCATCTAAAATTTTGATAACTTAGACTATAACTATTTCTTTTCTCTTTGTAAATATAAAATTATAAACTTTTAAAAACGATATTAGAAAATTATGAGAATTATCACGAATTATTTTGACACTATTGGAATTATTAAAATGTACACTTAATATTAAAATGATCGCTTAATTTCTTTATTCATTCGTAAGACTATTTCGCTCATCTAAAATTTTGATAACTTAGACTATAACTATTTCTTTTCTCTTTATAAATATAAAATTATACACTTTAAAAAAACGATATTAGAAAACTATGAGAATCATTATGAATTATTTTGAAACTATTGGAATTATTAAAATGTACCTACACTTAATATTAAAATGATCGCTTAATTTCTTTATTTATTCGTCCCGAGCAGAGCATGTGCAGGTCAGTGTTAATATGAATTAAAACTAGAACTTTTATAAGGGTCATTTATTATTTAATATGATACAGAAAGGGAGTGTAAAGAAATGGGATAACTAACATCTAATTCCCAGCCTAAAGAACAAAACACTACTTGGCTATTGTCGGTAGCCTATTACAGCTACCTGTACCTAAAATATTATGCTAATGGGGTCGATTGGCATATAGGAGAGTAGAAAGATCCCACGACAATCCGGCGAGCTAGTTTGAGCACAGCAAGAGGTACACTTCTCGAAATCCTGTCAAACGTCTGTGTCATCCGAAATCAATATCTTTTAGCCATTTACCCGACAACATCTTCCTTGTTCGACACAGGGAAACCACCCACATTACATTTGCCGCAGGTCCCCATAAGGTTCCAAGCTGCATCTTGAAACAATTTGCCCAAAATCTTGCACGTCCTATCACACATTTATTTAACTTATCTGTGAACCAATCCTGCATGCCAGTGATTTGGAATGAATCCAACATTAGTCCTCTTCACAAAAAAGGTTAAAGGTCAGACAATGATAATTACCGAGGCATTGCAAAGCTTTCGGCTATTCCTAAACTTCTCGATCACCTGATCACCTGATCTACAACACCTCTGCAGCCTGATATCTCCATCTCAGCATGGTTTCTTTAAGCATCAATCAACAACAACTAATCTTCTGGAGTCCTCATCTATCATTAATCGAGGTTTTCAGAGCTCACGGGTGCACACAATTTTTTTAAAATAAATAAGATCTTAAGGTCAATTTCGTCTGGTTCCGCCCAACTGGATAGGGGAGAGTTGGGTAAAGCGGGCCGGCGGGTAAAGCGGGCTACCTTCGATATTTCAATTACTAGTGATACCACCTATCAACCGAGCTAATTAACTCTTCATTATTAACCCATTAGTGTTATTATGGACGGTCACATTTTGTTTTTCACGTTTATTATCAAGTAAATCCCTGACATGGTTAATGTAAGGTCGCAGCACCGATGTTTTGGTGAAGTGTAATTGAAAATTGACATATATATATATATTAATAATATTATATTTTAAGTGCTTAACCTCAGAAAAAGGTTATGTAGTTATCGAAAAAATATGAGTTAAATAAATAATGTCCGAGTTGGGTAAAGTGGGCTAGTTCTCGGTCGGGTAAAGCGGGCTACTTTTAATTCAACGTTTTTCAGTGTTTTCGACGTAGAAATTCAACATCCAAATTACAAATCAAGATACAAAGTATCATCAATATTTGGAAATAATTTTTAAATGCGATTTAAATGGCAAAAATACAAAAACAAATCGAGACACTTTCGAAGAAATCGAAAACCTCTTCGAAAACATTCAAAACGCGTGCTAAAAAACTTAAAGGAAAGTAATGGATATCGCCGACAAAAATAAAACGTTTTGTATGTATTTGTAATTAGAATTCACTAAAAAACCAAAATTAGTAGACATGTTCCGCAACAAATACGTTTCCGTACGATTTAGGACAGGTAGCCTGCTTTACCCGACCAGTCGGGCAAAGCGGGCTACTTGGAACTTTTTAGAAAAATCACTATAATTATGCTTAGAAAAAATTTTTTGACCAAAGCGGTTCAGTATTATGTTCCCCAGGCTTCATTTTAAAAGTTGAAATAAAATTTGCGGTTAATTCATTTATGAAATTATTTCTTTAACCCAAAAACAGTTAGGTAGCCCGCTTTACCCGACTTTCCCCTACTCGTCATGCTGACGCCGCTGCAAGTACCTCTGCCTCTGCCCTTGTGGATCCACCTCTTAAGGGAGTACCGCCTCCCTCCCGGTCTTCTGGATCACCAATAAGGGCTGTCAGTTCTCGCAGAACTATTTTCGTGTCCCGTCTCGTTCCTGATGCTACACCCGATGCCGTCAAAAAACATTTATGTTCTAAACTCGAAGTAACTCCCGATAATTTTGTGACCAAATTTAATTTTAACCATATTATCTCGAGCTCTTGAACCTACATTATGGCCCGAACATACTTTAGTTTATGAATTTTTGCAAAAAGATTCTAACCCGAGTTCCAAAATTACCGGACCAAATAACTAAATAACATATTCTCCATCCACTATCAAAACGTACGCAGTCTTTTGGGTAAACTTTGTCAAATTCATACTAACAGTGCTGCCTTTGACTTTGCTATCGCTTTAACCGAAACCTGGCTTAGTTCTTCCTTCTCAGATCATGAAATTTTTATTCATAAGTTCACCACTTACAGAAGGGACCGTCCTTCTTTTGCAGGTGGGGTGCTTATTGCAGTTAAAAACGATTTTTCTTCTAAGTTGCTTCCCTACGTCAACAATAATGGAATTGAATTTATTGCAGTGAAAGTCCGCGTCGGTACTGCTTTTATTTTTCTAATTCTGATATTTACGTTTATTCAAGCCACCTTTCTGCAATTCAACTTGTGATTTCAGCCTTAGGTTGCGCTGACAGCCTCATTGTAATGGGTGACTTTAACCTTTCACTCGTTTCTTGGATCCCTTGCGATGATTCAAACTCTTTGTTACCTAACAGTACTCATGATTTTATCGATGGGATAACCGATGTTTCGCTATACCAAATCAACTACGTTAAAAACTGCCGTGACAGACTTCTTGACCTGATGTTTGTAAGCGATTCTTTGCTTGCAACTGTGTCGAGAGCTAATCCGATATCCCTTTCCGGGAGATCCTTATCACCCAAACCTACACTGGCAAAAAAAACGCATAGTGATTTCAAAAGTTTTTATTATTAATTGCTGCATAGTTTTTCATTCCCGATTTAACTACAAAAATCATTGATTCTAGTGGAAAACATAATCAAACCATAGGTCAATTATGAAAATAATCAAATCAAAGTGACACCTAATAGAAATAAGGTTACCATAATAAAATCAAAGTGAGCCGTGGTAGATTTTACTATTATAAATAGTTGAACAAAAAAATAACAGAATCAAAAGATGTTTTGTGTACATTTTAAATATATTTTACTTGAGAAAACAAAGTGAACCATGGTAGTTTTCAATATTTTAAATAGTAGCAGTCAATATAGTAAAATCAAAGTTGTCTTGAAAACGAATTGAATATTTTATATATTTAAACGTAGCTCAGAGGGTAAAAAGGAGAGGACACAAAAGATTTAGAGTTAGTTTCACACGGGTTCGATCCCTGGCAGGGTCGAGTTTTTTCTTTTTCTTTTCATAAACGACACAACTTTTGTTTTTATAAATCCTTTACGCTAATTAAAAAGATAGAAACTTTCCAAAGTAGTTTCTGACTGAAGAACTATGAATGTATATACTCATAAATTTTGGCGAGACAAAACACGTTTTTCCAAAAGCAAAGCGATTCAGTTCTTAGCTAAGACCAACCTCAGGTTAAGGTCGCGCGCGCAAGTCCGAAGGTCCGATGATCGAGTCCCAGCCGAGTCAAATTGAGTGTGAGTTTTTATACATTATGTTTATGTTTAATAATAATTATATACCTCTCTTTATCTATTTAAATTTCAGTTTTCATATAAATTAAATTATACCAATAAGCTTTAACTTTAAATTAGTACACATAAAAATGGTCTTAAATTTAAAGCTATATTAAAAGTATATACATAAAAAAAAATTGTGTTGTTTGACAAAGGCAAAAAAAAATACATTTTTTGACAACAATTAGTAGTTAACATTTTTTATAATGTTTACCATTTTTAAATTTACTATGCGGCATAATTAAATTTACTATGCTTTTAATAATTTTAGGTATTTGAATCTATAATGAGCATTTTTAAAAACACTTTGCTCCATAATCGATTCTAATATTGAACATATTTACATCAACTATGGGCATAATTGATTAAAAATCAATTATAAACGTATTCATATTTACTATTTTCAGACTTGACTGCATTTCATTAGGAAAAATAGTTGATTCGGACCTGAATTTGTCCGATTTTCTAGTTTTTTTTTGCCAGTGTACCTATTTCTGTTGAGTTTTCTAGCCCAAGTTCCGATTCAGTAACTGCGTGGCCTACAAAATGTTTCAGAAAAACGGATTTTAACGGTCTTAATTTGCATCTTTCGGGGATCTACTGGTCATTTTTATACACATTTCAGAATATTGAT
Organism: Drosophila oshimai; assembly: GCA_018150695.1. Classification (NCBI taxonomy): domain Eukaryota; kingdom Metazoa; phylum Arthropoda; class Insecta; order Diptera; family Drosophilidae; genus Drosophila; species Drosophila oshimai. The sequence goes on from JAECWM010000276.1 coordinate 501,018, forward strand.
TCCGCCCTAAATACATTTGTCCCCAAAGTTTTAATTTCTCCAACTTCTAAGCCTCCGTGGTTTACTAGAAATCTTTCTTATTTAAAAAATAAGAATATAAATACAGCGATCTACTGAAGAGTTCACAAATTCACAGTCTTTCAACGCTTGCTCAAAAACTTCAAACCAGCATCTTGCGGCTTGTTTGAGTCCGTAAATTGCCTTTTTAAATTTACATATATTGTCACCATTGCATGATAACCCTTAAGGAAGTCTCATATATATTTCCTCCTTTAATGTGCCATTTAAAAAAGCTGTTTTTACATCCATTTGATGAACCTTCAAGTTATATTGAACTGCTAATGATAACATGAATCAAAAACTAGAAATTTCAGCTACAGGAGCAAAAGTCTCTTCATAATCGACTTGGTATTTTTGAGTAAATCCTCGTGCAACTAATCTAGCTTTAAATCTTACTGGATTTTCTAGTTCGTTGTATTTAACGGAAAATACCTATTTGCTATCTACAATTTTATTATGTGTAGGCCTTTCTGTTATTGTCCATGTTTTATGGCTTCCTTCCAAAACAATTTATCATTCCTATACTGAATAAAAACAGTGTGAGCATTTAACATGAATTTGTTTAAACTTTATCATCATGATAATGACAACATGAATCGAAAACTGGAAATTCCAGCTACAGTAGCAAAAGTCTCTTCATAATCGACTTGGTATTTTTGAGTAAATCCTCGTGCAACTAATCTAGCTTTATATCTTATTAGATTTCCTAGTTCGTTGTATTTAACGGAAAATACCCATTTGCTGTCTACAATTTTATTATGTTTAGGCCTTTCTGTTATTGTCCATGTTTTATGGCTTCCTCCCAACTCAATTTATCATTCCTATACTGAATAAAAACAGTGTGAGCATTTAACATGAATTTGTTTAAACTTTATCATCATCATTATACGATTTATGTGGCTTTGTTTTTAATCTCTCACTTCCTCTACTCGTTATTTCAATGTCATCAGTACAATATTAATTTTAAACCCGCTAAACAAACTATCTTCAATGGACAATTTTCGGCAACGAGCTAGTACAGCGGTCAACACCTCCAAAAAACGTTAAAAACGGTTTTTCATCCATGGACCGCGATTTCTTCAGAGCTACCACCAAGAGGCTTTGTATGTTAAGCACGAACTCGTAACTAAAAGCAAAAGCTGATAAAAATCAATCCGCGAAATCTTCAAGTCGCAATGGTTCAAGACTGCGGTCCATAACCCTCAAAAGACTATAAAAGAGTTTAAGTAATTTTCTTTTTTAAGATCAAACGTTTATTTCGCATGAAACCAATCTTTGTCTAAAATCCGTGGCACTCTGATTTTCTTAGCAATAATGTACTTGAAATAATACAAAAAATTATAAAAATCAAACCGCGAAATCTTCAGGTCGCCATGGTAAAAGACATCCCCACTTGTCAAAGGTCTGTAGTAAAAGATCCAGCACAAAGATGGTGATTTTAATTAAAGAAAATTTTCTATTTCGACCAATCTTTTGCTTTGGAGGAAAAAGAATGCACTTGGTATTGCAATATGACTTTCAAGTTCTTGTTAGTCAAGTGCAATTTGTGAGGACATGAAAAACAATTTGCTCTGATATAAGGCCTTGCCCAGAAATTCCATGAAAAATGAATAATTTTGACCTATAATCCATTGACACTATTTTATTGATACACATTGATACTTCACGGTTTTCGTTTCGAGTTTTGTTTTTGAGTTTTATAAAATAAAACTTTTTTTTTTGTCGAAGGAAGATATGGTTTTAGAAGGACTTGTTGAAAGGCTTTGGGGGTTAGATACCGTCCCAGAAAATAAAGAACTTGTTAAATTTTCAGCTGAACAAATTGCCTGTGAGGATTACTTCGTAAAAAATGTAGCCAATTTAAATTGTGGTCGTTTTTCAGTCCGTTTGCCTTTTAAATCTGATCCGCTCGTGCTTGGATCCTCGTTCGATGTCGCTAAACGTAGGTTTTTATCTTTAGAGCGTAGAAGCCTAAAAGACAGCTCACTTCGAGAAATGTACATCGCTTTTATGAAAAAATATTTGGAGCTGGGTCATATATATCCAACATTCAATAAGATTCCACCAGGACCGCACTACTTCATACCACATTAATGCGTTCTGAAGCCTGATAGTACCTCAACCAAACTTCGAGTCATGTTTGACGCGTCTGCAAAGACAACTTCAGCGCAGTCATTAAATGACATTTTAATAGTAGGGCCTACCATTCAGAGGGAATTTTTATTATCTCTTGTTAGATTTCGTTTTAATCGATTCGCTTAAATAGCAGATATGTCGAAAATGTATAGGCAAGTAAGTCTCGCAGAAGAAGATCGTAAGTATCAACTCATAGTATGGGGCGAAAATCCATCTGATGAGCTACAAATATTTCGTCTTAATACAGTCACCTACGGAACGTCTTCAGCTCCAATTGTAGACATTCGTAGCTTACAAAAAATTCAAGTTCGTAACAGGGATAAACCTGAAATTGGTTCATACATAACTTGCAACGACTTTTATGTGGATGACATGCTTACTGGAGCCGATGATATAAACACCTTGAACGTGATGTGTAATCGAGTGTCAGAAACTCTCAATAGTGGCGGCTTCCAGCTGTCTCAATGGTTTTCAAACCATCCACATCTAGAAAACGGGAACAACATTAAAAAAAATCCCTAAATTTCAATGATACCGATTTGACCAAGGATTTGGGTATGCGGTGGATGCCCCACACAGACACATTTTGATTTCATTTAGATGAGAGTTTTTCAAACTTGACTCCCACAAAACGCACAATTCCTTCAGTAAGCGCACGGCTTTTTGATCCCTTGTTGGGATTGCTGTGCCCCATTGGCCTTACATCTAAGATTCTTAAAAAATTTTGGCAACTTCAACTGGAATAGGATGAATCTCTTCCGATGTCGTTACATACGAGTTGGGAAAGGTTAAATAAGAATATACTTAATTTTCACGCAGTGACCATTCCAGCCAAGCTTACGGATGTTGCATTTACATTCAAGCAATCGAAAACGGTCAGGCTTATTGTCGATTGCTAGCAGCGAAATCGAGGGTGGCTCCACGAAAAACGAAAACCATACCAAGGCTTGAATTATGCGCCGCCACACTTTTGGCACTTTTTTGGCACACTTTTGGCCGTCGAGCTATCAACTCCGTTTGAATTTATTTCTTGTTTCTCATCGTTTCCCAAACTCATAAGAATTCTGGAATACGTTTTCAGATTTTTAAAACTAGCTAAATCACGAGATAAACGAATAAGTCTGACTGCTAGAGAGTTACAACTATCATCCTTTAAACTGATGGAAATCATTAAAAAAAATGTCTTTGTAGAAGAGTACAAGAAAATGAAAAAAGGACATATATTACAACCAAGGTTGCAGATGATGACGCCCTTCATACAAAAGTTTTCTGAAGCTGGTAGAAAATTTTCGCTAATTCGGGTGGGAGGTAGACTCCTGCATGCACCTATTTCAGAAAATGCAAAATTTTCAATATTCCTCCCTTGTAAAAACCAAATTGTTGATTTGTATCTCCGAAATCTGCATTTAAAAAATTGTCACGCAAATGCAAAAACAATGATCGGTCTTCTTCGGCAAGAAATCTGGTTAATAAATGCTCGCAGAGAATGCACTCGGGTGGTTCGAAAATGCATCCATTGTTTAAGATATAAGCCTGTTCTGATGATCCAAATTATGGGAAATCTGCTTGCGGATAGTTTTAAAGCCGTAAGGCCATTTCATATTTGTGGCGTAGATTTGTTTGGTCCTATCAATATCTCGTTGCGTATTCGAGGACGGCGTCCTCGTCCGTTCCCCATTAACATGTATATTGCTGTATTTGTCTGTTTTGCTTCCAAGGCTGTTTACCTGGAACTCGTTTCTTTTGGCCTTTAAAAGCTTCGAGTACATTCCGACAACGCGACGAACTTCGTGGGAGCCAGAAAGAGCTGAGAAGTCTCCAGAGCGCCTTCGAGGATCAGCAGTCGCAGCTTCAATATTTCGTCGTGGAGAAGGGCATCGAGTGGAGGTTCATCCCTCCACGAGCACCGCACTTCGGCGGTGAAGTCAGCGAAGGAGATTCTGGTGCGTCAAGTCGCAGACGCGTCCCTTACCGAAGCCGAGGTCAGGGCTTATCTGGCCGAGGCCGTGCTCAATTCTCGGCCCCTAGCTCCAATCAGCACCGATCCCAACCAGGAAGAGGCGCTCACTCTAGAACCCATGCTAATCGGGCAGGCCTTTCACTCGCTGCCGCAAGGATTAGAGCCAGACGAACCAACCAGAGGTTTGAGCTATTCAAAATAAGTGGCACCTGCTATCCACGCTCAGACAGCGGTTCTGGCAGGCGTGATATAAGGAATACGTCCACAGCCTTCAGTGGCGCGAGCGGGGCATACCAGGTGCCTTGCAACTGCATCTAATTCGACTAGACCCCGGCTTATGCCTGGCGCGTCGGATAGATCGTAGACAAGTGTATCCTGGCGCGACCCGTGGTCTAGAACCAGGTGCCTCACACAACGCACTTCGCGACTAGACCCTGGCGTATGCCTGGCGCGTCGGATAGTGCAGAAGTTATCGTATCCTAGTGCGGCCATCCTAGATAACGGCCACGGATCAGGTCCAGATTCCTCACTGCGAAAAGTGCATGCGAGCCAGTCCATCGAACGCAGCCATGACCAGCAGCCAGGACCAGCAGCCAGCCATACCAGGATATCGAGCACAGCCAGGATAAACAGGACAGGATGTCAAACACCGACAGGACCCACAAGCAGCCATGGACAGCGCGCACAGGCAGGATCACCAGTCAGCCAGCCAGTCCACCAGCCAGAAGCGGCGTGATCAACGAGCAAGCGAACACCAGCGATGTTTGTTCTCACACCGTTATATGATTGTCCGCGCAGGAGTCTCGAATGCTCCTGGGGCCGTTCATAGGTTGTTCTAACCGACGAGACTATCGGGAGCTATGCCGTTTCCGCGGCTGAAAGAGTAGTACAACCGGGGTTGATTCTGTGACAATAACTGACTTTATTGATATAATGGTACTAGCTTATATACTACTTTGTATGCGGAAACACAGTGTTAAGTGTGGTGTGGGGATTCTGCTGATATTATAGATTACCTCAAGGTGAGGCCAGTTCAGTGGGTCAGCGCAATTCTGTTGTGGCCAGCGTTTGTTGGTTCTTCAGTTGAGCTGACGTACGTTGGTGAGACGGCCGCTTGGTTGATGCGTGGTTCTTTTGGCTAGTAGGCAAATCTGCTGATCAGCAGTTACTAGTTTAGCGCCTGGTACCCAGTCCAAGGTCAGCTTAGTTGAGCTGACTGGGTATATGTGGGTGCATGGGAAGTTTGGTGTTGTTCCCAGGTTTATCGGCGTTGCTGTTCTCAGCAATGCGGTAGACGCTTAATTAAAGAAGGTGTTGTAAGCAAGGTCGATTATGTGGCTCAATAAGATCTGTAAGCGTTGTCGTGAGGACTAAAATTGTGGCCCCCTAAATACATATCCTGTAATAGGTAGTCACTGCACCTTAATGATCTCTGAGAATCCTTGAACAGCAGTGCTTGATATGTAATTGGCTGCTGCCATGTCGTGCGTCCCGGCCTCCTAGTTTCCTTGGTCCAGAATATGAGACTGTTTTCCCTAAACAATCCCATATGGCTTAGCAACTGTGTTCTCGATATTTAGTCTGCGAATGTTTGCGATGCCACGCAAAAGATGTTCCCTGGCTAGAAGTAGTAACGTTAAATACTGTTGACAATTTGTTGTAACCTAGCTGATAACTAGATGCGCTTATTATTGTAGATGTCGTTGGCTTTCCAGTTGGCTGAGGCAACTCATATTTGGTGATAGCCAACGATTTCAACTCCGATGATTCGGTTTGAACGTTTGTTTTCTTATTAGCTGCATCTTTAAGAATCTGCGGCCGCCTAGAATTTTGTAGAGCAATTGGTTGCAGATTAAGACGTGTGTTATCTTGTGCTTCTAGACGTGCGCCATGTTCTGAGATTCTTCTACAGTAATATGGTTTGTTGATTCGGTAACGTCCACTTGCTTCAGCGGACCCACTAGCACAAAACCCAGCCTTGAGTTTAGAGCCATAGGTTTTCCAGGTCCCAATATGAAAGATCCTTGTTTTATTACGGCCGCATATAGCTCAGCTCCCAAGTTCAGATCGATTGGCCCAGGTTGCCGAAAATAAGGGTCGGCTAGCTGAAGCTCCTTTGGAAACGTGAGAGTGTTTCTTATTGGTACTGACGGCTTATCTGAAGTTATAGTGGGGACAATAAAAACCTCCACTTGTGATTCAAAATCTATAGTGTCTGACGACAGCCTTAGTATCGCTCGCGTTGCTGTTGTCTGTCTTCCTCCAATTCCTGAGACTTTCAACTTTGTTGTTTCCTGTAGGGAGAGCATGTTTGCCATTTTCCTAGAGATCAGATTCACTTGCGATCCTGCACCTAAGATCGCGCGACAAGATTGGATTTTTCCGGTTGGTCCCTCAAGTACTACCCTTGCGGTTGGTAGCAGTACGTAGCCTGTCGAATGCTCGTTAGAAACGACGGTTAGTAATCCAGATACCGGATGGTAAGTTGGTCCAAAATTATGCAACATTGTATGGTGTTTTTGCTGACTATGGTGACAGGTTTGCGACGATGAACAGTTTTCTACCATATGAGAGGTGGAAAAACAGTTCGTGCACCCTCCCATCTTCAACATAACCTTGCGACGAGTTTTAGGATCCATCTCCTGAAACTGACTGCAGAACATTGAGCGATGTTCCCCTTGGTAACAGATTCCGCATCTTCTGTCGCGGTTTATTGATTGTTTGTGTCGATTATCTAGTGTTTCTAGCATGCATGCACGCTTCTCTAGAAACGATAACATACTGTCGAGTGTCGGCACTTCTGTGGGTGCGTCCGCGGAGTTTTCTAATGCTGATAGTGTCAGTGGATCTAGTTTCCGTCGAATATGGAACCCGACAATTGGATCCCATGTTTTTGTACATACCTCCTGGTTTTTTAATGTGCTGAGTGCCTTTTGAATATTATCGTGAACGGCTCGTATCTGTCGAGCTGAACCATCTATTGGTTTTTGGTCCACGATCTTGGCTATGGCTGCATACACAAGAATTTTCCCGTTTTGGTATCTCGTAACGAGTCGTTTCCATGTATCATCATAGCCGCCTTGCGAGAAGTCTGTATCTATTAGGATGTTGCGTGCTTCTCCGCGTAGAGCACTCTGGAGCAAGTGCAACTTTTCAGTACCAGAATATGGTTTATTGTGCACTAGTTCCACAAATAAATCATAAAACCTTGGCCATTCTAAGTATTCGCCTCTAAATTCCGGTATGTTAACCGGTGGATGGGATATTTTTAGCTGTGCTTCAGGTTCGTGGAGCAGTAGCGTTTCGTAATCGTCAGCAATATTCTGGCATTGGGATAATTCCTTTTTTGCTGCAGCTACGGCTCCCGGCACGCCGTACAGGGCGTCTTGTGCCTTCCTCAGTTCTCCCCAGTGGGTGGCTAGGTGCCGTTGTAGTGCTGGTGTAATTGTGAACGCGGTTGATGCCAAGGCTATTGCGGATTCTAGTTCGGTGCATCTCCGCCTTAAGATTTGTATGATTTCGGGGTCATCGTGAACTTGGCCTTTCGGTTGTGTTTTCTTGGGTTGTTATTTATCATCGCGTGGAGGCCTGATTGGTTCACTACTGCTTGGCATATTGTCCTTAAAGATTTGTTTATATTTCTCAACTGTTTCCCTTAGGCCTTCAAAACGTTTGAAGTATTCATTGTCAGCTGGGAGCGCTGCGTCTTTTAATGTCTGGTCTGTCTCTCGAAATAGAGTCCATAATTCAGACAACTGCGATAGTCTCCTAGCATAATATCCTTCTCGATTCCTTCTGTAGCTTGAATCCTTTCCATAGTTTTTGATTAACTGTTGCATTTGTTTATGCAAATCGAGTTGATCGTCTAATAGCTGACTATGAAGTTCAGCCCGGGCTTGGCTGGTCTCCAATATAAATGACGTGGACATTTCACCAGTTGCGGTGGTAGGTTAACGGTAATTCTTACCAATATTTTGATGCCTTCATAACTGTTTCATGAAATTGTGTTTAGGTTCTTTGTAGAATCCTGTGAAGCTAGATTTAACTGTAGCCTCTCAGTGTGAGTAGTGTGTGCTGTTGCTGGCGCAAGCTGTTGTGTCCCAATATGGGTGGTGTATCCTGTAATGCTGGAATGAGCGGTCCTGCGAGCTATGGGTGTCTCAACAAGAGGAGGGATTCTGTAACGCTGGATCTGCGCTCCTGTGAGATCTGGCTGTTTCAACAAGGAGACGGTCCTTTAACGTTGGTGTATACGCTCCTGTGAGATCTGGTTGTCTCAACAAATGGAAGTCCTGTGACGCTGGAGTAAGCGCTCCTGCGAGCTATGGGTGTCTCAACAAGAGGAAGGGTTCTGTAACGCTGGATCTGCGCTCCTGTGAGGTCTGGTGGTCTCAACAAGGAGACGGTCCGATAACGTTGATGTATACGCTCCTGTGAGATCTGGTCTCAACAAGAGGATGTCCTGTAACGCTGGAGTAAGCGCTCCTGCGAGTTAATAAGTTTTCTCGACGAGGAGAGATCCTGAACGCTGGATTAAGCGGGCCTGTGAGTTAATGCGTTGTCTCCACGAGGCGTTGTCCTGTGACGCTGGAGTGAGCGGTCCTGCGAGTTAATAGGTTGTCTCGACAAGGAGGGATTCTGTACCGCTGGATACTGCGGTGTGTGTTCGGAGTGTGATCTTTTGTAGTGAGATCACGTCAGGGTCAGTACAACCGAGGTTGATTCTGTGACAATAACTGACTTTATTGATATAATGGTACTAGCTTATATACTACTTTGTATGCGGAAACATAGTGTAAAGTGTGGTGTGGGGATTCTGCTGATATTATAGATTACCTCAAGGTGAGGCCAGTTCAGTGGGTCAGCGCAATTCTGTTGTGGCCACCGTTTGTTGGTTCTTCAGTTGTGCTGACGTACGTTGTTGAGACGGCCGCTTGGTTGATGCGTGGTTCTTTTGGCTAGTAAGCAAATCTGCTGATCAGCAGTTACTAGTTTAGCGCCTGGTATTCAGTCCAAGGTCAGCTTAGTTGAGCTCACTGGGTATATGTGGGTGCATGGGAAGTTTGGTGTTGTTCCCAGGTTAATCGGCGTTGCTGTTCGCAGCAATGTTGCGGATGCTAGTATTGACAACATTGGTTACGAACAAGCGAGATACACAACTTATAAGAGAAGAGCCATGGACGAAATACACTGTAACCAGAATTCTATGCGTTATCCATGCCAAGTTGGGCAATCACGTTTATATAAATTTGGTGGGACGAACACAGAAACTCTACTGAGCTAGCCGCACAAATAAGTAGCGAGCAGAGAGTAAAAATAACAGTTCGTTACAAGTTGAATTTTGAACATTAATAATAATTTCGTTTAATCGCTTCGATTTTCTACACTGACTAACTCACCGTTTCAAGGCTAAGGTAACAAAATGTATTTTTTTTTAATTTTAAACAGGGTTCTAGATTTCCATTTATATATAACTATATTTGCCTAAATAAATCCCAACTTGCACTTGACAAGAACTGCACTTTAACAAGCACCTTAAAGTATTTTTTATCCTTAAGTTTATTTATTTTTATTAATACACATTGATACTTTACGTTATAAGATGATGTATTAATCTTATCATAAATCTTTATACAACGGCCGCTATAGCGTTTAAAGTTTTATGTTTGAGTTTTATAAAATAAAACTCGGTTACTCCTGATTTTTATTTTTAATATAATTAATTTAATACTGTGAGGAGTTGAATAACTCCCCACAAATAAGTGTGAATGATCACGAGAGGAGCAGCCTGCCGGTTGCCAGATACGCGGCGAATTCGCCCGTAGTAACGGCAGTGCAAGAGGGAGCGAGAAAGCATCAGTAAGAGAGACGGAATGCTGCAAAAGGAAATAACGGTTCAGCGCTGGACGTTGGCAGCTGTGGTGCCGTGCGCAGAGGGCAAAAGGGCAAACGGTAAACGTGGACCTTGGACCCGAAACGAGGAGACGCCGAGGATTAACGGTGCAAGGGCGGCCTATATAAGGCGGCCGAGCGCCAGAAGCGGGACTCAGTAAATGTGCGAGCATCGAAACGTAAACTTGTGATCAGAGACGTGGACATCAAGGACCCGTAAATCCTGCCAGGACACGCAGGATTAGCCAAGGACACGCAGAGTCAATCAGGACACGCAAGTCCTGCCAGTCATCAGGACCGCCAGGACACACCAAACCTGCCAGGACACAGGAGCAGCCAGGACATCAGCTCGACCAGGACACGCAAGTCCTGCCCAGACAAAGGACAGCCGTCAGGACACGCTTGAGCCGGCGAGGACACGGAAGACCTGCCAGGACACGCCAACGCCGTCCAGGACACCGAAGACAGTCGAGACGCAGGACCTGCCAGGACACGCAAGCCGCCGAGACAGCCAGGACCCTCCAGGATCACCAGGACCGGCAGACGAGACGCAGGTGGGTGGTTTGCGGCTGAATCGAGGTGCCCAATTGCCAAGCCGATCGATACTAGACCCTGGCGTACGCCTGGCGCGTTCGATCGCGCTGAAGCAAGGCTCTAGAACCAGGTGCCTTACAACCACGCCTATCGTGACTAGACCCCGGCGTACTCCTGGCGCGTCTGATAGAGTGTGAATAAGCGTATCCTGGCGCGAGCGAGGGACAGCCCAGGTGCCTGACGACTACGCCTATCGCTGACTTGACCCTGGCGTAAGCCTGGCGCGTCTGATAGAGTGTAAGCAGGCGTATCCTGTTGCTTGCGTGGTCTAGACCCAGGTGCTGGGCGACTACAGCGATTTTGACTAGACCCCGGCGTACGCCTGGCGCGTCTGATCGTGTGTAAACCAGTACCCTGGCGCGACCCGCAGCCTAAAGCCAAGGACCTCACACAAAGCACAGCCGACTAGACCCTGGCGTATGCCCGGCGCGTCCAAGTGCTTGAGTGAGCGTTTCCGCTAGCATCAGAGCCCAGAAACCACACGCGTCAGAACCTCACGAGCATCTCGTATCATCGCCCGGCTGCACCAGACCAGGGAAAACAGAATCAAGCCAACGAGTTAGCAGGAGCAAGCCAACGGCTCATCGGCAACAAAGCTAGGACGGAGCGTTCGTCTGAACCTGGTACCGAGTTTTAACGATCGTCCTGTCGAGGTCTGGCGTACGCCTGAATCGGTAGGCGAGAGTGAACGGAGTCCTGGTGTTGACCGGCCGGGACAGAACAAGGGACAGTAGGCTGACACCGCTGGCGTACGCCTGAAGGTGGTAGTCTCTGTTCACCCTATTCTGGGAACGGTAACACCCATACGTTCTATGAGCTAGAGCCAAACAGCCAGCAGCTACAACAGAATCCACGCGTCGAGGACAGCCAAAGGAAGCTACAGGAGGAAAGCAGAGCAGTCAACGAGCAAGGAGGCAGAGTGTCGACGAGCGCAGGCGAGAAGCCGGTTCCGAGAGAGCCGATTTAAGATTAGAGGATCGAGTAAATAAAATCCTGAAACTTGAAAATCTGTGCGTTCTCATTTGTCGTTTGGGCGGTCACGTTTCATATAAATTTGGTGGGACGAACACACAAACTCTACTGAGCTAGCCGCACAAATAAGTAGCGAGCAGAAAGTAAAAATATCAGTTCGTTACATCTGGCGCCCAAAAACGTGATTGTCCCGACAGTGAGAATTTGAAAAACGCAGAAATGGGAAAGACATGGATATACAACCTCAAGAAGGAGGATTTCGCCGATGTGGCGGCCAGACTTGGCATACAATTGGAAGGCAACGTGGACATCATGAGAAGGGCTTTGTCAGAGTGGGTCGACCAGGCAGACCCAGAATGGGCAGAAGACCTGGCACAACTCGAAGAAGAGTATACAGGCAGAACACCAGCAATTAAATTATTTCCCCCCAACTCAGAGGAACTCATAGCAAGCTTGAACATCCACAGTATGCAGGAAGAAGGAAAACACAGAAGTACCAGCAAGGAGAGAAGTCCAAATACCAGGAAACCAACAACCAACCCGCCTGACTACGCTAAAGTCGCGAAACAGGTGAGGGAATGGTCATTTAAATTCGATGGTACCGAGAAACCATTAGAGTTCCTGGAAAAGGTAGAATGGTCCGCTAACACGTACGGGTTGGACTTAGACTTAATTCCAAGGGCCGAGCCAGAGCTGCTTCAAGGAAAAGCCCTAAAATGGTTTTTATCTAACAACCGATTTTGGAAAACATGGGCCGAATTCATAAGCAGTTTCCAAACATTCTTCCTACCGAGGGGATACTTCGACAAGCTGGCTGACCAGGTCAAGGAAAGGAAGCAAGGATTCCGGGAGTCGTTCAAAGACTACATGATCGACATGCAGACCTTATTGAGACCACTAGGTTACTCAAAGTCAAAAACGCTCAGCCGAATCAAAGACAACTGCACGCCCGAACTGAGAATCGCCTTGAGATCATACGAGTGCAAGGATCTTGACAGGATCCTTGATGATTCTGGCTGACGAATATGAAGAGCTCGCTAAGGAAAGAGAAGAGTTTGCGGAAGAGAACAAGTTCAGCCGAAACAGAACAGAAAAACCAGGAACCGTCACATGCAGGAGATGTGAGGAGTCAGGCAAGCAAGATACACCAAATAACGACCAATGGAAAACGCCGAATGCCACACAGTGGAGGCAGCCGCACAACACGAGCTGGAGACCACCAAACACCACTCAGAGAATGCAGCAGGGACAAGCACAAGGGGTAAGCCGAAACCCAACACACATTGTCAACCCAGAGCAGGCATGTCGCCGCTGCGGCGGGCACGGGCATTGGGCAATGGGATGCCGGAACCAGCAGTTGCTATTTTGCTGGACATGCGGAAAGGTCGGTGTGAGAACGATGGAATGCTGCCAACAAGCGGGAAATGGCCAGCGATCCCAGCCGCAGAGAGGCGAGCAGGGGTCGCGAGGTGCTGTCTCTCCAAACTAACTGGCAAGTTAATCGAAGAGGAGCAGCAGTTGTCCGCAGCGGTAGCGATTGGCGGAAGTACATACAAGGCCACAATCGACACCGGAGCCACAGCAAGTTTTATTAGCAAGGAGCTGGCGGACATACTGGCTGAAACCGGGAAAATTACAAGGACGAGACGGCAAGTTAGGTTGGCAGACGGCAGATGCAGCGGGATAAACACACAGCTCGAGGTGGAAATCGAATTCGGCAACAAACGATTGTTCATAAACCTCCTTATCCTACCAGGGGTGGTCGACCCGCTGGTGTTGGGATGGAATTTCCTAACAGGGATCGGAGCCGAGCTAAGGTGTGCTGGACACACTGTGATAATCCCAGCGCGAAAAAGGAACGACGGGCGGCTAGAAGAAAGGTTGTCAGTGGCGGTAGTACAGCAATCAGTCGAGGAAAAGGATATCGAAAGTTTCCTGGAGACTGAACTCGCAGAGTTCCGAACAATGCATGGGTCATCAAACATAGCTGTACACCGAATCACGATGAAGGACGACAAGCCGATTAAGCAAATATATTACCCAAAGAATCCGAAAGACCAAGGGGAAATCAATGCGAAAGTCGATGATCTGCTTCGAATGGGGTGCATAGAACACTCGAGAAGCCCATACAGCTCCCCGATAGTCATGGTGAAAAAGAAGACAGGCCAGTGGAGACTGTGCGTCGACTTTAGGCAGATCAACGCCAAGTCAATAAAAGACGCATACCCAATGCCGAGGATAAACTACATTCTAGACCAACTAAGAGAAGCAAGATACATCAGCAGCCTGGATTTGAAAGATGGATACTGGCAAATTCCCCTGGAAGAAGGAAGCAGACAGTTTACGGCCTTCACGGTGCCAGGAAAAGGACTTTTTCAATGGAAAGTGATGCCATTCGGCCTACACTCGGCATCGGCCACTTTCCAAAGAGCTCTGGATCAGGTTATTGGACCAGAAATGTCACCTCACGCGTTCGCGTATCAAGACGACATAATCGTGATCGGTCGCACACTAGAGGAACACACAAGAAACCTGAGAGAGGTTTTCAGGCGCTTGAAGCAAGAAAACCTAAGAATAAACGCCGAGAAATGCCATTTCTTTAGAAGTGAGCTGCTGTACCTGGGACACCGCGTCACAAACCAAGGAATAGGAACGGATCCCGAAAAGGTGGCCGCTATAGCCGAGCTGGAACCTCCATCCACAGTCCGAGAGCTGCGCCAATATCTGGGAGTGGCCTCATGGTACAGACGTTTCGTCCCAGATTTCGCAAGGATAGTATCGCCGCTAAACGACTTACTGCGCAAAGGCACAAAGTGGGTATGGACATCTGACCATCAAAAGGCCTTCGAAGAGGTAAAGGCAAGACTAGTGGCCGACCCAGTACTAGCATGTCCAGATTTTAAAAAAATGTTCATACTACAAACAGATGCCAGTGACTACGGCCTAGGAGCGATACTGACTCAAGAAACGGAGGAGGGCGAGAAAGTCATATCGTACTCGAGCAGAACCTTGAACGGGGCAGAGAAAAACTACTCGACAACGGAAAAGGAGTGCTTAGCCATCGTTTGGGCAATCCGAAAACTAAGGCCATATTTGGAAGGCTACCACTTTAAAGTGGTGACCGACCACATGGCATTGAAGTGGCTTAACAGCATCGAAAGCCCTTCAGGACGAATAGCCAGATGGGCTCTGGAGTTGCAGCAGTACGACTTCGAAATAGCATACCGAAAAGGGCAACTGAACGTGGTCGCAGATGCACTATCAAGACAGCCGCTACCAGAAACGCTACGTCGTGCAGAAGAAATCCAGGGTACCCACGGAAAGTGCAGCTGGATCAGAGACATGCAAGAGAAAATCAGGACACAGCCACAAAAATTTCCCGATTACCTTATGGAGGGCGACACATTATACAGACACATCCCGCACAGATCAGGAAGCGAAGATGTGGTAGCATGGAAGCTCTGTGTCCCGCAAGGGTTAAGGGAAACAGTCCTCAAAGAGAATCACGACGCCCCAGCAGCTGGACATGTGGGAAGCCGAAGAACAATAGCAAGGCTGGCAGCCCGCTATTACTGGCCAGGAATGCACAGGGACGCCCGGAAACATGTAAGAAAATGCGAGACATGCCTCAAGTACAAGCCCAACCAGATGCAAGCAGCTGGAAAAATGCTTACCCGGATACCAGAGGAACCGTGGGCGACAGTGTGCGCAGATTTTGTTGGACCATTACCGCGGTCGAAGCATGGGAACCAAATGCTGCTGGTCTTGATTGACAGGTTCTCTAAATGGACAGAGATAGTGCCACTACGCTCTGCGACAGCAGAAACACTCCAAAAAGCATTCCGAGAAAGGATCATTGCGAGATTTGGAGTCCCTAAAGTCGTTATAACCGACAACGGAGTCCAGTTTGCCAGTCGGTCGTTTAAAAGGTTTCTAAGCGAGATGGGAATCAGGCAACAATTCACTGCGCCATATACCCCCCAAGAAAACCCGACGGAGAGAGCAAACCGGACTGTAAAAACTATGATAGCACAGTTTGCTGGACAAGATCAAAGAACTTGGGACGAAAAGTGGCCAGAAATCATGCTAGCGGTGAACTCTAGTACATCGGAATCGACCGGATACTGCCCTGCTTTTCTAACGCAGGGTAGAGAACTTAGGCTACCCAGCGCACTATACGACAGGGAAACCATTGGCACGGGCAAGGAAACAGAAACACCAGATGAAAAAGCCGGTAAGATGAAGGAGATCTTCGAAATAGTGCGCCGGAATATGGAGAAAGCTGCTCAGGACCAAGCCAGGCACTACAATCTGCGAAGAAGACAATGGAACCCAGCAGTTGGTGATGTAGTATGGGCAAAAGAACATCATTTGTCAAAGGCAGCAGAGGGTTTCGCAGCAAAGCTAGCCCCACGATACGATGGCCCTTTTCAAGTCGTGGATTTCGTGTCGCCAGTGATTTGTAGGATACGCCATCAAAAGAGCACAAAAGAACGAACAATTCACATCAGCGATCTGAAACAACAGCAACCAGCAGACGATAACACAGATCCAGAAGCAGAAGAAGGGACTAGTATACGCCAATCGCAAACAAACGAGCGGGAAAACATAGGCGAGGAAAAACAACACACGGATGCTGAAACACAAGCAGGCGCAAGCAGTTCACAGAATGAAGATCCCAGGGACTCAGACGGAGAAAGGCAGCCCGTTTCTTCGTCAGGCATACGCCGGAGTCAACGGAACAAACGCCTACCCGCAAGCAGTGTGGAAAAAGGAAAAGAGAACTAGCAAAACGTTCCCGTCAGCGTCAGGCATACGCCAGACACATAAAGCAAGCAAGACAACCACAAAACACACCCATCTATTCGGCTGGCATACGCCAGATTAATGGGAATTACGTAAAATTATAAAAGGTTTCAAGAAGCACAGAAACTATACAAATACAGACGTGGAAAGGCAACTCGTTTCTTCGCCAGGCATACGCCGGAGTCAACAGAGCATGCGCATACCCGTATGCAGTATAGGAAATAACAGAAACAACAATGAACGTCGATAATGGCAATCTAAGGGAGTCAGGCATACGCCAGACACAAAGCAAGCAAGACAACCACAAAACACATCCATCTAATCGGCTGGCATACGCCAGAGTAAGGAAAATTACGTAAAATTATAAATGGGTACAAGAAACACAGAAACTAGACAAATCCACACGTGGAAAGGCAACTCGTTTCTTTGTCAGGCATACGCCGGAGTCAACAGAGCAGGCGCCTACCAGTATGCAGTATGAAAAAGAACAGAAACGACAATAAACGTCGAACAAATGCAATCAAAGGATCAGGCATACGCCAGACCCGCAAAGCAAGCACGATACCCACAAAACACATCAGTGTAACCGTCTGGCATACGCCAGAGTCACATGAACTACAGAATACAAGAAATAGATACAATAAGCATTGGAGTTAGACATATCCCAAGGACGCAGGCGCGCAAGATAATGGGTTTCTACGTCAGGCATACGCCGGAGTTAACACAGTATAAGCCTACACGCAAGCAGGTTGGGGAAACAACAAGAAACAACCTTTGAAAACATGCAAAACAATGGGATCAGGCGTACGCCAGACCCACGCCGCAGAAAGGATGGCCTAAAACAAAGGCAATGTAGTCAGCAGGCATACGCCTGGTGGAGGTACAAGGAAGACGCAATGACCCAAGCACGACAGGCTTCGATAGCAACAGGCATACGCCAGAGCAACCGAACGATAAGCCAAGTCGAGTGAATGGATGCACGAAAGGACACACTAGGATGCAACAAATCCACATGCAAACAGCAGCGTCAGGCATACGCCAGAGTCTATGCTATGAGCCGGGTTGAAGACATGCCACGTGTTCCCGAAGAAAGGGGAGAGACGGCACAGCTAGGAGCTGTACCGTAAGAACACAGAAATGAACCGACTAAGGCAACGACCACGAGATGACTGAAAGAAGAAAAAGGAACGGGTAAAGCACGTGTCATCGAGCCGCGAGCCAGGGCAAGAATAACGGTCTAAAAGGGAAAGCTCACTCTCAAGAAAGAGAGGCCAAGAGGAGAATATAACGGGATCGCCAAAAGGAGACAGAAGAAACCGAGGTTTCATGGAAGATAAAGGAGCTAGAAACAGGTCATTCGAAGTTTCAAGATCAAGATGAGCACCCGCATCACTCGCCAAGAGGCCCGCCGCCAGCAAGCCACCCAGCCGAAAGCCCCAGGACCCGTCCAGAAGCAAGGGCAGCCAAGAGGTAGGCGTACGCCTGCCACGAAGCCAGCCCAAGAGAAAGGGCGGGGATCCCGGGGCAGCAAGCTG
Organism: Drosophila oshimai; assembly: GCA_018150695.1. NCBI lineage: Eukaryota > Metazoa > Arthropoda > Insecta > Diptera > Drosophilidae > Drosophila > Drosophila oshimai. The sequence continues at coordinate 518,973 of JAECWM010000276.1, forward strand.
AGGTCGGCATGGTCAATGCAGGTGGAGGTCCTAAGCGACAGCTCGGTGGAACCCGTGACGAGCGTCGAGCAGGGCAACATCGTCCTTGTCCAGATCGAGGCAACAGAGGAGCAGCGGGCATGGAAGCTGGGCCGTGCATGCGACGGGAGGGATAAGCGCATCCCAGTCGCAAATTACCCGCCGCTGGAGCAAGGAGCCAGGGACCCGCAGATGTCCCTGGAGACTGGGTACCGGATTGCCAAACTGGCCTGGTGGTTGTACCGGGGCGAGACCTCAATCGTCCGGAACCGCCAATCCGCTACCAGGCAACAAATAAAGGCGGCCGACCAGATGGAGGAAGAGGCGAGGGCCGAGCTGGAGCGGTGGCAACAGAAGCTGGCCATGCACCTGCACCACCAGCCGGCCGTGGAGAGAGAGGCGAAGGGGCAGCATGAACCCCCCCTCAAGCGACCCGTCAGCCCGCGGCCCGTCAGCCCGCGACCCGTCAGCCCGCGGTCCATCAGCCCGCGGCCGCAAGAAGTGCTGACAAGGCAGGAGCAGGAACTGGATGCCAGCTGGCGGAAGCGGCTGGAGGAAGCCGAGCGCGAGGAGGAGCTGTTGTGGCAGGGAGATGTCCTCATGGCGGAGGTGCCGCCCGTGCAAGGTGGAGGAGCAGAGGTGCCTGCCACACCCAGGTACCTACCTGAACCTGTGGATGACCCGATGGAGGAGCCCGAGTCATCGCGGGCTACACCATCCCCACCCCCGTGGATACCGGCAAGGCCGCCAACGCCCCACCCCGGGCTGGAGGACCTGGCAGAGGAACCCGAACTGAGGCAGGAGGAGCCGCAGTGGCAGCAGCACAGGACGGAGATTCAGCAGGCCCACGTCAGCCACGCCCTGAACTCGTTCACCATCGACGGGGCCCGCTGGCACCAGCATATGGTGACCTGGACGTGGCCTGAGGAGCTGGAGGCGCAGCAGCCTCAGCCAGAAGCCCCGATGCAGCCCCGGGCAAACCCCAGGGATCCGAGAGTGCGACCAAAACACCCGGAAGAGGTGCCACCGAGGCCGGAAGGTGCTGTGACGGAGGTGGGTCTGGAGAAAGGGCCATGGATCTGGCCCGCACCACACCCAGGGAGGCCGGTCCTGCAGAGGCAACAGTCGGCGCCGGAGGAGCGGGCAATTGTGGCTCGACCAGTGCTGATGCGGCAGGCTTCGCAGGATGAGGGTCGACCATGGCGCGAGCTCACGACCGACGAATGGCCCTCGGACATTCTGGAGGCACCAGCTGTACAGGATGCGCGAAGGCGAGGAGGACGTCGGTGCGTGGTGGCACAAATCGGGCAGCATTTGTACAGGGTGCGCCTGAACCAGATGGGCGTGCGGGTTTTCCGACAATAAAATGCCGACATTAGGCCACTGTCACAATAAACACTCACTATCACTGGAGAGAAAAGGGGCAAAGTAAAAACACAAGAAAAAAAAGGAGTGGTTAATTAAATCCAGCATCTGAAAATAATGAAGATGATAAGGAAAAGGGGCAGCAGTAATGTAAACACCAACTTACATACATGATACATGAGGGTGCGGGGAACACCTACAGAAGGGGGGGAAAACGCCGGCATCAGCAACAACATTTCACTGGATCCAAAAGCTCCAGGCACCAGCCGCAAAGGGCAGGTGAAAGGGAACGGCATGAGGGGACGATAAAAGAGAGTGATTAAAGAAAGGCGAGAAAGGAGAGAAGAAAAACAAAAATTACTTACGAAAGCTTTTCCGAATTTCGTGCATGTGCTCAGGGATGAGAGTCGTCTCGATTGCCAAGATCAGTTGAGATGGCACTCGGTGGGCAAGGAAAATACTGAAATGTCGGTGTTTGTCCTCAAACCTTTATCTGCTTGTCCGCGCAGGAGTCTCGAATGCTCCTGGGGCCGTGCAGATGTTGTTTTAACCGACGAGACGATCGGGAGCTGCTGCCGTTTCCGCGGCTTAACGAGTAGTAACACACGGGTTGATTCTGCGACAATAACTAACTTTATTGGTATAATGGTAATAGCTTATATACTACTTTGTATGCGGAAACATAGTGTAAAGTGTGGTGTGGGGATTTTGCTGATATTCTAGATTATGTCAAGTTGCTGATAATCTAGATTACCTCAAGGTGAGGCCAGGTCAGTGGGTCAGCGCAATTCTGTTGTGGCCAGCGTTTGTTGGATTCTTCAGTTGTGCTGACGTAAGTTGGTGAGACGGCCGCTTGGTTGATGCGTGGTTCTTTTGGCTAGTAGGCAAATCTGCTGATCAGCAGTTACTAGCTTAGCGCCTGGTACCCAGTCCAAGGTCAGCTTAGTTGAGCTGCCTGGGTATATGTGGGTGTATGGGAAGTTTGGTGTTGTTCCCAGGTTAATCGGCGTTGCTGTTCGCAGCAATGTTGCGGATGCTAGTATTGGCAACATTGGTTACGAACATTCTCCCCCCCATTGAGCGGTAGACGCTCAATTAAAGAAGATGTTGTAAGCAAGGTCGATTATGTGTCCCAATAGGGATCTGTGAGCGTTGTCGTGAGGACTAAAATTGTGGCCCCCTAAATACATATCCTGTACTAGGTAGTCACTGTAAATTAATGATACCTGAGAATCCTTGCACGGTAGTGCTTGATATGTGATTGGCTGCTGCCATGTCGTGCGTCTCGGCCTCCTAGTTTCCTTGTTCCAGATTATGAGACTGTGTTCTCTAACATGACCATATGGTTTAGCTACTATGTTCTCAATAATTAGTCTGGGAATGCTTGCGATGCCACGCAGAAGATGTTCCCTGGCTAGAAGTAGTAACGTTAAATACTGTTGACAATTTTCGAGGACGCAGCAGGATTTGTTGTAAACTAGCTGATCACTAGTTGCGCTTTTTATTGTCGGTGTCGTTGGCTTTCCAGTTGGCTGAGGCAGCTCATCTTTGGTGATAGCCAACGATTTCAACTCCGATGATTCGGTTTGAACATTTGTTGCCTTACTAGCTGCATTTTTAAGAACCTGCGGCTGCGTACAATTTTGTAGAGCACTCGGTTGCAGATTAAGACGATTTGTTATCTTGTGCTTCTAGACGTGCGCCATGTTCTGAGATTTCTTCTGCAGTAATATGGTTTGTTGATTCGGTAACGTCCTCTTGCTTCAGCGGACCCATTAGCATCCAACCCAGCCTTGAGTTTAGAGCCATAGGTTTTCCAGGTCCCAATATGAAAGATCCTTGTTTTATTACGGCCGCATACAGCTCAGCTCCCATGTTCAGGTCGATTGGACCAGGTTGCCGAAAATCAGGGTCGGCTAGCTGAAGATTCTTTGGAAAAGTGAGAGTGTTTCTTATCGGCACTGACGGCTGATCTGAAGCTATAGTGGGGACAATAAAAACCTCCACCTGTGATTCAAAATCTGAAGTGTTTGACGACAGCCTTAGTACCGCTCGCGTTGCTGTTGTCTGTCTTCCTCCAATTCCTGAGATTTTCAACGTTGTTGTTTCTTTTAGGGAGAGCATGTTTGCCATTTTCCTAGAGATCAGATTCACTTGCGATCCTCCATCTAAGATCGCGCGACAAGATTGGATTTTTCCGGTTGGTCCCTCAAGTACTACCCTTGCGGTTGGTAGCAGTACGTAGCCTCTCGAATCCTCGTTAGAAACGACGGTTAGTAATCCAGATACCGGATGGTTTGTTGGTCCAAAATTATGCAACATTGTATGGTGTTTTTGCTGACAATGGTGACAGGTTTGCGACGATGAACAGTTTTCTACCATATGAGAGATGGAAAGACAGTTCGTGCACCCTCCCATCTTTAACATAACCTAGCGACGAGTTTTAGGATCCATTTCCTGCAACTGGCTGCAGAACATTGGGCGATGTTCCCCTTGGTAACAGATTCCGCATCTTCTGTCGCGGTTTATTGATTGTTTGCGGACTGCAACTATGTGTTGATTATCTAGTGTTTCTAGCATGCATGCACGCTTCTCTAGAAACGATAACATACTGTCGAGTGTCGGCACTTCTGTGGGTGCGTCCGCGGAGGTTTCTAATTCTGATAGTGTCAGTGGATCTAGTTTCCGTCGAATATGGAACCCGACAATTGGATCCCATGTTTTTGTACATACCTCCAGATTTTTTAATGTGCTGAGTGCCTTTTGAATATTGTCGTGAACTGCTCGTATTTGTCGAGCGGAACCATCTATTGGTTTTTGGTCCACGATCTTGGCTATGGCTGCATACACCAGAATTTTCCCGTTTTGGTATCTCGTAACGAGTCGTTTCCATGTATCATCATAGCCGCCTTGCGAGAAGTCTGTATCTATTAGGATGTTGCGTGCTTCTCCGCGTAGAGCACTCTGGAGCAAGTGCAACTTTTCAGTACCAGAATATGGTTTATTGTGCACTAGTTCCACAAATAAATCATAAAACCTTGGCCATTCTAAGTATTCGCCTCCAAATTCCGGTATGTTGACCGGTGGATGGGATATTTTCAGCTGTGCTTCAGGTTCGTGGAGCAGTAACGTTTCGTAATCGTCAGAAATATTCTGGCATTGAGATAGTTCCTTTTTTGCTGCGGCTGTGGCTCCCGGAACATCCTCCAGGGCGTCTTGTGCCTGCCTTAGTAAATCCCACTGACGGTCAAGATGCCGTTGTAGTGCTGGTGTTATTGTGGACGCGGTTGATGCCAAGGCTACTGTGGATTCTAGCTCGGTGCATCTCCGCCTTAAACGTCGTATGACTCGGTTGATTTCGGGGTCATCGTGAACTGGGTCTTCCAGTTGCGTTTTCTTGGGTTGCCTTTTATCCTCGCGTGGAGGCCTGATTGGTTCACTACTGCTTGGCATATTGTCCTTAAAGATTTGTTTATATTTTTCAACTGTTTCCCTTAGGCCTTCAAAACGTTTGAAGTATTCATTGTCAGCTGGGAGCGCTGCGTCTCTTAATGTCTGGTCTGTTTCTCGATATAGAGTCCATAATTCAGACAACTGTGCTAGTCTCCTAGCATAATATCCATCTCGAGTCCTTCTGTCGCTTGAATCCTTTCCATAGTTTTTGATTAACTGTTGCATCTGTTTATGCAAATCGAGTTGCTCCTCTAATAGCTGACTATAAAGTTCAGCCCGGGCTTGGCTGGTCTCCATTATAAATGACGTTGACATTTGACCAGTTGCGGTGGTATGGTTAACGGTAATTCTTACCAGCTTAATATTTTGATGCCTTCATACCTGTTTCATAGAATTGTGTTTAGGTTCATTGTAGAATCCTGTGAAGCTAGATTTAACTGTAGCGTCTCAGTGTGAGTGGTGCTGTTGCTGTTGCTGGCGCAGGCTGTTGTGTCCCAATATGGGTGGTGTATCCTGTAACGCTGGAGTGAGCGCTCCTGCGAGTTAATAGGTTGTCTCGACGAGGAGTAGTCCTGTAACGCTGGAGTAGCGGTCCTGTGAGTTAATAGGTTGTCTCGACGAGGCGTTGTCCTGTGACGCTGGAGTAGCGGTCCTGCGAGTTAATAGGTTGTCTCGACAAGGAAGGGTCCTGTAACGCTGGAATAGCGGTCCTGCGAGTTAATAGGTTGTCTCGACAAGGAAGGGTCCTGTAACGCTGGATTAGCGGTCGTCTGCGAGTTAATAGGTGTGGTCTCGACAAGGAAGGGTCCTGTAACGCTGGATTAGCGGTCCTGCGAGTTAATAGGTTGTCTCGACAAGGAGGGGTCCTGTAACGCTGGATTAGCGGTCCTGCGAGTTAATAGGTTGTCTCGACAAGGAAGGGTTCTGCAACGCTGGATCTACGCTCCTGTGAGGTCTGGTGGTCTCACAAGGAGACGGTCCGATAACGTTGGTGTATACGCTCCTGTGAGATCTGGTCTACACAAGAGGATGTCCTGTAACGCTGGAGGAAGCGCTCCTGCGAGTTAATAGGTTGTCTCGACAAGGAGGGATTCTGTACCGCTGGATACTGCGGTGTGTGTTCGAAGTGTGATCTCTTGTATTGAGATCACGTCGGGGTCACCAATGTTTGTCCTCAAACCTTTATCTGCTTGTCCGCGCAGGAGTCTCGAATGCTCCTGGGGCCGTGCAGATGTTGTTTTAACCGACGAGACGATCGGGAGCTGCTGCCGTTTCCGCGGCTTAACGAGTAGTAACACACGGGTGGATTCTGCGACAATAACTAACTTTATTGGTATAATGGTACTAGCTTATATACTACTTTGTATGCGGAAACATAGTGTAAAGTGTGGTGTGGGGATTTTGCTGATATTCTAGATTATGTCAAGTTGCTGATAATCTAGATTACCTCAAGGTGAGGCCAGTTCAGTGGGTCAGCGCAATTCTGTTGTGGCCAGCGTTTGTTGATTCTTCAGTTGTGCTGACGTAAGTTGGTGAGACGGCCGCTTGGTTGATGCGTGGTTCTTTTGGCTAGTAGGCAAATCTGCTGATCAGCAGTTACTAGCTTAGCGCCTGGTACCCAGTCCAAGGTCAGCTTAGTTGAGCTGCCTGGGTATATGTGGGTGTATGGGAAGTTTGGTGTTGTTCCCAGGTTAATCGGCGTTGCTGTTCGCAGCAATGTTGCGGATGCTAGTATTGGCAACATTGGTTACGAACAGTCGGCATGTACACGGTCACATTGAAAGTATCGCACCAAGATCGATAGAATGTCGCAAATCGAATAGGGCGAGGTTTGAGTGACCAGACGACGAGGGAGACGAGACGGCGGCGCGGGAATTTGAAGGCGAAGTAGCGGCGCGGGAAATTCAAAATTAAATAGAAATAGGAAATTATCGACGCGGGAGATGTTAAAATTTGAATTCGAAGAACGAGGAAGTCATCGTCGCGGGAAATTCAAAAATTAAGGAACGAGGAAATCATCGTCGCGGGAAAATTCAAAATTAAAGAACGAGGAAATAATCGCGGGAAAAGTAAATTGAAAAACGAGTCAATTATCGTCGTTAACGATTAAAAATGCGGGGAAAACATTCGGGGGGAAATCAAAAGAAACAAAGGCGCTGTGAAGCTCAAACATGAGCTGTGAGTGCTGGAGGATCAAGGAGTTGCAAGGATACACAAGGATACACAAGGATACACAGAGATACACGAGGATAAACGAGGATACACAAGGATACACGAGGATGCAGAGATGAGAAACGAGTCTCATTTTGTTCCCGAAGAAAGGGGAGAATGTGAGGAGTTGAATAACTCCCCATAAATAAGTGTAAATGATCACGAGAGGAGCAGCCTGCCGGTTGCCAGATACGCGGCGAATTCGCCCGTAGTAACGGCAGTGCAAGAGGGAGCGAGAAAGCATCAGTAAGAGAGACGGAATGCTGCAAAAGGAAATAACGGTTCAGCGCTGGACGTTGGCAGCTGTGGTGCCGTGCGCAGAGGGCAAAAGGGCAAACGGTAAACGTGGACCTTGGACCCGAAACGAGGAGACGCCGAGGATTAACGGTGCAAGGGCGGCCTATATAAGGCGGCCGAGCGCCAGAAGCGGGACTCAGTAAATGTGCGAGCATCGAAACGTAAACTTGTGATCAGAGACGTGGACATCAAGGACCCGTAAATCCTGCCAGGACACGTAAATCCTGCCAGGACACGCAGGATTAGCCAAGGACACGCAGAGTCAATCAGGACACGCAAGTCCTGCCAGTCATCAGGACCGCCAGGACACACCAAACCTGCCAGGACACAGGAGCAGCCAGGACATCAGCTCGACCAGGACACGCAAGTCCTGCCGAGACAAAGGACAGCCGTCAGGACACGCTTGAGCCGGCGAGGACACGGAAGACCTGCCAGGACACGCCAACGCCGTCCAGGACACCGAAGACAGTCGAGACGCAGGACCTGCCAGGACACGCAAGCCGCCGAGACAGCCAGGACCCTCCAGGATCACCAGGACCGGCAGACGAGACGCAGGTGGGTGGTTTGCGGCTGAATCGAGGTGCCCAATTGCCAAGCCGATCGATACTAGACCCTGGCGTACGCCTGGCGCGTTCGATCGCGCTGAAGCAAGGCTCTAGAACCAGGTGCCTTACAACCACGCCTATCGTGACTAGACCCCGGCGTACTCCTGGCGCGTCTGATAGAGTGTGAATAAGCGTATCCTGGCGCGAGCGAGGACAGCCCAGGTGCCTGACGACTACGCCTATCGCTGACTAGACCCTGGCGTAAGCCTGGCGCGTCTGATAGAGTGTAAGCAGGCGTATCCTGTTGCTTGCGTGGTCTAGACCCAGGTGCTGGGCGACTACAGCGATTTTGACTAGACCCCGGCGTACGCCTGGCGCGTCTGGATCTTGTGTAAACCAGTACCCTGGCGCGACCCGCAGCCTAAAGCCAAGGACCTCACACAAAACACAGCCGACTAGACCCTGGCGTATGCCCGGCGCGTCCAAGTGCTTGAGTGAGCGTTTCCGCTAGCATCAGAGCCCAGAAACCACACGCGTCAGAACCTCACGAGCATCTCGTATCATCGCCCGGCTGCACCAGACCAGGAAAACAGAATCAAGCCAACGAGTTAGCAGGAGCAAGCCAACGGCTCATCGGCAACAAAGCTAAGACGGAGCGTTCGTCTGAACCTGGTACCGAGTTTTAACGATCGTCCTGTCGAGGTCTGGCGTACGCCTGAATCGGTAGGCGAGAGTGAACGGAGTCCTGGTGTTGACCGGCCGGGACAGAACAAGGGACAGTAGGCTGACACCGCTGGCGTACGCCTGAAGGTGGTAGTCTCTGTTCACCCTATTCTGGGAACGGTAACACCCATACGTTCTATGAGCTAGAGCCAAACAGCCAGCTACAACAGAATCCACGCGTCGAGGACAGCCAAAGGAAGCTACAGGAGGAAAGCAGAGCAGTCAACGAGCAAGGAGGCAGAGTGTCGACGAGCGCAGGCGAGAAGCCGGTTCCGAGAGAGCCGATTTAAGATTAGAGGATCAAGTAAATAAAATCCTGAAACTTGAAAATCTGTGCGTTCTCATTTGTCGTTTGGGCGGTCACGTTTATATAAATTTGGTGGGACGAACACACAAACTCTACTGAGCTAGCCGCACAAATAAGTAGCGAGCAGAAAGTAAAAATATCAGTTCGTTACAATACAATAACGAGTTTCAAAAATATAAATCAGAAAATAATCATTATCGTTAAGTTTTACACAATTAAAATTAAAATTAAAAATCATGGCCGATTTGCATAGTTTAAGGTGAGCTTCTCATGTAAAACGTCAAAAGTGTAGTTGTTTTTTGGGTTTTTTTACACTCGGAAAATAAAAACACACACGAAGAAGTTTTTGCATATATTTAAAAACATGTTTGAACTATAAAAAAAACATTTTTTCAAAAACAAAAATTACAAAATGGCGGACTTAGTAAATGTCGAGTGTGGCGTGACGCGGCTGACGTTCTTACCGCGGAACATTCTAGAGCCTAGAAGTTTTCATCTGAAACATACAACAAAATTTTTTTATTACTCAGCAGGGTTCCCCTGAGTGCATGAATGTCTGCAACTCCGAAAAATTAAATTCTACAATATTGAAATCACGTCTTGAAAAAAAGTGTTATTTTTTCGTAATGTTATTTTTTCGTAATGGCAATTTTGGGTCTCCCTAAAATGGACGTGCAGTCCGCAATGAAGCTCAGAGGCATGTCTGACAAAATAAATGCTAATCTACGCCCTCTTCAGTCAAATAACTGCATTCTTGTTCATATTTCACTCCAAAAATTAGATAGTAAAACTCAGTCCAATTGGGAAGAATCTGCGGCTATTGATAAAATTCCTTCGATTGATCATTTCACTACACTTTTGTCTAAGCGTTGTCAAAAATTGGAAAATGTAGAGCACACTGCAGAAATATACAAATAGTTCACAATCAGGAAAAAACCGCAAAAGAAGCATTTTAATTGCAACTAACACTTTGGGAAATGGCTGTGTTGTGTGTGAGAACAATGGCCATTCAATATATAGCTGTGGTCAATTCGCCAATCTGTCAGTACAAGAGCATATTCGCAAGGTAAAGGAATTAGCGCTCTGTCTTAAATGCTTAAAGAAGGGGCATCAAATGCGCAATTGTAAGTCAAGCTGCTGTCGAACTTGCTGGTCCAAGCATCACACCCTTTTGCATCTTGGCACCCAGGTTCTGCAAGCTCCCGCTGCAGAACAAAGTACGCCAATTACAACTACTTCAAGGCCTTCTACCTCTTTGCTGGCTCAGAATGTGGATTCTAACATTGTTTTTCTTGCAACTGCAGTCATAAGCGAGCACAGTCAATCAGGTGCTTAGATCCCGTGCCGTGCGCTGATAGATTCGGGATCTCAAGTCCACATTGTGACTTTTCGACTCGCTCACCAGTTGCAATTGCCTAAAACGTAGTCTACCGTATCAGTTGCTGGTTTTGGAGGTGCTCGGTTTAACTCTGTAGGATTTTCCGTTTACATTTAGTTAAAGTCGCAAACCTCCGATTACTTAGCATGCCTATCTGCTCTTGTTGCTCCAGCGGTTACTGACAATCAACCTAGTTTGACCGTTAACCCTGATGGTTGGAAAATTCCCTCGAATATTCAGTTGGCTGATCCTGAGTTCTATAGATCTCAGCGAATAGATCTTCTCATTGGCGCAAGCATGTTTTTTGAGCTATTATCTGTAGGGCAGATTAAGCTGCCTGCTGGGCTAGCCCTATTGCAAAAAACTAGGCTTGGTTGGATCGTTACAGGAGGTGGGTCTTCTACTCTCAAGGCAACTGCACTACAAGGTCAAGCTGTGCAGCGTGAATTGGTTGCTGCTGAAGTTCATATGGATGAACTTGTCCGTCGCTTTTGGGAAGTTGAGAGCTGTGGTGAAGGCGTGGTCACAGTCACCAAAGAAGAACTGGTGTAGTATGTTCACATATCGAATGCACACTGTACTCAGTGTTACGCACAAATTTAAGTATATATACATTGTTTGGCATTTTGTATTGGCCACAACAAAACACAAATATACAAATCAAGCAATTCCCGAGTGCCCGGTTATATGACCGCCCCGAATGCGTGGGAACTGCAGCGTAAGCATATTTGATGGTCTCATTAGCTCTGCCGAGGACGTTATTTTTCAGCACTCTCTCTCCGCTCTCAGAGAGACAAGCGCTAGAAAGAGATAGAAATGGTATTTCTTTCAAGAAAGAAGAAGACAACGAAGAAAAATGCGCTACACAACCTCTTTCGACAACGTTTGACTAACGACTGGCACAAATAACGTACTCAAAAGAGGGCAGCTCTCGCGACGAGCAGCTCAACTATGAAACGAATAAATGAATCTTCGGATGGAGCAGCGCAACAGTGAAACTAATAAATGAATCTTCGGATGGAGCAACATTAAACAATGGAGCAGTTCAACATTAAATCAGCAAAACTAACGCATCGCTACCATACGAATACAAAATTTTAAGTGTGAGTGTATGTGCAGTGTGGACTCTGTGAGTGGCAATCCGCCCCTTACACCTTCGTGGGAAAACAACAAGTAAAACCTGTGCGATGACCGAAACCGGTACCGCCTGAGCCCATAGGCCCAGGACATCAGCAGCGGAATATACGAAATATCCTGTGCAGCCAGCACCGGTCCCGTCCGGAGCGCCAAGCCGGACCACGGAGAAGCGAGCCGACAGCGCTTCCAAGAGCGCCCATCATTACTTTTTTTAATATTTATAAGCATCTGCGATGCAGTTTCTAACTGCGTTTCTAACTGCCGGTCTTCATTTTCTTTTACCTAGGTAGGGATATATGTAACTGAAAAAACCTCGAAAAATTAAAAAAAATATTAATTTATAAATGCCTAAATCAGGGAGGACAGAAAAACTTCCTCAATCTCAAAATTAAGGAACTAAATAGGCAACTTTATGATACAAAATACACCCCAGTACCCTGGGAAGAGAATTTAAAAATGCAAAATGCAAGGACATGCAACAACCAAGGAAACCTAAGTGCCCTCCAGATTCTAAATGGCCTTTCGAGAATCCTGATTGTGAATGCACATGTCTAAAAAAAAAAATTTGAAATACCAATAAAACTGAGGCTGGCACGCCTGAGCGGTCAAGATGAAGAGACGAGGGGGAAGGGTACACAACACTGAAGCGGGGTACGCCTAGCGGTTGTAGGGCGAGAGGGAGAGGGTACAACTGAGGCTGGTACGCCTAGCGGTTGTTAGGCAGAAAGGATGCACGGTAACAGGGAGGTGCGTGGGCGACCAGTGCAACGGCAAGTGGCAGGCACGTTTGGGCGGCAAGAGGCGGGCCGCACTTCAGTTTCCGCGGTGCGACTAGGATGTTTTCGCGATTTCGACCGGTCAGCTTCAGCGGCGCCAAAAGACAAACTTCAAGACATCGGCGTCAATTTGCTCGTACGCCTAAGTTTGCGCTTCTGCTGCATCCTCTGCCGGCGTCTGCGCAGTTTATTCGTCTCTCTTGCGCCTGCGTATTCAGCCGCAGGTGGCCCGTGCGCTAGCTTTATCTCGCTCTTGGCGTCTGCAGCTGCGCGGGTGTCTAGCCTTCCCCGTCGCCCCTTTGCCCTGCCTTGGCATGTGCGCAGTGGATTTTTCCTATGCCGTGTTCGGTTGGTCTTCCATTCTCGTCGCTTAGGTCCCGTTGGTTTTCGGCGATTCCTTGTCCACGCCGACTGCCTAGTGATGGCCTGCTTCCACCATTCGCACCTAGTGGTGGCCCATTTATACTATCGCGATACTTCATTTGAAACTTAATTTTAATAGTAATAATAGTATTAGTAATGGTAATATAAAAGTAATAAGGAACAGTACTAATAAGTACTAATAGTAATAAGAAAATTGTATGGCCCGTTTTCGGGTCGTTACACCCCCCTTTACTTTCCAGGGCGAAGCGAGACGGTGACCTCGTTCTTCGTGTTTATCCGCACCCGGTAGAACTGGTCGTTCCCCGACTCCAGCACTCGGATGTGCTTGTGGAGATTACGGGCCACCCGGGCCTGTAGACGCTCCACGACGTGTTCCGGTAATTGGCGTTGCGGCGGGTGCATCCCCCAGTTGGCTGGGACGGGTACCCAGGGGCTGCGTCGCATCGGTCCGTGTGACATGAGGCCTGGGCGTGTCGAATTCGGAGGCTAGGAGGTCTGGTTGGCGTTAAATTTGCGGCGTCGCTGAGCATCAGCAGAGGTGCTGGGTTGGTCGTCATCCAGTTTTGCGCGGAAACAGCGGACTGATGCGCCGATGTGGTGGGTTATGCGCGTGAATGTCCGGCCGCTCAGTTGCGCCGTGAATCCGCCCGTTGTCTGGGCTACCTGTGATGCACGTCGCGTCCTACTGGGTGACTGGCCTCGGATCGCGGGTTCTCTGCAGACACGTCGCGTCCTTCCGGGTGACTGGCCTCGGATCGCGGGTTCTCGGCGACAGTGTTCGCCTCGGGGTCCTGGAAGCCCTCCCAAGACCCGTACGCCGGTGGTGGCTCCTCCTGATCCGCCCAGGATCCGTAGGCCGGAGGTAGGTCGATGGCTTCGTCATCGCTGATGTCGATGACGTCGACGATGTACGGCTGACGTGGTGGCGTGACTTGGTCGTCCGTGTTGACGTGGTCGACATCGACGTCCACGGCTTCCAGCATCGGGCTGACTGCCCGTAGGTTGAGGTTCGGGAACCGGTCGGAGCGGATCGGCACCTCATCTTCCTCGTCGTCGATGGTTACTGGGTGCGGCGGAGCTGTTTCAGCCCGAGGCTCACCATCGTGATCGAAGCCGTCCAAGTACTGCTCCAGATCAGCGATGATGGCCGGACTGAGGTCGTCGCTAATGTCTAGCGGCAACTCCAGGTCATTCTCGAAGGGAACGGGAAGGGCACCCTCGTCTCCTCGGAGTAGGGCGAGCTCGAACTGAAAGTCGTCCTCCGCTTGCTCGTCAACACGAGCTAATGATGGCCGATGGTTCCAAGAGGGACGGCGGTGACGGTGGTGGCGGCGTCCAGGCATTTTGACTCGCGAGGCTGTGAATGGTATTAATGTTAACTGCTATTCCTGCCTAGCTTTCCCTGGAGTGCGGTTTACAAAATCTGGCCAAAACTTAAATTTACGTTTACAAGGGTTTTTTTATGAATCTACCCCCCCAAAACCTGGATCTCTGGGGTTTCCTCGCCGTCCTCAGATTCGTTGTTGCTGCCATCGTCGTGGTATACCTTGAGGTCCGTCAAGCCGGCTGTGCGTCGCTGCTTGGTCTTCAGATCCTGGATCCGGATAACGTTCTGCGCGATGAATTTAACGACCTTGTATGGTCCGTCGTAGCGTGGGGCTAACTTAGCGGCGAATCCGTCCACCGCCTTAGAGAGGTGGTGTTGCTTTAGCAGGACTAGGTCGCCAACTGCAGGTCGCCAGCCTCGTCTTCTCAAATTGTAGTGCTTGCTCTGGTTCTCGCTAGCTTGTCGCATGTTGTCTTTGGCTGCTTTGAAAATCTCTTGAAGATGGGTAGCCTTGTCCGAGGGTGTAGCGGGTTCTCGGCCCGAGTGCGGGGTGACTTCGTGATAAAGCGAGCCCGGCAGCCTCGGTTCTCGGCCTTGTACAAGATAAGCGGGGCTGAATCCTGTGGTATCCGAAGCGCTGGAGTTGATGGCGAGGCTGATTTCCGGCAAGGCTGCGTCCCAGGTCTTCTGATTCCCTTCGATGTACTGTGCTATCATCGTCTTGACAGTTCTGTTGGCGCGTTCCGTGGGATTCTGTTGCGGCGTGTACGGGGCGGTGTGGTCATCCCTAGTTGCTTTCCGAATTCCTTGAAGGCTCGGCTGGTGAACTGCGTCCCATTGTCGCACACAAATGTCCTGGGCACTCCAAATCTGGCTAGGGTTCGTTCGCGGAATGACCGAGATAAATGCGCCGTGGTCGCCTTGCGCAGCGGGACTAGCTCCACCCACTTGCTGAACGCGTCGAAGAAGACGAGGAGCATCGTGTTCCCATGTGTCGAACGGGGCAATAGTCTTATGAAGTCGGCGCACAACGTGTCGAAGGGTTCGTCCACGATCCGAGTGTGCATCCGTCCAGGCGGTTGCAGCTGGCTGATCTTAAACTTCTGACAAGTTTCGTACTTGCGGACATACCTGACTACGTCGCGGAAGAGGCCTGGCCAGTAGTACCTCTGCATGATCCGTTTGGCAGTTTTCCGGATCCCCATGTGTCCAGCTATAGGTTGGTCGTGGCATTCTTGAAGGATGCGCCCTCGGAGATGCTGTGAGACGCACAGTTTCCAAGGGACGTAGTCCTCTTCCTCTGGCCGGTTTCCGAAGCGGCGGTACAGTTGGTCGTTGTCCTGGGTATATTCTGGGTAGTTGGCAGGTTCCGTGGCTATCCTCTTCCGCATCTTGGCGATCCATGTGCAGTGGCGTTCCTCCGTGGCTGCTTGCTGTATCCGTTCCAACGGCTGCCTAGAGAGTGCGTCGGCGACAATATTTTGATTTCCGCGTCGGTAGTGCACGTCAAAGCGATACTGCTGGAGCTCGAGGGCCCAGCGAGCTATGCGTCCGGTCGGGTTTTCGATGGCGTTGAGCCACTTCAACGCTAGGTGGTCCGTGACTACGTCGAAGTGGTATCCTTCGAGGTAGCAGCGGAATTTGCTTACTGCCCACACGATCGCCAGGCATTCCTTTTCCGTCGTGGAATAACCGTCGACTGGCGTACGCTGTGACCCGTTCCTGGCCCTCGATCTGTTGGGTCAGCACGGCTCCCAGTCCGAAGTCACTAGCGTCGGTCTGGACGGTGAATTTCTCCCTGAAGTCGGGGCAAGGTAGGACGGGTGCTTCTGAGAGCCTGGACTTCAGCTCCTCTAATGCTCTGTTTTGTTCCGTTTCCCAGGTCCACTTCTGGCTCTTCTTGAGCAGTTTCGTCATCGGCTGCACTATGTTTGTAAAATTCGGTACGAACCTGCGATACCACGATGCGATGCCGAGACACCTCCTCAGCTCCTTGATCGACGTCGGTGGCTGCAGTTCCTTGATAGCGGCGATTTTGTCTGGGTCCGTGTGGATGCCCTCCTCCCTTATCTGGTGTCCTAGGTATACAAGACTTCTTTGGAAGAAGCGACATTTATCCTGGTTGAGCTTCAGGTTGGCGGTTCTTAGTCGGCGAAATACTTCACGTAGGTGCTGCATGTGTTCCTCGAGGGTCTTGCTGATGACGATGATATCGTCGAGATAGGCGAAGGCATGCGGGTCCATCTCTCGTCCTATGACTCCGTCCAGTGCGCGTTGAAAGTTCGCTGGTGCCGAATGAAGTCCAAATGGCATGACCTTCCAGTGGTACAAGCCTCGGCCGGGCACTGTGAAGGCTGTGCACTCTCGACTGCCGGCGGCCATCGGAATCTGCCAATATCCGCTCCTAAGGTCCAGCGTGGATATGTATTTGCCATTCCGCAGCTTCTCGAGGATGTGGTTGATCCGCGGCAGGGGGTACGCTTCAGGAACAGAGCGGGCATTCAGCTGTCGATAATCCACGCACATGCGGACCTCACCCGTCTTCTTTCCCACCAGTACGATCGGCGCACTATGGGGACTCTTCGACGGCTCTATCCGTCCGTCGCGTAGAAGCTCATCCACCAGGTCATCGATGATCCGTTGCATCGCTGGGTTTTTGGTGAAGTACCGCTGCTTGATCGGGCGGTCATCCCTCATGACTATCGTATGCTCCGTGATATGTGACACGCCGGTGAGGTCGTTGAACTTGGTCAACTCCTCCTCAAGTTCCTTTCTGGCGGCCTGCATATCCTCCTCGACCACGGCGGTGGTGGCTCTGACAGAGGGTTCCTCGGGAGCAGTGGCGCGTACTGCTGTGGTTCCAGGGGTTCGTCTGAACGGGCTCTTGCGCCTAGCTTCTGCGCACTCTGGGGGCAGGATACGGACTGGTTGAACCGTGGTGGTCCCCCGGGAATTATCGGCGACTGCTATGACCGGTACAGCCGGGCTTTCCGCCGGCGGAGCTGTAGATTCCGGTGTCTGGGCGATGTCTCTCGAGTCTCGCGTCGATGCTGGCGTCGATGATCCAGGTGGGGCTGGACGGGGCTGCGCCAGGGCTGGGATCGGGGCACGATGCAGGGCAGGACAGGGCTGCGCCTGTGTTAGAGTGTGGGTTCCTTGTGAGACAGGACTTGGTCGTGCGGTTTGGTCCGAGGTCCTTGTGGCGGACGTTGAGAGGTGCGGGTTGCGGGGCTGTTCGCCGCTGCGCTGGCGCTGCTTGGAATACTGATGTAGTCGTGGCTTGTCGCCGCTGCGCCGGTGTATTCGTTGCGGGATGCGGGGCTGTTCGCCGCTGCGCTGCTGGGAACACTGATGGAGGCGTGGCTTGTCGCCGCTGCGCCTGTGTGTCCGTTGCGGGATGCGGGGCTGTTCGCCGCTGCGCTGCTGGGGACACTGATGGAGACGTGGCTTGTCGCCGCTGCGCCTGTGTGTTCGTTGCGGGATGCGGGGCTGTTCGCCGCTGGGGACACTGATGGAGGCGTGGCTTGTCGCCGCTGCGCCTGTGTGTTCGTTGCGGAATGCGGGGCTGGACAGGGCTGCTGTGCTTGTGTACGTGTGCTATGTGCGGGATGCGGGGCTGGACAGGGCTGCAGCGCTTGTGTACGTGTGCTATTTGCGGGATGCGGGGCTGGTCAGGGCTGTTGCGCTTGTGTACGTGTGCTATTTGCGGGATGCGGGGCTGGACGCCGCTGCGCCTGTGTGTGTGGGGTCATCGCCGTGGGCGGAGTCGCTATGCCGGGCAATAGTTGTAGTCTTACCTGACTTATTTCTAGGGCCGCTTCTGCCCTGCTGAGGAAGTCCATGCCCAGGAGGACGTCGTCGATGGTCGTCGGTAGGACCAGAACTGGCATAATAATGTGACGACCCCCTAGTCCGATGGTCACGTGGAGTGCCTCGGTGAGATTCCTCCGGCTTCCATCGGCGAGGCTGAGCTGGGTTGAGATCGCCCGCTGGTTTCGGTCGGTCCAGACCAGATCAGCGACCCTCCCGCTGACGAACGAGCGGGTAGCTCCTGTGTCCACGGTGGCACAGAAGGGTTGACCCTCGATGTCCACGGCCGCTACTAACTGGCTCCTCTGGCACCGGAGAGTGGGTTTTACTGCGGTGGGGCGGTAGGCGCTGTCTCCGCTCGTTCCCGGGCTGGGCGGAAGCGCTCCTCGTTTCCCGCAGGTGCGGCACGGCAGCAGTCGGTGGTGCGGATCCCGCGGCGTCCTCAGTCCCAGCAAAACAGGACTTGGGGGTTGTGGCAGTCCCGTCGTAGATGGCCGACCTGGGCACAGTTGTTGCAGGCTCTTCTGACGTCAACCTGTGCTTCGTCCTCGACGCTGCGATGGGCAATTTCGGTTTGTATAGGTATTCGGGCATTGGCGGTGCGTGGTCCCTTGTTGCGTGGCTCTTCGATGGCTCGATGTGTGAATGCTTGGTTCCTTGTGACCAAGCCCGGCTGGGTCCCTGTGGCTGTCATCAGCTGGGTGTACCTTTGCTGGTTCCGATCCCGAGTGACCTCGAAGTTGGTCGCTAGCTGCGTCAACCTGGTCAGAGTTTAGAACTCGTGTCGTCTCGTAAACAACTGATATTCCGGGAGAAGGTTCTCATATATCCGGTTCAGTCCTTGGAGCGGAGCCTTAAGGCGAAATCCTTGAAGCTTTCATCCAGCCGTTGTGTCCTGGCGCGGATGTCGTCCCCCAAGGTCTGGAAGTACCGTGGCGGCAAAAAGAAATCCAGGAATTCCGAGCGGAATTCCTCCCACGCGGCGGCCTGGAGTCGGCTGACACGAAACCAGTCTCCGGCTCGGCCCAGCAGGATACTCGACATGAGTCTGGGTAGCTGTTCCCTATCAATCTGATAGGCGTCTGCGCGCTCCTCAAGCTGTTCCAGGAAGTGCAGCGGGTCGCCAGTTTCGCCGTCGAAGACTATACCCCATTTCCTTAATTTGTCCGCCAGACTAAACTGATGGGCTCGTTCTCCTTCCATTCGAATAGGATATTCTAGCGGTAAGATTTCTCTACGTCTGCCAGGTGAATTTCCGCTGGTTCCCGCTGGTGGGATTTGAAGTAGGACATGACCGGGGTGTGTCCTTGGGGTCGCAGGCTGAACGGCTTGGTGACAGATCGCGGGACGGGGATTTGGAAAGGAGCTCCAGGTCTATCAGGCGCTCTACGCGTTCCTTGGGCAGATCCGCCTGATCCATGAAGGTGGACAACCTTTTACGTAGGTCCGCCAGGGTGCCCTCCGGGGATAACCCGAACTCCTTCAGAATTTCCTCCAAATGTTCCTTCCGGATTTCATAGATCCATTGTTTCCCCATGGTCGTCGGTGATCTGCGGTTATTAGCGCTAATACTTCGGCGTGCGGCTAGTGCAAGTTGCGGGCAGTGTGTGATGATGAATTTTCGGACAGGACTTTCCTATGCTGGACAGTGGTTTTCCCTGGGCAGTGGCAATGATTTTTTCCTAAGCTGAGATTTCCCTAGCTGGGACAGTGATTTTTCCTAGGCTGAGACCGTGTGTTTTTTTCCTGTGCTGAAATTTCCCTAGCTGGGACAGTGATTTTTCCTAGGCTGAGACAATGATTTTTTTTTTCAAGACAACGATAAATTCTAGCAAAGATAATTCTCCATTATCGTCCTGCGCATGCTTTTTAAACGCTTTATATAAGTTTCACTTGTGGCTGGCTGGCTGGCTGGCTGGCTGGCTGGCTGGCTGGCTATCTGGCTATCTGGCGGCGTAACACTTTTTGGTTCGCATGCAGGCCTGCCAACTTGTTTTTTTTACCGATAGCTTATCGATATCTATAAAAGAGCGCGCTCTTTTAAACCGGAAAGCGTTTCTTTTAGTTTTTTAAAACTATTAATATTATTTCTACGCTATTTGGGCCCGTAGGAAATCGATTTTTCCCTTGAAAATCTTTTTTTTTTCAAAAAATATAAAACTTTTTTTTTTTTAAATTTCAAAACTTATAAAAATTACTCTGGTGAGGTTTTAAGTCACGAAGGATGTTATTCTCTAATTATCCTGATTCCCCTAGTCCCTGTTCGGGCGCCATCTGTAAAGTAGTGATCCTGGCAAGGGTATGTCTCAGTCTGTCCGGGGGTCGCTTACAGAAAATTTATATGATGGGACTGGTGAAAACTGTAAGAGAGTGAGCTAACTAAGGTGGAAGTGGTTAGTCTTACGTTTGAGTTGTTGGGAAAAATGGGGCGAGCGGGCCGCAGCTGAGGCGGGGCGCCTATAGCGGCTACAGGGCGAGCGGGAAGCGGGCAACAACTGAGGCTGGTACGCCTAGCGGTTGTAGGGCGAGAGGGGAGAGGGTACAACTGAGGCTGGTACGCCTAGCGGTTGTAAGGCGAGGGGGGGAAGGGTACAACTGAGGAGGGTACGCCTAGCGGTTGTAGGGCGAAAGGGGAGAGGGTACAACTGAGGTTGGTACGCCTAGCGGTTGTAAGGCGAGAGCGGCAGATGCACGGTAACAGCAGGCGCGTGGGCGACCAATGCACGGCAGCAGGAGGCGCGTGGGCGACCAGTGCACGGCAGCAGGAGGCGCGTGGGCGGCAAGAGGCACTGTACTTCAGTTTCAGCGGTAGACTAGGACGTTTTCGCGATGTCGACCGATCAGCTTCAGCTCCCGCAAAAGACTAACTTCAATACTCGGCGGGTATTTCCTTGTCGCCCAAAGTTTCGCTTCTGCTGCACCCTCTGCCGGCGTCTGCGCAGTTTATTCGTCTCCCTTGCACCTGCGTATTCAGCCGCAGGTGGCCCGTGCGCTAGCTTTGTCTCGCTCTTGGCGTCTGCAGCTGCGCGGGTGTCTAGCCTTCCCCGTCGCCCCTTTGCCCTGCCTGGGCATGTGCGCAGTGGATTTTTCCTATGGCGTGTTCGGTTGGTCTTCCATTCTCGTCGCTTAGGTCCCGTTGGTTTTCGGCGATTCTTTGTCCACGCCGACTGCCTAGTGATGGCCTGCTTCCACCATTCGCACCTAGTGGTGGCCCATCGCGATCTATTTTTTTTTTTTTTTTTTTTTTTGTTTTTATTGATTGATTTATTTAAAATCTGTCCCTACAGGGACAATCATTAAATTTTATTGTTGCATTGACTTAGGATAAATATATACTTTTTTTTTGTTAGACTTATTTGTTTTTATGTTATAGGGATATGAAAATTAGGTCATAGATGCCTTAGCCTGGGTCTCTAAAAGGCAGGTCTAGGGGATGGTAACGCCTCAGTCGTCTGGTGGTGGTGCTGTTGTCCAGCAAGTTAATGGCCAGTGGGTTGACATGGTCTGCCAGTTTAGCCATGTATTTGGTGCTTAGTCTTTTGATTTCCTCTGCCACCCATGGGATCTTCAGCGTCGTGTGCAGCTCTTTGTTGGAGGTTAAGAAGTGTGCTCCAGTGGCTATGCGCAACGCCTTGTTTTGCACTCGCTGGATGACCGCAATGTTCGAGTTGGAGGCGGTACCCCAAAGCTGGATCCCGTAGGTCCATACAGGCTTGATTATGGCGTTGTATAGCAGGAGCTTGTTCCTCAATTTTAGCTTTGAGTGCCTTCCGATAAGCCAGTAGAGCTGCCGTAGCTTGTGGCTGACTTGCGCTCTCTTCGCCTGAATGTGCTTGCTCCAGGTGAGTCGTCGGTCGAGTGTGAACCCCAGGTATTTTACCGAGTCGCTGTGAGGAATCACCACTTGGTTAATGCTGACCGGCGGACAGTTCCCTCTTCTTTTGGCAAAAGTGGCGTGGGAGGATTTTGCTGCGTTCACCACTATATTCCACCTGGCCAGCCACTTGCCGTACGCATGCAGCTGTTTTTGTATTATTTGGGAAGCTGTTTGCCTATTAGCAACTGCAAGGAATGCGGTGTCATCTGCATATGTTGCCACCATTAGTCTCTCGTCCTGGATGACCGGTAGGTCTGCCGTGTATATGGTGTAGAGGACGGGACCCAGTACACTACCTCGGGGTACTCCTGCTCTGACTTCAATAAGGTCGGATTCTTCGTCTCCACATCGCACGTAGAAGTTCCTTTTGTGCAGGTACGATTTGAGAAAAAGGTAGTACGGGGCAGGGAGTTCCTTTTTTAGTTTGTACAATAGGCCTGTGTACCACACCCTGTCGAACGCCTGCTTTACGTCCAGAAGGACCGCTGAGCAATATTTTTTCTTCTCATGTGCCAGGAGGATTCTTTCAACTGAATCCGAATTGGTGGTCGGGCAGCAAACTGTTGTCTTCCATAATTGGCAGTAATCTACGCAAAAATACTCTTTCGAGTACTTTGGAGAACACTGTCAACAGGCTAATCGGACGATATGACGATAGTTCACTATCAGGTTTGCCGGGCTTGGGAATGAGGATGATCTCAGCGCATTTCCATTGTGTTGGAAAGTGTCCTATTCTTAGGCAAGCATTGGCAATTTGAGCAAGCAGTGTGATACAGTTTGCCGGAAGCGCCTTCACTGCAGGTGCGCCGATGCCGTCGTATCCTGGGGACTTTGTGTTTTCAAGAAGGGCAACCTCATTTAATACCTCCTCAGCATCCACCTCGGGGACGGGCACATCCATTTGGCACGGAACATCAAGAAATGATGCCGTGTCACTCGAATCCCTGGCAGAGCAGATGTCGAACGGTGTAAATGTGCCGTGGAGGTGCTCAGCAAAGGCGGTCGCCTTGTCCTTATCGGATCTGCACCATGATCCAGCCGCATTTTTTACAGGAGCTAGCCTTTTTGCTGGTCGTTTCAGGAACTTAGTGGCGTTCCAGAGTTTGTGGTCCGGATCACCTGGTTCAGCCTCCTCCAGGAATTTGTCCAGACACTGCCTCTTCATGCTGTCCAGCATCTCCTTCAGCTCCTTAACCGCTCTGTTTAGTGCTGTTTTGTCCCGTGGATTGCGACTGACATGCCATACTCGTCTGAGCCGCCGTTTTTCCGCAACTTTTTCAGCCACGGCCCACGACCAGAGGTATTTGTCCCTGCTGGGAGAGTTTTGTGTTGGTCTCCTTACTGGCGTGGCAATGCTGGCAGCCTCATGAATTGCCCTTGTCAGGTACTCGACCACATCGTCGACGTCTTCGCTCGAGCTGAGCACCAGATTTGAGTCCACGTGCTCCTCCAGATGGGAGCGGTATCGGCTGATGTTGGTGTGTTTAGTAAACATTCTTGGCCTTGTGGACTTTGTCTCCGTTGGTACGTTGACTAGGATCTCGACCGCGCTGTGGTCAGAGGAGAGGTCAAGGCAGCTCCTCGTTTCAACTCTCCTTGGATCTATGCCTTCTGACAAAGCAAAGTCTAGTAGATCAGGCAGCTTTCTCAGATCGGTCGGCCAGTAAGTGGGCTCCCCTGATGTGTGGCAGTCCAATCTGCGTTCGCAGATGCAGTTGTACAGGCTTCTGCCTTTGGGGTTGATTAATCTTGAGCCCCACCAGGTATGTTTGGCATTGAAGTCGCCTCCAATGAGATATCTATGGCCTAGGCAATCCAGCATCTGTTGGAACATGGTTGAAGTGACACTGCTACGTGGTGGAATATAGGCAGCCGCCACCACCAGATCTCCCAGTGGACTAGTGATTTTCACACTTGCACATTGACACCAGGGCTCCTGTAGTGGGGAAAGCTCCGCGAATTTCAACCCACTTTTGATCAGAATGGCCGCTCCGCCTCTTGCTCTTCCATTTGGATGGTTCGCATGAACGACTTCGTAACCTTGAATATTGAAGAAGGTTTTTTGATTAAAGTGGGTTTCGGCAACTAGCAGGATGTCAATGTGATTCGTCTTTAGGTACTGCTCAACCTCTGACCTCCTGGTACTCAGGCCGTTAGCATTCCATAAGGTTATGCGAAGATTTATTTGCATACCTTATTTATCATGGCGGTGAGGGACGTGAGGAGTTTTGTTAGGAGGGAGAATTGAGCAATCATTTGCTCCATCATGACTTCCATGCGTTGGAGCATGGAGTTTTGCGATAACTCTTGGCTGGATTTGGCTTCTGGTCTGACGAATGTTGAGTTTTATCCACGCAGTGCATTGGCATAGCTTAGATTTCCGCTCACCTTAGCAGATGATATTTGCTGCCTCTGTGCTGCCGACTCCGGGACTTGTCTGGGCTTTGGTCCGAGCCGTTCCTTGGCCTTTTGATAGACCTTGCAGCCCTTGTAGGACGCTGCATGGTCACCTCCGCAGTGTGCGCATTTTGCAGGAACATTCTTGGCCTTGGTGCACTCTTGTGAGCTATGGTTCAGTCCACATTTAACGCAGGCATGGGGAAGTCGGCAATAGCGTTGAGTGTGGCCAAATCCCTGGCAGCGGAAGCATTGTATCAGGTCGTCAAACTTCTTCGGTGGCTCGATCCGGACTATGGACCTGCAGAGACGGGTGATTTTAAAAGCGTCAACGTTGTTTCTGGCAGGCTCCAGGTTTACGAAGAATATTGACATGGGGATCTTACTCGTTTTGCTAATGGCGTTTTTTATGTCTCTTACCACAAGCCCTTGCTGTTTGAGAGCTTCAATAATGTCTTCTTCTGGTGTTGAGAAGTGCAGGCCTTTAATGACCACGCGGTACGCACGCTCTTCCTTGGGCTGAAAGGTCTGGTACCGTGCACCATGCAATTCCAGGTGGGCCTTGAATTGGTCAAAAGAAACTTTATCAGGCAGCATGACCCTGACTTTTCCTTCACGCCCAGACTTGAGGTCGAAGCTATTCTCCTGCCCAATTATGTTCGCTATATCGGAAATCAGGTCGCTCACATTTCGAATGTCAGGCAGGAAGATTGGTGGAGGCTTAGATTTTGGCTGCAAGTTATCATCGTTGTCATTAGGAATGTCCATGTTGTCATCATTGTCGTTATCGGGGGGTGATAATAGGGCATAGCGGTTGTCTCCAAGAGAAATGCTTGGCTGGGGCTCAGCGGAGTTACCGCTTCTTCTCGATGCTGGCTTCCTCTTCAATTCAACGTCCTCAGTATCGCTGCTGCTCGGACTGGTGCTATCCCTGGCGGTTTCGTCGACCTTGACCATCTTCCACTTCCATTTCCCTCTGGGTCTGTCGGAACTCTTCCTCATTGGAGCAGCTAATTGCCATTCCACTTTGGGAGGCAGCTCCGTTCCATCGCCAGCGCCACTCATGGCAACGAATGCCACAACCTTGCAAAAATTTACCGGTGCTCCTTGTGCAGACAAAGCAGAACCGCTAAATAACAAACTCACGCACACGAACTATCAGTGCTGTGCGCACTTGTATTGATGAGAGTTCAAAACAAACAGAGAAATTTCGGTAAATTGCGATAAGACCACAATTGTCCGCAGGCACATCTTAACTCTACAAGTGTTCGATCGCGATACTTCATTTGAAACTTAATTTTAATAGTAATAATAGTAGTAGTAATGGTAATATAAAAGTAATAAGGAACAGTACGGTAATAAGAAAATTGTATGGCCCGTTTTCGGGTCGTTACAACATAAACGAAAATTTGGTTTTAATGCAAAGCAATTCTATATCCAAAACGGAATAAATAAAATCGAATCACAGAATATTGATTCCAAACTATCAAATATTTTATTATCAATAATTGTTTTCTTTATGAGCGCATACAATTTATACAAGGCCTATATGTTACACAATAAATGTGTATCAAAGAGAGCCATAAACAGAAGCCAGGCTAACGATCTGGATAAAATTTAATTAAAAAAGCGCAAAACAATTGTTACAATAAAAAAAAAATAAAAATTTATTAAAATAAAAATTCTATGTCCATATAAAAATATACACAATAAGATGTATACGCAGGAATGCATAAGAATAACTTTAGATAGGGAACCAAATTTTGAGAACAGGGTATTAGAGATAATAAGAAATAGAGCAGAACCTCTATTAATTTCAAATTTTGAATATGAATACATGATTTGGTACAACTTAGATTTTTCCCCGCTGATTCATTGCAGCAAAACCCAGAAAGCAATTGTATTGTCTACTTTGAAAAATTTTAAAATATTTTCAGAAATTGACATTCATCCAATTTTAGGGCAAATAAATGTGCTAAAAATTATGCACAAATAGAAGAAAACAGAAAATATTAGTTTGGAATGGAAGAAATTAATTCACCATATCCGAGAACTAAAAGAAACATTCGAAAAGTCTTACAAATGTGTAAGCCAAAAAAGGGCAACACAAAAAGACACAACACATGCAAAAAATTCTTGTAGATTCGTACAATCAGACAAGAACCCTAGTGCAATAATTAACAAAACAAACTTATCAAAATTATAAAAAATATTGATAAGGTTGCGGGCAAACCTAATAACTGTCAAGGATAAGTAGATATGATTTAAAAATATATCCCGACAATTTTGAATACGGCTTTAACATTAGACCAACAAAAAGCTCTAGCAGAGGAAGAAGATTTCGATACAAGCAAAGGAATCGAAATAAATGAAAAAGATCTACACGAAAGAGAAGAAGACGAAAATTTAAATTCAGATACAAGTATAGTAGAAACAATAGAAATCATAATGAAAGACACAGCAGCCGCCCAAAGGGCTTATATAAAAGATATATCAAGTGCCATTCCGGAATTCAACGGACAAAAATACACTTGTATAGATTTGTAATAGCTTTGAAGCTGGTCAACCTGACAAAGGGAACGTTTGAAGATTTGGCTGTAGAAGTCATCAAATCAAAAATTGCAGGTTCTACATTATATAAGGTTCAAAATGAACTAGGTTAGGTTAGGTTAGAGCGGCGGCTGACACAAGGTCAGCCCACTTAGGCCATCACTGGCCCATTGTGATACCGCATGGATCTTTTGTACCCTTTAAACCATGAATTTATAAAGAATCCCAGCCCGTTTCTCTAATGAAACCTGCTATTTTCTTCGGGGGAACAGCTGCTAATTCAGCTAGATTGTCAAGGAAATATTCTCCTATATACTTTTTCCTGCGCCTGATAAGGGCCACACAGGAACAGAAGAAGTGCTCTACTGATTCTACTTCTTCCTCGATTTTGCAGCTTCTGCAGAAGTCGTTGTTTAGGACGTTAAGTTGGGATGCGTGGGCTCCTACGAGCCAGTGGCCTGTAATTGCTTTAATTACAGCTGTGCACTGTGTGCGATGTAGACTGAAAAGTCTTTTGGTGCGTTTGGCGTCAACCTTAGGCCATGTTTGGCGACTAATGTTGCTGTGAGTGGTATTATCCCATGTTTCTTGTACAAGGGATCTGAAACCCTCCCTGAGCTTAAAAGTGGCTAGTGGCATACGGAAGTCCTCCTTGTCTGGAAGGAGAACTGTGGTAGTGCCGCGTCTGGCCAGTTTATCAGCTATTTCGTTCCCCTCAATATTTTGGTGCCCTGGCACCCAGATTAGGGATATAACGAACTGCTGTGCCATCTCTTGAAGAGATTTGCGGCAGTTGTTCACTATCGTCGAGTTTGAAGATAGCGCACGAATTGACTTTATTGCTGCCTGACTGTCTGAGTAAATGTTAATTACTCCGTTTGTAAGGCTAGAGTGGCGTAGGCAGCTGAGGGCCTCGCTTATGGCGAGAATCTCTGCCTGAAAAACGCTGCAGTGGTCCGGAAGACGGAAG
This sequence comes from Drosophila oshimai, assembly GCA_018150695.1. Lineage (NCBI taxonomy): Eukaryota > Metazoa > Arthropoda > Insecta > Diptera > Drosophilidae > Drosophila > Drosophila oshimai. The sequence continues at coordinate 546,498 of JAECWM010000276.1, forward strand.
TGTATTTTGATACAAAGTTGTTCACAGAAGACTCCTCCTCCAACTCGATTGTCGAGTTTGGAGCCGTCTGTGAAGAAATTTATACAGTCATTTTGTCCAAAGGGGCATGCCGCCCAGTCCTCCCTAGAGGGGAAGACTGTTTTGAACGTTGTAGAGGTGTGTTCTACGGGTGTGCAATAGTCTGTTAATTGCATGTTTGCGCCTTCTGGTAGGATGGATGCGTATTTTTGCCACCAGAAGAATTGGGGATATGCTAGTAATAGCGTTGAGCGCTTCACTAGAGGTTGTTCTAAGAGCTCCTGTCATGCATAGTTGCGCTACCCTTTGCACCTTGTTGAGTGCCTTGAGTTTGGAACTATACAGCAGCGCTGGCCACCAAATGGATACCCCATACAGGAGGATGGGTCTTACTATGGCGCTGTATAACCAGCTAACTACAGACGGGGACATACCCCATTTGAGGCCTATTGCCTTTTTGCAGGTGAAGAGTGCAATGTTGGCTTTACGCACTCTATCCGCTATAGTGAGATTCCAGTTCAGTTTCTTGTCTAGTACAAGCCCCAGGTATTTTGCACTGTCGCTAAACTCTAGAACGGAATCATTTAGTTTTGGGGCTGATAACTTGGGGATCTTATACTACCTGGAGAAGAGAATAAGATCGGTTTTGCTTTTGTTTACGTTTAACTCACTTTCAGATGCCCATCTTGACAGTTTTCTTAGTTTGACTGTCATAATGTCGCAAAGGGTTTGCGGAAATTTTCCCCGCAGCATGACAACCACATCGTCTGCATAAGCAACAATCTTGCATCCCCCATCTTCTATGTCGCGGAGCAGCGTGTTTACTGCTAGGTTCCATAGAAGCGGAGAAAGTACCCCCCCTTGAGGAGTACCTCTGCTGACATGCCTGCACAGAGTAGATGCTCCCAGTCACTTTTCTGCTCAGTAGCAGCTGTGTGACTAATCTCACCAACTGAGCATCTACTCCAAGGCTCAGCATAGCATTGGTTATTGCCCTTGAGTCGATGTTATTGAAGGCTCCTTCTATGTCCAAGAAGGCGGCTAGGGTATATTCCTTGTCTTGCAGGGATTTTTCTATACTGGATATGACAGAGTGAAGTGCTGTTTCTGTCGATTTGCCTTTACGGTATGCATGCTGAGATTCAGATAGCAGAGAGGGATTGATTGATGTTCTTAGGTATAGCCCTATCAATCTTTCCAAGGTTTTCAGAAGGAAGGAGGACAGGCTTATTGGCCTGAGATCCTTCGGTGTTGTGTGTGAGGCTTTACCGGCCTTGGGTATAAATACTACCTTGGACGTTAGCCAAGAAGGGGGAATATGGCCTAACGCCATGATGTTCGTGAAGATGGCTTTTAGCCAAGGGACAGCAAGATCTTCCCCTTGCTGCAATTGTGCCGGAAATATCCCATCGGGACCTGGAGATTTGTAGGGAGCGAAGCTATTTATAGCCCATTTAATATTGGATTCAGTCATGATGCCATCCAATACTTTGACCGAGTGGCATGGTTGGGGGTCGCTTGTTTGGGGACCTAAGGTGTTTCCTGGAAAATGCGTATCTAGTAATAGTGTTAGTGTTTCTTCGCTAGAAGAAGTCCATGAGTCGTCCTGTCTCTTGAGATAGCCCAGATTTGAGGATGACTTTGAGAGTACTTTTCGTAATCTTGCGGCTTCTGAAGAGGATTCAATTCCCGAACAGAATTTTCTCCAATCCTCTCTTTGTGCCTGCCTAGTGAGCTTTTTTGAATTGAGCTAGACTGTGTTTATAATCTGACCAGTTCTGTTCACAACTTAGTCTTTTTGCTCTATTGAAGAGTTTCCTACATTCTACCCTCAGCTTGTCTATTTCTTGTTTCCACCAGGGTGGTCTCCATTTGCCTCTCGGCTTGGTGATTGGACAGGATGCTTTATATGCATTGTTACAGGCTTCAGTGAAGGCTGTCGTGAGGTAAGTGAGATGTTCCTCCAATGGAGGAATCTGCTCTGGCGGAGCTGGTAGGGCCTTAGCCAGTCTGTTTTTGAAGGCTGGCCAGTTGGTTCTGCGGGGGTTTGAGAATGTTACTGGGTCAGGATTGGGCGCACATAATTTTGTGTCGATATATTTGTGATCTGAGAAGGAGTGTTCTTTAGAAACACTCCACCCTATAAGTTGGTCATGCATGAAGTTTGAGGTTAGGGTTAGGTCTATGACCTCCTCCCTGTCCTTGATTACAAAAGTGGGGTCGTTTCCCCTATTGCAGATAAGTAAATTGGTGGAGAGAAGGTATTCAAAAAGTAACTCACCCCTCTCATTTGTGTTGGTACTGCCCCACATCTCATGGTGGGCATTTGCGTCGCATCCGATCAATAGGCCAGTGCCACGATCTTCGCAAACCTTTACAAGTTCCCTCAGCTTGTGACCCGGTATTGGGTCCATGATGTCGTACGCCAGGTACGCTGACACCACACATAGCGACCTCTCCTGGAGCTCCAGACTTATCGCTGAAGTGTCCGCATCGCTGTAATTATAAAGCATAAATGCACTAAGGTGCCTTTTAGCTAAAATACAAGTACGGGTTTTACCTTCTCCTTGAGCTACGAGTAGCTTATGTTTAGGGGTGCTGAGTCCGCATATCCTATTGGATACAAGCCAGGGCTCCTGGATCAGCACCAGGTCGGCTTCGTCTCTAGCTAGACGAAGCATAAGGGCAGCGGAGGCTGCTTTACAATGATGGAGGTTTATCTGCACGACTCTCAGAGACATCGTACATATTTGCCTCCACCACCGTCGCGTCAGCGTCCAGGTCCTCAGCGAAAACTTCGCTCATGGAGTCAGTACTCCCGTGACCCAGCTTGCTGAAACCCGTGAGAAGGGATGCTTCGGATATCACCGACTCGCAGTCCTCCTCCTCTCTGCCTGGCTCCTCCATCTCGGTGGCCAGCACCTCTTCAACACCAGGCTCTTCCTTCTGCTTGGTGTCCGACTTGTACACCCTGATGCGCACCGAGCTAAAACCGAAGTTTAGCTCTCCGTGCATTGCATCAATGGGTGCAGCGGAGTCCTTATTAAGGATAAGTATTACCTGACGCAAGGGGCCCTGCGTCTCTTCCACCTTTGCCACCTTCCAGTCGGAGGACGGCAGGTTGGGGTTGCATCTTTGCAACATCGCCAGGATCTTCTCCGGCTCCTTGAAGGAGGACGGGACCCATATGACGGCTCTTGGCCTACTCGGGATGTCCTTCCAGTCGACAGCGACCAGCTTGGCACCCGGGTAGACCTCACCCAGTCTAGATACGGCCGCTTTCAGTAGCTCTGCCGACCTAGCCCCTTCGCACACCATCACCTTGACGTTACCCTGGTACCACCCTGCATCTTTGCAGATTGGTGGCGGTCCAGGGTCCGCTTCCAGCACCTCGAAGCATTGTACAGCCAGTGCTGCCTCAACCCACTTCCACTGGCTTCTCGGGATTCTCCCCTCAGCATCGCCTTGGTCCAGGACTCCTAGAAGGATCTTGTCCTTTGCCATTTCTTTTTTTTTTTTTTTTGATATGCGTTTTTATTCTAGTGTGTTTTGTGAAACTCAATTCACCTTCACACATGTTGGTGTTCACTGGTAGTATACAAAATATGGCCCTTCACAGTATCGGGCAGTGTAGCAGTCTATACGTCTATGTCTGGAATGAGTTTACCGCTTGCGGGCCGTCCAAGTATCCAATTGTCAGATGGGTGCAATCTTTTAAGTCTTCTTCTGGTCATAGGTCTGGATAGTATTAGAGCAAGTCTGTTTGTATGTGAGAGGAGTCTTGTTCTGTAACGGGTGGCAGTGTTAGTGATAGATGTACAAACAGGATTAATTTTGAGATCTCGAAAAATAGTCGTGTTTCTTGTATAGTATGGGGCGTTTATCATGTGTCTTAAAATTTTGGCTTGAAAGATTCAATGAGTTTTATCGAAGTGTTACATGCAGTTCCCAAAAGTTGATGCCCCAGGAAAGCGTTGGCATCAAAATAGCTTTAAAAAGCCGTGATTTCGCCGTCAAAGAAAGTCCGCTGCCCGGACGAAGAAGCCACCTCATCTTATGGGCTTTTTGACGAGTGGAAGCGCAAGTAGCCACTATATGCGGCTTCCAGGTGAGCCGACGGTCCAAAGTGAGCCCGAGGTATTTGACTGAAGGAGTGTGCTTGATAGGAGTTCCATCCAATGTCAGCCGATAAGTATTGAGTCTGTTCAGCGAAAAAGTAGCATGTTGGGACTTGACAGGATTAACAGCGATGTTCCACCTCGACGCCCACGCTTCAAACTCGTTTAACATGTCCTGCACCATGTCCGTCGCTTCTCGTCTGAAAAAACTCGTCGCCAGAAAGGCAGTGTCATCGGCATACGTTGCTGTGAGAATGTGTCTGCTTCTAGGAGAAGGCAGGTCCGACGTGTACACAGTATACAACACAGGACCCAGCACACTTCCTTGTGGGACTCCAGCAAGTATAGACCGAGTTGCAGACCTAGATCCTCTAACATCCACCTGGAACGTTCTGCCGACAAGAAACGAGCGAAGAAGATTGAAGTAAGTTGGAGGAAGCTTAGACTTCAGCTTAAACAATAAGCCGCTGTGCCAAACTCGATCAAAAGCTTGCTTAACGTCCAGGAACACTCCGCAACAATACTGTTTCGTCTCTAAGGCTTTCAGAATGTGATTTACCACACGGTAGCTCTGCCGACCTAGCCCCTTCGCACGCCATCACCTTGACGTTACCCTGGTACCACCCTGCATCTTTGCAGATTGGTGGCGGTCCAGGGTCCGCTTCCAGCACCTCGAAGCATTGTACAGCCAGTGCTGCCTCAACCCACTTCCACTGGCTTCTCGGGATTCTCCCCTCAGCATCGCCTTGGTCCAGGACTCCTAGAAGGATCTTGTCCTTTGCCATTTCTGCGAAGCTTTTGGACGGCACGACGGGCACGTGCGTACGAATCTTTTTCGGGGCATTTTGAGCCGCGCTTTCCTGGGAGCGTTGCCGTTTAGGATTTTTAGGTTCCTCCTTCGGCCTCTCCAATACGAAATTGGGCAACACAGACTTAGCCCAATCCACTTTCTTTAACCACTCCGCTGAGGGGGTGGTGATGTTGCTGTGTGCGTGTCTCTTCAGGATGGCCGCGGCGGATTTCCTCTCCCCGTACCTATCCATCTTGGCCTTGCTTGTGGATGACCTTCCCTTCACCCCCGCACCCGACTGAGCTGCAGCTGCGCTTGTGGTAGCACCTTGCTGGTCGCTCGAGGTGACAGGAGTGTCGGTTGCGGTCACCACCTTGCCTCTGACCAGGGGGCGATTGAGCCCAGTCGGCTGTTTCGCCGGGGTGGACTTGACCTTAGCCCCAGTGAGCTCTGTCGTTCCTCCTGTCGTTTGGTTGACCTTGGGTTCAGTAACCCCTGTCTTAGGACCCTCGGTCCTCGCCGGATTTATGGGAGTGCCGGTCTCCTTTTTTGTATTTTTGTTTTTCGTTTGGTCCATATTAGTTCCCACGAGCTGCGGAGAAAGGGTGGTCCACCTCCCGCAGAGATCCGCGCTACGGAAGGTAAGGCTAGCTGATCCGGAGGGCGCCAGGTATCCGGATGCTCCGTTTGCGACTGGGCTATTTTTAAAGGGCCCCCAGCCAGGTTGATCATCGGCACGGGTCGCATGACACCTTGATCCAGCCCTTTACCTTAGCCATGATAAGAGATCGCAGAAACCTGTGGCATGGCTATGGAGAAAGCTCCGCCCCAGTCTACGAATCCCAGATCTTAGCTGGTGCCGTCCCGAGGGACACTGGAGCACCATTACCAGTTGTCACCCTCGTGGAGGGTTCAGCTATAGGATTTTTGCCAACCTCAAAATGAACTAACTATAAACTCAATAATCCAAAAACTGCAAGACACTATTGTCGGTGAAACATCTGACGTTGTCAAAGCAAAAATGGCTAAAACAAGTCAAAAAGGCAAAACAGAAGAAAAATTTACAAATGAAATAGACAATCTACGAAAGCTCCTTGAAGTTTCATACATAGATGAAGGACTACCGGCTGAACATGCCGATAAGTTCTGCACAAAGGAAGCCATAGCCACAATGATCAAAAATTGTGAGCATGGCCGACTTAAGACAATTCTAGAAGCTGGCAACTTCTCAACAACGAAAAACAATAAGTCACTCTGTCGAAAACGTTCGAAAAATTTATAAACGCGAGGTTTTGCGTTTCGCGATGCTAATCGCATACCGTAAACTAAAGTTTTAATTAATTAATTAATTAATCTTTATGTACTATCAATAAAAAAATGAGTAAGAACGTGGATCAGCGCACTCAACGCCAAAAACAACAAGACGAAGCCCGTGAAAAAATTCAGAGAGAGCAAGAAAAACGTCGTCTCTCTTTGGCCCGTAACAATGCTTACTATGCTTTTACAAGTTACACTCTAGAAACGAAAGTGCAAGAAAGTGCAAGTTTACTGACCACCGAAAACCAGAGAGCTAGTTCTTGCTCTCCCGCCCTGCTTTTCACCGCTCAAACGCCATGGAGTGAGCAATGCAAAACTCCAACCGAGCTTCTGTCACCTAGTGCAACAACAACAGCAACTACCACGTCAACTTCAACGGTCTCTCTCGCCAACAATGCAATAAAGACTTCACTCTCTTCTTCTGCAACGGGTAAAGCAACAATACAATCAAGTGCAATCATCGGGTCAAACGGCAACAACAAAGCTACGAGAGAAGAAATGACAATTCCGCAAGCGGGTTCGGCCATGCAGACAGGCATGGATCGCTATATGGAATGGAATGTAAGCAAAACCAAACTGCAAATCAAAACTGAAGACGACTTCCGAGCAGTGTCAAAGTACACGTACCAGCTAAAAAGCTGCAAAGGCTTGCAAGTTGTGCTTAAGGGAATAGAACCCGATGTGACCCCCTCTGAAATTACGGAGGCTTTAAAAGAAAACGGTTTTTGTGCAAAAAATGTTATAAACATTATGAACAAAAACAAGAAGCCGCAACCACTATTCAAGGTCGAGCTGGAGCCAGACAGCAGAACTTTGAAAAAAAAACGCGGTGCACCCGATCTACAACTTGCAGTACCTGCTGCATCGTAGGATCACAGTAGAAGAGCCGCACAAACGGAACGGGCCAGTGCAATGCACAAATTGCCAGGAATACGGACACACCAGGGCTTACTGCACCCTGAGGTTAGTATGTGTAGCTTGTGGAAACTGACTCTCTCACTAAAAACTGTGTAAATTGCAAAGGAAATCACACAGCAAACTACAGCGGCTGTCCAGTCTACAAGGAGATGAAAATTCGGATGCAACGAGCGACAACGACACGCTCCCAGAACACACAGAACATTTACATGAGATCACAAACGACACCGGAAGTTTTCTTCGCAAAAGCAGCCAGGTCATCATTTGGCCCTTCAATTACCACCAACGGCATTTCTTACGCCAGTGCTGTAAAATCAGGCACAGCTCACATAGAGCCGAAAATTGATAACATGCAGCAGGCCATGGGACAGCTACAAAGTAACATGGAAACTATGATGATCACTTTGCAACAAAATATGATGGAATTTATGTCCTTCATGAAAACCACCATGCAAACCCTTATGCAAAACCAAAACATCTTGTTACAAATGCTTGCAGCTCAGCAGCCCAAATAAACTATGCCTAGTCTTCGAATAACTCTGTGGAACTCCAACGGTGTTTTACGGCATAAACCTGAAATAACTCAATTTCTGAACGAAAACCACATCGACGTTATGTTGCTGGCAGAAACGCATCTCACCAGCAAATATAACTTTCAAATACGGGGATACACGTTCTACAGCACCGATCATCCAGATGGTAAAGCACATGGCGGAACCGGCATCTTAATAAGAGACCGCATCAAACACCACTTTCACCAAAGGTTTGCAAAAAATTACTTGCAAGCTACATCGATAAAATAACAGTTGGGCAACTGCAACCTTGCCATTGCCGCTGTTTACTGCCCACCCCGTTTTACAGTCTCCGAAGATCAATTCATGGACTTCTACAATTCACTTGGAGAGCGATTCATAGCAGCAGGAGATTACAACGCCAAGCACACACACTGGGGACGCGCCTTGTGACTCCCAAACAAAAGGCAACTATATAATGCACTCATCAAAACATAACGAAGGAGACTCGGAGGCGACGGAGGAGTTCGAGGAGGACGACGAAGGCATTGAGGAAGACCAGGTCGCCAACGATGGGGACCAAGATGTTGAGAACGATGAAGATAGCGCAGAGCTCTCCGATGATCAGGGGTCAGGAGAAGCCCACAGACCACGATTCGCGGTTGATGATTAGCACAAAAGAAGCACTGCTGCCGGTCCAGGATCTTGCGAATCACACCTGTGTAAGCTGCCAGTGACTAGTCTAAAGCGAATAAACTTAATACTAAATGATGCCAAGGTCCAATAACATATTTGTTTTTGATGATATTAATATTCAAAGATACATCATTTGAGACATAAATAATTTTGTTAAAACGCTGTATCTTTTTTTATTGTTTTTGTTTTTATGACTATTTAAAAATTTTTTAAAACGTAAAATAAATGGTTTTGGTTTTCTTAAATATATGTGTTCTTAATTTAAAACAAACAAAATAAGAAGATTTTTAAAAGATCAGTTATTAGGTATACACTGTACATTTCTTCTCGTCCGCAGAAAAAAAAAAAATACTGAGCAAACGATTTGGCGGTGATTAATTAATATCGCCTTAAGCTATACCTACAAATAGTTTGGGTACACAGTCGAATTTGTTTGACGAACTTTTTGTCCAACATGAACATGGTTTCGAGCACTGGTAAGTGTTGGTATAATTTATATTCCATTCGAACAAAACGTCAAACAAAAGTTTTGTTTTTAACACTACTTCCAACGGGAAATAGTTTTGACAAGCGACTTTTTTTGACGTACAAATAATAATACTTTGTAAAAAAAGAACACATCAAACACATTTCTCTTTTTTGTTTTGTGATACAGCATCATGGAGAACTGCCGCAAGTCAGCCGGGGGCGCCCTGTCCATCGAACAGATGTATCAGAAGAAGTCGCAGCTGGAGCACATCCTCATGCGTCCGGCCTGTTACATCGGATCCGTCAAGTACACCAAGGAGCTGATGTGGGTGTACGACACCGAGAAATCCCGGATGGTGCAAAGGGAGATCTCATATGTGCCTGGCCTTTACAAGATCTTCGACGATATCCTCGTAAATGCGGCGGACAACAAACAGCGCGACAAGTCCATGAACACCATCAAGATCGACATCGATCCGGAGCGGAATGTTGTGTCCATATGGAACAACGGCCAGGGCATCCCGGTGACTATGCACAAAGAGCAGAAGATGTACGTTCCCACGATGATCTTTGGTCACCTGCTGTCCTCGTCGAATTACAACGATGAGGAGAAGAAGGTCAGCGGCGGCAGAAACGGAAGGAGAGAATAAACGAAAGAGAGGACAGTCTTGCGAGTGATCCCGACCTGAACTGGTGCGTGTTTTATTCTGCTAGAGTGTTGTGGATACCTCTGATTAAGTAAAACTGACAACTATTTTTAAGGACTGTATAAGCCTTTCCCAGACTCCTCCCATGTGGGGGGATAGAGGGAAATTAAAAGGCCACATACAACCTTTAGTTGTTAGAAACTGTGTAAGGATATCATCAGGCCAAGTTTCTAAGAGCTCTCGAATGTCTTTGTCCGGCCTCTTAAAGTTTGTTCCATTGTACGAATACAATTCTGTGTATCAATGATGTTTTAATTGAAAAAAATATCAAAATGATATTTGATATATCAGATGTTTTTAATATTTTTGTTTTATTTTTTTTTTTTTTAATTTTAAGCTGCATAAGCAATAACCACTAAACATTAACCCACATACGCCGGGGTGCCACAGAAACCGTCGACGGTTTTGGGGACGGTGTTTTCGGAACTTCGGAAAAAAACCGTCGGTGCTACATAACCGTCTCGAACTTGTTGTTCGGACTAGCAATTCGGAAAAAAGACAGGGCTGACTTCCTATTTGTATTTGGCATTTTTTTGTTATTTTTTTATAAATTCAAACGAAGTTGTACTTTTTTTACAAGACAATATCAAGACAACTAGTCCAGTCAATCTAGACATTGAAATAACATTAATTCGGACAGAGCTGAAATTTGGTGGAGCCCTTTGGTTTACCCCTAGGAACAAATTAAGAAAAGTCTCCATCGATCCCAGGTGAGCTAATTGAGTTATTCAAGGTCACAGGTGAAAATTTTGACTTCTTTGAGTTTTTCTCAAAAACGGTAATAAAAAAGCAGAAAGATATAGATCTTGAAATGCTCTTCAAAAATGATCCATATGATTTTTTCTGTAGGACCCACCATTTTCCAGATATCGCGCTTGTAAGCATCACGTTATACATAATGAGCACACATACGCCACGCGTATATTGAGAAGTTTACCCCCAAGCGGATATACTCCGTAATAATTATGATTGTAAAGGCTACCAAAAAAGAACGTGGGAATCGCATTCTACTCACTGCCCGAGTTTGAGGAATGGAAGAATGATACAGCCAACCACCACACGTATAATATCAAGTACTATAAGGGTCTGGGTACTTCGACCTCCAAGGAGGCGAAGGAGTACTTCCAGGACATGGAGCGGCACCGCATCCTGTTCAAGTACAATGGCTCTGTGGATAATGATAGCATTGTCAAGGCGTTCTCCAAAAAACTCATCGAGTCGAGAAAGGAGTGGCTCACCAGCCACATGGACGAGGTGAAGCGGCGCAAGAAGTTGGGCCTGCTGAAGCTCTATCTCTACACTAAGGACACAAAGGACGTCAGCTACGCGGACTTCATCAACCTGGAGCTGGTGCTGTTCTTCAACGCGAATAACGAGCGCTCCATTCCCAGTATGGTTGATGGCTTAAAGCCCGGTCAGCGCAAGGTAATGTTCACTTGCTTTAAGAGGAACGACAAGCGCGAGGTAAAGGGGGCTCAGCTATCTGGTATAGGGGATGGGGGTTAGGTGGGAAAATCCACTAAAAATTAAAAAAAACACGGCCCCCCCCGACAAAAGCAAGGAACACCAGGGGGGGCCCCCACCAGGAGGAGAAGGGAGTGAAGGTAGTGGGTGGTGGCCGCCGCCGCCGCCCCCCCCCCCCTCCGAGAAGACCTGCCTTTGCTTTTCTTGCCCCCCCCCCCCCTTGCCGGGTAGGTTCTGGGCCTTAAGCTCGCCCCCCCCCCCCCCCCCCTACCACCCCCCACCAGGAACACGAAAAAAAAAAACTTTAAGGGGAAAAAAATGGGGAAAAAAAAGTTGGGGTTAAAAACATATACCCTCCTTTTTTTATTAAATATATAATTTTTTTTTTAAAAAATAAAAAAAACACACAAAAAATTGGGGGACCCCCAAAAAAAAGGTTGGTGGGGAAACCAAAAAAAAATAAAAAAAAAAATAAATTAGATACATTAAAACAAGCAGAAGTTAAAGGTATGTGAATTCTTAATCCACCCATTAATCGAATGTCTTGAGAATTATTTATATTATGAATAATAGCTCCAGCACATATAAATAATAAAGCCTTAAACAAAGCATGAGTTAATAAATGAAATATAGCTAATTTGTAAAATCCTATAGATAAAATTCTCATTATTAAACCTAATTGTCTTAAAGTAGATAAAGCAATAATTTTTTTTAAATCAAATTCAAAATTTGCTCCTAATCCAGCTATAAATATTGTTAAACCAGATAATAATAATAATAATTGTCCTAATCAAGAAGTTCTTAAAACAATATTAAATCGAATTAATAAATAAACTCCAGCTGTAACTAGAGTAGAAGAATGAACTAAAGCAGAAACAGGAGTAGGAGCTGCTATAGCAGCAGGTAACCAAGAAGAAAAAGGAATTTGAGCTCTTTTAGTTATAGCAGCTAATATTACTAAACTACCAATTATTAATATTTCAAATTCATTTTGTATAACTTCTAAATAAAAATATAATTTCATCTTCCATAATTTAATATTCAAGCAATAGCTAAAAGAAGAGCAACATCTCCAATTCGATTTGATAAAGCTGTTAATATTCCAGCATTATAAGATTTCACATTTTGAAAATAAATAACTAAACAATAAGAAACTAATCCTAAACCATCTCATCCTAATAAAATTCTAATTAAATTAGGACTAATAATTAATAATATTATAGATAAAACAAATATTAAAACTAATATAATAAATCGATTAATATTTTCATCACTTCTTATATATTCTTTTCTATAAAAAATTACCAATGAAGCAATTATTAAAACAAAAGACATAAATAAAAGTCTTATTCAATCAAATAAAAAAGTTATAACGATTCTTATTGAATTTAAAGAAACAACTTCTCATTCAATAAAATATACTATATTATTTAATAAAAATATAAACTTAATAAAAACAAGATAAACTAATAGAAATTAAATTAATAAATCTAATTCTACAAATTGATAAATATTTCACGATCTAAACTTAGACAGATCGGGGCTAAATGTAATGCGAGTAAAATCAGTGCCATTGAAGTCCTTGATCTGTGGGTTATTCAGGATAAGAAGACGTTTTCAAACTAAAATGAGTATTCAGTTACCGTCGGTTTAGAGGCCTTGCCCATGTTGTTGACCCATGTCTGCTCGAAGCTCTTCTTGTACTGCTTCGTGGTGGTCTCCACGGTGAAGCTGGTGGAGAATATGTTGCAGAGCTTTGCTCCGTAGCCGTTTCTGCCGCCGCTGACCTTCTTCTCCTCATCGTTGTAATTCGACGAGGACAGCAGGTGACCAAAGATCATCGTGGGAACGTACATCTTCTGCTCTTTGTGCATAGTCACCGGAATGCCCTGGCCGTTGTTCCATATGGACACAACATTCCGCTCCGGATCGATGTCGATCTTGATGGTGTTCATGGACTTGTCGCGCTGTTTGTTGTCCGCCGCATTTACGAGGATATCGTCGAAGATCTTGTAAAGGCCAGGCACATATGAGATCTCCCTTTGCACCATCCGGGATTTCTCGGTGTCGTACGCCCACATCAGCTCCTTGGTGTACTCGACGGATCCGATGTAACAGTCCGGACGCATGAGGATGTGCTCCAGCTGCGACTTCTTCTGATACATCTGTATCACAAAACAAAAAAGAGAAATGTGTTTGATGTGTTTTTTTTTTACAAAGTATTATTATTTGTACGTCAAAAAAAGTCGCTTGTCAAAACTATTTCCCGTTGGAAGTAGTGTTAAAAACAAAACTTTTGTTTGACGTTTTGTTCGAATGGAATATAAATTATACCAACACTTACCAGTGCTCGAAACCATGTTCATGTTGGACAAAAAGTTCGTCAAACAAATTCGACTGTGTACCCAAACTATTTGTAGGTATAGCTTAAGGCGATATTAATTAATCACCGCCGAATCGTTTGCTCAGTATTTTCTTTTCTCTGCGGACGAGAAGAAATGTACAGTGTATACCTAATAACTGATCTTTTAAAAATCTTCTTATTTTGTTTGTTTTAAATTAAGAACACATATATTTAAGAAAACCAAAACCATTTATTTTAAACTAGCGCATTAAATTATAAGTTTTATACTTGTAGCGTTAGGAAGAACTTTAACTTTAATAAATAAATAAATAAATATGAAAAAAAAAAAAAAAAAAAAAAAAAATTTTAAATAGTCATAAAAACAAAAACAATAAAAAAAGATACAGGGCTTTAACAAAATTATTTATGTCTCAAAATATGTATCTTTGAATATTAATATCATCAAAAAAAAATATGTTATTGGACCTTGGCATCATTTAGTATTAAGTTTATTCGCTTTAGACTAGTCACTGGCAGCTTACGCAGGTGTGATTCGCAAGATCCTGGACCGGCAGCAGCGCTTCTTTTGTGCTAATCATCAACGGGATAAGCTACTCGACTGGGTTCCCCAGCAGCTGGGCAGTCAGCGAGATAGGTGAGGACGGCGAGGATGTGGACGTGGCCGGAACCGAGGCAGGGGACTCCATTAGGGGGGTGTACATCGATACTATCGCGATAATATCGCTCAGAACAAAATATAAAAAAATATGGGTATTCATGCAAAAACGAATATAATAGGGGAATTCCAGCAGCAAAATTTTTTTTTGGAAATAATGAAATTACACAACCAAGGTAACCTTAGCCTAAGTGTACATTTTTGTAGTCCTAAAATGCACAGATTTTGGGAACAACAATGTTTCTTTCTTGTACTTTTTCTAATTTGTAAATATCTGTCCACAGCTTGTCAACGAAACTACCAACTCGAAGGCCAGCGATACTTTTGCAGTCGGCAACACGACGATAAGCAGAGCTGCACTCCCGAGGAGTTCTGCTTGAGTCAGACGCCCTGCTCCCAGCAACAGTTTGAGACCCTGGATCCGGACAACAAGCTTCAGGCCCTGCAATGCATTATGAACGTAGGTTATTGAAACCATTCCCAAATTTTTTACAACGATCTTTTTTTTTCACAGCAATTCACCGACGACAACCACTTACTGCTTCTCATCTTTACCACCTTAAAGTGCGCACATTTGTCGCAGTCATCGAAGGCGGCTTTGGAGCTGGCCGTCTCTCTTTATCAGGCCACCTGTTACTACGCCCTAAAGACAAAGCAGGAGACCCGCGTGCTCAACTACGTCCTGATGCAGCTACGCTTACTGCGCTGCGAGGAGCCCTTCAAGTCGGACTACGATGTCAAGAGCTGCCGATTTGAACTGCGCGAAGCCCTCAAACAGCCGCAATTTGCTTATAGTCCAGTCAATCTAGACATTGAAATAACATTAATTCGGACAGAGCCGAAATTTGGTGGAGGCCTTTGGTTTACCCCAAGGAACAAATTAGGAAAAGTCCCCATCGATCCCAGGTGAGCTAATTGAGTTATTCAAGGTCACAGGTGAAAATTTTGACTTCTTTGAGTTTTTCTCAAAAACGGTAAGGTTTATCGAAAAATAAAAACGAGGAAAGCTGTAGATCTTGAAATGCTCTACAAAAATGATCCATATGATATTTCCAGATATCGCGCTTGTAAGCATCACTCTCCGATGATCAGGGGTCAGGAGAAGCCCACAGACCACGATTCGCGGTTGATGATTAGCACAAAAGAAGCGCTGCTGCCGGTCCAGGATCTTGCGAATCACACCTGCGTAAGCTGCCAGTGACTAGTCTAAAGCGAATAAACTTAATACTAAATGATGCCAAGGTCCAATAACATATTTGTTTTTGATGATATTAATATTCAAAGATACATATTTTGAGACATAAATAATTTTGTTAAAACCCTGTATCTTTTTTTTATTGTTTTTGTTTTTATGACTATTTAAAAATTTTTAAAACGTAAAATAAATGGTTTTGGTTTTCTTAAATATATGTGTTCTTAATTTAAAACAAACAAAATAAGAAGATTTTTAAAAGATCAGTTATTAGGTATACACTGTACATTTCTTCTCGTCCGCAGAGAAAAGAAAATACTGAGCAAACGATTCGGCGGTGATTAATTAATATCGCCTTAAGCTATACCTACAAATAGTTTGGGTACACAGTCGAATTTGTTTGACGAACTTTTTGTCCAACATAAACATGGTTTCGAGCACTGGTAAGTGTTGGTATAATTTATATTCCATTCGAACAAAACGTCAAACAAAAGTTTTGTTTTTAACACTACTTCCAACGGGAAATAGTTTTGACAAGCGACTTTTTTTGACGTACAAATAATAATACTTTGTAAAAAAAAACACATCAAACACATTTCTCTTTTTTGTTTTGTGATACAGCATCATGGAGAACTGCCGCAAGTCAGCCGGGGGCGCCCTGTCCATCGAACAGATGTATCAGAAGAAGTCGCAGCTGGAGCACATCCTCATGCGTCCGGACTGTTACATCGGATCCGTCGAGTACACCAAGGAGCTGATGTGGGTGTACGACACCGAGAAATCCCGGATGGTGCAAAGGGAGATCTCATATGTGCCTGGCCTTTACAAGATCTTCGACGATATCCTCGTAAATGCGGCGGACAACAAACAGCGCGACAAGTCCATGAACACCATCAAGATCGACATCGATCCGGAGCGGAATGTTGTGTCCATATGGAACAACGGCCAGGGCATTCCGGTGACTATGCACAAAGAGCAGAAGATGTACGTTCCCACGATGATCTTTGGTCACCTGCTGTCCTCGTCGAATTACAACGATGAGGAGAAGAAGGTCAGCGGCGGCAGAAACGGAAGGAGAGAATAAACGAAAGAGAGGACAGTCTTGCGAGTGATCCCGACCTGAACTGGTGCGTGTTTTATTCTGCTACAGTGTTGTGGATACCTCTGATTAAGTAAAACTGACAACTATTTTTAAGGACTGTATAAGCCTTTCCCAGACTCCTCCCATGTGGGGGGATAGAGGGAAATTAAAAGGCCACATACAACCTTTAGTTGTTAGAAACTGTGTAAGGATATCATCAGGCTCTCGAATGTCTTTGTCCGGCCTCTTAAAGTTTGTTCCATTGTCCGAATACAATTCTGTGTATCGATGATGTTTTAATTGAAAAAAATATCAAAATGATATTTGATATATCAGATGTTTTTAATATTTTTTTTTATTAATTTTTTTTTTTAATTTTAAGCTGCATAAGCAATAACCACTAAACATTAACCCACATACGCCGGGGTGCCACAGAAACCGTCGACGGTTTTGGGGACGGTGTTTTCGGAACTTCGGAAAAAAACCGTCGGTGCTACATAACCGTCTCGAACTTGTTGTTCGGACTAGCAATTCGGAAAAAAGACAGGGCTGACTTCCTATTTGTATTTGGCATTTATTTGTTACTTTTTTATAAATTCAAACGAAGTTGTACTTTTTTTTACAAGACAATATCAAGACAATTAGTCCAGTCAATCTAGACATTGAAATAACATTAATTCGGACAGAGCTGAAATTTGGTGGAGCCCTTTGGTTTACCCCTAGGAACAAATTAAGAAAAGTCTCCATCGATCCCAGGTGAGCTAATTGCGTTATTCAAGGTCACAGGTGAAAATTTTGACTTCTTTGAGTTTTTCTCAAAAACGGTAATAAAAAAGCAGAAAGTTATAGATCTTGAAATGCTCTTCAAAAATGATCCATATGATTTTTTCTGTAGGACCCACCATTTTCCAGATATCGCGCTTGTAAGCATCACGTTATACATAATGAGCACACATACGCCACGCGTATATTGAGAAGTTTACCCCTAAGCGGATATAAAGGCTACCAAAAAGAACGTGGGAATCGCATTCTACTCACTGCCCGAGTTTGAGGAATGGAAGAATGATACAGCCAACCACCACACGTATAATATCAAGTACGGCACCGCATCCTGTTCAAGTACAATGGCTCTGTGGATGATGATAGCATTGTCAAGGCGTTCTCCAAAAAACTCATCGAGTCGAGAAAGGAGTGGCTCACCAGCCACATGGACGAGGTGAAGCGGCGCAAGAAGTTGGGCCTGCTGAAGCTCTATCTCTACACTAAGGACACAAAGGACGTCAGCTACGCGGACTTCATCAACCTGGAGCTGGTGCTGTTCTTCAACGCGAATAACGAGCGCTCCATTCCCAGTATGGTTGATGGCTTAAAGCCCGGTCAGCGCAAGGTAATGTTCACTTGCTTTAAGAGGAACGACAAGCGCGAGGTAAAGGTGGCTCAGCTATCTGGTATAGTGGCCGAGATGTCCAGAGACAGCCAAGGACTTGGCTGAGTCTCCCTCGATGAGGATGAGGGTGCAGTTAATGGAGTTCTTGCCGCCGGCCTCGTTGGCATCCTCCAGCTTGGGAATGCCCTTGATCTTGCTTGACTTGCGCCCACCCGTCTTGGCGATGTCGTTATGGGCCTTGAGCTTGGCCCACTCCAGCACCGACTCTACGATGCCCGAATTGGACACGTTAGCGATGAACTTTTCGGAGAGTGTACACTTGGAGCCAAAGTTCTTGGCGTTAAGCGTCATATTCTCCTTGCTTTGTGAATTAAATGTGGAGTTTTCTATCAGACAGTTGACGAACACCCATAGATGGTTGCGCACCTGAAAAGGTTTGATGGTGATGCCACCTTAAATTAATTTCAAAGCTAAATTAGATACATTAAAACAAGCAGAAGTTAAAGGTATGTGAATTCTTAATCCACTATCAATCGAATATCTTGAGAATTATTTTTATTATGAATAATTGCTCCAGCACATGTAAATAATAAAGCCTTAAACAATGCATTAGTTAATAAATGAAATATAGCTCATTTATAAAACCCTATAGATAAAATTCTTATTATTAATCCTAACTGTCTTAAAGTAGATAAAGCAATCATTTTTTTAAAATCAAATTCAAAATTTGCTTCTAATGCTGCTATAAATATTGTTAAACCAGATAATAATAATAATAATTGTCCTAATCAAGAAGTTCTTAAAACAATATTAAATCGAATTAATAAATAAACTCCAAATCTAAAGTAGAAGAATGTACTAAAGCAGAAACAGGAGTAACTGCTATAGCAGCAGGTAATCAAAAAGAAAAAGGAATTTAAGCTCTTTTAGTTATAGCAGCTAATATTACTAAACTACCAAGTCTTAATATTTCAAATTCATTTTGTATAACTTCTAAATAAAAATATAATTTCATCTACCATAATTTAATATTAAAGCAATAGCTAAAAGAAGAGCAACATCTCCAATTCTATTTGATAATGCTGTTAATATACCAGCATTATAAGATTTCACATTTTGGAAATAAATAACTAAACAATAAGAAACTAATCCTAAACCATCCCATCCTAATAAAATTCTAATTAAATTAGAACTAATAATTAATAATATTATTGATAAAATAACTATTAAAACTAATATAATAAATCGATTAATATTTTAATCACTTCTCCTATAATCTTTTCTGTAAGAAATTACTATTGAAGCAATTATTAAAACAAAAGATATAAATAATAATCTTATTCAATAAAATAAAAAAGTTATAACGATTCTTATTGAATTTAAAGAAACAACTTCTCACTCAATAAAATATAATATATTTTTTAATAAAAAGTATAAACTTAATAAAAAACAAGAAAGAACGCTATAGTCGGGGTTCCCGACTATAAGATTTGCAATACTCATTTTCCCTTTTTTAAAAAAACAAAACGAAAAAAAACGATAGAGTCGCCACCTATGGGGCTAAGAAACAAAACGAAAAAAAAACGATAGAGCCGCCACCTATGGGGCTACATTAACTACATATGTATAAGGCATAGCAAAATGTTGTGTAACTTCTTTATTATTTATTAGAGCACAAAATGGTTCGGAGTGTAGTAAGACAGTGCACATATCATTATATTTCTTTTTAAACCGTAACGATTGCATAAAAAATGAGGGCGCCACAGATTTTCGCGGTTTGTGGGCGGTAAAAGGGGCGTGGTCAAGTTTTGAAACAAACTTGATCTGCGCTTTGTTTCTAGAAGTCTGTGCCCAAAATTTGGTGGTTCTAGCTCTTATAGTTCCCGAGATCTCGACGTTTGTACGGACGGACGGACGGACGGACAGACGGACAGACGGACAGACAGACATTTGATCGTTTACAGTATTTGCTTACTCTTCGAGTATCGCAAATAACAAGATAAACTAATAGAAATTAAATTAATAAATCTAATTCTACAAATTTATAAATATTTCACGATCTAAAATGAATTTTGGTATTGTATTCATTATTAAACATCTTACGGTGTGTCTCTTACCTTTATTCTTCTTTTCTATAACTTTAACGAGCTTATTGTTATTGATGACGGTATTCACTATGTGGTCCACATGCCGACCACCCTTGTAGGTGGCTATTGAGTTGACAAACGAGACCTGCTGGAAGCCGCGGCTACCTCGTATACTATTTTTATGGGTGGACCAGAGTCAGTTCTTGACGGTCAGCTTATTGCCGTTAAGGAAGACAGATACGCCCTTGGATAAGGCGGCCACATCATAAGCGCGTCGCGACATCAGCGCCACAATGTCATCATCAAGACGCTCCATCTTAAACTTAGACAGATCGGGGCTAAATGTAATGCGAGTAAAATCAGTGCCATTCAAGTCCTTGATCTGTGGGTTATTCAGGATAAGAAGATGTTTTCAAACTAAAATGAGTATTCAGTTACCGTCGGTTTAGAGGCCTTGCCCATGTTGTTGACCCATGTCTGCTCGAAGGTCTTCTTGTACTGCTTCGTGGTGGTCTCCACGGTGAAGCTGGTGGAGAATATGTTGCAGAGCTTTGCTTCGTAGCCGTTTCTGCCGCCGCTGACCTTCTTCTCCTCATCGTTGTAATTCGACGAGGACAGCAGGTGACCAAAGATCATCGTGGGAACGTACATCCTTTGCTCTTTGTGCATAGTCACCGGGATGCCCTGGCCGTTGTTCCATATGGACACAACATTCCGCTCCGGATCAATGTCGATCTTGATGGTGTTCATGGACTTGTCGCGCTGTTTGTTGTCCGCCGCATTTACGAGGATATCGTCGAAGATCTTGTAAAGGCCAGGCACATATGAGATCTCCCTTTGCACCATCCGGGATTTCTCGGTGTCGTACACCCACATCAGCTCCTTGGTGTACTCGACGGATCCGATGTAACAGTCCGGACGCATGAGGATGTGCTCCAGCTGCGACTTCTTCTGATACATCTGTTTGATGGACAGGGCGCCCCCGGCTGACTTGCGGCAGTTCTCCATGATGCTGTATCACAAAACAAAAAAGAGAAATGTGATTGATGTGTTTTTTTTTTTACAAAGTATTATTATTTGTACGTCAAAATAAAGTCGCTTGTCAAAACTATTTCCCGTTGGAAGTAGTGTTAAAAACAAAACTTTTGTTTGACGTTTTGTTCGAATGGAATATAAATTATACCAACACTTACCAGTGCTCGAAACCATGTTCATGTTGGACAAAAAGTTCGTCAAACAAATTCGACTGTGTACCCAAACTATTTGTAGGTATAGCTTAAGGCGATATTAATTAATCACCGCCGAATCGTTTGCTCAGTATTTTCTTTTCTCTGCGGACGAGAAGAAATGTACAGTGTATATAGTACCTAATAACTGATCTTTTAAAAATCTTCTTATTTTGTTTGTTTTAAATTAAGAACACATATATTTAAGAAAACCAAAACCATTTATTTTACGTTTTAAAAAATTTTTAAATAGTCATAAAAACAAAAACAATAAAAAAGATACAGGGTTTTAACAAAATTATTTATGTCTCAAAATATGTATCTTTGAATATTAATATCGTCAAAAACAAATATGTTATTGGACCTTGTCATCATTTAGTATTAAGTTTATTCGCTTTAGACTAGTCACTGGCAGCTTACGCAGGTGTGATTCGCAAGATCCTTAACCGGCAGCAGCGCTTCTTTTGTGCTAATCATCAACGGGATAAGCTACTCGACTGGGTTCCCCAGCAGCTGGGCAGTCAGCGAGATAGGTGAGGACGGCGAGGATGTGGACGTGGCCGGAACCGAGGCAGGGGACTCCATTAGGGGGGTGTACATCGATACTATCGCGATAATATCGCTCAGAACAAAATATAAAAAATATGGGTATTCATGCAAAAACGAATATAATAGGGGAATTCCAGCAGCAAAATTTATTTTTTGGAAATAATGAAATTACACAACCAAGGTAACCTTAGCCTAAGTGTACATTTTTGTAGTCCTAAAATGCACAGATTTTGGGAACAACAATGTTTCTTTCTTGTACTTTTTCTAATTTGTAAATATCTGTCCACAGCTTGTCAACGAAACTACCAACTCGAAGGCCAGCGATACTTTTGCAGTCGGCAACACGACGATAAGCAGAGCTGCACTCCCGAGGAGTTCTGCTTGAGTCAGACGCCCTGCTCCCAGCAACAGTTTGAGTCCCTGGATCCGGACAACAAGCTTCAGGCCCTGCAATGCATTATAAACGTAGGTTATTGAAACCATTCCCAAATTTTTTACAACGATCTTTGTTTTTCCACAGCAATTCACCGACGACAACCACTTACTGCTTCTCATCTTTACCACTTTAAAGTGCGCACATTTGTCGCAGTCATCGAAGGCGGCTTTGGAGCTGGCCGTCTCTCTTTATCAGGCCAACTGTTACTACGCCCTAAAGACAAAGCAGGAGACCCGCGTGCTCAACTACGTCCTGATGCAGCTACGCTTACTGCGCTGCGAGGAGCCTTTCAAGTCGGACTACGATGTCAAGAGCTGCCGATTTGAACTGCGCGAAGCCCTCAAACAGCCGCAATTTGCTTATAGTCCAGTCAATCTAGACATTGAAATAACATTAATTCGGACAGAGCCGAAATTTGGTGGAGGCCTTTGGTTTACCCCAAGGAACAAATTAAGAAAAGTCCCCATCGATCCCAGGTGAGCTAATTGAGTTATTCAAGGTCACAGGTGAAAATTATGACTTCTTTGAGTTTTTCTCAAAAACGGTAAGGTTTATCGAAAAATAAAAACGAGGAAAGTTGTAGATCTTGAAATGCTCTACAAAAATGATCCATATGATATTTCCAGATATCGCGCTTGTAAGCATCACTCTCCGATGATCACGGGTCAGGAGAAGCCCACACCCAGAAAAAAACATGGACTAATATACCGAAAAATGGACTTAAAATAAGGTAAAATGGACTATTTTTTGCGCTTAGGAATCATGGACTTATTTTAAGTCCATGACATTTAAGGCTATAATATCCTTAAATCTAGTCCAAATATAGCCTTAAAAAGAAAAATATTTAGTTTGACTTTTCTCATATTGTTTGCTTGGAATTGACTCGTTGAATGGATTTATAAGCAGAAGAATATTAATTTTAAACATTTGATATTATTTATAAAACTTACATTCCATTTGACTCCACTGGGATTCGAACCTCTGACCTTTGGATCTGTACGCGTGAGTCCTAACATCTGCTCTACAGTCGCACGTAGTAGACCCTGTTCTAAACAGCTTTTAGGAGGATGTGTGTATGCACGCCGAATTTATAGTTTCTTAGTGTTTCTTAAGTTAAAAACTACGTTAAATAGTTTTTTACTTTTAAGAAAGTTGTTACGCCAAAAAATAAAAAAAAGTTTTAGCAAAAAAAAAAGGAAAAATTTCGTTTCGACTCCTCTAGGAAGTGAACCCGGGCCATTTTGGCTCCCATGCGCGTGGGTCCACCTGCTTACCCCCTAGGCTACCCTCTAGCTAGTACGAAATAATTTTTAAGGTAACTGGACTATTTTTCGGATAGTAGATTCCTTAAGTTGTATTGCCTTAAATGATCAATTTAAGGCCAAAAATCCAAACATGTTTACTTTTTAAGTCCATTGTGCCCTTAAAAATTCAAATTTGGCAATGTAGTCCATAATTCCTAAAATTTAGGAATTTTTTTTTTCTGAGTGCACAGACCACGATTCGCGGTTGATGATTAGCACAAAAGAAGCGCTGCTGCCGGTCCAGGATCTTGCGAATCACACCTGCGTAAGCTGCCAGTGACTAGTCTAAAGCGAGTAAACTTAATACTAAATGATGCCAAGGTCCAATAACATATTTGTTTTTGATGATATTAATATTCAAAGATACATATTTTGAGACATAAATAATTTTGTTAAAACCCTGTAGGGGAAAGTCGGGTAAAGCGGGCTACCTAACTGTTTTTGGGTTAAAGAAATAATTTCATAAATGAATTAACCGCAAATTTTATTTCAACTTTTAAAATGAAGCCTGGGGAACATAATACTGAACCGCTTTGGTCAAAAAATTTTTTCTAAGTATAATTATAGTGATTTTTCTAAAAAGTTCCAAGTAGCCCGCTTTGCCCGACTGGTCGGGTAAAGCGGGCTACCTGTCCTAAATCGTACGGAAACGTATTCGTTGCGGAACATGTCTACTAATTCTGGTTTTTTTGTGAATTCTAATTACAAATACATACAAAACGTTTTATTTTTGTCGGCGATATCCATTACTTTCCTTTAAGTTTTTTAGCACGCGTTTTGGATGTTTTCGAAGAGGTTTTCGATTTCTTCGAAAGTGTCTCGATTTGTTTTTGTATTTTTGCCATTTAAATCGCATTTAAAAATTATTTCCAAATATTGATGATACTTTGTATCTTGATTTGTAATTTGGATGTTGAATTTCTACGTCGAAAACACTGAAAAACGTTGAATTAAAAGTAGCCCGCTTTACCCGACCGAGAACTAGCCCACTTTACCCAACTCGGACATTATTTATTTAACTCATATTTTTTCGATAACTACATAACCTTTTTCTGAGGTTAAGCACTTAAAATACGCGTGAGACACTGGAGTAATAGAAAAGTTACTTACTTGGCAGAAAAAGTAAGGCGAAATATGTCAATATTCAATTACACTTCACCAAAACATCGGTGCTGCGACCTTACATTAACCATGTCAGGGATTTACTTGATAATAAACGTGAAAAACAAAATGTGACCGTCCATAATAACACTAATGGGTTATTAATGAAGAGTTAATTAGCTCGGTTGATAGGTGGCATCACTAGTAATTGAAATATCGAAGGTAGCCCGCTTTACCCGCCGGCCCGCTTTACCCAACTCTCCCCTATCTTTTTTTATTGTTTTTGTTTTTATGACTATTTAAAAATTTTTTAAAACGTAAAATAAATGGTTTTGGTTTTCTTAAATATATGTGTTCTTAATTTAAAACAAACAAAATAAGAAGATTTTTTAAAGATCAGTTATTAGGTATACACTGTACATTTCTTCTCGTCCGCAGAGAAAAGAAAATACTGAGCAAACGATTCGGCGGTGATTAATTAATATCGCCTTAAGCTACAAATAGTTTGGGTACACAGTCGAATTTGTTTGACGAACTTTTTGTCCAACATAAACATGGTTTCGAGCACTGGTAAGTGTTGGTATAATTTATATTCCATTCGAACAAAACGTCAAACAAAAGTTTTGTTTTTAACACTACTTCCAACGGGAAATAGTTTTGACAAGCGACTTTGTTTTGACGTACAAATAATAATACTTTGTAAAAAAAAAACACATCAAACACATTTCTCTTTTTTGTTTTGTGATACAGCATCATGGAGAACTGCCGCAAGTCAGCCGGGGGCGCCCTGTCCATCAAACAGATGTATCAGAAGAAGTGCTGGAGCACATCCTCATGCGTCCGGACTGTTACATCGGATCCGTCGAGTACACCAAGGAGCTGATGTGGGTGTACGACACCGAGAAATCCCGGATGGTGCAAAGGGAGATCTCATATGTGCCTGGCCTTTACAAGATCTTCGACGATATCCTCGTAAATGCGGCGGACAACAAACAGCGCGACAAGTCCATGAACACCATCAAGATCGACATCGATCCGGAGCGGAATGTTGTGTCCATATGGAACAACGGCCAGGGCATCCCGGTGACTATGCACAAAGAGCAGAAGATGTACGTTCCCACGATGATCTTTGGTCACCTGCTGTCCTCGTCGAATTACAACGATGAGGAGAAGAAGGTCAGCGGCGGCAGAAACGGAAGGAGAGAATAAACGAAAGAGAGGACAGTCTTGCGAGTGATCCCGACCTGAACTGGTGCGTGTTTTATTCTGCTACAGTGTTGTGGATACCTCTGATTAAGTAAAACTGACAACTATTTTTAAGGACTGTATAAGCCTTTCCCAGACTCCTCCCATGTGGGGGGATAGAGGCAAATTAAAAGGCCACATACAACCTTTAGTTGTTAGAAACTGTGTAAGGATATCATCAGGCCAAGTTTCTAAGAGCTCTCGAATGTCTTTGTCCGGCCTCTTAAAGTTTGTTCCATTGTCCGAATACAATTCTGTGTATCAATGATGTTTTAATTGAAAAAAAATATCAAAATGATATTTGATATATCAGATGTTTTTAATATTTTTGTTTTATTTTTTTTTTTTTTTAATTTTAAGCTGCATAAGCAATAACCACTAAACATTAACCCACATACGCCGGGGTGCCACAGAAACCGTCGACGGTTTTGGGGACGGTGTTTTCGGAACTTCGGAAAAAACCGTCGGTGCTACATAACCGTCTCGAACTTGTTGTTCGGACTAGCAATTCGGAAAAAAGACAGGGCTGACTTCCTATTTGTATTTGGCATTTATTTGTTATTTTTTTATAAATTCAAACGAAGTTGTACTTTTTTTACAAGACAATATCAAGACAATTAGTCCAGTCAATCTAGACATTGAAATAACATTAATTCGGACAGAGCTGAAATTTGGTGGAGCCCTTTGGTTTACCCCTAGGAACAAATTAAGAAAAGTCTCCATCGATCCCAAGTGAGCTAATTGAGTTATTCAAGGTCACAGGTGAAAATTTTGACTTCTTTGAGTTTTTCTCAAAAACGGTAATAAAAAAGCAGAAAGTTATAGATCTTGAAATGCTCTTCAAAAATGATCCATATGATTTTTTCTGTAGGACCCACCATTTTCCAGATATCGCGCTTGTAAGCATCACGTTATACATAATGAGCACACATACGCCACGCGTATATTGAGAAGTTTACCCCTAAGCGGATATACTCCGTAATAATTATGATTGTAAAGGCTACCAAAAAGAACGTGGGAATCGCATTCTACTCACTGCCCGAGTTTGAGGAATGGAAGAATGATACAGCCAACCACCACACGTATAATATCAAGTACTATAAGGGTCTGGGTACTTCGACCTCCAAGGAGGCGAAGGAGTACTTCCAGGACATGGAGCGGCACCGCATCCTGTTCAAGTACAATGGCTCTGTGGATGATGATAGCATTGTCAAGGCGTTCTCCAAAAAACTCATCGAGTCGAGAAAGGAGTGGCTCACCAGCCACATGGACGAGGTGAAGCGGCGCAAGAAGTTGGGCCTGCTGAAGCTCTATCTCTACACTAAGGACACAAAGGACGTCAGCTACGCGGACTTCATCAACCTGGAGCTGGTGCTGTTCTTCAACGCGAATAACGAGCGCTCCATTCCCAGTATGGTTGATGGCTTAAAGCCCGGTCAGCGCAAGGTAATGTTCACTTGCTTTAAGAGGAACGACAAGCGCGAGGTAAAGGTGGCTCAGCTATCTGGTATAGTGGCCGAGATGTCCAGAGACAGCCAAGGACTTGGCTGAGTCTCCCTCGATGAGGATGAGGGTGCAGTTAATGGAGTTCTTGCCGCCGGCCTCGTTGGCATCCTCCAGCTTGGGAATGCCCTTGATCTTGCTTGACTTGCGCCCACCCGTCTTGGCGATGTCGTTATGGGCCTTGAGCTTGGCCCACTCCAGCACCGACTCTACGATGCCCGACTTGGACACGTTAGCGATGAACTTTTCGGAGAGTGTACACTTGGAGCCAAAGTTCTTGGCGTTAAGCGTCATATTCTCCTTGCTTTGTGAATTAAATGTGGAGTTTTCTATCAGACAGTTGACGAACACCCATAGATGGTTGCGCACCTGAAAAGGTTTGATGGTGATGCCACCTTAAATTAATTTCAAAGCTAAATTAGATACATTAAAACAAGCAGAAGTTAAAGGTATGTGAATTCTTAATCCACTATCAATCGAATATCTTGAGAATTATTTTTATTATGAATAATTGCTCCAGCACATGTAAATAATAAAGCCTTAAACAATGCATTAGTTAATAAATGAAATATAGCTCATTTATAAAACCCTATAGATAAAATTCTTATTATTAATCCTAACTGTCTTAAAGTAGATAAAGCAATCATTTTTTTTAAATCAAATTCAAAATTTGCTTCTAATGCTGCTATAAATATTGTTAAACCAGATAATAATAATAATAATTGTCCTAATCAAGAAGTTCTTAAAACAATATTAAATCGAATTAATAAATAAACTCCAAATCTAAAGTAGAAGAATGTACTAAAGCAGAAACAGGAGTAGCTGCTATAGCAGCAGGTAATCAAAAAGAAAAAGGAATTTAAGCTCTTTTAGTTATAGCAGCTAATATTACTAAACTACCAAGTCTTAATATTTCAAATTCATTTTGTATAACTTCTAAATAAAAATATAATTTCATTTACCATAATTTAATATTCAAGCAATAGCTAAAAGAAGAGCAACATCTCCAATTCGATTTGATAATGCTGTTAATATACCATCATTATAAGATTTCACATTTTGGAAATAAATAACTAAACAATAAGAAACTAATCCTAAACCATCCCATCCTAATAAAATTCTAATTAAATTAGAACTAATAATTAATAATATTATTGATAAAATAACTATTAAAACTAATATAATAAATCGATTAATATTTTAATCACTTCTCCTATAATCTTTTCTGTAAAAAATTACTATTGAAGCAATTATTAAAACAAAAGATATAAATAATAATCTTATTCAATAAAATAATAAAGTTATAACGATTCTTATTGAATTTAAAAAAACAACTTCTCACTCAATAAAATATAATATATTTATTAATAAAAAGTATAAACTTAATAAAAAACAAGATAAACTAATAGAAATTAAATTAATAAATCTAATTCTACAAATTTATAAATATTTCACGATCTAAAATGAATTTTGGTATTGTATTCATTATTAAACATCTTACGGTGTGTTTCTTACCTTTATTCTTCTTTTCTATAACTTTAATGAGCTTATTGTTATTGATGACGGTATTCACTATGTGGTCCACATGCCGACCACCCTTGTAGGTGGCTATTGAGTTGACAAACGAGACCTGCTGGAAGCCGCGGCTACCTCGTATACTATTTTTATGGGTGGACCAGAGTCATCGTCCGTGGGTTTGACGTGCAAATCAATGTAGTCCTTAAAGTTCTTGACGGTCAGCTTATTGCCGTTAAGGAAGACAGATACGCCCTTGGATAAGGCGGCAACATCATAAGCGCGTCGCGACATCAGCGCCACAATGTCATCATCAAGACGCTCCATCTTAAACTTAGACAGATCGGGGCTAAATGTAATGCGAGTAAAATCAGTGCCATTGAAGTCCTTGATCTGTGGGTTATTCAGGATAAGAAGACGTTTTCAAACTAAAATGAGTATTCAGTTACCGTCGGTTTAGAGGCCTTGCCCATGTTGTTGACCCATGTCTGCTCGAAGGTCTTCTTGTACTGCTTCGTGGTGGTCTCCACGGTGAAGCTGGTGGAGAATATGTTGCAGAGCTTTGCTTCGTAGCCGTTTCTGCCGCCGCTGACCTTCTTCTCCTCATCGTTGTAATTCGACGAGGACAGCAGGTGACCAAAGATCATCGTGGGAACGTACATCCTTTGCTCTTTGTGCATAGTCACCGGGATGCCCTGGCCGTTGTTCCATATGGACACAACATTCCGCTCCGGATCAATGTCGATCTTGATGGTGTTCCTGGACTTGTCGCGCTGTTTGTTGTCCGCCGCATTTACGAGGATATCGTCGAAGATCTTGTAAAGGCCAGGCACATATGAGATCTCCCTTTGCACCATCCGGGATTTCTCGGTGTCGTACACCCACATCAGCTCCTTGGTGTACTCGACGGATCCGATGTAACGCATGACGCATGAGGATGTGCTCCAGCTGCGACTTCTTCTGATACATCTGTTTGATGGACAGGGCGCCCCCGGCTGACTTGCGGCAGTTCTCCATGATGCTGTATCACAAAACAAAAAAGAGAAATGTGTTTGATGTGTTTTTTTTTTACAAAGTATTATTATTTGTACGTCAAAAAAAAGTCGCTTGTCAAAACTATTTCCCGTTGGAAGTAGTGTTAAAAACAAAACTTTTGTTTGACGTTTTGTTCGAATGGAATATAAATTATACCAACACTTACCAGTGCTCGAAACCATGTTCATGTTGGACAAAAAGTTCGTCAAACAAATTCGACTGTGTACCCAAACTATTTGTAGGTATAGCTTAAGGCGATATTAATTAATCACCGCCGAATCGTTTGCTCAGTATTTTCCTTTCTCTGCGGACGAGAAGAAATGTACAGTGTATACCTAATAACTGATCTTTTAAAAATCTTCTTATTTTGTTTGTTTTAAATTAAGAACACATATATTTAAGAAAACCAAAACCATTTATTTTACGTTTTAAAAAATTTTTAAATAGTCATAAAAACAAAAACAATAAAAAAAGATACAGGGTTTTAACAAAATTATTTATGTCTCAAAATATGTATCTTTGAATATTAATATCATCCAAAAAAAATATGTTATTGGACCTTGGCATCATTTAGTATTAAGTTTATTCGCTTTAGACTAGTCACTGGCAGCTTACGCAGGTGTGATTCGCAAGATCCTGGACCGGCAGCAGCGCTTCTTTTGTGCTAATCATCAACGGGATAAGCTACTCGACTGGGTTCCCCAGCAGCTGGGCAGTCAGCGAGATAGGTGAGGACGGCGAGGATGTGGACGTGGCCGGAACCGAGGCAGGGGACTCCATTAGGGGGGTGTACATCGATACTATCGCGATAATATCGCTCAGAACAAAATATAAAAAAATATGAGTATTCATGCAAAAACGAATATAATAGGGGAATTCCAGCAGCAAAATTTATTTTTTGGAAATAATAAAATACACAACCAAGGTAACCTTAGCCTAAGTGTACATTTTTGTAGTCCTAAAATGCACAGATTTTGGGAACAACAATGTTTCTTTCTTGTAGTTTTTCTAATTTGTAAATATCTGTCCACAGCTTGTCAACGAAACTACCAACTCGAAGGCCAGCGATACTTTTGCAGTCGGCAACACGACGATAAGCAGAGCTGCACTCCCGAGGAGTTCTGCTTGAGTCAGACGCCCTGCTCCCAGCAACAGTTTGAGTCCCTGGATCCGGACAACAAGCTTCAGGCCCTGCAATGCATTATGAACGTAGGTTATTGAAACCATTCCCAAATTTTTTACAACGATCTTTTTTTTTCACAGCAATTCACCGACGACAACCACTTACTGCTTCTCATCTTTACCACTTTAAAGTGCGCCTTCGATGAAGGCGGCTTTGGAGCTGGCCGTCTCTCTTTATCAGGCCACCTGTTACTACGCGAGCTTCAAGAGCTGCCGATTTGAACTGCGCGAAGCCCTCAAACAGCCGCAATTTGCTTATAGTCCAGTCAATCTAGACATTGAAATAACATTAATTCGGACAGAGCCGAAATTTGGTGGAGGCCTTTGGTTTACCCCAAGGAACAAATTAAGAAAAGTCCCCATCGATCCCAGGTGAGCTAATTGAGTTATTCAAGGTCACAGGTGAAAATTTTGACTTCTTTGAGTTTTTCTCAAAAACGGTAAGGTTTATCGAAAAATAAAAACGAGGTAGATCTTGAAATGCTTTACAAAAATGACCCATATGATTTTTTCTGTAGGACCCACCATTTTCCAGATATCGCGCTCGTAAGCATCACGTTATACATAATGAGCACACATACGCCACGTATACAGACAGTGTACGTGGTGATAAGATCAAGTCCACGTCGTTGGTCCTGTGGCAAGCTAAGAGTTGTATTTTTATGTGATCTTGTTAAGGGGGGACATCTGAGTAACTGAAAAAAAAAATCGGATTTTCTGAAATTTTTTTAGCCAAATGAAAAAGCCAATCAAAAATTTGTAAAGTAGGTCTTATAATATTAGATGTGAAGTACAAAATAAAATTTTTTTGGAACAAATCAAAAACAAAATGGCGGCTGTGCAGCATTTTCTCAAAACCCCTTTTATGAGCTGGCCGAGTAGAAAACTCGCACAAATCTTAACCGATCGATCTGAAATTCTGACAGTATATTCGAAACACCTATGTCTATCGACACTCGTAGGATTTTTTTCGATATATTGATTTTTTGCAAAATGGTGAATGATTGAAAAAAAATTATAATTTTCACGAAAAAAACGTCACAAAATTATTGATAAAAAAAAAAGTAAGCAATATATCAAAAAAATCCTACGAGTGTCGATAGACATAGGTATTTTGAATATACTGTCAAAATTTCAGATCGATCGGTTAAGATTTGTGCGAGTTTTCTACTCGGCCAACTCAAAAAAAGTGGTTTCGAGAAAAACGCGTTTAAACACAAAAGGTTCCATGGGATATACCTGTGAGGCATCGCCGCAGAATTGAAAATTTCGACACTTAGACACTTTTGCCGGACTCTGTCTTTTGGTATGTTATTTTTAAGACCATAAAGAATTATTTAAGCGAATAAAAAATTTTTCGATTTTTAAAAAAAGTTACTCAGATGTCCCCCTTAATAATAAATATATTGAATATGTGAATACAAACATTTTATTACATAACATTATTTTCATCGAAATTTCTTCGAGAGTTCAAAAATCGGTAAAAAAAGGCCTATAGTTTCAGAAAGTTTGTGTTTGTCGAACTCTTGCAGACAAACTAATTGCCGCATCCACGATCAGTTAGGCAGTGTTGAAGATTTATTTGTAAGAAGTAAAAATTGGTATAATGCACAAAAATCGGCCGGCTACAACCCGAGATATACGAGAAACTTGTAAAGGCCATACACTGTGTGTACACGTGTGTGTGTATACGTGGCGTATGTGTGCTCATTAGGTATAATGTGATGCTTACAAGCGCGATATCTGGAAATATCATATGGATCATTTTTGTAGAGCATTTCAAGATCTAAAACTTTCCTCGTTTATATTTTTCGATAAACCTTACCGTGTTTGAGAAAAACTCAAAGAAGTCAAAATTTTTACCTGTGACCTTGAATAACTCAATTAGCTCACCTGGGATCGATGGGAACTTTTCACAATTTGTTCCTTGGGGTAAACCAAAGGCCTCCACCAAATTTCGGCTCTGTCCGAATTAATGTTATTTTAATGTCTAGATTGACTGGACTATAAGCAAATTGCGGCTGTTTGAGGGCTTCGCGCAGTTCAAATCGGCAGCTTTGACATCGTAGTCCGACTTGAAGGGCTCCTCGCAGCGCAGTAAGCGTAGCTGCATCAGGACGTAGTTGAGCACGCGGGTCTCCTGCTTTGTCTTTAGGGCGTAGTAACAGGTGGCCTGATAAAGAGAGACGGCCAGCTCCAAAGCCGCCTTCGATGACTGCGACAAATGTGCGCACTTTAAAGTGGTAAAGATGAGAAGCAGTAAGTGGTTGTCGTCGGTGAATTGCTGTGGAAAAACAAAGATCGTTGTAAAAAATTTGGGAATGGTTTCAATAACCTACGTTTATAATGCATTGCAGGGCCTGAAGCTTGTTGTCCGGATCCAGGGACTCAAACTGTTGCTGGGAGCAGGGCGTCTGACTCAAGCAGAACTCCTCGGGAGTGCAGCTCTGCTTATCGTCGTGTTGCCGACTGCAAAAGTATCGCTGGCCTTCGAGTTGGTAGTTTCGTTGACAAGCTGTGGACAGATATTTACAAATTAGAAAAAGTACAAGAAAGAAACATTGTTGTTCCCAAAATCTGTGCATTTTAGGACTACAAAAATGTACACTTAGGCTAAGGTTACCTTGGTTGTGTATTTTATTATTTCCAAAAAATAAATTTTGCTGCTGGAATTCCCCTATTATATTCGTTTTTGCATGAATACTCATATTTTTTATATTTTGTTCTGAGCGATATTATCGCGATAGTATCGATGTACACCCCCCTAATGGAGTCCCCTGCCGCGGTTCCGGCCACGTCCACATCCTCG
The DNA here is from genome assembly GCA_018150695.1 of Drosophila oshimai. Classification (NCBI taxonomy): domain Eukaryota; kingdom Metazoa; phylum Arthropoda; class Insecta; order Diptera; family Drosophilidae; genus Drosophila; species Drosophila oshimai. The sequence goes on from JAECWM010000276.1 coordinate 580,178, forward strand.
TCGTCCTCACCTATCTCGCTGACTGCCCAGCTGCTGGGGAACCCAGTCGAGTAGCTTATCCCGTTGATGATTAGCACAAAAGAAGCGCTGCTGCCGGTCCAGGATCTTGCGAATCACACCTGCGTAAGCTGCCAGTGACTAGTCTAAAGCGAATAAACTTAATACTAAATGATGACAAGGTCCAATAACATATTTGTTTTTGACGATATTAATATTCAAAGATACATATTTTGAGACATAAATAATTTTGTTAAAACCCTGTATCTTTTTTTTATTGTTTTTGTTTTTATGACTATTTAAAAATTTTTTAAAACGTAAAATAAATGGTTTTGGTTTTCTTAAATATATGTGTTCTTAATTTAAAACAAACAAAATAAGAAGATTTTTAAAAGATCAGTTATTAGGTACTATATACACTGTACATTTCTTCTCGTCCGCAGAGAAAAGAAAATACTGAGCAAACGATTCGGCGGTGATTAATTAATATCGCCTTAAGCTATACCTACAAATAGTTTGGGTACACAGTCGAATTTGTTTGACGAACTTTTTGTCCAACATGAACATGGTTTCGAGCACTGGTAAGTGTTGGTATAATTTATATTCCATTCGAACAAAACGTCAAACAAAAGTTTTGTTTTTAACACTACTTCCAACGGGAAATAGTTTTGACAAGCGACTTTATTTTGACGTACAAATAATAATACTTTGTAAAAAAAAACACATCAATCACATTTCTCTTTTTTGTTTTGTGATACAGCATCATGGAGAACTGCCGCAAGTCAGCCGGGGCGCCCTGTCCATCAAACAGATGTATCAGAAGAAGTCGCAGCTGGAGCACATCCTCATGCGTCATGCGTTACATCGGATCCGTCGAGTACACCAAGGAGCTGATGTGGGTGTACGACACCGAGAAATCCCGGATGGTGCAAAGGGAGATCTCATATGTGCCTGGCCTTTACAAGATCTTCGACGATATCCTCGTAAATGCGGCGGACAACAAACAGCGCGACAAGTCCATGAACACCATCAAGATCGACATTGATCCGGAGCGGAATGTTGTGTCCATATGGAACAACGGCCAGGGCATCCCGGTGACTATGCACAAAGAGCAGAAGATGTACGTTCCCACGATGATCTTTGGTCACCTGCTGTCCTCGTCGAATTACAACGATGAGAAGAAGAAGGTCAGCGGCGGCAGAAACGGAAGGAGAGAATAAACGAAAGAGAGGACAGTCTTGCGAGTGATCCCGACCTGAACTGGTGCGTGTTTTATTCCAGTGTTGTGGATACCTCTGATTAAGTAAAACTGACAACTATTTTTAAGGACTGCGTAAGGATATCATCAGGCCAAATTTCTATGAGCTCTTAAAGTTTGTTCCATTGTCCGAATACAATTCTGTGTATCGATGATGTTTTAATTGAAAAAAAATATCAAAATGATATTTGATATATCAGATATTTTTTATATTTTTGTTTCATTTTTTTTTTTTTTTTAATTTTAAGCTGCATAAGCAATAACCACTAAACATTAACCCACATACGCCGGGGTGCCACAGAAACCGTCGACGGTTTTGGGGACGGTGTTTTCGGAACTTCGGAAAAAAACTGTCGGTGCTACATAACCGTCTCAAACATGTTGTTCGGACTAGCAATTCGGAAAAAAGACAGGGCTGACTTCCTATTTGTATTTGGCATTTATTAGTTATTTTTTTATAAATTCAAACGAAGTTGTACTTTTTTTGACAAGACAATATCAATGACTAAACAAAACCCTGCACCTAAAACGTAAAAAACTAAATAGTTCAACATTTTAAATTGACCGCCAAAGTAAACAACAGAAGCCACCCCTGTACTAGATGGCTTCTTTCGAGAGGCCGCTACATGAAATCAGCCCCGCAGAGCGAATACTTTTTCGAATTTGGCGTTTTCTAATATAAAAATCAAGAGCACGGTGGCTAGTTTGTTTTCTTATGCTTTCCCCTAGAACTAAACAACATTTAGTCAATAATATTTAAGTTTGTTGAATTCACTAACATTTTCATACAAATTGTTCTTCGTCTTTAAAAACCCAAGCCGATATTTTTTGCCACAATCGGTCACACTTAATTGCAATGCACGAATTTTTTAATTAATTTCACAAGAAATACAACTTATTTTCACGTGAAATTTTGACGCGATAGAGTTACAGCTATAAACGTACAGTTATAAACGTATAGCGTAACATAACAATAATAACAATAAATATTTCGAATATGAAAATTACTGCGAAATTTGGTATTTTCTAATTTCAAGTTGGCATTTTGGTTGTTTTTACGGAATGGCAGAAGCAATTTTTGAGGTGACGGATTTGGAAAGTGATTAATTTAAAATATAAAAGATATAAAGTCCTCCTTGTCTGGAAGGAGAACTGTGGTATTGCCGCGTCTAGCCAGTTCATCAGCTATTTCGTTCCCCTCAATATTTTGGTGCCCTGGCACCCAGATTAGGGATATAACGAACTGCTGTGCCATCTCTTGAAGAGATTTGCGGCAGTTGTTCACTATCGTCGAGTTTGAGGATAGCGCACGAAGTGACTTTATTGCTGCCTGACTGTCTGAGTAAATGTTAATTACTCCGTTTATAAGGCTAGAGTAGCGTAGGCAACTGAGAGCCTCGCTTATGGCGAGGATCTCTGCCTGAAAAACGCTGCAGTGGTCCGGAAGACGGAAATGTATTTTGATACTAAGTTGTTCACAGAAGACCCCTTCTCCAACTCGATTGTCGAGTTTGGAGCCGTCTGTGAAGAAATTTATACAGTCATTTTGTCCAAAGGGGCATGCCGCCCAGTCCTCCCTAGAGGGGAAGACTGTTTTGAACGTTGTAGAGGTGTGTTCTACGGGTGTGCAATAGTCTGTTAATTGCATGTTTGCGCCTTCTGGTAGGATGGATGCGTATTTTTGCCACCAGAAGAATTGGGGATATGCTAGTAATAGCGTTGAGCGCTTCACTAGAATTTGTTCTAAGAGCTCCTGACATGCATAGTTGAGCTACCCTTTGCACCTTGTTGAGTGCCTTGAGTTTGGAACTATACAGCAGCGCTGGCCACCAAATGGATACCCCATACAGGAGGATGGGTCTTACTATGGCGCTGTATAACCAGCTAACTACAGACGGGGACATTCCCCATTTGAGGCCTACTGCCTTTTTGCAGGTGAAGAGTGCAATGTTGGCTTTACGCACTCGTTCCGCTATAGTGAGATTCCAGTTCAGTTTCTTGTCTAGTACAAGCCCCAGGTATTTTGCACTATCGCTAAACTCTAGAACGGAATCATTTAGTTTTGGGGCAGATAACTTAGGGATCTTATACTTCCTGGTGAAGAGAACAAGATCGGTTTTACTTGGGTTTACGTTTAACCCACTTTCAGATGCCCATCTTGACAGTTTTCTTAGTTTGACTGTCATAACGTCACACAGGGTTTGCGGAAATTTTCCCCGCAGCATGACAACCACATTGTCTGCATAAGCAACAATCTTGCATCCCCCATCTTCTATGTCGCGGAGCAGCGTGTTTACTGCTAGGTTCTGCTGACATGCCTGCACAGAGTAGATGCTCCCAGTGAAGAGGTCACTTTTCTGCTCAGTAGCAGCTGTGTGACTAATCTCACCAACTGAGCATCTACTCCAAGGCTCAGCATAGCGTTGGTTATTGCCTTTGAGTCGATGTTATTGAAGGCTCCTTCTATGTCCAAGAAGGCGGCTAGGGTATATTCCTTGTCTTGCAGGGATTTTTCTATACTGGATATGACAGAGTGAAGTGCTGTTTCTGTCGATTTGCCTTTACGGTATGCATGCTGAGATTCAGATAGCAGAGAGGGATTGATTGATGTTCTTAGGTATAGCCCTATCAATCTTTCCAAGGTTTTCAAAAGGAAGGAGGACAGGCTTATTGGCCTGAGATCTTTCGGTGTTGTGTGTGAGGCTTTGCCGGCCTTGGGTATAAATACTACCTTGGACGTTAGCCAAGAAGGGGGAATGTGGCCTAACGCCATGATGTTCGTGAAGATGGCTTTTAGCCAAGGGACAGCAAGATCTTCCCCTTGCTGCAATTGTGCCGGAAATATCCCATCGGGACCTGGAGATTTGTAGGGAGCGAAGCTATTTATAGCCCATTTAATGTTGGATTCAGTAATGATGCCATTCAATACTTTGACCAAGTGGCATGGTTGAGGGTCGCTTGTTTGGGGACCTAAGGTGTTTCCTGGAAAATGCGTATCCAGTAATAGTGTAAGTGTTTCTTCGCTAGAAGAAGTCCATGAGTCGTCCTGTCTCTTGAGATAGCCCAGATTTGAGGATGACTTTGAGAGTACCTTTCGTAATCTTGCGGCTTCTGAAGAGGATTCAATTCCCGAACAGAATTTTCTCCAATCCTCTCTTTGTGCCTGCCTAGTGAGCTTTTTGAATTGAGCTAGACTGTGTTTGTATTCTGACCAGTTCTGTTCACAACTTAGTCTTTTTGCTCTGTTGAAGAGTTTCCTACATTCTACCCTCAGCTTGTCTATTTCTTGTTTCCACCAGGGTGGTCTCCATTTTCCTCTCGGCTTGCTGATAGGACAGGATGCTTTATATGCATTGTTACAGGCTTCAGTGAAGGCTGTCGTGAGTTAAGTGAGATGTTCCTCCGATGGAGGAATCTGCTCTGGAGGAGCTGGTAGGGCCTTAGCCAGTCTGTTTTTGAAGGCTGGCCAGTTGGTTCTGCGGGGGTTTGAGAACGTTACTGGGTCAGGATTGGGCGCACATAATTTTGTGTCGATATATTTGTGATCTGAGAAGGAGTGTTCTTTAGAAACACTCCACCCTATAAGTTGGTCATGCATGAAGTTTGAGGTAAGGGTTAGGTCTATGACCTCCTCCCTGTCCTTGATTACAAAAGTGGGGTCGTTTCCCCTATTGCAGATAAGTAAGTTGGTGGAGAGAAGGTATTTAAAAAGTAACTCACCCCTCTCGTTTGTATTGGTACTGCCCCACATCTCATGGTGGGCATTAGGCCAGTGCCACGATCTTCGCAAACCTTTACAAGTTCCCTCAGCTTGTGACCCGGTATTGGGTCCATGATGCCGTACGCCAGGTACGCTGACACCACACATAGCGACCTTTCCTGGAGCTCCAGACTTATCGCTGTGGTGTCCGCATCGCTGTAATTATAAAGCATAAATGCACTAAGGTGCCTTTTAGCTAAAATACAAGTACGGGTTTTACCTTCTCCTTGAGCTACTAGTAGCTTGTATTTAGGGGTGCTGAGTCCGCATATCCTATTGGATACAATCCAGGGTTCCTGGATCAGCACCAGGTCGGCTTCGTCTCTCGCTAGACGAAGCATGAGGGCAGCGGAGGCTGCTTTACAATGATGGAGGTTTATCTGCACGACTCTCAGAGACATCGTGCAGATTTGCCTCCACCACCGTTTCGTCAGCATCTAGGTCCTCAGCGAAAACTTCGCCCGTGGAGTCAGTACTCCCATGACCCAGCTTGCTAAAGCCCTGGAGAAGGGATGTGTCGGATATCACCGACTCGCAGTCCTCCTCCTCTCTGCCTGGCTCCTCCATCTCGTTGGCCAGCACCTCTTCAACACCAGGCTCGTCCTTCTGCTTGGTGTCCGACTTGTACACCCTGATGCGCACCGAGCTAAAACCGAAGTTAAGCTCTCCGTGCATTGCATCAATGGGTGCAGCGGAGTCCTTATTAAGGATAAGTAACACCTGACGCAAAGGGCCCTGCGTCTCTTCCACCTTTGCCACCTTCCAGTCGGAGGACGGTAGGCTGGGGTTGCATCTTTGCAACATCGCCAGGATCTTCTCCGGCTCCTTAAAGGAGGACGGGACCCATATAACGGCTCTTGGCCTACTCGGGATGTCCTTCCAGTCGACAGCAACCAGCTTGGCACCCGGGTAGACCTCGCCCAGTCTAGATACGGCCGCTTTCAGTAGCTCTGCCGACCTAGCCCCTTCGCACGCATTCACCTTGACGTTACCCTGGTACCATAAAAAGGTTTAAGTATGCTTTAAAATACGCCGCAAATGGTAGAGTTTGCTGTGCCACCGACGGTTATGCGTTGGGTTGAAACGTGGGCGGACTTCGGGAGGAACAATTTCTGTGGCACCCCCAAAAAATACCGGCTTGAGGTTTTAACGACGAACTAGAAGACAATTTGTATGAAAATGTAAGTGACTAAACATTGATTAGTTCTGGGAAAAAGCATAGGAAAACAAAGCAAGACACCGTGCTCTTGTTTTTTAAATTAGAAAACGCCGACTTCGCAAAAGGATTCGCTTTGGGGGACTGCATTTATTTAACAGCCTCTCGTAAGAAGCCATCTAGTACAGGCGTGGCTTCTGTTGTTTAGATTGGCTGCCAATTTAAAATTTTATGTGCGGGGTTTTGTTTAGTTGTTGGTATTGTCTTGCTAAAAAAAGGGATGCTTGTCTTGAATTTATTGAAAAATAGCAAATAAATGCCAAATAAAAAAAATACCTCTGATTAAGTAAAACTGACAACTATTCTTAAGGACTGTATAAGCCTTTCCCAGACTCCTCCCATGTGGGGGGATAGAGGCAAATTAAAAGGCCACATACAACCTTTAGTTGTTAGAAACTGTGTAAGGATATCATCAGGCCAAGTTTCTATGAGCTCTCGAATGTCTTTGTCCGGAATCTTAAAGTTTGTTCCATTGTCCGAATACAATTCTGTGTATCGATGATGTTTTAATTGAAAAAAAATATCAAAATGATATTTGATATATCATAAAAAAAATATCCATATATCAGATATTTTTTATATTTTTGTTTTATTTTTATTTTTTTTTAATTTTAAGCTGCATAAGCAATAACCACTTAACATTAACCTACATACGCCGGGGTGCCACAGAAACCGTCGATGGTTTTAGGTACGGTGTTTTCGGAACTTCGGAAAAAAACCGTCGGTGCTACATAACGTCTCAAACTTGTTGTTCGGACTAGCAATTCGGAAAAAAGTCAGGGCTGACTTCCTGTTTGTATTTGGCATTTATTTGTTATTTTTTTATAAATTCAAGCGAAGTTGTACTTTTTTTTACAAGACAATATCAATGACTAAACAAAACCCTGCACCTAATACGTAACAAACTAGGTTAGGTTAGGTTAGAGCGGCGGCTGACACAAGTTCAGCCCACTTAGGCCATCACTGGCCCATTGTTGTACTATTTTTTACAAGACAATATCAATGACTAAACAAAACCCTGCACCTAAAACGTAACAAACTAGGTTAGGTTAGGTTAGAGCGGCGGCTGACACAAGGTTAGCCCACTTAGGCCATCACTGGCCCATTGTGATACCGCAATGGATCATTTGTACCCTTAAAACCATGAATTTATAAAGAATCCCAGCCCGTTTCTTTAATGAAACCTGCTATTTTCTTCGGGGGAACAGCTGCTAATTAAGCTAGATTGTCAAGAAAATATTCTCCTATATACTTTTTCCTCCGCCTGATAAGGGCCACACAGGAGCAAAAGAAGTGCTCTACTGATTCTACTTCTTCCACGTTTTTGCAGCTTCTGCAGAAGTCGTTGTTTAGGACGTTAAGTCGAGATGCGTGGATGCTCCTACGAGCCAGTGGCCTGTAATTGCTCTAATTACAGCTGTGCACTGTGTGCGATGTAGACTGAAAAGCCTTTTGGTACGTTTGGCATTAACCTTAGGCCATGTTTGGCGACTAATGTTGCTGTGAGTGGTATTGTCCCATGTTTCTTGTTCAAGGGATCTGAAACCCTCCCTTGTCCTGAGCTTAAATGTGGCTAGGGGCATACGGAAGTCCTCCTTGTCTGGAAGGAGAACTGTGGTAGTGCCGCGTCTGGCCAGTTCATCAGCTATTTCGTTCCCCTCAATATTTTGGTGCCCTGGCACCCAGATTAAGGATATAACGAACTGCTGTGCCATCTCTTGAAGAGATTTGCGGCAGTTGTTCATTATCGTCGAGTTTGAGGATAGCGCACGAAGTGACTTTATTGCTGCCTGACTGTCTGAGTAAATGTTAATTACTCCGTTTATAAGGCTAGAGTGGCGTAGGCAACTGAGAGCCTCGCTTATGGCGAGAATCTCTGCCTGAAAAACGCTGCAGTGGTCCGGAAGACGGAAATGTATTTTGATACTAAGTTGTTCGCAGAAGACCCCTTCTGGAGTGTTCCTGGACGTTAAGCAAGCTTTTGATCGTGTTTGGCACAGCGGCTTATTGTTTAAGCTGAAGTCTAAGCTTCCTCCAACTTACTTCAATCTTCTTCGCTCGTTTCTTGTCGGCAGAACGTTCCAGGTGGATGTTAGAGGATCTAGGTCTGCAACTCGGTCTATACTTGCTGGAGTCCCACAAGGAAGTGTGCTGGGTCCTGTGTTGTATACTGTGTACACGTCGGACCTTCCTTCTCCTAGAAGCAGACACATTCTCACAGCAACGTATGCCGATGACACTGCCTTTCTGGCGACGAGTTTTTTCAGACGAGAAGCGACGGACATGTTAAACGAGTTTGAAGCGTGGGCATCGAGGTGGAACATCGCTGTTAATCCTGTCAAGTCCCAACATGCTACTTTTTCGCTGAACAGACTCAATACTTATCGGCTGACATTGGATGGAACTCCTATCAAGCACACTCCTTCAGTCAAATACCTCGGGCTCACTTTGGACCGTCGGCTCACCTGGAAGCCGCATATAGTGGCTACTTGCGCTTCCACTCGTCAAAAAGCCCATAAGATGAGGTGGCTTCTTCGTCCGGGCAGCGGACTTTCTTTGACGGCGAAATCACGGCTTTTTAAAGCTATTTTGATGCCAACGCTTTCCTGGGGCATCAACTTTTGGGGAACTGCATGTAACACATCGATAAAACTCATTGAATCTTGTCAAGCCAAAATTTTAAGACACATGATAAACGCCCCATACTATACAAGAAACACGACTATTTTTCGAGATCTCAAAATTAATCCTGTTTGTACATCTATCACTAACACTGCCACCCGTTACAGAACAAGACTCCTCTCACATACAAACAGACTTGCTCTAATACTATCCAGACCTATGACCAGAAGAAGACTTAAAAGATTGCACCCATCTGACAATTGGATACTTGGACGGCCCGCAAGCGGTAAACTCATTCCAGACATAGACGTATAGACTGCTACACTGCCCGATACTGTGAAGGGCCATATTTTGTATACTACCAGTGAACACCAACATGTGTGAAGGTGAATTGAGTTTCACAAAACACACTAAAATAAAAACGCATATCAAAAAAAAAAAAAAAAAAAGAAGACCCCTCCTCCAACTCGATTGTCGAGTTTGGAGCCGTCTGTGAAGAAATTTATACAGTCATTTTGTCCAAAGGGGCTTGCCGCCCAGTCCTCCCTAGAGGGGAAGACTATTTTGAACGTTGTAGAGGTGTGTTCTACGGGTGTGCAATTGTCTGTTAATTGCATGTTTGCGCCTTCTGGTAGGATGGATGAGTGTCCGTATTAATGGACTGTCCAGCAGTTTGCGTCTCTCAGACGTCGTGCTGTGACAGTGGCAATTTCTTTTGCCACCAGAAGAATTGGGGATATGCTAGTAATAGCGATGAGCGCTTCACTAGAGGTTGTTCTAAGAGCTCCTGTCATGCATAGTTGAGCTACCCTTTGCACCTTGTTGAGTGCCTTGAGTTTGGAACTATACAGCAGCGCTGGCCACCAAATGGATACCCCATACAGGAGGATGGGTCTTACTATGGCGCTGTAAAACCAGCTAACTACAGACGGGGACATTCCCCATTTGAGGCCTACTGCCTTTTTGCAGGTAAAGAGTGCAATGTTGGCTTTACGCACTCTATCCGCTATAGTGAGATTCCAGTTCAGTTTCTTGTCTAGTACAAGCCCCAGGTATTTTGCACTATCGCTAAACTCTAGAACGGAATCATTTAGTTTTGGGGCAGATAACTTAGGGATCTTATACTTCCTGGTGAAGAGAATAAGATCGGTTTTACTTGGGTTTACGTTTAACCCACTTTCAGATGCCCATCTTGACAGTTTTCTTAGTTTGACTGTCATAACGTCACACAGGGTTTGCGGAATTTTTCCCCGCAGCATGACAACCACATTGTCTGCATAAGCAACAATCTTGCATCCCCCATCTTCTATGTCGCGGAGCAGCGTGTTTACTGCTAGGTTCTGCTGACATGCCTGCACAGAGTAGATGCTCCCAGCGAAGAGGTCACTTTTCTGCTCAGTAGCAATTGTGTGACTAATCTCACCAACTGAGCATCTACTCCAAGGCTCAGCGTAGCGTTGGTTATTGCCCTTGAGTCGATGTTATTGAAGGCTCCTTCTATGTCCAAGAAGGTGGCTAAGGTATATTCCTTATTTTGCTATACTGGATATGACAGAATGAAGTGCTGTTTCTGTCGACTTGCCTTTACGGTATGCATGCTGAGATTCAGATAGCAGAGAGGGATCGATTGATGTTCTTAGGTGTAGCCCTATCAATCTTTCCAAGGTTTTCAGAAGGAAGGAGGACAGGCTTATTGGCCTGAGATCCTTCGGTGTTGAGTGTGAGGCTTTGCCGGCCTTGGGTATAAAAACTACTTTGGACGTTAGCCAAGAAGGGGGAATGTGGCCTAACGCCATGATGTTTGTGAAGATGGCTTTTAGCCAAGGGACTGCAAGATCTTCCCCTTGCTGTAATTGTGCCGGGAATATCCCATCGGGACCTGGAGATTTGTAGGGAGCGAAGCTATTTATAGCCCATTTAATGTTGGATTCAGTCATGATGCTGTCCAATTCTTTGACCGGGTGGCATGGTTGTGGGTCGCTTGTTTGGGGACATAAGGGTGGTCTCCATTTGCCTCTCGGCTTGCTGATTGGACAGGATGCTTTATATGCATTGTTACAGGCTTCAGTGAAGGCTGTCGTGAGGTAAGTGAGATGTTCCTCCGATGGAAGGATCTGCTCTGGAGGAGCTGGTAGGGCCTTAGCCAGTCTATTTTTGAAGGCAGGCCAGTTGGTTCTGCGGGGGTTTGAGAACGTTACTGGGTCAGGATTGGGCGCACATAATTTTGTGTCGATATATTTGTGATCTGAGAAGGAGTGTTCTTTAGAAACGCTCCACCCTATAAGGGTTAGGTCTATGACCTCCTCCCTGTCCTTGATTGCAAAAGTGGGGTCGTTTCCCCAATTGAAGATAAGTAAGTTGGTGGAAAGAAGGTATTCAAAAAGTAACTCACCCCTCTCATTTGTGTTGGTACTGACCCACATCTCATGGTGGGCATTTGCGTCGCATCCGATCAGCAGGCCAGTGCCACGATCTTCGCAAACCTTTACGAGTTCCCTCAGCTTGCGACCCGGTATTGGGTACCTACACATAGCGACCTTTTCTGGAGCTCCAGGCTTATCGCTGTAGTGTCCGCATCGCTTTAATTATAAAGCATAAATGCACTAAGGTGCCTTTAAGCTAAAATACAACAAATACTTAACAAACTAAATAGTTCAACATTTTAAATTGACCGCCAAAGTAAACAACAGAAGCCACCCCTGTACTAGATAGCTTCTTTCGAGAGGCCGCTACATGAAATCAGCCCCCAGAGCGAATACTTTTGCGAAATTGGCGTTTTCTTATATAAAAATCATGAGCACGGTGGCTTGCTTTGTTTTCCTATGCTTTCCCTAGAACTAAACAACATTTAGTCAATAATATTTAAATTTGTTGAATTCACTAACATTTTCATACAAATTGTCTTCTTCTTCGTCGTTAAAAACCCAAGCCGATATTTTTTGCCACAATCGGTCACACTTAATTGCAATGCACGAATTGTTTTGTTAATATCACAAGAAATACAACTTATTTTCACTTGAAATTTTGACACGCTAGAGTTATAGTTATAAATATAAGTATAGCGTAACATAACAATAAGAACAATTAATATTTGGTATTTTCTATTTCGAGCAAGTTGGCATTTTGATTGTTTGGACAGAATGGCAGAAGCAATTTTTGAGGTGACGGTTTTGCAAAGTGATTAATTTAAAATATAAAAAGATCAAAACATAAAAAATGTTGTACGCAGATACCACATACTATTCATTACCGTTGTTTTAAAAAGTTTTGATTTATAAAAAGGTTTAAGTATGCTTATTTTATCAAACTGTCGTTTAAAACACGCGGCAATGGTAGTTTTCTGTGCCACCGCCGGTTTCATTCATAATTTTTAGTGGTTTAATAAAAAAAATATATATGTATTTAGATATATTTGTTTAAAAAGGTTAATTTTAATTTACGTAAACTATTAAAACTATGGTTTTCCGGCCTTACATTTCAGATTTACTTTGCACGAAGCTGTGAGACCCTGTTCACGCCAAGTAGGCGCTCATTTTTGAGCGGCAGTGTCGAGCTGCAGCACGTCGCGCAACCCCAAAGTATTTCGATATTCGCATTTATTTCCACGGGGAAAAATTCGCCTCCACTTCATCCAAATTCTACGATCTTGTGCCCAAGCGGTGAAGAAGCCATCCTACTCCAACATTTGGTCCTTCGAACCGGATAATTCGACCAGCAGCTTCGGTGGCTTTAAAACCGCGCAACATAAGTTCCATCAATTACATTATTAAGTGCCGGTCACAAAGTCAGTTTTTCGAACCCCATTTCGTTAAATAGTCTTTGTGATTTTGTCATAATCCAAGTCCGATTATTTCCGACATACGGCATTTAATTCGCACATATTCCAGTTCCTCTTTGTGCGCTTCCATATTCTTCCAATTCCTTTTTGTGCACTTACAAAAATTTACGTTTCCATTTTTGTAAATATTTCTTACATCCAAGTTCCGAAATCCAGTGCTTAGATTCCTAAAAAAGTTTGTGCATATCCGTTTAAATAAACAAACACAAATTTATATATTTTCAAATTCCAAAAGTGTGTGTTTTAATATTTGCCATAAGCCACAGTGAAAGTTACTCCGCTACAATTAAAGGCCTACTTTTTCCTTTCACTGTGTTCCACCGCTTGCATTTGTTTACACATAAAAACTTCAAATACAGTCCGCTTCGCTAATTTCCGCAAACAAATAATTAAATATATTCCAAAGCTAAACATAAATACTTTTTCAAATTCCTACGCCTACTGTTTGACAAACAAACATACGTTATTCTCTGCAATTCCGCTGCTCCAAGTGCAATCACACACCTTCATACTTACATACATACAGACAGATAAACACCGCTGCAGCTCCGTCGTCCGATTTGGATGTTTGATACCAATTATCACTACCAACAAACTTATCTTTATTTTTGCCATACAGATCATTTGCTTTCGATAAGTAATTTGTCAGCAAGAGCTCGACAAACAAAAAATTTGTGAATTTTTCGTTTTTTTCACCATATCTTAAACACTCGAAGAAAAGTCGATGAAAACAATGGTATGAAATAAAGTTTTTGTATTCACATACACAATCAATATGTTATTAACAAATCCACATCAAAATATCACTCTTAGCTTGCCCCAGGACCAACGACGAGGACGTGGTGATAGGATGGTCCCATTTTTTTTTAATTTTTTTTTTTTGTTTTTAGTATTTTTTAATATTTTTTTTTAAGCTTTTTTTTTTTATTAGTTTATATATTTTTTTTGTATTTTGAATTTTATTATTTTGTATTTTAAAAAACATTTTTTTAATATATTTTTTATTTGTAATTTTTTTTTTTTTGCGGCATATTTGAGAATGTGCCGTGTCCGTTGAACGGCCTGCTCTATATGCAGGCTGCGTGTGTTGCAGGGGACAGTCTCTGTTGTATACCAAATGTTTCATGCCAGTCATGAAAGTTGAAAATACTTTAATAAAATGTTTAATTTGCATACAATTTCTCAACGTCCTACAAAGACCATAGCTGCGTTGTTATCGGTTCATTGTCTGTGGTATGTCAGCACTGCAATGCACTGAAGTTTCGATTGGAAGCTCCCGGCTTATGCTGCGCAGGTGGCAAGGTAAAATTGCCGGTTTTAACTCATCCACCAGAGCCATTGTATTCGCTTCTATATGGAAATACAAGCAAATCAAACCATTTCCTGTTGCACGCACAAAAATATAACGGATGTTTTCAAATGACGTCATTTGGAGCAGAGGTTGTTCAACAACCATGCTACAATCCGAGTTATAAGGTAATAGCGTCACTCTTTTATCAACATGAGCAACTATAATTTTTCACGAAATTGCATCACAAAATTCAGATTCAAGGGCAAATTCACCATCGAGCGGGCGCTTTGTTACCACCACCAAACAAAGATCATAAATTCCTTCAGATCTATTTCGTTGGTGATTCGGCAGTTGAACTTAATCAGCGTTGTGCAATTTTCACTGCAACTAAACGTGAAATAATGCAACAATTGCAAAATCTTCTTCATGAGTGTAATGAATTGGTCAGATTGTTCAAAACAGCTTTGGATACAATGCATTCTGACGACCACAAAATCATTATCAGAGCAGATAAAAGACCAGCAGGAAGCCATTCAAGACAATTCAATGCGCCCACTATCAATGAAGTCGCAGTGGTGATTGTTGGCGAGAATGTGGAATCACGCGATATTGTTCTCAAGCGTCGGGATGATGGACAATTGCAACGCGTTTATGAGACTCATCGGTCATATGATGCACTTCAATATCCGTTGATGTTCTGTCGTGGAGAAGGTGGCTATCACTTCAACTTAAAGATGGTCAATCCAACGACAGGTTTGTTTAATCACTTCTTTTTCATTCTGCACGTAATTGGGCTCCATTTTTATATATATAGATAAAGAAATGCAGTGTTTGACTATTACCCTGGGGTTATATAATGGCGTCGAATTAGGGCGAGACAAAGTTCGCCGGGTCCGCTAGTAGTTAATAAATTTCGCAAAAAGATTCTAACCTGCGTTCCAAAATTACCGGTCCAAAAAACTAAATAACATTTTCTCCGTCCACTACACGCAGTCTTTTGGGTAAACTTTGTCAAATTCATACAAACAGTGCTGCCTTTGACTTGGATGCAATCGCTTTAACCGAAACCTGGCTTAATTCTTCCGTCTCCGATTATGAAATTTTTATTCATAAGTTCACCACCAATAGAAGGGACCGTCCCTCTTTTGCGGGTGGGGTCCTTATTACCGTTCTTATATTGATCTTACAATTCCTTCTAGATTTACACGCACGTTTCGACCTTTGCGCTTACCAATATGTAGGTCTAACTATGCTCAACATGAACCTTTTGGTGTTCTTTGTAATAATGACAATATCTTATCTGATATCCTGTCCCCTTGAGGTAACTTAAAGTTCTTTACCGTGTAAAATTTACAATTATCTAAATTCTAACATGTAACTTTTTTGTTATTGTATACTGCATTTAAAGCCTCATTATTAGTTCTATTGTTTAAGTCTAAGTTAGCAGTCAATTGCTAATAAACAAAAAAATAAAGTATGTCGATTCAAAGGTGAGTATGATGGTTTCGAAATATCAACTCCGTGGCTTGACTCCGGGCTATTACTAACGTTATAGTATAATTGGTGCTGAATAAAACACTTCGATGTTCACGGAACACAAATGATTTATTTCCGACTTCAAGTGGACTGTTATTACTACTTTTCTGTTTTTTCCTACGCTGTAGTCTTAATACTAACACTAAAAATTAAAAGATGTTTTGTGCCTTCTCTGCGACACTACAATTCCCAACTGGTAACCCAGCACCGAGCAGTGGTAAAGTCAGCAAAAATAGTTCTGATGAGATGTCTAGCAAACATCGAAACAGCGCCGTAGGCTATAAGCTTTGCTTCTTGTCTTTGACAAGAACTTTGGGTGTGTGGCATAAAAAGCCGGTATTAGATTTATATTATATAATATAATATAGTTAAATATTTTTAAAATAACTAAAAATTCTCGCAAAAGTGCGACGCAGCGCCAGAAAAATACCAAATTAATGTAGAAAAATGTACTGTTCAACAATACAAAAAGAATTTAAAAAAACTATATAACGGCTGCTATGCGTTCATCAACATCCCGGGCCGCCCTAAAACATGGTTTCTGAATTAGGTAGTACTGCTAACTTAGTAATGGGACGAGTCATCTCTCCGGTGGCCGTCTTAAGCTTAACGGCGTAAACAAATCCATCTGGTCCAGAACGAGCTTTCAGTACACGGGCTAGAATCCAAGCTGCTGGTGGAAGACTGTAGTCCTTGACAAGTTCCACATTGTCAATTGAGATGTTACGTACCTTGTTGTTGCACTTGTGACGCTGCTGGAAGGATGTTAAATATTCCTGATGCCAGCACTTGCAAAATCCTTGTTATATTGCTTGCAAGTGCTGCCAATAGTCCAGGCGATTGATTGGCAAATGAGAAAGATGACCCTATGGAATGGTTGTGAAAGGGCGACCAACTAGAAAGTGGGCTGGAGACAGGTATGTCAAGTATGTGTCTGGTGTGTAGCATAGCGGTCGCGAGTTCACAACCGCACTTATATGAACAATTAGAGTTTGCATTTGTTTGAAGGTTAATGTCGTCTTTCCAACAACGCGACGAAGGTGCAGTTTTACTTTCCTCCCCATTTTATTCCTTCGTTGGCCATTGATTGGGTTACGGTGTGTTGATGCTTCTGCAAAGATAGGAGTTGCTGCATCTCATCTAGGGCCCGTTTGGCACCAACAAAATTCGTTCCGTAGTCGCTAAAGATCTCGGAACATTTACCTCTAAGGGACATAAATCGGCGAAGACATGCCAGGAAGGTGTCTGTGCTCAGGTCGGTGGCCAATTCCAGGTGTATGGCTGCTGTTACTAGGCACACAAACAGACATATAGCCCTAAGTATTTCGTGGATTGCGTCCTCTCCTTTTCTTGAATATAAATGGTCCAGCGTAGTCACAATCTGAGTGCTGAAAGGGAAGTGCCTGTGTTATGCGGATGCCTGGTAGATCGGTCATGAACTAGTGCGCTTTGTGATTACGTTGGCGAAAGCATTTAATGCAGTTGTGGACCACATTACTTATTAGATTACGCGCTCCAAAAATACAATGTTTTTGACGCATAATGACAAATAGTGCTGAAACGCCTGGGATAAGGTTTGATACGTGTTCGTGTTCCAAAATCATTGTTGTGATGCTGTGCGATTTGGGAAGCAGTACAGGATGTTTGAAATCAGCTGGTTGCGAATTGCTCAGCCGTCCACCAACTCGTAGAAGGCCATCTTTGCATACGAGTTTGAGAGTTTGTTCAGCTGAGAGCAGCTTCGAAGTGGTTTGTTCTCCAGCAGTAGGTTTCGATCCTCCTTAAAACATTCCTGAGCTCATTGTAGCCAAGGAATGCGAGCAGCCTGAATCTCTTCAAATGGAAAAAGGGCAATGCGAACCAGTTTTGGCCAGGACGAGATGCGATGCACCAGTGCCTTGAACGGTGAAACTGGGTCGTCTTACTGCGTTGTCAGTGCGGTGGTCTTAACTTCTTCTTTGCCAAACTTTTCTGAAAGGGAAGACAGGAATTTGGTAGAGCTCAACTTTACCGCAAGTTTCTCTGAGTCTTGCAGCCATGATGGTACCATCCACCAAAGGTCGTGATTGAGCAGTTCTGCAGCCAGCATGCCTCGCGTGGCGCAGTCAACGGTATTTTCATTGGTGTTTACATTATGCCATGCATTGCGCGGTATAGCATCGAGTATATCTGAAGTTCTATTTGCAACGAATGTTTTCAGCTTCGATGGTTGCAGTGACAGCCAAGCCATAACTATTGTTGAGTCAATGTTCTCATGTTGTAGAGCAGCCTTGGTCGACAATATGATTAGGCACAGTAGCAAAGCGCCACACAGTTCGAGATGCGGTAGTGATTGCTGCTTCAGCGGAGCAACTCTGGTTTTTCCTGCGATGGGTGAAAGAGAAACGGTGGCATTTGCATGCACCAATCTGCTGTAGACGAGTGCAAAGTATGCCTTGATGAAGGCATCTGAAAACCCATGCAGTTCGATGTGATCCTCTCTGGTGTCAACAAACTGTGCTATCGAAGTTCTTTAAGTACATCGTGATCGTTCCGGCATTATTTTACCATTCACCAATTTTTGGAGGAAGTTCCGTATCCCAGCCGAGATCAAATAGCCACAATTCTTGAAACAGAATTTTAAACTGCCCCACCACTGGCGACAGAATACCTAGCGGATCAAAGAGGCGAAAGGCAATCGCTGTACGATAACGTAGCATGTTCTGGATCCCAGTGGATGCCAAGAACCTTTTCTGTAGAATTACTTCCCTTGCAAGAGTTCCGTCAAAAATTTTAGAAAAATTGCGTGAAGAATTGTAGACCCATTTGCCAAGCTCAACTGAAGCTGAATCAACTCATCCCGCTTGCAAATCGTCTGAATCGTGCGAGTGTTTCTTGTAGGGGAAAGTCGGGTAAAGCGGGCTACCTAACTGTTTTTGGGTTAAAGAAATAATTTCAAAAATGAATTAACCGCAAATTTTATTTCAACTTTTAAAATGAAGCCTGGGGAACATAATACTGAACCGCTTTGGTCAAAAATTTTTCTAAGTATAATT
Organism: Drosophila oshimai; assembly: GCA_018150695.1. NCBI lineage: Eukaryota > Metazoa > Arthropoda > Insecta > Diptera > Drosophilidae > Drosophila > Drosophila oshimai. The sequence continues at coordinate 598,731 of JAECWM010000276.1, forward strand.
ATAGTGATTTTTCTAAAAAAGTTCCAAGTAGCCCGCTTTGCCCGACTGGTCGGGTAAAGCGGGCTACCTGTCCTAAATCGTACGGAAACGTATTTGTTGCGGAACATGTCTACTAATTCTGGTTTTTTAGTGGATTCTAATTACAAATACATACAAAACGTTTTATTTTTGTCGGCGATATCCATTACTTTCCTTTAAGTTTTTTAGCACGCGTTTTTGATGTTTTCGAAGAGGTTTTCGATTTCTTCGAAAGTGTCTCGATTTGTTTTTGTATTTTTGCCATTTAAATCGCATTTAAAAATTATTTCCAAATATTGATGATACTTTGTATCTTGATTTGTAATTTGGATGTTGAATTTCTACGTCGAAAACACTGAAAAACGTTGAATTAAAAGTAGCCCGCTTTACCCGACCGAGAACTAGCCCACTTTACCCAACTCGGACATTATTTATTTAACTCATATTTTTTCGATAACTACATAACCTTTTTCTGAGGTTAAGCACTTAAAATACGCGTAAGACACTGGAGTAATAGAAAAGTTACTTACTTGGCAGAAAAAGTAAGGCGAAATATGTCAATATTCAATTACACTTCACCAAAACATCGGTGCTGCGACCTTACATTAACCATGTCAGGGATTTACTTGATAATAAACGTGAAAAACAAAATGTGACCGTCCATAATAACACTAATGGGTTATTAATGAAGAGTTAATTAGCTCGGTTGATAGGTGGCATCACTAGTAATTGAAATATCGAAGGTAGCCCGCTTTACCCGCCGGCCCGCTTTACCCAACTCTCCCCTAGTGTATCTGAAAATTGCTGATTCGGATCTTTGAACGGAAGCTCGACGGTGTAACGCCCCTTGGAGTCCCAAGTGTGTGTCTTTATAAAGTTTTGCTCGTGGTTGACATCCTCCAGCTCCCAAAAGCGTCGAAGCGATGCGTCAGTTATAGCCTGCCAGTTTTATAAACAACTAGCGGACCCAGATGCACTTCGTTGCAACCTGCACTTTTAATGCAGAGTGTGCTATTTGTAAACCATCAGTAGCAGCGATTCCCGAAGAAGAAAGTACCAATCCAATTTTTCGATCCGATCGATCACCGACTTCATACTGTACAGCTTGCATGATGGTACTTGATATTGAACGATTTCAGCATTGCTATCAAGCCATATAACTGCCTTTATTCACATAATTGCAAATGTGTTTAATCGACTTCACAGAATTACAGTACTCAACACTTATGTGAGCCTCTCTTTTGCCATTCAATAAAATACATCCAGCGCACCTCAATGTCGATGGTAATATTGTAAACGGTCGATATCATTATCATTGCCATCTTGCAAGTGCATCTTGCAAGTGTAGGGGAGAAGTGGGGGTTGTGTGCATAGTTTTGTTTTTGTCTTATAATTACCGAACTAGTGCATATTATTTGGACATATGGGTATCTGTGTAAAGCTAGAGACCTAAACTAACTAATTATGAAGAAACATACTTGATTTCGTCATGCGAAAAATTTCATATGGACTTTTGTAAAACCGTAATTTTCAGCTAAAATTTTTTTAGGGGGGTTGTGGGCACCCTGGGAAAAAATGCTGCAAATGGAAAAATATGGAAAAAACCGCAACCAATATCAACATAACGACAATTTATTTATTTCAAAGACTACATAGGCGTTATTCGTCGTCGGAAACACAATTTTGACATGTGTAATGACTGGCCCGCATGTCAACACATTTCAGACGAAAAGCTCGATCGCAAAATTACAAATCTTGGTGATAATTCCTCTCAGCGGGAGAGGATCCTTTTGCAAGAGCCTAAGATTTCTACAAGAATGTTCTAGAGGGTTCCAAACAAATTTTGAAAACAATTTTGCATGAAATTGTAGGTTATAAAAAAATTTGCCAAGAAAAAACGGGTGCCCACAACCCCCCAATTTTGGTGCCCACAACCAACTTTAGCAGACATTTTAAGAAGTAATTAAAAAATGTGTTTGCATAAATTTTTGGTTCAAATCGATATTGTTCCATTTAGTATAATACTTTGACTAAATAAAAATGCATTACACTTACCTTCTTAATCGATTCACTTTAATTAATACACTATTGAAAATCTTTGAAAAAAACTTCACCACCTTTTCCAAGCACAAAAAAACCAATTCGGTAATTTCAAAAAGCAAACGCGTTCGTTTACTTTGATATTTGGCATAAATCATACATAAGGTAATTGCTTGCGAATGACATTACCAAAAAAAGTCAATCTTCATTTTGTGAAAAGATACGTAGGGGTGCCCACAACCCCCCCATGCCCACAACCCCCACTTCTCCCCTAAATATACGAATGATAGATCAAAACGGTGAAGTATATATGAATTAAATTTAATATATATTTATTTCAAAACAAGATGACATGATTTTAATTTTCTGATAATGTATTCATCATAGGTCGTGACGTAGAAAAAACGGTTCGCCCACAAGAAGACAACTTTATTATGCGATGTGGCAAACTTTTCCACCAATACGCTGTTGACATGTATGCGAAAATTGAAACAGAACGACTTAATGACTGTCGATTCAATCAAGCCAAATTGCGATCGGAAGAATACATGGGTGGGTTGGTGCCCACCCCTACGTATCTTTTCACAAAATGAAGATTGACTTTTTTTGGTAATGTCATTCGCAAGCAATTACCTTATGTATGATTTATGCCAAATATCAAAGTAAACGAACGCGTTTGCTTTTTAAAATGAACGAATTGGTTTTTTTTGTGCTTGGAAAAGGTGGTGAAGTTTTTTTCAAAGATTTTCAAAAGGTTATTAATTAAAGTGAATCGATTAAGAAGGTAAGTGTAATGCATTTTTATTTAGTCAAAGTATTATACTAAATGGAACAATATCGATTTGAACCAACAAATTTATGCAAACACATTTTTTAATTACTTCTTAAAATGTCTGCTAAAGTTGGTTGTGGGCACCAAAATTAGGGGGGTTGTGGGCACCCGTTTTTTCTTGGCAAATTTTTTTATAACCTACAATTTCTTGTAAAATTGTTTTCAAAATTTGTTTGGAACCCTCTAGAACATTCTTGTAGAAATCTTAGGCTCTTGGAAAAGGATCCTCTCTCGCTGAGAGGGATTATCACCAAGATTTGTAATTTTGCGATCGAGCTTTTCGTCTGAAATGTGTTGACATGCGGGCCAGTCATTATACATGTAAAAATTGTGTTTCCGACGATTAATAACGCCTATGTAGTCTTTGAAATAAATAAATTGTCGTTATGTTGATATTGGTTGCGGTTTTTTTCCATATTTTTCCATTTGCAGCATTTTTTCCCAAGGTGCCCACAACCCCCCCAAAAAAAATTTTAGCTGCAAATTACGGTTTTACAAAAGACCATATGAAATTTTTTCGCATGACGAAATCAAGTATGTTTCTTCATAATCAGTTAGTTTAGGTATCTAGCTTTACACAGATAACCATATGTCCAAATAATATGCACTAGTTCGGTAATTATAAGCCAAAAACAAAACTATGCCCACAACCCCCACTTCTCCCCTACTTATTCAAAAACTTACTCTTATGGGATTTCCTCCAAAATTGTTACTGTGGTTACATTCTTATCTCACAAATCGCTCTCAGAAGGTGAAATACAACGATATAACTTCAAAAATCATAGCTGTTACTTCCGGTGTACCTCAAGGTAGTCATTTAGGACCCTTACTATTTGGCCTGCTGATTAATGACTTACCTCAAGTTATTAAGTCCGCAACTGTTTTAATGTTCGCTGACGATGTCAAACTGTGTTTGTCCATGTCATTACCTGATTCTTGTTCTCGTCTTCAACTCGATCTTGACAATTTACAGACTTGGTGTAAACTCAATAATTTATATCTTAATTATTCTAAGTGTAACTTCATGACATTTTATCGTAGTAATCCGTCTTTGTATTCGTATTCAATTGTCAAAAATGTCCTTCAGCGTATTTCTTCTGTTCAAGACCTGGGTGTTTTATTTGACCATAAACTCTGTTTTAATGATCACATATCGCTAATATCAAATAAAGCTAGGAGCCTTTTAGCCTTCATGAAGCGTTGGTCAAAAGAGTTTGACGACCCTTATACAACAAAACTTTTATATGTATCCCTTGTTCGTCCATCGATGGAGTATTGTTCGTGTATTTGGTCACCACAGACGGTAACTTGTCAAAATATGTTGGAGTCCGTTCAAAAGCAGTTTTTGTTATTTGCGCTAAGAGGTTTTAACTGGGACGCTGGCCGTCGGTTGCCATCTTATATTGCCAGATTGCGATTACTAGACTTGCCCACCCTGATCAACCGGAGAACTTGTCACGGTGTAATGTTTATTCATAAATTAATAAATGGTGATGTCGACTCCTCCTTTCTCCTTAGTTCCCTAAACTGGAATGTACCGTGCAGGACAATTCGCCGTTATCGGCCCCTGTCTCTGCCCTTGTGCAGGTCAAATTTTGCCCTTCATGACCCTTTCCGTGTTCTTTGTCATAATTATAATGTTCTAAGTCATGTCTTGTTGTATGAAGTCTCTTCAGTGTCGAATTATAATAAGATATTATTGTTATTTTCTTCAAGCTAGTAATTCTATGTGCCTACCACTCGATGTGAGCAGGGGCATATCGTTAAAAATCTCCCCTAATGTGGTTTGGTCTTAGAATTATAATATTATTGTATTATAATGATTACAAGCAGCTCATTGCTTAATTAACACAAAATATCGCAAAAAAAAAATATCGCAAAAATGTCCTGCAGGAAAACAACCATGGAACGAGAGATCGTAAATCTTTGCAGCGACAGCGACGCGACTCCGCCCCGAGCGCCGTCACCGAAGGCCGCTCCGCCCCGAGATCCGCGCTTGCACCCCGGGACAACTTACACGCGCCGAACCCAGGCAACACCACCGCATGCCCGGCCAGCCCGTGAGTCAGACGAAGACGACGGGGGTAGCCGAAGCTCTAGCCGTCCTGCCAGCCCACGAAGCGCAGCATCCCCGGAGGCGCACGTGGAGGATGCCAGAGACAACGAAGACGACGGGGGTAGCCGAAGTTCTAGCCGTTCTGCCAGCCCACGAAACGCATCATCCCCGGAAGCGTACGTGGAGGTCGACAGCGACGAGACCGAATTCAATGACGAGGGGGCCACTGGTGGCCACGACGACAGGACCGGCTACGGAGGCGTTCCGCACCAGTACTTTAAGAGCACCGAGCGATACGTAGTCCGACATGGTCAATGGCGACAGTTGCTCAGAGTGGAGTACACCTCGTGCTGGATACGAATGCCATTCCATCCAACCGAAGATCCGACTATCGAGCTCCCGGCCTCACCAGAACCCTACCCTGCTCTCATGGGTCCAGATTCGAGCGATGACGAGGCGGCTGTCGACCTGACGACCCCACTGGATGTCGCTTTCGGCGCGGTGTTGCCCAACAACTACCTAGCCACCAGCCAGCCGCGTCAGTCCGAGCCCGCTCCTGACGCCGCCATCGGCTTGTCGTCCGCCGTCTCCAACGCTGCGTGGGCCGCTGAAACGCCACCCATCATTCCACTGCGTCCGTCGGAGCGCGACCACTCCGCTCCTGACATCGCCCTGGACCTGACGCCCACTACAAAAGGCACGCGGGCTGTTGCTGGAATACCAGCCATGTCAGCAACAATAAGGATGGTCCGGGCAGAGGGAACCTTCTCCGCTCACGACGCCGTCCGTAACCTGGGCCATACCGGATCGTCGGACACGGCTAGCGGGAAGTGTATGGACTGGTCGTCCCAATCCAGTGACTCCGACGAAGGCAATGGGGCTATTTTTCGACGTAGCCGCAGGAGGAAACGGGCCAACTCATCTCGGCAGGAGAATGCGGTAAGCATCATCGAAAGAGCCTTCCGTGACCGAAATTCCTCCCGAGGTTGAGGACATGGTCCTGGACTGGCTACCCGACGATCACGAGCCAGCTGCTCCGGATGTGCAGGGTCGGGATCAACCCCTTGCCGACGTCCGTCTGGATCCTCCTGCGACACTACCGACGGGAAAATCCCCGCCAGTGTTGTAGAGACCATCGAAGCCCGAGCACTACAGGCCCGATCTCGACAGCGCTACCGACTCCAGTACGCCGAGGGGAACTACCGAGTCACCAGCAGGACGAACGGCACCGTTCGGATCCTTTTCGACCCCCCGAAGTAGGAAGGGGGTGTGACGCATCGTTTTGCGATGCACACATTTTAGTTATAATTTCTTTACATTTTTCTACATTATTTTTAAGCTATTCTATAAGTGAAACAACCCCATGAAGTATTCATCTTTGTTAGTTAGGTTTAAGAGGAACATGTGAAGCCTTTTCGGTTACGAGTAATAAATTTAAACCTAAGCGCGCCCTAAACAACGTTGCCATTTACGTCAGCTATCCCGTGTTACCCGATCAACACGCTGACAGATCACCCGTCGCCAGATCACAAGACATCGCCAGATCGCTACGCTCGATATCGAACGACACCATGAGTCGATGACCGACATCACTCGATATTTCGACGAGTGACAACGCAACCATGAGTCGATGACCGACATCGCTCAATATTTCAACGAACGACAACGCGAACATGAGTCGATGACCGACATCGCTCGATATTTCAACGATCGACAACGCGAACATGAGTCGATGACCGACATTACTCGATATTTGGCCGAGTGGCAACCCAGAGAGAGTCGATGTCCGAGATCAATCGAGCTGCTTCTTCCTCTTGGTTTCCGGTACAGCAGAAGGGGCAGACGTGTGCTCCGGAACTTGCAAAAATACTTGGTAAAATAGCAACTCGTGTCTCAAGAACCAACGCGCGGTACAGCCCGCGTGGCTAAAATAATATTAAACGGCAACGATCGACATTGCTCGGCTCTTAGTTTCCGGTACAGCAGCAGGGAGCAGACGCGTGGCCCTAGTGGAACATATTCCCACTTTTCCCTCTCAGATATAGGGTTCGCATAGCCAGGGGTCGTACAGGCACGCGGGAGCACCCCACGCTTTCCCCCCTCCCCTCTGGCCAGCGACGCCAAGCGCGCCATACGTGCGTAGCGTGCGCAACAACCGCGATTTAGCCGATCCAAAAACTCTCGCTCACAATTTCCTTTAAAAGCAAGTCTCCTATAGATTACAAATTTCTTGTAAGGATCTCTGGCACGACTGAAGCATACCCCGGCCAGAGAACTTCGTTACAAGGGAATTTTTAAAAAGGACTCTTTGTGTCCTGCCATTCAGATAACTTAAAATTGATTTATGAGAATATCAATTGGAAACCCTAACAAGTAAAGTTTCCGAACTAAAAGTATGTGCTTTACTAAAGTCAGTGTAAATAACATCTGTTTGCAAGCTACATACTTTTGAAGCCCATTATCACAATTGAGGTAAGCTCTAAAAGGTTCGTAGTTGTTGATCTTCTTTTCATTAATCAGTGGTGATACGGAGATATAGCTACTACAACGGTGCTGCAAATGGGGAGTATTAACATTTTCAAAAAGCTAAGAAATAGCCGACAATTGAGAGATATAACTATCGTGTATCGTACGGCACGATTCGCAAAAAGTCCGAGGAAAAAAGTAGGATCTAATTTGTGCTTACGATATTAGTATAAGTCGTTTTAAGAGCGGCAGAGATTCAGAATTTGAGATTGTAGGATAAAGTCCATTCTAATCAGAACATAATACTCTGAAAGGCTCATGCAAGTCATAGTTAGATCAACAATGGTTTAATATTAAGGGAAGATAATTTCTAGTTAATCTACTTGGCACAAAAAAGTTAAGCCGACCTACCAAGTCGGCGCTGTCAATATCACCACGAATAAGATTATAAATAAAAATAGTACCAAGCATCGTTCTACGGTTAGCTAGGGAGGGTTAATTAATTAAAAGTAATCTTCTAGAATAACCCTTCTGTGATCGGAAGATTTGTATACGTTGTAGAGCGGAAGACACAAATTTGTGCATCGTGTTTGAACCGCGTATATCTTAAAAACCTATATTCAGAAAAATTTGAAATTTTTACTAAATATATATTAACTCAAAATCTTTCAATTTAAAATTTAAATTTTTAAATTAAGCCAACACTAAAAAAAATTTTAAGCTTTACCTTGGAAAAAAAATTGCAGGTGAGATTAATTATGTAAAACTCGCAAACAGATCAAACAATTTAAAAACGTGGTATTTTTCGTTATAGGACTTTTTAATAAGCTTTCCAAAAAGGTCAAATGTGTCATACCTTTCTTTAGAAGAAGTCACTATAAAAGTAGTTCAAAGGTCTAAAAACGTGCAAAAATGTGTGCAGGTAGTTTGTTTTACCATCAAACCTTTTTTGGGTCATTCCAAAAGGAGCTGTCGGCACCTGCACCTGGCGGTCATAAATGATTTGGGTGAATTGTGACCGTTATTTTTATTAGCAAGAGTACCTATAACCACAAATACCCCTTTTTGGACATTTATAGTAATAATTATGGGAATAAAACAATTTATTTTTATAAGAATAATAATATAGAAATAAAAATAATACTAGTTTTCTAGTATATTTGTGGTATTATTAATCAATTTTGTACAAAATAAATCTAATTTTTCAACAATATTGGTTGTTTTTCTTACAGTTTTACCAAAGAAGGATATGACACATTTGACCTTTTTGGAAAGCTTATTAAAAGCCCTATAACGTAGTATATCACGTTTTTCAATTGTTTGATCAGTTTGCGAGTTTTACGTGATTAAACTCACCTGCAAAGTTTTTTTCCAAGCTAAAACTTAAAAAATTTTTTAGTGTAGGCTTAATTTTTAACGTTTTTAAGATATACGCGGTTCAAACACGATGCTCAAAATTGTGTCTTCCGCTCAACAACGTAGTTAAAAAAACTTTTCCCTAATAAAATCCAAGATTACCAACAGTTTTATCTAAAAATCGGGAAACTTGTTTAAAATCGTTGAAGACGAGCTGTCAGAAAATTTCAGATCGACAGCTTTCACACAACCCGAGATATTTACAAGCAAAATCGAAATGGAACAAAAATGTTCCTTCCGCTCACACAAGGGTTAAAAAAACAAATTGCCTGAAAGTATGTTTTATAAATACCCAGAGTTTGACCAACAAGATAAAGCAGTTTAGATATTTATTTAGTGCATTTGTGTGTTACCATGTATTTAATTATCAACTGCCGATCTTAATTAGTACAGGGATCTACAAAATTCCATTTAAATGGCTAATATCATAACAAATTCCAATACTTAGGGTAGAGTGGGGTTAAACAACCAAAGGTTTAAACAACCAATTGCCTTTAACTTTTTTTCAAAAAAGTCGAATCGAAAGACCGCCGATAAAGTAAATAGTGTTGGGTACTACGCAACTTTGGCAAAAGGTTTCGCTATCGCACTTGTGTTATTACCTGAGTTCTGACGAAAGAAAGTGTTCAGGCGTCCTCGCCAAAATATTTTCAGACAACAAAAGTTCGAAATACAACAAATCAGTGAAGTACAAGGAGGAAGGTAAGTGTTTTTTAAAAGTATAACTACATGCTTAATCCAAATCTGTAATTGGTTGTACAAAATTTAAATTGGTTTAAAAGTTATGCGCTTAAAAAAAAAAAAAAACAGCACTTGGGGTTAAATAACCAGTAAAAAACAGGGTAAAAGAACCAATTTTGAAAACATATCTGTAGTGTCTTTACGCGGCTGTACCAATTTACATCTTATTTCTTATTATCCAGAAGGAGGTGGCTGATAGTCTAAATGAGCCTGAACCGGAAACCTTGGAGGAGGAAGAGGAGATTTCATACAATAATGAAACATATGACGATGAGCAAAACTTCAGTGGCCAAAAGAAGCAAGAACAGGCAATGGCGGAAATGGTAAAATCTGCTTAATTAACACAAAATATCGCAAAAAAAAAATATCGCAAAAATGTCCTGCAGGAAAACAACCATGGAACGAGAGATCGTAAATCTTTGCAGCGACAGCGACGCGACTCCGCCCCGAGCGCCGTCACCGAAGGCCGCTCCGCCCCGAGATCCGCGCTTGCACCCCGGGACAACTTACACGCGCCGAACCCAGGCAACACCACCGCATGCCCGGCCGGCCCGTGAATCAGACGAAGACGACGGGGGTAGCCGAAGTTCTAGCCGTTCTGCCAGCCCACGAAGCGCAGCATCCCCGGAGGCGCACGTGGAGGATGCCAGAGACAACGAAGACGACGGGGGGTAGCCGAAGTTCTAGCCGTTCTGCCAGCCCACGAAACGCATCATCCCCGGAAGCGTACGTGGAGGTCGACAGCGACGAGACCGAATTCAATGACGAGGGGGCCACTGGTGGCCACGACGACAGGACCGGCTACGGAGGCGTTCCGCACCAGTACTTTAAGAGCACCGAGCGATACGTAGTCCGACATGGTCAATGGCGACAGTTGCTCAGAGTGGAGTACACCTCGTGCTGGATACGAATGCCATTCCATCCAACCGAAGATCCGACTATCGAGCTCCCGGCCTCACCAGAACCCTACCCTGCTCTCATGGGTCCAGATTCGAGCGATGACGAGGCGGCTGTCGACCTGACGACCCCACTGGATGTCGCTTTCGGCGCGGTGTTGCCCAACAACTACCTAGCCACCAGCCAGCCGCGTCAGTCCGAGCCCGCTCCTGACGCCGCCATCGGCTTGTCGTCCGCCGTCTCCAACGCTGCGTGGGCCGCTGAAACGCCACCCATCATTCCACTGCGTCCGTCGGAGCGCGACCACCTGCTCCTGACATCGCCCTGGACCTGACGCCCACTACAAAAGGCACGCGGGCTGTTGCTGGAATACCAGCCATGTCAGCAACAATAAGGATGGTCCGGGCAGAGGGAACCTTCTCCGCTCACGACGCCGTCCGTAACCTGGGCCATACCGGATCGTCGGACACGGCTAGCGGGAAGTGTATGGACTGGTCGTCCCAATCCAGTGACTCCGACGAAGGCAATGGGGCTATTTTTCGACGTAGCCGCAGGAGGAAACGGGCCAACTCATCTCGGCAGGAGAATGCGGTAAGCATCATCGAAAGAGCCTTCCGTGACCGAAATTCCCCCCGAGGTTGAGGACATGGTCCTGGACTGGCTACCCGACGAAAACGAGCCAGCTGCTCCGGATGCGCAGGGTCGGGATCAACCCCTTGCCGACGTCCGTCTGGATCCTCCAGAGAACTGGACCTGCGACACTCCCGACGGGAAAATCCCCGCCAGTGTCGTAGAGACCATCGAAGCCCGAGCACTACAGGCCCGATCTCGACAGCGCTACCGACTCCAGTACGCCGAGGGGAACTACCGAGTCACCAGCAGGACGAACGGCACCGTTCGGATCCTTTTCGACCCCCGAAGTAGGAAGGGGTGTGACGCATCGTTTTGCGATGCACACATTTTAGTTATAATTTCTCTACATTTTTCTACATTATTTTTAAGCTATTCTATAAGTGAAACAACCCCATGAAGTATTCATCTTTGTTAGTTAGGTTTAAGAGGAACATGTGAAGCCTTTTCGGTTACGAGTAATAAATTTAAACCTAAGCGCGCCCTAAACAACGTTGCCATTTACGTCAGCTATCCCGTGTTACCCGATCAACACGCTGACAGATCACCCGTCGCCAGATCACAAGACATCGCCAGATCGCTACGCTCGATATCGAACGACACCATGAGTCGATGACCGACATCACTCGATATTTCGACGAGTGACAACGCAACCATGAGTCGATGACCGACATCGCTCAATATTTCAACGAACGACAACGCGAACATGAGTCGATGACCGACATCGCTCGATATTTCAACGATCGACAACGCGAACATGAGTCGATGACCGACATTACTCGATATTTGGCCGAGTGGCAACCCAGAGAGAGTCGATGTCCGAGATCAATCGAGCTGCTTCTTCCTCTTGGTTTCCGGTACAGCAGAAGGGGCAGACGTGTGCTCCGGAACTTGCAAAAATACTTGGTAAAATAGCGCGGTACAGCCCGCGTGGCTAAAATAATATTAAACGGCAACGATCGACATTGCTCGGCTCTTAGTTTCCGGTACAGCAGCAGGAAGCAGACGCGTGGCCCTAGTGGAACATATTCCCACTTTTCCCTCTCAGATATAGGGTTCGCATAGCCAGGGGTCGTACAGGCACGCGGGAGCACCCCACGCTTTCCCCCCTCCCCTCTGGCCAGCGACGCCAAGCGCGCCATACGTGCGTAGCGTGCGCAACAACCGCGATTTAGCCGATCCAAAAACTCTCGCTCACAATTTCCTTTAAAAGCAAGTCTCCTATAGATTACAAATTTCTTGTAAGGATCTCTGGCACGACTGAAGCATACCCCGGCCAGAGAACTTCGTTACAAGGGAATTTTTAAAAAGGACTCTTTGTGTCCTGCCATTCAGATAACTTAAAATTGATTTATGAGAATATCAATTGGAAACCCTAACAAGTAAAGTTTCCGAACTAAAAGTATGTGCTTTACTAAAGTCAGTGTAAATAACATCTGTTTGCAAGCTACATACTTTTGAAGCCCATTATCACAATTGAGGTAAGCTCTAAAAGGTTCGTAGTTGTTGATCTTCTTTTCATTAATCAGTGGTGATACGGAGATATAGCTACTACAACGGTGCTGCAAATGGGGAGTATTAACATTTTCAAAAAGCTAAGAAATAGCCGACAATTGAGAGATATAACTATCGTGTATCGTACGGCACGATTCGCAAAAGTCCGAGGAAAAAAGTAGGATCTAATTTGTGCTTACGATATTAGTATAAGTCGTTTTAAGAGCGGCAGAGATTCAGAATTTGAGATTGTAGGATAAAGTCCATTCTAATCAGAACATAATACTCTGAAAGGCTCATGCAAGTCATAGTTAGATCAACAATGGTTTAATATTAAGGGAAGATAATTTCTAGTTAATCTACTTGGCACAAAAAAGTTAAGCCGACCTACCAAGTCGGCGCTGTCAATATCACCACGAATAAGATTATAAATAAAAATAGTACCAAGCATCGTTCTACGGTTAGCTAGGGAGGGTTAATTAATTAAAAGTAATCTTCTAGAATAACCCTTCTGTGATCGGAAGATTTTTATACGTTGTAGAGCGGAAGACACAAATTTGTGCATCGTGTTTGAACCGCGTATATCTTAAAAACCTATATTCAGAAAAATTTGAAATTTTTACTAAATATATATTAACTCAAAATCTTTCAATTTAAAATTTAAATTTTTAAATTAAGCCAACACTAAAAAAAATTTTTAAGCTTTACCTTGGAAAAAAAAATTGCAGGTGAGATTAATTATGTAAAACTCGCAAACAGATCAAACAATTTAAAAACGTGGTATTTTTCGTTATAGGACTTTTAATAAGCTTTCCAAAAAGGTCAAATGTGTCATACCTTTCTTTAGAAGAAGTCACTATAAAAGTAGTTCAAAGGTCTAAAAACGTGCAAAAAATGTGTGCAGGTAGTTTGTTTTACCATCAAACCTTTTTTGGGTCATTCCAAAAGGAGCTGTCGGCACCTGCACCTGGCGGTCATAAATGATTTGGGTGAATTGTGACCGTTATTTTTATTAGCAAGAGTACCTATAACCACAAATACCCCTTTTGGACATTTATAGTAATAATTATGGGAATAAAACAATTTATTTTTATAAGAATAATAATATAGAAATAAAAATAATACTAGTTTTCTAGTATATTTGTGGTATTATTAATCAATTTTGTACAAAATAAATCTAATTTTTCAACAATATTGGTTGTTTTTCTTACAGTTTTACCAAAGAAGGATATGACACATTTGACCTTTTTGGAAAGCTTATTAAAAGCCCTATAACGTAGTATATCACGTTTTTCAATTGTTTGATCAGTTTGCGAGTTTTACGTGATTAAACTCACCTGCAAAGTTTTTTTCCAAGCTAAAACTTAAAAAAATTTTTTAGTGTAGGCTTAATTTTTAACGTTTTTAAGATATACGCGGTTCAAACACGATGCTCAAAATTGTGTCTTCCGCTCAACAACGTAGTTAAAAAACTTTTCCTAATAAAATCCAAGATTACCAACAGTTTTATCTAAAAATCGGGAAACTTGTTTAAAATCGTTGAAGACGAGCTGTCAGAAAATTTCAGATCGACAGCTTTCACACAACCCGAGATATTTACAAGCAAAATCGAAATGGAACACAAATGTTCCTTCCGCTCACACAAGGGTTAAAAAAACAAATTGCCTGAAAGTATGTTTTATAAATACCCAGAGTTTGACCAACAAGATAAAGCAGTTTAGATATTTATTTAGTGCATTTGTGTGTTACCATGTATTTAATTATCAACTGCCGATCTTAATTAGTACAGGGATCTACAAAATTCCATTTAAATGGCTAATATCATAACAAATTCCAATACTTAGGGTAGAGTGGGGTTAAACAACCAAAGGTTTAAACAACCAATTGCCTTTAACTTTTTTCAAAAAAGTCGAATCGAAAGACCGCCGATAAAGTAAATAGTGTTGGGTACTACGCAACTTTGGCAAAAGGTTTCGCTATCGCACTTGTGTTATTACCTGAGTTCTGACGAAAGAAAGTGTTCAGGCGTCCTCGCCAAAATATTTTCAGACAACAAAAGTTCGAAATACAACAAATCAGTGAAGTACAAGGAGGAAGGTAAGTGTTTTTTAAAAGTATAACTACATGCTTAATCCAAATCTGTAATTGGATGTACAAAATTTAAATTGGTTTAAAAGTTATGCGCTTAAAAAAAAAAAAACAGCACTTGGGGTTAAATAACCAGTAAAAAACAGGGTAAAAGAACCAATTTTGAAAACATATCTGTAGTGTCTTTACGCGGCTGTACCAATTTACATCTTATTTCTTATTATCCAGAAGGAGGTGGCTGATAGTCTAAATGAGCCTGAACCGGAAACCTTGGAGGAGGAAGAGGAGATTTCATACAATAATGAAACATATGACGATGAGCAAAACTTCAGTGGCCAAAAGAAGCAAGAACAGGCAATGGCGGAAATGGTAAAATCTGAAAAAAAAAAGTTTTGAAGAAATTTTCAAAAGAAACACAAGACACGGCGCCCAGTAAGGAAGATCGTCGCTCAAAGAGAGGTCGACCGAAAAAAGAAGTTCACGCTGCAGAAAATGACGCCAGCGATAAATGAAGTTTCATAAACTCTGTGTTAAAATCTCTGTTACTAAAAAATAAATAAAAACCATTAAAATAACAACGTTGTTCACTCTTATCATAAAAATCAATTTTGGTTTTCTTACCCCAGCAGGTGGAGTACCAAAAAAAAGAACGCGAGTTACAAAAAAAATGTTTGCTGGGAATTGTTGGAATTTTTAAATTATCATCATAAACAAAGTTTTTACAGGGTGCCAAGCCCAAATTGGTTGTTTAACCCCGTTCTACCCTACATATGACTATAGTTGAGCTTCCTTGTAAAAAAACAAATGGCCTGAAAGTAAAGGAAAGGAGCTTAAATATTTGTTTGTTAACTCAGGTGTTGATTTTGTATGCGGGTCTGAATCATGGTTCTCGTCTCTGGTTGTAATTTGTTCCGTGCCGATCGTGATTGACATTCTGGATGTTTGCAATTTGTCTTCTTTAGGGACTAAAAGCTTAATCAGTTTGCAGAAACGACGCTTCCAGTTTGGTAAAGCTTTTATTTATTGAACTGACTGGTTTATCCTGTCAAAACAAAATGCTTTTAGGATGTGCATACAGGCCCGCTCGCGCCCAGATTCGCTTATTTGCACTCTCCGCTCAAGTCCTGGCAGATCCTGAGTGCCCTGCTTACAGCTCCTGTGTGTCCTTATATAGGCTGGCCTTACACCGTTGGTCCTCGGCGTCTCCTTTTCTTGGATCCAAGGTCCAAGCTCACCGTTCAACCTTTCGCCCTCAGGGCACGGCACTTTCGTCTCTCTCTTATCTTTCCCTCGGTTGGCAAAAATCCTATAGCTGAACCCTCCACGAGGGTGCCAACTGGTAATGGTGCTCCAGTGTCCCTCGGGACGGCACCAGCTAAGATCTGGGATTCGTAGACTGGGGCGGAGCTTTCTCCATAGCCATGCCACAGGTTTCTGCGATCTCTTATCATGACTAAGGTGAAGGGCTGGATCAAGGTGTCATGCGACCCGTGCCGATGATCAACCTGGCTGGGGGCCCTTTAAAAATATCCCAGTCGCAAACGGAGCATCCGGATACCTGGCGCCCTCCGGATCAGCTAGCCTTACCTTCCGTAGCGCGGATCTCTGCGGGAGGTGGACCACCCTTTCTCCGCAGCTCGTGGGAACTAATATGGACCAAACGAAAAACAGAAATACAAAAAAGGAGACCGGCACTCCCATAAATCCGGCGAGGACCGAGGGTCCTAAGACAGGGGTTACTGAACCCAAGGTCAAACAAACGACAGGTGGAATGACAGAGCTCACTGGGGCTAAGGTCAACTCCACCCCGGCGAAACAGCCGACTGGGCTCAATCGCCCCCTGGTCAGAGGCAAGGTGGTGACCGCAACCGACACTCCTGTCACCTCGAGCGACCAGCAAGGTGCTACCACAAGCGCAGCTGCAGCTCAGTCGGGTGCGGGGTGAAGGGAAGGTCATCCACAAGCAAGGCCAAGATGGATAGGTACGGGGAGAGGAAATCCGCCGCGGCCATCCTGAAGAGACACGCACACAGTAACATCACCACCCCTCAGCGGAGTGGTTAAAGAAAGTGGATTGGGCTAAGTCTGTGTTGCCCAATTTCGTATTGGAGAGGCCGAAGGAGGAACCTAAAAATCCTAAACGGCAACGCTCCCAGGAAAGCGCGGCTCAAAATGCCCCGAAAAAGATTCGTACGCACGTGCCCGTCGTGCCGTCCAAAAGCTTCGCAGAAATGGCAAAGGACAAGATCCTTCTAGGAGTCCTGGACCAAGGCGATGCTGAGGGAAGAATCCCGAGAAGCCAGTGGAAGTGGGTTGAGGCAGCACTGGCTGTACAATGCTTCGAGGTGCTGGAAGCGGACCCTGGACCGCCACCAATCTGCAAAGATGCAGGGTGGTACCAGGGTAACGTCAAGGTGATGGCGTGCGAAGGGGCTAGGTCGGCAGAGCTACTGAAAGCGGCCGTATCTAGACTGGGTGAGGTCTACCCGGGTGCCAAGCTGGTCGCTGTCGACTGGAAGGACATCCCGAGTAGGCCAAGAGCCGTCATATGGGTCCCGTCCTCCTTCAAGGAGCCGGAGAAGATCCTGGCGATGTTGCAAAGATGCAACCCCAACCTGCCGTCCTCCGACTGGAAGGTGGCAAAGGTGGAAGAGACGCAGGGCCCCTTGCGTCAGGTAATTCTTATCCTTAATAAGGACTCCGCTGCACCCATTGATGCAATGCACGGAGAGCTAAACTTCGGTTTTAGCTCGGTGCGCATCAGGGTGTACAAGTCGGACAACAAGCAGAAGGAAGAGCCTGGTGTTGAAGAGGTGCTGGCCACCGAGATGGAGGAGCCAGGCAGAGAGGAGGAGGACTGCGAGTCGGTGATATCCGAAGCATCCCTTCTCCAGGGTTTCAGCAAGCTGGGTCACGGGAGTACTGACTCCATGAGCGAAGTTTTCGCTGAGGACCTGGACGCTGACGCGACGGTGGTGGAGGCAAATCTGCACGATGTCTCTGAGAGTCGTGCAGATAAACCTCCATCATTGTAAAGCAGCCTCCGCTGCCCTTATGCTTCGTCTAGCTAGAGACGAAGCCGACCTGGTGCTGATCCAGGAGCCCTGGCTTGTATCCAATAGGATATGCGGACTCAGCACCCCTAAATATAAGCTACTCGTAGCTCAAGGAGAAGGTAAAACCCGTACTTGTATTTTAGCTAAAAGGCACCTTAGTGCATTTATGCTTTATAATTACAGCGATGCGGACACCACAGCGATAAGTCTGGAGCTCCAGGAGAGGTCGCTATGTGTGGTGTCAGCGTACCTGGCGTACGACATCATGGACCCAATACCGGGTCACAAGCTGAGGGAACTTGTAAAGGTTTGCGAAGATCGTGGCACTGGCCTATTGATCGGATGCGACGCAAATGCCCACCATGAGATGTGGGGCAGTACCAACACAAATGAGAGGGGTGAGTTACTGACGCCGCCATCGGCTTGTCGTCCGCCGTCTCCAACGCTGCGTGGGCCGCTGAAACGCCACCCATCATTCCACTGCGTCCGTCGGAGCGCGACCACTCCGCTCCTGACATCGCCCTGGACCTGACGCCCACTACAAAAGGCACGCGGGCTGTTGCTGGAATACCAGCCATGTCAGCAACAATAAGGATGGTCCGGGCAGAGGGAACCTTCTCCGCTCACGACGCCGTCCGTAACCTGGGCCATACCGGATCGTCGGACACGGCTAGCGGGAAGTGTATGGACTGGTCGTCCCAATCCAGTGACTCCGACGAAGGCAATGGGGCTATTTTTCGACGTAGCCGCAGGAGGAAACGGGCCAACTCATCTCGGCAGGAGAATGCGGTAAGCATCATCGAAAGAGCCTTCCGTGACCGAAATTCCCCCCGAGGTTGAGGACATGGTCCTGGACTGGCTACCCGACGAAAACGAGCCAGCTGCTCCGGATGCGCAGGGTCGGGATCAACCCCTTGCCGACGTCCGTCTGGATCCTCCAGAGAACTGGACCTGCGACACTCCCGACGGGAAAATCCCCGCCAGTGTCGTAGAGACCATCGAAGCCCGAGCACTACAGGCCCGATCTCGACAGCGCTACCGACTCCAGTACGCCGAGGGGAACTACCGAGTCACCAGCAGGACGAACAGCACCGTTCGGATCCTTTTCGACCCCCCGAAGTAGGAAGGGGGTGTGACGCATCGTTTTGCGATGCACACATTTTAGTTATAATTTCTTTACATTTTTCTACATTATTTTTAAGCTATTCTATAAGTGAAACAACCCCATGAAGTATTCATCTTTGTTAGTTAGGTTTAAGAGGAACATGTGAAGCCTTTTCGGTTACGAGTAATAAATTTAAACCTAAGCGCGCCCTAAACAACGTTGCCATTTACGTCAGCTATCCCGTGTTACCCGATCAACACGCTGACAGATCACCCGTCGCCAGATCACAAGACATCGCCAGATCGCTACGCTCGATATCGAACGACACCATGAGTCGATGACCGACATCACTCGATATTTCGACGAGTGACAACGCAACCATGAGTCGATGACCGACATCGCTCAATATTTCAACGAACGACAACGCGAACATGAGTCGATGACCGACATCGCTCGATATTTCAACGATCGACAACGCGAACATGAGTCGATGACCGACATTACTCGATATTTGGCCGAGTGGCAACCCAGAGAGAGTCGATGTCCGAGATCAATCGAGCTGCTTCTTCCTCTTGGTTTCCGGTACAGCAGAAGGGGCAGACGTGTGCTCCGGAACTTGCAAAAATACTTGGTAAAATAGCAACTCGTGTCTCAAGAACCAACGCGCGGTACAGCCCGCGTGGCTAAAATAATATTAAACGGCAACGATCGACATTGCTCGGCTCTTAGTTTCCGGTACAGCAGCAGGGAGCAGACGCGTGGCCCTAGTGGAACATATTCCCACTTTTCCCTCTCAGATATAGGTTTCGCATAGCCAGGGGTCGTACAGGCACGCGGGAGCACCCCACGCTCTTCCCCCTCCCCTCTGGCCAGCGACGCCGAGCCCGCAATACGTGCGTAGCGTGCGCGACCACCGCGATTTAGCCGATCCAAGAACCCCCGCTCACAATTTCCTTTAAAAGCAAGTCTCCTATAGATTACAAATTTCTTGTAAGGATCTCTGGCACGACTGAGGAAAACCCCGGCCACAGAACTTCGTTACAAGGGAATTTTTAAAAAGGACTCTTTGTGTCCTGCCATTCAGATAACTTAAAATTGATTTATGAGAATATCAATTGGAAACCCTAACAAGTAAAGTTTCCGAACTAAAAGTATGTGCTTTACTAAAGTCAGTGTAAATAACATCTGTTTGCAAGCTACATACTTTTGAAGCCCATTATCACAATTGAGGTAAGCTCTAAAAGGTTCGTAGTTGTTGATCTTCTTTTCATTAATCAGTGGTGATACGGAGATATAGCTACTACAACGGTGCTGCAAATGGGGAGTATTAACATTTTCAAAAAGCTAAGAAATAGCCGACAATTGAGAGATATAACTATCGTGTATCGTACGGCACGATTCGCAAAAGTCCGAGGAAAAAAGTAGGATCTAATTTGTGCTTACGAAATTAGTATAAGTCGTTTTAAGAGCGGCAGAGATTCAGAATTTGAGATTGTAGGATAAAGTCCATTCTAATCAGAACATAATACTCTGAAAGGCTCATGCAAGTCATAGTTAGATCAACAATGGTTTAATATTAAGGGAATATAATTTCTAGTTAATCTACTTGGCACAAAAAGTTAAGCCGACCTACCAAGTCGGCGCTGTCAATATCACCACGAATAAGATTATAAATAAAAATAGTACCAAGCATCGTTCTACGGTTAGCTAGGAGGGTTAATTAATTAAAAGTAATCTTCTAGAATAACCCTTCTGTGATCGGAAGATTTTTATACGTTGTAGAGCGGAAGACACAAATTTGTGCATCGTGTTTGAACCGCGTATATCTTAAAAACCTATATTCAGAAAAATTTGAAATTTTTACTAAATATATATTAACTCAAAATCTTTCAATTTAAAATTTAAATTTTAAAATTAAGCCAACACTAAAAAAATTTTTAAGCTTTACCTTGGAAAAAAAAATTGCAGGTGAGATTAATTATGTAAAACTCGCAAACAGATCAAACAATTTAAAAACGTGGTATTTTTCGTTATAGGACTTTTAATAAGCTTTCCAAAAAGGTCAAATGTGTCATACCTTTCTTTAGAAGAAGTCACTATAAAAGTAGTTCAAAGGTCTAAAACGTGCAAAAAAATGTGTGCAGGTAGTTTGTTTTACCATCAAACCTTTTTTGGGTCATTCCAAAAGGAGCTGTCGGCACCTGCACCTGGCGGTCATAAATGATTTGGGTGAATTGTGACCGTTATTTTTATTAGCAAGAGTACCTATAACCACAAATACCCCTTTTTGGACATTTATAGTAATAATTATGGGAATAAAACAATTTATTTTTATAAGAATAATAATATAGAAATAAAAATAATACTAGTTTTCTAGTATATTTGTGGTATTATTAATCAATTTTGTACAAAATAAATCTAATTTTTCAACAATATTGGTTGTTTTTCTTACAGTTTTACCAAAGAAGGATATGACACATTTGACCTTTTTGGAAAGCTTATTAAAAGCCCTATAACGTAGTATATCACGTTTTTCAATTGTTTGATCAGTTTGCGAGTTTTACGTGATTAAACTCACCTGCAAAGTTTTTTCCAAGCTAAAACTTAAAAAAATTTTTAGTGTAGGCTTAATTTTTAACGTTTTTAAGATATACGCGGTTCAAACACGATGCTCAAAATTGTGTCTTCCGCTCAACAACGTAGTTAAAAAAACTTTTCCTAATAAAATCCAAGATTACCAACAGTTTTATCTAAAAATCGGGAAACTTGTTTAAAATCGTTGAAGACGAGCTGTCAGAAAATTTCAGATCGACAGCTTTCACACAACCCGAGATATTTACAAGCAAAATCGAAATGGAACAAAAATGTTCCTTCCGCTCACACAAGGGTTAAAAAAACAAATTGCCTGAAAGTATGTTTTATAAATACCCAGAGTTTGACCAACAAGATAAAGCAGTTTAGATATTTATTTAGTGCATTTGTGTGTTACCATGTATTTAATTATCAACTGCCGATCTTAATTAGTACAGGGATCTACAAAATTCCATTTAAATGGCTAATATCATAACAAATTCCAATACTTAGGGTAGAGTGGGGTTAAACAACCAAAGGTTTAAACAACCAATTGCCTTTAACTTTTTCAAAAAGTCGAATCGAAAGACCGCCGATAACGTAAATAGTGTTGGGTACTACGCAACTTTGGCAAAAGGTTTCGCTATCGCACTTGTGTTATTACCTGAGTTCTGACGAAAGAAAGTGTTCAGGCGTCCTCGCCAAAATATTTTCAGACAACAAAAGTTTGAAATACAACAAATCAGTGAAGTACAAGGAGGAAGGTAAGTGTTTTTTAAAAGTATAACTACATGCTTAATCCAAATCTGTAATTGGTTGTACAAAATTTAAATTGGTTTAAAAGTTATGCGCTTAAAAAAAAAAAAAAAAACAGCACTTGGGGTTAAATAACCAGTAAAAAACAGGGTAAAAGAACCAATTTTGAAAACATATCTGTAGTGTCTTTACGCGGCTGTACCAATTTACATCTTATTTCTTATTATCCAGAAGGAGGTGGCTGATAGTCTAAATGAGCCTGAACCGGAAACCTTGGAGGAGGAAGAGGAGATTTCATACAATAATGAAACATATGACGATGAGCAAAACTTCAGTGGCCAAAAGAAGCAAGAACAGGCAATGGCGGAAATGGTAAAATCTGAAAAAAAAAGTTTTGAAGAAATTTTCAAAAGAAACACAAGACACGGCGCCCAGTAAGGAAGATCGTCGCTCAAAGAGAGGTCGACCGAAAAAGAAGTTCACGCTGCAGAAAATGACGCCAGCGATAAATGAAGTTTCATAAACTCTGTGTTAAAATCTCTGTTACTAAAAAATAAATAAAAACCATTAAAATAACAACGTTGTTCACTCTTATCATAAAAATCAATTTTGGTTTCTTACCCCAGCAGGTGGAGTACCAAAAAAAAAAGAACGCGAGTTACAAAAAAATGTTTGCTGGGAATTGTTGGAATTTTAAATTATCATCATAAACAAAGTTTTTACAGGGTGCCAAGCCCAAATTGGTTGTTTAACCCCGTTCTACCCTACATATGACTATAGTTGAGCTTCCTTGTAAAAAAAACAAATGGCCTGAAAGTAAAGGAATGGAGCTTAGATATTTGTTTGTTAACTCAGGTGTTGATTTTGTATGCGGGTCTGAATCATGGTTCTCGTCTCTGGTTGTAATTTGTTCCGTGCCGATCGTGATTGACATTCTGGATTCTGTTTGCAATAATTGTCTTCTTTAGGGACTAAAAGCTTAATCAGTTTCGCAGAAACTCCAGTTTGGTCCAGCTTTTATTTATTGAACTGACTGGTTTATCCTGTCAAAACAAATGCTCTGTGCTCGCGCCCAGTTTCGCATTTATCCCCTCCCCCCACATCCCCGGGCAGATCCTGAGTGCCCTGCTTACAGCTCCTGTGTGTCCTTATATAGGCTGGCCTTTACACCCCTTCCCCCCCTCCCCCTTTTTTGGTCCCAAAGCCCCACCCCCCCTTCCCCCCCCCCCCCCCCCAGCTACCCCCCCCCCCCCCCCCCCTCCCCTTTCCCTCCTTTAGCAAAACCCCCTACCCGAACCCCCAACCGGTAATGGTGCTCCAGTGTCCCTCGGGACGGCACCAGCTAAGATCTGGGATTCGTAGACTGGGGCGGAGCTTTCTCCATAGCCATGCCATAGGTTTCTGCGATCTCTTATCATGGCTAAGGTGAAGGGCTGGATCAAGGTGTCATGCGACCCGTGCCGATGATCAACCTGGCTGGGGGCCCTTTAAAAATAGCCCAGTCGCAAACGGAGCATCCGGATACCTGGCGCCCTCCGGATCAGCTAGCCTTACCTTCCGTAGCGCGGATCTCTGCGGGAGGTGGACCACCCTTTCTCCGCAGCTCGTGGGAACTAATATGGACCAAACGAAAAACAAAAATACAAAAAGGAGACCGGCACTCCCATAAATCCGGCGAGGACCGAGGGTCCTAAGACAGGGGTTACTGAACCCAAGGTCAACCAAACGACAGGAGGAATGACAGAGCTCACTGGGGCTAAGGTCAACTCCACCCCGGCGAAACAGCCGACTGGGCTCAATCGCCCCCTGGTCAGAGGCAAGGTGGTGACCGCAACCGACACTCCTGTCACCTCGAGCGACCAGCAAGGTGCTACCACAAGCGCAGCTGCAGCTCAGTCGGGTGCGGGGGTGAAGGGAAGGTCATCCACAAGCAAGGCCAAGATGGATAGGTACGGGGAGAGGAAATCCGCCGCGGCCATCCTGAAGAGACACGCACACAGCAACATCACCACCCCCTCAGCGGAGTGGTTAAAGAAAGTGGATTGGGCTAAGTCTGTGTTGCCCAATTTCGTATTGGAGAGGCCGAAGGAGGAACCTAAAAATCCTAAACGGCAACGCTCCCAGGAAAGCGCGGCTCAAAATGCCCCGAAAAAGATTCGTACGCACGTGCCCGTCGTGCCGTCCAAAAGCTTCGCAGAAATGGCAAAGGACAAGATCCTTCTAGAAGTCCTGGACCAAGGCGATGCTGAGGGGAGAATCCCGAGAAGCCAGTGGAAGTGGGTTGAGGCAGCACTGGCTGTACAATGCTTCGAGGTGCTGGAAGCGGACCCTGGACCGCCACCAATCTGCAAAGATGCAGGGTGGTACCAGGGTAACGTCAAGGTGATGGCGTGCGAAGGGGCTAGGTCGGCAGAGCTACTGAAAGCGGCCGTATCTAGACTGGGTGAGGTCTACCCGGGTGCCAAGCTGGTCGCTGTCGACTGGAGGGACATCCTGAGTAGGCCAAGAGCCGTCATATGGGTCCCGTCCTCCTTCAAGGAGCCGGAGAAGATCCTGGCGATGTTGCAAAGATGCAACCCCAACCTGCCGTCCTCCGACTGGAAGGTGGCAAAGGTGGAAGAGACGCAGGGCCCCTTGCGTCAGGCAATACTTATCCTTAATAAGGACTCCGCTGCACCCATTGATGCAATGCACGGAGAGCTAAACTTCGGTTTTAGCTCGGTGCGCATCAGGGTGTACAAGTCGGACACCAAGCAGAAGGAAGAGCCTGGTGTTGAAGAGGTGCTGGCCACCGAGATGGAGGAGCCAGGCAGAGAGGAGGAGGACTGCGAATCGGTGATATCCGAAGCATCCCTTCTCCAGGGTTTCAGCAAGCTGGGTCACGGGAGTACTGACTCCATGGGCGAAGTTTTCGCTGAGGACCTGGATGCTGACGCGACGGTGGTGGAGGCAAATCAGCACGATGTCACTGAGAGTCGTGCAGATAAACCTTCACCATTGTAAAGCAGCCTCCGCTGCCCTCATGCTTCGTCTAGCGAGAGACGAAGCCGACCTGGTGCTGATCCAGGAACCCTGGATTGTATCCAATAGGATATGCGGACTCAGCACCCCTAAATACAAGCTACTCATAGCTCAAGGAGAAGGTAAAACCCGTACTTGTATTTTAGCTAAAAGGCACCTTAGTGCATTTATGCTTTATAGTTACAGCGATGCGGACACTACAGCGATAAGTCTGGAGCTCCAGGAGAGGTCGCTATGTGTGGTGTCAGCGTACCTGGCGTACGACATCATGGACCCAATACCGGGTCACAAGCTGAGGGAACTTGTAAAGGTTTGCGAAGATCGTGGCACTGGCCTATTGATCGGATGCGACGCAAATGCCCACCATGAGATGTGGGGCAGTACCAACACAAATGAGAGGGGTGAGTTACTTTTTGAATACCTTCTCTCCACCAATTTACTTATCTGCAATAGGGGAAACGACCCCACTTTTGTAATCAAGGACAGGGAGGAGGTCATAGACCTAACCCTAACCTCAAACTTCATGCATGACCAACTTATAGGGTGGAGTGTTTCTAAAGAACACTCCTTCTCAGATCACAAATATATCGACACAAAATTATGTGCGCTCAATCCTGACCCAGTAACGTTCTCAAACCCCCGCAGAACCAACTGGCCATTCTTCAAAAACAGACTGGCTAAGGCCCTACCAGCTCCTCCAGAGCAGATTCCTCCATCGGAGGAACATCTCACTTACCTCACGACAGCCTTCACTGAAGCCTGTAACAATGCATATAAAGCATCCTGTCCAATCAGCAAGCCGAGAGGCAAATGGAGACCACCCTGGTGGAAACAAGAAGTAGACAAGCTGAGGGTAGAATGTAGGAAACTCTTCAATAGAGCAAAAAGACTTAGTTGTGAACAGAACTGGTCAGATTATAAACACAGTCTAGCTCAATTCAAAAAGCTCACTAGGCAGGCACAAAGAGAGGATTGGAGAAAATTCTGTTCGGGAATTGAATCCTCTTCAGAAGCCGCAAGATTACGAAAAGTACTCTCAAAGTCATCCTCACATCTGGGCTATCTCAAGAGACAGGACGACTCATGGACTTCTTCTAGCGAAGAAACACTAACACTATTACTAGATACGCATTTTCCAGGAAACACCTTAGGTCCCCAAACAAGCGACCCCCAACCATGCCACTCGGTCAAAGTATTGGATGGCATCATTTCTGAATCCAATATTAAATGGGCTATAAATAGCTTCGCTCCCTACAAATCTCCAGGTCCCGATGGGATATTTCCGGCACAATTGCAGCAAGGGAAAGATCTTGCTGTCCCTGGGCTAAAAGCCATCTTCACGAACATCATGGCGTTAGGCCATATTCCCCCTTCTTGGCTAACGTCCAAGGTAGTTTTTATACCCAAGGCCGGCAAAGCCTCACACACAACACCGAAGGATCTCAGGCCAATAAGCCTGTCCTCCTTCCTTCTGAAAACCTTGGAAAGATTTATAGGGCTATACCTAAGAACATCAATCAATCCCTCTCTGCTATCTGAATCTCAGCATGCATACCGTAAAGGCAAATCGACAGAAACAGCACTTCACTCTGTCATATCCAGTATAGAAAAATCCCTGCAAGACAAGGAATATACCCTAGCCGCCTTCTTGGACATAGAAGGAGCCTTCAATAACATCGACTCAAGGGCAATAACCAATGCTATGCTGAGCCTTGGAGTAGATGCTCAGTTGGTGAGATTAGTCACACAGCTGCTACTGAGCAGAAAAGTGACCTCTTCGCTGGGAGCATCTACTCTGTGCAGGCATGTCAGCAGAGGTACTCCTCAAGGGGGGTACTTTCTCCGCTTCTATGGAACCTAGCAGTAAACACGCTGCTCCGCGACATAGAAGATGGGGGTTGCAAGATTGTTGCTTATGCAGACGATGTGGTTGTCATGCTGCGGGGAAAATTTCCGCAAACCCTTTGCGACATTATGACAGTCAAACTAAGAAAACTGTCAAGATGGGCATCTGAAAGTGGGTTAAACGTAAACCCAAGTAAAACCGATCTTATTCTCTTCTCCAGGAAGTATAAGATCCCAAAGTTATCTGCCCCAAAACTAAATGATTCCGTTCTAGAGTTTAGCGACAGTGCAAAATACCTGGGGCTTGTACTAGACAAGAAACTGAACTGGAATCTCACTATAGCGGATAGAGTGCGTAAAGCCAACATTGCACTCTTCACCTGCAAAAAGGCAGTAGGCCTCAAATGGGGTATGTCCCCGTCTGTAGTTAGCTGGTTATATGGCACTACCACAGTTCTCCTTCCAGACAAGGAGGACTTCCGTATGCCACTAGCCACTTTTAAGCTCAGGACAAGGGAGGGTTTCAGATCCCTTGTACAAGAAACATGGGATAATACCACTCACAGCAACATTAGTCGCCAAACATGGCCTAAGGTTGACGCCAAACGCACCAAAAGACTTTTCAGTCTACATCGCACACAGTGCACAGCTGTAATTAGCAATTACAGGCCACTGGCTCGTAGATTAACGTTTTCCAGACTTAACGTCCTAAACAACGACTTCTGCAGAAGTCTGCAAAATCGAGGAAGAAGTAGAATCAGTAGAGCAACTTCTGTTTGCCTTATAGAGGAAATCCAGGATTAGGAACAGTAAGGCATGGATCTAAAGGGGCAAGGGGCAGAACGGGATGAAATTAATAATCGTACACGACACTGTCGCGCCATCTATTGAAATTTACATCAACATAGTTTTACATCATATGCGACATTTTGCAAGTGAAACCGGCACAATTATTGCGTCAGCATATTTTTGCAGCATATATGGTGTAAATTCCGGTCGAATTGTAATTTCGAGATTTTGCATATCTAAGAAAGTAGTATGTGTTTATAATTTATAACAGATATTGGGATCATTACAAGATATAATAGTGTTGTTTTAGCTTTACATCGCATATTTATTTTTTCATACCATGCGCTAGTGGTTTTTTTATAAGGGTTTATCAAAAAAGTGTTCCCGGGGGACCAAAACCGGCGTATAACAACGGGGCACAATCTTTTGCAGTAAGCAAACTCAATATTTGATTATGACGATGAAGGCTGTTATTTATGTACTTGTTTTGAAATTTCAATTTATTCGTTTTCGACGACTATTATCACAAATCTGCAGAGCGATTTTTTTAAACAAAAATAAACAACAAAAGTTTTTTTGTTGAATCGCTATTTTATCACTATTTTATCACTTTTTCATATTTTGCAATAAAAAAAAAATTTTACAACAACTGACTGTCTTATTTATTAACAATAAAAACATTTAATGCAAATATTCGCAAATTAAATTAATTTTATAACAAAAAGAAAGAAAAGTGATCCCGTTTTTTACAAGTACAAAAACTTTTTTTTAAGTCAAAAAATATAATTCAATCACATGATTTTTGATGTTGTCTAAAATTTGATTTCATTATAATATGAGTTAATGAAGATTCCTAGAAAAAAAAAAAAAAAAAAAAAACAGTATTTTTTATGTTGAAAAAAAATAACTAAAAATTACCCGTGGTGCCCCATGTTCCCCTATAGGAGAATATTTCCTTGACAATCTAGCTGAATTAGCAGCTGTTCCCCCGAAGAAAATAGCAGGTTTCATTAGAGAAACGGGCTTAGGATTCTTTATAAATTCATGGTTTAAAGGGTACAAAAGATCCATGCGGTATCACAATGGGCCAGTGATGGCCTAGGAGTGGGCTTGACCTTCTGTAATGCCGCCGCTCTAACGCTAACCTAACCATTATCAGTGGATTAAATTTACAATTTTGTTAATTACTCATTTTCGGTAACTGTTGTGGATAGTGAAAATACTTCTCCATTGATATCACACGCTTGACTTCAAAGCTTTAATTTTAGTACGGACATACATTTGTAATGCTAAGATCTTCACCAACAGTTATTACATGCCAGTTTAGGTTTACCTTGAAAATGAAGGTTGCGATATTTGAGCTTCATAATTTTAGTTTTAAATTTGTTGGGCTAAAATTATTTTACCACCTAAGATTATTATCATATGTTGTTCACCATTTCTTATGTTTAAATCCAATTATTACGTTTTCTTCAACTCTACTTATCGTTGGTTTTGATTTACGATCACTTCAAGTTGATACTCCTAATTGTCCCACAAACTAAAATGTTTGATTTAAACTAAGTTGGCTGAAAAACACCTAATTTAGCATTATCAAATAATGAAAGTCCTGTCGTTACAAGGGAGCACTTGAAACATCAAAAATTACTTGTGATTTAAACTTATCTGTTATACAAAAAATTTTCAATGGTAATAATCTTTACTGGTTCAAAAACTAAAATAAAACCAAATGTCCCAACTAGCAAATGACATACGAGCAGTTTGATTTGGAATTTTACGTTTAAATACAAGGAGATCATTACGGCCTCGGGCAATCTGAATCATTGTTAAAAGAATAATTGCTAAAGTTGTTGTTCTTAATTCCTCCGAGCAGTACTTGCCGTTTGAATGACCAATTCACATCATTAATGATTGGATCATTTGGGAGGCAAGACTAAAATTTATTTAAATCAACTTTGTAGAATCCACGACGCTTCTTGTTTGGCATTGTATTAAAAAAATAGCCATCATTGCATCGGATATCCTGATAAATTTTTACAAGATAGGATCTTGTCTGGACGGTGTGTATGACATTACGTGAAAAATATTCAATAAACATAACGCTTACTAGCACCTAATATTGCAACTAAAAAATTGTTATTAATGTTAGTTTAGTAAATAAACTAAATCTAGATTTTTTACCATGAGTTTTATTTTTAATTCAGTGATATAAATCATAATAAACAGGAAAACCAATACCACCAATTACAAATTCAATAATAAAAATTCATTGTCCAAAATAACTCACCGTTTGAAAACCTTTCGCCTAATGAAGTTGTACCAACTGAAGTTGTACCAACAACTAAGGTTGGCAAAAATCCTATAGCTGAACCCTCCACGAGGGTGCCAACTGGTAATGGTGCTCCAGTGTCCCTCGGGACGGCACCAGCTAAGATCTGGGATTCGCAGACTGGGGCGGAGCTTTCTCCATAGCCATGCCACAGGTTTCTGCGATCTCTTATCATGGCTAAGGTGAAGGGCTGGATCAAGGTGTCATGCGACCCGTGCCGATGATCAACCTGGCTGGGGGCCCTTTAAAAATAGCCCAGTCGCAAACGGAGCATCCGGATACCTGGCGCCCTCCGGATCAGCTAGCCTTACCTCCCGTAGCGCGGATCTCTGCGGGAGGTGGACCACCCTTTCTCCGCAGCTCGTGGGATACAAATATGAACCAAACAGAAAAATAAGAAATACAAAAAAGGAGACCGGCACTCCCATAAATCCGGCGAGGACCGAGGGTCCAACGACAGAGGTTACTGAACCCAAGGTCAACCCAACGACAGCTGTGGAGGTATGACAGAGCTCACTGGGGCTAAGGTCAACTCCACCCCGGCGAAACAGCCAACTGGGCTCAATCGCCCCCTGGTCAGAGGCAAGGTGGTGACCGCAACCGACACTCCTGTCACCTCGAGCGACCAGCAAGGTGCTACCACAAGCGCAGCTGCAGCTCAGTCGGGTGCGGGGGTGAAGGGAAGGTCATCCACTAGCAAGGCCAAGATGGACAGGTACGGGGAGAGGAAATCCGCCGCGGCCATCCTTAAGCGACAGGCACACAGCAACATCACCACCCCCTCAGCGGAGTGGTTAAAGAAAGTGGATTGGGATAAGTCTGTGTTGCCCAATTTCGTATTGGAGAGGCCGAAGGAGGAACCTAAAAATCCTAAACGGCAACGCTCCCAGGAAAGTGCGGCTCAAAATGCCCCGAAGAAGATTCGTACGCACGTGCCCGTCGTGCCGTCCAAAAGCTTCGCAGAAATGGCAAAGGACAAGATCCTTCTAGGAGTCCTGGACCAAGGCGACGCTGAGGGCAGAATCCCGAGAAGCCAGTGGAAGTGGGTTGAGGCAGCACTGGCTGTACAATGCTTCGAGGTGCTGGAAGCGGACCCTGGACCCCCACCAATCTGCAAAGATGCAGGGTGGTACCAGGGTAACGTCAAGGTGATGGCGTGCGAAGGGGCTAGGTCGGCAGAGCTACTGAAAGCGGCCGTATCTAGACTGGGTGAGGTCTACCCGGGTGCCAAGCTGGTCGCTGTCGACTGGAAGGACATCCCGAGTAGGCCAAGAGCCGTTATATGGGTCCCGTCCTCCTTTAAGGAGCCGGAGAAGATCCTGGCGATGTTGCAAAGATGCAACCCCAGCCTGCCGTCCTCCGACTGGAAGGTGGCAAAGGTGGAAGAGACGCAGGGCCCTTTGCGTCAGGTGATACTTATCCTAAATAAGGACTCCGCTGCACCCATTGATGCAATGCACGGAGAGCTAAACTTCGGTTTTAGCTCGGTGCGCATCAGGGTGTACAAGTCGGACACCAAGCAGAAGGAAGAGCCTGGTGTTGAAGAGGTGCTGGCCACCGAGATGGAGGAGCCAGGCAGAGAGGAGGAGGACTGCGAGTCGGTGATATCCGAAGCATCCCTTCTCCAGGGCTTCAGCAAGCTGGGTCACGGGAGTACTGACTCCATGAGCGAAGTTTTCGCTGAGGACCTGGACGCTGACGCGACGGTGGTGGAGGCAAATCTGCACGATGTCTCTGAGAGTCGTGCAGATAAACCTCCATCATTGTAAAGCAGCCTCCGCTGCCCTCATGCTTCGTCTAGCGAGAGACGAAGCCGACCTGGTGCTGATCCAGGAACCCTGGATTGTATCCAATAGGATATGCGGACTCAGCACCCCTAAATACAAGCTACTCGTAGCTCAAGGAGAAGGTAAAACCCGTACTTGTATTTTAGCTAAAAGGCACCTTAGTGCATTTATGCTTTATAATTACAGCGATGCGGACACTACAGCGATAAGTCTGGAGCTCCAGGAGAGGTCGCTATGTGTGGTGTCAGCGTACCTGGCGTACGACATCATGGACCCAATACCGGGTCACAAGCTGAGGGAACTTGTAAAGGTTTGCGAAGATCGTGGCACTGGCCTATTGATCGGATGCGACGCAAATGCCCACCATGAGATGTGGGGCAGTACCAACACAAATGAGAGGGGTGAGTTACTTTTTGAATACCTTCTCTCCACCAATTTACTTATCTGCAATAGGGGAAACGACCCCACTTTTGTAATCAAGGACAGGGAGGAGGTCATAGACCTAACCCTAACCTCAAACTTCATGCATGACCAACTTATAGGGTGGAGTGTTTCTAAAGAACACTCCTTCTCAGATCACAAATATATCGACACAAAATTATGTGCGCCCAATCCTGACCCAGTAACGTTCTCAAACCCCCGCAGAACCAACTGGCCAGCCTTCAAAAACAGACTGGCTAAGGCCCTACCAGCTCCTCCAGAGCAGATTCCTCCATCGGAGGAACATCTCACTTACCTCACGACAGCCTTCACTGAAGCCTGTAACAATGCATATAAAGCATCCTGTCCAATCAGCAAGCCGAGAGGCAAATGGAGACCACCCTGGTGGAAACAAGAAATAGACAAGCTGAGGGTAGAATGTAGGAAACTCTTCAATAGAGCAAAAAGACTAAGTTGTGAACAGAACTGGTCAGATTATAAACACAGTCTAGCTCAATTCAAAAAGCTCACTAGGCAGGCACAAAGAGAGGATTGGAGAAAATTCTGTTCGGGAATTGAATCCTCTTCAGAAGCCGCAAGATTACGAAAAGTACTCTCAAAGTCATCCTCAAATCTGGGCTATCTCAAGAGACAGGACGACTCATGGACTTCTTCTAGCGAAGAAACACTAACACTATTACTAGATACGCATTTTCCAGGAAACACCTTAGGTCCCCAAACAAGCGACCCTCAACCATGCCACTCGGTCAAAGTATTGGATGGCATCATGACTGAAACCAACATTAAATGGGCTATAAATAGCTTCGCTCCCTACAAATCTCCAGGTCCCGATGGGATATTTCCGGCACAATTGCAGCAAGGGGAAGATCTTGCTGTCCCTTGGCTAAAAGCCATCTTCACGAACATCATGGCGTTAGGCCATATTCCCCCTTCTTGGCTAACGTCCAAGGTAGTATTTATACCCAAGGCCGGCAAAGCCTCACACACAACACCGAAGGATCTCAGGCCAATAAGCCTGTCCTCATTCCTTCTGAAAACCTTGGAAAGATTGATAGGGCTATACCTAAGAACATCAATCAATCCCTCTCTGCTATCTGAATCTCAGCATGCATACCGTAAAGGCAAATCGACAGAAACAGCACTTCACTCTGTCATATCCAGTATAGAAAAATCCTTGCAAGACAAGGAATATACCCTAGCCGCCTTCTTGGACATAGAAGGAGCCTTCAATAACATCGACTCAAAGGCAATAACCAATGCTATGCTGAGCCTTGGAGTAGATGCTCAGTTGGTGAGATTAGTCACACAGCTGCTACTGAGCAGAAAAGTGACCTCTTCACTGGGAGCATCTACTCTGTGCAGGCATGTCAGCAGAGGTACTCCTCAAGGGGGGTACTCTCTCCGCTTCTATGGAACCTAGCAGTAAACACGCTGCTTCGAGACATAGAAGATGGGGGGTGCAAGATTGTTGCTTATGCAGACGATGTGGTTGTCATGCTGCGGGGAAAATTTCCGCAAACCCTTTGTGACATTATGACAGTCAAACTAAGAAAACTGTCAAGATGGGCATCTGAAAGTGGGTTAAACGTAAACCCAAGTAAAACCGATCTTATTCTCTTCTCCAGGAAGTATAAGATCCCTAAGTTATCTGCCCCAAAACTAAATGATTCCGTTCTAGAGTTTAGCGACAGTGCAAAATACCTGGGGCTTGTACTAGACAAGAAACTGAACTGGAATCTCACTATAGCGGATAGAGTGCGTAAAGCCAACATTGCACTCTTCACCTGCAAAAAGGCAGTAGGCCTCAAATGGGGTATGTCCCCGTCTGTAGTTAGCTGGTTATACAGCGCCATAGTAAGACCCATCCTCCTGTATGGGGTATCCATTTGGTGGCCAGCGCTGCTGCACAGTTCCAAACTCAAGGCACTCAACAAGGTGCAAAGGGTAGCGCAACTATGCATGACAGGAGCTCTTAGAACAACCTCTAGTGAAGCGCTCTACGCTATTACTAGCATATCCCCAATTCTTCTGGTGGCAAAAGAAATCGCCACCATCACAGCAAGACGTCTGAGAGACGCAAACTGCTGGACAATCCGTAAATACGGACACTCATCCATCCTACCAGAAGGCGCAAACATACAATTAACAGATTATTGCACACCCGTAGATTACACCTCTACAACGTTCAAAACAGCCTTCCTCTCTAGGGAGGACTGGGCGGCAAGCCCCTTTGGACAAAATGAATGTATAAATTTCTTCACAGACGGCTCCAAACTCGACAATCGAGTTGGAGGAGGAGTCTTCTGTGAACAACTTAGTATCAAAATACACTTCTGTAGCAGGATTGCTACGTAGTATGTATGTATGTATAAGTGTTTACGTTGTTGTTGTTGCATAAATGAGTTGTTGCTCGCTCTTCTGGTTCTCGCTCTCTCTGGCTCTCTCATCGCTCTCATTGCTCTTAGCGAATAATGAGGGTTGATTGAGATCACGGAACGAGAGCGGAGTCAGTCGAACGCCAGCAGTGATTCCGATCGGAGTTGAAGAACAATTAATAAAGCTATAAAACTGACATTAAACTGTCTTGGTGTTTCACTTAAGGGACACTTTTCATATCCCTACAAAATCAGAAGTGGGCCGATCTCGAGCCAATAACAAAACAAAATGGATTTTAACAATGCATCGATTGCACAATTAAAGAGGTGGTTAAGTGCATTAAAATTATCAACAACTGGAACAAAGCGCGAGCTAATATTGCGGTTGAATAAAATTTCAATGGAAATGTGCAGTTTGCTGGAAACCATGGACAATGATGAAATTCAGCAAAGTTTTGAAGATGAGAATAACGGAGAAGACCGAGACAGCGAGAACAACGAAGGCGAAGACGGAGACAGCGAGAACAACGAAGGCGAAGACGGAGACAGCGAGAATAACGAAGGCGAAAACGGAGGCAAAAACAGCGGCAAAGACAAAGACAACAATAACAGCAAAGGCGGAGGCAAAAACGGCGGCAAAGACGGAGACAAAAATAACAGCAAAGGCGGAGGCAAAAACGGCGGCATAGACGGAGACAGCGAGAATAACGAAGGCGAAGACGGAGGCAAAAACAGCGGCGAAGACGGAGACAGCAATAACAGCAAAGACGAAGGCGACATTAACGAAGAGGACGAAGAAGAGAATGTAGCAAGCGGCAGTAACGGCGCGAAAAGTGGCGTCGTTGGAGATTTTTCGAGAAGAATGAAAAAAGGCAACGTTGCAGACACAAAGGTGGTGGAATCAACAGGCATCGACATGTCGTTGAGTATGGCGGCACAGGTTTTAAGCGACTTTTCGGGAGAAACTTGTGCACGCAAATGGATCACGCAAATGCATAACATTGCAAGCATATATGGAATTAGTGGACATTTTATTAAAATGCTGATGATTAGCAAAATTAAAGGAAAAGTAAACGGTTGGCTGCATTTAAATCCTGAACGTATACTATTACCTTTGGAAGAGTTGACAGCTGAGTTAATCTCAATGTTTGGAGATAAAATTTCGAAAATGGAAGCCAGGCGTCAATTCGAAAATCGTAAATGGATGTCAGGCGAAAGTTTTACAAATTACGTAGATGACAAAGTGATGCTCGCTCAGGGCATTAACATAGATGCAGAGGAAATGTTGAGTCGTATCATCGAGGGTATTCCTAATCAAGGATTGCGTAATCAAGCGCATATTCAATGCTTTGAGGACGTTGGACATATCAAACGGGCATTTGCGGATGTTAAGTTGCCCAAACCTTATGGAGCTAAGCCGGAAGTGACAGCGATGGACGGGAAGAGCAACAAAGACACGCGTTGCTACAATTGCAATGCTAAAGGGCATTGGGCGCAGGAGTGCAGGAAGACAAAACGGGAGAAAGGATCATGTTATGCATGTGGCGAGATGGGGCACTTTGTGGCGCAGTGCTCGAAAAACAAGAGCAAGAACGAGGTCAACAACAATTATGTAAGATACTTTGAAATTTTTTTTATGGAAAACATTATTACCAGATTAATTACAGAATGTCTCATAGATACAGGGAGTCCAATTTCGTTTATTAAAATTTCCAAAGTACCCGAAAATATTTGCAAATCGCCAGTTTTAAGTTCATATCATGGAATAAATAAAAGTTATCTGAAAACTTATGGCAGAATATTATGTTATGTGAAGAAAAATTTAAATAAAGTACATTTTTATTTAGTTGTTGTGGCAAATGAATCTATGAGTCATGATGTAATTCTGGGAAGAGATTTTATGGAATCATGTAATCTAAATTTGAACCTCGACACCTTGAAATTGATTACGGTAGAAAATGTGGAAAATCCTATTGAAGATAAAAATAATGAAAGAGTTAGTAATGATGGTAGTTATGGAAGACAGATAGTTAGTAATGATGGTAGTTATGGAAGACAGATAGTTAGTGATAATGTTAGTTATGAAAGACAGATAGTTAGTGATGATGTTAAGAATGAAAATCAGTTAGTTAGTGAAGAAATAGTTAGTTACAAAAATGAAGTCATTAGGAATGCGAATAGGTTAGAAAAGTTAATGGAGTCTGATATAAATGTAGTGGAAAAGGAATTATTAAATATTAACATCGATGATGAGTCTATAGAATTCAAAATAGGTGATCAAGTGCACTTCAATGTTAGGCAGCAATTTATACAAATGGTAAAACATTGTTATATTAATAAACAAAGACCGAAGGATCCAGAAATTAGGTGTGAAATAAAATTGAGGTTAGAAGACTCTAAACCGTTTAGCAGTTCTCCCAGACGATTAGCTTACACAGAGAAAGAAAAGTTACAGGTTATATTAGACGAATATTTAGAAGAGGGAATTATAAGACCAAGTCAATCAGAATATGCATCGCCAATAGTGTTAGTTAAAAAGAAATCAGGTGACCTGCGATTATGTGTGGATTATAGAAGACTTAATAAGACAATGGCTAAAGATAACTATCCTTTACCTTTAATTGATGATTTATTAGATAGATTGGTAAACAAGACTATATTTTCGAAATTAGACCTTAAACATGGATACTTTCATGTGTTTGTTGACAATGAATCAATTAAATATACTTCATTTATGACACCGTTAGGACAGTTTGAATTTATGCGAATGCCAATGGGCCTGAAAAATGCTCCGGCGGTATTTCAAAGGTTTATTAATACAATTTTTGCAGATATGATCAGAGAAGGAAAAGTTGTGGTATATATGGATGATATCATGATTGCTAGTAAAGAAGTAAATGAACATTTGGATGTACTTAGAGAAGTTTTCGACAGATTAGCAAGAAACAAACTAGAATTAAGAATGGATAAATGTGAGTTTCTACAGGCGAGCGTTCAATATTTAGGCTTTTTGGTGACGAGTAAAGGAATACAAGCAAACGATAAGGGAATTGAAGCCATCAGAGATTTTCCAGTTCCAAATAAAGTTCATGGAGTTAGAAGCTTTCTGGGATTGTGTTCATATTTTAGAAGATTTATAAAAAATTTTTCAATGCTCGCGAAACCATTATATGATCTATTGAAAAAAGATTGCGAATTCGTGTTTGAAGAAAAGGAATTAAGTTGTTTTGAGATGCTCAAGAAAAAGTTGGTTGAAGCCCCAGTACTAGGTTTATATTATTATAAGGATGAGATAGAATTACATACAGATGCGAGTGCTCATGGTTTTGGAGCAGTATTATTACAAAGGAAAGAGGATAAGAAATTACACCCCATATTTTATTTTTCGAAAGCCACAACAAAAGACGAAGCGAAGTATCATAGTTTTGAACTTGAAACGTTAGCCATTATTTATGCATTACGAAGATTCAGAATTTATGTACAAGGTAAACGGTTTAGAATTGTTACTGATTGTAATTCACTCACGTTAACATTAAACAGAATAGAACTTAACCCTCGTATTGCGAGGTGGGCGTTAGAATTGCTTGAGTATGATTTTGAGTTAGTTCATAAATCAGGCAAACTTATGCAACATGTGGATGCTTTAAGTAGAAATACTAATATATGTGTGATAGAAACAGTTAGTTTTGAGGATAATTTAATTTTATGTCAAGCAAAGGATGAACAATTGAAGAAGATTAGAATAAAGTTAGAAAAAGAAGAAGACAAAATATTTGAAATGAGAAATGGAGTTATTTATAGGAAAGCAAATGATGGAAAGTTATTGTTTTGTGTTGCAGCAGAAATGGAAGAAAAGATACTGTACAAATATCACGATGAATTAGGTCACTTAGGAAGAGATAAGGTTATGGAGGCAATTGTTAGAACGTATTGGTTTGCAAATATGAAAGAAAAAGTTGTTAGGCATATTAATAATTGTTTGAGATGTGTGGCGTATTCACCAAAGTCAGGCAAAGGAGAGGGATTATTGCACAGTATTCCAAAAGGAAATGTACCATTTGAGATCATACATATTGATCATTACGGACCAGTCGATAAGGGAAGGTCAAAGAAACATCTTTTTGTTGTTATAGACGGCTTTACCAAATATGTTAGGTTGTATACGACAAAAACGACAAACACAAAGGAGGTAATCATAGCATTGAAAGATTATTTTAGATCATATAGTAGACCGACTTGTATAGTGTCGGACAGGGGCAGCTGTTTTACATCAGAAGATTTTGAAAAATTTATGGAAGAATATAATATTAAACACGTTAAAATAGCGACAGGGTCACCTCAAGCCAATGGGCAGGTGGAAAGAATTAATCGAATAGTGGGACCGATGATAGCAAAATTAGCAGATACAGAAAAAGGACTGCATTGGGATACAGTTATTGAAGAGGTTGAATTTTCATTAAATAATACGCTACAGAGGAGTGTTAATCAAATGCCAAGCAAAATGTTGTTCGGAATCGAACAA
This sequence comes from Drosophila oshimai, assembly GCA_018150695.1. Taxonomy (NCBI): domain Eukaryota; kingdom Metazoa; phylum Arthropoda; class Insecta; order Diptera; family Drosophilidae; genus Drosophila; species Drosophila oshimai. The sequence goes on from JAECWM010000276.1 coordinate 638,006, forward strand.
AAAGGAAAGATTGTTGATGAATTAAGACAAAAGTTAGAAGAATTAGATAATTATGATATTGTTAGGGACTTAGAAGAAATTAGAGAAAAGGGTACAGAAGCTCAAACAAAATTACAGAAAGACAACGAAAGAAGGTACAATGAGAAAAAGAAAGAAAGTTCGGAATACAAAGTAGGTGATTATATAATGGTCAAAAATTTTGATAACGCTGTTGGAGTTGCACGAAAGTTAATACCAAAGCATAAAGGTCCATTTGTAATAGATAAAATTTTAAGATTTGATAGATACTTGATTAAAGATGTTGAAGGGTTCCAATTGTCACGTAAACCATATCAAGGTGTTTGGAGTAGTCAAAATATTAAACATTGGATAGGTCAAAGAAAATAAAGCTGAACATAAATGTAAACTATTGTAAATATATAAATAGTAGTAATTAAGAAAAATGTAAATTATAATCAATTGTAAAATACCGTAAGATCAGGGGATCTTGAAATGTCAGGACGGCCGAATTGTAGCAGGATTGCTACGTAGTATGTATGTATGTATAAGTGTTTACGTTGTTGTTGTTGCATAAATGAGTTGTTGCTCGCTCTTCTGGTTCTCGCTCTCTCTGGCTCTCTCATCGCTCTCATTGCTCTTAGCGAATAAGATCACGGAACGAGAGCGGAGTCAGTCGAACGCCAGCAGTGATTCCGATCGGAGTTGAAGAACAATTAATAAAGCTATAAAACTGACATTAAACTGTCTTGGTGTTTCACTTAAGGGACACTTTTCATATCCCTACACTTCCGTCTTCCGGACCACTGCAGCGTTTTTCAGGCAGAGATTCTCGCCATAAGCGAGGCTCTCAGCTGCCTACGCCACTCTAGCCTGACAAACGGAGTAATTAACATTTACTCAGATAGTCAGGCAGCAATAAAGTCAATTCGTGCGCTATTTTCAAACTCGACGATAGTGAACAACTGCCGCAAATCTCTTCAAGAGATGGCACAGCAGTTCGTTATATCCCTAATCTGGGTGCCAGGGCACCAAAATATTGAGGGGAACGAAATAGCTGATGAACTGGCCAGACGCGGCACTACCACAGTTCTCCTTCCAGACAAGGAGGACTTCCGTATGCCACTAGCCACTTTTAAGCTCAGGACAAGGGAGGGTTTCAGATCCCTTGTACAAGAAACATGGGATAATACCACTCACAGCAACATTAGTCGCCAAACATGGCCTAAGGTTGACGCCAAACGCACCAAAAGACTTTTCAGTCTACATCGCACACAGTGCACAGCTGTAATTAGAGCAATTACAGGCCACTGGCTCGTAGGAGCCCACGCATCCCGACTTAACGTCCTAAACAACGACTTCTGCAGAAGCTGCAAAATCGAGGAAGAAGTAGAATCAGTAGAGCACTTCTTCTGTTCCTGTGTGGCCCTTATCAGGCGCAGGAAAAAGTATATAGGTGAATATTTCCTTGACAATCTAGCTGAATTAGCAGCTGTTCCCCCGAAGAAAATAGCAGGTTTCATTAGAGAAACGGGCTGGGATTCTTTATAAATTCATGGTTTAAAGGGTACAAAAGATCCATGCGGTATCACAATGGGCCAGTGATGGCCTAAGTGGCCATCATAAACAATTGACGTCTCTTCTCATATATTTTCAGTCGCATTAGTTTCATCTTAGGCTTCATCATTCATTCAACATATCAAATCATGGCCAATCATCATGGATTTTATTAGGGAAAAGTTTTTTTAACTACGTTGTTGAGCGGAAGACACAATTTTGTGCATCGTGTTTGAACCGCGTATATCTTAAAAACCTTTATTCAGAAAAATTGAAATTGAAATTTTTACTGAATATGTATTAACTCAAAATATTTAAATTTAAAATTTAAATTTTTAAATTAGTCCTACACTAAAAAAATTTTTAAGTTTTACCTTGGAAAAAAATTGCAGGTGAGATTAATTACGTTAAACTCGCAAACAGATCAAACAATTGAAAAACGTGGTATACTTCGTTATAGGACTTTTAATAAGCTTTCCAAAAAGGTCAAATGTGTAATACCTTTCTTTAGAAGAAGTCACTATAAAAGTAGTTCAAAGGTCTAAAAACGTGCAAAAAATGTATGCAGGTAGTTTGTTTTACCATCAATTCGGCACCTGTATTTGGCGGTCATAAATGATTTGGGTGATTTGTGACCGTTTTTTTTTATTAGCAAGAGTGCTTAAAACCATAAATACCCCTTTTTGGACATTTATAGTAATAATTATGGGATTAAAACAATTTTTTTTATAAGAACAATACTTTTAAAATACAAATAATACTAGTTTTCTAGTATGTTTGTGGTATTATTTGTCCATTTTATTTAAATAAATGTAATTTTTCAACAATAATGGTTGTTTTTCTTATAGTTTTACCAAAAAAGGGTTTGACATATTTGACCAATTCGGAAAGCTTATTAAAAGCCTAAAAACGTAGTATGTCACGTTTTTCAATTGTTTGACTAGTTAGCAAGTTTTTTCAATTAATCTAAACTGCAATCCAGGTAAAACTTTAACATTTTTTTGTGTAAGCTTAAATAAAAATTAAAATATTTAATTTAGTTATTGACAGTTAATCCACTTAAAAATTTTTCTGAATAAAGGTTTTAAGGTATAAGCGGTTCAAACACGACGCACAAAATTGTGTCTTCCGCTCAACAACGTAGTTAAAAAAAACTTTTCCTTAATAAAATCCAAGGTTACCAACAGATGTAACTGGAAATCGGCAAACTTGTTTAGAATCGTTAAAGACGAGCTGTCAGAATTTCAGCTCGATAGCTTTCACACAACCCGAGATATTTACAAGCAAATCTAAATGGAACAAAAATTTACCCAGAGAAATTTATTACCTCAAAATTGCCTGTTATTCAAGGTCATTTGTCCTAAATTGGGCTCCAATGCAGTTATTGCCTAAAAACTAGGCACTATAAATAGCCTAAAATTTAGGTTTTTTATGCAACAGGTAGACTAGGTTTTAAGGCAATGTAAACCCAAATCGATTTTCTTTAGGCAATAAAATATAGCCTTAGTCTCAGGATATATTACCTTGTCCCAAAGTGTTTTTAGGCGATAGAAGCCTGTAGTTTTCCCAATAAAAACACTCCAAACTTGGTTGATTTGATTTAAAATTAGCCTTTATTTTATTATAATTTGTATAGACTAAAATAGCTTGGGTTTAAAATAAGATTTAGAGTTTAAATTATGGATTTGTACAGGGTGGTTTTATTTATAAGTTTAAAAATAAGTTCATTGGTTATTTCATAACTATTATAATGTTTTGTGTACTTTGCCTCCAGTTCTTGATAGAATAACAAAACAAAGATATTTGGTTGTTAAAGAAAATTAAAAAGCCCCGCTTAAAACAGAAGCCATGATTTGTTACATATAAATAGCTTCGTGCTGTAGAAAAATCTTTATCTGGAAAAATATAAGTAACTCTCTTATAATATATTGAGATTTCAAAAGACTTGAGAACTTGCTGAATTCAATTGTTTTTTTTTGAATTATTTAAAATCTTCTTTGCAAAATTAAAAATATATTTGACTGAAATTGAGGAAGTCAAATTTATTTATAATATTTTGCAATATGATTTAAGGTCTCGATGCTTTGATTCAAAAGAGAACGTCCAGAAATATCTTAAAGGTCCGACAGGATAGTGATTTAAAAAGGATGTTTGGGTTTGAGTCTATCATCAAATAGTTCGGTATATTGCATGTTGTGGAAAATTATATGATTTTGCAAGTTGGAAATATCGGTCGGTGTGTATTCAAAAAGACAAAGCAAATCTAAAAGTTCTGACAAGTTAAGAAAAACGTCCATATTTTATTGCCTTGAGGAACCTTATCAGCAATCATAAGGGGAAAGTAGTGAATTAATGTCATCATCTCCTGGGCAGACATTTTTAACTTAAGATTTTTTAAGGTATTACCAATTTCAGTTTCCCCATATTGAAAAGTTTGCTTGCGAATGTGGAATAGCTCTAAGTCAAAACATTTTTCTTTTATAAAATACAAAATAACATGGCAAATATAACAGTTAAAAATGCCCTCAAAAAACGTTATGTAACAAATCTGAAGAATAATGGTCTTAAATTGTCGACTTTATTGAAAATAGAATTTTCACCCACCCCCGACGTTGACACGTCGCATTCTTGACAATCCTGCTCATAGTTTTCTGTAGTCCTCAAAAGAAGTGGATCGGCTAGAAATGAATATTGAGTACCTTCCTTAGACATTCTGCTAAATCTGGAGAAATAATTACATTACAGAAATTATAACAAAGATTCCAAATGTCTCCTTTAAAAAAATTATTTAATGTTTCTTGCTGTGATAAATGTGTAATGAAAATCACAATTAATGGGTCTGGTTGACCTATCAACAGTTAATTTTTGTGCTCGTAGCGTTAATTTAAACCTTTTAAGCTTTTCAATGAGAAAGTGTTCCCAATTACATTTTTTAAAAGGACTTTCACAAAAGTCAATAAGATTTGAAATAGAATTTACAGCTTTTTTATTTCCGTGCACGTTTTTTAATATATCTTTTCTTGATTAAATTTTCTTTAATGCTTTCTTGAAATTCTTTTGCTTATTAGAGCTGAGTTCTCTAAACCTTTCTCGATATCCAATTTATTTTGATTTATTTGCTTAGTATCTGTTTCGTTTAAAACAACGTCTTTATTGGGTTTACTTCACATAAAATAGGGCTTGCCTAATGTCTTGTCATATGTCTTTTTAAAATTTTTACAGTCGAAAGCAATTGTGAAAAATTTTCAAATCCACAAGCAAAAGTACTTGTTTCTTGTATGTGGTTATCAACTTATGTTTAAAATAAAAGCATGCTTTCCATAGCAATGTTATAAGACTTCCAAATGTACGTTGCAGCCATTATGTGTGTGAAAACATAATACAACTAATCTTAGGATATTTATTAAGATCGTTAATAAAAGTCATGAGATTGGCGTGTTTGTCTTCCGGTTTGATCTGGATATCAAAGAATTATTGTTGTTTGAACAACCACACTAGCTTAGATTCTAAAGGATATTTTATGTCTAAACCCATAAAAGCTTTAAAGCAAGCATCTACAGCTGTTAGAATGTTGTCAAACTTGTAAAAAATGTCAGCAAAATAAACATAAAACTCCTTACAATCCAGCGCGGAAGGTCCTATCCCGCAGACGATTGGCCTTTTCTATAAAATCATAATCATAAGATCTCCCACTGTTGCAAAGCTAAAGAAAAACGATTTTCTAGAATCTAATTATATGAATAGTTTAAAACTTTTTGGTTGGATTTACTATAAAGCGTATTTTTTAGTTTTTTTAAACTGTTCATATTATTTTATACTTTTTAGTTTTAATTAGGTAGGTAGGTACTGATAAAAATTGCTTGTTTAAGATAATTTTCAAATTATTATTTATTAACTTTATAGTTTTGGTTTATTTACAAAGCGAATTAACAATAGGTACTTTTTTAATCATATCTTAATTAAAATTAAAAAGGAAATCGGTAAAAATCGTAGCTTTAATGGGGTAAACAAATTTCCTAACTAACAAGTGCAACAAGTCACACATCAAAAATACGAGAAACATTTAAAGCTAGCAACGTTAAATTCCCTAAAATTTCAAGGAATACGAAAAACTTAAAGCTATTCAGCACATGGACTTATTCGCAGAGATCTTTTTGCACTAGTGTGTAAACAACCACCAAAGATGACTTCTTACTCTCTCGCTTGTTCAAAATTTACTCTCTCTTGCTCTCACTTGAAATTTTGCTCTCTGCATTTTGGGCAGCGCTGCCGTTGTGATAGCGTACACTTTTTTCGCTGTTTGACGGCTCTATATATTGAATGCTTAGTGCTTATAGCCATCCACACATGGACTTATGCGCAGAGAGCATTTTGCATTAGTGTACAAACAACCACCAAAGTGACTTCTTACTCTCTCGCTTGTTCAAAATTTACTCTCTCTTACTCTTATTTGAAATTTAGCTCTCTGCGTTTTGGGCAGCGCTGCCGTCGCTGCTCTATATATTGTTTGCTTAGTGGTGTTACGCAGCCAGATAAAAATGGTGACCTTTGTGATACATTTTTTGGAAGTTCCGCAACTGATGGTATTCCGAGCTGTTGGCACGAAAAGCCCATGAATAATCAAAAATATTGCAGCGTTGACAGTCTCTACAAAATTAATAGAAAAAAAGTAGTTTTTCAGTTATAAGAGTCATAACTTGTGACTAACGTACTTTCCGTAGCTTTCTTAAGCGACTCAACAACTTGAATGCTTAAGGACTCATGCAGTTTTTCATGGCCAATCGCAAGACAAGTACTTTTAAAAGATGCAAACTTGTGTTGAAGTAAAGACTCCTACTCTGAAAACTTTTGGTTGAAGTCAAAGCTAATCTACAAAAAATAAATTAAAAATTTAACAAAACCGTTACGAAATTTGTTATTTATTTTACCAATTTAAAACCAAATGTTTGTTTTAAGATAGGCCAATCTTTAAGCAGGTCATTCAGATCCTTTGATCCTGAGAACGATTGCGACCTTACTTTATCGTGCTTTCCCAGTAGGTCAAAACTTCGTCCGCATTCATCTGTATCCATTTAAAATTAATTAAACTTTAAGTAGTTGCTTGAAATTTATTTTTCTATGCTACTTTACCTTCATTGGTCACTTCGATTTTGATGTCATTATAAGCGTCTGAAATGAATGCTCTAGCTTAAGCCAAGGAGTTTCTGTACTTGCTGCACAGCATGCCACCAGCTCTCCTGTTTTTAATCGGCAGATAATATGTCTCCTAAGAATTTCGTTCAAATTTAGTAACTACAGCTTTTTTAAAATAATTAGCAGCTTAATATATTTTTTTAAAATAATTTTCAGCTTAAAACAATTTAAACTTTATACTCAAATATTTTGTTATGCGGTTTAGTGAGCTTAAATATTTTATTTAATTAAACAAGTTAACGAAAACATAAAAAACCATTGTAACGAACTGATTTTTTTTATCTGCTCGCAACTGAATTGTGCGGCTAGCTCAGAAGTTTGTGTGTTCGTCCCACCAAATTTAAAGTAAAACGTGACCACTGACGAGAAAAACGCACAGAGTTCCAGGGTATCTATTCCGATTTATTCGATTATGGCTGTTGGCCACGAGCTCTATAATTATTCTGCCGCTCTCGCTCCTCTAACTCGTCGCCCTGGGCTCGACCGCTGCCCGCCGCAGATGCTCCTCGCAGTCCTCGACGCCTTTCCGCTTGCCCTGCGAGATTCTGTCTCGCCTTGATGCTGGCCCCGGTTACTCACGGGTCGCAGCCTCGTGTGCCTGATCGTCCTGGATGCCCGCGAGGTCCTTGTTTCGCCTTGATGCTGGTCCCGGTTACTCACGGGTGTCAGCCTCGTGTGCCTGATCGTCCTGGGGTCTCTCGAGGTCCTTGCGCCATTTCTCCACTCGTCCTGGCCGCTCTCGATGTCCTTGCCGTGCCTCGTCGCACGTCCTGGGGTTTCTCGAGGTCCTTGCGCCTTCTCTCCACTCGTCCTGGCCGCTTTCGATGTCCTTGCCGTGCCTCGTCGCACGTCCTGGGGTTTCTCGAGCTCCTTGCGCCTTCTTTCCACTCGTCCTGGCCGCTCTCGATGTCCTTGCCGTGCCTCGTCTCACGTCCTGGGGTCTCTCGAGGTTCTTGCGCCTTCTCTCCACTCGTACTGGCCGCTCTCGATGTCCCTGCCGCTCTAGGACTCTCGGTGGTCGGCCTTTGGCTTCCAAAGCATACGCCTTTCGCCTTGTGCTTTGACTCCACGTCCTTCTTAACCATCCACACCTAGATCGCCTCAAGCCCGTAAGTCTCTGGGGCCGATCTGGTTCAAAGATTCGCTTCTTCGAGTTTAGCCTCTTTAACGACGGAACATCCGCACCAGGATCGCCTCAAGCCCGTGAGTCATTGAGGTCGACCGCAGATTCTAGGATTTAATCCTTGTAGTTCCTGATCACTCTTTTTTTGCTGTCTGTTGCTCGTGCTCCTGCTGCTCCCTCTGCACGGGTACTGATCTCTGCTCCTGGGCTGGGCCTCCTTTTATAGGTCGATCTTGTACCGTTAATTCTCGGCGTGTCCTTTTCCTCAGGTCCAAGGTCACTGTTTACCGTAAGTCCTATTTGACCTCTGCGCACGGCACCACACATTTCCAGCATGGTACCGTTATCTCTCGGCGTCTCCTTATGACCGGGTCCAAGGTCCATGTTTTACCGTTGGTTTTCGGCCTCTCCTCATGGCCGGGTCCAAGGTCCATGTTTTACCGTTGGTTATTGGCCTCTTCCTATGGCCGTATCTTTGGCCTGAATTCGCCGCGTATATTGTACCTATGTCTCCCTGGTGTGAACAGCACATTTATTTGTGAGGAATTGTTTAACTCCTCACATTCTCCTCTTTCTTCGGGAACGAAATGAGTCTCGTTCCTTCACTCTGGCATGCATCTTTGGCGTACATTTTCATATTTGGCGTCATCCTTTTGAAATTTTTTTTTTTTAGCTGGTTGGGTACTGTATAGAATTTGATCTCTACCGTTTCCCTCCTTACTTCGGGAAAAATTGTTATCTTACTTCTGAACTTCTTAGAGAGCCTCAATTATGCAGGACTCTCGGGTTTGTTCATTGTTACGTTCTTCCGGGCCCTCAGATGGTTTTTCCGTTTCAGCGCGTTCCATGTTGTCTGTAGGCTGTTGCTTCAACTCGCTGACATGAACTATCCGCTCTTTCTTGCCTCCTTGCCCGCGTATTTTACAGATAACGGGCGACACAAAATCGGTAATTTGGTAAGGTCCGTCATACCTGGGAGCTAATTTTGCGGCAAATCCTTCGGCCGCTTTTGACAGGTGATGCTCCTTGGCCCAGACCACATCGCCTACCACTGAATTCCACTCTCGTCTTCGCAGATTGTAATATCTAGCCTGGTCTTGTGCTGCCTTTTCCATGTTCCTGCGCACGATCTCAAATATTTCTTTTAGTTTTGCAGCGGTTTCATTTGGCGTTTCCACTTCTCTCCCTGTGCCGATTGTTTCTTGGTCGTACAGCGCGTTGGGCAATCGTGGCTCTCGACCTTGCGGATACGCTCGAGTTTACGGCCAACATTATTTCCGGCCACCTCTCATCCCAACATCTCTGATTTTCTCCCGCGAACTGAGCTATCATCGTTTTGACTGTACGGTTGGCTTCTTCTGTCGGGTTCTCCTGTGGCGTATATGGCGCCGTAAATTGTTGCCTGGTTCCCATTTCAGTCAAGAACCTCTTAAAGGCTTTACTGGTGAACTGGACTCCATTGTCCGTAATTATCACTTTCGGGACCCCAAACATCGAGATGATCCGTTCTTTGAACGCCTTCTGTAGAGATTCGGCCGTTGCCGCGCGTAGGGGCACTAGTTCCGTCCACTTTGAAAACCTGTCGATGAGCAACAGCAGCATCTGGTTTCCATGCTTGGATCTGGGTAATGGTCCGCCAAAATCGGCACATACTGTTGCCCTTGGCTCCTCTGGGATCTGGGTCAACATTTTCCCCGCTGGTTTGGCTTGTATTTCATGCATACCTCGCAATTCCTGACGTGGGTTCTGGCATCTCTATGCATCCCGGGCCAGTAATACCTGGCTGCTATCCGTGCTATGGTTTTACGGCTTCCAACGTGTCCTGCGGAAGGTGAGTCGTGGTTTTCCTTTATGACGGCCTCCGTCGCTGCTTTCGGAACGCACAGCTTCCAAGCTGCCACATCTTCGTTTCCTGCTCGGTGGGGAATATGACGGTATACGTTGTCGTCTTCCATCACGTAATCCGGGAACTTTTGTGGCTGGGTTTTTATTTTTCGCGCATGCTGTTGATCCAGTTGCAGCTCTCAACGTTCTCAGCTGGTAAGTCCTTCGCTCTTCGCAACTTCTCGGGCAGCGGCTTTCTTGACAACGCGTCTGCTACTATGTTTAGCTGTCCTTTTCTGTATGATATTTCAAAATCATACTGCTGCAGCTCCAACGCCCATCTAGCGACCCTTCCTGATGGGCTTTCAATACTGTTCAGCCACTTCAGCGCCATGTGGTCGGTCACCACCTTACAATGGTACCCCTCAAGGTATGGGTTCAGCTTCCTTACCGCCCACACAATGGCCAAGCATTCCTTCTCCGTGGTTGAGTAATTCTTCTCTGCTCCGTTAAGTGTTCTGCTTGAGTATGATATCACCTTCTCGCCTTCTTCCGTTGACTGGGCTAAAATGGCACCAATTCCATAGTTGCTAGCGTCTGTTTGTAGCACGAACATTTTGCTGAAGTCAGGACAGCCTTGACTTCTTCGAAGGCTTGCTGGTGTTCCTGTGTCCATACCCATTTTGTGCGCTTGCGAAGCAGGTCGTTGAGTGGCTTGACGATTCGTGCGAAGTGTGACACAAATTTCCGATACCACGATGCGACGCCTAAATATTGCCTAAGCTCGCGAACCGACGTGCGACCGATTACTATGATGTCGTCCTGATATGCGAACGCGTGTGGAGACATTTCTGGACCAATCACCTGAACCAGCGCTCGTTGGAAAGCTGCTGAGGATGAATGTAAGCCAAACGGCATCAACTTCCACTGGAACAGTCCTTTTCCTGGTACCGTGAAGGCCGTGAATTGCCTGCTGCCTTCTTCCAAGGGGATCTGCCAGTACCCATCTTTAAGATCCAGACTGCTTATGAATCGTGCTTCCCTGAGTTGATCCAAGATATAGTTTATCCTGGGCATGGGGTATGCGTCCTCTATCGATTTAGCGTTTATCTGTCTGCAGTCGACACACAGTCTCCACTGGCCGGTTTTCTTTTTCACCATCTGTATGGACTTCTCGAGTGTTCTATGCAGCCCATTCGGAGTAACTCGTCGACTTTCGCATTTATCTCTCCTTGTACCCTCGGGTTCTTTGGGTAGTACCTTTGTTTGATTGGCTTGTCGTCCTTCATTGTTATTCGGTGGACGGCTACGTTGGATGCTCCGCTCATTGTACGGAATTCTGCGAGTTCGATCTCTAGGAATTTCTTGGTGTCATTTTCCTCCAGTGCCTGTTGTACCACTGCTACCGACAACCTTTCCTCTAGCCATCCGTTGTTCCTTTTCCTCTCTGGGATTATCACTGTGTGTCCAGCACACCTTAGCTCGGCTCTGACTCCTGTAAGGAAATTCCATCCCAATACCAGCGAGTCGATTACCCCTGGTAGGATCAGCAGGTTCATGGGCAATCGTTGTTGCCGAACGCGATCTCTACCTCGAGCTGCGTGTTTATCCCGCTGCATCTGCCGTCTGCCAACCTAACTTGCCGTTCGTTCCTTCGTTTGCCAGTGTGTCCGCTAGTTCCTTGCTGATGAAGCTCGCTGTGGCTCCGGTATCTATTGTGGCTTTGTATGGGTTTTTCCCAATAACTACTGCCGCGGACAACTGCTGCTCCTCTTCGATTAATTCGCCAGTTAGTTGTGAGAGACGGCACCGTGCGACCCCTGCTCGCCTCTCTGCGGCTGGGATCGCTGGCCATTTCCCGTTCGTTGGCAGCACTCCGTTGTTGCTAAGCCAACTTTTCCACACGCCCAACAGAACAGCAATCGCTGGTTCCGGCACCCCATAGCCCAGTGTCCGTGCCCGCCGCAGCGGTGGCACGCCTGCTGTGGGTTGACGATATGTGTCGGGTTTCCGTTCACCCCTTGAGCAGGTCCTTGTTGGGTTCTTTGGTAACTGTTCGGCGGTCTCCAAATTGGGTTATTTTGCTGTCTCCACTGCGCAGCACTCGGTGTCATCCATTGGGCATTTTCCGGTGCAACTTGATCGTTTGATTCTTCGCACCTCCTGCATGTGACGTACTCGTCGGCCAGGTTCATCAGCATATTCAGGTCCTCGATCTCGTATGGTCTCTGCGCAATTCGAAGGTTTGGTGTGCAATTGTCCCTGTTTCGGCTCAGCGTTTTCAGTTGCGAGTAACCGAGCGGCCTCATCAGCGTCTGCATGTCGATCATATAGTCCTTTAACGACTCCCGAAAACCCAGCTTCCTTTGCTTCACCTGGTCTGCCAACTTCTCGAAGTATCCTCGGGGCAAAAAGAACGTTTGAAAGCTTTGTAAGAAATCGGCCCATGTTTTCCATAAACAGTTGTTGGAAATGAACCACTTTGTAACAGCTCTGGCATGGCTCGGGGAATCATGTCTATGTCCAAACCGTATGTGTTTGCGGACCATTCGACTTGTTCTAGGAACTCCAACTCCACTCCCTCATCTGTTTCGCCACCTTTGCGTAATCGGGCGTGCTGGTTGGTGGCGGCGACGGCCAGGCTGCTGGTTTCTTTTGATTTACGCGTATTTCCTTGCTTGTGTCTCTTCGTCTGCCTTCTTCTTGCATGCTCCTGTAATCCAAGCCTGACATCATGTCTTCCAAGTTGGCATCGTTGACCTTCAGGGCTGGTGTTGTTTTAGTAGCATAGTCTGCTTCTAGTTCGGCCAGCTTTTGTGGCAGTTCTGTGTTGTTCACCGCCTGGTCGACCAGCTCCGACAACGTCTTTCTTACGCTGTCCACGCTGCCATCTAATTGTATGCCAAGTCTGGCCGCCACATCGGCAAATTCCTCCTCCTGAGGTTGTATATCCAAGATTTCCCCATTTCTGTTTCAGGCTTACTTCTCTGTCAGGATGATCACGTTTATGGGCGCCAGATGTAACGAACTGATTTTTTTTATCTTCTCGCAACTGAATTGTGCGGCTAGCTCAGAAGTTTGTGTGTTCGTCCCACCAAATTTATAGTAAAACGTGACCACTGACGAGAGAAACGCACAGAGTTCCAGGGTATCTATTCCGATTTATTCGATTATGGCTGTTGGCCACGAGCTCTACAATTATTCTGCCGCTCTCGCTCCGCTAACTCGTCGCCCTGGGCTCGACCGCTGCCCGCCGCAGATGCTCCTCGCAGTCCTCGACGCCTTTCCGCTTGCCCTGCGAGATCCTTGTCTCGCCTTGATGCTGGTCCCGGTTACTCACGGGTCTCAGCCTCGTGTGCCTGATCGTCCTGGATGCCCGCGAGGTCCTTGTTTCGCTTCCCTGCGGATCCCGGTTAGCAACGGGGTCCTCGGCTCACTCGTCCTGGCCGCTCTCGATGTTCCCGCCGTGCCTAGTCGCACGTTCTGGGGTCTGCCGTGGTCCTTGCGCCTTTCCTCCTTTCGTCGCACGTCATGGGGTTTCTAGAATACTTCATTCCTTATATAAATAAAAAATTTTTGAAACCCACCTAACCCCTTAAACAGCAGGTATTCTGATAGAATTGATAAAGCCGTAATCTAATTTAAAAATAAAAACAAAAGTGCTAAAGTATAATACAAATATCTTAAATTAACTGTCATTTTAGTTAATATGTCACTACCTGATTATTTTTGCGAACATCTTTTAAGTTTTCTTTCTGCAAAATATATATATAAGTGACATATCCATATCTACACATGCACCCACACACGATATGCATACGCCTACACACCTACACATCCTCTCCACACATTAGATCTTACTCTAGAGTCACCCCTATCAACAGGAAACAAAACCTGAAGCCCAGTTATTGTAAGCATTCTGTAAACTCAGATGGCGCTGGGAAATTTCCTTTGTTAATGTTAAATCCCAGACTAAACATTTATTGTCGCGCCGCTGATAAATTCCACGGCACGTTCCCACACTTTTGCCATAAACAAGATAAGACAAAGAACTCTCTTTCACTCAATTAAAATCAAAGCTCACTCAATCGAAATAGAAAGTTCTCTCAATTAAAACTTACTCACTCAGAAGATCGAAAGCTTTCGGAAACCGAGGCTTGACCGATAAGATAATTAGATTTAAGAATTAGTTCAGTTTAAGACTTCAACCCAAGTCGGTGTTCTCAAATATAAATCGTTGTAACTAGTTAAAGTTTTTAAAATAAAAAATAAATTTTTTAAAAACCTAAACTTTGTAAGGAATTGATAAGATCCCTTACAAAACGCAGTAGCAAAGGTTGAGTGGAAACGGGAACGCATTATAAGAGATTTGAGTGAGATCTTTTGACATAGCGGGCAGTCAGCACGTAACGGGACGCGCTGAACAGAGAGTGTTGAGCGAGAGAGCGGGCTGCGGAATTAGAGCAGAGCCGCTGTAGGCGGACAGTTAGAGCAGAGCGGGAGACGGACGCGCTGCACAAGAAGTTTTGGCGGGAGAGAGGAATTGCTGAATGCAGAGAGGAAGTAGCAGCAATGTTAGAGGGGTATAAAAGAGCAGGGTAGAACTGCAGTCGGGGGCTGTGAAGTTGATAGTTGAGTGCGAGGTGACCTGAGCGTTAGGGGACAAGTGCCGTGGTAGGCAGTGGCCCGTATTAGCGCGAGGGATAGTGCATCCTTGGGAAAACGAGCCAAGGATCACTACAGCAGAACACAGGACAGAGCAGTTCTTAGCAGCACAAGCACAGTAAGTCAGTCGGGAGGATTCCCTTTGATCAGAGCCAGTCTTAGCAAGCGTACAGCCTACTTACACTAAGTTATTTAAGTGCCCAGGCGACGGTGAATAGCCAGCGCGTTAGGTAGAGGTAGTTTCCGAGTGCGTGTAGCCCGGAGTGTAAATCTAGCGGAGCGTGAGCTTAACCGGAGAATCTGTGTGCGTGTAGCCCGGAGTATCTGGCGGAGCGTGAGCTTAGCAGGAGTTCCGAGGGCGTGTAGCCCAGAGTGTTTAGCAGAGCGTAAGCGCGGCGTGATCACCTAGCCGGCGTGGCCGGCGAGTCGGGCTTGTAAATATTGTTAGAGAGAGGGCGTATTGTGCCCCGGTTAAGTTAGGTGTGGTGTGAAAAGAAGGTGAAAAAGACCCGGAAGCGGTATAATATATCAATTTATATTGCTAAAAACCTACAACCCCTGGTGTTCTTATTTGGCGCAGCGCCGACAAATATAAATTTGTTGCAGCGGATCCTGGACGAGGCTAAAGCTACCCCGGCAAGATCGTTACAACTTATAGTTCAAAGTTTTAATTGGCGCAGTCGGTAGGATTTCATTAAAAAAAGGGTGCTTAAAAGTTTACGGGTATAGATCACTTACAAGGATTAAAACTATACGACTAGTTTTATCCCGATCAACGTTAAATCCCCAACATACAAGATCCGCAATAGTGAAATCCGTAAAAGAGTCTACGTGAGAAAATATCGCTACATTTTCCACAGACCAAACACAAAAATCCAATTCGGTCAATAACTACCTTTTTAAAAAAAAGGATATATTGTGAATAAATTATAAACTAAAAATCCAATTCGGTCAGATTTATTCTGTGAAAAACAAAATTTAAAATGGCAGTTCCACAACAATTGTCAGAGGCCCACCTCAACCAAATGTTGGGCCAAATTAAAGAATTGCCGTACTTCAATGGATCCCCAGGAGATCTAAGCCGCTTTGTGACAAGAATAGAGTATCTTCAACAACTATACCCGACTCAGGATGTGAGGCAGATACATGTTATTTTTGGAGCCATCGAGAGATTGGTGGTAGATGCAGCCCAAGATGTCGTCGCAAGATCCGGAGCCAACAACTGGAAGGAGATGAAAGATGCCCTTATTATGGCATTTAAGGACCACAGGCCATACGAAGACTTAATCAAAAACCTGTACGACACACAATACAAAGGAAGCATCAGTAAGTTCATCACTGAACTAGAAGATAAATCACGTACAATTTTTGACAAATTAGCTTTAGAAACCAACACGATAGATAAAATTAACTATTCAAATTTTTTGAAAAAAACAATTAAGGATTCTATTGATAGAAAACTCCCTGATAGATTGTATACATCCTTGGCTAAAAAAGATATAACAACTATTGAAAAATTAAAGATTGCTTCTATGGAATTGGGATACTATGACGCAAATCCGTATGAAATATTTTCCCAAAATAATTATCGTAGGAATTCGGGAAATTTTCATAAAAATAATTATAATAATAGAACTAATTCCAATTTTCAGTCAAGAAACTATAATCATTACAACAATTATTCTAACTCAAATAATTCGACAACTCCTCAGGGTCATTCAAATCAAAGTCAATCTAACACCAATAATACGCTTAGTTATCAAGAAGTTAGAAATTCATTAGCTCAAGGTAGGGCCCAAAATCCATTGAATTTCGAACCATCAACTTCAAATAATGCCCCAAACGCGTCATTTAAAAGACAAAGGGAAAGCCAGAGCGGACAAAATAGGATGGACGTAAATTTTCATCAAACTGCCTCGGAATCAGAAGACAATGCCCCTATATAAAAATGGTTATTAATAATAAATATTTTAAAGGAATGATAGATACGGGGTCATCTATCAATATAATGAAAAGGAACTTTACAGATAACAAAGAAAAAATTGAAACATTGAAAGTTTATACAATAAATGGACCGGTTAAATTAAATAACAGTGTAACAGTTTAACCAACAGTAATTTGCCCATCCAAACAGAAATTTTATTTGCACAATTTTTCAGATAATTATGACATTTTGTTAGGAAGAGAATATCTAGCAGCAAGTAAAGCTATAATAGATTACGATAAAGAAACTGTAACATTGGGAGGGAGAAAGTGTAAAATGAGGTATATTAATGAAGAGATTGAAGAGGACAAGACCGCATTAAAATGCTATCAGAGGACCAATCTGTTAATTATGCCATCAACAATGAACTAACAGAATGTAATCAGTTTAGATTAGAGCATTTAAACGATGAAGAAAAGGAAAGTTTGAAAAAGGTTTTGTTTGAATTTAAAGATATTCAGTACAAGGAAAGCGAAAATTTGACTTTCACCAGTACTATTAAACATTCAATACAAACAAAACATGAGGATCCAGTATACAGAAAACCTTACAAGTACGCTCAAGCTGTTAATGAGGAGGTCAATAAACAAGTAAACGAAATGATTGAACAGGGAATAATTAGAAAATCGAAATCTCCTTACTGTTCACCCATTTGGATCGTCCCAAAAGACGATTGATTTAGCAAAAGGATTCCACCAAGTTCAAATGGATCCCAAATCAATTGCAAAAACTGCATTTTCTACAAAACATGGACACTACGAATATACCCGTATGCCATTTGGTCTTAAAAATGCACCTGCAACTTTCCAAAGATGCATGAACAATCTTTTAGAAGATTTAATCTATAAAGATTGTCTAGTCTATCTTGACGACATAATAATTTTTTCCACTTCATTGGTAGAACACATTTTGTCTCTTAGGAAAGTCTTTAAAAAACTCAGGGAAGCCAATTTGAAGTTACAATTAGATAAATGCGAATTTTTGAAGAAAGAAACAGAGTTCCTAGGTCATACAGTGACAACTGCAGGAATAAAACCAAATCCAAATAAGATAAGTGCCATAACAAATTTCCCAATTCCAAAATCACCAAAAGAAATTAAATCGTTTTTAGGATTGTGTGGATTTTATAGAAAATTTATACCAAACTTTGCAAATATTGTAAAACCAATGACTAGTAAACTAAAGAAAGGAGCCAAAATTGACATTAAAGAGGAAAATTATATAGAGGCCTTCGAGAAAATGAAAATATTAATTACATCCGACCCTATATTAATTTATCCCGATTTTAACAAACCTTTTTCACTAACGACCGATGCCAGCAATATAGCAATAGGAGCAGTTTTATCGCAAGACCATAAACCTATCTGTTATGCGAGTAGAACATTAAACGAACACGAAATCAATTATGCGACAATAGAAAAAGAACTCTTAGCAATTGTCTGGGCAACAAAATATTTTAGGTCATACCTTTTTGGCAGGCAATTCGAAATACTGAGCGATCACAAACCATTAGTTTGGTTAAACAATATTAAAGAACCAAATATGAAATTACAAAGGTGGAAAATAAAATTGAATGAGTTTGATTATCAAATAAAATATTTACCAAGAAAAGAAAACTATGTAGCTGACGCATTATCCAGAACTAGGATAGAGGAAAATATGTTAGGAGAAATTGCTAACAGTGTAGACGCAACCATACACAGCGCACAAGAAGATAATCAAAATCATATTACAATTTCTGAAAGACCTTTCAATTTTTACTCACGACAAATCGAAATGGCAAAAGGTAACGAAGATAACACAGAGGTAGTACATTATTTTCACAAACTTAAAATTCAAGTAACGTACAAAGAAATGACAAACACTTTTGCAAAAGATATAATTAAAGAGTACCTATGTACCAAAAACAGTGCTATTTATTTCCACAACGAAGCCGATTTCCCAATATTCCAGCAGGCTTACCTTGAAATAATTAGTCCAAATCATTTAACTAAATTAACAAAATGTAGTGTAAAATTAACAGATATTCTTACCTACGCAGAATTTAAAGAAACAATATTAAAGAAACATAAAGAACTTCTCCACCCCGGAATCGATAAAACCATTAATTGGTTCAAAGAAAAATTCTATTTCCCTGATTATCAGAAATTAATTCAAAACATTATAAAAGAATGCGAAATCTGTAATATTGCAAAAACCGAACATAGGAACACAAAATGTCATTTGAAACCACTCCAGAAATCCAAAACATAAGAGAAAAATACACAATGGATTTTTATATGGTTGGCAATCAGCAGTTTCTTTCATGTATTGATATATACTCCAAATTTGCTACACTTGTAGAAGTAAAAGGTAGAGATTGGCTAGAAGCGAAAAGAGCAATAATGAAGGTATTTAATGAAATGGGAAAACCGCAAAATATCAAAGCAGATAAAGATTCAGCATTTATGTGTGCAGCATTACAGGCTTGGTTAAATTCAGAAGGTGTACAAATTCATGTTACTACGAGTAAAAATGGTGTTTCAGACGTAGAAAGATTCCATAAAACAGTCAATGAGAAATTAAGAATTATAGGCAGTGAATCAGACATTGAAAACAGATACACGAAGTTTGAGTTAATCCTTTATACTTATAACCATAAAACCAAACATAATACCACAGGTAGAGCACCAGCTGATATATTTTTGTATGCAGGTTCACCTGATTATAATGTACAAGAAAACAAAATTAGGAAGATAGACAAACTACCACAGGTAGAGCACCAGCTGATATATTTTTGTATGCAGGTTCACCTGATTATAATGTACAAGAAAACAAAATTAGGAAGATAGACAAACTTAATGAGAATCGTCATGAATATGAAATTGACACAGATTATAAACAATCACCATTGGTAAGGGCAAAAACAACAAACCCTTTCAAAAAGACAGGAACACTCATACAAGTCGATTAAAAACATTTTGAGGAAACAAACAGAGGCAGGAAGATTGTGCACTATAAAACCAAGTTTAAAAAGAAAAAGAAAATTAATAAAAGTAAATATGATAATAATTCCAGACCAACCTAAGGAAACCAAAAATCACAACGACAACAAAAATCCGATCATCATTTTACTTTTAATAATATCAACTTTAATTCAAATTACAATGGGACAAAATATTGAGATCAACCCAATCAAAGCTCAGAATGGATACCTAATATTTAAAACCGGATCCATAGACATGCCAACTAAATACGAGTACCATTATTTGTCCATAAATCTAACAAAAACCGAACAAACATTTGATAGTCTTTTACGAGAAGCAAACGAATTAAAAGATATTATTCAGGTTCAATATTTAATAGAAAAACTTCAACGAGAAATGAATGGTTTAAAAATTGTCAAACGGAGCAAGAGAGGTCTAATTAATGTTATTGGAACAGCTTATAAATATTTATTCGGAACGTTAGATCAAGATGATAAAAATGAATTAGAGCAAAAGATTAATAATTTAGCAGAAAACAGCGTCCAAAATAACGATTTAAATATGGTAATAGATGTTATTAATAAAGGAATTAAAACAATAAATGTGTTCGCGCCAAACGGCGCTTCCAGTGGCCTTTTAAGCGGCCCTTCCAGTCCCTTCCAAACGGCCCTGGAGTCTTTAGCAGTCGAGAGAGCAGTTCCTCCAGATCGTTCGCATCTCGCTCTCTCGCGCTGTTAAAGGTCTCCACTCCAGTCTCCAAGCCGCTCTGGACGTACCCACCCCCATATTTCTAAGTTAATTCTAAGCAATCACTGTAAGAGACAAGACCACGAAGTTTGTGAATAAAAAGTGAAGAAAAGTTAAGAAAAGTGAACCCAATCATTTTTTCTACACAACCACAACCCCGAGGGAAAAATCTGCAGCTCTGCCCCCAACCACGACGACTTTTTCTGCCACTCCGCCCCACTCCTTTTCATGGTCCATCGACCGGATTCAACCAAGTTCCAGTGTTCATCGGTGGAGTAAGGAAAATACAGATAAGTAAAGATTTTTCCAATTTCCATTTCCAATTTTTTCTCGTATCTTTTTGGCCATTTCCGATCGCTTTTATTCCAAGCAATTTTCAAAGCCGCCATATTGCGGCTCTTTCTCCGTTTTCCAATTCCATTTCTATTTCCAAGTCTATGTTCATACATACATAAAGCTACATCCAGCTTTGCGTATTGATGTACATAATTTCCAAGACTGGAGTTAAATATTTGCGTAGGCATATCCTTGTATGCGCAAGTATTTAACAAAAAAAATCAAAATTTTACAGTCCACAAAAATACTTCCAATTTCCAACGTCCAAATTAAAAATTGCGAAAACATTTCCAAGTTCCCGCAAAAATATACACATATATACATACATACACCCCACGAAAAACACAAATCTATCACAGTTCCCGCATACATCCATACATTTACATATTTATTCCAACTTCTAATACACACATATACACACATCCAACTATAACACTATATCACACATATCACACATATCACACATTTTTCAGCTTCCAA
Organism: Drosophila oshimai; assembly: GCA_018150695.1. Lineage (NCBI taxonomy): Eukaryota > Metazoa > Arthropoda > Insecta > Diptera > Drosophilidae > Drosophila > Drosophila oshimai. Next base: position 658,878 of record JAECWM010000276.1, read on the forward strand.
GAAAAAACCCACGTCGGCCCTACCTCCCAATAAAGATTTTTTGGAGTATTCCGCGGCCGGCGCTGAAAACATAAACATCATAAACATAATTTCTTTACATATTTTGCATATGCAAAAACTCCGACGCATACATGCATAAGTTCCGACATAGCAAAACTGCATTCGGTCAAAAGGTTTGTGTTCAAATAACCATCCAAAAACAATACTCCTCCAAATACAATATTTCCACCATCAAAATCCGATTATCGATAAAAATCGAAACAAATTATTGACCTCCGTGGCATATTTAATTATTTTTTTGCATTATAAAATATTTTCAATTTTGCAAGGAACATTTAAAAAATAAATCACCCAGTATATAACAAGCTGCGAGAGTTCAGCAATACAAAACTGCGCCGAAATTTTCCGACTGTGCAGGAGTGTGAAGCATTTTAAGTTTATAAATAAATTATATTATTGTTGTTATTTTTATTTTTTTTCTGGTAATTTTTTGGGGAGTTATTCCTGTTCCCACGCTCCGGCTTAAAAAAAAAAACCAGCGTGTCCCATTCCACACATTCCACAGCAATAAAAATATTATTATTTTTTGTTCCTGCGTCAACAAAATTATTTGTTCTGCTGCAAATTATCCAAAGTACATCCAACGACAGTGTGACCATATTTTGTATATAGTTTCCACCGAAAACATTTTTTCGTGCCCAATCTACTGCAAAGCCGAACGCAGCCGATTAAAATTTCCGAAGTCAGAATCGTAATATGCCCATAGGGGACAATAAAGATTTTTTGACTGTTCCAACTGCCAGGCTAGAACGATCACGCTCAGCGTCTCCTCTCAATTCTCAAAATTCTCGAGGTGCTCGAGTTTCCGTGGTTAAAACTAAGAGTGAAAATTCCCTGAACACCGTAGTCCCGCTTTCGAGAACCACTCGTTCCTTTACAAAGATGGCTCACACCACAGCAGAGGCAGCGTTAAACAAATTTATTGCAATTTCCGACCGGGTGAGCTCATTTGAAGCCAAGTTAAACACTCCCGGGCCTTCGACTCCATCTCTATATACTTGCCAAGTCCGTCGAGACCAAACTCGGACCCTTTGGGAAAGAGTCGAAAAGGAATTCGAGGCATGCTCAGACATAATTGCGTCTGCGGTAGAGGGCGCAGCAGACACTCTACCAATTCTCCAGGCAAAGTACGATTATTGCTATTCCGCATATGAAGCATGTGCAGCTCAACTCAGTGAGCAGATCGAGAGAGCAACGGCAGATGCTACTCGGGCACTTCCGATTCCGCCAAATCCAAACGCAAGCTTTTCCGCCAATGTAGTATCGTCCGGCTGTCGGCTGCCCCCCTGCGATACTGAAGTTTTCAACGGGGATTACCTGAAGTGGCCCACATTCCGAGACCTTTTTTCTGCTGTTTGTGTTAACAACCCGAGGCTGACTCCGGTCGAGAAGCTTTTTCATCTCAATTCCAAAACTAGCGGTGAGGCAAAAGCAATTGTTGCCAAGTCTCCGCTTACCCATGACGGGTTCGCGTCAGCTTGGAAAGCGCTTCAAGACCGTTTCGAAAATAAACGACTTTTGGTCAATAGTCAGCTCAAGCTCCTCTTCAATCTCAGCTCCATAAATTATGAGTCAGGACACTCTTTAAAGGAGATTCAGTCCACTATTCAAGGGTGTCTGACAGCGCTTTCGCATTCAAATATCTCAACAGAGAACTGGGATTGTTTGCTGGTGTTCCTGTGTGCCAGTAAACTTCCAAAGCTGACCCTATCTCTATGGGAACAGTCTCTCGCGACAAGTGCTGAAGTGGGAGACAATAAATTCCTGAGCGAAAGATATCGAACATCAGAGGCCATAGAGGACATGAAACCCAATTCCAATCAATCCTTTTCAAAAAGCCAGCCAAATCCGAAGAAGCTTCATTCCTTTGAAACCAAAGTGAGCGTTAAGGCAAAGGGTTGCGATCTGTGCTCCAAAGAGAGTCACCCAGTACGCCTGTGCCCGCGGTTTCTGCAGATGTCAGTGGAAGCCCGTTCCACTTACATTAAAAAGAAGCAGCTGTGCTTAAATTGTTTTGCTAGAGGGCATAAGCTTCGCGATTGCACGAGCACGCACAGCTGTTTTACCTGTAATAGCCGGCATCACACGCTGTTGCATCGAAGCAACCCTTTTTCCAGCAATCCAAGTTCCTCTGGCCCTTCGAGACCTAGACCCGCTCCTTCGGCGGGAGGCTCAGACGTTCCTGATGCACAGTCAAATGTGCAAGTCTGTTTTGCTACAGGCTCAAAAGCAGTTCTCCTGGGCACGGCAATGATTGACATCTGCCACCTCGGTACCCACTTCCGAGCACGAGCGCTGATCGACTCAGGATCGGAAGCGACGTTCATTTCAGAGCGTCTTTTCAAGCTGGTCAATCTGCCGTTCCGCCCCATTCAAGCGCAAGTGTCTGGGTTAAATCAGACGGTTTCCGCCCAGTCAACCCGGCTTTGCCATTTCGCTATTCGTTCTCCCACTAAGCCAGGTCTGCAGTTAGACGCTGCAGCGTATGTTCTCCCAGAATTAGCAGGCAGATTACCCTCGCAATCCATTCCGCGAGATGCTTTGAGAGATTTGCCAAACCTTCCATGGGCAGATCCTACATTTCTCCAGAGTTCCCAGATTGACGTTCTAATCGGAGCTGATATCCTTCCATCCGTGTTGCTAAGCGGTACAAAAAGTAACATTTGCGGTTCTCTATTAGGGCAAGAGACCATCTTCGGGTGGGTGCTCACAGGTCCAGTGTCCACGTCCGCAAGTACTCAACAAGTCTCAGCCTTCACGACTCGGATTTCCAAAGAAAGTGATGTGTCCTTAGACAAACTTCTGACAAAGTTTTGGGAGGTGGAAGATCTACCATCAAAAATGGTAAAAGATTCGGATGCCTACTGCGAAGGCAATTTTCTACGAACCACGACTAGAGACGCAAGCGGGAAGTACGTAGTGACACTACCGTTCTGCGACCCCGATCACTGTGGATCTAAGTTGGGGTACTCAAGGTCTATAGCACTCGCTCAGTTTCTAAGAAACGAGAATCGTTTAAAAAAGAGACACTCCGTTAAAAGAGCAGTACAACTCCGTGATCCAAGAATATTTGGATCTAGGCCATATGAAAGAAGTTTCGCAGACTCACAATTCTCCAAATTACTACCTCCCACATCACGCGGTAATAAAACCCGAAAGCACGACTACGAAACTTCGCGTTGTATTCAACGCTTCCAGCCCTTCAGCAAATGGGACAAGCTTGAATGATGTGCTTCATGCTGGTCCAGTCCTCCAATCTGATTTAACGATTCAGATTTTGAAGTGGCGCTATTTCCAGTAAGTCTTTAGTGCGGACATTACGAAGATGTATAGGCAGATCTGGGTCGATCAGAAGCATACGCCCTTCCAAAGAATCCTATTCCGAAACAAGGAAGGTGACATTCGTGATTTCGAGCTTAAAACCGTTACATTCGGTGTCAACTGCGCGCCCTATCTCGCCATCAGAGTTCTGCAACAACTGGCAGACGATGTAGAGAAGCAGTTTCCAAAAGCCAGTCACATAATCCGCAATTATATGTATGTTGACGACGTTTTAGCGGGATCCCATTCCCAACAAGAAGCTCAACTAGCTATCCAAGAGTTAGTAACTTCTCTGCACTCTGCCGGGTTTCCGCTTAGAAAGTGGACATCTAACCACAAAGGGGTTCTGAGGGACATTCCCAAGGAGCATCTTCTCCACGCTGAGTTCCTTAACATTGATTCCGAAAGCACGGCCAAAACCCTCGGCATTCGGTGGAAAGCTACTACCGACGAGTTCTTTTTCGTGCCCCCAGAAATATCCGTCCAGTCCTCGTACACGAAACGAGAAGTTCTTTCCCAGATCGCCAAGCTATTCGATCCCGCTGGATGGCTCGCCCCGTTCATCGTCCGGGCGAAGATCTTCATGCAGGAGATCTGGCTGCAAGAGTTGGGATGGGATGAAAACCTTCCCGGCGAAATGAGCCATAGGTGGCAAATTTTCCTGCGTAGCTATTCCGAGCTCAATCAGATTCGCATTCCGAGATGGGTATGCTACCAACCCGAGGTGAAGGTCGAGCATCACGGTTTTTGTGACGCCTCGCAAAAGGCTTATGGGGCCGCTATCTATCTGAGGGTCGAGATCGGTCAGAAAACCATGGCACATCTGCTTACAGCCAAAACACGAGTCGCTCCTGTCAAGACCGTGTCACTTCCTCGTCTAGAATTGTGTGGCGCCCTGCTGTTGACCGAAATGGCGACAGCAATCCTTCCAAACTTGCCCACTGCCAATTCCGAACTTTCCTGCTGGACTGATTCCACAATAGTCCTCGCCTGGTTGAAAAAGCCCGCGTGTCAGTGGACCACGTTTGTGGCCAACAGGGTAACTAAGATAGCACAGGCGACACAAGTCGAAAATTGGTCACATGTTCGATCCGAGCAAAATTCCGCCGATTTGGCCAGTCGAGGCGTTTCGTTAGCCGATCTGGCTAATAGCCAACTCTGGTGGCATGGGCCAGAGTGGTTACAAAGGCCGCGAAGCCAATGGCCAGCGCAAAGTGACGACAATCCTGTCACCGACTTAGAGCAGCGTGCCGTGAAGGTCTGCTTTGCAAAGGCCCCAGCTGAGGACTTTCTCGAGCGGTTCTCGAGGCTAGACAAAGCTCTGCGGGTCCTCGCCTATGTGCTTCGGTTTATAAAGCGCTGCCGCAAGTTGCTGATCGAGACAGATCAGCGTCCAACTAGCGTCGAAATCCGAGAAGCGGAAAGAGCGCTCATTTCAATTGCGCAACGCAGAGAGTATTCAAAAGAGTATCATTTCTTAAGTGATAAACGTCCGATTCCAAGCTCAAGTCCAATTTTGAATTTATTTCCTTTTATAGACCAACATGGGCTCTTAAGAGCATGTGGTCGCATAACTGCCTCCAAAGTCCTGCAGTATGACGAGCGCCATCCTGTAATTCTCCCGTACAGCTGTCGGCTATCTCGTCTTCTAGTCCAATTCACGCACCAGATTACGCTTCATGGCGGCAACCAGTTGATAGTGCGCCTGATGCGATCCAAATATTGGATTCCTAAAGTCAAGAATCTGGTTAAAGGCGTGGTAAACTCGTGCAAGGTGTGAACAATTTATAAAAAGAGACTGCAGACCCAATTGATGGGCGATCTGCCGACTGATCGGGCCTCGTTTTCCAGGCCATTTACTTACACCGGCATCGATTATGCCGGCCCCTTTGAAATTAAAAATTATACAGGGAGAGCGTGCCTCATTTTTCTACGAAGGCCATCCATTTAGAACCCACCTCCGACCTTACCACTGAGAAGTTCCTAGCAGCGTTTGCGCGTTTTGTAGCTAGGCGAGGTTGTCCTCAGCGGGTCCATTCCGATAACGGCAAAACTTTTGTTGGGGCAGCAACTCTTCTCTCCCGTGACTTTACGCAAGCCCTGAAGGAGTCTGTGACTGATGCGTATAGCCATCAGGGACTCGTGTGGCGTTTCATCCCACCAGGAGCTCCGCATATGGGAGGTCTGTGGGAGGCAGGGGTGAAGAGTTTTAAAACTCTGTTTTATAAGTCCACGTCCACTCGCAAGTATACTTTCGAAGAGCTTTCCACGCTTCTTGCCAAGATTGAAGCTTGCCTTAATTCCAGGCCGCTCTCTCCAATGTCGGAAGACCCTACAGACTTGCTTGCCCTAACGCCAGGCCATTTCTTGATCGGTGGTCCGTTGCTTTCCACGGCCGAGCCCGAGATTAAGGGCGAAGCTAAGTCGATTATAAATCGATGGCAACATCTCAAGGCCCAGCATCAAAATTTCAGTGCGCGATGGAAAGAGGAGTATCTTAAAGAACTCCACAAGCGCAACAAGTGGCAAAATCCATCTAGAAACCTTCAAGTCGATGATATGGTAGTCGTCAAGGAAGACAATATGCCATCGAATGACTGGCGGCTCGGCAGAATCGTAGCTGCATTTCCAGGAGCCGATACCAGAGTTCGCATAGTGGATATCCTTACTTCTCGGGGTACCATAAAGCGTCCAGTTCACAAAGTTGTTCTTCTTCCAATGGAGGCTATGGAAGCCTCGGCTCCTCTCCAATAACCTTTAGTACACTTCCTAAATTTAAAATATACTAAGTCGTTCTGTTCGTTTCCCATCCTCAGACCAATTCCAAAATGGCTCCTCGTCCACGTTCTGTCAAGGCCTTGGAAAGCAGATGTACCCGAGGTACTAAGTCCTACCGCTGCCGAATCTGCAAGGGCATCCATCCTCTTCGGAAGTGCAAGCGTTTCCTCAAGCTTAGCTCCGAAAAGCGCCTTCGCGCGGTGTTGATCAACAAGTATTGCGCCAATTGCTTGGCGCATCAACACTCCGAGGGAGCTGCCTCAGTGGAGATGGGTGTAAAAAGTGTGGACGGGACCACCACACGTTGCTCCACTTGCACGAGATGACGTCCGCGCGTGCTTCTCGTCGCCACTCGGCCGCTCGGGTCTCGAGGTTACTCTCCCGATCTCCATCTCCATCTCCATCCACGAGCCGATCACGTACACCGGTACGCCATCCAACATCAGCGGCAACCCCATCCGTGGCGGCGTTGCTGCAGCATCGGAGCCTGCACATCCTTCCGACTGCCATCGTGGTCCTTGAGTCTGGGGCCACCACTTTCGAAACCGGCGCGCTAATCGACCCGTGCACTCCCGTCAGCACCATCGACAGCTCCTTGGCGGCCGCCTTCAAGCTACCCAGGACAACCGTGAGAGGCGAGGAGGTCTGCTCGACGACCATCCGGTCAAGGACGGGCGATTTCCAGCTCGACGTGCTTCTCAAGGTCAGCCCAAGCTTAAGGATCCGCACCCCGACTCGTGCGTTGGATGCCACTGTGCGAGCCGAGTTCGACAGCATCAAGCTGGCCGACGAACAGTTCCACCGCCCAGCAACAGTGTCGCTGATTTTGGGCTCCGACGTATACCCCGACGTCATCCGACCCGGGTTCCTAAACATACGTGATGGGCTGCCTGTTGCACAGAGCACCGCGTTTGGGTGGATCGTGTCTAGAGCTTGCAGGCACGCTTAAGGCCAGATCCGGGCAACATTATTGCTGCGCTCGCCCTCGCAAGGGGGGTAGAATGTTCGCGCCAAACGGCGCTTCCAGTGGCCTTTTAAGCGGCCCTTCCAGTCCCTTCCAAGCGGCCCTGGAGTCTTTAGCAGTCGAGAGAGCAGTTCCTCCAGATCGTTCGCATCTCGCTCTCTCGCGCTGTTAAAGGTCTCCACTCCAGTCTCCAAGCCGCTCTGGACGTACCCACCCCCATATTTCTAAGTTAATTCTAAGCAATCACTGTAAGAGACAAGACCACGAAGTTTGTGAATAAAAAGTGAAGAAAAGTTAAGAAAAGTGAACCCAATCATTTTTTCTACACAACCACAACCCCGAGGGAAAAATCTGCAGCTCTGCCCCCAACCACGACGACTTTTTCTGCCACTCCGCCCCACTCCTTTTCAAAATGAATTAAAAGAAGACGAAGAAAGAGAACAACAAGCAACAGTGCTAATGTTTAACTTACAACACTTTACAGAGTATATTGAAGACATTGAGTTAGGAATGCAATTATCAAGACTTGGCATTTTTAACCCAAAACTATTAAAACACGATTATTTTAATCACGTAAACTCTGAGAAGTTGTTGAAAACAAAAACTTCTACTTGGCTTAAAACAGATACGAACGAAATTCTTTTAATTTCCCATATTCCTAACGACATAGTTAAAGTCCCGGTCTTTGAAATAATTCCTTATCCAGATAAAAATAATAACATTTTAACAGAAAAATTATTCAGTAAATATTACCTTTTTGAAAACAAAGTTTTTGACAAAGAAACAGAAAAGGTTATATTTGATGAATGCATAAATAATTCAAGAAATAATAAATAAGACAAGAAACTACAGAATGCAAGTATACCAAAACCCATAAAAGTTTTCAATTAAATTACATAGAACCAAACATATTAATTACATGGAATCTTCCAAAAACAATTTTAAACCAGAATTGCATTAAAAAAGAAATATCAATAGAAGGGAATAATATAATTAAAATTCTTAATTGTTCAATACAAATAGACGAATTTATACTGTCAAATACAATGTTAGATTACACACAGACCGTTTATGTTAATAATAATGTAACAAAGCTTGAACCATTATCATATATGGAAACAAAAGAAATAATAAAAACACACACTAAATATTATGATGTATTTCAAATAATAACATTAATTACATTCGTTATAACAATAACTAGCATTATATTGTATCTTATTTATAAGTTTAAAAATATACCAAACAAAGTAATTGTTAAATTTATTAAACCTAAAACAGAGACACCGAACAATGCAGAAATTGTTAATGAACGAAATGTACCCATAGAAATTGTCAATGATACTATTAATGCACCCATACAAGAGAACATTATATTGTACCCAAAATTATCGCCCTGAGGACAGGCCAAATTCAAAGGTTGGGGGAGTGACATATCCATATCTACACATGCACCCACACACGATATGCATACGCCTACACACCTACACATCCTCTCCACACATTAGATCTTACTCTTGAGTCACCCCTATCAACAGGAAACAAAACCTGAAGCCCAGTTATTGTAAACATTTTGTAAACTCAGATGGCGCTGGGAAATTTCCTTTGTTAATGTTAAATCCCAGACTAAACATTTATTGTCGCGCCGCTGATAAATTCCACGGCACGTTCCCACACTTTTGCCATAAACAAGATAAGACAAAGAACTCTCTTTCACTCAATTAAAATTAAAGCTCACTCAATCGAAATAGAAAGTTCTCTCAATTAAAACTTACTCACTCAGAAGATCGAAAGCTTTCGGAAACCGAGGCTTGACCGATAAGATAATTAGATTTAAGAATTAGTTCAGTTTAAGACTTCAACCCAAGTCGGTGTTCTCAAATATAAATCGTTGTAACTAGTTAAAGTTTTTAAAATAAAAAATAAATTTTTTAAAAACCTAAACTTATAGTTCAAAGTTTTAATTATATATATCTGAGTTTCTTTGACAAAAAACAACAAAAACAACAAAATTACATTATTTATCCGTATTTTAAGGGCAATCTCCTTTAACTGGTCAGTTGTAAGAAGAAATTCAACATCTTCATGTGGACTTAATTTAAATAAATAAAATGTTTAAACTGAACCAATTTTTGAATTTTGTAGTATTTTTAGCACCTTTATAACATTCCAACAACTTTACACAGTTCAGATCTGCCAAAACCTTTTCCATGTCGAAAATATAAAAGCAGAAAATTAAGTTAACAATTAATTAACTAATAATAGCAAACAGCGTCCTTGCATACATGTGTGAGCATACATACATACATGCAAAGATGCAAGTATGTGCTTTGCCGAAACCACAAATTACACATTCTGCAACTGCAGTTTCTTCCGATGCACTTTTTATGTGTTTATAGCCAGATACGTATACCAAATGGGTAGGACTGACCATGTAACTGAAAGCGCAACATAATATTTAAAATAAATGTTGACAGTTGGGTTGACCTAAAAATATTATTTTTTCTGCATAAAATTATTAATTTAAGGCAACCTGGTTACAGTTACGACATGATTTTTTTTACGTCCTTTGACATACACATGTATACATACATGTCACTGCCATACATACATTCGCCTACAGGCATAAGAATGCTGACCAATGCACTCTCGCGCAGACGACGGCTCATGTAAACTAACACCGCAAGCCAGCCCATCGCTGCTCACTCAATGAAAATATATGTTCCAATAAAGTGTCAGTCTCTGGCCAACGTTCTTACAACCAACAGCATTTTTTATTGATATCACCACATGGCGACCGTGACAGGACCGGGTAGTAGTGACCGGTACTACTACCCGGTCTAGTACAAGCAGTTGACAACGTTGTACTGATGTATCAAAAAAAAAAACGAAAAAATACAAAAGTGAAAAGTTTAAAAACAACACCACCAATAAAATTTTAACAATAAAAAAAATGAAAAGTTCAAAAACGAAAAACTAACCCACAACAACAATACCACCAGCTCTAATCAGCCAAATCGCCGAAGCTATTTAATATGGAAAGCAATCCGCTGCTTGTATCAACGTGGGATGTTGTAAGTTGCTGTGCGCTGCCGGTGTCTCCGCAGGAGTTCAGTACGGAAAGCAAACCGCTCCCTGTGCCACCATTGGACAGCGAGTACGGGAGGCAAAACCGCTGCCTGTACCGACGCGGGATGGATGGTACACTAGTACCACAAAACAATGCAAGGCAAGCAGCGAAGGAGCTCATCACCTTACTTCACATGGAGAAGAAGAAGCGGACTAAGTAATAAGTTCACCGCTTATTTATTTTTTTTAGCACTTGAACGCGTTTACGCGGGGTGCGTTAGTTAAGATCACTAACACACCATAAATAATTATAAGCCCACAACTTTTAGTGTAAACTTAATATAAGTAAAAATTTATGTAACTTGCTAGTTGTAAACTAAAAGTTGTGTTTTTACTAAGCCCATTTATTGTCATCGCATACCCACTACATTATACCCATTACGTTTCAATTTTTTTTAATCTTGATTTTTTTTAAGCTATGAATGAATAAAAGCAATGGTCAAAGGTCAAAAGAAGAACGAACAATTACAAACATTCTCATTGTGCATTTATTCTGGTCCAAAACTTGATGCATTGTGTTATAATTTTTAAGTCGGTATAAAATTGATTAAATTCTAAATGTTTTGCCTACAACACACATTAAATATATACTAAACACTTAATTTTTAAAATTTTTTAATTTAACTTGCAGTCTTTTGTTGTGCACCAACTGTTCAGTTCAGTTTTGGGTTTGGGTTTTTGTGTAAACTCACAAGAAATGGATTGAATATTGTATTTAAGTTCTGTCCATTTTTTTTTAATAGTATTACCCACATTCATTTTCTGAGGGATTTTCAAAGTTAATTTTCTTTTGTTTGTTCCGAAAAAGCGGAAGAAGAAATTGTATAAGTGGTACACCAAGGTAGGCTAACCTCACCCAATCACTGTCGGTCGCAGAGTAAATCTAAATGGGCAATCTGAACCCTTTTTATATCGTTTTTGTATTTCGACTTTTGTCATTCGACTAAACGCGTATGGCTTGTGAAAAATATATCATAAATTAGACAGAATTATTAATCCACGGGACGGAACAACTGTATGCTGCGTGTGTTCTTTTATTAGTAAATATGCTTATAGCTAACATGGGTGTATTATGCTAATAACTTTGCTATGTTAAGTGTTTGGTGTACATTAGAGTGTATCGAAAATCAAAAAAAGTTGATTGATGATGCCGCCTGCGGAAATGTTGTAAAACCATGTCAAATGAAAGCACAAAAAAGTTTTAGCCCGAAAGGATTATGTTTACTATCCCCGCAACGTCCTTGAAATTTCGAAATTTTCATGAAAACTTGAAAGGATAATATTTCCTATCCCCGCAACGTCCTTGAACGTCCTCGACCGTCCTCAAACGTCATTCGAACGTCATTCAAAATTTCAAGGACGTTGCGGGAATAGTAAATATTATCTTTTCGAGTTTCCATGAAAATTTCAAAATTTCAAGGACGAGGTGACCGACTGCCCAGCTACACCGCTCCAGTGGGGAATGAAGGCCCGAACGACCACGCGGAGTGCGCGGCAGTTCCCCCTGGACACGCCGGCGCATGCACGGAAAAACTTGCGACAGGCGACGCGGCCCAAACGCGGCGTGCGTGCTGCCTCTCCAATAATCCCATCCCATTCCACACATGGCCCACAGACGCCGTTTTTCAGTTTTCCCACTTTAGACACACCTCTTCTTGCAGCGCCAGCAGATTCCGTGACTGCCAGGACAGGGCCCACGAGCCCAAAGAAGACAACGCCAGCCGTACCAACAGCTCCCGTGACCCCAGTGACGCCAGCCACAGCCACCGACTGCCCAGGTACACAGCTCCATCGGGGAACGACGCACCGAACGCGGAGAATCAATTGCGGGAAGCAAGAAAGGGTGGAGTGTGAGAACACATAAATGGGCCATAATTTTTTAAATTTTTATATTTAAAAATGAAGTCTAAAAAATGTATACAAAAGTAATACTTAAGAAGTGCTGAGCCGACTTGGTTCAAATATTTTTCAGTTGTAGGTAATTAACAGGAGAAGCTCAGAAAACACTACAAAGTAATAGTGAAAAGCAGATAATTTTAAATATCAAATTATATTAATCTAACAAAAAAAATTGTTCACAATTAAAAAATTAATAATTTCTGGCGTCTGATCGTAACTTCGACTGATTGAAACGAATAAAATTAATACCTACTATTTTTTTAGATTAATATAATTTGATATGTAAAATTATCTGCTTTTCACTTTTCACAGAGTATGGAGAAGTTAAACAACATTATAATCAATAAAACTTGGCCGAAAGAGTCCGAACAAATGTGCCGCTTTCGAATGCCGAGCAGAAGAACGTGTACGGTTCGATAATGAAGGTTGTTGACGATGGATCGGGAGGCTTATACTTTCTCGATGCTCCTGGTGGCAAAATATTTGCCATTTCTTTGATTCTGGCATTGGCATTGCTGCCAGTGATGGGATTTTGATTCTGGCAACGATTCGATCAAGATCTCAAATTGCGTTGGCTGTTGCATCATCTGGCATTGCTGCCACATTGTTGGAAGGCGGTCGAACTTCACATTCCGTTTTGAAGCTGCCCATTAATCTTCTCACGGTTGACAAGCCAAAATGCACGATTGATGCGAGAATGCAAAATCATCATTTGGAATGAAAGCACGATGGCGCATAAGCGAGCTTCGGTGGTTCGAACAATTTGGTGCTGTCAAACGCTTCCCGTCATTAACTTCAGCTGCCAATGATCTAGTACAATCTAGTACAAGCAGTTGACAACGTTGTACTGATGTATCAAAAAAAAAAACGAAAAAATACAAAAGTGAAAAGTTTAAAAACAACACCACCAATAAAATTTTAACAATAAAAAAAATGAAAAGTTCAAAAACGAAAAACTAACCCACAACAACAATACCACCAGCTCTAATCAGCCAAATCGCCGAAGCTGTTTAATATGGAAAGCAATCCGCTGCTTGTATCAACGTGGGATGTTGTAAGTTGCTGTGCGCTGCCGGTGTCTCCGCAGGAGTTCAGTACGGAAAGCAAACCGCTCCCTGTGCCACCATTGGACAGCGAGTACGGGAGGCAAAACCGCTGCCTGTACCGACGCGGGATGGATGGTACACTAGTACCACAAAACAATGCAAGGCAAGCAGCGAAGGAGCTCATCACCTTACTTCACATGGAGAAGAAGAAGCGGACTAAGTAATAAGTTCACCGCTTATTTATTTTTTTAGCACTTGAACGCGTTTACGCGGGGTGCGTTAGTTAAGATCACTAACACACCATAAATCATTATAAGCCCACAACTTTTAGTGTAAACTTAATATAAGTAAAAATTTATGTAACTTGCTAGTTGTAAACTAAAAGTTGTGTTTTTACTAAGCCCATTTATTGTCATCGCATACCCACTACATTATACCCATTACGTTTCAATTTTTTTAATCTTGATTTTTTTAAGCTATGAATGAATAAAAGCAATGGTCAAAGGTCAAAAGAAGAACGAACAATTACAAACATTCTCATTGTGCATTTATTCTGGTCCAAAACTTGATGCATTGTGTTATAATTTTTAAGTCGGTATAAAATTGATTAAATTCTAAATGTTTTGCCTACAACACACATTAAATATATACTAAACACTTAATTTTTAAAATTTTTTAATTTAACTTGCAGTCTTCTGTTGTGCACCAACTGTTCAGTTCAGTTTTGGGTTTGGGTTTTTGTGTAAACTCACAAGAAATGGATTGAATATTGTATTTAAGTTCTGTCCATTTTTTTTAATAGTATTACCTACATTCATTTTCTGAGGGATTTTCAAAGTTAATTTTCTTTTCTTTGTTCCGAAAAAGCGGAAGAAAAAATTGTATAAGTGGTACACCAAGGTAGGCTAACCTCACCCAATCACTGTCGGTCGCAGAGTAAATCTAAATGGGCAATCTGGACCCTTTTTATATCGTTTTTGTATTTCGACTTTTGTCATTCGACTAAACGCGTATGGCTTGTGAAAAATATATCATAAATTAGACAGAATTATTAATCCACGGGACGGAACAACTGTATGCTGCGTGTGTTCTTTTATAAGTAAATATGCTTATAGCTAACATGGGTGTATTATGCTAATAACTTTGCTATGTTAAGTGTTTGGTGTACAAAAGTTGATTGATGATGCCGCCTGCGGAAATGTTTCATGTCAAATGAAAGCACAAAAAAGTTTCAGCCCGAAAGGATTATATGTACTATCCCCGCAACGTCCTTGAAATTTCGAAATTTTCATGAAAACTTGAAAGGATAATATTTCCTATCCCCGCAACGTCCTTGAACGTCCTCGACCGTCCTCAAACGTCATTCGAACGTCATTCAAAATTTCAAGGACGTTGCGGGAATAGTAAATATTATCTTTTCGAGTTTCCATGAAAATTTCAAAATTTCAAGGACGAGGTGACCGACTGCCCAGCTACACCGCTCCAGTGGGGAATGAAGGCCCGAACGACCACGCGGAGTGCGCGGCAGTTCCCCCTGGACAAGCCGGCGCATGCACGGAAAAACTTGCGACAGGCGACGCGGCCCAAACGCGGCGTGCGTGCTGCCTCTCCAATAATCCCATCCCATTCCACACATGGCCCACAGACGCCGTTTTTCAGTTTTCCCACTTTAGACACACCTCTTCTTGCAGCGCCAGCAGATTCCGTGACTGCCAGGACAGGGCCCACGAGCCCAAAGAAGACAACGCCAGCCGTACCAACAGCTCCCGTGACCCCAGTGACGCCAGCCACAGCCACCGACTGCCCAGGTACACAGCTCCATCGGGGAACGACGCACCGAACGCGGAGAATCAATTGCGGGAAGCAAGAAAGGGTGGAGTGTGAGAACACATAAATGGGCCTTAATTTTTTAAATTTTTGTATTTAAAAATGAAGTCTAAAAAATTTATACAAAAGTAATACTTAAGAAGTGCTGAGCCGACTTGGTTCAAATATTTTTTCAGTTGTAGGTAATTAACAGGAGAAGCTCAGAAAACACTACAAAGTAATAGTGAAAAGCAGATAATTTTAAATATCAAATTATATTAATCTAACAAAAAAAATTGTTCACAATTAAAAAATTAATAATTTCTGGCGTCTGATCGTAACTTCGACTGATTGAAACGAATAAAATTAATACCTACTATTTTTTAGATTAATATAATTTGATATGTAAAATTATCTGCTTTTCACTTTTCACAGAGTATGGAGAAGTTAAACAACATTATAATCAATAAAACTTGGCCGAAAGAGTCCGAACAAATGTGCCGCTTTCGAATGCCGAGCAGAAGAACGTGTACGGTTCGATAATGAAGGTTGTTGACGATGGATCGGGAGGCTTATACTTTCTCGATGCTCCTGGTGGCAAAATATTTGCCATTTCTTTGATTCTGGCATTGGCATTGCTGCCAGTGATGGGATTTTGATTCTGGCAACGATTCGATCAAGATCTCAAATTGCGTTGGCTGTTGCATCATCTGGCATTGCTGCCACATTGTTGGAAGGCGGTCGAACTTCACATTCCGTTTTGAAGCTGCCCATTAATCTTCTCACGGTTGACAAGCCAAAATGCACGATTGATGCGAGAATGCAAAATCATCATTTGGAATGAAAGCACGATGGCGCATAAGCGAGCTTCGGTGGTTCGAACAATTTAGTGCTGTCAAACGCTTCCCGTCATTAACTTCAGCTGCCAATGATCTAGTACAATCTAGTACAAGCAGTTGACAACGTTGTACTGATGTATCAAAAAAAAAAAAACGAAAAAATACAAAAGTGAAAAGTTTAAAAACAACACCACCAATAAAATTTTAACAATAAAAAAAATGAAAAGTTTAAAAACGAAAAACTAACCCACAACAACAATACCACCAGCTCTAATCAGCCAAATCGCCGAAGCTGTTTAATATGGAAAGCAATCCGCTGCTTGTATCAACGTGGGATGTTGTAAGTTGCTGTGCGCTGCCGGTGTCTCCGCAGGAGTTCAGTACGGAAAGCAAACCGCTCCCTGTGCCACCATTGGACAGCGAGTACGGGAGGCAAAACCGCTGCCTGTACCGACGCGGGATGGATGGTACACTAGTACCACAAAACAATGCAAGGCAAGCAGCGAAGGAGCTCATCACCTTACTTCACATGGAGAAGAAGAAGCGGACTAAGTAATAAGTTCACCGCTTATTTATTTTTTTAGCACTTGAACGCGTTTACGCGGGGTGCGTTAGTTAAGATCACTAACACACCATAAATCATTATAAGCCCACAACTTTTAGTGTAAACTTAATATAAGTAAAAATTTATGTAACTTGCTAGTTGTAAACTAAAAGTTGTGTTTTTACTAAGCCCATTTATTGTCATCGCATACCCACTACATTATACCCATTACGTTTCAATTTTTTTTAATCTTGATTTTTTTCCCACTTTAGACACACCTCTTCTTGCAGCGCCAGCAGATTCCGTGACTGCCAGGACAGGGCCCACGAGCCCAAAGAAGACAACGCCAGCCGTACCAACAGCTCCCGTGACCCCAGTGACGCCAGCCACAGCCACCGACTGCCCAGGTACACAGCTCCATCGGGGAACGACGCACCGAACGCGGAGAATCAATTGCGGGAAGCAAGAAAGGGTGGAGTGTGAGAACACATAAATGGGCCATAATTTTTTAAATTTGTATATTTAAAAATGAAGTCTAAAAAATGTATACAAAAGTAATACTTAAGAAGTGCTGAGCCGACTTGGTTCAAATATTTTTTCAGTTGTAGGTAATTAACAGGAGAAGCTCAGAAAACACTACAAAGTAATAGTGAAAAGCAGATAATTTTAAATATCAAATTATATTAATCTAAAAAAAAAAATTGTTCACAAATAAAAAATTAATAAATTCTGGCGTCTGATCGTAACTTCGACTGATTGAAACGAATAAAATTAATACCTACTATTTTTTTAGATTAATATAATTTGATATGTAAAATTATCTGCTTTTCACTTTTCACAGAGTATGGAGAAGTTAAACAATATTATAATCAATAAAACTTGGCCGAAAGAGTCCGAACAAATGTGCCGCTTTCGAATGCCGAGCAGAAGAACGTGTACGGTTCGATAATAAGGTTGTTGACGATGGATCGGGAGGCTTATACTTTCTCGATGCTCCTGGTGGCAAAATATTTGCCATTTCTTTGATTCTGGCATTGCTGCCAGTGATGGGATTTTGATTCTGGCAACGATTCGATCAAGATCTCAAATTGCGTTGGCTGTTGCATCATCTGGCATTGCTGCCACATTGTTGGAAGGCGGTCGAACTTCACATTCCGTTTTGAAGCTGCCCATTAATCTTCTCACGGTTGACAAGCCAAAATGCACGATTGATGCGAGAATGCAAAATCATCATTTGGAATGAAAGCACGATGGCGCATAAGCGAGCTTCGGTGGTTCGAACAATTTGGTGCTGTCAAACGCTTCCCGTCATTAACTTCAGCTGCCAATGAAGTTAATGCATGCCTTAAATCGTCTTCATTGTGGAGATATGTCAAGAACTGAAATTAAGCACGAACATGAGAGTCACATGTCTGAATTACCCGTCCGCTGCTGAATTCTTGGGACAACTTCTGGCACTTGGCAATGGCGAAATTCCTGTTGATGTTTCAACTGGATTAATATCGTTCCCTTCAAATTTTTGAGATTTCACATCGTAAAAGGAGGAACTCATTTACAAAGTGTTCCTTGACATTGGGCAAAATTATATTAATATCGATAGCATTATAATGCTGCGGAATCCAAATCATCCAAATTTGTGAAACGGTACCCGGTTGTCCGTCAAGAAATTGATGAATAACGTTATTCAGGCGACGTTCATCGAGGGAAAATTAAAAGGAGACGCAGTCGTCATACCACGAATTCCAACTGCTCCAACTGATCTACCATTCCAATTCAACAGGATTCAGTTCCCCGTTCGATTGGCATTTGCGATGACAATCAATAAATTGCAAGGCCAATCGATAGAAGTCTGCGGGATTATTTTAGAATTTCCCTGTTTTTTGCACGACCAGCTGTAAGTTTCATGTTCGCGTGTAGGTATACCATATCGCTCTCTCTAACTGTGAGGGTCCGCTAGTTAAATATAATTAAATAATACACTATAAGCTAGCCTTACTATTTTAACAAGGTATACTCTGTGACGCATCGTTTTTCGAAGCACACATTTTTAGTTATAACTTCTTTACATTTTTCTACCTTATTGTTTAAGCTAGTCTATAAGTAAAACAACCCCATGAAGTATCCATCTTTGTTATTAGGTTTAAGAGAAATATGTGAAGCATTACCCGTTAGTAATATTAAATTTAAACCTAAGCGCGCCCTAAACAACGTTTCCATTTACGCCAGTTAGCCCGCGTTACCTGATCAACACGCTGACAGTTTGATACGTTGCCAGATCGCAAGACATTGCCAGATCGCTACGCTGTCAAACCGCCACACGGCGGTCGATGATCGACACTACTCGATATTTGGACGAGTGGCAACGCCAAAAAGAGTCGATGTCCGAGATCAATCGAGTCGCTTCTTTTTCTTAGTTTCCGGTACAGTAGCAGAAAGCAGACGTGTGCTCCGCAACTTGGTAACTAAAACTCGTGGTGCAAAGTGATCAACGCGCGGTACAGCCTGCGTGGCTTAGACAATAAGAACTCGGTGCAGCAGCAGGGAAATAGCTTAGGACAAGGACAAATAAAGTGAATCTCCGTAACTATAAACAACAAAACTTTTGTGTTTTTTTCGATATTTTCGTAGTTTCTTAGAAAATACCCTAATCCTTCCTGAACCCGTAGTTTTGATCCCTTAGGCGTGGCTACGACAATACCTGGTACTCCCAGAGAACGCCGGCGTGCCCCTAGTGGAACATATTCCCACTTTTACCTCCCAGATATAGGTTTCGCATAGCCAGGGGTCGTACAGGCACGCGGGAGCACCCCACGCTCTCTCCCCCTCCCCCTCTGGCCAGCGACGCCGAGCCCGATTTAGCCGATCCAAGAACCCTCGCTCACAATTTCCTTTAAAAGCAAGTCTCCTATAGATTACAAATTTCTTGTAAGGATCTCTGGCACGACTGAGGCTTACCCCGGCCAGAGATCTTCGTTACAAGTGGCGCCCGAGCAGGGACTTGTAGGGTAAAATCCTAGGAAAATACCACCTTGTAGAGCAGGTTAAAAATTTTGGAAAAAAAGGAAAATCCGGTTTCGGAGCACCAAAATTTGCGCGAAAATCGTGATAAACGCCCAGTACCACATGGTCAGTGACGCCATAAAAACGCAAAACGTGACGCAGAATAACGCGACCGAGTGAAACGCAGGCAGCCCACGAGCTAACGGCGCAGTACCGACAAGTAACACGAGCGAGTGAAACAGTGAAACAGTGCAACAGTGAAACGGTGCAACAGTGAAAATAAAATAAATAAAATAAAATAAAACAGAAAATTAAATAAACATGAAAATAATATAAAAAAATAATTTTTCAAATAAATTTGAATACACTAAAAAAAATAAATATATATATATATATAAAATAAATATAAATAAATAATAAAATAAAAATAAAATAAACAATCAAAGAACCAGAAGTGAAAATACAAGAATACAAGAAGACTAAAATAAATTCGCAAGCGCAACAAAACAACGAACAATGCAAAGTTTATAATAAAATTAAATATAAAAAAAATAGATATAAAAATAAAACACACACAGAAGACGAGATTCCAGCCATGGACGGAAAAAAGGCCCAAGCGCAGCACAAAGGGGCAGCAAATAATCCTGGTGAGTCTGTTCCAATTAGACTAAAGAATCCTGGGGTGGGAACAACTTGGACATATTCCCGTCGCAAGGAGGAATTATTAGCATTTGCCGGAGAGTTTGGGTTTCAATCAGAGGGCCGCGTCGAAGACCTGCAGAAAAATTTCGCCACTTTCGTCAAGCATTCGGAGCTGCCCGAAGCAATCTGGGGAAAACTTAAGGCCCTGTAAATGCATTTCGCATCGCGTGCTGCAAGCCCAAACCTGGGCGAGGATAAAAACAATGCCACCGACGATAAAGCCTCCGTGTCGAGTGCAATGGGTAACAGGAATATGCTTGTCCCCGGTAGTCCAGGCATTACCATAAATGCACCACAGACTCAAGGAGCCCCAGCTCGAATTCTCTAGAGGTTTTACAAGCACCCCGGAGAGAATTCGCAAGTGGAGACTACAATTTGACGGCCGATCCGACTCTTTAACTTTTATCGAGCAGGTTGAGAGTCGCGCAGTGTCCTACGGCAGAGAACTACGAACACTTCCTCGAGCCATGACAGAGCTTCTGACCGACCGGGCGGATAAATGGTTCCAGACCTGCCGACTACAAGGGGCAGACTGGACAACCTTCCGAAAGGAATTTTTAGAATTCTTTTACCTCCACGATACCTTCAACGGCTAGACGATAGGATTAGGGGGCGAGACCAGCAGGACGGAGAGAGCTTTAAGGACTTTGCGCTGGATCTTCGCGTACTCATGAGACATGCGGGTTACACCGAGAAACAAGAGCTCGACAGGCTCTACGAGAACGCCGCACCGGAGTACCAAATGTACATACGCCGACACGAATTCGAAACTATCGGCGAACTGACCCAGCTCGCCACGGAATTTGAAACCGTCAAGCAACGTAGCGTAAGCCGGGAAAATTCACGCAAAACCCCAGTCACGACTTCTCGCGCTCCACCTTTGATACCCAGGGAAAACTCTTGGAACTCTCAGGCCCCTCCAAATCGCTCAGGGAACTCAGACGCTGAGCTAGGATCCCGACGACCGGCCGCGCCCATATCAAATCGGATTATCACACCGTCGCAAAGGATTGACGTGAGAAACGCCTGCGGTAACTGCGGGGAACAAGGACATTTTAGCCGCGAGTGTAGGAACAGCCGAAGATATTTCTGTTGGGATTGTGGCAGACAAGGAGTTCGCACCATTGATTGTTGCCGCAATACACAGCCGGGAAACGGACCGAGTCCTCGCGTTGTGCGGAATACGACGGGGACCGACGAGGCTGGGAACTCCCTGTAAACGCACCCCTCAGAATTGAAGACGGGAAGATAGTGGCCGCTGTAGGAATTGGAGGACAGACTAGGCTGGCCACGATAGACACCGGGGCGTCACGCAGTTTCGTAAGTCAGGAATTTGCGGATGCAGTCGGCAAACGACATCAATTCAAAGAAATTCGAACCCAGATAAGTCTTGCCGATAACTCGATGATCGAGATATCGAAGTTATTTATAGCCAGAATCACGCTCGAAGTGCCGCTGCTCGTCATGCCATCCATGCTGGAACCTCTGATTTTAGGATTAGATTTTCTATGTAGTATAGGCACGACGCTGCGTTGCGGAACGGCAAAGCTGCGACTTCCATCAAGACTCAATCCAGTCGAACTGCGAAGCATGAGCTGCAACAAGGAAAGGCCAGGACGAACATCCATTGAGCGCAACTATTACAAACCTCTTACAAACCAGGAACACACTGACCACAATCGCGCTGACCAGGACCCCCACGCACACCAGGACCAAAACACCAACACGAACCAGGAAAGCCTGTCATGAACCAGGAACACACAGAACAAACCCCCACGCGCATATCGGAACCATCCGAACTACCATGACCCACAGGAACCAAGGAGCCCCAGCTACACAGAGCAATGCAAGGACAAGACGAAACTACGTTGAGCCCCCGGACTCAGCCAGCACAGATCACAGAGGCGAAACAGCCGCAGAAACCGGACGCGCAGCAGGCCGCGAAACCAAGCGACGACGTTAAAAGCACGACAGAAGACACGAGGACAGCATTACTTGAGCCAAAACCGTTGGACGAAGAGCAGAAACGGCAGATACAACATTTTCTTGGTAATCAGCTCAAGAAATTCGAGGGGATGACAGGCGTATCGACTATCGCTCAACACACAATCACCATGCGAGATGACAAGCCTTGTAAGCAAAGGTACTTTCCCAAGAACCCTGCCATGCAGGAAATCATCAATCAACAGGTGGATGCACTACTCGAGCAAGGGTGTATAGAACCTTCTCGCAGCCCGCACAGCGCTCCTTTGGTGCTGGTGCGGAAAAAGACTGGGCAGTGGCGCATGTGCGTAGACTACCGACAGCTAAACGCTCGATCAATTCCCGATGCATACCCTTTGCCAAGAATCAACCATATTCTCGAGAGACTTAGAAACGCGACCTTCATATCTACGTTAGATTTAACCAATGGGTATTGGCAGATACCGATGGCACCTATTAGCCGGGAAAGCACCGCTTTTACCGTACCAGGGCGGGGACTTTATCAGTGGCGAGTCATGCCTTTTGGCTTACACTCCGCCCCTGCCACCTTTCAGCGTGCCCTGGACAGTGTGATTAGCCCAGACCTGGAGCCATATGCCTTCGCCTATTTAGACGACATAATCGTCATCGGGGCTAGCTTGGAAGATCACATGACTAATCTACGTCTGGTCTTTGAACGACTCAGGGAAGCTAACTTGCGTATCAACCAAGAAAAATGCTCTTTCTTTCAACGGAAACTAACGTATCTAGGACATGTCATTAGTTATCGAGGCATTCACACAGACCCAGAGAAGGTCGCCGCCGTGCGAAATCTGAACCCGCCGGAAAACCTCCGGGAACTAAGACGTTGTTTAGGAATGGCCTCCTGGTACCGGAGATTTGTGCCCAACTTTGCATTAGTGGTTCAACCAATGACCAATCTTCTCAGAAAGAGCCAGAAGTGGACCTGGGGAGAAGAACAGAAAGCTGCGTTCGACCAGCTCAAGGAACTTCTGACGGACGCACCCGTGTTAGCATGCCCGAACTTCACTGAGAAGATGACTCTTCAAACCGACGCTAGTAACTACGGGCTAGGCGGCGTTTTGACCCAGACAATCAACGGACAGGAACGGGTGATAGCCTACGTGAGCCGCAAACTAGACGCAGCCGAGCTTAACTACTCACCGATGGAAAAGGAATGTTTGGCGATCGTCTGGGGAATTCGAAAACTGAGGTGCTACGTGGAAGGATATCGTTTCAACGTTATTACCGATCACCTAGCGTATATAGAAAACCCCACGAGAAGAATAGCCACATGGGCATTAGAACTCCAGCAATACCAATACGACGTCCAGTATCGCAGAGGGAAATACAACGTTGTCGCCGACGCTCTGTCTCGACAGCCGTTAGAGAGACTCCAGCGGATCACGGCAGAAAATCATCAGTGCAAGTGGATTCAACGCAAACTACAGGAGATCAAGGATAACCCACAAAAGTTTTCCGACTACGTCGTTGAGAACGGGGAGCTGTACCGTCACTTAGGCCATCGCCCCGACGACCAGGACTACATACCATGGAAACTATGTGACCCAGGTGAGCCACCTCAACGACCCTGATCCGAGCCTTTCGTAAACGTGTGCTCAGTCACTTCGGGGCACCAAAGAAACTGGTGTGCGATAATGGCACCCAGTTCACTAGCAAAGCATTTCGAACCTTTCTAGCAGATATTGGCGTAGAACTCCAGTTCCCGCGTGAAAACCCCACCGAGAGGGCGAACCGAACGATTAAGACGATGATCTCGCAGTATTTAGGGGACCAACAGAACACATGGGACACTCTCATTCCAGAACTCACTCTTGCATTGAACTCTGATGTCTCCGACTCGACGGGATATAGCCCGGCATTCCTGCTACAAGGCAGAGAGCAGCGGTTACCTAAAGCTTGGTACGACCAAGTCACCCCGGGAACGGGAACCGTGCCACAGACAGCTAAGGAGAAAGCCGATCACTTAAGAGAAATCTACAGCATCGTCCAGGGGAACATACAGAGAGCCAGTAAAAATCAGGTTCGCCAGTACAATCTTCGCCGCAGGGAATGGCGTCCGGCCATGGGTTCCTTGGTTTTGGTGCGACAACACCACCTTTCCAAGGCGTCCGAGGGATTTGCGGCTAAGTTAGCCCCCAAGTTTGATGGACCATATAAAGTGGTGGCCTTCACCTCTCCCAACATCGTGCGGTTACGTCTCCCCGGCAAACGATAGGGGTGATTAGCCAATATCGCAGATTTAAAAGCTTTCCATTCTCCATCTTCCACAGGAAATAGTGAATCCGAAGACGACGACCACGAAGACGCAGAAAGCCCGTGCCTTCCAGTATTGGCAGATACCGATGGCACTTAACAGCCGGGAAAGCACCGCTTTTACCGTACCAGGGCGGGGACTTTATCAGTGGCGAGACATGCCTTTTGGCTTACACTCCGCCCCCGCCACCTTTCAGCGTGCCCTGGACAGTGTGATTAGCCCAGACCTGGATCCATATGCCTTCGCCTATTTAGACGACATAATCGTCATCGGGGCTAGCTTGGAAGATCACATGACTAATCTCCGTCTGGTCTTTGAACGACTCAGGGAAGCTAACTTGCGTATCAACCAAGAAAAATGCTCTTTCTTTCAACGGAAACTAACGTATCTAGGACATGTCATTAGTAATCGAGGCATTCACACAGACCCAGAGAAGGTCGCCGCCGTGCGAAATCTGAACCCGCCGGAAAACCTCCGGGAACTAAGACGTTGTTTAGGGATGGCCTCCTGGTACCGGAGATTTGTGCCCAACTTTGCATCAGTGGTTCAACCAATGACCAATCTTCTCAGAAAGAACCAGAAGTGGACCTGGGGAGAAGAACAGAAAGCTGCGTTCGACCAGCTCAAGGAACTTCTGACGGACGCACCCGTGTTAGCATGCCCGGACTTCACTGAGAAGATGACTCTTCAAACCGACGCTAGTAGCTACGGGCTAGGCGGCGTTTTGACACAGACAATCAACGGACAGGAACGGCTTATAGACTACGTGAGCCGCAAACTAGACGCAGCCGAGCTTAACTACTCACCGATGGAAATGGAATGTTTGGCGATCGTCTGGGGAATTCGAAAACTGAGGTGCTACGTGGAAGGATATCGTTTCAACGTTATTACCGATCACCTAGCGCTTATATGGATGGACCATATAGAAAACACCAGGGCCGCAGAGAGAAAATCAGGGCCCGGGGGTATCCATGTTCGGGCCCCCCCCTTTTTCAACCAAAAAAATTATTTCAATAAATCATTTTAACTTTTATAGTATTTATTATATTAACTAAGTCAAGATATATGTATTTATATTTTTTAACATTTATTCATGTAAGACAAGCTTTTCTTGCTTTGGAGGAGGCAAAAACGTCGATAACTGATTTTAAGTTTAATTTTCTCGCCAATTCTGCTTCTAAACAAAGAGTTGCCAATCCTGACACTCTTGTTTGAGTTGAACAAGAACGGTGAAAATTTTTTATCCTCGCCAGTGCGCTAAAGGAGCGTTCAGCACTGGCTACTGAAACTGGCAAGGTACAAAATATTCGCAGAGCGACACAAATGTTTGGAAAGAGATTTTGCAAATTTTTTGCTGTGATGTCATTAAGCAACTGGAATGGACGAAGACACGCAGTGAAGTTTGCTTCATAAATGTGCTTTAAATGAATGACTTCAGTTGGTAGTTCTTGGGAAACGTCGGCATAGTATTTCTCCACAAAGTTGTCTGCCGCGATTTCTATCTCCTTATCTTCCATCTCTTGAAACATCCACAAAAATGAAAAAACCTTCACGATATCTCTAATTGCAGCGAATCTATGATTAATTCCGGAGATTACTGAATCTATTATCACAAAGAAAACATTATTTTTGAATTCGATTTCTTCTTCAGTGCTGTCTACTTCGTCAGGCATCGGCAAATGGTCACCGCGTTTCTTCTTCCGAGGAACAGGCAATGTTGAAGAAGTGTCTTCCACATTATTAGAAACCATTTTGCATTCCCGCAAAATAGTATTCCAATGATTACGCAGGATCTGCAAATCGTCGACAAGACTCTCGAGATTCTTTTCTTCGATGTCAATAGTTCCTCCCCTGGCTTGAAGAACGACGTTCCTTTCATTGATGGCTTGTAGAATTTTAAACCAAATAGATGACATCAAAACACATTCAAATTTGGTCATGTATTTTATGACCCCTTGCACATCTCTGCGAGTTTCAGCGGACAAGTTAAGCTTTTTGAGATCCTCCAACGCATGTTTCAACTCACAAAGATTTTTTTGCAAATGGTTTTACGGCGTCAATCCCAGCAGACCATCTTGTGTCGGACAGAGTGTGAAGTGAATCCGGAATTCTAGCCTTAAGAATCTCCCAACGTTGCGGACTTCCACTAAAGATGTTGAAACACTTCTGAACCACGCCGAAAAAAGTGATTGCTGAGGTGCAGCATTCCGCAGAATCGACTCCAACTAGGTTCAAGCTGTGAGCTGCACAAGGTGAATAAATTGCATTTGGATAATCGCGCCGAATCCATGCTTGTGCTCCTTTGTATGCGCCTTTCATATTTGCGCCATTATCGTATCCTTGTCCTCGACAATCATTAAGCGGGATTTTGAACTTCATCAAAGTTTCTCGTATCAAATTAGCGATAGCCTCACCCGTTTTTTGATTACAATCCACAAAGGCTAAAAAGCGCTCTTCGATGTTGTACGTTCTTGTTTCAATGTCGTAACGAAGGTAACGAAGAATGAAGGTCGTCTGCTCTACATGACTGGAATCAGGGGTTGCGTCTACAAGGATGGTAAAATATTTAGCTTCTTCTCTCTCTTTTAGAATATGCGACACAACTTGGCCAGCACAAAGTTCTATAAACTCATTTTGAATGTCGGGTGAAAGATAGTGCACTTGCAAACGTTGATGTAATTGCTGCGAACGTCGAACATTTTCCAAATGTTCACGAAGAACTGGATCGTAGTGGCTGATCAGTTCCAGAACCCCCAAGAAATTTCCGTTATTTCGCTCTCCAACAAGATTATTTTTGCCTCTGAAAGCTAACCCTCTCTCGCCCAAAAATAGAATTGTATCCAGGATACGAGTCAAAATTTCTATCCATTTTTGGGTTTCATTCACAATTTGTTTATTCAGGGCCAAATCAATAGTGAACTCCTTGTCAATTCGCAACTCCAACTCGCGCCATTTTACGTAGCACTGAATATGGTCCTTATTTTTCTCATGCATTGGTAACCGCTCATGCAATTTTTTCCATGCCTTATTTTTTGAATATCCTTCTGCCGTAAAGAGGTGTGATCTATACTGTGTGTTACTATTTAGTAAACGGCATGGTAAGCAGAAAAAAGCATTTTTACTTGGACTCCAGATCAACCAATCACGTGGTACCATCGTTCCATTTGGCATAATCCTTTGTAGAAGTGATACAGAAAACAGTTCGTTTAATTTATCCCGTGGAAAAGTCGAAGGCATTTTTAGACATCCTTGCCGAATAATGTCGTGAACTACACTAGGTTGCGGAAATTCCACTTCAAGGCTTCCAATATCAAAAACATTAAGACGGTTAGTCTGCACTTGCACTGTTTTATTTTGGTTCGCTGTATGGGCAGTGTCATCACGGGAAGGAGCAATGCAGTCTGAAAAACTCACTGGACAAGTATCAGAAGTATCCGGAAGCTGATGATGCTCTGATGGTCCAGGAATGTCTTCACTCGTACTTTGGGGTACATCTTTCTTGGAAAAAAAAATCTAAAGTTGCAAGAGTTTTTGTGATGCTTGTGCTTTTGAAATGTTCTGTGCTCGCTCCGCTCGCTCTTTCTCTTCTGACTTCCGGATTTATGTTGATACATTTTGGCTGCCCATCCGATCGCGGTTAAAGTTCAAATCAAAATGAGTTGGACTTGTTCTTTCCGTCTCTTGCGCGACCTGGCCTCTCGTTGCAGGCGACTTTGTCGCGCTCCAAAACAGCAAAGCGATCTTCTTAACTTAAATACTAAGAATTAATATTAAGAATTAATAAGAATCCGTTTGCAGCTGTGTTTTTAGCGACCCTTCGATCGCGGTTAAAGTGCGCGACCGGGCCCCTCGTTGAGGCTTCTCGTTGCAGGCGACTTTGTCGCGCTTCAATGCTGCAAAGCGATCTTCTTAATTTAAATACTCAGAATCCGTTTGCAGCTGTGTTTTTAGCGACCGGGCCTCTCGTTAAGGCTTCTCGTTGCGGGCGCCTTGTCGTGCTTCAAAACAGCAAAGCGATCTCCTAAACTCAAATACTTAGAATCCATTTGCAGCTGCAGCTGTGTATTCAGCGACAACGAAAAAAAAGCGAATAAAAAAAATAACTCAAATTTTTCTGCAAAAATATGTAATGGTAATTTATATGGATTGATTCTATGCAAACAGTCAAAATCACGGGCCCCTGTAAAACCCCGGGCCCGGGGGAAACCCACCCATCTCCCCCCCCCTCTCTGTGGCCCTGGAAAACACCACGGGAAGAATAGCCAGATGGGCATTAAAACTCCAGCAATACCAATACGACGTCCAGTACCGCCGGGGGAAGTACAAAGTTGTCGCCGACGCTCTGTCTCGACAGCCGTTAGAGAGACTCCAGCGGATCACGGCAGAAAATCATCAGTGCAAGTGGATTCAACGCAAACTACAGGAGATCAAGGAAAGCCCACAAAAGTTTTCCGACTACGTCGTTGAGAACGGGGAGCTGTGCCGTCACTTAGGCCATCGCCCCGACGATCAGGACTACATACCATGGAAACTATGTGTCCCAGGTGAGCATCGTCAACGGATCTTAGAGGAATCCCACGACGCACCGACAGCAGGCCATTTGGAGGTACGGAACACCATTCTCCGTATCTCTCAGAAATACTACTGGCCTGGCAAGTTCCGCGATGTCGGAACATATGTACGAAAATGTGTCTTGTGCCAAAAGTTCAAAGCAGACCAACGAAGACAAGCCGGCATTATGCTCACGAGGCAGGTCGAGGAACCCTTCGCTGAACTGTGTACAGACTTCGTAGGCCCGCTGACCCGCTCCTAGTTTTCTTCGATTCGTTCACTAAATGGATCGAACTGATACCACTGCGTAAGGCCTACTCAACGACCCTGATCCGAGCCTTTCGTAAACGTGTGCTCAGTCACTTCGGGGCACCAAAGAAACTGGTGTGCGATAATGGCACCCAGTTCACTAGCAAAGCATTTCGAACCTTTCTAGCAGATATTGGCGTAGAACTCCAGTTCCCGCGTGAAAACCCCACCGAGAGGGCGAACCGAACGATTAAGACGATGATCTCGCAGTATTTAGGGGACCAACAGAACACATGGGACACTCTCATTCCAGAACTCACTCTTGCATTGAACTCTGATGTCTCCGACTCGACGGGATATAGCCCGGCATTCCTGCTACAAGGCAGAGAGCAGCGGTTACCTAAAGCTTGGTACGACCAAGTCACCCCGGGAACGGGAACCGTGCCACAGACAGCTAAGGAGAAAGCCGATCACTTAAGAGAAATCTACAGCATCGTCCAGGGGAACATACAGAGAGCCAGTAAAAATCAGGTTCGCCAGTACAATCTTCGCCGCAGGGAATGGCGTCCGGCCATGGGTTCCTTGGTTTTGGTGCGACAACACCACCTTTCCAAGGCGTCCGAGAGATTTGCGGCTAAGTTAGCCCCCAAGTTTATAAAGTGGTGGACGCGACTCCGCCCCGAGCGCCGTCACCAAAGGCCGCTCCGCCCCGAGATCCAAGCTTGCGCCCCGGGACAACTTTCACCGGGAATCAGACGAAGACGACGAAGCTCTAGCCATCCTGCCAGCCCACGGTACGCATCATCCCCGGAAGCGTACGTGGAGGATAACAGCGACAACGAAGACGACGGGGGTAGCCGAAGCTCTAGCCGTCCGGCCAGCCCACGAAACGCATCATCCCCGGAAGCGTACGTGGAGGACGACAGCGACGACACCCAATTTAATGACGAGGGGACCGGCTACGGAGGCGTTCCGCACCAGTTCTTTAAGAGCACCGAGCGATACGTCGTCCGACATAGCCACTGGCGACAGTTGCTTAGAGTGGAGTACACCTCGTGCTGGATACGGATGCCATTCCAGCCAACCGAGGATCCGACTATCGAGCTCCCGACCTCGCCAGAACCCTACCCTGCTCTCATGGGCCCAGATTCGAGCGATGACGAGGCGGCTGTCGACCTGCTGCTCCGGATGTGCAGGGTCTGGATCAACCCCTTGACGACGTCCGTCTGGATCCTCCAGAGAACTGGACCTGCGACACTCCCGACGGGAAAATCCCCGCCAGTGTCGTAGAGACCATCGAAGCCCGAGCACTACAGGCCCGATCTCGACAGCGCTACCGACTCCAGTACACCGAGGGGAACTACCGAGTCACCAGCAGGACGAACGGCACCGTTCGAATCCTTTTCGACCCCCCGAAGTAGGAAGGGGGTGTGACGCATCGTTTTACGAAGCACACATTTTTAGTTATAACTTCTTTACATTTTTCTACTAGTTTAAGCTGTTTAAGCTAGTCTATAAGTGAAACAACCCCATGAAGTATCCATCTTTGTAATTAGGTTTAAAAGAAATATTATAAGCATTATCCGTTAGTAATATTAAATTTAAACCTAAGCGCGCTTAACAACGTTTCCGTTACCTGATCAATACGCTGACAGTTTTACACGATGCCAGATCGCAAGACATTGCCAGATCGCTACGCTGTCAAACCGCCACACGGACAGAAGGACTATCGATGATCAGCACCTCTCGATACCCAACGCAACCATGAGTCGATGATCGACAATACTCGATATTTGGACGAGTGGCAACGCCAAAAAGAGTCGATGTCCGAGATCAATCGAGTCGCTTCTTTTTCTTAGTTTCCGGTACAGTAGCAGGGAGCAGACGTGTGCTCCGCAACTTGGTAACTAAAACTCGTGGTGCAAAGTGGTCAACGCGCGGTACAGCCTGCGTGGCTTAGACAATAAGAACTCGGTGCAGCAGCAGGGAAATAGCACAGGACAAGGACAAATAAAGTGAGTCTCCGTAACTATAAACAACAAAACTTTTGTGTTTTTTTCGATATTTTCGTAGTTTCTTAGAAAATACCCTAATCCTTCCTGAACCCGTAGTTTTGATCCTTCAAACGTGGCTACGACAATACCTGGTACTCCCAGAGAACGCCGGCGTGCCCCTGTTGGAACATATTTGCAATATTTTCGTAGTTTTCTTAGAAAGTAATCCTAATCTCCTGATCCCGTAGCTAGGGATCCGCCAGGCGTGGCTACGACATTACCTGGTACTACCAGAGAACGCCGGCGTGTCCCTGTTGGATCATAGGTAGAATACTTTCGTAGTTCTTAGAAGATGTCCCCAGTCCTGCCGGATCCCGCAGCTAGTGTACCCTCAGGCGTGGCTACTATAATACCTGGTACTCCCAAAGAACGCCGGCGTGCCCCTGTTGGAACATATATGCGGTATTTGCGTATCTTCTCAGAAAAATAACCCTGATCCTTCCCGAGCCCATAGTTAGTGATCCCTCAGGCGTGGCTACGGCAATACCTGGTACTCCCAGAGAACGCCGGCGTACCCCTAGTGGAACATATTCCAGCCAGGGGTCGTACAAGCACGCGGGAGCCACTTACGCTCTCTCCCTTTCCCCCTCTGGCGAGCGACGCCGAGCCCGCCATACGTGCGTAGCGTGCGCAACCACCGCGATTTTGCCGATCCGAGAACCCTCACTCACAATTTCCTTTAAAAGGAAGTCTCCTATAGATTACAAATTTCTTGTAAGGATCTTTGGCACGACTGAGGCTTACCCCGGCCAGAGAACTTCGTTACAGCTCGCAGAACTCCCTCGCAGCCGCCGCTGACGTCGACGCTCTCTTTAAGCAAACTCCAGACGCACACAAGTGTCCCCTAGCGACCACTTAGCAGCAAGAACAATAACAAAGTCCTTACGTATGCATTTGGAGTCCACACAAAAGCATTTCCCCAGACGTCCAAATCGTAAAGACAATCGTATATGCTTTGGAAAACACTGATTCGATAAATTGATCATCAATGGTCTAACCTAAGACATTTTTTTAAAGGGGGTTGACAAGCAAATCAAATTGTTTTGACTCATGCTATTAGAGTCTTCCGTTTACAAGTTTTTATTGTTTTGGAGCAAACCTTCTGTTGCGATTCTTGGGCGAACGAGTGGTCATATTGGCAAAATAAGAATAGGTAATACATAACTAGTGTCGTGCCCAATAAACCATAGAGAATTATGAGATTTAAAAAAAATTGGATATAGAACGTCTCAAATATTCGCTCTATACTTCCAAAGTGAACGGCCGTGTTTTTTCGGCGCTCCGATTTTTACCTATTTATCGTGTAAACCCAACGGTGGGAATAAATAAAAACATATAAATCGCCTTTTTAATTAATATACTTTAATATTCCGTTCGCTTCGCGAGTGAATTTCTTCTATTTCTGTGCATAACAATAAATTAATTCAATTTAAACTTTTAGCTTCTCTTGTGTTTTTTGTTGTTGCGTGTTATTTTGTCTTTCTTTTGTGCTTTATCCGTCCCACGCAGGGCCAATCGCTATTGTTGTTTTTGCATGCACATCAATTGCATTGACTGCGCTCTCTCGCTCTTTATCTCGCTCTGTATATCGAAACTTCTTATCGGGTAGTTATCTTCGCTCGCTCTTGCGGTAATTGCTCGCTCAAAAGTTTCGATTTCATTTCATTTGGTACAGTGGTCCGATTAGTCAAAATGATGGACACATTTTTTGTCTGTGTTGATAAAAAATGCCAGAAGGCAATCAAGGCTGACCAGCCTAAAATGACTTGTTGGCTATGTGAAAAAATGGTGCACACCAAGTGCGCTGGTTTTACTGGCCGAACAAGTGATGACCTAAGTAAGGGTAAAAATTTGCAGTTTTGTTGTGACGCCTGTCTCGAGGTGGCGAACGAGATGAAATTGTTCATGCGCCAAACTAAAGGCGGCTTGAAGGGGCTGATCACCTGTTTTGCCGGAGCTAGAGATAGTTTTCGCAAGGCAGATGATCTGCTCCAAGCTCTGGACACTCAATTTAATAGTATAAAACTATTAGAGGAGTCTCCAAAGCGCAAAAAAGCCGATGGTGGTAGGCCAAAGGGGAACACCCCGCAGCCTCCGTCAGGTGACCAGCAGAGCACTCCCGTGGATCAGCAGCCGAACTCAGCAACCGCTCAAATGTTGCTAAGATCGGCAGCCAAAAAAGATTCGGAACCCGATCAATCCACAGCGGAGTGTATGCAAACAGGAGATCCTGAAAATTCCGATTTGTCCGTAGTGGTTTCACAGTTGGTGAA
Organism: Drosophila oshimai; assembly: GCA_018150695.1. Lineage (NCBI taxonomy): Eukaryota > Metazoa > Arthropoda > Insecta > Diptera > Drosophilidae > Drosophila > Drosophila oshimai. The sequence goes on from JAECWM010000276.1 coordinate 692,354, forward strand.
TCCACCTAACCTAGTAAACATACCGCCACAAGGGGATATTGAGTCCGGACTACCGGGCATAGGTGGTTCTGCAGACGCACAACCTGCACCACCTAAAGCTCTTTCAGTGGTTCCACTAAAGAAACAAATATTTGTTTCTCGGCTTTCCCCTGATCAAACATCTTCTGATGTACTGTCTTATATACAAAACAAAACAAAAGCCGAAAACGTTAAGGTGGAAAAATTTCAGTGAAGCTTTTAAAGCTTTTTTATTTAAGTTTTTATATGTATGACGTATTAACTTTAAGAATTTAAAAACAAAAATAAAAAACATTAACATATAAATTTCGACTTTATGCCAAAAAATCGGCCTCTTGGACCATAGTGCCTTGGTTTAGTAAAGAGTTGTCACACCTAAGAAATGTTAAGTCCAGACTTTATAGGAAATATAAAGACTCCGGTTCTCAATCGGTTTTTTCAAAATATCTAAGTGCTCGGTCAAAATTTACCGTGCTTAACGCGCAGTGCTATAAAAATTATTTAAATCGTTGTAAGGTCCAGTTCTCGCAGGACCCGAAACAGTTTCATAACTTTGTTAACACCAAGCGTAAGTCTACTTCTTATCCTTCCTCGCTATGTTTTGAAAACATGACGGCAACCACAAATCAGGCAATAGCCGATCTTTATGCGCAATTTTTTCAAACAACTTATACTACTTCCGCACATCCAATAGAGCCTTATTCTTACACCATGTCCACGTCGAACCTTATATTCAGTCCTACTATAAACGAAAGGTCTTTATTTATGGATCTTCAACGTGTTAAGCCTGTTTACTCTCCAGGTCCCGACGGAATTCCTGGCTGCGTGCTTAGGAATTGCGCGGAAGCCCTATGCAAACCCCTTCTCAAATTGTTCACCTTATCTTTAGAAACCTCCCAATTTCCCCTTACTTGGAAGGAGTCATTTGTTATTCATCTCCACAAAAAAGGTAACAAATTGAATGCCAGCAATTATAGAGGTATCTCTAAGTTGTCGGCTATCCCCAAACTTTTCGAAAATGTCATTACTTCTCATTTGCAGCACCTTTGTAGGTCAGTTATATCTCCGTGTCAACACGGATTTATGAAAAGAAGATCAACAACTACTAACCTTTTGGAGCTCACCTCATTCGTGATAAAGGGCCTTAAAAGTAGCTTTCAAACAGATGTCATTTACACTGACTTTAGTAAAGCATTTGACTCTGTAAATCACTCACTTTTAGTTCGGAAACTTGACTTGTTAGGGTTTCCAATTGATCTTCTTAGATGGATTTTAAGTTATCTGAATGGCAGGACACAAAGAGTCCTTTTTAAAAATTCTCTTTCTGGTCTTCTCCGAGTTACTTCCGGCGTCCCACAAGGTAGTCACCTTGGTCCACTTCTTTTTACTTTATTTATTAACGACCTTCCATTAATTATAAATCATTCTCGCGTACTTATGTACGCAGATGATGTTAAGTTATGCCTGCAGTACAAGGATATTTCCAGCCATTCTGACTTACAATCCGATCTAAACAATTTTCAAAACTGGTGCCGTGATAATTTACTAAATTTAAAGGGGTCTAAGTGCAAGTTGATGACTTTTTGCCGAGTCAATCCAAAACTTGCAACTTACTCACTAAGTGGGAAATCTTTGGATAGAATAACTATGGTTGACGATCTTGGCGTCCTTTTGGACCCAAAACTTAAGTTTACTGATCACATTTCGTCCATGGTTAATAAAGCCAGAGGAGTGCTTGGTTTTATTAAAAGATGGTCGAAGGAATTTGACGATCCCTACGTCACTTAGACCTTATTTACTTCGCTAGTCCGTCCGATTCTAGAGTATGGGTCTCCCGTCTGAAGTCCCCAATACGGAGTACATATAGATCGCATTGAATCTGTTCAAAAAAACTTTTTAATTTTTGCTTTACGGCGCCTCAACTGGGATGCAAACCTTAACTTACCTTCTTATTCTAGCAGATTACTTTTAATTATTTTCCCTCCCTAGCTAACCGTAGAACGATGCTTGGTACTATTTTTATTTATAATCTTATTCGTGGTGATATTGACAGTGCCGACTTGGTTGGTCGGCTTAACTTTTCTGTGCCAAGCAGATTAACTAGAAATTATATACCCTTAACATTAAACCACTGTAGATCTAACTATGACTTGCATGAGCCTTTCAGAGTATTATGTTCTGACTATAATAGACTTTATCCTATAATCTCAAATTCTGACTCTCTGCCGCTCTTAAAACGACTTATACTAACTTCGTTAGCACAAAATTAGATCCTACTTTTTTCCTCGGACTTTGCCTATACTTTCATAACTCGCGTCTATCTTCTCGCGAATCGTGCCGTACGATACACGGCTGTGCCCCCGGTCGGTTGGGCGGGTAAGTGGGCCGTGGGACTACGCGCGTAAAAAAAAAAAAAAAAAACAGAAAATAAATTGTCAATATTTATGCTGCGGAGGGGTAACAGTGAAAAAAGAAAAATTAATTTTACTGTCGGATTCAAACTGGGCTTTGATATTTGACATAAAATTGACATAGTCAATCCAATTTATGCGTTCGAATGGCTGACTGCAGAATGTATGAATTGAACGAATTGAAAAAAACTATGAAAAGGGCCGCCGGAAAAAATCCAAAGAGAGATAAAATAATATGAATAGTTTAAAAAACTAAAAAAACGCTTTATAGGAAATCCAACCAAAAAGTAAAAAATAATGTTTAAAATGTTTAACGATAAAATTGATAGATTCCCTGTCGGAACAACGGGCCGGCAGAGTTGATGCCAAATGAAGATAATTTCTTGCTACGTGTACTCTAAAATGCAGATTTAGTGCATTGACATAGTAGAAATTATAAACCTGCATGTAAATTTAGTGTATCTATATGGTGGGAGTTGTATTCCATCATGGAGATTTAGTTCATCAATATAGTGCGAGTTATATTCCAGCACGCAGATTTATTGCATCCCAACGCTTTAAACACCATCAACTCTGCCGGCCCGTTGTTCCGACAGGGAATCTATCAATTTTATCGTTAAACATTTTAAACATTATTTTTTTATTTTTTGGTTGGATTTACTATAAAGCGTTTTAGTTTTTTTTAAACTATTCATATTATTTTATACTTTTAGTTTTAATTAGGTAGGTAGGTACTGATAAAAATTGCTTGTTTAAGATAATTTTCAAATTATTATTTATACGGAAAACTTAAAGCTATTCCGCACATGGACTTATTCGCAGAGATCATTTTGCATTAGTGTGTAAACAACCACCAAAGATGACTTCTCTCGCTTGTTCAAAATTTACTCTCTCTTACTCTCATTTGAAATTTTGCTCACTGCGTTTTGGGCAGCGCTGCCGTCGCTGCGAGAGAGAGCGAGAGTAATGCTTAGTGGTGTTACGCAGCCAGATAGCCAGATAGCCACAAGTGAAACTAATATAAAGCGTTTAAAAAATACAATTTGTTCTTTTTCTAAATCTTTAAACTTTAGTTATATTTCAAATAGTTTATTTTAAAAATGTGGTGTCGTGTTATCAATTGCGGACATTGCTGGAACTACACGCGTTGCTGTCGCCATCTATCTTTGGCTGCGAAAGCTTTCAAGAGCTTAGTGGTGTTACGCAGCCAGATAGCCAGCAACAAGTGAAACTAATATAAAGCGTTTAAAAAAATACAATTCGTTCTTTTTCTAAATCTTTAAACTTTAGTTATATTTCAAATAGTTTATTTTAAAAATGTGGTGTCGTGTTATCAATTGCGGACGTTGCTGGAACTACACGCGTTGCTGTCGCCATCTATCTTTGGCTGCGAAAGCTTTCAAGAGCTTAGTGGAGTTACGCAGCCAGATAGCCAGATAGCCAGCCAGCCACAAGTGAAACTTATATAAAGCGTTAAAAAAAACAAGTTGGCAGGCCTGCATGCAAACCAAAAAGTGTTAAACAGCCAGCCAACAGAAACTTCTAGAAAAACTTTCAAGAAGGATCTACAAAATACTATGCGAACGCACAAAGGGACATGTTCTAGAATTTTATTAAGCGTTCTAAAAAATTCTAGAGTGTTCTACAGTGTTCTATATATCGTATGCTTAGTGGTGTTACGCAGCCAGATAGTCAGATAGCCACAAGTGAAACTAATATAAAGCGTTTAAAATATACAATTTGTTCCTTTTCTAAATCTTTAAACTTTAGTTATATTTCAAATAGTTTATTTTAAAAATGTGGTGTCGTGTTATCAATAGCGGGCATTGCTGGAACTACACACGTTGCTGTCGCCATCTATCTTTGGCTGCGAAAGCTTTCAAGAGCTTAGTGGAGTTACGCAGCCAGATAGCCAGCCAGCCAGCCAGCCACAAGTGAAACTAATATAAAGCGTTTAAAAAGCGCACCGGTTCGAAGGACCAAAATGTAAGCGGCGGGGGTCAGCGATCTGGAGGCATCTTTGTTGCAGCGGGAACAACTTTTCTAGCGCTGTGAAGGAAATGGCAAACACTCGGCGGAACGCGCTCATGTATTCTAGCTAATTCTAAGAGGACGAGAGCGCTATAGCGTGGAGACTGGAGACAGAGTGCAGAGCGGTTAGCCGGGAACGTTGAAAACTACCGAAAGAGCGAGAGCGGAGAGCCAGGAACACCGGGTCTTCGAAGTCTGAACAAGCATAATATGTAAGATTTAGGTAATTTATAAAGATTATTTTTTCTCTCTAGGTTCACTAAAAATGCACACGCCATTTTTTTGTTAGCAATGATAACTTTCATGTCTTACAAATAACTTATAACGTTTTACTTAGCTTGTACCGTTAAAGCACATATTCATAACTCCGTAATTTTTTAGGAATCAATCACGAACATATTTCGTAAAATTTCGGAGCTTATGTCAAAACTTTTAGAACAATCTCAAGCATTGTTCGTTCAGTTACGAGAAAGTTCCGTTCGTTTTTCTGAAAATATGAATGAAGTTTTGACACGCTTTATATCTACGAAACTTGCACTTCAGGACTTTGAGAATGTTCCCATGGAACTGCGTATATGCATGTACGATCGTGATTATATTATAAATTTAGTCACTAGCATGAAAGACTATCACATATTAAGGATTGATGTGCGAGAGGACAGAATTTCAACGAGAACGAAGAAGTTTATTGACAAAATGGTAGACCAGTTAAACATGTGAGTGCTTGAAGAAAAATTTACTTAACATAAGTATAATTTAGACTGCAGTTGTACACTTTAATATACAAAACATTTAAAATTTAAGAACTCGGTTTTAATTAAAAGTAGGGGAGTTTGCCGAGTTTGGACTTAGGAATTTTTTTTAATTATTGTGGTCAAACTTTTTTGGAAACGGTTTGCGCTGTCATCAAGGGGATATATACACCTAGCATTGTCGAAGAAATCGATTTTTTTTCCATTTTCTTGAAGCTTAAGGGATTAAAAACATGTGAAAGTTACAAGTCGATATCTCAAAAAATAACGAAGTTATAGACCGAAGAGTGAGTCACGTTCGTGCGTGCCGTACCGTTTGATCAAATTTTCAAACGCGTTTTTCTCGAAACCAGGTTTTTGAAATCGGTAGTCAAAATATCTCGAAAACTACCGAACCGATTGCAATGAAATTTTTGCTTAGTTTTTCTTAAATAGGCAAAACAATGGCTAGTTTTTAGTCGAAAATTGCAATGTTATTTTTAAACGTCCGCTATTTTGTCAAAAATCAATATTTTCAAAAACGTCTATGAGGAACGTTGGTGGGTATTGTCACCCAGTGGTGCCGACCATGGGCCGAAACCTGCAGCGGATTCGGATCCGACAATAGAGTACAAGACTCCGTCGAAATCTTCATCCGCCGCACGCTCCGGAACCCGCACTGACCCTGGATCCGACAAACGAGCCCAGCTCCGTCAAAATCCACGGCCACCGCGCGCTTCGGGACCGGCAATGGCTTCGGATCCGACAAACGAGTACAGGTTAGGTTAGGTTAGAGCGGCGGCTGACAGAAGGTCAGCCCACTTAGGCCATCACTGGCCCATTGTGATACCGCATGGATCTTTTGTACCCTTTAAACCATGAATTTATAAAGAATCCCAGCCCGTTTCTCTAATGAAACCTGCTATTTTCTTCGGGGGAACAGCTGCTAATTCAGCTAGATTGTCAAGGAAATATTCTCCTATATACTTTTTCCTGCGCCTGATAAGGGCCACACAGGAACAGAAGAAGTGCTCTACTGATTCTACTTCTTCCTCGATTTTGCAGCTTCTGCAGAAGTCGTTGTTTAGGACGTTAAGTCGGGATGCGTGGGCTCCTACGAGCCAGTGGCCTGTAATTGCTCTAATTACAGCTGTGCACTGTGTGCGATGTAGACTGAAAAGCCTTTTGGTGCGTTTGGCGTCAACCTTAGGCCAAGTTTGGCGACTAATGTTGCTGTGAGTGGTATTATCCCATGTTTCTTGTACAAGGGATCTGAAACCCTCCCTTGTCCTGAGCTTAAAAGTGGCTAGTGGCATACGGAAGTCCTCCTTGTCTGGAAGGAGAACTGTGGTAGTGCCGCGTCTGGCCAGTTCATCAGCTATTTCGTTCCCCTCAATATTTTGGTGCCCTGGCACCCAGTTTAGGGATATAACGAACAGCTGTGCCATCTCTTGAAGAGATTTGCGGCAGTTGTTCACTATCGTCGAGTTTGAAGATAGCGCACGAATTGACTTTATTGCTGCCTGACTGTCTGAGTAAATGTTAATTACTCCGTTTGTAAGGCTAGAGTGGCGTAGGCAGCTGAGAGCCTCGCTTATGGCGAGAATCTCTGCCTGAAAAACGCTGCAGTGGTCCGGAAGACGGAAGTGTATTTTGATTCTAAGTTGTTCACAGAAGACTCCTCCTCCAACTCGATTGTCGAGTTTGGAGCCGTCTGTAAAGAAATTTATACATTCATTTTGTCCAAAGGGGCTTTCCGCCCAGTCCTCCCTAGAGGGGAAGTCTGTTTTGAACGTTGTAGAGGTGTGTTCTACAGGTGTGCAATAGTCTGTTAATTGTATGTTTGCGCCTTCTGGTAGGATGGATGAGTGTCCGTATTTACGGACTGTCCAGCAGTTTGCGTCTCTCAGACGTCGTGCTGTGATGGTGGCGATTTTTTTTGCCACCAGAAGAATTGGGGAGGTTGTTCTAAGAGCTCCTGTCATGCATAGTTGCGCTACCCTTTGCACCTTGTTGAGTGCCTTGAGTTTGGAACTATACAGCAGCGCTGGCCACCAAATGGATACCCCATACAGGAGGATGGGTCTTACTATGGCGCTGTATAACCAGCTAACTAGACACGGGGACATACCCCATTTGAGGCCTATTGCCTTTTTGCAGGTGAAGAGTGCAATGTTGGCTTTACGCACTCTATCCGCTATAGTGAGATTCCAGTTCAGTTTCTTGTCTAGTACAAGCCCCAGGTATTTTGCACTGTCGCTAAACTCTAGAACGGAATCATTTAGTTTTGGGGCAGATAACTTGGGGATCTTATACTTCCTGGAGAAGAGAATATGATCGGTTTTACTTGGGTTTACGTTTAACCCACTTTCAGATGCCCATCTTGACAGTTTTCTTAGTTTGACTGTCATAATGTCGCAAAGGGTTTGCGGAAATTTTCCCCGCAGCATGACAACCACATCGTCTGCATAAGCAACAATCTTGCAACCCCCATCTTCTATGTCGCGGAGCAGCGTGTTTACTTCTAGGTTCCATAGAAGCGGAGAAAGTACCCCCCCTTGAGGAGTACCTCTGCTGACATGCCTGCACAGAGTAGATGCTCCCAGCGAAGAGGTCACTTTTCTGCTCAGTAGCAGCTGTGTGACTAATCTCACCAACTGAGCATCTACTCCAAGGCTCAGCATAGCATTGGTTATTGCCCTTGAGTCGATGTTATTGAAGGCTCCTTCTATGTCCAAGAAGGCGGCTAGGGTATATTCCTTGTCTTGCAGGTATTTTTCTATACTGGATATGACAGAGTGAAGTGCTGTTTCTGTCGATTTGCCTTTACGGTATGCATGCTGAGATTCAGATAGCAGAGAGGGATTGATTGATGTTCTTAGGTATAGCCCTATCAATCTTTCCAAGGTTTTCAGAAGGAAGGAGGACAGGCTTATTGGCCTGAGATCCTTCGGTGTTGTGTGTGAGGCTTTGCCGGCCTTGGGTATAAAAACTACCTTGGACGTTAGCCAAGAAGGGGGAATATTGCCTAACGCCATGATGTTCGTGAAGATGGCTTTTAGCCAAGGGACAGCAAGAGTCATGATGCCAACCAATACTTTGACCGAGTGGCATGGTTGGGGGTCGCTTGTTTGGGGACCTAAGGTGTTTCCTGGAAAATGCGTATCTAGTAATAGTGTTAGTGTTTCTTCGCTGGAAGAAGTCCATGAGTCGTCCTGTCTCTTGAGATAGCCCAGATTTGAGGATGACTTTGAGAGTACTTTTCGTAATCTTGCGGCTTCTGAAGAGGATTCAATTCCCGAACAGAATTTTCTCCAATCCTCTCTTTGTGCCTGCCTAGTGAGCTTTTTGAATTGAGCTAGACTGTGTTTATAATCTGACCAGTTCTGTTCACAACTTAGTCTTTTTGCTCTATTGAAGAGTTTCCTACATTCTACCCTCAGCTTGTCTATTTCTTGTTTCCACCAGGGTGGTCTCCATTTGCCTCTCGGCTTGCTGATTGGACAGGATGCTTTATATGCATTGTTACAGGCTTCAGTGAAGGCTGTCGTGAGGTAAGTGAGATGTTCCTCCGATGGAGGAATCTGCTCTGGAGGAGCTGGTAGGGCCTTAGCCAGTCTGTTTTTGAAGGCTGGCCAGTTGGTTCTGCGGGGGTTTGAGAACGTTACTGGGTCAGGATTGGGCGCACATAATTTTGTGTCGATATATTTGTGATCTGAGAAGGAGTGTTCTTTAGAAACACTCCACCCTATAAGTTGGTCATGCATGAAGTTTGAGGTTAGGGTTAGGTCTATGACCTCCTCCCTGTCCTTGATTACAAAAGTGGGGTCGTTTACCCTATTGCAGATAAGAGAGAAGGTATTCAAAAAGTAACTCACCCCTCTCATTTGTGTTGGTACTGCCCCACATCTCATGGTGGGCATTTGCGTCGCATCCGATCAATAGGCCAGTGCCACGATCTTCGCAAACCTTTACAAGTTCCCTCAGCTTGTGACCCGGTATTGGGTCCATGATGTCGTACGCCAGGTACGCTGACACCACACATAGCGACCTCTCCTGGAGCTCCAGACTTATCGCTGTAGTGTCCGCATCGCTGTAATTATAAAGCATAAATGCACTAAGGTGCCTTTTAGCTAAAATACAAGTACGGGTTTTACCTTCTCCTTGAGCTACGAGTAGCTTGTATTTAGGGGTGCTGAGTCCGCATATCCTATTGGATACAAGCCAGGGCTCCTGGATCAGCACCAGGTCGGCTTCGTCTCTAGCTAGACGAAGCATAAGGGCAGCGGAGGCTGCTTTACAATGATGGAGGTTTATCTGCACGACTCTCAGAGACATCGTGCAGATTTGCCTCCACCACCGTCGCGTCAGCGTCCAGGTCCTCAGCGAAAACTTCGCTCATGGAGTCAGTACTCCCGTGACCCAGCTTGCTGAAACCCTGGAGAAGGGATGCTTCGGATATCACCGATTCGCAGTCCTCCTCCTCTCTGCCTGGCTCCTCCATCTCGGTGGCCAGCACCTCTTCAACACCAGGCTCTTCCTTCTGCTTGGTGTCCGACTTGTACACCCTGATGCGCACCGAGCTAAAACCGAAGTTTAGCTCTCCGTGCATTGCATCAATGGGTGCAGCGGAGTCCTTATTAAGGATAAGTATTGCCTGACGCAAGGGGCCCTGCGTCTCTTCCACCTTGCCTCCTTCCAGTCGGAGGACGGCAGGTTGGGGTTGCATCTTTGCAACATCGCCAGGATCTTCTCCGGCTCCTTGAAGGAGGACGGGACCCATATGACGGCTCTTGGCCTACTCGGGATGTCCCTCCAGTCGACAGCGACCAGCTTGGCACCCGGGTAGACCTCACCCAGTCTAGATACGGCCGCTTTCAGTAGCTCTGCCGACCTAGCCCCTTCGCACGCCATCACCTTGACGTTACCCTGGTACCACCCTGCATCTTTGCAGATTGGTGGCGGTCCAGGGTCCGCTTCCAGCACCTCGAAGCATTGTACAGCCAGTGCTGCCTCAACCCACTTCCACTGGCTTCTCGGGATTCTCCCCTCAGCATCGCCTTGGTCCAGGACTCCTAGAAGGATCTTGTCCTTTGCCATATCTGCGAAGCTTTTGGACGGCACGACGGGCACGTGCGTACGAATCTTTTTTGGGGCATTTTGAGCCGCGCTTTCCTGGGAGCGTTGCCGTTTAGGATTTTTAGGTTCCTCCTTCGGCCTCTCCAATACGAAATTGGGCAACACAGACTTAGCCCAATCCACTTTCTTTAACCACTCCGCTGAGGGGGTGGTGATGTTGCTGTGTGCGTGTCTCTTCAGGATGGCCGCGGCGGATTTCCTCTCCCCGACTGAGCTGCAGCTGCGCTTGTGGTAGCACCTTGCTGGTCGCTCGAGGTGACAGGAGTGTCGGTTGCGGTCACCACCTTGCCTCTGACCAGGGGGCGATTGAGCCCAGTCGGCTGTTTCGCCGGGGTGGAGTTGACCTTAGCCCCAGTGAGCTCTGTCATTCCTCCTGTCGTTTGGTTGACCTTGGGTTCAGTAACCCCTGTCTTAGGACCCTCGGTCCTCGCCGGATTTATGGGAGTGCCGGTCTCCTTTTTGTATTTTTGTTTTTCGTTTGGTCCATATTAGTTCCCACGAGCTGCGGAGAAAGGGTGGTCCACCTCCCGCAGAGATCCGCGCTACGGAAGGTAAGGCTAGCTGATCCGGAGGGCGCCAGGTATCCGGATGCTCCGTTTGCGACTGGGCTATTTTTAAAGAGCCCCCAGCCAGGTTGATCATCGGCACGGGTCGCATGACACCTTGATCCAGCCCTTCACCTTAGCCATGATAAGAGATCGCAGAAACCTGTGGCATGGCTATGGAGAAAGCTCCGCCCCAGTCTACGAATCCCAGATCTTAGCTGGTGCCGTCCCGAGGGACACTGGAGCACCATTACCAGTTGGCACCCTCGTGGAGGGTTCAGCTATAGGATTTTTGCCAACCAAGCAAGACTCCGTCGAAATCCTCGGCCACTGCGCGGCCCGGTTACGATCGGCGGGAGATAGCGAGAAGGGGCTTGAACAAAAAGGAATTAAAAAATTGTCCACGGCGGGGTGGTTCCCGTGTACGAAAAAAATAAAGGTAAGTCCGACTGACTCTCGTCCGGCACGTGCGAAGCCTCCAGAGTATTTAATTTCGCCTCCCTCTGCAGTCGGCCCACGCACCTTGTGTTTTTGCATGGCTTCGGCGTCGCTGCCGCTGCGCCTGCGTTTCGGTCATTCGCCAGTCGAACTTTTCCGCCCCTTTGTTTGAAAACATTGATCGGGTTGGTTCGATCGTTTGTTGGCTCGCAGGCGGTTTTCCCTGGCTATAAATTTCGGGTGATGGCTGTGTTGGCTATAAAAAGCTAAACTAATAATTAATTAATTAATAAGTTAATAATGTTCCTACATGGCTACAAAAAAGTATTCAACAATTGTGAGGGGCCGTCTTGCGGTTACTCACAATATTTTGAAAAATAGCATTAAAAATAATATGAATAGTTTAAAAAAAACTAAAAAACGCTTTATAGTAAATCCAACCAAAAAGTAAAAAAATAATGTTAAAAATGTTTAAGGATAAAATTGATAGATTCCCTGTCGGAACAACGGGCCGGCAGAGTTGATGGTGTTTAAAGCGTTGGGATGCCAAATGAAGATTATTTCTTGCTACGTGTACACATTATAATCCTGCATGTAAATTTAGTGTATCTATATGGTGGGAGTTGTATTCCATCATGGAGATTTAGTGCATCAATATAGTGCGAATTATGTTCATATTATACATTTTAAACATTATACTTTTACTTTTTGGTTGGATTTACTATAAAGCTTTTTTTTTTTATTTTTTTTAAACTATTCATTTTATTTTTAGTTTTTGTAAACTATTCATATTATTTAATTATTTTTGGAACTATCCGATAGCTTTTTCCTTTTTTTGCATCTGAAAATGATGTAGAACTGTTATAAAATGCATGTACAAACCATGTAGAATTGATGTAGAAACCCTGTAGAATTTATGTAGAATTCATGTAAAAACCATGTAAATTCATGTAGAATTCATGTAAAAACCATGTAGAATTCATGTAGAAACCATGTAAAGAACATGTAGAATTCATGTAATATTCATGTAGACACCATGTAAAATTCATGTAGACTTTATGTAGAATTCATGTAGAAATAATGTAAAAACCATGTAAAAACCATGTCAAATTCATGTCGAATTTATTTAGCAACAATGTATAATTTATGTGCATTTTACGTATAAGCCGTGTAAAATTCTCTTTGAAAGTTAGTGCATGTTAGTTAATGTAGTGGTGTGTGAGTGCACTTTTTTCCGTACAAAATAACGGTCTTACTACCGCGCAATATTTAAATTATAGTGCAATTTAATAATGGTAGTGGCGTGTTAGTATTTAAATTAAGTGCAAGTAAATAACTGCAGTGGCGTGCTAGTGTTTAAATTTTAGTGCAAGTAAATAACAGCAGTGGCGTGTTAGTATTTAAATTTTAGTGCAAGTAAATAATGGTAGTGGCGTGTTAGTGTTTTAATTTTTGGTCTAAATATATATAGAAGCCCTTTTTAAAAAGTGCATTTAAATATTTGTGATATCTTTTAATATCAGGTGTATTTTTGAACGAATTAAGCGTGAGTCACTGTAAACTGATAAGACAGCAGGCAAATTTGGGCGGCAATTTTGAATTTTGATTACGTTTCCGTAGTGAATGTTAATTTTTGTTTCAAAGCGAATGTCAAATATTTAGGGTATTTAGGAAAAATCTAGCTACAATACTAGCTAGGAACGTGCGGTTAGGAACGGTTAGTTTTGGATGGTGGAATAACCGGGAAAATTTCGGAACGGCAAAACCTTACGGACCATCCTAGATTTGGATGGTGGCCTGTGGGAATAGGGCATAAGTCAATTAAACACATGAAAATTATGAACGGATAATGTTTATTGTGGTGTCAAAATTTTAAATACAAGAGAAAAGCGGCCCTTATGTTTCCAATTTTCAAGAAATTGTGTATACAAGTGCGTTAAAAAGTTGTATTGCGCTCGAAAGTAGGCTACACTTTTTTGAAGAGGGCTAGCAAGCTGTTTTTAAAGAGGGCAATGAGTATCGCAAATCTTATAGTCGAGAAACCCGACTCGGCCAACTTGCCCCACACGAAACTCGGCCAACTTACCCCAAATGATTTGTGTTAGTGTTACCAAATACACACAGGCTAAACAGACTCTTTTTTTAATTTTTAATTTTTTTGCCCAGTTCTTAGGGATTTTTTAAAATTAGTAGACTCGGTTCAATTCAATTAAAAACCATTACTGCATTGTAAGATGTACTTTATTGGAATGATTCTTAATGGCAAACTCTTTGGGCTGTCAAGCGGCTCTGTTGGAGATGCCGACAGCGAAGCCGCCGGTTTGGTTGTTACATCTAACCTAATATATAAAATTCTTGTGTCACAGTGTTAGACACGAAACTTCTCCGAATCGGCTTGACTGATTCTCATGAAATTTTGTGAGCGTATTGAGTAGGTTCGACCACCTGGCGTTGTACCACTCGCTTAGATTCCTGGGTTGATGAAAGATCACTGTTCTAATACTGCTGGCAACTCCTTTTGGGCCTGCATTCTGTGCCATTTGCCAAAGATCAAGGTGCATAGTCTCGCGTTTAGCGAAATGATCGAAAAGAAATAGGAACCGAAACCTGAAATAAAGTTGGACTGGAAAGTGGAGCTGGAAGCTCTAGGAACTAACATCAGCTCCAACCCACTTCCATCAGTTACACCATCAGCACCCAAGCTTGCCGTTGTTACCCAGGCTCGAGGAAGTGCCACAGAGGCAGGATGGATAACAAAATCTCATTTAGTAAGCAGCGAAGTGCGTGGTTCAGCTAGAGAAAAATGGTGTGCTGTGAATGTTGCAAATGTCTGTCTGAATTCATATTACGGGAGAAGTAACGAATAGAAAAGTCAGCTTATTGAAAGGCGTCAAAATTGCCGTTGAATGTGCAGGTTGCAACGAAGTGTATCTGGGTCCGCTAGTTATATATGGGGCATTCCACGCAAAATCGGCCACCAAAATTTGTTTTCCAAAAAACAATTTTTTTTCGTTACAGCAGCCAAAAATATTAGATACGTATTTTTTCGTTTGGATGTATTACGCGGAGTTTTCGAAAAAATAATGTTTTAAGTTTTACTAATTTAAAAAAAATGACATTTTCAATCGCTTTTTACTCCAATATGGAATGAAGTTACAAAAATTTACCCAAAATATGAAATTTCCGCCTTTCTGAGTAACTTTTTGAAAAAAATTGAAATTTTTCAAATTTGGACATGATTTTTTTGCTTTTTTTAAACATTTTTCTAAATGCTGTCCAAATTTGAGGATGGAATTCTCAGTACTTTTCGAGTTATGAATTTTTTAATCGCGGCTCGCGCTCAGTTGGTGACGGTTGGTTGGGTCGGTGCGAGTCCGAATGTGTCGGAGCGCGCCGCCAAGCGCCGCTGCGTAAGCTCCGCGCGTGCGAGCCGCGATTAAAAAATTCATAACTCGAAAAGTACTGAGAATTCCATCATCAAATTTGGACAGCATTTAGAAAAATGTTTAGGCAACTCATAAAAAATAAAAAAAGCAAAAAAATCATGTCCAATAAAATACGTATCTAATATTTTTGGCTGCTGTAACGAAAAAAATAGTTTTTTGGAAAAACAAATTTTGGTGGCCGATTTTGCGTGGAATGCCTCATATGTATTATACGTTGCAAATGTCTGTCTGTCCGTCCGTCCGTCTGTCCGTCCGTACAAACGTCGAGATCTCGGGAACTATAAGAGCTAGAACCACCAAATTTTGGCCACAGACTTGTATTAGCAAAGCGCAGATCAAGTTTGCTTCAAACCCTGACCACGCCCCTTTTTACGCCCACAAAAAGGAAAAAACTCTGTGGTGTCCACATTTTTAGTGCTAGAGAAAAGTGTCCCTTACAAATGTTGTTCGTATTGAAAATATCTACCCAAATATCTAAAACTTTTTAAAATCTGACCAAGAATTTCAAGAAATTGAGTATACAAATGCGTTGAAAATTTTTATTGCGCTCAAAAGTAGGCAAAACTATTTTTTAAGAGAGGGCTCTTAAGAGTGATTGCGCATGAAAGTAGGCTACACATTATTGAAGAGGGCTAGCTAGCTGTTTTTAAAGAGGGCAATGAGTATCGCAAATCTTATAGTCGGAAAACCCGACTATAGCGTTCTTTCTTGTTTTGAGTTTGAAACTTTAAAGCGTTTTTGCCACAACTCACATTTTTAAAGTCGGTGCCCCTCATAGCTTCAAAACAACTGCACCAATCCTTTTGAAATTTTAAACACTATTTCTCAACATATTTTACGAGATATCGCTGTCGAGTTTTTTTGTTCATAATTTTGATTTTACAATGACAAATTAGCTGGATTTTTCTCAAAAAATTGTGTTTTTCACTTCAAAATCTTCAAAAATTTCAAAAATTGGAATTAAAAAAAAAACTCGACAGCGTTACCTGGGGCAAACTATTATCTAACGAATGAACCCAATTGATTTCGGATGACCCAGCACCGAGTTATGATTGGCACCGCAATTAAGGGGTTATATACCTTTTTTATTTTCGAAAAATCGAAAATTTTTTTTGCTTTATCTTAAAGAACAACTCCTTAAGAGCATTTTCTCAAACTTTCATAGAGATTCGAGCAGTAGAAAAAAAGTTACAGCACTTCTAGCCGCGCTTCTCGTCCGGGCCCCAAGCTAAACTTGAAACTATAAACGCGAATATCTCGAAATGGTGTTTTTTAAAAATGATTGGCGAAAAACTACTGAACCAATTTTCTTCAATTTTTTTAAATGTATATAATATAATTGGTAAGTGATTGAACGAAAAAGGCCAAAAAAATGACACTTTTGAAAAAAAAATTGTTTGAGGACAAGGACGACGCAAATTTAAACGCATAGGTTTTAATGATGATGAATTTAAGACTTTCCTATGTTATTTATAAGAACATTCTTGATTTAACTCCTGTAAGTTATTAAGTTCCTATTTTTAATGCTGAGGTTTATTAAATATTTATTTATATTATATATATATTATATTATATTTATATTATTAAACTTTTTTTATATTTCTTTTACAAATACCGAATATGTGCAAGCATATTGAATATTAAAACTTTTAAAATTTTAAAGTTTATGCTTACAATATTAAAATTTTATTTTTATTTTGCAGTATTTGTGGCCGATTATCAGATTGCTTTCAACAACGTATTCAATGTATTCATGACAATTGGGTTGCGTGTAAACTTTGGAATGCAATTTCTGTCTTTTTCCGCCTGCCGAGTTAGCTTTTCTCGTTGTCATTGATCGTTTTTCTAGTTTAATTTGTTAAACTTTTTTTGCGAGACACGTCAGAACAATTGCTAACATTGCCATAGTTTTCAATATTTCTTTATAAAAATTTGATGAGACATTCCTCAAATGTTATACTTTAATGTACTTTTCGTTAAATAAATATATTTCAAATCAATAACAACTGTCGTATCGACTACAACAACAACAACTTTAACATCTACCAACGTGTGGCCGATTTTGGCATCGCGAGCTACACTCGCTTCTGCTGCAGAGCTCTCACAATCTACGCTCGTACAGACTGGGATCGATCGGTATGTACAAATTAAAAGAAAACTTAGTCCGCAAAAAGCTAAAGAAGCAAATTCGCCTAAACTTACGAAAACTTCAAGCTACAGCACTAAGGCAACTTCTGAAAACAAATTTGCCATACTTGGCGAGCTCGAAAAAGATGAGGGTCAACCACCCCAAGCCATTAAAATTGTAAAGCCACCACCTATGTACATTAGAGATCAAAATTGTCCAGATCTAATTAATAAACTTAAGCAAAAAATTGGGCAAAACAACTTTTATGTAACTATTTTAAAAAGAGGTAATACATCTGAAACCATCTGATTACCAATGAAGCCAACTACCGCTCTGTAACAAACTTCCTGGACAGTGAGCGTGTTAATTATTACACCTACCAACTTAAAAGTAGCAAAGGACTTTAAGTTGTAATAAAGGGTATCGAGTCAACCGTCCCGGCAGCTGATATACTGAAGGACTTAAAGAAAATGGTTTTGCGTTAAAAACGTAATGAACATAACCAACAGGGCGAAAATTCCTTAGCCACTCTTCAAAGTTGAACTCAAACCAGACGCGACTACTCTGAAGAAAAACACCGTGCACCCCATATACAAACTGCAATACCTACTTCATCGAAGAATAACCGTAGAGGAGCCGCACAAACGAAACGGCCCGGTACAGTGAACAAACTTCCAAGAGTTTGGGCATACAAAAAGTTATTGCACTTTGCGACCAGTCTGTGTTGCCTGTGGCGACCTGCACTGTATAGAAGCTTGTACGGGTAACAAAGAAGACCCAGCACTGAGAAAATGTAGCAACTGTGGTGGAAACCACACTGCTAATTACAAGGGCTGCCCCGTCTTTAAAGAGATCAAGAGTCGGCTCAACCAGAGGCGCCAACAACCAACCTCCGCCCAACAGGTTGCTCAGCCAAATTTTTACATTCCTTCGCAAACCACTCCTGGAGTTACTTTTGCGGCTGCACTTCGATACCCTGGAATGTCGCCTACAAGAACCGCTCAGCCCGAAGCATTACAGCCCCTCCCGCCCATACCAAAACCAAAAAATACTTCGCTTCCAGAGCAAAACGCTCAAAGACCAACTCAACCTAATAACCAACAAAACCAGACTTACACTCCACAAATACAAAACAGCATCGAAGCTACTTTAGCTACACTCACGAACATCATGCTTTCAATGCAAGGTACCCTCCAGGAACTAGTGCGAAACCAGAACATCCTAATGGAACTTCTTATCAAACAAAAGTCAATTTAAATGGATCCAATATGAACATGCTTTTGGAACGCTAACGGTGCTTCGCAGCACAGACTTGAACTTATACAGTTCTTAAGGGGTTATATACCTTTTTTATTTCCAAAAAATCTAAAATTTTTTATTGCTTTATCTTAAAGAACAACTCCTTAAGAACATTTTCGCAAATTTTCATAGAGATCCGAGCAGTAGGAAAAAAGTTACAGCACTTCTAGCCGCGCGCCTCGTCCCGGCCCCAAGCTAAACATGAAACTTTACACGCGAATATCTCGAAATGGTGTTTTTTAAAAATGACTTTGCGGTGGCCACGATTGCACAAGAACTATTTGATTGATCTTCTTCAATTTTTTTTTTAAATTATTCGTAATGATTGTGCCGAGTTCGTGAACGATTCGGTTTTTATGCGCCAATTTCGATTTTCAAGATCAAAATTTTTTAATAAAAATTTTAGAACTCGAAAAATCAATTTTTGGAAAAATTGGTACTGTATGCAGAAATAACCAAATATTCTTGAAAAGAATCGTTCACGAACTAGATATAACACTATACTAATGAAAATTTTTTGGTTTTTTGATTTCGGTTAACCTGCTGGACTTCCATCGTGGCCACCGCAACCCTCTATAAAAAAAAAGGGTTCCGAGAGAATTGCCATAACTTTGTAAATTATTTATATTTTTTCAAGAACAAACGTTTGTTGTTTTAATAAAAACATGTACTATCAATAAATAATAACTTTAGTTCCATAAAATATTTGCTACACACCTGAAAAAAATCCAAAGTTCCCTCAATTTTTTCGCTCAAAAAGGTATATAACTTCTTAAACACCCAGGACATCGATATCATGCTCCTCTCAGAAACGCACGAAATAGGCATCATCCTCTGGAGGCGTTTGCTTACAACCACATACAGGCCACATCCCTACGAATCAACAGAAACAGCGGTCCAGTCACCCTATCGGCTGTGTATTGTCCCCCACGATTTATTATTTCAGAGAATGAATTTCTAGGCTTTTATAACTCATTGGGCAACTGTTTTATAGCTGCCGGTGACTATAATGCGAAACACCATTACTGGGGCTCTCGTCTTATTAACCCCAAAGGACGCCAATTATACAACGCTATTATCAAGCCCGGTAATAAGCTAGATTTTGTTTCACCAGGTACTCTTACATACTGGCCAGCAGATGAGAACAAAAAACCAGACATTATCGATTTTGCTGCAACTAGGAGAGTGCCGTCCAGGCTGATACATGTGAAACCCTGGCGGAACTGTCATCTGACCACTCGCCTGTTTTACTCTGTCTATCTGAACATCCACAGTTTGTAGAACGACCACAATTTCTGAAATCCAAAAAAACAAACTGGCTAAAGTATAAAAAATATATAAGCTCACACTTTGAAATCGAACCTTAAATCTCCTATGAAGCTGATATTGAAGACTCACTTAAGCATATAACGGATGTTATGTCCTCTGCTGCCAAACACTCTACACCCGAACTTTCAGCCACATCCCCCCCCAAAAACTACACGTACAAATACACAGATTCAGTTACTCCTTCAAGAAAAGCGGTGACTTCGCCAAGACTGGCAGGCACACCGCTCCCCAGCCACTAAGCAAAGGTTAAAAGAAGCTTGTCGGAAGTTGTCTAAAGCTTTACTAACTGAAAAGAATCAGACTCAACGTGCCTATATAGCGCAACTTTCGCCCACCAGCAACAAATTTCCACTCTGGAGATCGCACCCAAACATTCAACCACCAATAGAACCCGATTTTCCAATTCGATCACCAACAGGTGGGTGGGCACGTAGTGACGAGGAAAAAGCCAACATATTCGCCTCTTACTTAAAAATGTCTTCCACCAATTCACTTTACCAAGCATCTCACCAGCGTAGCCTTCTTCCACAATAACCCCTAAAACAAGCACAATCATAAAAGCCATCGCAGAATAGATGAATCCAAAAAAAGCCCCTGGCCATGATTTAATTTCGCCTAAAATGGTAATTGAATTGCCTCTTTGCGCAGTCAAAAGCATAACCACCATATTCAACTCAATTCTTAAACGGGGCTATTTTTCCACACAATGGAAATAGTCTGTTGTTACAATGATACCAAAACCAGGCAAAGACAAATCCCAACCTTCGTCGTACAGGCCCATTAGCCTCCTTCCGTGCCTATCAAAGCTGCTTTTGTGCCACCTCAGAACACACCTCCAAAACGACAGAGTAATCCCCCTGCATCAGTTCGGCTTCAGGGAAAAGCACGGAAAAGCACAGGGGACAGAAAAATTGAGTGGGAAAAAGTAGTAAAGCAAAATCTTAGAGCGTTTTTCTTTTGCGTTTGAATAAGTACTTCCAATTTGTTTTGCATTTGCCATTACTTTCTTTCTTCTCTAACTGATTATCAAATTTGCCGAGTCCACTATTTAACTTTTCAAGCTCATAAAAAAAATAACAAAGATGAATTACTTAAATATTAACTTAAAATTAATTGTTTGGGATTTTTCTCCCTTTTCGGCGATTTTCTTTTCCTTTTTAAACAAACTGGGTTTGCTGGCAGCCAAAACACATTTTTCGAGGTTAACTTTTTAAGCGCTGGGCTTAACTTTTGCACTTTTCTGGCTTTGATTTATCTTTCGGCAGATCTACCCACTAAATTTGCATTTAGGCCGAAATTCTCGCCTCTGCTTGCACTTTTACGATTTTGAAAGGGGACCCCGACCAATTAAAGGGCCTCTCTAGGCAGCCGCGCGATTACTGGAGCAGCAATTGTTGCTGGCCGATGCTCAAACCTCCCGTCGCCGCTCCAGAAAAACTTGAGCGTTTTTTTCTCGTCGGGCCACCTTGGAGCGCTTTCGGGATCTCTTGCCGTGATGCTCACTTCCAACTTCCGGAAAGGTCTTCTTGATCTCTTCCGCTCTTCTTTTGCTCTTTTAAACAAACTGGGTTCGCTGGCAGCCAAAACAAATTTTTCGAGGTTAATTTTCTCGATCTCCATTTAAACTTTTGTCCCCAGCGCTGGGCTTTACTTTCGCACTTTTCGGGCTTTGATGTCTCTTTTGGCAGATCTACCCACTTAATTGGCATTTTGGCCGAAACTCTCGCCTCTGCTTGCACTTTTACGATTTTGAAAGGGGACATCGACTTATTAAAGGGCCTCGCTAGGCAGCCGCGCGATTACTGGATCAGCAATTACTGCTGGCCGACGATCAAAAATCCCGTCGCCGCTCCAGAAAAACTTGACCGCTTTGTCCGAGCGCTTTTGGGATTTCTTGTCGAGATGCGCTGCTGCTTAACTTTCAACTTCCGGAAAGGTCTTCTTGATCTCTTCCGCTCTTCAGAATAGGTAGTGTTGTGTACCAAATCTTTCATGCCAGTCATGAAAGTTAACAATACTTTAATAAAACACTTGCTGCCAATTTTAATGTTTATTAATCAAATATATGTTTTATGACGTGATATGTTCAGTTCCGTGAGACGTAACGAGCTCGGCGTTGGCGTAGCGCGAGTTTCGTGATTGGAACAAACAATCTATTTTAACAAATTATATTATTATAAGCGTCGGTGTAGCGTCGGTTAGGTAGGTTTATTAAATTTTATTTTTGCTCGCGTCGGATGATGCAATGACCAATCGTGTGCTTTTAAGACTGATCGGTATACATATTTTCGTTAGTATTTTTTGGGATTTTATCGAAACCAGGGATTCTTATTAGTAATCGGGGACAGCAGAGCTGAGATCGGACCCCAGGGTTGCTTTGTCGTGACACTCTCCAATAGGACGGTAAAATTCAAATATATTTTATTCAGTAACATTCCCCTCACCGTAAAACGCTCAAGCCGTTTTACCCAAAACATCAAGAACTGCCAGTTTAGAAATGGGGCGCTTAAGTACGCCAGTTGATGTCTGTACCTCAGCTATTCGGATTTGACCATCCTTTGCCTTAAACGTCTGAATAATGGTACCTTTCTTCCAGCTTCCTTTGAGTTGATTTTCCTCGCATATCAGAACCAAATCTGCTATTTGAATTGGTTTTACAGGGGCGAACCACTTTGTACGCCTTGTAAGGGTTGGAAGGTATCCTCTTATCCAACGTCGCCAAAAAACGTCCTTCAGCTGTTGAGCAATCCGATACTGTTTCCGATGGCAGAAATTCTCCATTTCTCCTGGTGTATGCGTCGAGTTCAATGTTCCCACCAAAAAGTGATTTGGGGTTAGCGGTTCTGGATCGTCTTTGCTAATTGGAACATGCGTTAAAGGTCTGCTGTTTATAATGTTTTCAGCTTCTATTAGAAGACTGCGAAGCGTTTCGACTCTCGGAGCTTGTTCCTTTAAAGTGACTGCTAAGACACGTTTTGTTGATTGGACTAGTCTTTCCCAACATCCTCCTGAGCTAGGATTAGCTGGACAGTTGAATTCCCAATTGATATCCTTGGTTGCCAGCGTCGCCTTTATATACTCCCAGTCGAAAAGGTCGTTAGTTTGCCTTAGGATATTGTCCACTCCTACAAAGTTTGTTCCCATATCAGACCGAATAGTATTGGGGATGCCTCGTCTATGTACAAAATTTCGGATGGTTACTATACATGCATCAGATGATAAGTCCTCAGCGAGTTCCAGATGTATAGCTCTGACAGTCAAACAGGTAAACAATGCAACCCAACGTTTTTCAGGACGCCGTCCTACAGTCACAAGAAGGGGGCCAATGTAATCGAGTCCGGTATAGGTAAATGGTCTGTTATATGGTGTAACCCTATCTTTTGGCAATTGTCCCATTAGCGTAGGTACCGGAATCACGTTTTTGTTCTTGCAATACAAACAGGTAGTTTTGGAACGTTTTACAGCTGTTCTTAGACAAATTACCCAGAACTTACGACGTATTTCATTAACAATCAGCTCGTCGTTTTGGTGATGGTATATCCTGTGGTAGTATGACACGATCAATTCAGTCAGTTCATGTTCTTTTGGTAGTATAATTGGCCGTCGAGTGTTTTCGGCGAGTACGGATGCGTTGTCTAGCCTGCCTTGTACTACCAATAAGCCATTTTTCTCGCGAATTTTTCTTTCGATTGTACGAAGTCGTTTTAAAGCCATATCAAAACTGTTTGGAAGGGTTGTATTATCATGGCTCCACAAAAGTGCTACCTCATAGCTTTTGTCTACACGTCTGGTATTTTCTTTTAATATTTTGCGAGCTCGTACTATATCGTTTGATTCTATCCTATTATTTGTTGGCTTTATAACTAGGCTTTCAGTATTGAAGTATTCCGCCATTAGGTTGTTCAGCTCATTATCATATGAATCTGTGTCAGAGTGAGTGTGAAAGACGGTGGTTATACGATTATACCCATTTTCTGGATTCGGCTGTGTGGATCCATATGCTAGCCATCCTAAGGCTGTCTTAACTGCGATCAAGCTGTTTTCCACGCTCACACTGCGAATCGCTTTGGTTAGATGACAATTTTCTATCCCGATTACAATACTTGGCTTAGCATCACCATACCCCTTGATTGGCAAGTTCCTTAATTTTTTATATTTGTCATTGAGGGATTCAATATTCAGGGATTGCAAAGGCAGTTCCAAGCTGGGAACTGTACTACCTGTAAACGGTAACCAATTTGTTTTGCCTTCTATTGTGCGGACCCTACGCTTGCATTTTATCAATGGGACTACTTTCTTATGATTTCCAATCCAATTGAGTGTCATGCTTTCTGCATCTCCTGTCACACCAAGCTTTTCCGCTAAATCAGAATCTATTAGGGATGCCGACGAACCTTCATCTATGAAAGCAAACACCTTAATAGATCTGTTTGGTCCCGTGACTTCTATTGGCAGAACCTTAAACAATAGCATAGATGTACAGTTCCTTACTGTAAGGACATTGGCTGGACTATTATCTGACTGTTCTAAGTCTCTTTCTGTCGCATTAATGGTGGAAGCAACCTTCATATCCTGATGAAGCATATAATTATGAGAAGATTTGCAGTCTTTGTACTTGCAATTCCGTTTCATCTTACACTCGTTCAGTCTGTGCCTTGTCGAAGGCAACCGAAGCATACCTTTAGTTTCTGAACTATTATCCATCGATTACGAACATCACTCTTCCTAAAAACTTCACAATCGTGCAACATGTGTGGTCCTTTGCATTCATAGCATTTAAATTTTCCTGCTTCTTTAGAAAATTCCTTGTTAATTTGCATCAACACTTTCCGATTTGTTCCTTTTCTTGGTCGTACATTTTGCTCACTTGATGCTGTTGCAAGAGCAGTTTGTGATATATCCATAGCTATTGTATTTTGTCTATCTAACAGCCGAAGTGTCCTAGATCGGCGTTCGGCTGAAAATTTAATGCATATGTTGACCATTCTATTCGAGTACGCATTGGTAGTTTACTTACAAAATCGCTTAATAGTACAGGATTTTGCAGATGCTGCGAGGCGTTAGCGGATCTTAGAAATATAATCAAATTAGATACCTTAGCTGCAAAAGGTACGATCTTGTCTAAGTTGCTTTCTGAGATTTGCTGAATTTCAGCGACCTTTTCTAGCTGACTCCTAATGAGTAGCCCTGACTGTCCGTACTTAAACTGTAAGCGCTTCATAATATGTTCGACATTTACTGGATTGATTAACATTGCAGCTACCTCTTCTTTGGCAGCACCCTTTAAGCTCCTTTGCAGTCTAAGTAGATTATCTAAATCGGAGTACTTGTAGGCGAGGGTTGTTTCTATAAACATACTACAAAATATTGGCCAATCTTCTGGCTGCCCATTGAAAGCGGGTAAATCAATTATTCTGCCTTTCTGGTTACCACCCACTCCGAACGTGTCACAGACCCGCAACCCCGTAGGTCCAAAAACAGACTCACCTTTTACATTGTCAGTGGGAAGACATATATTTCGATCAAATAAGCCACCCTGTGTGGTATCAGATGTCCATTCAACGCTGTGGTGGAAACCACACTGCTAATTACAGGGGCTGCCCCGTCTTTAAAGAGATCAAGAGTCGGCTGAACCAGAGGCGCCAACAACCAACCTCCGCCCAACAGGTTGCTCAGCCAAATTTTTACATTCCTTCGCAAACCACTCCTGGAGTTACTTTTGCGGCTGCACTTCGGTACCCTGGAATGTCGCCTACAAGAACCGCTCAGCCCGAAGCATTACAGCCCCTCCCGCCCATACCAAAACCAAAAAATACTTCGCTTCCAGAGCAAAACGCTCAAAGACCAACTCAACCTAATAACCAACAAAACCAGACTTACACTCCACAAATACAAAACAGCATCGAAGCTACTTTAGCTACACTCACGAACATCATGCTTTCAATGCAAGGTACCCTCCAGGAACTAGTGCGAAACCAGAACATCCTTATGGAACTTCTAATCAAACAAAAGTAAATTTAAATGGATCCACAAAGAATATGCTTTTGGAACGCTAACGGTGCTTCGCAGCACAGACTTGAATTTCTACAGTTCTTAAGCACCCAGGACATCGATATCATGCTCCTCTCAGAAACGCACCTAACCAATAAAAACAATTTCCATCTCACTGGCTACATTTTCTATGCAACCAACCACCCAGACGGCAAAGCTCACGGAGGCACCGGAATCCTTATCAAACAGCGCATTAGGCTTCATCCTCTGGAGGCGTTTGCTTACAACCACATACAGGCCAGTCACCCTATCGGCTGTGTATTGTCCCCCACGATTTAATATTTCAGAGAATGAATTTCTAGGCTTTTATAACTCATTGGGCAACTGTTTTATAGCTGCCGGTGACTATAATGCGAAACACCATTACTGGGGCTCTCGTCTTATTAACCCCAAAGGACGCCAACTATACAACGCTATTATCAAACCCGGTAATAAGCTAGATTTTGTTTCACCAGGTACTCCCACATACTGGCCAGCAGATCCGAACAAAAAACCAGACATTATCGATTTTGCTGTAACTAGGAGAGTGCCGTCCAGGCTGATACATGTCATCCCTGGTGGAACTGTCATCTGACCTCTCGCCTGTTTTACTCTGTCTATCTGAACATCCACAGTTTGTAGAACGACCACAATTTCTGAAATCCAAAAAAACAATCATAAAAAATATATAAGCTCACACTTTGAAATCGAACCTGAAATCTCCTGTGAAGCTGATATTGAAGACTCACTTAAGCATATAACGGATGTTATGTCCTCTGCTGCCAAACACTCTACAACCGAACTTTCAGCCACATCCCCCCCAAAAACTACACGTACAAATACACAGATTCAGTTACTCCTTCAAGAAAAGCGGCGACTTCGCCGAGACTGGCAGGCACACCGCTCCCCAGCCACTAAACAAAGGTTTAAAGACGCTTGTCGGAAGTTGTCTAAAGCTTTACTAACTGAAAAGAATCAGACTCAACGTGCCTATATAGCGCAACTTTCGCCCACCAGCAACAAATTTCCACTCTGGAGATCGCACCCAAACATTCAACCACCAATAGAACCCGATTTTCCAATTCGATCACCAACAGGTGGGTGGGCACGTAGTGATAAGGAAAAAGCCAACATATTCGCCTCTTACTTAAAAATGTCTTCCACCAATTCACTTTACCAAGCATCTCACCAGCGTAGCCTTCTTCCACAATAACCCTTAAAACAAACACAATCATAAAAGCCATCGCAGAACAGATGAATCCAAAAAAAGCCCCTGGCCATGATTTAATTTCGCCTAAAATGATAATTGAATTGCCTCTATGCGCAGTCAAAAGCATAACCACCGTATTCAACTCAATTCTTAAACGGGGCTATTTTCCCACACAATGGAAAAAGTCTGTTATTACAATGATACCAAAACCAGGCAAAGACAAATCCCAACCTTCGTCGTACAGGCCCATTAGCCTCCTTCCGTACCTATCAAAGCTGCTTTTGTGCCACCTCAGAACACACCTCCAAAACGACAGAGCAATCCCCCTGCATCAGTTCGGCTTCAGGGAAAAGCACGGAAAAGCACAGGGGACAGAAAAATTCAGTGGGAAAAAGTAGTAAAGCAAAATCTTTGAGCGTTTTTCTTTTGCGTTTGAATAAATACTTCCAATTTGTTTTGCCTTTGCCATTACTTTCTTTCTTCTCTAACTGATTATCAAATTTGCCGAGTCCACTATTTAACTTTTCAAGCTCATAAAAAAAATAACAAAGATATATTACTTAAACATTAACTTAAAATTAAATGTTTGGGATTTTTGTCCTTTTCGGTGATTTTCTTTTCCTTTTTAAACAAACTGGGTTCGCTGGCAGCCAAAACACATTTTTCGAGGTTAATTTTTTAAGCGCTGGGCTTAACTTTTGCACTTTTCGGGCTTTGATTTATCTTTCGGCAGATCTACCCACTAAATTTGCATTTTGGCCGAAATTCTCGCCTCTGCTTGAACTTTTACGATTTTAAAAGGGGACCCCGACCAATTAAAAGGCCTCTCTAGGCAGCCGCGCGATTACTGGAGCAGCAATTGTTGCTGGCCGACGCTCAAACCTCCCGTCGCCGCTCCAGAGAAACTTGAGCGTTTTTTTCTCCTCGGGCCACCTTGGAGCGCTTTCGGGATCTCTTGCCGTGATGCTCACTTCCAACTTCCGGAAAGGTCTTCTTGATCTCTTCCGCTCTTCAGAATTGGTAGGTATGTTTGAAAAATTTGGATTGCCGAGCCTAAGGGATTAATTGGAATTTCCCTCATTTTAATTAACCTAACTCTCACTCCATACCCCCAAATTTAACTCACCCCGCGGACTCTTCGTTGAAAAATCGGTGTGTGTGTGTCTTCTTCAATTGGCGAACGATGTTCACTTTAAAGATTTTTGGATTTATACCGGGTCGCGCACAACCTCTTTGGGTGAAAGCCGAAATTGTAAAGAAAAATCTAGACGCCACTATTCTGGCGGTAACCTCATGGCAACGTAAAAAATGTCTGTTGTTCTCCTTCACCTTCTCCTTTCTCCTTCTGTGTCCCCTTGTTAGTTTCCTCCGTCACATCTAGATGACGCTGGTGTGCTTACGACATTGATTCAGGCTACAAGCGCTACAAAAGCCCCCCTCCTAAGGGCAGACTTGGGGTTCAAAACCCAAAAGCTGATCTCCACCAAGCTTGTAGCCAGTGAAATCTACTGCTTCATGTCTTCGCATGAAACTTTCCCAGAAGATAAACCTGTAGATCTTCTTGCTCGTAGCAGGAATTCCCCAGTTTCTTACGGACTCTGGCTTTCAGGTAAATTGGTCCCAACTTTGAACTATATACGGCTGGAAAGCTACTTTGCCTAAAGTTCTTGCGGTAGACTTCATGCCCTTCTGCATATACGACTCTCTCGTTCGCAAGTTGTAGTGGCGCTCATTCTTATCGTTTTGCTTGCTCATAACTTCCTGAGCCTTTTTCCTCACCAATTCTGCTCCTTCTCATTTAACTTTGAATTTCCTTGGGAATAACTAATTTTTTTGGGAACGAGAGTATTTAAAATTTCTTAGAGCTCAACATTTCTTTTGCCAGATCCATCGATGAAAGCACTTTCCGACGGGACCTGCAGAGCTGGAAAAATTGAATTTCTGTGGGGCAAGGGTTTGCAAAAAAAAATATGTTTTTACCGTTTTTTCATAATTTTCTTTTTCCTTTCTTATTTTTACTGAGACACGCGGAGCTGAGGCGAACACAAAACCACTCAAACAAAAACTCACAAAAACAGAGATCACTCTTTTTGCATTATTTGGCCACTTCCTCATTTTTTTCTCCTTTAACTGATTATCAAATGTTTTGCTGAGCCCACTATTTAACTTTTAAAACTTATAAAAAATATTAAAAAATGAATGAATTAAATATTAACTTAAAATTAATTTATTTGGATTTTCCTGCCCATTCGGTGATTTTCTTTTGCTCTTTTAAACAAACTGGGTTCGCTGGCAGCCAAAAAAATTTTTCGAGGTACATTTTCTCGATCTCCATTTAAACTTTTGGCCACAGCGCTGGGCTTTACTTTCGCACTTTTCGGGCTTTGATTTATCTTTTGGCAGATCTACCCACTTAATTAGCATTTTGACCGAAACTCTCGCCTCTGCTTGCACTTTTACGATTTTGAAAGGGGACATCGACTAATTAAAGGGCCTCGCTAGGCAGCCACGCGATTACTGGAGCAGCAATTACTGCTGGCCGACGATCAAAATCCCGTCGCCGCTCCAGAGAAACTTGAGCGCTTTTTCCGAGCGCTTTTGGGATTTCTTGTCGAGATGCGCTGCTGCTTAACTTTCAACTTCCGGAAAGGTCTACTTGATCTCTTCCACTCTTCAGAATAGGTAGTGTTGTGTACCAAATGTTTCATGCCAGTCATGAAAGTTGAAAATACTTTAATAAAACACTTGCTGCCAATTTTAATGTTTATTAATCAAATATATATTTTAGGACGTGATATGTTCAGTTCCGTGAGACGTAACGAGCTCGGCGTTGGCGTAGCGCGAGTTTCGTGATTGGAACAAACAATCTATTTTAACAAATTATATTATTA
Source organism: Drosophila oshimai (assembly GCA_018150695.1). Lineage (NCBI taxonomy): Eukaryota > Metazoa > Arthropoda > Insecta > Diptera > Drosophilidae > Drosophila > Drosophila oshimai. The sequence goes on from JAECWM010000276.1 coordinate 722,000, forward strand.
TAAGCGTCGGTGTAGCGTCGGTTAGGTAGGTTTATTAAATTGCTTTTTTATGGTGTGCTTTTAAGACTGATCGGTATACATATTTTCGTTAGTATTTTTTGGGATTTTATCGAAACCAGGGATTCTTATTAGTAATCGGGGACAGCTGAGCTGAGATCGGACCCCAGGGTTGCTTTGTCGTGACACTCTCCAATAGGACGGTAAAATTCAAATGTATTTTCTTCAGTAACATTCCCCGCACCGTAAAACGCTCAAGCCGTTTTACCTAAAACATCAAGAACTGTTGATGTCTGTACCTCAGCTATTCGGATTTGACCATCCTTTGCCTTAAACGTCTGAATAATGATACCTTTCTTCCAGCTTCCTTTGAGTTGATTTTCCTCGCATATCAGAACCAAATCTGCTATTTGAATTGGTTTTACAGGGGCGAGCCACTTTGTACGCCTTGTAAGGTTTGGAAGGTATCCTCTTATCCAACGTCGCCAAAAAACGTCCTTCAGCTGTTGAGCAATCCGATACTGTTTCCGATGGCAGAAATTCTCCATTTCTCCTGGTGTATGCGTCGAGTTCAATGTTCCCACCAAAAAGTGATTTGGGGTTAGCGGTTCTGGATCGTCTTTGCTAATTGGAACATGCGTTAAAGGTCTGCTGTTTATAATGTTTTCAGCTTGTGAAGATTCACATTTTTATGTTTATTATTATTAAATATTCCCTTAGCCGTAAGAACATATTGATCACTAAATATAAGTCATGCCCACGGAGGGATTATAATTGTTAAATAAATTCTATGTTCCACCACAGAAAACTATCGTATAACTATTCTTAGCTAGAAGTTACGCCAGAAATAGCTAGTAAACCCGCCTAGATAGCCAGAAAGCCGGCCCTGGTATGGCAACCCTATGCCAAGATCAAGCGCCACCTAGAACATAGAAATAACCTAATTAACCAAAATATCAGGAAGATCCCGGCGGCGTTACTTTTGCCACGCGGCAAAATCTTTCACTAAGTTTTGGCATCCAGCAGCGAACGGTCGTGTACTCTCCGGAAAACCAGTCAAACCAGCAGCTCGGCCAGCAACACCACAGCCACGCTATAGCTGGATTAATAGCGGCGGGCACAGTGCGTGAAGTCAGGATAATTTGCAACAACCTGGCCAACGAAAGCGAGGTGAGGGAGTGCGGCAGGAGATAGGTTAGGAAAAACAAGTACGAGTGAGACAGGATAAGGAAAAGAAAAGTGAATAAAAGAAAGTCAAGATTTTAAATTGAAACATGCGCAGTGTTAGTTGTTGGGCAGGGTAAAGCGGTGATAAAATCTGGGGTGCGCTTCCAGGTAAGGTGGCCAGACGCCTGTTGCCGCCCTCCAAACAGCATTGCGGCTGCGCCAGACGGGCGCGCGCACTTCAGGTATTTAGTGAGGTTTTCCCGAGCCGGGTGGCTACGACAGCGCTGCGTCAGAGTAGTCTGCGCCGCTTTCGTATACACGCGGTGAGGTTTCCCAAGCCGGGTGGCCACGATCGTGCTGCGTCAGAGTAGTCTGCGCCGCGTTCGGTGAGTTTTCCCCCCAGCCGGGTGGCTACGATAACGCTGCGTCAGAGTAGTCTGCGCCGTTTTCGTAGACACGTGGTGAAGTTTTCCCAAGCCGGGTGGCCACGATCGTGGTGCGTCAGAGTAGTCTGCGCCGCGTTCGTGGACACGTGGTGAGTTTGCCCAAGCCGGGTGGCCACGATCGTGCTGCGTCAGAGTAGTCTGCGCCGCGTTCGTGGACACGTGGTGAATTTTCCCCAGCCGGGTGGCCACGATCGTGCTGCGTCAGAGTAGTCTGCGCCGCGTTCGTGGACACGTGGGGAATTTTTCCCAGCCGGGTGGCTACGATAACGCTGCGTCAGAGTAGTCTGCTCCGTTTTCGTAGACACGCGGTGAGTTTTCCCCACCCATACGAGTGTAGGCTCATTCCCCAACACGCGGAGATTCGCTAGTTTGTTTTCCCCGAGTTTTGCGACCAAAAATAGGCCTTAAATAACGACATTTTATCGATATCCCTTCCTCAACTGTCTCAGCAAATTATGAATTTATTTGTGGAGGATCCTGGGCGGACTGAGCAATTTACGTCCTTAAATGGCGCCCGAGCAGGGACTAGTTGAGGAAAATTTTTCCGTGAAAATTCCATCCATTTTTGGCCTAAAGACCCAATAGATCGAAAAAAATTTTTGGCCTGAAAATAATTTTTCATATATTTTTGGTCGGGTTTTGGGGAAAATTTATTATTACCCGTTGTCCGTAAAAAAATTGATCGGGAAAATCGGAAAATCCTTTGGTACATTTATATAAATATAAAATCTGGAAAAAAAAAACAAATTTTAGTCCGAAAAAAATTTACGAGTGAAAAGAGCATGTTAACAAACGACCGACGTACAGTCACGCACCGCCAGCCAGAGTAAATAAATTCCCGCCTTTGCTTGCCGCACATGAGAATATTCTCCTCGCTGGAGAACGAGAGTTCCAGAAAAATATGCCTACGCCGCCACTTCGATCGCGCCTGGAGTCGGATATATAAGGGGGACCACTCCCATACCGCGGACAGTCAGTTCACAGCACTTAACAGGGATACATCGCGCGCAGCAAAAATCAACGTACCAAGTATAAATTTTGAGACAAGATCCTGAGACAATTAATCCTCCGAGCTCGTCCTTAACAAGAAGGACTAAAGTGAAAACCAACAGTGAAAATAAAAGTGTACAAATAAAATATCCTGCGGGGTATCCTTATTTACATCCGTGATTACAAGGACAACCATCAAGACACACGGTGAAAATAAAATAAGGACCAAAGTGAATAATTAAAATAAAATAATACAAGCAGCAGGAAATATTAATAATTAAAACAAAATAATACGGCCAACGGAAAATAAACAAGAATATTAATAATTAAAATTAAATAATACAAGCAGCAGGAAAAATTAAAAATTAAAATAATATAATACAGCCGCGTGGAAATATTAATAATTAAAACAAAATAATACGGCCAAGGGAAAATAAACAAGAACAGTGAATAATTAACATTAAACAATACGAGCAGCGAGAAATATTAACAACTAAAATAAAGTAATACGAGCAGTGAGAAATAATTAAAACAAGTGAACAAATTAAAAATATCCTGCGGGTAATTTTATTTAACATCGGTGCCACTAAAGACTAGAACCAAATCTAAAAAAATTTCAACAACACGACCTGTTTGTTCTCAACTTGCTATCTGAATGTCCGCGCAGGAGTCTCGATGCTCCTGGGGCCGTGCAGATGTTTGTCTTTAACCGAAGAGATGATCGGGAGTTTCTGCCGTTTCCGCGGCTTAACAAGAAGTAACACACGGGTTTGATTCTGCGACAATAACTGACTATAGCTTATATACTACTTTGTATGCGGAAACATAGTGTAAAGTGTGGTGTGGGGATTTTGCTGATATTCTAGATTATGTCAAGTTGCTGATAATCTAGATTACCTCAAGTTGAGGCCAGTTCAGTGGGTCAGCGCAATTCTGCTGTGGCCAGCGTTTGTTGCTTCTTCAGTTGCGCTGACGTAAGTTGGTGAGACGGCCGCTTGGTTGATGCGTGGTTCTTTTGGCTAGTAGGCAAATCTGCTGATCAGCAGTTACTAGCTTAGCGCCTGGTACCCAGTCCAAGGTCAGCTTAGTTGAGCTGACTGGGTATATGTGGGTGTATGGGAAGTTTGGTGTTGTTCCCAGGTTAATCGGCGTTGCTGTTCGCAGCAATGTTGCGGATGCTAGTATTGGCAACATTGGTTACGAACATTCTCCCCCCCATTGAGCGGTAGACGCTCAATTAAAGAAGGTGTTGTAAGCAAGGTCGATTATGTGTCCCAATAGGGATCTGTGAGCGTTGTCGTGAGGACTAAAATTGTGGCCCCCTAAATACATATCCTGTACTAGGTAGTCACTGTAAATTAATGATACCTGAGAATCCTTGCACGGTAGTGCTTGATATGTGATTGGCTGCTGCCATGTCGTGCGTCTCGGCCTCCTAGTTTCCTTGTTCCAGATTATGAGACCGTGTTCTCTAACATGACCATATGTCGTTGGCTTTCCAGTTGGCTGAGGCAACTCATATTTGGTGATAGCCACCGATTTCAACTCCGATGATTCGGTTTGAACATTTGTTGTCTTACTTGCTGCATCTTTAAGAACCTGCGGCTGCCTACAATTCTGTAGAGCAATCGGTTTCGGATTAAGACATTTGTTATCTTGTGCTTCTAGACGTGAGCCATGTTCTGAGATTTCTTCTACAGTAATATGGTTTGTTGATTCGGTAACGTCCTCTTGCTTCAGCGGACCCATTAGCATCCAACCCAGCCTTGAGTTTAGAGCCAAAGGTTTTCCAGGTCCCAATACGAAAGATCCTTGTTTTATTACGGCCGCATACAGCTCAGCTCCCATGTTCAGGTCGATTGGACCAGGTTGCCGAAAATCAGGGTCGGCTAGCTGAAGATTCTTTGGAAAAGTGAGAGTGTTTCTTATCGGCACTGACGGCTGATCTGAAGCTATAGTGGGAACAATAAAAACCTCCACCTGTGTTTCAAAATCTGAAGTGTTTGACGACAGCCTTAGTACCGCTCGCGTTGCTGTTGTCTGTCTTCCTCCAATTCCTGAGATTTTCAACGTTGTTGTTTCTTTAAGGGAGAGCATGTTTGCCATTTTCCTAGAGATCAGATTCACTTGCGATCCTCCATCTAAGATCGCGCGACAAGATTGGATTTTTCCGGTTGGTCCCTCAAGTACTACCTTTGCGGTTGGTAGCAGTACGTAGCCTCTCGAATCCTTGTTAGAACCGACGGTTAGTAATCCAGATACCGGATGGTTTGTTGGTCCAAAATTATGCAACATTGTATGGTGTTTTTGCTGACAATGGTGACAGGTTTGCGACGATGAACAGTTTTCTACCATATGAGAGGTGGAAAGACAGTTCGTGCATCCTCCTATCTTCAACATAACCTTGCGACGAGTTTTAGGATCCATTTCCTGAAACTGGCTGCAGAACATTGAGCGATGTTCCCCTTGGTAACAGATTCCGCATCTTCTGTCGCGGTTTATTGATTGTTTGCGGACTGCAACTGTGGGTTGATTGTCTAGTGTTTCTAGCATGCATGAACGCTTCTCTAGAAACGATAACATACTGTCGAGTGTTGGGACTTCTGTGGGTGCGTCCGAGGAATTTTCTAATGCTGATAGTGTCAATGGATCTAATTTCCGTCGAATCAGGAGCCCGACAATTGGATCCCATGTTTTTTGTACATACCTCCAGATTTTTTAATGTGCTGAGCGCCTTTTGAATATTATCGTGAACGGCTCGTATCTGTCGAGCGGAACCATCTATTGGTTTTTGGTCCAAGATCTTGGCTATGGCTGAATACACCAGAATTTTTCCGTTTTGGTATCTCGTAACGAGACGTCTCCATGTATCATCATAGCCGCCTTGCGAGAAGTCTGTATCTATTAGGATGTTGCGTGCTTCTCCGCGTAGAGCACTCTGGAGCAAGTGCAACTTTTCAGTGCCAGAATATGGTTTCTTGTGCACTAGTTCCACAAACAACTCATAAAACCTTGGCCATTCTAAGTAGTCGCCTCCAAATTCCGGTATGTTGACCGGTGGATGGGATATTTTCAGCTGTGCTTCAGGTTCGTGGAGCAGTAGCGTTTCGTAATCGTCAATAATATTCTGGCATTGGGATAATTCCCTTTTCGCTGCAGCTACGGCTCCCGGCACGCCGTACAGGGCGTCTTGTGCGTCCCTTAGTGCTACCCACTGGCCGTCAAGATGCCGCTGTAGTGCTGGTGTAATTGTGGCCGCGGTTGTTGCCAAGCCTACTGCGGATTCCAGCTCGCTGCATCTCCGCCTTAAGATTTGTATGACTCGGTTGGTTTCGGGGTCATCGTGAACTTGGCCTTCCGGTTGTGTTTTCTTGGGTTGTTTTCTTATCCTCGCGTGGAGGCCTGATTGGTTCACTACTGCTTGGCATCTTGTCCTTAAAGATTTGTTTATATTTCTCGACCGTTTCCCTAAGGCCTTCAAAACGTTTGAAGTATTCATTATCAGCTGGGAGCGCTGCGTCTCTTAATGTTTGGTCTGTCTCTTGATATAGAGTCCATAATTCAGACAACTGTGCTAGTCTCCTAGCATAATATCCTTCTCGAGTCCTTCTCTCGCTTGGATCCTTTCCATAGTTTTTTATTAATTGTTGCATCTGTTTATGCAAATCGAGTTGATCGTCTAATAGCTGACTATGAAGTTCAGCCCGGGCTTGGCTGGTCTCCATTATAAATGATGTTGACATTTCACCAGTAGCGGTAGTATGGTTAACGGTAATTCTTACCAGCTTAATATTTTGATGCCTTCATAACTGTTTCATGAAATTGTGTTTAGGTTCTTTGTAGAATCCTGTGAAGCTAGATTTAGCTGTAGCGTCTCAGTGTGAGTAGTGTGTGCTGTTGCTGGCGCAAACGGAGTGATTCTGTAATGCTGGATCTGCGCTCCTGTGAGATCTGGTTGTCTCAATAAGGAGACGGTCCTATAACGTTGGTGTATACGCTTCTGTGAGATCTGGTTGTCTCAACAAAAAGACGGTCCGATGACGTTGGTGTATACGCTCCTGTGAGATCTGGTCACAACAAGAGGATGTCCTGTGACGCTGGAGTAAGCTGTCCTGCGAGCTATGGGTGTCTCAACAAGAGGATGTCCTGTGACGCTGGAGTAAGCGGTCCTGCGAGCTATGGGTGTCTCAACAAGAGGAAGGGTTTTGTAACGCTGGATCTGCGCTCCTGTGAGGTCTGGTGGTCTCACAAGGAGACGGTCCGATAACGTTGGTGTAGACGCTCCTGTGAGATCTGGTCTCAACAAGAGGAAAGATCCTGAACGCCGGATTAAGCGAGCCTGTGAGTTAATGCGTTGTCTCGACGAGGCGTTGTCCTGTGACGCTGGAGTAAGCGGTCCTGCGAGCTAGGGGTGTCTCAACAAGAGGAAGGGTTCTGTAACGCTGGATCTGCGCTCCTGTGAGGTCTGGTGGTCTCACAAGGAGACGGTCCGATAACGTTGGTGTAGACGCTCCTGTGAGATCTGGTCTCAACAAGAGGAAAGATCCTGAACGCCGGATTAAGCGAGCCTGTGAGTTAATGCGTTGTCTCGACGAGGCGTTGTCCTGTGACGCTGGAGTAAGCGGTCCTGCGAGTTAATAGGTTGTCTCGACAAGGAGGGATTCTGTACCGCTGGATACTGCGGTGTGTGTTCGGAGTGTGATCTCTTGTATTGAGATCACGTCGGGGTCACCAATGTTTGTTCTCAACTTGCTATCTGAATGTCCGCGCAGGAGTCTCGATGCTCCTGGGGCCGTGCAGATGTTTGTCTTTAACCGAAGAGATGATCGGGAGTTTCTGCCGTTTCCGCGGCTTAACAAGAAGTAACACACGGGTTTGATTCTGCGACAATAACTGACTTTATTGATATAATGGTAGTAGCTTATATACTACTTTGTATGCGGAAACATAGTGTAAAGTGTGGTGTGGGGATTTTGCTGATATTCTAGATTATGTCAAGTTGCTGATAATCTAGATTACCTCAAGTTGAGGCCAGTTCAGTGGGTCAGCGCAATTCTGCTGTGGCCAGCGTTTGTTGCTTCTTCAGTTGCGCTGACGTGTTGGTGAGACGGCCGCTTGGTTGATGCGTGGTTCTTTTGGCTAGTAGGCAAATCTGCTGATCAGCAGTTACTAGCTTAGCGCCTGGTACCCAGTCCAAGGTCAGCTTAGTTGAGCTGACTGGGTATATGTGGGTGTATGGGAAGTTTGGTGTTGTTCCCAGGTTAATCGGCGTTGCTGTTCGCAGCAATGTTGCGGATGCTAGTATTGGCAACATTGGTTACGAACACGACCAGTGGAAATAAATAAGAAAATTTAAGGAAGAAAATTAAAAGAAAACTTAAACGAGAAAAAATATATAAAAGGAATTAATAAAAGACGCCGGAAAAATAAAAGAAATTATTTTCATATTTTTTTGAGTGCACATAAAAGAATAACCCATGGGAGTCAAGTGGATCTCATATCGTCGGAAGGACGAACTCGAAGCCATAACCGCCGAGTTTAGGCTCAGCAGCACTGGAACCGTGGAGGAACTACGCAGTAGGCTTGCTGGGTTCACCAATCAAGACGACCTCACCGAGGCAACACGGACTCGGCTTGAGAAAATGGAATCCGCTTACGGAGCTGCCAGCAGCCCCCGCCCAAAGTCACCGGCGATCCCGCCACTCACCATGGATATTGGTCTAACACCAGTAGGGAACTCGAACAACCGCCTGACCAGGCTGGTAACACACTGACGATTCCACGGACCGTGATTATCCCCAATGGAGGAGCGCTTCATAGGATGGACGAGCGGCCAACAGGCCCGAAATTGGAGGGAGCTACGCACGCAGCACTAGTGGACAAAATGGCTCGTTGGGGTCTTACTTTCGATGGATCTTCCGACCCACTGAGCTTTATGGAACACATCGAGGAGAGAGCAGCTACGTACCAGGTGAATTTACGGCACCTCCCACAGGCGATCCCGATTTTATTGGTCGAACGAGCCGCGAGCTGGTTCAGGACTAGCAAGTTTCAAGGAGAAACATGGGCAGCCTTCCGCCGAGAATTTTTGGAATTCTTCGGGCAACGAGAGCTTTGCAGCTGCTCCGACCCCAAGGACTTACACGGCCCCACCGACGACCAGGCCGCCCCCATATGTTTCGACACCGACCCGGGTGCCGAACGAGGTGCACCATGGGACAATAGCCCTAGAATAATAGCCCTGTGGCACAACAGGGCACTTCGCGAGAGAATGTCGCCAGCCACAGATGATATTCTGTTGGGACTGTAGCCGTAGAGGCTTACGCACCTTTGAGTGCTGCCAAAGATCACAGTCGGGAAACGAGCACGGGCTTCGAGCGGCCGAGGACCGCTGGAGGAACCCGAGGAATTCCTCAAACCAATAAATCAAAGTCTAAAGTGTGAGCATGAGAGGATCCGGGCGCAGGTAATCATCGACGGACAGATATTCACGACCACCCTGGACACCGGCGCAACTCGAAGCTTTATCAGTGAGCCTCGAGCATTGGAGTTGAACCGGGGGAAAAACTGGAGAGAAGTACGTACCCGAGTCCGACTAGCTGATGGCTCCCACCGAGACCTTACCCGAGCCCTGATGGCGACTATCCAACTGGACCAGACCTATCCAACTGGACCAGACCCTACAGCCCACTGTTCTCGACGACCTGCTGCTAGGAATGGATTTCCTTTGCGGCATCAACGCGACCCTCAGCTGTGGAGGATATAGTCTTCAACTGGGATCCAACGCCACCAACCGCTCCACGGGTACACAGGATTTGCGCACCGAACGAGGCGTGCGCGGCAGTTCCTTCTGGACAAGCAAGTACACAGGATTTACCAGCGAGGAACGGCGCACCAGACGAGGTGTGCGCGGTAGTTTCTTCTGGCCATGCAAGTTCACAGGATTTACCAGCGAGGAACGGCGCACCGGACGAGGTGTGCGCGGCAGTTCCTTCTGGACAAGCAAGTACGCAGGATTTACCAGCGAGGAACGGCGCACCGAACGAGGCGTGCGCGGCAGTTCCTTCTGGACAAGCCAGTTTGCAGGATTTACCAGCGAGGAACGGCGCACCGAACGAGGCGTGCGCGGCAGTTCCTTCTGGTCCAGCAGGAAACACAGCGAGCTTACAGGATACACCTTCAGTCGGAGAACCATCAGGCACCCATAGACGACGACACAGCAGAACACATCAAGCCAACAGCCAGAAAGGGATAGAAATCAAAGAGCCATCCCACCAACGTAGTCCAACACTACCCCATATCGACAAACAGACCGCGGAACGGAACCCTTTTCGTCAACGACAGAGACGCGGGAAACTCAAAATCGTCGCGGACGCCTTGTCGAGGCAGCCACTAGACACCCTACAGCAAGTCCAAGTGGAAGCCCCAGAGTGCAAATGGATTAGGAAGATGTCTAGCTTAGTTACGCAGCAACCAGAGAAATTTTCGGACTACCGCATCGAAGGAGGACAGCTCTATCGCCGGATCGGAATGGTACCCGAGGAGCAGGACCAGACCCCACGGAAATTATGTGTCGGACGAGAACACCGCCTTCGTGTACTACAGGAGTGTCACGATCACCCGACGGCTGGACACCTAGGAACCCGGAAGACAGGGAAACGAGTCGCACAAAGGTATTACTGGCCGGGCCTATTTCGAGAAGTAACACAATACGTTCGACGATGCCTCACCTGTCAGAAATACAAAGTAAGTCAATTAAAACCAGCTGGACGAATATTTACACGCCAAGTAGAAGAACCCTTTAGTGTGGTCTGCGCCGACTTTATGGGTCCCCTCCCACGTTCTCGACACGGGAACACTGTATTACTGGTGTTTTTGGACGCTTTCACCAAATGGGTGGAACTGGTTCCCCTACGGAAAGCTACTACGGCCCACTTGGAACGCTCGTTTAGGAATCGGATTCTCAGCCGCTTGAGACAAGATCCTGAGACAATTAATCCTCCGAGCTCGTCCTTAACAAGAAGGACTAAAGTGAAAACCAACAGTGAAAATAAAAGTGTACAAATAAAATATCCTGCGGGGTATCCTTATTTACATCCGTGATTACAAGGACAACCATCAAGACACACGGTGAAAATAAAATAAGGACCAAAGTGAATAATTAAAATAAAATAATACAAGCAGCAGGAAATATTAATAATTAAAACAAAATAATACGGCCAACGGAAAATAAACAAGAATATTAATAATTAAAATTAAATAATACAAGCAGCAGGAAAAATTAAAAATTAAAATAATATAATACAGCCGCGGGAAATATTAATAATTAAAACAAAATAATACGGCCAAGGGAAAATAAACAAGAACAGTGAATAATTAACATTAAACAATACGAGCAGCGAGAAATATTAACAACTAAAATAAAGTAATACGAGCAGTGAGAAATAATTAAAACAAGTGAACAATTAAAAATATCCTGCGGGTAATTTTATTTAACATCGGTGCCACTAAAGACTAGAACCAAATCTAAAAATTTCAACAACACGACCAGTGGAAATAAATAAGAAAATTTAAGGAAGAAAATTAAAAGAAAACTTAAACGAGAAAAAATATATAAAAGGAATTAATAAAAGACGCCGGAAAAATAAAAGAAATTATTTTCATATTTTTTTGAGTGCACATAAAAGAATAACCCATGGGAGTCAAGTGGATCTCATATCGTCGGAAGGACGAACTCGAAGCCATAACCGCCGAGTTTGGGCTCAGCAGCACTGGAACCGTGGAGGAACTACGCAGTAGGCTTGCTGGGTTCACCAATCAAGACGACCTCACCGAGGCAACACGGACTCGGCTTGAGAAAATGGAATCCGCTTACGGAGCTGCCAGCAGCCCCCGCCCAAAGTCACCGGCGATCCCGCCACTCACCATGGATATTGGTCTAACACCAGTAGGGAACTCGAACAACCGCCTGGACCAGGCTGGTAACACACTGACGATTCCACGGACCGTGATTATCCCCAATGGAGGAGCGCTTCATAGGATGGACGAGCGGCCAACAGGCCCGAAATTGGAGGGAGCTACGCACGCAGCACTAGTGGACAAAATGGCTCGTTGGGGTCTTACTTTCGATGGATCTTCCGACCCACTGAGCTTTATGGAACACATCGAGGAGAGAGCAGCTACGTACCAGGTGAATTTACGGCACCTCCCACAGGCGATCCCGATTTTATTGGTCGAACGAGCCGCGAGCTGGTTCCGGACTAGCAAGTTTCAAGGAGAAACATGGGCAGCCTTCCGCCGAGAATTTTTGGAATTCTTCGGGCAACGGGCTTTGCAGCTGCTCCGACCCCAAGGACTTACACGGCCCCACCGACGACCAGGCCGCCCCCATATGTTTCGACACCGACCCGGGTGCCGAACGAGGTGCACCATGGGACAATAGCCCTAGAATGGGAAGCCACGATAGACGTACGCCGGGCTTGCCGGAACTGTGGCACAACAGGGCACTTCGCGAGAGAATGTCGCCAGCCACAGATGATATTCTGTTGGGACTGTAGCCGTAGAGGCTTACGCACCTTTCAGTGCTGCCAAAGATCACAGTCGGGAAACGAGCACGGGCTTCGAGCGGCCGAGGACCGCTGGAGGAACCCGAGGAATTCCTCAAACCAATAAATCAAAGTCTAAAGTGTGAGCATGAGAGGATCCGGGCGCAGGTAATCATCGACGGACAGATATTCACGACCACCCTGGACACCGGCGCAACTCGAAGCTTTATCAGTGAGCCTCGAGCATTGGAGTTGAACCGGGGGAAAAACTGGAGAGAAGTACGTACCCGAGTCCGACTAGCTGATGGCTCCCACCGAGACCTTACCCGAGCCCTGATGGCGACTATCCAACTGGACCAGACCTATCCAACTGGACCAGACCCTACAGCCCACTGTTCTCGACGACCTGCTGCTAGGAATGGATTTCCTTTGCGGCATCAACGCGACCCTCAGCTGTGGAGGATATAGTCTTCAACTGGGATCCAACGCCACCAACCGCTCCACGGGTACACAGGATTTGCGCACCGAACGAGGCGTGCGCGGCAGTTCCTTCTGGACAAGCAAGTACACAGGATTTACCAGCGAGGAACGGCGCACCAGACGAGGTGTGCGCGGTAGTTTCTTCTGGCCATGCAAGTTCACAGGATTTACCAGCGAGGAACGGCGCACCGGACGAGGTGTGCGCGGCAGTTCCTTCTGGACAAGCAAGTACGCAGGATTTACCAGCGAGGAACGGCGCACCGAACGAGGCGTGCGCGGCAGTTCCTTCTGGACAAGCCAGTTTGCAGGATTTACCAGCGAGGAACGGCGCACCGAACGAGGCGTGCGCGGCAGTTCCTTCTGGTCCAGCAGGAAACACAGCGAGCTTACAGGATACACCTTCAGTCGGAGAACCATCAGGCACCCATAGACGACGACACAGCAGAACACATCAAGCCAACAGCCAGAAAGGGATAGAAATCAAAGAGCCATCCCACCAACGTAGTCCAACACTACCCCATATCGACAAACAGACCGCGGAACGGAACCCTTTTCGTCAACGACAGAGACGCGGGAAACTCAAAATCGTCGCGGACGCCTTGTCGAGGCAGCCACTAGACACCCTACAGCAAGTCCAAGTGGAAGCCCCAGAGTGCAAATGGATTAGGAAGATGTCTAGCTTAGTTACGCAGCAACCAGAGAAATTTTCGGACTACCGCATCGAAGGAGGACAGCTCTATCGCCGGATCGGAATGGTACCCGAGGAGCAGGACCAGACCCCACGGAAATTATGTGTCGGACGAGAACACCGCCTTCGTGTACTACAGGAGTGTCACGATCACCCGACGGCTGGACACCTAGGAACCCGGAAGACAGGGAAACGAGTCGCACAAAGGTATTACTGGCCGGGCCTATTTCGAGAAGTAACACAATACGTTCGACGATGCCTCACCTGTCAGAAATACAAAGTAAGTCAATTAAAACCAGCTGGACGAATATTTACACGCCAAGTAGAAGAACCCTTTAGTGTGGTCTGCGCCGACTTTATGGGTCCCCTCCCACGTTCTCGACACGGGAACACTGTATTACTGGTGTTTTTGGACGCTTTCACCAAATGGGTGGAACTGGTTCCCCTACGGAAAGCTACTACGGCCCACTTGGAACGCTCGTTTAGGAATCGGATTCTCAGCCGCTTCGGGACCCAACAGTGATTCGTGTGTGACAATGGCACCCAATTCACCAGCAGGTCATTCAAGGCGTTCTGCAAGAACCTAGGCATGGAACTCCAACACACGGCCGATTATATGGAGCCGACACAACCCCACCAAAAGGGCCAACAGGACTATTAAAAGCATGATAGCGCTTTACCTGGATGGAGCCAATCAGAACGCATGGGACGAATTACTACCCGAACTCTCGTTGGCCATCAACACAAGTATATCCGATACTACGAAGTTCAGCCCAGCTTTCTTGGTACAAGGCCGAGAATCCAGGCTTCCAAACACCCTGTTTGACGAAGTCAGTCCGGGCCACGCCACGGAGCACCCGACACCGGAGAAGAAGGCGGAACGAATGCGAGAGATATTTCAGCCCGTTAAAAACAACATCCCAGGAGCATCCAGTGAGCAGAGTCGCCATTATAACCTCCGACGTCGGGAGTGGCGACCCGCTATAGGATCCTGGGTGTTGCAACGCCGCCATGTCCTCTCTAAAGCCTCAGAGGGGTTCAACGCCAAACTAGCCGCAAAATACGACGTACCTTTTAAGGTCCACAAGTTCCTCTCCCCAAATCTTATTCAGTTACAGGTAGCAGGAACTAGACGCCGACGTATCGCTGGTCTTAGCGACCTAAAAGAGTACCACCATGACGACAACGACGAAGAGGACGAGCGGGCCGACCAGACCCAATGATGACAGACATAGCGGTATTCTTATCGTAAGGACCACTTGGTGATAGTTTCGACTGTCCAACGTCCTTACCCCAATAGGGGGGATCCGAAACCGGGGGAATCACCCTGACACATTGCCCATCACCTTACGAAATAGGGCAACCAACCGATTTAAGAAACCATTGTTAGCCTAAAAAATAGTAGTAAATCACTCGCAAGATAGGAAAGAAAACAGATAGGCCGCACTCGTAGGGAAACAGGGTATGCAGGAATATTATTAAGTTTTATATGTTTCTAGAACCATGGATCGCAGCGACCCACAGACACCGAGCGGGCAGATCCCAGAGGGACTGCGAACCATAATTGGGACGTGGCTAGAGCGACCCCGGGTCCGCGAAGTCAGATACCTCGAGGAGATCGGAGGAGACTACTATAGGGTCACTATTTACAGGAGAGGCCAGGTGACCGTTTCTTTGCGCCCCCCGAAGAAGGGAGAGGGTGTGAAGATTCACATTTTTATGTTTATTATTATTAAATATTCCCTTAGCCGTAAGAACATATGAATCACTAAATATAAGTCATGCCCACGGAAGGATTAACATTGTTAAATAAATTCTAAGTTCCACCACAGAAAACTATGGTATAACTACTCTTAGCTAGAAGTTACGCCAGAAATGGCTAGTAAACCCCCCTAGATAGCCAGATAGCCGGCCCTGGTATGGCAACCCTATGCCAAGATCAAGCGCCACCTACAAAATAGAAATAACCTAAATAACCAAAATATCAGGAAGATCAGGAAAAGACGCGACGGGCACACTAATCCCGGCGGCGTTACTTTTGCCACGCGGCAAAATCTTTCACTAAGCTTTGGCATCCAGCAGCGAACGGTCGTGTACTCTCCGGAAAACCAGTCAAAGGTTTCCGTCAACCCACGCGTCTCGCCATCAGCCACCCTGCACCGTGCAGCCCCCACGCAGTGATCGCGATCCTTGACATTCCGGCAGTTTGTATCGCAGCAGCTCGGCCAGCAACACCACAGCCACGCTATAGCTGGCACAGTGCGTGAAGTCAGGATAATTTGCAACAACCTGGCCAACGAAAGCGAGGTGAGCGGAGCGGGGCGGGGTGAGGGAGTGCGGCAGGAGATAGGTTAGGAAAAACAAGTGCGAGTCAGACAGGATAAGGAAACGAAAGTGAACAAAAGAAAGTCAAGATTTTAAATTGAAACATGCGCAGTGTTAGTTAGGTGGCCAGACGCCAGTTGCCGCCATCCAAACAGCGTTGCGGCTGCGCCAGACGGGCGCGCGCACTGCCGGTATTTAGTGAGTTTTCCCGAGCCGGGTGGCTACGACAGCGCTGCGTCAGAGTAGTCTGCGCCGCTTTCGTATACACGCGGTGAGGTTTCCCAAGCCGGGTGGCCACGATCGTGCTGCGTCAGAGTAGTCTGCGCCGCGTTCGTGGACACGTGGTGAATTTTCCCAAGCCGGGTGGCCACGATCGTGCTGCGTCAGAGTAGTCTGCGCCGCGTTCGTGGACACGTGGTGAGTTTGCCCAAGCCGGGTGGCCACGATCGTGCTGCGTCAGAGTAGTCTGCGCCGCGTTCGTGGACACGTGGTGAATTTTCCCCAGCCGGGTGGCCACGATCGTGCTGCGTCAGAGTAGTCTGCGCCGCGTTTGTGGAAATGTGGGGAATTTTTCCCAGCCGGGTGGCTACGATAACGCTGCGTCAGAGTAGTCTGCGCCGTTTTCGTAGACACGCGGTGAGTTTTCCCCACCCATACGAGTGTAGGCTCATTCCCCAACACGCCGAGATTCGCTAGTTTGTTTTCCCCGAGTTTTGCGACCAAAAATAGGCCTTAAATAACGACATTTTATCGATATCCCTCCCTCAACTGTCTCAGCAAATTATAAATTTATTTGTGGAGGATCCTGGGCGGACTGAGACGCCGACCCCAGCAATTTACGTCCTTACAGCTTCTATTAGAACACTGCGAAGCGTTTTAACTCTCGGAGCTTGTTCCTTTAAAGTGACTGCTAAGACACGTTTTGTTGATTGGACTAGTCTTTCCCAACATCCTCCTGAGCTAGGATTAGCTGGACAGTTGAATTCCCAATTGATATCCTTGGTTGCCAGCGTCGCCTTTATATACTCCCAGTCGAAAAGGTCGTTAGTTTGCCTTAGGATATTGTCCACTCCTACAAAGTTTGTTCCCATATCAGACCGAATAGTATTGGGGATGCCTCGTCTATTTACAAAATTTCGGATGGTTACTATACATGCATCAGATGATAAGTCCTCAGCGAGTTCCAGATGTATAGCTCTGACAGTCAAACAGGTAAACAATGCAACCCAACGTTTTTCAGGACGCCGTCCTACAATCACAAGAAGGGGGCCAATGTAATCGAGTCCGGTATAGGTAAATGGTCTGTTATATGGTGTAACCCTATCTTTTGGCAATTGTCCCATTAGCGTAGGTACCGGAATCACGTTTTTGTTCTTGCAATACAAACAGGTAGTTTTGGAACGTTTTACAGCTGTTCTTAGACAGATTACCCAGAACTTACGACGTATTTCATTAACAATCAGCTCGTCGTTTTGGTGATGGTATATCCTGTGGTAGTATGACACGATCAATTCAGTCAGCGCATGTTCTTTCGGTAGTATAATTGGCCGTCGAATGTTTTCGGCGAGTACGGATGCGTTGTCTAGCCTGCCTTCTACTACCAATAAGCCATTTTCATCTAATCCGGGTGTCAAAGAATATATTGGACTTGATTTGGCTATTAAGTTGCCGTGCCGGAGTGTATCAACTTCTTCACTGTAAAGTTGTATCTGTGCTATCTTGCATAACACCTTTTCAGCTTCGACCAACTCTTTAAGTGACAATTCTCCTTTCACTTTCTTACCGTTTTGCTGTCGTATATTTCCTACAAATCTTAAAATCCAACCCATTGTGCGCTTCAGACGGAGATAGTTTGAAAAACGTCCAATATCGATGGGGTATTCTTCAGTAACTGAAAGGACAATCTTGCGTCTTTCACTTTCATTGGTGAAAGACGCAAGATTGTCCTTTCAGTTACTGAAGAATCACCCATCGATATCGAGTCGTCTGATAGTTTGATAATTTTATCAATTTTTGGCCATTTGGATTCCTCTTCCTTTAAAAATGATGGGCCCAGAGTCCAGACAGTTTGCGGATCATATTCACGACAGCTTGTGGTTCGTGTGGCTTTGTCAGCTGGGTTTTGAAGTGTTGGGACCCATCGCCAATCACTTTCCTTTGTAGTTTCCAAAATTTCTGATATCCTGTATGCCACAAACTGTTTATACTGTCTGTGATCAGAGCAAATCCATGCGAGCACTGTTCTAGAGTCTGACCAAAATACCGATCTTTCGATGGCAATGTCATGACTTTCAGCTATTATGTTTCTTAGTCGAGTCCCTAAAACTGCTGCTTGGAGCTCTAGCCTTGGTACTGATAATAACTTTAGGGGAGCACATTTTGTTTTGCCTGCAACAAATGATGTTTCAATATTGTCGCTATGTATGCCGCGAATGCTTGTTTGCTAGCGTCGACAAATACGTGAAGTTCTCTTTTGACAACTGAAGCTAGGAATTTTGGAGAATAGCAACGACTAACTTGAAAATGCTTCACCCTGTCCAACTGCTTGATCCACTCTTTGAAACGTGTATATATGTTGTCATCTATTAAGGCAGGTTCTCACCTTGTGGTTGGAAAAAATTTTTTTTTTTTTTTTATCTTATAAATCCGATGTATAACCCTTAAAGATTATGTTCTACAAATTTTATGTTCGGATTCCAAGTACTTTGTAAGTTACGGGAGTTCAAAGTTGCCAGTTTACTCTACGCGCCCTACGTCGCCTGGGAAACAAACGCGTTTATCTCAGAACCATGTTTTCGGACCTTACGGAAGTGATTGAAGGCGCAGGGATGAACCAATCGTCACCAATTTTTTTTTAAATGTTTGTAAGGGTCTTTTCTAACAAATGAACTAGAATCAGCCAAAAATATTGAAAACTTTTTTTTTTAAAATAGAACAAGTGAAAAAAACATGCAAAAATTAAAATTTTTTTTTCAAAGCTTCATAACTTTTTGTAATTTTTATTTTTTTTTTATGATTTTAGTTCATTTTATAGATAATACAATTCAGATTGAAAATGTGTTTCGATTTTGTGTTTCGGATCACGCGTTTTGACGGCATCACTTCCGGTAGCGGGACACCTTTTCAAAAAAATTTCGACTTTGATGGACACCCCCTCCCCCACTTTTTTTATTTTTTCAATTTAAAACATTGTGTTGCTTAAATAAATGTGTTTTCTTATCCGTTATGATTTTTCAGCATTGTACCTTTAACCGTTTCCTCAAAAAAAATTTTTTTCAAAAGTGCCATTTTTTGGGCCTACAAGGTGAGAACCTGCCTTAAGTCATTCCAGGTAATGCCTGTTCGCCAGATATCCTGCATTAAAACTTTGCCAATTATCATAAGATCTGCAAGCATGCCGAAAGGGTCAAATACTGGCATTATGATACTGAGCAGTTGCCTTTTATTTGTAACTTTTATTCCTTGCTTTATTTCATTGTCGACTCTGTTCATTTTTAGAACATAAATATATTTCAAAATTTGAGTGAATCGCTTTGGACCATTTTTTTTAAAAAACAAAATTAATATTGTGGTTGACCCAATTGCACACTTAATTTCCCCAATTTTCGTCGAAGTGAACACCAATCTAAGGGTTAAAATAGTCAAGCAATTTCACATACGCATTTTCCAAAATTCGCGGTTGAAAATTCTGCCCCGCTCTTTTACCACAATCCCGCGCTTTGGAGCGTCTAAGGCTTATATATTCGTTGACCGTAGTTATCGGCCAGTGCATCATTCTCCGTTAGGCTTTGCATTTCGCCAGCAAGGGGTTGAGCCAGCAGCCGCGTACACAGGGGCACACACACACGGACAGCGTTCTTCGAGTTTTCTTTCGTCGTTTTCGTTCTCGGTCGACAGAGCGGTGTAAGTGTTGTTGTTGTTCAAACGTTTGGCTGTTTTTTTCGGTACGCTTGAGCTAGGCTTGTGCTCCCCACAGTGCGTGCGGCATATTAGTGTCAGAGAGTCTTTGGACTATTTATTAAACAAATTAATCAAATTAATTTATTAAACAAATTAATCAAAGGTATTAGGAACTTCTCTCGACACAGTCACTCCCCTACACTGCGTTCGTTCGGCATACTTCTCTCGTAATATTTAATCTAATATTTTAAAATGAATAAAAATTTTTTATATATAGTAAAATTTTTAATACTCTTCGATAAAATAAATATATTACATTAAAAAAAAAAAAAAAAATGGCTAATACTAAAGAAATTATCGAGGAGTTAAAAAATAAACGAGATGCATGCATGAAGAGCATAGCCCGAACGAAGCGGTCTTTAGAACAGGGTAAATTATCGTTAAATACGGTTGAGTTAGAATGCCGCTTAGAAATGATAAATGCGCACTTTGAGAATGCTTCGCTTTTTCAAAATAAAATAGAAGCGAAAGATGCAAAAGATGACTTTCGCGAAGAATTGGAAGAAACCGCCATATTAGCAAAATCGTTGCTTATATCGCTTATTGCTAAAACAAACCGTGATAGCGTAGGAAAAAGCGAGCCTGATAAAAAACCTGCAAGGCCAGCGCTCCAGTGTCGCTTGCCAAGCGTATCCCTTCCTACCTTCAGCGGAAAGCATTCCGAATTTTAAAATTTTTTTTAGCCTTTTCGAAACATTTGTTGACAAAGATGAAAAATTTAACCATTTAATATCGTGTTTAGCTGGCGACGCTTTAGGCACAGTCAGGGCGTTTCAAGTTACAGCGGAAAATTATCCCAAAGCCCTGGCTAGCCTAAAGAAAGTGTACGATAATAATTGTTTAATTTTTTTGACAATATATCGACACTTTTCAATTTGCAAAAAATTTCCCATCCGTCAGCTACAGCCTTGAGAAACCTGATCGACACTGTCACAGCTTTGTATGGCTCGTTGCAATCTATTGGGGATGACACAAAAATAACAAATGCCATCCTTATATATTTAGTCATGAGCAAGGTCGATGCAGGAACTAAAAGAAAATGGGAAGAACAGTTAGATTATACTTCGCTTCCCCTCTGGAGCGAATGTGAGACGGCACTGAACCGGCGATACCAGCATATGGTCGCCGAAGAGGCTTCCAAGCCCAAATCAGTTCAGCCACAATCTAACCCGAAGAAGAATGGGGATAGAAGTTTTTCATTAGTCGCTGCCAGAAATGAACCTGCTCTATGTGTGTTTTGCAATTCAGCAGAACATCAAGTAGAAGTCTGCGCTTCCTTCGCAGCCCTTACAGTGCAGCAAAGATTCGATTTTGCAAAAAGAACGCCCTTATGCATCAACTGTCTTCGCAAGGGCCACACAGTTAAAAACTGCAGATCGAACAGGTGCAGGGTATGTAATTCGTCGCACCATACATTGCTGCACATATATGCTGCAAGTTCTAATCTCGCGTTGCCACTTCCTCCACAGCCCACGCTCTCGCAGAATACTCCATCCACTTCGCATGTTATGCATGCGTCTGCATCGGATAGAGTTATTCTTGCCACCGCCGTAGTGAGCGTTCAAACCAAAAATGGCGGATTTGTTTTGGCTCGAGCGTTGCTCGACTCTGGTTCACAAGATAATTTTGTGACCGATGAGCTCGCTCAGAGACTTCAAATCAAAAGGGAGGACGTGTGTTTAAGCTTGCGAGGCATCGGTGATACCAATGCCCAAGCAACAAAAAAGA
Source organism: Drosophila oshimai (assembly GCA_018150695.1). NCBI lineage: Eukaryota > Metazoa > Arthropoda > Insecta > Diptera > Drosophilidae > Drosophila > Drosophila oshimai. The sequence continues at coordinate 743,326 of JAECWM010000276.1, forward strand.
TACACACGGTTGTGAAGTCGCGAACTGGAAGCAGTCAGTTGTCGTTCGATTTCTGGATACTGAAAAATATTTCTGGTTATCATCCGGATCAAACGGTGAACAACAGCGGGTGGAGGGTGCCTGAAAATATTCAGTTAGCAGATCCATTCTTCTACAAGCCCCAAAAAATCGACATGCTTATCGGCGCAGATACGTTCTTTGAACTGTTAAAGCAGGTGCCTGAGTTCCCCATATTACAAAAGACAGTTCTCGGCTGGATAGTGTCAGGTAGATGTGCCTCTGAATGTAATTCAAATGCAGAAAAATTGGTACATCTCGGCTTCCAGGAGGAAGCTTTGGAGTCAATCGACACAGCCCTACAGAAATTTTGGTTTGTAGAGGACTTGCCAGCTAAGGTCAAAGTCCATACTCCTGAGCAGCAACTTTGTGAGCAACACTTTGAGAAAAGTACTCAAAAATTGTCGTCCGGGAGATTTTCGGTTCGTCTACCGTTTAAATCTGACCCGAAAACCTTTGGCTCATCATACAAAGTTGCGAAACGTAGATTTTTGTCGCTGGAAAGGAGGTTGTCTAAGGACCGTTCGCTAAAAAAGATGTATTTGGAATTCATGGACGAATACATCTCTATGGGCCACATGTCATCTACAGATAACAAAATTCCAGAAAAGTCCGCATTATTTCATTCCGCACCAATGCGTTCTATGGCCTCAAAACACCTCAACTAAGTTGAGAGTTGTATTTGATGCTTCGTGCCGTACGTCGACGCAGGTCGCGTTAAATGACATCTTGATGGTCGGTCCAACTATTCAAGAGGAGCTCTACCCGACGCTGCTTCGTTTCCGGATGCATAGGTTTGCCCTTGCGGCTGACGTTAAAAAGATGTATCGTCAAGTAATGGTTGACGAAGCAGATCGAAATTTTCAGCTCATAGTGTGGAGACGAGATCCTTCTGAGTCTCTGAAGGTCTTCAAATTGAACACAGTTACATATGGAACTTCGCCAGCGCCTTTCTTGGCTATTCGGTGTTTAATGCGGCTTGGAGAGAGAGCGCAAGCCTCCTATCCGAATGCTGCAAAGATCATTCAGAAAGATTTCTATGTCGATGATTTGTTGACAGGCGCCGGTTGCGTTGAGGACCTGCACTGCCTCCGAGAGGAAGTATCTCAGGTTTTGCAAGAGGCAGGTTTCGAATTGGCAAAGTGGTTTTCGAACTGCCCAGAGTTATCCGCATCCGAGGACGCCGCTATGCCACTAACGGCAGACTCAGACGTAACAAAAACCCTTGGCGTGGTTTGGTTACCGGTTAAAGATTACTTTCAATTTTGGTTGGATGACTCTTTCCTGGATCTTCGTCCGACAAAACGAAATGTGTTGTCGGTGACAGCCCGACTTTTCGATCCCCTTGGCTTATTGTGTCCACTGGTCACAAAAGCTAAAATGCTCTTGCAGGAGCTGTGGCTTCGGAAAGTGGTTTGGGACGAGTCGTTACCAATGCAGCTGCAATCGTCATGGGAAGCATTTAAAACAACGCTTCAGCAACTGCCAAAAATTAAGGTATCACGATTCGTCCACACAGATCCCAAGGTCCCGATTGAAATACATGGTTTCGCCGACGCTTCTATGCGAGCGTATGGAGCGTGCATTTACGTTCGCACTCGTACTGCGGAAGGTTTAAAAGTGTCGTTATTAACCGCTAAATCGAAAGTAGCTCCCCTCAAGACAAAAACTTTGCCTCGTCTTGAGTTGTGCGCAGCTCACCTTCTAGCAGATCTTTATAATCGTGTCAGACCATTGCTAAGTTGTCCTATTGAGATGGTTTTCTTGTGGACGGACTCCGAGATCACTCTACATTGGATCAAGACTCATCCTTCGTCTTTGTCCGTTTTTGTGTCGAACCGAGTTGCAGAGATTCAAGAGTGGTCGGAGAAAGCAATATGGCGGCACGGCCCCACGAAAGTAAACCCAGCAGACATAGTGTCACGAGGATGTGACGTCGAGGAGCTTATCGAATCCATTTGGTTCGCTGGTCCGTCGTTTCTGTTGGACTCTGAAAGTAATTGGCCTGTAAATCGACATTTCGAGTTGCCGGAAGAAGTCGCATCTCTGGAATTTCGTAAATCGGCATTAGCTCTAGTCGTCAGCCCAGAATGCAATTATGTGCTTCAGAAAATATAATCGTTTTCGTCGCATCTGAAGCTAATAAGAGTTTTCGTGTGGGTTTTTCGATTTATTCAAAGGTGCAAGAAAGTATCACAGCCCCTTGAAAAAATAATAACGCCAAGGGAGCTGAATTTTGCGTTCAAAAAAATAGTAGAAGTTATCCAAACTCACGAATTCAGTGACGACTTAAGTAAAATTCGGAAAGGTAAATCGGTTTCGTGGAATATACAAAAACTTAAACCCCTTTGTTCAAGATAATAAATTAGATTGGTGTTCCTCGTCGTTACTTCGAGTTGGGGGTCGGTTATTGAATGCTCCTATCCCGTACGAAGCCAAATTCCCGTTGTTGCTATCGAAAAGCTCACAGTTCGTTAAAACTTACGTATCATACCTGCACGTTACGAATTGTCACGCTGGCCCTCGAGCTCTCGTAAGTCTTCTACGCGAAAAAATCTGGTTGGTGAACGCCCAGGAAGTCTGTCGCCGAACTGTTCGTTCGTGCATGCGCTGCTTTCGTTGCAAACCGCAGCTTCTGACGCAGATAATGGGAAACTTGCCATCAGATAGACTTCGAGCTCTCCGCCCGTTCAACATCTGTGGCGTTGATTTTTGTGGCCCATTTAGTACAACGTACCGTATCCGTGGTAAGCCGCCGTACAAGTCGTACGTGGCCTTATTTGTGTGTTTTGCGTCCAAAGCGGTCCACTTAGAGTTAGTGTCTGACCTCACCACTGATGCGTTTTTATTGGCTTTTCAAAGGTTCGTGAGTCGCCGCGGGATTCCGGAGAAGGTGTGGTGCGACAACGCGACCAACTTCGTAGGAGCCGATCGCCACATGAGAGAGTTCCGGGCCCGTCTGGAGGAGCAGGGGGCGGTATAAGCACACTCGCATCAAAAAAAGGATGCGAGTTTGCGTTCATACCGCCCAGAGCACCTCACTTCGGCGGACTTTGGGAGGCAGGTGTGAAGTCTGCAAAGCACCTGTTCCTTCGGACGGTCGGCCAAAACCTCTTGACCGCGGAGGAGCTCGGAACTCTCCTCACCAGCGTGGAGGCCGTGCTCAATTCCAGGCCCCTCGGAGCACTAAGCAGCGACCCAAACGACGGCGAAGCCCTAACACCCGGCCATCTGCTGATCGGCGGCCCCTTGCTGGCCCCACCATCGTCGGCGCTCCCGGACCAAATCAGCCTGACCTGCTTGCGTCGATGGCGCAGTGTCTCGTCTCTCAGGCACAGGTTCTGGCAGCGTTGGTCCCGGAGTACGTCTCCAGCCTGCAAGCGAGGTCCAAGTGGCACCAGGAGGAGCCAAACGTCGACGTGGGAGCGCTCGTCGTCGTGGCGGAAGACAATCTTCCGCCCCAGCAGTGGAGGACAGGAAGAGTGGTGGCGGTTCACGTCGGCGCTGACGGGAAAGTTCGCGTGGCAGATGTCAGGACCCAGGAAGGAGTTTACCGGGGCGCGATCCATCGGCTCACCCTTTTGCCGCTGCAGTCCTGAAGGACGTTGTTCCTTCAGAGGGGCGGTGTTTGCGCATTTGGTGTTTTATTTTATTTTTATTTTGTTTGTAGTTTAGTGTAGGGCGAGAGCGGGAGCGTAATAAAGCTTTTCTTCGTTTATCGAATTCGCCCCGTTTCTCGCCACCGTAGTTAAATTAGGTTCTAAGAGAAATTGTGAAGTAATAAATAGTCAGTATGATCTTGAACTCCGTCGACTCCCTTTCGTTTTCTAAAAATATAAAATCTCGCTGCTGAACCCCAGTTTTCGGACATTTTCATTATAAAATAATAGTGAATTTTCATATATATATTTATATATTTAAAAAAATGGTCCAAAGCGATTCACTCAAATTTTGAAATATATTTATATATGTGTGTTAGTTGGAGTGCATGCAATTTGTATTTATTTATTTTTTGGTTAGAATGCTCACTATCTACCGAATTTTTTACACGAATGCAAAAAGTTGAAAGACGACGAAAGGGCTTGGCAATCAGCGACTTCAGCGGGCAGCAACAACAACAGGGCAGCAACAACAACAGGGCAGCAACAACAACGGGCAGCAGCAACAAGCGATGTGTTGGTGTCCAGCGGCGATGGTTTTTATTTTGTTATTTAATTGCACTTATGTATTTGTTGCGGAGCCGGCGCGAAGAAATTAGGTTTATTTTTGATTGTTTTTTCACAGAACAAAAAGGGATCTAAATTGCTGCGATGTTAACTCGGGATCGCCATGAAAATTCACTATTATTTTATAATGAAAATGTCCGAAAACTGGGGTTCAGCAGCGAGATTTTATATTTTTAGAAAACGAAAGGGAGTCGACGGAGTTCAAGATCATTCTGACTATTTATTACTTCACAATTTCTCTTAGAACCTAACTTAACTACGGTGGCGAGAAACGGGGCGAATTCGATAAACGAAGAAAAGCTTTATTACGCTCCCGGTCTGGCCCTACACTAAACTACAAACAAAATAAAAATAAAATAAAACGCCAAATGCGCAAACACAAATACAAAAGCATCCTTTCGACTATATCAGAACATTCCTAATGTCTTGTCCACTGAACTCGAATCAAGTTTGACAGATGAAGTCTGTGTTGCCTGTGGCGACCTGCACTGTATAGAAGCTTGTACGGGTAACAAAGAAGACCCAGCACTGATAAAATGTAGAAACTGTGGTGGAAACCACACTGCTAATTACAGGGGCTGCCCCGTCTATAAAGAGGTCAAGAGTCGGCTCAACCAGAGGCGCCAACAACCAACCTCCGCCCAACAGGTTGCTCAGCCAAATTTTTACATTCCTTCGCAAACCACTCCTGGAATTACTTTTGCGGCTGCACTTCGATACCCTGGAATGTCGCCTACAAGAACCGCTCAGCCCGAAGCATTACAGCCCCTCCCGCCCATACCAAAACCAAAAAATACTTCGCTTCCAGAGCAAAACGCTCAAAGCCCAACTCAACCTAATAACCAACAAAACCAGACTTACACTCCACAAATACAAAACAGCATCGAAGCTACTTTAGCTACACTCACGAACATCATGCTTTCAATGCAAGGTACCCTCCAGGAACTAGTACGAAACCAGAACATCCTTATGGAACTTCTAATCAAACAAAAGTCAATTTAAATGGATCCACTAAGAATATGCTTTTGGAACGCTAACGGTGCTTCGCAGCACAGACTTGACCTTCTACAGTTCTTAAACACCCAGGACATCGATATCATGCTCCTCTCAGAAACGCACCTAACCAATAAAAACAATTTCCATCTGACTGGCTACATCTTCTATGCAACCAACCACCCAGACGGCAAAGCTCACGGAGGCACCGGAATCCTTATCAAACAGCGCATTAGGCATCATCCTCTGGAGGCGTTTGCTTACAACCACGTACATACAGGCCACATCCCTACGAATCAACATAACCAGCGGTCCAGTCACCCTATCGGCTGTGTATTGTCCCCCACGATTTAATATTTCAGAGAATGAATTTCTAGGCTTTTATAACTCATTGGGCAACTGTTTTATAGCTGCCGGTGACTATAATGCGAAACACCACTACTGGGGCTCTCGTCTTATTAACCCCAAAGGACGCCAATTATACAACGCTATTATCGAACCCGGTAATAAGCTAGAATTTGTTTCACCAGGTACTCCCACATACTGGCCAGCAGATCCGAACAAAAAACCAGACATTATCGATTTTGCTGTAACTAGGAGAGTGCCGTCCAGGCTGATACATGTTGAAACCCTGGCGGAACTGTCATCTGACCACTCGCCGGTTTTACTCTGTCTATCTGAACATCCACAGTTTGTAGAACGACCACAATTTCTGACATCCAAAAAAACAAACTGGCTAAAGTATAAAAAATATATAAGCTCACACTTTGAAATCGAACCTAAAATCTCCTGTGAAGCTGATATTGAAGACCTTCGTCGTACAGGCCCATTAGCCTCCTTCCGTGCCTATCAAAGCTGCTTTTGTGCCACCTCAGAACACACCTCCAAAACGACAGAGTAATCCCCCTGCATCAGTTCAGCTTCAGGGAAAAGCACGGAAAAGCACAGGGGACAGAAAAATTGAGTGGGAAAAAGTAGTAAAGCAAAATCTTAGAGCGTTTTTCTTTTGCGTTTGAATAAGTACTTCCAATTTGTTTTGCATTTGCCATTACTTTCTTTCTTCTCTAACTGATTATCAAATTTGCCGAGTCCACTATTTAACTTTTCAAGCTCATAAAAAAAAAATAACAAAGATGAATTACTTAAATATTAACTTAAAATTAATTGTTTGGGATTTTTCTCCCTTTTCGGCGATTTTCTTTTTCCTTTTTAAACAAACTGGGTTTGCTGGCAGCCAAAACACATTTTTCGAGGTTAATTTTTTTCGATCTCCTTTTAAACTTTTGGGACCCCGACCTATTAAAGAGCCTTTGTAGGCAGCCGCGCGATTACTGGAGCAGCAATTGTTGCTGGCCGACGCTCAAACCTCCCGTCGCCGCTACAGAGAAACTTGATCGTTTTTTTTCTCGTCGGGCCAACTTGGAGGGCTTTCGGGATCTCTTGCCGTGATGCTCACTTCCAACTTCCGGAAAGGTCTTCTTTGATCTCTTCCGCTCTTCAGAATTGTTAGGTATGTTGGGAAAATTAGGATTGCCGAGCCTAAGGGGTTAATTGGAATTTCCCTCATTTTAATTAACCTAACTCTCACTCATACCCACAAATTTAACTCACCCCGCGGACTCTTCGTTGAGAAATCGGTGTGTGTGTTTCTTCTTCAATTGGCGAACGATGTTCACTTTAAAGATTTTTGGATTTATACCGGGTCGCGCACAACCTCTTTGGGTGAAAGCCGAAATTGTAAAGAAAATCTAGACGCCACTATTCTGGCGGTAACCTCATGGCAACGTAAAAAATGTCAGTTGTTCTCCTTCACCTTCTCCTTTCACCTTCTGTGCACCCTTGTTAGTTTCCTCCGCCTCATCTAGATGACGCTGGTGTGCCTACGACATTGATTCAGGCTACAAGGTAAATTGGTCCCAACTTTGAACTATATAGGGTAAATCCGGGACATGTGCCCCGCCGGGACAAGTGCCCCACTTTGTTTATTGTTATCATGCATCGATAAGATTGCAGCGCCATCTCGGGAAAACTTGTGTTTAAGTGTCAAAATGAAAAACTTGTGTGGAAAATTCGTACTTTGGTAAGTTAACTATTCACAATTTATGAAATCCATACGCAGTAGGTCAAAAAACAGGCGAAAATTTTTTTAGCGATTCAAAAATGTTTGTTATTTCATCGTCAAAATGTCAACAGACGTCAGATGAAGTATCATAACCTTCCTATGTAGCAAGATCATTTAGCAGATAACTATTTTTACATTTACTGTTCGCCAATATTTTTTTAATTAATAATTTTCATATGCTATGCAATCGGGACAAGCGCCCCACTTGTTTTCGGGGACAAACGCCCTACTGATAATCTGGTTTGAGCACTTTATGTTGTAAACGTTTGTTATTATTTATTAACAAAAATATTCTATATGGTGTTTTTACATAATTTACAATTGTTTATTAATGTTTTTTTTGTATAAATACAATTTTTCGGTATTTTTGGTACCTCGATCGACAAATTCAGTCTTTTATTTTTATTATCTTTAAAAACCAGATCTGTTATTTTTATCATTATTATTAAGTGTTGATGTGTGTTAGAAAGTACCGTAGAATCAATGTAATGGCTTTTTTTCGCGAGTTGTTGTTTTCAAAATAATTTAAATCCTAAGCATAAAAGCGGGGCGCTTGTCCCTGAAGATTTTTGAACTAGCAAATTTGCTACTTTTTATTAATCATCCCACAGAAAGCTTGTAACGTAAAATATTGATGAATAAAATGTTGTTCTTACTTCTGGATATACTACTCGACCTACAACAATCACAAAAGCCCTCGTAAACATATTTGTGAAACAACCATTTCGATTTTCAAAAACGTGGGGCACATGTCCCGGATTTACCCTACGCCTGGAAAGCTACTTTGCCTAAAGTTCTTGCGGTAGACTTCTTGCCCTTCTGCATATACGACCTCTCTCGTTCGCAAGTTGTAGTGGCGCTCATTCTTATCGTTTTGCTTGCTCATAACTTCCTGAGCCTTTTTCCTCACCAATTCTGCTCCTTCTCATTTAACTTTGAATTTCCTTGGGAATAACTAATTTTTTGGGAACGAGAGTATTTAAAATTTCTTAGAGCTCAACATTTCTTTTGCCAGATCCATCGATGAAAGCACTTTCCGACGGGACCTGCAGAGCTGGAAAAATTGAATTTCTGTGGGGCAAGGGTTTGCAAAAAAAATATGTTTTTACCGTTTTTTCATCATTTTCTTTTTCCTTTCTTATTTTTACTGAGACACGCGGAGCTGAGGCGAACACAAAACCACTCAAACAAAAACTCACAAAAACAGAGATCACTCTTTTTGCATTATATGGCCACTTCCTCATTTTTTTTCTTCTTTAACTGGTTATCAAATGTTTTGCTGAGCCCACTATTTAACTTTTAAAACTTATAAAAAAATATTAAAAATTGAATGAATTAAATATTAACTTAAAATTAATTTATTGGGATTTTCCTGCCCATTCGGCGATTTTCTTTTGCTTTTTAAACAAACTGGGTTCGCTGGCAGCCAAAACAAATTTTTCGAGGTAAATTTTCTCGATCTCCATTTAAACTTTTGGCCACAGCGCTGGGCTTTACTTCCGCACTTTTCGGGCTTTGATTTATCTTTTGGCAGATCTACCCACTTAATTAGCATTGTGGCCGAAATTCTCGCCTCTGCTTGCACTTTTACGATTTTGAAAGGGGACATCGACTAATTAAAGGGCCTCGCTAGGCAGCCACGCGATTACTGGAGCAGCAATTACTGCTGGCCGACGATCAAAAATCCCGTCGCCGCTCCAGAGAAACTTGAGCGCTTTTTCCGAGCGCTTTTGGGATTTCTTGTCGAGATGCGCTGCTGCTTAACTTTCAACTTCCGGAAAGGTCTACTTGATCTCTTCCACTCTTCAGAATAGGTAGTGTTGTGTACCAAATGTTTCATGCCAGTCATGAAAGTTGAAAATACTTTAATAAAACACTTGCTGCTAATTTTAATGTTTATTAATCAAATATATATTTTAGGACGTGATATGTTCAGTTCCGTGAGACGTAACGAGCTCGGCGTTGGCGTAGCGCGAGTTTCGTGATTGGAACAAACAATCTATTTTAACAAATTATATTATTATAAGCGTCGGTGTAGCGTCGGTTAGGAAGGTTTATTAAATTGCTTTTTTATCGTGTGCTTTTAAGACTGATCGGTATACATATTTTCGTTAGTATTTTTTGGGATTTTATCGAAACCAGGGATTCTTATTAGTAATCGGGGACAGCTGAGCTGAGATCTGACCCCAGGGTTGCTTTGTCGTGACACTCTCAAATAGGACGGTAAAATTCAAATGTATTTTCTTCAGTAACATTCCCCGCACCGTAAAACGCTCAAGCCGTTTTACCTAAAACATCAAGAACTGCCAGTTTAGAAATGGGGCGCTTAAGTACGCCAGTTGATGTCTGTACCTCAGCTATTCGGATTTGACAATCCTTTGCCTTAAACGTCTGAATAATGATACCTTTCTTCCAGCTTCCTTTGAGTTGATTTTCCTCGCATATCAGAACCAAATCTGCTATTTGAATTGGTTTTACAGGGGCGAACCACTTTGTACGCCTAGTAAGGGTTGGAAGGTATTCTCTTATCCAACGTCGCCAAAAAACGTCCTTCAGCTGTTGAGCAATCCGATACTGTTTCCGATGGCAGAAATTCTCCATTTCTCCTGGTGACTGCGTCGAGTTCAATGTTCCCACCAAAAAGTGATTCAAGGTTAGCGGTTCTGGATCGTCTTTGCTAACTGGAACATGCGTTAAAGGTCTGCTGTTTATAATGTTTTCAGCTTCTATAAGAAGACTGCGAAGCGTTTCGACTCTCGGAGCTTGTTCCTTTAAAGTGATTGCTAAGACACGTTTTGTTGATTGGACTAGTCTTTCCAAACATCCTCCTGAGCTAGGATTAGCTGGACAGTTAAATTCCCAATTGATATCCTTGGTTGCCAGCGTCGCCTTTATATACTCCCAGTCGAAAAGGTCGTTAGTTTGCCTTAGGATATTGTACACTCCTACAAAGTTTGTTCCCATATCAGACCGAATAGTATTGGGGACGCCTCGTCTATTCACAAAATTTCGGATGGTTACTGTACATGCAGCGAGCAAGTTCCAGATGTATAGCTCTGACAGTCAAACAGGTAAACAATGCAACCCAACGTTTTTCAGGTAAGTAATCGAGTCCGGTATAGGTAAATGGTCTGTTATATGGTGTAACCTTATCTTTTGGCAATTGTCCCATTAGGTACCGGAATCACGTTTTTGTTCTTGCAATACAAACAGGTAGTTTTGGAACGTTTTACAGCTGTAACATTCAGATCGTCGTTTTGGTGATGGTATATGGTAGTATGACACGATCAATTCGGTCAGTGCATGTTCTTTCGGTAGTATAATTGTCCGTCGAATGTTTTCGGCGAGTACGGATGCGTTGTCTAGCCTGCCTTCTACTACCAATAAGCCATTTTCATCTAATCCGGGTGTCAAAGAATATATTGGACTTGATTTGGCTATTAAGTTGCCGTGCCGGAGTGTATCAACTTCTTCACTGTAAAGTTGTATCTGTGCTATCTTGCATAACACCTTTTCAGCTTCGACCAACTCTTTAAGTGACAATTCTCCTTACCGTTTTGATGTCGTATATTTCCTACAAATCTTAAAATCCAACCCATTGTGCGCTTCAGACGGAGATAGTTTGAAAAACGTCCAATATCGATGGGGTATTCTTCAGTAACAGTAACTTTCACTTACACCAGTGAAAGTGAAAGACGCAAGATTGTCCTTTCAGTTACTGAAGAATCACCCATCGATATCGAGTCGTCTGATAGTTTGATCATTTTATAAATTTTTGGCCATTTGGATTCCTCTTCCTTTAAAAATGATGGGCCCAGAGTCCAGACAGTTTGCGGATCATATTCACGACAGCTTGTGGTTCGTGTGGCTTTGTCAGCTGGGTTTTGAAGTGTTGGGACCCATCGCCAATCACTTTCCTTTGTAGTTTCCAAAATTTCTGATATCCTGTATGCCACAAACTGTTTATACTGTCTGTGATCAGAGCAAATCCATGCGAGCACTGTTCTAGAATCTGACCAAAATACCGATCTTTCGATGGCAATGTCATGACTTTCAGCTATTATGTTTCTTAGTCGAGTCCCTAAAACTGCTGCTTGGAGCTCTAGCCTTGGTACTGATAATAACTTTAGGGGAGCACATTTTCTTTTGCCTGCAACAAATGATGTTTCAATATTGTCGCTATGTATGATGCGCCAATAAGCTACTGCCGCGAATGCTTGTTTGCTAGCGTCGACAAATACGTGAAGTTCTCTTTTGACAACTGAAGCTAGGAATTTTGGAGAATAGCAACGACTAACTTGAAAATGCTTCACCCTGTCCAACTGCTTGATCCACTCTTTGAAACGTGTATATATGTTGTCATCTATTAAGTCATTCCAGTTAATGCCTGTTCGCCAGATATCCTGCATTAAAACTTTGCCAATTATCATAAGATCTGCAAGCATGCCGAAAGGGTCAAATACTGGCATTATGATACTGAGCAGTTGCCTTTTATTTGGAACTTTTATTCCTTGCTTTATTTCATTGTCGACTCTGTTCATTTTTAGATCAAATACAAAGGCATCCTTTCGACTATCCCAGAACATTCCTAATATCTTGTCCACTGAGCTCGAATCAAGTTTGACAAATAAGGAGCTGTAGTTTCCAAAGTAGTACCTCAGGGAAAGAAGTATATGTGCACTTTTTAATTTGCTTGTCCTTTCTATGAATTTAACGGTATATTTTTGTAAGCATGCCAGTTTGTACTATTATCTGTCATGAAGTTCTTGCACTCCAGTATTATTTTTCCGCTTCATTCTTTGTACCGTTTTTAAAAAGTATGTGTTGCAACTCTAGGTTTTCAAAGGAAATAAGTATATGTGCAAGTTGATATTATTGCGCTTTCGCGTGTCGGCAAGCTTAGAAGTGTAACCATAAAAATTTCTTAACTTAGCAGAAACTAAGTTAAATTGTTTTTATCCGTTTGGAAAGAAAAATGTGCATTGTATGTTTAATTTTTACGGTAGAATGCCACGTGGAACGCATTTTTCGGGGAAAGATCGTGGGCTGATCAATGGGCTGGCCGAATCTGGCAAAAATCTCTTATATTGCCGCCAGACTTAATCGGCATAGAAACACAATTTCGAGCTTCCTTAAAAATCCGGAGATGTATGGGAAAATAAAGCGTAGCGACAGACCTTCAGATATCGATGTAAGTTGCAAGAGGCAAATTTGGCTTCTAGCTGTTCAAGACAGCAAGTTTTGCATGAAGATTAAAGGTCAACTGAAGCTTGACATATCTCAAATCATATCAATCAAATTTTAAAAGAAAACGAGACCACTACATATGCTTCCCGCGACGCTGTACCGAGATTATTGAAGCGACACATAACAGCAGGGAGAATTAGCTGAACAATACAAGTTTTGGTCAGAGGAGATAACAAAAGTTATATTTTGGGACGAAAAGAAATGTAACTTAGACGGCCCTGACTCCTACCAAAAGTATTAGCGCGACAAAAGGCAGCCACGGCAGCACTCCCATAAACGAAATCATGATGGGTGATCACTTTTGGTTTGGGCAGGATTTGGTTATGCTGGAAAGTGTACCCTCTGTTTTATACAAACCAGGACTTATGCAGAAATGTATGTAGAGTTGTTAGAAACAGTGCTGATTGAATTTTCTGGAAACCGTTACGGGGATGAGTGGATTTTCCAGCAAGACAACGCTTCAATCCAAACGGCACGAAAAACAATATTCCTTTTTGATGACAGGAAAATATATTTATTGCAGTGGCCCGGACCTAAACACAATTGAAGATCTTTAGGGAATATTATCCACCGAAGTTTACAAGAACGGACGCCAGTTTGATACGGTAAACGACCTGAAAAAAGCATTGCTCCAGGAATGGGATCAAATTAACCCTACAACTCTCCAAAACATGGCAACCTCAATGCCAATCCGCGTTAATCAAATTTTTATTAAAAAAGAAAAGCATATAAACTAATAAAAAACTAAAAATAAAAATCTACAAAATTTATGTTGTAAGTGTTTTTAATTTTCACTTACTATGCACATATACTTATTTCATATGAACTTGATCTTTTTACTAAATATTTAGTCATCCATAAAGCTAATAAAAATAATATTGTTGTTTATTTGTTAATATGTACATATACTAGATAAATAAAATAAAATCTAAAAATTCTCTATGTTTTTATTATTGTTTTTTTAACAAAATATCAATGCACATATACTTCTTTCCCTGAGGTATCTACACCGTTAAGCTTATCTTGGATAGCCATAGAGTTTGATACGAAGCCTCTCAGATCGAAGTTTTCCAGTTTGTGGACGTTTTTGACTTCACTGCTAATCTCGTATGCTTCGCATTCAGTATTAAAACTTGCTACGAAATCGTCCACGTAGTGATTTCCCTTTATAGCCTTGATTACAGCTTCTTGATTATTTGTGGCATTCGATGCATTTAAGTTTTTGACATACTGCGCACAGCAAGGTGAACAAGCAGCTCCAAAATTAAAACTTGCATTTTATAGACCGCAATCTCGCCCTCAGAATCTCTCCATAAAAATCTAAAGGAATGTTAATCGTCTTCCTTTACTTTAACTTGCAGAAACATTGCTCTTATGTCAGCGCATACGCATATCCTTTATTAAGGAAATCCATTATAGCCTTCACATATTCCATGAGCTTATTTGTCTCGCGAATTTTTCTTTCGATTGTACGAAGTCGTTTTAAAGCCATATCAAAACTGTTTGGAAGGGTTGTATTATCATGGCTCCACAAAAGTGCTACCTCATAGCTTTTGTCTACACGTCTGGTATTTTCTTTTAATATTTTGTTTGAAGATTCACATTTTTATTTCTTTATTTTTTATATTATTATTAGATACTTAAGTAGGCGTAAGAACATATTAATCACTAGACGTAAGCCATGCCCACGGAGGGATTATCGTTGTTTATTAAATTTTAAGTTCCACCTCAGAAAACTATCGTATAATTATTTTTAGCTAGAAATACGCCAGAAATAGCTAGTAAACCCGCCTAGATAGCCACTTTTCGCCGGCCCTGGTATGGCAACCCTATGCCAAGATCAAGCGCCACCTAGAACGTAGAAATAACCTAAATGACTTAAAATATCAAGAAGATCCGAAAAAGACGCGACGGGCACACTGATCCCGGCGGCATTATTTTTACCACGCGGAAAATCCGGGCATTAAGTTTTGGCATCCGGCAGCGAACGGTCGCGTATTCTCCGAAAAACTAGTAAAAGGGTTCCGGCAACCCACGTGCCGCGCCATCAACCACCCTGCACCGTGCAACCCCCACGCAGTGATCGCGATCCGTGAGATTCCGGCAATTCGCATCGCAGCAGCAGCCCCACAGCCACGCTACAGTTGGATAAGTAGCGGCGGGCACAGTGCGCGTCAGGAGATTACTCAACAACCTGGCCAACGAGAGCGAGGTGAGCGGAGCGGGGTGAGGGAGTGCGGCAGGAGATAGGTTAGGGAAAACAAGTGCGAGTGAGACAGGATAAGGAAAGAAAAGTGAATAAAAGAAAGTCAAGAGTTTAAATTGAAACATGCGCAGTATCAGTTGTTGGGCAGGGTAAAGCGGTGATAAAATCTGAGGTGAGCATTCAAGTTAGGTGGCCAGATGCCAGGCGCCGCCGACCAAACCACGTGCGGCTGCGCCAGACGGGCGCTGCGTATTACGAGTATTTAGTGCATTTTTCCAACCGGGTGGCTACAATAGCGTACGTCAGAGTAGCCTGCGACGCTTTTGTGGACACGTGGTGCGGTTTCCCGAGCCGTGTGGCCACAATCGTGCTGCGTCCGAGTAGTCGGCGCCGCGTTTGTGGACACGTGGCGAGCTCCCCTTCCCCCAGCCAGGTGGCTACAATAGTGTGCGTCAGAGTAGTCTGCACCGCTATCGTAGACACGTGGTGAGGTTTCCCAGCCGGGTGGCCACGATCGTGCTGCGTCCGAGTAGTCGGCGCCGCGTTCGTGGACACGTGGTGAAATTTCCCCAGCCGGGTGGCCACGATCGTGCTGCGTCCGAGTAGTCGGCGCCGCGTTCGTGGACACGTGGCGAAGTTTTCCGGCCGGGTGGCTACGATAACGCTGTGTCAGAGTAGTCTGCACCGTGTTCGTAGACACACGGTAAGTTTTCCCACCCACACGAGTGTGGACCCATTCCCCGACACGCCGGGATTCGCTAATTTATTTTCCCCGAATTTTCCGACCAAAAATAGGCCTTAAACAACGACATTTTATCGATATCCCTCCCTCAACTGTCTCAGCAAATTATAAATTAATTTGTAGAGGATCCTGGGCGGACTGAGACGCCGACCCCAGCAATTAACATCCTTACAGTGGCGCCCGTGCAGGGACTAGTTGAGGAACAATTTTCCGGGAAAATTCCATCCATTTTTGGCCTAAAGACCCAATAGATCAAAAAAAATTTTGGCCTGAAAATAATTTTTCATATTTTTTTGGTCGGGTTTTGGGAAAACTTTATTATTTCTCGTTGTCCGCTAAAAAGTTTATCGGGAAAAATTGGAAAATCCTTTCGTACATTTATATAAATATAAAATTTGGGAAGAAAATTTTTTTTTTTTTCCGAGTCCGAAAAATTTACGAGTGAAAAGAGCATGTTTATAAACGTCCGACGTACAGTCACGCACCGCCAGCCAGAAAAATAAATTTCCGCCTTTGCTTGCCGCACACGAAAATATTCCCCTCGCTGGAGAACGAGAGTTCCAGAAAAATATGCCCACGCCGCCATTTCGATCACGCCTCGAGTCGGATATATAAGGGGGACCACTCCCATACCCCGGACAGTCGGTTCTCAGCAGTTAACAGGGATACATCTCGCGCAGCGAAAATCTACGCACCAAATATAGTAATATGTTTATGTTTTTTTATTAATAGTTGAGCCGAATTAATGTCCCGTCAATTGACTAAGGACAACGCTTGAGAATAAACACACGAAACACACGAAAGATTGAGTTAACGTTTTTATTGGTTGGATCTCAGCTTAAGACTAAAAACTGGTGACAAAAATATTTCTTGTGCTGCCCCTTTGTTTACATTATTTTTGGGAGCGAGAGCGCCCGTTTGGGATATTAGTTGTACATAAGTTTGAGAGTGAGAGTGCCCGTTTGGGATATTGGTTGTACATAAGTTTGAGAGCGAGAGTGCTACTCAGGGAGCGGGACTTAGTCATTGCAATAATTGTTTATGTTATTGAGGAGCAGCATCGCCTGCTCCGGATGTGGATTGTTTACATTGATTCAGCGTGGGATCGCTTACTCTGCATTTTCTTATTTCTTGGTATGTTCAAATTGATTCAGCGTGGGATCGCTTACTCTGCATATTCTTATTTGTGAATATGTGAATATGTCACTTCCCTCCCCTTAAAAAGGGTTGCCTATGCTTGGGATGGCATTTCAGGGTACAATGCAGGCAACTCGTTTTGTGCCGGTTCTATTTCTTGTTGTGGTTCTTGATTATTTTTTGCTTGTTTTCTAATTTTTGTATATAAAAAGGTAAGGGGATTTAGTGTAAAAAATTTTGATAGGACAAGAAAAATAATAAGAACAATAACTACTAATGTTATAATTACGTAAAGTATGGTATTATTTTCTGAAATTAGGTTTAAAACGTCATTATGTTCTACTATCTTTATCTTGGTTACGTTAATCGGTGAATACAATGCTGTTAAATCAAATTCTGGACTTAACGAATTTTCGCTTAAAATAACATTTCCAATTTTAACTCTACATTGTTTTATTCTAATAATTTTGCTTCCATTTATTTTTATTTCGCCATTTAATTCTTGACAATTTTGTTCGATTGTAGTTTCAGGTAGATTCCATGTAAGTATAATATTTGGTTCAACGTATTGAATCATTTCTTTTGAAAGAGTTGGTATAAAATTACAAATTGGATTTTTGCGCCTAATTATATTTTTAATGCATTCATTATTAACTTCTTTATTGTCTTGATTATAAATTTTATTTTCATCTTCGAAATATGATTGTTGATCTGAATAGTCTAACTGATACCCATTATGGTCGGGATAAGGAATTATTTTAATGGTGTTAATGATTTTGTGGTTAATAGGGATATGTGAAATAAGTAGTAATTCGTTATTTTTGTGGTCAATCCAAGTTGATGTTTTGATTAAAAGTATATTTTGGCTGTTAATGCATTCTAGTTTGTCGTAATTGAGTAACTTTGGATTAAAAAGTCCAAGACGTGAAAGTTGCATGCCCATTTCTATGTCTTCAATGTACTCAATAAATTGCATGAGTTCATAAACAAGTGTGTCAATGCTATTGCGGTTGTTTTCGTAGTTAGTAAGTTTCTCCAGTCCTTCATTCACAAACTTTACGACATCATTTAATTTATGAAGTTGAATTGAATTTTCTGCAATTAAATCTATTTTTTTGTTAATTTTTACCCTATAATTTTCATCAAGTGTGCCAAAGAGAAATTTAAAAGATAAACCAATTATGTCAAATAGTCCACGTTTCTGCCTATTTTGCTGATGAATAGTTATACCATTTAATTCTTTCAATAGTTTGTTGTACAAATATTTCATTCTGGGCGAGTTTGTGATTTTGTTACCAAAAGATTTAGTGATAATATTGATTTCCGTTAAATTAATTTTTAAACAGTGATGTTCATACACTACCGGTATTTGAATTGGAATGCTTGAGAAGAGTAAATAGCCAAGGTCGGAATCTGGGTTGGTTATTTGAATTTTTTGAGTGTGGCCCGTGGTGAATAATAGAAACAACATCATTGTACAGAAAGTTCCTGTGGAAGTTTAACGGCATTAGTTTTCTTTTGTTTCTTAAATTGTGTTTTGTAGTATTGGGTTTCCCTATTTCGATTAGTAATTTTGTAATGGTCTTCGTCTATTTTTTCTACATTTTTATTTGCCTTAAATGGATTTTCTAATTTTCCCTTTTGAAGTGGACCTTTTCTGTATCTAGTGTCAATGTTAAATTCCTGTCGATCTTCATTTATTTTATCTATTTTCCTTTCTTTAATATTTTGAGTGTCTAATATTGGGTGCCCAGCGTATAAGAATATTTGAGCAGGTGTTTGTCCAGTGGTGTCATGTTTTATTTTATGGTTGTATGTGTAAAGAATTGTCTCTATCTTGCTTAATTTTATTTCTTCATCATCGGATGAGTTGATTATTCGGATTTTTTCATTTATTGTCTTATGTAGTCTTTCAACGTCTGCTACACCGTTTTTTGCCGTGTTGAGTTGTAATTCAATTCCTTCTGCTTCAAGCCATCGCTTTAAAGTCAAGCTGGTAAAAGCTCCGTCTTTGTCTGCCTTTAGTAATTTGGGTTTACCTAACTGATTAAAAATGCGCATTAGCGCGTTCCTGCATTCTATCCAATCCTTTGTTTTAATATGTTCAAGTGTAGCGAATTTAGAATAAATGTCAATGCAACTGATGTAATGTTTTCCCTCAGATGAATAAATATCTACCACAAATTTGTCTCGACAATGTTCAGGGTTGGGTGTGATTTTAAAAGGCATTTTGGTATTTCTGTGTTCTGTTTTAGCCAAATTGCATATGTTGCATTCATTTATTATATTTTGAATTAATAGTTGGCTATTTGGAAAGAAGTGATTTTCTTTGAATAATTTAGTCATTTTCTGTATACCTGGATGTAAAAGTTTTTCATGTGATTGAAGTATAATTTCTTTGAATTCGGCGTATGAGCAAACATTCTTTAATAGGTAGAGGCTGCGAATTACTTTAGTGTAAGTGGTATTAATAATTTCTCTGTATGCTCTTTGAATGATTTCAAAATCTACATCGTTTTCGATATAAATGGTAATGTTTCTATGAATAAAATGATCAAGTAAAATTTGTTTGGCCTTTTCGAGTGTCATTACATTATATTGGATTGTGGTAATGGAGTTACCGAATATTGTTGAATGCTCTACTTTATTTGTATCGGATTTAATGAAAATTATTTGTTTTTTGAAATAGTTTATTGGTTTTTCTGTTAAATGAATTAGGTTACTATTATCTTCTTCTGCACTATGTTGAGTAACTTCACTGTGATGATTTTCTTCAATTTTAATTCTTGATAATGCATCAGCAACTGAATTTTCTTTTCCTTTAATATAGTCGATTTTAAATTGGTATTCGTTTAACTTGGCCCTCCATCTTTGTAACTTGGCATTCGGTTCTTTTAAGGTATGCAGCCATCTAAGAGGTTGATGGTCACTAGCAATGAGAAAATGTCGTCCTAGTAAATAATGTCGAAATGTTTTAGTGGCCCAAACTATGGCGAGTAATTCCTTTTCGATAGCACTGTAATTTAATTCATGTTCATTAAGTGTTCTGCTAATAAAGGATATAGGATGACAGTTTTGAGAAAGTACGGCCCCAAGGGCTAAATTACTGGCATCTGTGGTTAAAGTGAATTTTTTCTCGAAATCGGGTAATTGGAGAATTGGTTCTCTAATTATTAAAGCTTTAAGTTTTTTGAATGCTTCTATGTAGTCGAGATTTTGTGTATCTATCTTTGCTCCTTTTTTTAAACATTTGGTCATTGGTTTTGCTATGTCTGCGTAGTTTGGGATAAATTTACGATAATAACCGGTTAAACCAAGGAAAGCTCTGATCTCTTTTACTTTTGTTGGAATTGGATATGAAACTATGGCTTTAACTTTAAGGGGGTTTGGTTTTATGCCATTAGGGGTTACGATGTGACCAAGAAAGCTAGCTTCTTTTTTTAAGAATTCACATTTGTCTAACTGCAATTTTAAATTTGCTTCTGCAAGTTTGGAAAAAACTAGTTGTAATGAATTTAAATGTTCGGTAAGGGATGTGGAAAAAATTATAATATCGTCTAAATACACTAAACAGTGTTTATTGAGCAACGGACGAAGGATATTATTCATGCACCTTTGAAAAGTAGCGGGTGCATTTCTAAGGCCAAATGGCATTCGAAGGTATTCGTAATGACCGCTTTTAGTGGAGAATGCAGTTTTAGATATTGATTCTGGGTCCATTTCTATTTGATGAAATCCCTTTGCCAAATCGATAGTTGTAAAATATTGGCATTTTCCTAGTTTACCAAGGATTTCGTCCATGTTTGGTATTGGATATCTGTCGGGAATAGTTATTTCATTGAGCTTCCTATAGTCAATTACTACTCTATACTTAATTTTACCGGAAGCATCCGTTTTTTTGGGTACTACCCAGGTAGGACTATTGTATGGTGAATTACTTTCCCTAATTAATCCTTGATTAAGCATTTCCTGCACTTGGTTATCGACTTCAATTTCGTGCGCTTGAGCAAGTGGGTACTGTTTTGAATAAATTGGGGAAATATGTGTTGTATTTAGTACGTGTTTAATGGTATTTGTAAATGTTAAATTGTCTCCTTCTTCATATTGAAGATTTTTGAATTTATTTAATAAACTTTTCAACCTTAAAGTTTCCTCCTGATTAAGGTGACCTAATCGAAACAATCCAAATTCTAATTTTTTTATTGATTCCTGAGGTGATTTTTTAATTGGTTCTAGTTCCTTTTGGATATAAAAATTTTGGTTTTTTTCTGATTTTGAAGTTATTAATTTGTATGTTTTATCAAAAAGGGTAACTGTGCCATTTTTGTAATTTATAATTGATTGTGCATTTTTCAACAATTTTCTGCCAATCAGTATATCATAATTATTAGAAAAACTGTGTACATAAAATGGTTCATTTGTTTTAAAAATACTATTGCTGGGTAACATAATTACGTTGTTCAATGTAATGGGACCATTTGATGTCAAAACTTCACATTTAGTATTTTGAATAGGAAGACAAAATATATTTTTATTAATCATATTTATTGTGGATCCTGTGTCTATAAGGCAATTGTATGTGCAACCTTTGTATGCTATTTCTATGTATTGGTGTTGTCCGGGGCTGTTAACCGAAAATTTTCATTTGTCTCTGAGCTATTTTGATTTTGTTCATCTTTATTTTGGGTGGATTGTACCTGTTGTTGCCCTTCATTAATCAACCCATGGTATTGATTTTGGTCATAATACTGTTGTTCATAATAATTAGGTTGTATTTCTTCGTATTCGTGCGCGTCTTGAAATCTCAATTCGTCAATAGACATTTTGGTTTGCTCACTGTCCGATGGTCTTAGTCGTTTGGTAACCGGGAAGTTAGTATTTTTAGATGTGGAGGGTTGTTGTTGTTGGGGGAATGTATTTCCTTTAAAATATGCTGTTTGAGGATTTTGAATTTTATTGGAAAGTTGTGGGTAAGGATTTTTGTGAGTAAATGGTTGTGAGTTCATGTATTGGTTAGGTCCGAAATTATTTGGTGCGTGCCACATAGCTTGGTTGTTAGGCATCTGCTGTGTATAGGTGGGTCTAAATGATGGCGTGTATTGATTAAAATTAGGTTGGAATGGCTGAGAATATTGTGGGTAACTTGGTCGATATTGGGTTTGGGTATTTGTATTGAATTTGTGTGGTTTCGAATTCTGATTAGGGTTTGAGTTTTTATTACGGTTTTCTGGATTTTTATTTAATTCAAAATTAATATGTTCTTCATATATTCCCTCATTTTGTGCAATAGTAATTAACGATCTTAAGTCTGCAATATCATGATGAACCAAAATTGTGAATAATTGTATTGGTAATTTTCTGATCAATATTTTAATGGAATCTTTAATCGCCTGAACATAAATAAGAAAATCTGGTTGGTTACCTTCCAGATGCAATTTCGAAATCAGCACTTGACGTCGTCTTTCTGCTTCCTCGCAGAACGCTCTCAGATTTCCTTTGTAAGGTGTCTCCCTGAAGTTCTCCAGTAGTTTATAGTTCGGTGTTTGGGGTTTAAATTCTGCAACTAGTCTCGATCTAAGGGTAGGCCAATCTTCAATGTTCGGAAGGCCCAATGATCGTGTTACGTGTCCGTCCAAGTTTCTTTCGATGGCTCCAAGAAGAATCCTCTGTTGTCGCACATCATTAGTTGGGTAGAGTGAGATTACATAGTCCACTCTGCTGACGAAGGTGTAGAGAGTTTCTGGATCACCCTTAAATGGCATGATGTCTTTTAGCTGTCGACGAGCTTCAGCAAGGTTGTTGTCGCTTAGCGTAACGATTTGAGGTGCGTTGATAATTGGTGGTGTCATTGTTAAAGTAAAATTTTTTTTTTTGTTATGGTAAAATTTTTTTTGTTTATTTTTGATTTCACTTATTAAAGTTTAAGTGTTTGTTAAATTTTAATTTTTCTTAAAATTTATATGTTGGTATTAACTGTTAGGTGCCTTTGGACTTATTGTTTTTTTTTTTTTTGTTTTACTTTATTTTCGATTTCACTTATTAAGGTTTAAGTGTTTGTTTAATTTTAACTTTTCTTAAAGTTTATTTTTTTTTATTAACTGTTAGGTGCCTTTGGACATTGTGTTTTTTTTTTTTTTGGTTTACTTTATTTTCGATTTCACTTATTAAGGTTTAAGTGTTTGTTTAATTTTAACTTTTCTTAAAGTTTATTTTTTTATTAACTGTTAGGGTCCTTTGGACTTATTGTTTTTTTTTTTTTTTGTATTTCTATTCTTCCACTTTTTGTTGGACAACCGAATTGGAATTATAATCCAAGTTGAAGGATCTTGAAATGTGTTGCGTAATTGTTATTCGAGAACTGAATTATAAAATTTAATTTATTTTCCACTCGAGGTTCTTTTTTTCGGATACTTTTTGTATCCTACCGACTGCGCCAGTAATATGTTTATGTTTTTTTTATTAATAGTTGAGCCGAATTAATGTCCCGTCAATTGACTAAGGACAACGCTTGAGAATAAACACACGAAACACACGAAAGATTGAGTTAACGTTTTTATTGGTTGGATCTCAGCTTAAGACTAAAAACTGGTGACAAAAATATTTCTTGTGCTGCCCTTTTGTTTACATTATTTTTGGGAGCGAGAGCGCCCGTTTGGGATATTAGTTGTACATAAGTTTGAGAGTGAGAGTGCCCGTTTGGGATATTGGTTGTACATAAGTTTGAGAGCGAGAGTGCTACTCAGGGAGCGGGACTTAGTCATTGCAATAATTGTTTATGTTATTGAGGAGCAGCATCGCCTGCTTCGGATGTGGATTGTTTACATTGGTTCAGCGTGGGATCGCTTACTCTGCATTTTCTTATTTCTTGGTATGTTCAAATTGATTCAGCGTGGGATCGCTTACTCTGCATATTCTTATTTGTGAATATGTGAATATGTCACTATATAAATTCTGAGACAAGATCAATAAACAATAAATCCTCCGAGCTCGTCCTTAACAAGAAGGACTTAAGTGAAAACCAACAGTGAAAATAAAAGTGTACAAATAAAATATCCTGCGGGGTATCCTTATTTACATTTGTGATTACAAGGACAACGATCAAGACCCACGGTGAAAATAAAATAAAGACCAAAGTGAATAATTAAAATAAAATAATACAAGAAGCAATAAAAATAATAAAATAATACAAGCAACGGGAAATGTTAACAATTAAAATAAAATAATACGACCAACGGAAAATAAACAAGGATATTTTATAATAAAAATTAAATAAGACAAACAAGTAGTGGGAAATATTAATTAATAAAATAAATTAATACAAGCAGCAAGATTATAAATAATTAAAATAAAATAATACAAGCAGCAGGAAAAATTAAAATTAAAATAAAATAATACGGCCAAGGAAAAATAAACAAGAATAGTGAATAATTAACATTAAACAATACGAGCAGCGAGAAATATTAACAATAAAAATAAAATAATACGAGCAGTGGGAAATAATTAAAACAAGTGAACAAATTAAAAATATCCTGCGGTGGAAATAAATAAGAAAATTTAAAGAATAAAAATAAAAAGAAAATTTACACGAGAAAATTATATAAAAGAAATTAATAAAATACGCCGTGAAAATTAAAAGAAATTATTTTTCATATTCTTTTTAAGTGGATAGAAAAGAATAACCCATGGGAGTCAAGTGGATCTCATATCGTCGGAAGGACGAGCTCGAAGCCATAACCGCCGCGTTTGGGCTCAGCAGCACTGGAACCGTGGAGGAGCTACGCAGCAGGCTTGCTGGGTTCACCAATCAAGACGACCTCCCCGAGGCAACACGGACTCGGCTTGAGGAAATGGAATCCGCTTACGGAGCTGCCAGCAGCCCCCGCCCAAAGTCACCGGCGATCCCGCCACTCACCCTGGACATCGGTTTAACATCAGTAGGGAACTCGAACAACCGCCTGGACCAGGCTGGTAGCACACTGACGATTCCACGGACCGTGATTATCCATAATGGAGGAGCGCTTCATAGGATGGACGAGCGGCCAACAGGCCCGAAACTGGAGGGAGCCACGCACGCAGCACTTGTGGACAAAATGGCTCGTTGGGGTCTTACTTTCGATGGATCTTCCGACCCACTGAGCTTTATGGAACACATCGAGGAGAGGGCAGCTACGTACCAGGTGGATTTGCGGCACCTCCCGCAGGCGATCCCGATTTTATTGGTCGGACTAGCAAGTTTCAAGGAGAAACATGGGCAGCCTTCCGCCGAGAATTTTTGGAATTCTTCTTGCCACCTAGGTATTTCCAAAGGCTGGAGGACGAAATTCGGGCACATGGCCAAAAACCAGGTGAGCTTTTCAAAGTTTATTTAGTGGATCTGCGGTTGCTCATGCAGCGAGCTGGGTACACCGAGGCCCAGGAACTTGAACGGGTCTACGACCAGTACCAGCTGTTCACACGGAGAAAGGACTTTGAGACACTCGCCGAACTCACGCAACTGATCGTGAATTACGAGGTCGTACGGAGCCGGGGAAACTGGAAACGACACACCCCGTTCACATCGGGCAACGAGAGCTTTGCAGCTGCTCCGACCCCAAGGACCTACACGGCCCCACCGACGACCAGGCCGCCCCCATATGTCTCGACACCGATCCGGGTGCCGAACGAGGTACAGCATGGGACAATAGCCCCAGAATCGGAAGCCACGATAGACGTACGCCGGGCTTGCAGGAACTGTGGCACAACAGGGCACTTCGCGAGAGAGTGTCGCCAGCCACAGATGATATTCTGTTGGGACTGTGGCCGTAGAGGCTTACGCACCTTTGAGTGCTGCCAAAGATCACAGTCGGGAAACGAGCACGGGCCTCGAGCGGCCGAGGACCGCTGGAGGAACCCGAGGAATTCCTCAAACCAATAAATCACAGCCTAAAGTGTGAGCATGAGAGGATCCGGGCGCAGGTGATCATCGACGGACAGATATTCACGGCCACCCTGGACACCGGCGCAACTCGAAGCTTTATCAGCGAGCCTCGAGCATTGGAGTTGAACCGGGGGAAAAATTGGAGAGAAGTACGTACCCGAGTCCGACTAGCTGACGGCTCCCGCCGAGACCTTACCCGAGCCCTGATGGCGACTATCCAACTGGGCCAGACCCAAGTAAGAATGCCCCTTTTAGTGATGCCCACTGTTCTAGACGACCTGCTGCTAGGAATGGATTTCCTTTGCGGCATCAACGCGACCCTCAGCTGTGGAGGATATAGTCTTCAACTGGGAGCCAACACCACCAACCGCTCAGCAAGTACGCAGGATTTACCAGCGAGGAACGGCGCACCGAACGAGGTGTGCGCGGCAGTTCCTTCTGGCCAAGCAAGTTCACAGGATTTACCAGCGAGGGACGGCGCACCGAACGAGGCGTGCGCGGCAGTTCCTTCTGGCCAAGCAAGTTCACAGGATGTACCAGCGAGGAACGGCGCACCAGACGAGGTGTGCGCGGCAGTTCCTTCTATCCACACAATTTCACAGGATTTACCAGCGAGGAACGGCGCACCAGACGAGGTGTGCGCGGCAGTCCCTTCTGGCCACACAAGTTCTCAGGGTTTACCAGCGAGGAACGGCGCACCGAACGAGGCGTGCGCGGCAGTTCCTTCTGGCCACACAAGTTCTCAGGATTTACCAGCGAGGAACGGCGCACCGAACGAGGCGTGCGCGGCAGTTACTTCTGGTTCTGCAGGAAACACAGCGGGCTTACAGGATACACCAGTCATCAACGAGGCATCGGACTCAGCAACTCCAGTGGAAGAACCATCAGGCACCCATAGACGACGACACAGAAGACCAAAGCAAGCCGACAGCCAGAAAGAAATGGAAATCAAAGAGCAATCCCACCAACGAAGTACAACACTACCCCCTATCGACGAACAGGCCGCGGAACGGAACCCCTTCCGTCAACAACAGAGACACGAGGTACTGACGCGGAAAAAGCACGTAAGTTTCCAGGAACCAATTATACTTAGTCCCCACGAGCAGCCCCTTAGCGACCACCACTCAGAAAGGCCCCAACCTGAGGAAACCCTTGCCACCGTCAGTACTAATACGGAAAGTAATCTAGAAACCGTGGATCCAAGAGTGAAGGCCTTCCTCCAGTTTGAGCTAAGCAGATTTGACGGTCTAAAAGGGATATCCCATATCGCCGAGCATCATATCGTTATGAGAGACGATAAGCCCATAAAACAGCGATATTATCCTAAAAACCCTGCTATGCAAGCCGTCATGAACCAGCAAGTCGACGAGCTGCTCCGGGATGACCGTATCGAGCCATCCAAGAGCCCACATAGTGCTCCAATAGTACTTGTCGGTAAAAAGACTGGGGACATACGAATGTGTGTAGATTATAGACAACTTAATGCGCGATCGATACCCGATGCCTATCCGTTGCCCAGAATACACCACATTTTGGAACGATTGCGTAACGCTCGCTTTATTTCAACCCTCGATCTTAAAAGCGGATATTGGCAAATCCCAGTTGCCCCCACCAGCCGCGAGTATACTGCTTTCACGGTGCCCGGACGAGGGCTGTTTCATTGGAAAGTGATGCCCTTCGGGCTTCACTCAGCCCCAGCAACGTTTCAAAGGGCGCTCGACAGCGTCATAGGCCCCGACATGGAGCCACACGCGTTCGCGTACTTGGATGACATTATTGTCACTGGTACCACCCTCGAAGAGCACATAGAAAATCTACGAGAAGTCTTCAAGCGACTCTACGACGCGAACCTGAGGCTTAACCAAGCGAAATGCAGCTTCTTTCGGCGGAGTTTAAAATACTTGGGACACGTAATAAGTGAAGCCGGCATACATACGGATCCTGACAAGATTGCGTCAATCCGGGAACTACAACCCCCCTCAAACCTGCGGGAACTACGGTGCTGCCTCGGAGTCGCGTCGTGGTATAGACGTTTTGTACCAAACTTTGCGGCCATCGTGGAACCCATATCCAGACTCCTCCGAAAAGGTAAGAGTTGGAGTTGGGACGAAGACCAAGACCAAGCCTTTGAAACTCTGAAAGCTCGGCTAACAGAGGCACCTGTCCTCGCGTGCCCCGACTTTGCACAAAAGTTCTCCTTGCAAACCGATGCTAGCGAGCATGGACTGGGAGCAGTGTTGACCCAGGAAATCGACGGGTGGAGAGGGTAATAGCCTACGCCAGTCGCCGATTAACGCAAGCCGAGGAAAACTACTCAGTAACTGAGAAAGAGTGCCTTGCTATAGTATGGGCCATACGCAAGATGCGGTGCTATCTGGAGGGCTACCGATTCGAAGTAGTAACTGACCATCTGGCCTTGAAATGGCTAAATTCAATAGACAACCCCACAGGAAGAATTGCAAGGTGGGCACTCGAACTGCAACAGTACCAGTTTGATGTCCAATATCGACGCGGGAAACTCAACGTCGTCGCGGACGCCTTGTCGAGGCAACCATTGGATACCCTACAACAAGTCCAAGTGGAAGCCCCAGAGTGTAAATGGATTAAGAAGATGTCTGACTTAGTTACGCAGCAACCCGAGAAATTTTCGGACTACCGCATCGAAGGAGGACAACTCTATCGCCGGATTGGAATGGTACCCGAGGAGGAGGACCAGACCCCATGGAAATTATGTGTCGGACGAGAACACCGCCTTCGTGTACTACAGGAGTGTCACGATCACCCGACGGCTGGACACCTAGGAACCCGGAAGACAGGCAAACGAGTCGCCCAAAGGTATTACTGGCCGGGCCTATTTCGAGAAGTAACACAATACGTTCGGCGATGCCTCACCTGTCAGAAATACAAAGTAAGTCAATTAAAACCAGCTGGACGAATGTTTACACGCCAAGTAGAAGAACCCTTTAGTGTGGTCTGCGCCGACTTTATGGGTCCTCTCCCACGTTCTCGACACGGAAACACTGTATTACTGGTGTTTTTGGACGCTTTCACCAAATGGGTGGAACTGGTTCCCCTACGGAAAGCTACTACGGCCCACTTGGAACGCTCGTTTAGGAACCGGATTCTCAGCCGCTTCGGGACCCCACAGCGATTCGTGTGTGACAATGGCACCCAATTCACCAGCAGGTCATTCAAGGCGTTCTGCAAGAACCTAGGAATGGAACTCCAACACACGGCCCCATATAATCCGCAACAAAACCCCACCGAAAGGGCCAACAGGACCATTAAAACCATGGAGCCGATCAGAACGCATGGGACGAATTACTACCCGAACTCTCGTTGGCCATCAATACAAGTATTTCCGATACTACGAAGTTCAGCCCAGCTTTCTTGGTACAAGGCCGAAAGCCCAGGCACCCAAACGCCCTGTTTGACGAAGTCAGTCCGGGCCACGCCACGGAGCACCCGACACCGGAGAAGAAGGCGGAACGAATGCGAGAAATATTTCAGGCCGTTAAAGACAACATCGCAGGAGCATCCAGTGAGCAGAGCCGCCACTATAACCTCCGCCGTCGGGAGTGGCGACCCGCTGTAGGATCCTGGGTGTTGCAACGCTGCCATGTCCTCTCTAAAGCCTCAGAGGGATTCAAAGCCAAGCTAGCTGCAAAATATGACGGACCTTTTAAGGTCCACAAGTTCCTTTCCCCAAATCTTATTCAGTTACAGGTACCGGGAACTCGACGCCGTCGTATCGCTGGCCTTAGCGATTTGAAGGAGTACCACAATGACGAAACCGACGAGGAGGACGAGCGGGCTGACCAGACCCAAGGATGACAGACGCCAGTAATTTGTATCGTAAGGACCACTTGGTGATAGTTTCGACTGTCCAACGTCCTTACCCCAAGAGGGGGGTTCCAAAACTAGGGGAATTACCCTGACACGTTGCCCATGACCTAACTAAATAGGGCAACCAACCGATTTAAGAAACCATTGTTAGCCTAAGAATTAGTAATGAATCACTCGCAAGATAGGAAAGAAAACAGATAGGCCGCACTCGTAGGGAAACAGGGAATGTAGGAATATTACTAAGTTTCATATGTTTCTAGAACCATGGATCACAGCGACCCACGACCACCTTCGGCCGATCCAGCGCCAACCGACGCAGACGCCGAAGCAGCAGAACTGGCCGCGGACCTTGAGAACAGTCCGCTGCTCAGGTTTCTCGACGAGCGCTGGAACGAGCGACCTTTGTCACCAGATAGTCCCCACAGCGACTTGAAGGTTCTCGACCTGGATGACCTGATGGACATCTGGGAGTGGAGGGAAGGTGCCGAGCACGACGCAGGGCCAACGGCGGAACCGGAGGTATCGCTCGGGCAGAAGGACGACAGCGTGCCGATGGCGGAGCCGGGGGCCCCCCTCGAAGGAGAAGTGCCGTGGCAGGCAGAGCAGGAGGAGCCTCTCGAGCTCACTTGCCATCGAGGCCGGGAACCAGAGGAGGAAGATTCGGCCGACTTTCGGTTTGGGGCACGTCGAAGCCCAACCCCACCCAGACCAGCGTGCCGAAGTCCACCAGCGCCACAACCGCCCATCTACGAGGACATAACCGACACCGACTCGGCCGTGGCGAGCGACTCCGACGAAACGGAGAGGTTCGTCACCCCGCCGCCAAGCTATTCGTCAATCTTCGGGCCAGGACCCTATCCGAGCCCAAGGACGATGCTGGCCAACAGTCGCCATCCGGCAGAGGTCCGCTGCGGGGCCATTGTGGAAATTAGTTCGACGGACAGCGACGACACCGAGGATAATGACATCCTGGACTTGGACCTGAGCGGCCCCAGCACCTCCCGGCAAGCAGCCGCTACTGCTCGCACGGCATCTCAGACCCGACGACACCGCCGACGGGTTATCCGGCCCACAAGCAGCTCCTCTTCTGAGGGTTCGTCGGGATCACCCCCGCCCCCGGCCAGACGACGATGTAGCGGCCAGACTGACCCTATGCCAACCCAACGGCGAGAAGGACCCACGAGAGTCTCCCTCATCATGGTGGACGGACTGCCCGGGTGGAGGGTCCAGACACCCAGCGGCCAGATCCCAGAGGGATTAAGGACGATGATCGGCACGTGGCTGGAGCAACCCCGTGCCCGCGAGGTCAGGTATCTCGAGGAGATTGGAGGAGATTATTATCGCGTGACCATCTACAGGAGAGGCCAGGTGACCGTCTGCTTCCGCCCCCCGAAGTAGGGGAGAGGGTGTGAAGATTCACATTTTTATTTCTTTATTTTTATATTATTACTAGCGGACCCGGCGAACTTTGTCTCGCCCTAATTCGACGCCATTATATAACCCCAGGGTAATAGTCAAACACTGCATTTCCAACAACGAACTACGCCAAAAACCTTCTGCTTAACGATGTAATCCATAAGAATTTTTACCTTTAGCTTGAATACTCGTGCAGTGATGTCAGGTCGATCGCTGGATGTTTGTCCTTGGTGCAACAAATTCGTAATTTCGGGCCATTTCGGATTACATGTAAACGTGATAAATAAATCAGGTCGTCCGTAATTCCGCACGTACGTCATCGCATCTTGAGCGTACTCATGCATATGGCGCGGGCTCCCAACATAAGTAGCTGGCAGAATGGTCAAACAACCAATGTTTACCGCGTGTCCATCAGTAGCGATGGCGTCACGCAAGTGGATGTACTCGTCAGATCGTAACTTTGACTGATTGAAACAAATGAAATTGAGACGCTCCGTTTCTACTTTTACATACATGTCGACACAGTACTGCTGAAACAAACGGCGGTATCTCAACAGATGGTTGTCAACATCTAGTCGAATCATCAATCGATATGCATAAAAATTCATTGAGCTGACTTTCTTATTCGTTTCTTCTCCTGTAATATGAATTCGAATTTACGTGCAGAATGAAAAAGAAGTGATTAAACAAACCTGTCGTTGGATTGACCATCTTTATGTTGAAGTGATAGCCATCTTCTCCACGACAGAACATCAATGGATATTGAAGTGCATCATATGACCGATGAGTCTCATAAACGCGTTGCAATTGTCCATCATCCCGACGCTTGAGAACAATATCGCGTGATTCCACATTCTCGCCAACAATCACCACTGCGACTTCATTGATAGTGGGCGCATTGAATTGTCTTGAATGGCTTCCTGCTGGTCTTTTATCTGCTCTGATAATGATTTTGTGGTCGTCAGAATGCATTGTATCCAAAGCTGTTTTGAACAATCTGACCAATTCATTACACTCATGAAGAAGATTTTGCAATTGTTGCATTATTTCACGTTTAGTTGCAGTGAAAATTGCACAACGCTGATTAAGTTCAACTGCCGAATCACCAACGAAATAGATCTGAAGGAATTTATGATCTTTGTTTGGTGGTGGTAACAAAGCGCCCGCTCGATGGTGAATTTGCCCTTGAATCTGAATTTTGTGATGCAATTTCGTGAAAAATTATAGTTGCTCATGTTGATAAAAGAGTGACGCTATTACCTTATAACTCGGATTGTAGCCTGGTTGTTGAACAACCTCTGCTCCAAATGACGTCATTTGAAAACATCCGTTATATTTTTGTGCGTGCAACAGGAAATGGTTTGATTTGCTTGTATTGTCATATAGAAGCGAATACAATGGCTCTGGTGGATGAGTCAAAACCGGCAATTTTACCTTGCCACCTGCGCAGCATAAGCCGGGAGCTTCCAATCGAAACTTCAGTGCATTGCAGTGCTGACATACCACAGACAATGAACCGATAACAACGCAGCTATGGTCTTTGTAGGACGTTGAGAAATTGTATGCAAATGCAGCGCGATTCAAGTCTGTTCTTGGTACTCTTTGTGTAGAGCGAATCTGTGCTAAATGGGTTCGTCTCGATTCATTTCTTTCTGCACGTTCGTCTTGCGTTTGACTTTCATGGACATTCCGACTATATGTTGCTCGACGTGTACGTCGTCCAATGTTTGGCCGTCTTATAGCAGGCATTATTCCTACAAATCACAGGAAGAAATTAAACAAATCCGGACGTCTGATAAAAACGAATAAGAAACCGAATAATATTGAAACGATTTGTTTTTACTTTGACATATATTTCGATACACTACTCTTTTATATAATTTGATATTTTAATTATTTGTTTTTCACCATTACCCTGGAGGATTTTCTAAAAATTTTATTACGTTCTGACCTTCTCCTGTTAGTTACCTACAACTGAAAAAAAATTTGAACAAAATCGGCCCAGCCGTTCTTGAGGAGTTTTTTACGATACATTTTTTGGGCTCCATTTTTATATATATAGATTAGATACTTAAGTAGGCGGAAGAACATATTAATCACTAGACGTAAGCCATGCCCACGGAGGGATTATCGTTGTTTATTAAATTTTAAGTTCCACCACAGAAAACTATCGTATAATTATTTTTAGCTAGAAATACGCCAGAAATAGCTAGTAAACCCGCCTAGATAGCCACTTTTCGCCGGCCCTGGTATGGCAACCCTATGCCAAGATCAAGCGCCACCTAGAACGTAGAAATAACCTAAATGACTTAAAACATCAAGAAGATCAGAAAAAGACGCGACGGGCACACTGATCCCGGCGGCATTATTTTTACCACGCGGAAAATCCGGGCATTAAGTTTTGGCATCCGGCAGCGAACGGTCGCGTATTCTCCGAAAAACTAGTAAAAGGGTTCCGCCAACCCACGTGCCGCGCCATCAACCACCCTGCACCGTGCAACCCCCACGCAGTGATCGCGATCCGTGAGATTCCGGCAATTCGCATCGCAGCAGCAGCCCCACAGCCACGCTACAGTTGGATAAGTAGCGGCGGGCACAGTGCGCATCAGGATATTACTCAACAACCTGGCCAACGAGAGCGAGGTGAGCGGAGCGGGGTGAGGGAGTGCGGCAGGAGATAGGTTAGGGAAAACAAGTGCGAGTGAGACAGGATAAGGAAAGAAAAGTGAATAAAAGAAAGTCAAGAGTTTAAATTGAAACATGCGCAGTATCAGTTGTTGGGCAGGGTAAAGCGGTGATAAAATCTGAGGTGAGCATTCAAGTTAGGTGGCCAGACGCCAGGCGCCGCCGACCAAACCACGTGCGGCTGCGCCAGACGGGCGCTGCGTATTACGAGTATTTAGTGCATTTTTCCAACCGGGTGGCTACAATAGCGTACGTCAGAGTAGTCTGCGACGCTTTTGTGGACACGTGGTGCGGTTTCCCGAGCCGTGTGGCCACAATCGTGCTGCGTCCGAGTAGTCGGCGCCGCGTTTGTGGACACGTGGCGAGCTCCCCCTTCCCCCAGCCAGGTGGCTACAATAGTATGCGTCAGAGTAGTCTGCACCGCTATCGTAGACACGTGGTGAGGTTTCCCAGCCGGGTGGCCACGATCGTGCTGCGTCCGAGTAGTCGGCGCCGCGTTCGTGGACACGTGGTGAATTTTCCCCAGCCGGGTGGCCACGATCGTGCTGCGTCCGAGTAGTCGGCGCCGCGTTCGTGGACACGTGGCGAAGTTTTCCGGCCGGGTGGCTACGATAACGCTGTGTCAGAGTAGTCTGCACCGTTTTCGTAGACACACGGTAAGTTTTCCCACCCACACGAGTGTGGACCCATTCCCCGACACGCCGGGATTCGCTAATTTATTTTCCCCGAATTTTCCGACCAAAAATAGGCCTTAAACAACGACATTTTATCGATATCCCTCCCTCAACTGTCTCAGCAAATTATAAATTTATTTGTAGAGGATCCTGGGCGGACTGAGACGCCGACCCCAGCAATTAACATCCTTACAAAGTGTAGACGTGTATTAAAGTATTCCGCCATTAGGTTGTTCAGCTCATTATCATATGAATCTGTGTCAGAGTGAGTGTGAAAGACGGTGGTTATACGATTATACCCATTTTCTGGATTCGGCTGTGTGGATCCATATGCTAGCCATCCTAAGGCTGTCTTAACTGCGATCAAGCTGTTTTCCACGCTCACACTGCGAATCGCTTTGGTTAGATGACAATTTTCTATCCCGATTACAATACTTGGCTTAGCATCACCATACCCCTTGATTGGCAAGTTCCTTAATTTTTTATATTTGTCATTGAGGGATTCAATATTTAGGGATTGCAAAGGCAGTTCCAAGCTGGGAACTGTACTACCTGTCAAAGGTAACCAATTTGTTTTGCCTTCTATTGTGCGGACCCTAGCTTGCATTTTATCAATGGGACTACTTTCTTATGATTTCCAATCCAATTGAGTGTCATGCTTTCTGCATCTCCTGTCACACCAAGCTTTTCCGCTAAATCAGAATCTATTAGGGATGCCGAAGAACCTTCATCTATGAAAGCAAACACCTTAATAGATCTGTTTGGTCCCGTGACTTCTATTGGCAGAACCTTAAACAATAGCATAGATGTACAGTTCCCTACTGTAAGGACGTTGGCTGGACTATTATCTGACTGTTCTAAGTCTCTTTCTGTCGTATTAATGTTGGAAGCAACCTTCATATCCTGATGAAGCATATAATTATTAGAAGATTTGCAGTCTTTGTACTTGCAATTCCGTTTCATCTTACACTCGTTCAGTCTGTGCCTTGTCGAAGGCAACCGAAGCATACCTTTAGTTTCTGAACTATTATCCATCGATTACGAACACCACTCTTCTGATTTGTCAACACATCAACGCTTTCTGATTTGTTCCTTTTCTTAGTCGTACATTTTGCTCACTTGATGCTGTTGCAAGATATATCCATAGCTATTGTATTTTGTCTATCTAACAGCCGAAGTGTCCTAGATCGGCGTACGGCTGAAAAGTTAATGCATATGTTGACCATTCAATTCGAGTACGCATTGGTAGTTTACTTACAAAATCGCTTAATAGTATAGGATTATGCAGATGCTGCGAGGCGTTAGCGGATATTAGAAATATAATCAAATTAGATACCTTAGCTGCAAAAGGTACGATCTTGTCTAAGTTGCTTTCTGAGATTTGCTGAATTTCAGCGACCTTTTCTAGCTGACTCCTAATGAGTAGCCCTGACTGTCCGTACTTAAACTGTAAGCGCTTCATAATACGTTCAACATTTACTGGATTGATTAACATTGCAGCCACCTCTTCTTTGGCAGCACCCTTTAAGCTCCTTTGCAGTCTAAGTAGATTATCTAAATCGGAGTACTTGTAGGCGAGGGTTGTTTCTATAAACATACTACAAAATATTGGCCAATCTTCTGGCTGCCCATTGAAAGCGGGTAAATCAATTATTCTGCCTTTCTGGTTACCACCCACTCCGAACGTGTCACAACCCCGCAACCCCGTAGATCCAAAAACAGACTCACCTTTTACATTGTCAGTGGGAAGACATATATTTCGACCAAATAAGCCACCCTGTGTGGTATCAGATGTCCATTCAGCGCTGGGATGGTGTCGTCCGAGTGAGAACTCAAGGCCATGGATTCCGCCCTGTGCGGCTCCCGATGTTGGAGTACTGCCAGTCCATGGAGCAGCGCCGAGGTGCAGTCCTCCCTTAGAGGATGCCATGCTGGAACTGCCGCCCTGTGCGGGTCCAGCTGCTGATGCGCCGCCTGTCCATGGAGCAGTGCCGATATGCACACCTCCACATGAACTAGCCAGTCCGTCAATGCCGCCCTGTGCGGCTCCAGAAATCGATGCACTGTTTGACGAAGTAACAGCGCCAGGTGCTAATAAGTCTACCTTTTTCTTGAAAGCAGTAAACTCTTCTGTTATAGCATTAAACTTCTGCATAAGTTGGTTGGTTTGCAGTTGCTGTTCAGCCAACATTCTTTTCATGAACTCTTGCATGTCCATCACTGCCGGTTCCTTGTCCTTGGGTACGACTGTATCCTCACCGTCAGATGCTTGATCCATGTCGGACCCTGTGTCTTCCTCCGGCCTAACTGGTCTTGGCGTAGACGCATGAACTGGATCCATTTTGTTTTCGAGACTCTTCTTGCTGCGAGTCGACACCATTAAATGGCATGTGTATGAGCGGTGCAGCTATATGTTCGTTTTTGCACACTTTTGCAGTTCACATATACAGGGATTTGAATTTCACAACTTCTCGAAATTTCACACACATGTAAGTCTTTGGCGACGCGAGCCACTTTCAACAAAATTTAATAAAAATGTTGTGTACCAAATGTTTCATGACAGTCATGAAAGTTGAAAATACTTTAATAAAACACTTTTCTGCTAATTTTAATGTTTATTAATCAAATATATGTTTTAGGACGTGATATGTTCAGTTCCGTGAGACGTAACAAGCTCGGCGTTGGCGTAGCGCGAGTTTCGTGATTGGAACAATCTATTTTAACAAATTATATTATTATAAGCGTCGGTGTAGCGTCGGATGATGCAATGACCAATCGTGTGCTTTTAAGACTGATCGGTATAAATATTTTCGTTAGTATTTTTTGGGATTTTATCGAAACCAGGGATTCTTTTTCTATTTTCTTCAGTAACAGGTATGTAAAAAAAGAGAGATGTGCCCCAGAGCAGGTTGACATTTGGGTCTGTTTTTTTCCTTCACCTTTTCCTTTTACCTTCTGTGCCCCCTTGTTAGTTTCCTCCGCCACATCTAGCTGACGCTGGTGTGCTTTCGACATTGGTTTAGGCTACAAGCGCTACAAAAAGCAAGTACGGGTTTTACCTTCTCCTTGAGCTGCGAGCAGCTTATATTTTGGGGTGCTGAGTCCTGAGATCCTATTGGATACAATCAAGGGTTCCTGGATCAGCACCAGGTCGGCTTCGTCTCTCGCTTGACGAAGCATAAGGGCAGCAGAGGCTGCTTTACCGTGATGGAGGTTTATCTGCACGACAACTAGAGACATCGCGCAGTGTCCAGGTCATCTTTAAAGTCCGGTGTCGGTACCCCCGTGACCCAGCTTGCTGAAGCCCTGGAGAAGGGATGCCTCGGATATCACCGTCTCGCAGTCCTCATCCTTCTTTGCCTGGCTCCTCCATCTCGGTGGCCAGCACCTCTTCGACACCAGTCTCGTCCTTTTGCTCGGTGTCCGACTTATGCACCCTAATACGCACCGAGTTAAAACCGAAGTTTAGCTCTCCGTGCATAGCCTCAATGGGTGCGGTTGAGTCCTTATTCAGGATCAGTAGTACCTGACGAAATGGGCCCTGCGTCTCTTCCACCTTTGCCACCTTCCAGTCGGAGGACGGCAGGATAGGTTTGCATCTTTGCAGCATAGAGAGGATCTTCTCCGACTCCTCAAAGGAGGACGGGATCCATATGACGGCTCTTGGCCTACTCGGAATGACCTGCCAGTCAACAGCGACCAGCTTGGCACCCGGGTAGACCTCACCCAGTCTAGTTACGGCTGCTTTCAGTAGCTCTACGTAGCCCCTTCGCACGACATCACCTTGACGTTACCCTGGTACCACCCTGCATCTTTGCAGATTGGTGGGAGTCCAGGTTCCGCTTCCAGCACCTCGAAGCATTGTACAGCCAGTGCTGCCTAAACCCACTTCCACTGGTTCCTCGGTATTCTTCCTTCCGTGTCGCCTTGGTCCAGGACTCCAAGAAGAATCTTGTCCTTCGCCATTTCCGGGAAGCTTATGTTTGCCGCGACTGGCACGTGCGTGCTAATTTTCTTTGGGGCATTTTGAGGTGCCCTTTTCTGGGAGCGTTACCGCTTAGGATTTTTAGGGTCCTCCTTCGGCCTCTCTAGTACAAAATTGGGCCGCACAGACTTAGCCCAATCCAATTTCTTTAACCACTCCGCTGAGGGGGTGATGATGTTGCTGTTAGACTTCCTTTTAAGGATAGCCGTGGCGGATTTCCTCTCCCAGTACCTGTCCATCTTGGCCTTGCTTGTGGATGACCTTC
This sequence comes from Drosophila oshimai, assembly GCA_018150695.1. NCBI lineage: Eukaryota > Metazoa > Arthropoda > Insecta > Diptera > Drosophilidae > Drosophila > Drosophila oshimai. Next base: position 781,844 of record JAECWM010000276.1, read on the forward strand.
CCTTCGACCCTGCACCCGACTGGTAGCTCGAGGTAACAGGAGTGTTGGATTCGGTCACCACCTTGCCTCTGACCAGGGGGCGATTGAGCCCAGTTGGCTGCTGTTTCGCCGGGGTGGAGTTGAACTTAGCTCCAGTGAGCTCTGTCATTCCTCCAGTATCAGTGACTGCCGTTGGGTTGACTTTAGGTTCAGTAACCTCTGTCATACCCGCTGTGGTTGGACCCTCGGTCCTCGCCAGACTTGTGAGAGTTCCGGTCTCCTTCTTGTTGTTATTTATCTTTGTATGCTTCATATTTGTTCCCACAAGTTGCGGAGAAAGGGTGGTCCACCTCTCGCAGAGATCCGCACTACGGGAGGTAAGGCTGGCTGATCCGGAGGGCGCCAGGTATCCGGATGCTCCGTTTGCGACTGGGCTGTTTTTAAAGGGCCCCCAGCCAGATTGATCATCGGCACGGGTCGCATGACACCTTGATCCAGCCCTTCACCTTAGCCATGATAAGAGATCGCAGAAACATGTGGCATGGCTATGGAAAAAGCTCCGCCCCAGTCTGCGAATCCCAGATCTTAGCTGGTACCGTCCCGAAGTCTAAGTCAAAAATTTATATTCACCCCTGTCACGCCCTAGGGTGAATATGAATATTTGACTATGCCTTTTGGTTTAAAAAAAAACGCTTAGTCTATGTTTCACCGCGCTACAAACACACTTACGACATCGATGCTGTTTTCATTGTGGCCGTTTGGCTTCTAAAGCATGAAAGAATTCGCTCGAAGATAATATCTGTTTAACCCAGGACCCGGTGCAAACAACATTCGACCCTCAACACTCCATAGAACTGCACACAGAAGCCCTCTCAATTGGCTGTGGAGCAATATTGCTATACAGAATTTATAAAATCCCCATGTTTTTGAATACTTCAGTAAACGCACGTCACCTGCTGAATCGAAATACCAATCTTACGAACTTGAGACTTTGCCAGTCGTCAATGCAATTAAACATTTTTGTCACTATTTACAGTTGCGAAAATTTTTAGTGTTTACTTATTACAACTCGCTAAAAGCAAGTGGGCCTTTTCACAGTCGTTTGTCTTGTATATCCAATATACAAAAGGAGAACGAATGACACACGTAGATTTTTTGTCAAAGAATCCCTTGGTTAAAGAATGTATCAGTGTGAAAAAATAGGTAAAAACGGGTTAAATTGACTGAGATAACTGATAATTGGCTAGTTTCTGAACAGATACGTGACCCTGAGGTGGCAGAAATATTAGCTATGCTTAAAAACAACGAATTGCCGGAAAACTAAGACAAAACTTATGAACTAAGAAAAGGAGTTATATATAAACAAAAATACAAAGAAACGGTAAAACCAAATGTTTTTCGTAGTCCCAAGGGCATTTAGATGGGCAGTGATTAATCACGTCCACGAATCTTTAATGCATTTAGGTTGGGAGAAAACATTTTATTAGGTCTATGGTTTTTACTGGTTCGAAAATATGTCGAAGTACGTTCGTAGGTTTGTCGAAAATTGCATCACCTGTAAACTTGCTAAGCCACCAGTTGGAAAAATGCAGGCTGAATTACATCCGATTCCTAAGGTAGACATTCCGTGGCACACTGTGCATATAGACATAAAGGGAAAGGTGAGTGGAAAAATTGACTTAAAGGAGTACATTACTGTTTTGGTAGATGCGTTTAAAAAAATTGTCTACTTTCATTACACCTTAAAAATGTACACCAAAACTTCTATAAATGCTGTTAAAGCCGTCGTGTGTTTGTTTGGAGAACTAAAGCTGATCAGGGCCGTAACTTTGCAAGCGCAGGATTCCGTAAGCAGAGAACCAGGTAGAACGCGTACTGAGCACTCTTAAGAGTATGTTGACCGCCGTCGAAACCAGTCAGAGGTCGTGGCAAGACGCCTTAACCGAAGTATAGCTGGTGAAATGCCCATTAGAAATGCTTTGCCGATAGGTGATGAAGAGATTAATTTAATTGAAAGGGAGTGCTTAGAAAACATGGAATCTAATGCTCGTTACGACTTACGCAGGTTTGATAAGAACAAGGCAAAAATTACAAAGTATAACGTAGGAGACCATGTGTTGCTAAAAAACGAAGAGCGTCACCAAAAAAAACATTATCCAAAGTTTAAAACAATCGAAGTGTTAGATGGAGATCAGTACATTTTAAAATCATTAGCAAGCAAAAGATCTTATAAGTATGCGCATGCATTTTTGAGGGCATTGCCAAATAGACAAATATGCAACAATGTTGATAAAGATTTAGACGACTCAAGTGGAGATGCGTCTGACTCCCATTTGGGGAATGAAGATTTAGATGGCACGGTGGATGCCAAGAGGGGATAGAATGACCGCACTATAACAGAAGGAATTGTTATGGCGGGGGTCGTTGGAGACCGCATTATAACAGAAGACCGCACCATAACAGAAGACCGCACCATAACAGAAGGACTTGTTATAGCGGGGTATAATATACACCATATTATTTGGGTGTAAAAGGGAATACACCAGTTGATAAAGCTATGTAATTAGTCTAATTTGAATTTCAAATTATGATTAAAATTAAAATATAATGAAAAAGAAATTATGAAATGATATCGAAAACTAATTTGCTTATTTTGTCTAAAAGCCTCAAAACTTGTCTGATGAAAACCAAATGAAATGTTTGTTAACAAAAAAAAAAATGTAAAAAGAACTGACGTTTGAGAGTATTGTGATTTTTGTTATCACACTAGGACGTGTGGTTGGTCAGGAAGGCCGTGTCGAATCAAATGAAACGGGGCCTACTTTATTTGCGTTGTCGAGCAAGTGAAGCAGAAGCTGCTTAAATTGCTTAAATCTGCTTGTTGCTATGCCAGGAATTCCTTAGTTTTATGATAGCAATCTATCACATGAGCTCTTAGGAAGAATCAACCCATCAAAACTCCTCGACTTTGTTCGAGGAAATGGGTTGATATCTGAGCTGTAGGCTCCGAATGGGGGTACAATAGATCTAAACAGGTCGCGGTACACTAATACCCCAATAATATAATAATGATAGCAATGACTTGCAGTTATTGAAGAAAGCAAAAGGAGTTAGAAATTGAGTGAAAAGCATGGCAGAGCAAGATAGCAATATGTTGCTGCCAGGTGAGGTCTGTTCGTTAAGCGCTGAATAACGTGTTAGAGAGAGACGAGTGACAATGAACAAGAATAGAGTAGAAAGTATAAAATGGGAAGCTGACTTTTGGAGTTAGTTCAGAAAGCGCAGAGAAGACGAACAGAACTTGCTGCTTTACTTTTAATTAATCGTAAAAATGGAAAACCCTCCGACATATACATCTTTACAGCTGATTTCCCTCTAATTCCTAAGGTTACCAAAATTGGACCACAAAAGTCCACTCCACTGATCTCAAACGGTCTATTGCCATGAAGACGATCAGCAGGTAAATTTCCCATTATTTGGGTTGCCAAAACTGGCTTATAACGAAAACAATGTACACACTTCCGTACAATGCTATTACAAGCTTGACGAGCGTTCACCAACCAAATTTGATGCCGAAGAATAGCCATCAAGGCACGTGGACCTGCATGACAATTTGAATGATGTAAATATTGTAGGTATAATTTAACGAAACGGTAATCTTTTGGCATGAGTAAAGGGAACTTTGCATTGTGTGGCACAGGCGCTTTCAGCAAACGACCGCCAACTCTGAGCATGAGAAAAATGGATTAAGTTTCTGATATGATGGTTGTAAAATCAAGGATTTTTGTAGCTTTGCAATTTCAGTTGCGAATTCGATTCGCTGCAATGCAGACACCACTGCTAAAAACGCCGAACGAAGTTCTTCTGCTGATGGCACGAGTGAAGTCTGCTTGTGCGATTTTCCATTTATAAATCGAAGCATACATAACACGATGCGCAGAATTTTCAAATATGATGAGGATTTGTTAACCAGTTCCACAAATGGATTCCTCGGTGCATCGGCCGCGATCAAGACTGTGGCATCCTTCCGCATCTCTAACACAGAGAGATCTTTCCGGGGTTCCAGGTGGTGATTTATTGGCCAATAGGCTTGGTTTTCCTTTAAGAAGTTTGGGCCCGTAAACCAAATTGATTCCAAGAGCTCACTAGTTGAGCAGCCACGTGAAAGGATGTCCGCTGGATTCGCGCTGGTAGGCACATGACGCCAGACAGCTTGCGAAGTCAATTCTTGAATCTCTGATACACAATTCGCAACAAATGTATTCAGGTGTGACGGGTGCTTCTTAATCCAATACAGCACCACCTCAGAGTCCGACCACAAAAAATGTCGTCCACTGGTGAGTTCAACATATCCCTGATTTCACTCCATAACTTTGCCAGTAAGTGAGCAGCGCAGAGCTCCAAACGAGGCACCGAATTAGTTTTGAGAGGTGCTACTCTCGATTTTGCTGTGAGCAATCGTGTAAACGTTCTTTCCTGATGCTGCACTCCGACATAAATGCAGCAGCCGTATGCTCTCTTTGACGCATCGGCGAATCCGTGAATTTGGTATTTCATATTTTTTGCAATTCCAATATGACGAGGTATGTTGAGTGAACCTAGATTTGAGAAGCAATTAGTCACCGATTTTAGTTGTTCAAGTAAATCTGTGGGCAATGCTTCATCCCAATCTAACTTATGCAGCCAGATTTCTTGAATAAGAATTTTAGCACGAGTGACAATTGGACACAATGATCCAAGTGGGTCATACAAGCGTGCTACAAACGATAAAATAGACCTTTTAGTCGGCACGAAATCGAGTGAAAGATGGTTTGCGGAATATTTGAACACATCACTTTTGGGATTCCAAATTAAACCCTAAGTTTTGGTGTCATCTTGCGACCCAATTGTAATAGACGCATTAGAAACTTGAAACTGTTGGCAGTTTGATGACCATTTGGCTAAACCAAATCCAAATGGTTTTAATACAGAGTTCAACTCCTGCTGCAACAATCCTAATTCCTCTGGCGTTTCTGCTCCAGCTAATAAATCATCGACATAAAAATCATCAGCAAGTGATTTCGATGCTAATTTATGCGATGTTGCGTGTATGTCAAATATTTCAGACACCGGATAGCCAAAAAAGGTGCTGACGCAGTGCCGTATGTAACCGTATTTAATTGATAAATTTGCAATTAATCTTTTGGGTTCTCTCTCCAGATGATTAATTGAAAACATCTCTGGGTCTCGTCAATTTCCACTTGACGGTACATCTTAGTGATGTCAGCAGTAATTGCGTAAGGATGTAAACGGAAACGAAGCAACGTTGCATAGAGAGTAGTTGTATCTTTGGACCAACCATAAGAGTATCATTAAGCGACATTTGTGATGACGTTTTGCTTGACGCATCGAAAACGACTCGCAACTTTGTCGAAGAGCTTTGCGGTCTGAGCACACACTGGTATGGGATAAAATAATGTGGCTCACTCGGGATTGTGTTATTGATTGCACTCATATGACCAAGTGAAATGTATTCCTTCATAAAGGAGATATGCATGTCACGGACTTCCGCTTGTTTTCCCATTCGCCTCTCCAAGCCAAGAAATCGTCTCTTAGCTGTCTCAAAGGACGAGCCAAGACAAGTCGGACTATTTGTTTATTTGTTTATTTGTTTAAAGCAATGTACTGCTCAATGGACTTAAAATTAAATACATAGAATTTAACAATAGAAACATCATAATTTTGAAAATGACAACATTTAAAGTAGGAGAACTTATTAAGTTGATGATGAAAGGAACGCAATGATTTTTAGCGAATTAGCTTTGGGAGAGCACTCATAGGATATTAAGTGATAAAATTCGTTATAGTTATTGTTGAAATGTTGAGCTAACAAGCCTTTTTGTTAGATATTTTAAAAACAAATCACAAGGCGAGATAAATTCAATACTTCAGTTTATTAGTGTTTATATGTATGCAAGGGCTACGGGCTTTGCGAACACCGCAGCTTGCAATCAACAACAACAAGAGTAAATGTATGCGCTGACGACGGACCGTAGGCGCTGAGAGGTGGTTTGAGAATGAGTACTCCAAGCAGGGCCTTCTTTAATCTGCTTTTTCTTGGTATTCCTTAGTTTTATAATAGCGATGACTTGCATTTCTCGAAGAAAGCAAAAGGAGTTAGAAATTAAGTGAAAAGCATGACAAGTGAGGTCTGTTCGTTAAGCGCTGACAAATATGTTAGGAAGACGAACTTTTAAAGGTTAGGTTAGGTTAGGTTAGACCGGCTGGCTCCTGTTGAGGAGCCACACATAGACCAGTTTGGTCCTTAGTGGTACCGGGAGTTGTGAGATCTCTGGACCGAGTTAACTACTGACGTCCTGCGGTATGCGAGTGTGTTTGGCAAAGGCCAAGAGCGTTTTGTGTCTGAGTTGACTCGCTTTCTCCAGCAATGTCAGCCATGGTTTTCCGTAGTAGCGCTGTCTTTGTGCTGCGAGTGCCGGGCAGCTGCAGAGAAGGTGCTCCAGCGTATCTTTGGCACCTGGTTCACTGCATTTCCTGCATTTGTCTTCTGTCAGCACACCCAGCTTCTTGGCGTGAGTCGCAACTAGGCAGTGGCCTGTGAAGAGGCCAACTAGTAGCCTGCAGTCCGGTCTCCGAAGCTGTAGTAGGTGCTGGGTATGTTTTATGCTGTATTTCTTACACATCTTTCTTGAGAACTTGCAGTCGGTGGTGTTTCCCCACCTTTGATCTGCAGTATGTTGTGCATCCATCTCCATTTGGAGGTGTAGTGTTCGCAGAGAGGGTGGTATGTCTTCAGGGATCATATTTACTCCTCTCGCTCCCTCTTTGGCTAGGTCGTCTGCCATCTCATTGCCTTCATGGGCTTGATGGCTAGGTATCAAAAAGATTTGAACTCTTCTCGAGGTGCTCAGTGAATCCAGTGCTTCCCTGCTCGATAGAACGCTTTTTGAGCTTATCGTGCGAGCTTGCAGAGCTTTTATTGCTGCTTGACTGTCGACGAATATGTTTATGTCTTTACTTGACAACGACTGCTGTGCCGCTTCTGCGGCTTTCCTTATGGCAACTATTTCTGCCTGGAAGATGCTGCAGTTGTCTGGGAGTTTGTAAGAGAGCTCCAATTGAGGATTGGGGCAGTACACCGCTGCCCCAACTCCTTCTTCCATTTTTGATCCGTCTGTATGGATGTTCATCGTATCCTGATCCATCCCCGAGCGCTACGTCGGAGTTTGATTGAAGTTATTTTATTGATGTAGTCTGTGCTGACTAGAATACTCCTTGCAATTCTACTGTGTCCGTAGGTTCTTGCTTATAGGCTGCCTATGGAGCAAAGACGTTGTGCTGTCTTTTGTGCCACAAGGCGTGCCTGAAGATGAGATGCATAGAGAGCTTTGGTGGCCTTTTTCACCCTTTGGGCTTCCAACTCAGCTTGCTGTCCAATACTGTTCCTACATATTTGACACTTCCTTTTGGTATCAGCGGTGTTGTTTTGATTTTTGGCGGAGTCCATCGAGGCACCTTTTTTTTTTTCGTGCGTAGTCCCACGGCTTAACCGACCGGGGGGCGCAGCCGTGTATCGATTCGCGAGAAGATAGACGCGAGCTATGAAAATATAGGCAAAAGTACGAGGAAAAAAGTAGGATCTAATTTCGAGCTAACGAAGTTAGTATAAGTCGTTTAAAGAGCGGCAGAGAGTCCGAATTTGAGATTATAGGATAAAGTCTATTATAGTCAGAACATAATACTCTCAAAGGCTCATGCAAGTCATAGTTAGATCTACAATGGTTTAATATTAAGGGTATATAATTTCTAGTTAATCTACTTGGCACAGAAAAGCACAATATCACCACGAATAAGATTATAAATAAAACAAGAAAGAACGCTATAGTAGGGTTTCCCGACTATAAGATTTGCGATACTCATTGCCCTCTTAAAAAAAAAGTGTAGCCTTCTTTCGAGCGCAATACATTTTAAACGCCCTCTTCAATAAAAGTTTAGCTTACTTTCGAGCGCAATAATTTTTAAACGCACTTGTATACACAATTTCTTAAATATGGCCAGACTTTAAATTTTTTTAGATACCTACCTATTTGGGTAGATATTTTCAATACAATCAACATTTATTAGGCCCACTTTTCTTTAGCATTAAAAATGTGGACACCACAGAGTTTGTGGGCGTAAAAAGGCGCGTGGTCAGATTTTGAAACAAACTTGATCTGCGCCTTGCTTATAGAAGTCTGTGTGCAAAATTTGGTGGCTCTAGCTCTTATAGTTCCCGAGATCTCGATGTTCGTACGGACGGACAGACAGACAGACAGACAGACAGACGGACAGACAGACATTTCAACGTTTACAGTATTTGCTTACTCTTCGAGTATCGCAAATAAATAGTACCAAGCATCGTTCTACGGTTAGCTAGGGAGGGTAAATTAATTAAAAGTAATCTGCTAGAATAAGAAGGTAAGTTAAGGTTTGCATCCCAGTTGAGGCGCCGTAAAGCAAAAATTAAAAAGTTTTTCTGTACAGATTAAATGCGATCTATATGTACTCCGTATTGGGGACTCCAGACGGGAGACCCATACTCTAGAATCGGATGGAATAGCGAAGTAAATATGGTCTTAGTGACGTAGGGATCGTCAAATTCCTTCGACCATCTTTTAATGAAACCAAGCACTCCCCTGGCTTTATTGACCATGGACGAAATGTGGTCAGTAAACTTAAGTTTTGGGTCCAAAAGGACGCCAAGATCGTCAACCATAGTTATTCTATACAAAGATTTCCCACTTAGAGTAAGTTGCAAGTTTTGGATTGACTCGGCAAAAAGTCATCAGCTTAGACTTACACTTAGACCCGATTAAATTTAGTAAATTATCACGGCACCAGTTTTGAAAATTGTTTAGATCGGATTGTAAGTCAGAATGGCTGGAAATATCCTTATACCTACTGCAGGCATAACTTAACATCATATGCGTACATAAGTACGCGAGAATGATTTATAATTAATGGAAGGTCGTTAATAAATAAAGTAAAAAGAAGCGGACCAAGGTGACTTCCTTGTGGGACGCCGCACAGTGGGGTATTTTTCAAAAAAGTGGGACTTAATTCACACAGGCTAAATAGACTCTGCCTTATATTTTTCTTGTATTAAGTTTATAAAATTAAACTAAAAAAAGTTATTTTTTGGATAAGGCTTAGTGTAATTTTATTAAAAAAATTGTTTTTCATAATATTTTTAATGTTGAATTTTCTGACTTTTTTAAATTAAAAATTCATATCTTAGGAACTAATGCAGATATTTTTAAAATTTAAAATGTTTGTTATAGCTAAAACTTAGGGCTTTTAAATGAGTGCTGCAATGATTTTTCATAGATTTTCAAAGTTAAATTTTCAAAAATCAATAAATAAAAAATACTATTTTTTTTCTTGTTTTTTTTTTCAGTAATTTTATTTTATTTAACTAAGATTTAATTGACATTTCATGTTTAACAAAAAAAAAAAAAAAAAAAAATTGTCTTTAGCCATTGAAACCGTTGACTATCACCAAAAAAACACGTTTTTCCGTCCAAGTTTACAACTTTGATTTTAAATATCTCGCTTATCGCACAAAATCGCACGATCAAACTTTTGTAAACATATTAGTGACACTTTAAAGTATAATTAAAAAAAAAATGATCGCGTGCGGACGCGTGTGGGTCAACTATATGTCCATGCAAAGCAAAAAAATTCATACATTTTGTAGACTATTACTGTATATTTTTTTTTAAATCCTAAAACTTTTTTTGTTTTAAATTAAAAATTACCATAAAATTAAAAAAAGTTCAAGGTAACGGAATAAAAAAACACACACACATTCTTTGAAAAATGTTTAAGATATAGCGCCTACAAAATGCACCAAAACGAAAAAATATGTATCTTACGCACTAACTAAAAACTAAATCTGAACTTTGAACGTAGATTGTGAAGCCCGAAAAAATCATAAAATTATAATTTAAACAGGGTTTGATAGAGAATTTTATCTATTTTGAATTGGTATGACTCACTTATTTGAAATCGAAAAATCACTTTTTGAATTAAGTCCCACTTTTTTGAAAAATACCCCACTGTGCGCCGGAGGTAACTCGGAGAAGACCAGAAAGATAATTTTTAAAAAGGACTCTTTGTGTCCTGCCATTCAGATAACTTAAAATCCATCTTAGAAGATTAATTAGAAACCCTAACAAGTCAAGTTTCCGAACTAAAAGTGAGTGATTTACTGAGTCAAATGCTTTACTAAAGTCAGTGTAAATGCCATCTGTTTGAAAGCTACTTTTAAAGCCCTTTATCACGAATGAGGTTAGTAGTTATTTTTTTTCATAAATCCGTGCTGACACGGAGATATTACTGACCTACAAAGGTGCTGCAAATGAGAAGTAATGACATTTTCGAAAAGTTTGGGGATAGCCGACAACTTAGAGATACCTCTATAATTGCTGGCATTCAATTTGTTACCTTTTTGTGGAGATGAATAACAAATGACTCCTTCCAAGTAAGGGGAAATTGGGAGGTTTCTAAAGATAAGGTGAACAATTTGAGAAGGGGTTTGCATAGGGCTTCCGCGCAATTCCTAAGCACGCAGCCAGGAATTCCGTCGGGACCTGGAGAGTAAACAGGCTTAACACGTTGAAGATCCATAAATAAAGACCTTTCGTTTATAGTAGGACTGAATATAAGGTTCGACGTGGACATGGTGTAAGAATAAGGCTCTATTGGATGTGCGGAAGTAGTATAAGTTGTTTGAAAAAATTGCGCATAAAGATCGGCTATTGCCTGATTTGTGGTTGCCGTCATGTTTTCAAAACATAGCGAGGAAGGATAAGAAGTAGACTTACGCTTGGTGTTAACAAAGTTATGAAACTGTTTCGGGTCCTGCGAGAACTGGACCTTACAACGATTTAAATAATTTTTATAGCACTGCGCGTTAAGCACGGTAAATCTTGATCGAGCACTTAGATATTTTGAAACAACAGATTGAGAACCGGAGTCTTTTTATTTCCTGTAAAGTCTGGACTTAACATTTCTTAGGTGTGACAACTCTTTACTAAACCAAGGTGGTTTACTGGAGATTGACGGATAGTACATCGGAACACAAGAATTAAAAAATGATTTAATTGCAGTATAAAAAATATTTATGGCATCAGCCATGTTATTGCATGAGAAGAGATCGGACCAATTGAAGCCAGATATAAAGTAATTAAGCCTAGAAAAGTCTGCCTTACGAAAACAATGTATTCGTTTAGTTGACTTTTCTGATTTTTCTTCTATCACGATACCCGTGTCGACTGTCACATCGAAAGTAGGATGATATGGATCTTCAGGTTGCGTAAGTGGTGGTACCCTGGATAGAAACACGGCTTCAGGATTCGAGACAAAGCACAAGTCCAGTAAGCGGCCTAGTGAGTTTCGAACATGGTTTACTTGACTCAAAGATATGTCAAGCAAGCCGTCAATAAAGTCATGTTGTGCAATAGGAAGTTAGAAATTTGATTTTTCATCTGTGGACCACGTAGTTCCAGGTATGTTGAAATCACCTAGAACTAATAACTGATCCCTATCGGACAGCCTATTTGAAACGGACTGTATCACAGAAAGATGATTTAAATATTCTTGGAGTTCAGAAGACGGCGGAACATAAGAGCAAGTGATGTTGGATCAGTAGCCTTATTTTGTAATTATTAAAAATAGAAAGACATGAATTTAAATATGAAAAGAATTATCTGAAATGTAAACAAAACATAATGGTCATATTTGCCATTGGGTTTGCGCTCAAGCTTATTCCATAGCTGAGTCGCTTACTCTTTTGCTGATAAGCACTCAAGCTTAACACAGAGCTAAGTCGCTTACTCTTCTACTGATAAGCTTTGCAACTTCGGAACTCTTGTAATTTTTGGCACTGCTCGTGTGAGCAGGCCAGTCGTTCGTTATCGCTTGAAACCGCTGGCTGCGCCAGCGCAATAAATGGATTAAAATCTGACTGCTGCGTTGTTTTTGTTCAATTGGAAATTCCCCAGCTAGGCTGCTTAGCGTGGTCGCATTTTTTTATAATAGTTTTTCCGTGAAAAACCTCACGGATTTTCATGGCGCCCGAACAGGGACTACGGCTATAGCATTTTCGTGGAAATTCGCGTCGGAAAATTGATCACAAATAGTGCATTTTCGTCGTCTCGGCACGTGTTCAATTTTTCCGTGTTGCGAACATAACCTAGCTGGCGGGATTCGCCGCAGCAGTTGGAGTCAACTCATTAAGGAAAATTTTGGCAATCATGCCAAACAACAAGTTTTTAAGTGCCAAAAATTAAATTATAGAGCAATCCACCCTTTGTGTGAGTATTTTGCAAAAACGTTGCCCACTCCAGCAACTGTTTAAAATTTTCGGCACTCTGTAAATTGGAAAACCAATTAAAAAATTCCTCATCTAAACCAAATAAATAAAAGTGAACGGCCTTTGACAAAAATATTATGCGTGAAAATGTTTGTGAAATTCTGAAAAATTGGGTATGCAAATTTTTTGCAGTGTAAAAGGTACAGCTATCGCTGAGCGGCTATTTTTTCGATTCCCTTTTGTGCAGTACAGTACCCAGTTGCAGAGCAGTTATTTTTCAGCAATAAATACTGTTGCAGTGCCTCTCAAACAAGCAAACTCAAGCGCTAATACATACATATACATACATATGTATGTAATTGCGCATTGCCATAGAACTTGGTCTACATTGGAATTTTCGGTCTAATTTTTGGAAATTATTGACTTTGGAGCTGTGTGTTGGCATCGTTAACCCATATACGATCCGCATACAGACTTTTTGCCGAATAACTTAAAACATTTTGTGCACATTGGCGGTGTTTTGTGGACACCTTTAACCCGTATGGGAACCACATAAATAATTTGGATAGTGCATTCGTCAAAATTAATAAAATATTTTGTGCACTTTGGCGGTGTTTCGTGGGCACCTTTAACCCGTATGGGAACCACAAAAATAATTTTGGACAGTTTATATGTCGAAATAATTAAATATTTTGAAAACTTTTGTGGTGTTTCGTGGGCACCTTTAACCCGTATGGGATCCACATAAATAATTGGCACATTTATAGTCAAATAAAATTCAATTATTTTTACTTTTTGGCGCTGCGTGTTGGTATTATACCTGCAGACATATAACAAAATTGAAATTGTTAACCCTTATATAAACCAAATAAAATAATATTCTGCTTCGTTTAATATTTGGGTAACCGTCTAAAATTTATTACATCGGCATCAACAATCCTAACGAGATTAATTTAACCCTTGCATCAGACATTCATATTTGTATTTTGTTTACTTTTTAAAATAAATTCCAATAATTGTCAAAATGAGCCAAGATAAAGAATTAGGTGCAAAGGAAGTCAATTCCAAATCAACAACAAAAATACTGCCGACAATGCAAAAACACGACAAGGTTATGAGTGACATTAGGCGTATGAAAACAGCATTCGAGGAAAAAACTATTTCTTTCGATAAATTTCAAATTGAATACCGAATGCAGCTGCTCGAATCTTATTGTGAAAAATTGATGGATATCCAGGCAGACATCGATGTTCTAAACCCAAGTAATGATTTAAGAGCGTCTGTTGAGGATATGTGTATTATTACAAAAGCTTTATATCGGTCCGCACTAAAAGAGAACGATTCACAGAAATTCAGTCAAGGGGATAGGAGTGTTCATCGTCATTCGTCTCAATTACCCAAAATGAGCCTTCCCAAGTTTAGTGGAAAGCATGCTGAGTTTAAAAACTTTATAAGTCTTTTTGAGAGTTTGGTCCATAATGACCCATCGCTAACAAACGTTGAAAAATTCAACCATTTGCTTTCGTGTCTCACTGATGATGCGTTGGGAACTGTGAAGGCGTTTCAAATTTCGGACAACAATTACGAAAAAGCGTTAGACAGTTTAAAAAATGTTTATGACAATAAATGTTTGATATTTTTTGATACAATTTCGCAACTGTTTGACATTCCCCATGTACTAAAAGCCTCTGCTTCGGGCTTGAGGTCTCTTATCGATGAGATGTCAGCTCTTTATGCATCATTGCAGTCATTGGGGAGTGAAAAGGAGATTAACAATGCAATTTTTAATCATATAGCAATGTCAAAGGTAGACAATGCAACAAAATCTCGGTTTGAAGAACAGCTCGATTATAATACTTTACCGACATGGTCCGATTGTGGGATTCAATTAAATCGGCGATATCAGCATCTAGCTGCTGAGGAATCAACCAAAAGTAAGGGAAAGCCTACCCAAGGTTCTTTTAAAGGGTATTCAAAATCGTCCTTTTCATGCACAAAAACAGATCGCCGGACTGAGTCAAAATGTCGATACTGCTCAGTGGCGAATCATGCTTTAGGCAAGTGCCAAGCTTTCATTGCCCTTCCAGTGATTCAGCGTTTCGATTTTGCCAAGCACAATCGTTTGTGCATCAATTGTCTAAATGAAGGACACTCAGTAAAGAATTGTAAGGCTGCAAAATGTCGAGTTTGCTCCAAACCCCATAATACGCTTCTTCACAGATACGGGGTAGAATACCACCCAGCCAGTTCAGCTTCAATGCCACAAGTGGCATCACAGGCAACGTCTGCAGCTTCGGATCATCCTAATCAAGCCTATTCAAGTCATGTTGCTAGTAGTGATCAAGTTATTCTTGCTACTGCTGTCGTAAAGGTACGGGATAGATTCGGACAGTTCCAATTAGCACGAGCTCTGTTAGATTCTGGCTCGCAAATAAATTTCATGGCCGAGGATTTAGCACAGCGTCTACGGTTAAAGAGAGAAGAGTCGTACTTAAATATTACTACGGTTGAGAAGAATGATTCGGTGGTACGACACAAAGTCCACACGTCGATTCATTCTTGGCTTATCCTTCGAAACGGCAAAGCGCAGATTTCTTGCGTTGGAGCGCAAACTGGCAAATAATGTCGAGTTACATGACATGTATCAAGACTTCATGAAAGAGTATCTTGCTCTTGGTCATATGTCATTGCTACCAACCCCTCCTCCAGGACACCACTACTATATTCCGCATCAATGTGTCCTGAGACCTGAAAGTAGCTCCACAAAGTTGCGAGTTGTATTTGACGCATCGAGTAAGACGTCAACCTCAATCTCACTAAATGAGACTTTAATGGTGGTTAATTCAGCGGGAGCTTTACTCTATTCTAGCAAGATTTCGATTGAACAAGTATGCTTTAACGGCTGATATTTCAAAAATGTATAGGCAAATTAACGTTGCAGAAGAAAATCGGGACTTTCAACTTATCTTGTGGAGGGAAAAATCGACACAAGCTCTCCAAACCTATCGTCTCAACACTGTTACGTATGGGACAGCCTCAGCTCCGTTTTTGGCCATTTGTTGTCTTTTTGAGCTATCAAAGATTTATGCTGAATCATATCCTATCGCCACAGAGGTCATATCAAGCGACTTATATGTTGACGATATGCTCACAGGAGCCAACAGTTTAGAAGAGTTGGAAACCATTCGTAGAGAAGTAACTGAGGTCTTGAAATTCGGGGGTTTTGATCTGGCCAAATGGGCCACAAATCATCCTAGTCTGCTGGCTAATAAGGGGCCAGATAAGGGATAGTTGACCCTTCCGCTTCCATTGGTATGAGATGGAATCCTCAAAATGACGTTTTTTATTATAGCTTGGAAGATTCGTTTGACTCTTTACCACCAACAAAACGCAACATTTTGTCCGTCACAGCTCGGTTGTTTGATCCCTTGGGTTTGTTGTGTCCGTTGATAACTAAAGCAAAAATCTTGCTTCAAGAGCTGTGGCGACAAAAATTGGATTGGGACGAGTCAGTTCCCATGAGTTTGCATACCAGCTGGAATAGGTTCAAGTTGAATTTATTGGAGTTAGACAAGATCTCCATACCTCGATATATCTGTCTATCTACTTATGAAACTGTCCAGATACACGGCTTCGCAGATGCATCGAGTGAAGCCTATGGCTGTTGCATATACGTCCGTACCACTTTTGGGACAACTGGTTTATCGAGACTGCTAACCGCCAAGACTCGAGTGTCCCCCCTTAAAACAAAGTCAATTCCAAGGCTCGAGTTGTGTGCAGCGCATCTTCTTGCTAAGCTATGGGCTCAAGTTGCTCCCTTGCTAAACAACTTAAAGTTGGAAAGCATTAATTTCTGGTCTGACTCTCAAGTCACATTATATTGGTTAAAAAGGGATCCATCCACATTGGCAACGTTTGTTGCAAATAGAGTTTCTGAGATCCAAGAGCTCTGATTTGGTGTCACGTGGAACAGACATAGATGGTTTGAAGTGTACTCTGTGGGAGAATGGACCAAAATTCTTGCTCAGAAGTCAAGACGAGTGGCCTCGTCTTCATCAGATTGAAGTTTCCCCTGATTTACAGCTGTCCGAGAACAAGAAAAGTGTGGCAGTATGTTCCGTAACAAAAAGCCAACCGAACGTGTTTACTGATCTAATTAAAAGATGCTCGTCATATAATAAACTACTTCGGATCATGGCATACGTAAATCGGTTCATTCAAGGGAAAAAGCGGCGTCGAGACGTGAATATTTCGGCACAAGAACTAAAAATATCGTTCGTTAGGCTGGTCCAAATACTTCAAAACCTTGAGTTTGGTTCAGAATACGTCAAGTTAGAGAAATCGGAATGTTTGGCCCCACATCTTCAACGTCTAAATCCCTTCATACACACAAGCGAGCTTGATGGTATGACCTTTCGATTAATTCGTGTTGGAGGGAGGTTGGGTAATGCGCCTATTCGTTATGATGCCAAATTTCCATTATTGCTGTCTCAGAAGTCACAATTTGTTACCCTCTTTCTTCGCAATTTGCATCGGACTCATTATCATGCAGGCGCCAAAGTGATGGTATCACTCTTGAGGCAGCAGATTTGGCTTATCAACGCGCGAGAGGCGTGTACAAGGATTGTCCGTGACTGCGTCCACTGTTTCCGTTATAAGCCCAAGCTACTTGGTCAGATAATGGGCAATTTGCCCGCCGATCGGGTTAGGAAAGCTCGACCCTTTTTGATTTGTGGGGTGGACTTCTGCGGCCCATTTTATGTCTCGCTGAAGTTCCGAGGGAAACCCCCCATTAAGACTTATGTGGCTGTCTTCGTTTGTTTTTCGTCAAAAGCTGTTCATCTTGAGCTCGTTGTCGATCTATCTACTGACAGCTTTTTATCTGTTTTCAAAAGGTTCGTCGGACGGAGAGGTCTTCCGGAGAAGGTTTACAGCGACAACGCCACCAATTTCGTGGGAGCGAGCAAGGTTCTCGAAGAGCTGCACGTAGCGTTTCACCGGAATCAGGATCAACTGACGACGTACGCGGCTCAGAGGGGCGTCGAGTGGTCCTTCATCCCACCGAGGTCACCACACTTCGGCGGACTATGGGAGGCAGCTGTCAAGGCAGCCAAGCATCGCTTGCTGCGAGGTGTCGGCAATGCCAGGCTTACAGCAGACGAGTTGAGCACCCACCTGGTGGAGGTAGAAGCGCTGCTCAATTCCCGTCCGATTGCATCCCCTGGCAACGACCCCAACGATGGAGAGGCTCTCACACCAGGACATTTGCTGATCGGTCAGCCTCTTCTTACGCTGCCGCCAGAATCCGAAACAAACGGAATCAGCAGCAAGGCCAGCTTCGGATATTTGAAGCGGTGGCGAATGCTGTCTGCTCTCAAGCAGCAATTTTGGCAAAGCTGGTCCAAGGATTACCTTGCCAGCCTGCAGCAGCGCAACAAATGGAGCATCGAAGGCCCCGATCTTAAGATTGGGTGCCTTGTTCTCGTCCACGAGGACAATCTGCCGCCGCAACGGTGGCTTACAGGGCGCGTGGTGGCAACAACACTCGGCGAGGACGGCAGAGTGCGTGTTGCCGAAATTCGGACGTCTGGAGGCGTCATCAAGCGCGCAATCCACAAACTGGCGTTGCTGCCAATAAGCAGCACAAACGAGGAAGTTAAAGCGCCGGAGCCCTTCAACGGGGCCGGAATGTTGGATCAGTAGCCTTATTTTGTAATTATTAAAAATAGAAAGACATGAATTTAAATATGAAAAGAATTATCTGAAATGTAAACAAAACATAATGGTCATATTTGCCATTGGGTTTGCGCTCAAGCTTATTCCATAGCTGAGTCGCTTACTCTTTTGCTGATAAGCACTCAAGCTTAACACAGAGCTAAGTCGCTTACTCTTCTACTGATAAGCTTTGCAACTTCGGAACTCTTGTAATTTTTGGCACTGCTCGTGTGAGCAGGCCAGTCGTTCGTTATCGCTTGAAACCGCTGGCTGCGCCAGCGCAATAAATGGATTAAAATCTGACTGCTGCGTTGTTTTTGTTCAATTGGAAATTCCCCAGCTAGGCTGCTTAGCGTGGTCGCATTTTTTTATAATAGTTTTTCCGTGAAAAACCTCACGGATTTTCAAGTGATATATATAAACTTTCCAGGAAGGGTCAGCTTTATACAAATAAATTCAATATTATTAAATTCCTCAACACATACCTCTTCCGACGTGAGGTTGGAGTCCACGGCAATTAAGACTCCACCTCCCCGTTTGGAAAGACGGTCAAGCCTATATGTTGTGTACTTACCGGGAAAAACTTCGGAGCTTAGAATCTCCGGCTTTAACCAGGTTTCTGTAAACACAATAATATGGGATGCAAATGAAAAGCTATCAGAATACAATTTAGATAGCTTGCTACGCAAACCTCTTGCATTTTGATAGGAAAGAAGAAGGTTACTAGTTAGTTTTTTTAAGAAAAAGAAGAGGAAGATGGCACAATGGTCTGGCCACGACTGGGAAGTCTTATTCCCGTGGGCCCTTTCTTTTTTCTTAGCTTCGAACTCCTTTACCACCAAATGTTCCGGCCAGAATTCGACAGAGCTTATGGTAGCAAAGTGCTCGACTGGGACAGTGATCTTGAAAGATGAAATATCTCTAGCATAGGAGATGTTAAAATTTTCCACCTTAACGTTTTCGACTTTTATTTTGTCTTGTATATAAGACTGTAGTTACATCAGAAGATGTTTGATCAGGGAAAATCCGAGAAACAAATATTTGTTTCTTTGGTGGAACCACTGAAAGAGCTTTAGGTGGTGCAGGTTGTGCGTCTGCAGAACCACCTATGCCCGGAAGTCCGGACACAATATTCCCTTGTGGCGGTATGTTAACTAAGTTAGGTGGATTCACCAACTGTGAAACCACGACGGACAAATCGGAATTTTCAGGATCGCCTATTTGCATACACTCCGCTGTGGATTGATCGGGTTCCGAATCTAGATCGATAGAGATCGAGATAAAGAGCGAGAGAGTTAGCGCAGTGCAATGCAGTTGATGTGCATGCAAAAACAACAACAACGATTGGCCCTCCATGGGACGGATAAAGCACAAAAGAAAGACAAAATAGAACGCAACAACAAAAACACAAGAGAAACTAAAAGTTTAAATTGTTAATTTAATGTTATACACAGAATAGAATAAATTCACTCGCGAAGCGAAATGAATATTAAAGTATATTAATTAAAAAGGCGATTTATATGTATTTATTTATTTCCACCGTTGGGTTTACACGATAAACAAGTTAAAATAGGAGCGCAGAAAAAAAACACGGCCGTGTCATCTGCATAGGCAGTTATCTACGAGGCTTTGATTCGGAATTTTTTAAGTAGATCGTTGATCACAAGGTTCCACAGCAGGGGCGATAGCACTCCCCCTTGGGGTGTGCCTCTTTTAGCCTCCTTGCTTACTCTTGTGGTCCCCCATTCTGCGTGTATCCTCCTGCAGCTCAGTAGGTTAAAAAACCAGGAGTCTACCGCTTCATGGATTGCCGTAGCTCTTAGGCTTTGCATTATTGCTGCGGTCGACACATTGTTAAATGCGCCCGAGATGTCTAGGAAAGCGCCTAGCGCATATTCTTTGTAGTGCAGTGCTTTCTCTATCGTGCTTACTAGCGCATGAAGAGCTGTTTCCACTGACTTCCCTTTCGTATAGGCGTGTTGATTTGGTTCCATGTGAGAGTTGATCTTCTCTCTCATGTAGAGGTCCAGAAGTTTTTCAAGTGTTTTGAGCAGGAATGAGGTGAGGCTTATAGGCCTGAAGTCTTTCGGAAGCACATGGCTGCATTTTCCTGCCTTCGGCAGGAACACCACTCGTGCAGTCCTCCATTCTACTGGCACATATCCTTTCGCCAAGCATCCTGTGTATATAGATGTAAGCCACGGAGTGATCTGTTTTTTAACCTTCTGCAGCATGGCTGGAAATATGCCTTCGAGGCCCGGGGATTTATGACAATCGAACGAGTCGATTGCCCACATGATCCGTTCATCGGCCTTGTGTTGTACTGAGGAGTTGGTGTGTTAATGTTGACTTCAGTACAGCCCGGGAAGTGCGCCTCCATGAGCGTGTTTGCCGCTTCCCTGCTGTGTTCCGTCCAGCGTCCGTCTTGCGTTTTTAGTGTGCTTTGTACCATCGGCCTGCCTGCTAACAGTTTCCTCAACCTTGCAGTATCGGAGATCTTTTTCAGGCTCGTGCAGAAGGCTTGCCATGATGCTTTTTTGGCTTTCCGCACTTGTATTTTGAAGTTGCTGAGCCTAATGCCCTATTCCCACAGGCCACCATCCACCATCCAAATCTAGGATGGTCCGTAAGGTTTTGCCGTTCCGAAAACTTCCCGTTTATTTCACCATCCAAAACTAACCGTTCCTAGCCGCACGTTCCTAGCTAGTATTGTAGCTAGTTTTCCCTGAATACCCTAAATATTTGATATTCGCTGTGAAAAAAATCTAACATTCACTACGGAAACGTAATCAAAATTCAAAATTGCCGCCCAAATTCGCCTGCTGTCTTATCAGTTTACAGTGACTCACGTTTATTTCGTTCAAAAGTACACCTGATATTAAAAGATGTCACAAATATTTAAATACACTTTTAAAAAAGGGCTTCTATATAAATTTAGACCAAACTGAAAAAAGAACAAAACTGATTGATTTTTTCTTTTGCTCAGTATATTTTGTTAGTTTTTGGCTTAATATTTTGTTTTTTTTTAATGCTATTTTTATTTGCGATACTCGAAGAGTAAGCAAATACTGTAAATGTTGAAATGTCTGTCTGTCCGTCTGTCCGTCCGTACAAACGTCGAGATCTCGGGAACTATAAGAGCTAGAACCACCAAATTTTGCACACAGACTTGTATTAGCAAAGCGCAGATCAAGTTTGTTTCAAAACCTGACCGCGCCCCTTTTTACGCCCACAAACCGCGAAACTCTGTGGTGTCCACATTTTTAATGCTAGAGAAAAGTGGCCTAATAAAAGTTATTTGTATTGAAAATATCTACTCAAATGTCTAAATTTTATTGCGCCCGAAAGTAGGCTAACCATTTTTTTTGAAGGGGGCGCTAAAAATTGACTGCGCTTGAAAGTAGGCTACACTTTAGCTGTTTTTAAGGAGGGTAATGAGTATCGCAAATCTTATAGTCGGGAAACCCGACTATAGCGTTCTTTCTTGTTCAAAATATATTTTAGGACACTGCTAAAGTAATTGCATTTAAATTTTTGTTATTTCATTTGGCTTATCGGCTATACGGCATTAAGTTTCAGCTGTACGAGGGTACAACATAAGCTGTGAGACACTATTTGGATGGTGGATTGTGGATGTGGCCAGTGGGAATCGGAGTTTCTCATCTTTCGAAAATCCCAACCGTTCCCGTGGGATGTGCTCTGTGGGATTACCTTATTAGCTTGTATTCTTCCCATACAATTCATTCATCTGCTAGTTTTGCTAGCTTGAGGAGTTCTTGTACTTCGTTTCTTTCTTTCTTGAGCTCTGAGGTCCACCAGGGGTCCCGGTGTCTTCTTTTGCAGTGTGATAGCTTGCAGGCTTTTTGAAATACCTGTATGAGGTTGTTATTGAGTGTCCTTAAAGACTTTTCGATATCATCTGTTGATGATATCTTTGGTGGCCTCGATAGGTTTCTCCCAATCGTTTTCTGGAATAGGTCCCAGTTAGTATTCCGGGTGTTTTTTCTGTGTTAAACTCAAAGTTGATTCGAAATTGTAAGTACCTATGATCCGAAATGGAGTGTTTACTTAGGACTCTCCATTGCGTGATAAGGGTGTTTGCATCTGATGCGAGTGTTAGGTCTAAGACATTGGATGAGGTGGGTCCTATATATGTAGGTTCCTCTCCCTCATTTGCTATCTTAAGGTTAGTGTTTAGTATAAAATCTAGCAATGACTCACCTCTATCATTTACATCCTTACTTCCCCATACCGTGTGGTGTGCATTTGCGTCGGTGCCGATTATGAGGGGCTGCTTTTTATGCTCCGTCTCCCTCACCAGCCGCTGTAGTTCTTGGGGGGGCGCTATCAGGACAGGCTCGTCCCTGTTGCCTTCCAGTGCCACTACTGTGTTACGTCTGACTATTAGTGCCCAGTCCAAAAGGACATAGGCCGAAGGAGTAGCTACCTAGGTTCGGCACGAAAGTCCTGGTGCCGGCATAAGCTTCGTCGTATTTGGGGTGGGTTCTTTGGAAGCCACTCACTTCTCAGACAATAAATATAAAAAAATAGTAGAAGCAGTTAGTTAGTACGTTGCTCTGTCTGCACCGCCGCAAGCTTGCCAGCTTGTATTACAATCGCGGTGTTTGGCCGTGTTCCCTCCCCGTATATGCAAAAGCATATCCAATGGATCAGCGCTGGCCTTGCAATCTGATCCCCTATTTTGTCTGTTTCGTTCGTCAAAAGTTATGTCATTATTTTTGACCTACTTCACTCTTCGTTCTCAGCACCCCCGAAAGATGGTCTCTACCAACACATGGTTATTTTACTTTCCCATTTAAATTTTATTGATAAAATATAATTGCTTGGCTAATGCCATGTAGATTGTTAAAATTAACATTATTAACATTATTATGGTGATACAAAAATATAAAAATGGAAATTAAACTAGGGACCCAAAATATAAAGTAAGAATTCAATTTATGAAGTGAATCATTGAAAGTATAAAATGATAATAAAATTGAATAAAAGGAAAAAAAATTAATCATATATATATGGAAAGTTAATAAAATGGTTTGAAATAATTAAAATCGTCAAACTATCATTACAGAAAACTAGAATATGTTTACTAATTTATGTTTATTTAACTATTCGTGGTTTTAAGTAGTCATTGTCAATGCGCATAAATATATATATGTCATTTAATAATGGTAAACTTACCCCTTTTTTTATCCGGCGATGAGATCTCGACGCTTGGATTCCTGGGTTTTGAGTAAAAGAACAACATACAAATATATATACATGCGCCTTTAAAAAGAATTAATTGGGTCACTTAACAAAAAATATGATATAATTCTTATGCACTTATTACGACATTAGTTCCATTCATTTGTGTTTATATGGCTATTGTTTTTGTTGGAGTTTTATCACCGGCTGGTTCACTGCTCCCTTGCGGCGTGTTGCTGGGTATTGTATTTCGTTTTGTTTATGGCTTGCATTTAAATGCATTAATTGTTTTCGTTGGTTATTTCTGCTTGTAGTTATTAATGGTTTTGAGTCAATTGTCAGTCAGACTTGGCTGATTCTTGTAGACCTGGATTTTTGCATAAAATACACGTTCATCAAAATTCTAATTAGATGAAACACTGCGATGACCAGGAGTATGTAACACGCGGCGATTTGAGGGTTGTGGTCCACTATGATAATACATTCTTTAATAGTTTATTTGGTCACTTTTTCGCCCATTTTTATTCTAGTTTGAAAATAGTCACTTGAATTAAATCCCTAGGCTATTGGTTTTGATGTCATTTAAAATATTGTATTAATTCACAAGTTTATTGTTTTGTTTGTTTTACTGACGGTCGGGCCAGTTGGCTGCCAGAGTGACAACTTTGTTTAATTCATGTCCTTGATCACGGCGACTTTGGACCGATCGCTTGTACAGACGGAGAGCTTTCAGTACTAACAGGATAACAAATAGTCCAGCAATAAAACACAGCACGTTATACACTTTGGAAATTTCGTCCTTGTGATCAATAATTTCAACATTGTTCACCACGTTGGCAGTATTATCCGAAGCTTTTGACGTTGTAGAACCCATGATGGAAAAAGGATTTAATGCAACTTTCAAGGATATTTAGTTTGAGTTCTGGGCCATACTGGCAGGATCTTTGATTTCAAAACTGATTGTTTTTGGTTGAATGCCGCGGTGCCGAGTACAGGTCTTTCCGTGAAGAGTTCCAGGTTCTTGACTGTCCCCTGCTCTCAAAATTGGGGTCTTTTATACCAGTGATCGTGCCTAGCTTCGCCTATGGGTCACCGGAATGGAACATCAAGGTGTTCCCACCTAGGTGCATCGGTTCCCCTCTGTATTCTAATTGGCCAAAGTCTTATTTGGGTCATCTTTGTTCGAGTACCGGACAGTTCGATCAACCCGGCAGTATTTCGTTACCCATGAGTGCATGGCCCTATTCGTCTAGTTAAGGCGGTGTCATTTTTTTACCAAGCCAAATTCCGGTGAAATTTGTCATCATAGTTCTTATGGGGCACGGGAATGCATGACTCAAGGTGTGTATATTGTGAAATGCTTCCCTCTTGGTTTTCTCTTATGCCCTGAACTAAGATCTTACGTTGGTCCTAACCGGCGTACGTAACAGGCTCGATGTCGTCGATGCTGGAACAGCATGGAATGACCTCGCAAAAAAAAACTCTACGTAAAGGCGGTTATGTTGTCTTTTTCTCGCCCAACGTGGGCCTCGACCCATACCCTGTGATAACGAGTCTTCAGCTCGCCGGGCATTGATATTTTGAAAGCACTCCATAAGCCAAGAAAACATACCTGTATATATTTAGTTTTGTTCTGTTTTTGTTATTTTGTTTTTATTGATGTAGAAAAAGAAACACATAAAAATTGTTCTTTCTTTTGTTTGTTGTTTTTAGGCTGCTAGTGCTCCATCGTTGCTTACGACCCGGGCGTTCAGTTCATGTTGTTGCAACTTCTACTTAGACAGCCAAAATATCTTTCGCATGGTAAACCCCAATGCTCTTTCCAGCGGTGTTTCCTAGCTCGTAAAGTGCATTGCCTTTCCGTTTGAGTTCTACACAGCGAATTCTGTTCGGGCCTAATTTGGCATTATATCCCTCGGCTCGATTACTTTGTTTAAAATTCTTTCGGTGGACTGCTTGTCCTACCGAGAACTCTACAGCCCTACTACGGGTGTTATAAGCCTTTTCTGCCCTTTCATGAGCATGGTCTAAGCCCTGACTCACTTTCTGCCTGATTAAATCCATTTTATCAGGTAAACTGATTTCTTGGTCAGCAGCTAGCAAGTCATTAAGCTGACGCAGGATGGGATATGCTGTTCCGTGTGTAATCATTCTGGTACCAAACATGGCGTAGTATGGTTCCATGCCAATTGATTCATGCCAACCACTCCTTAGAGTACAGGCAATTCGGCTTAGATTCGTATCCCAGTTCCACTGTTCTTTATCCATCGTTGTTTTCAACATTTGCAGTATTGAGCGATTTACTCGCTCAGCAGAATTGCTGTTTGGGCTATAAAACGCAGTTTTGACGTGTCGAATATCGAATTTTGAAGCAGTTCTGTGAACGCTTGAGATACAAATTGTTTTCCGTTATCAGAATGGATGAACTCGGGAACGCCAAATTGGTGAAAAATTTGGTCTTCGAGGAATCGAATGACTTCCGTAGTTACGGCCCTTCGCATTGGTTGTAGCCACACAAACTTGGTAAAATGATCCAGGCATACAAAGATGACTGTGTTACCATTTCTTGTTCGTGGATATGGGCCCATAAAGTCTATGAATAGCCTCTGTACCGGTCGATTAGTGATCCGTTGATTTCCCATCGGTGGTCGGTTTGTCCTATTGGAGGTCTTGCTGACCTTGCAAATTTCACAATCTTTTACTACCTTTTGGATGTCGATGACCATTGATGGCCAGTAGTAAAACTGTCTCAGTCTTGCAAGAGATTTATGTATGCCTCCATGTCCTGCGGTGGTGGCATGATGTGCCCGCCAAGCTAAATCTGCTCGTAGTTTTGTGGGAACCCAAAGTTTCCATGCCCTTTCTTCTTGGATAGCTTCATTGGTCCTGAAACCCATGCGTTTATAGATGTATCCGTTAGATACCTGAGTATCTAAAATTTTCTCCCCGTTTTCTTCAATCGTCTGGATTATTGATTTATAATCGGGAGATTGAAAGGCGGCGGAACCTAGATCTATTTGCAGCTCCATCGTATTAACTATGTCGGTTCTCATCTCGTCCATGTGGATTCTTGATAGTGCATCCGGCACCACGTTAAGTGATCCCTTGCGGTGCTCTATTTTGAAATCGAATGCCTGTAATTTCAAACTCCATCTTGCTAGTCTCCCGGATAAATCCTTCTGACCCATCAGCCGTTTTAGACTAGCGTGATCAGTTATTACTTTGAAAGGCATCCCTTCTACATACGCCCGAAATTTGCTGATACTAAGAATTGCCGCATTGCATTCCAGTTCCGTAATGCTGTAATTTTTCTGGGCATTATTCAGCTTTGCAGACATATATGCAATTGGATGTTCACCACCTGTGTCGTCAGTTTGGAATAAGACACGCCCCACACCTGTTGTGGACGCGTCGCATTGGATGGTAAATGGCTTTTTGAAATCGGGTGTGATAAGGACGGGGGCAGACACCATGCTGTTTTTAAGCGTTTCGAAAGCTTTAATTGCCTCTTCGTGTAATTT
Source organism: Drosophila oshimai (assembly GCA_018150695.1). NCBI lineage: Eukaryota > Metazoa > Arthropoda > Insecta > Diptera > Drosophilidae > Drosophila > Drosophila oshimai. The sequence continues at coordinate 808,619 of JAECWM010000276.1, forward strand.
GAAGTTCTTTATGCGGACTTTCTTTAAACAGTCATGCAGTGGTGCTGCGATTTGAGCGTAATTTTGAATAAACCGGCGATACCATCCAGTCATTCCCAGAAACCTTCGCATCTGTTTGGCTGGATTTGGCTCTGGAAATTCTTTGATTGATTTTACTTTTGTATCATCGGTTTTGATGCATCCTCCACCTACTACATACCCTAGATATCTGGCTTGGCTGTAGCAAAACTTGCTCTTTTCGACATTAATTGTCAGCTTCGCCTTTTGTAAACAGGTACTGACCTGTGCCAACATTTCTAGGTGTTTTTCAAAGGTAGATGAACATACGAGAAGATCATCTAAATACACAAATACATTTTCCCTCAGTGCTGCTGGTATAACTTTGTCCATAAGTCGGCACATTCTTTGTGCTGCGTTGCACAATCCGAATGGCATAACGGTGTATTGGTATAGTGGCCTGCCTGGGACCGATAAAGCTGTTTTTTCTCGGCTTTTGGCTTCTAAAGGAATTTGCCAAAATGCGTCTTTTAAATCTATGGCAGAAATAAAATACGTATCTTGCAGCCGGCTCAATAATCCTTCTTTGTGTGGTAGTGGATATGCATCTTTAATAGTTCGAGAATTAACCTTGCGTGCATCGAGGCAGAGACGATTCTTTGTCCCCTTTTGCACTAGTGTTACTGGTGAACTCCAGCTACTATTACTTTCCTCAATCACGCCTAATCCTAACATACGATCTAGCTCGTCATACACCAATTTTTGTTTGGCTGGGGATATTGGGTAGTGACGTTGCTTAATCGGTATGTCTTCATCGGTGACGGTAATAATGTGTTCCTCTAGTCCGGTTTTTCCTAATCCTTTTTCGACGCAGGATGGATACGTTTTTATGACCTCTTCTAGCTCCTTAAGTTGTTTAGGAGTGTGTTGATGTGGAGTATAAGCAGTTTCTGGCTTCGGGGTTTCCTCATCTAAGTTGATTTCATGGACAACAGGTTTTGGTTTTATTGAGTCATACCGTTGTCCAAGCAGTGGTAATCCAAATGTGTCCCAGAATTCGATTCCGAAATAAAATGGTTGTGTCAGTCCGGGTACTATCAGAAACTCAAGGTCTTTGACTTCTCCTTCCCATTCCACTGGTAATGTGATCGCTCCGTCAACTTGTGTTTTCCCACCGTTTGCGGTCCGCACGGTTTCTTTTAATTTTTTTATTCTTTTGGTGCGGCCCTGTAAAAATATTTCTGCCCCTTTTCCTAAACAGTTTGCATTTGCTCCAGTATCTAATAGTGCTACTACTTCTTCTCCATCAATTCTTGTTTTGGCAAAGATACGATTATCGTTTTGCATCCGTACGACGGTGTCTACTACTTTTTGTTTGAGCCGTTGTTCATCTGCTCGTCGCTCATATAATTTTTGTATTTTAAAGTGTTCGCGGGGTGTATTAGCTAGTTTTTCTGAGCCTCTAAAAATACGCTCCCTCGCTTGGTCATACTCCTCCTGTCTTTGCTCAAGGTTTTTATGCGAGGAGATTTGTTTTGGTTTAGGGTTTACGTACTCAGGTTTATGTTGGTCTGCTCGGGTTTCCCTTCGTTCCCCGGCAAAAGCGGCATATAACATTATGGAAATTGGAGTCACATAATACTTTACCCGACGAGTGCTGCTGGTAGAAATCTGATCTCTTTCCACATTTGTAACAGGTCAAAGAATGTAGTGGCGCCGTGCAATTTTGGTTTTGGTGTTGCTGTACTTCTTGGCCTGTTCCGTTTCTTCCTTGGCCTAGGTTATTCTGTCCGTTATATTTATCACGCCGTATTTCTGGACGACGATTTCTTTGGAACTCTTCGATCTGTATAGAATCGGGTTCGCTTTCGGAATTTTGCGCAATACCGAAATCTTGTAATTCTTCTATCTCGTTTACCTGCCTTGGCTTCCATCTTCTTTCCTTTAGCCAACGCTCAATGCGTGTGCCTTCGCTCTTAAATTTTTTAAGCGTCTTTATCGGCGATGCTAGGAGGAATGCTCCTATCTGTGCGTTGAGGTTCTCCTTAAGGATGTCAATCAGATTTTCCTCAGGTATCTTTTGCTTCAACTTGAAATGAAGATTGTGCATTGCCGATATATAGTCCTCAAAAGATTCGTTAAATCCTTGACGCCGTTCCATTAGTTCTTTGATGGTCACGTAATCATTTGTTGAGGTTGAAAAAGCTCTAGTCATCTCACATGTGAGTGAAAAGTAGTCAAATTCTGGATCATCGGCTTTATCTTCCATCAGTTGCCAGTACCATTTAGTAGCTGCGCCTGTGAGTAGGCAGTGGAATTCTCGGAATACTTGTCTACGAGATAATCCATAAAGTTCTTGTAAGCGTTCCACTCGAAACAGAAAGCTTTCAACTGTCATTCCTCGTCCGGTACCATCAAACTTGACATTCCATTTGTCAAGGCGAACTCCTCTTGCATTTGGTAATTGTGTTGACAATGCCGCTACTTCATCTGGATGCCACATAGCCGTGCTATTGGCCTCTGGTCTAGTTGCAGGGGAACTTGCTGCATTATTTGTTCCTTGGGCAGTACTCAAGGGTACTGTTGGTGGAACTGTTGGGTTGCTTGAATCTTGGGTATTACGTGGTGTAGCCACCGGTGGTCGGTGTTCGCTTAACGCTATGTGCGGAAGCTGGCTTATTGAAGGGGTTGGCTGATTTGCCCAGAAACTATTTGAAATTCTGTGCGTTGGTGCGGGCGCCTGTTCGACAAGCCCTGATCCTCACTTTCCCCCCGTCAACTCCGCTTTACAAAATTTCAAACAGAAAAAAAAAACCCTTTTAAAAATTTTTTTTTTTTTTAAGGAAAATTTTTAATTTTTTTTTTTTTTTAAAAAAGAAAAAAAAAATTTTTTTTTTTTTTTTTTTTTTGCTTGGTTTTTTGGGGGAGGGGAAAATAAAAACGGTAGAAAAATTTTTTTTTTTCTCCGAAAAGAAAAAAAAACCCCCCCCCCCCCCCCCCCCCCCTGGTTTTATTTATTATTTATTTCCTTCTATTTTTTTTTTTTTTTTTCAGAGTTCGTAACTGGTCAAGTTTACTGTTGAAGCTAAGACTCTGGTCTTCTCCTCGGTTACTTTCTTCTCTTAGACTCTGTCTTACGTTTAAAGTTCTACGTCTGATTGCCGCAGCTTCTTCGAATCGCTTGAGAGCTGCTGATCTGGTCATACGACCTGACGGTGTTAACGAGGGTCTTTTTTTCTTAGCCACTGGCATATTAGGTTTGTTTTATGTTTACAAAAAAAACTTCGTTAAACTCCCAATAATTGTGTAGAAGAAAATTCTAAAGTGCAATTATAGAATCTATGATTGCATGTTTGCAATCTATGATTGTATGTTTTTTTGTGATATTTCACAAAAACCAATTATCTGTGTCTGCCAAATATATATAATTAAAACTTTGAACTATAAGTTTAGGTTTTTAAAAAATTTATTTTTTATTTAAAAACCTTTAACTAGTTACAACGATTTATATTTGAGAACACCGACTTGGGTTGAAGTCTTAAACTGAACTGATTCTTAAATCTAATTATCTTATCGGTCAAGCCTCGGTTTTCGAAAGCTTTCGATCTTCTGAGTGAGTAAGTTTTAATTGAGAGAACTTTCTATTTCGATTGAGTGAGCTTTGATTTTAATTGAGTGAAAGAGAGTTCTTTGTCTTATCTTGTTTATGGCAAAAGTGTGGGAACGTGCCGTGGAATTTATCAGCGGCGCGACAATAAATGTTTAGTCTGGGATTTAACATTAACAAAGGAAATTTCCCAGCGCCGTCTGAGTTTACAGAATGTTTACAATAACTGGACTTCAGGTTTTGTTTCCTGTTGATAGGGGTGACTCAAGAGTAAGATCTAATGTGTGGAAAGGGTGTGTAGGTGTGTAGGCGTATGCATATCGTGTGTGGGTGCATGTGTAGATATGGATATGTCACTCCCCCAACCTTTGAATTTGGCCTGTCCTCAGGGCGATAATTTTGGGTACAATATAATGTTCTCTTGTATGGGTGCATTAATAGTATCATTAACAATTTCTATGGGTACATTTCGTTCATTAACAATTTCTGCATTGTTCGGTGTCTCTGTTTTAGGTTTAACAAATTTAAGAATAACTTTGTTTGGTATATTTTTAAACTTATAAATAAGATACAATATAATGCAAGTGATTGTTATAATGAATGTAATTAATGTTATTATTTGAAATACATCATAATATTTAGTTTGTGTTTTTATTATTTCTTTTGTTTCCATATATGATAATGGTTCAAGCTTTGTTACATTATTATTAACATAAACGGTCTGGTGTAATCTAACATTGTATTTGACAGTATCAGTTCGTCTATTTGAATTGAACAATTAAGAATTTTAATTATGTTATTCCCTTCTATTGATATTTATTTTTTAAATGCAATTCTGGTTTAAAATGGTTTTTGGAAGATTCCATGTAATTAATATGTTTGGTTCGATGTAATTTAATTGAAAACTTTTATGGGTTTTGGTATACTTGCATTCTGTAGTTTCTTGTCTTATAATTCCATTTATGCATTCATCAAATATAACCTTTTCTGTTTTTTTGTCAAAAACTTTGTTTTCAAAAAGGTAATATTTACTGAATAAATTTTCTGTTAAAATGTTATTATTTTTATCTGGATAAGGAATTATTTCAAAGACCGGGACTTTAACTATGTCGTTAGGAATATGGGAAATTAAAAGAATTTCGTTCGTATCTGTTTTAAGCCAAGTAGAAGTTTTTGTTTTCAACAACTTCTCAGAGTTTACGTGATTTAACCCTTCTGTGAGCGGAAGGAACATTTTTGTTCCATTTCGATTTTGCTTGTCAATATCTCGGGTTGTGTAAAAGCTATCGATTTGAAATTTTCTGACAGCTCGTCTTCAACGATTCTAAACAAGTTTGCCGATTTTTAAATAAATCTGTTGGTAATCTTGGATTTTATTAGGGAAAACTTTTTTAACTACGTTGTTGAGCGGAAGACACAAATTTGTGCATCGTGTTTGAACCGCGTATATCTAAAAAACCTTTATTCAGAAAAATTTGAAATTTTACCTGATTATGTATTAACTCAAAATCATTCAATTTAAAATTAAAATTTTTAAATTAAGGCTACACAAAAAAAAAATTTTAAGTTTTACCTTGAAAAAAAAAATTGCAGGTTAGATTAGTTACGTAAAACTCGCAAACAGATCAAACAATTGAAATACGTGGTATACTACGTTATAGGGCTTTCAATAAGCTTTCCAAAATGGTCAAATGTGTCATACCCTTCTTTGGTAAAACTATAAGAAAAACAACCAATATTGTTGAAAAATTACATTTATTTTATACAAAATTGATAAATAATACCACAAACATACTAGAAAACTAGTATTATTTGTATTTCAAAATTATTATTCTTATAAAAAAAAATTGTTTTAATCCCATAATTATTACTATAAATGTCCAAAAAGGGGTATTTGTGGTTTTAGGTACTCTTGCTAATAAAAGTAACGGTCACAAATCACCCAAATCATTTATGACCGCCAGGTGCAGGTGCCGAAAGCTCCTTTTGGAATGACCCAAAAAAGGGTTGATGGTAAAACAAACTACCTGCACACATTTTTTGCACGTTTTTAGACCTTTGAACTACTTTTATAGTGACTTCTTCTAAAGAAAAGCATGACACATTTGACCCTTTTGGAAAGCTTATTAAAAGTCCTATAACGTAGTATACCACGTTTTTCAATTGTTTGATCTGTTGGCGAGTTTTACGTTATTAATCTCACCTGCAATTTTTTTTTCAAGGTAAAACTTAAAAATTTTTTTTTAGTGTAGGCTTAATTAAAAAATTTTAATTTTAAATCGAATGATTTTGAGTTAATACATATTCAGTAAAAATTTCAAATGATTCTGAATAAAGGTTTTTAAGATATACGCGGTTCAAACACGATGCACAAATTTGTGTCTTCCGCTCAACAACGTATAAAAAATCTTCCGCTCACAGAAGGGTTAAATAATCGTGTTTTAATAGTTTTGGGTTAAAAAATGCCAAGTCTTGATAATTGCATTCCTAACTCAATGTCTTCAATATACTCTGTAAAGTGTTGTAAGTTAAACATTAGCACTGCTGCTTGTTGTTCTCTTTCTTCGTCTTCTTTTAATTCATTTATTGTTTTAATTCCTTTATTAATAACATCTATTACCATATTTAAATCGTTATTTTGGACGCTGCTTTCTGCTAAATTATTAATCTTCTGCTCTAACTCATTTTTATCATCTTGATCTAACGTTCCGAATAAATATTTATAAGCTATTCCAATAACATTAATTAGACCTCTCTTGCTCCGTTTGACAATTTTTAAACCATTCATTTCTCGTTGAAGTTTTTCTATTAAATATTGAACCTGAATAATATCTTTTAATTCGTTTGCTTCTTGTAAAAGACTATCAAATGTTTGTTCGGTTTTAGTTAGATTAATGGACAAATAATGGTACTCGTATTTAGTTGGCATGTCTATGAATCCGGTTTTAAATATTAGGTATCCATTCTGAGCTTTGATTGGGTTGATCTCAATATTTTGTCCCATTGTAATTTGAATTAAAGTTGATATTATTAAAAGTAAAATGATGATCGGATTTTTGTTGTCGTTGTGATTATTGGTTTCCTTACGTTGGTCTGGAATTATTATCATATTTACTTTTATTAATTTTCTTTTTTTTTTTAAACTTGGTTTTATAGTGCACAATCTTCCTGCCTCTGTTTGTTTCCTCAAAATGTTTTTCATCGACTTGTATGAGTGTTCCTGTCTTTTTGAAAGGGTTTGTTGTTTTTGCCCTTACCAAAGGTGATTGTTTGTAATCTGTGTCAATTTCATATTCATGACGATTCTCATTAAGTTTGTCTATCTTCCTAATTTTGTTTTCTTGTACATTATAATCAGGTGAACCTGCATACAGAAATATATCAGCTGGTGCTCTACCTGTTGTATTATGTTTGGTTTTATGGTTATAAGTATAAAGAATTAACTCAAACTTTGTGTATCTGTTTTCAATGTCTGATTCACTGCCTATAATTCTTAATTTCTCATTGACTGTTTTATTGAATCTTTCTACGTCTGAAACACCATTTTTACTCGTAGTAACATGAATTTGTACACCTTCTGAATTTAACCAAGCTTGTAATGCTGCACACATAAATGCTGAATCTTTATCTGCCTTGATATTTTGTGGTTTTCCCATTTCATTAAATACCTTCATTATTGCTCTTTTCGCTTCTAGCCAATCTCTACCTTTTACTTCTACAAGTGTAGCAAATTTGGAGTATATATCAATACATGAAAGAAACTGCTGATTGCCAACCATATAAAAATCCATTGTGTATTTATTTGCGATACTGCGAAGAAAGTGGCCAAATTGCAAATATCTGTAAACGATCAAATGTCTGTCTGTCCGAAAATCCGTCCGTCCGTCGTTGTCCGTCTGTCCGTACAAACATCGAGATCTCGGGAACTATAAGAGCTAGAGCCACCAAATTTTGCACACAGACTTCTAGAAACAAAGCGCAGATCAAGTTTGTTTCAAAACTTGACCACGCCCCTTTTACCGCCCACAAACCGCGAAAATCTGTGGCGCCCTCAGTTTTTTATGCAATCGTTACGGTTTAAAAAAAAATATAATAATATGTGCAATTGTCTTACTACACTCCGAACCATTTTGTGCTCTAATAAATAATAAAGAAGTTATAGAACATTTTGCTATGCCTTATACATATGTAGTTAATGTAGCCCCATAGGTGGCGACTCTATATAGTGTTCTTTGTTTTGTTTTTGTAATAGCCCCAAAGGTGGCGACTCTATCGTTTTTTTCCGTTTTGTTTTTTTAAAAAGGGAAAATGAGTATCGCAAATCTTATAGTCGGGAACCCCGACTGTAGCGTTCTTTCTTGTTTTCTCTTATGTTTTGGATTTCTGGAGTGGTTTCAAATGACATTTTTGTGTTCCTATGTTCGGTTTTTGCGATATTACAGATTTCGCATTCATTTATAATGTTTTGAATTAATTTCTGATAATCAGGGAAATAGAATTTTCTTTGAACCAATTAATGGTTTTATCGATTCCGGGGTGGAGAAGTTCTTTATGTTTCTTTAATATTGTTTCTTTAAATTCTGCGTAAGTAAGAATATTTGTTAATTTTTACACTACATTTTGTTAATTTAGTTAATTGATTTGGACTAATTATTTCAAGGTAAGCCTGTTGGAATATTGGGAAATCGGCTTCATTGTGGAAATAAATAGCACTGTTTTTGGTACATAGGTACTCTTTAATTATATCTTTTGCAAAAGTGTTTGTCATTTCTTTGTATGTTATTTGAATTTTAAGTTTGTGAAAATAATGTACTACCTCTGTCTTATCTTCGTTGCCTTTTGCCAATTCGATTTGTCGTGAGTAAAAATTGAAAGGTCTTTCAGAAATTGTAATATGATTTTGATTATCTTCTTGTGCGCTGTGTATGGTTGCGTCTACACTGTTAGCAATTTCTCCTAACATATTTTCCTCTATCCTAGTTCTGGATAATGCGTCAGCTACATAGTTTTCTTTTCCTGGTAAATATTTTATTTGATAATCAAACTTTCAATTTTATTTTCCACCTTTGTAATTTCATATTTGGTTCTTTAATATTGTTTAACCAAACTAAGGGTTTGTGATCGCTCAGTATTTCGAATTGCCTGCCAAAAAGGTATGACCTAAAATATTTTGTTGCCCAGACAATTGCTAAGAGTTCTTTTTCTATTGTCGCATAATTGATTTCGTGTTCGTTTAATGTTCTACTCGCATAACAGATAGGTTTATGGTCTTGCGATAAAACTGCTCCTATTGCTATATTGCTGGCATCGGTCGTTAGGTTTGTTAAAATCGGGATAAATTAATATAGGGTCGGATGTAATTAATATTTTCATTTTCTCGAAGGCCTCTATATAATTTTCCTCTTTAATGTCAATTTTGGCTCCTTTCTTTAGTTTACTAGTCATTGGTTTTACAATATTTGCAAAGTTTGGTATAAATTTTCTATAAAATCCACACAATCCTAAAAATGATTTAATTTCTTTTGGTGATTTTGGAATTGGGAAATTTGTTATGGCACTTATCTTATTTGGATTTGGTTTTATTCCTGCAGTTGTCACTACATGACCTAGGAACTCTGTTTCTTTCTTCAAAAATTCGCATTTATCTAATTGTAACTTCAAATTGGCTTCCCTGAGTTTTTTAAAGACTTTCCTAAGAGACAAAATGTGTTCTTCCAATGAAGTGGAAAAAATTATTATGTCGTCAAGATAGACTAGACAATCTTTATAGATTAAATCTTCTAAAAGATTGTTCATGCATCTTTGGAAAGTTGCAGGTGCATTTTTAAGACCAAATGGCATACGGGTATATTCGTAGTGTCCATGTTTTGTAGAAAATGCAGTTTTTGCAATTGATTTGGGATCCATTTGAATTTGGTGGAATCCTTTTGCTAAATCAATTGTCGTGAAATATTGACAACGGCCAAGTTTGTCTAATATTTCATCCATTCTTGGGATTGGGTATTTATCGTTTACAGTTATCTCATTGAGATTGCGATAATCTACTACCAATCTGTATTTTGCTTTGCCGGATGCGTCACTCTTTTTTGGGACGATCCAAATGGGTGAACAGTAAGGAGATTTAGATTTTCTAATTATTCCCTGTTCAATCATTTCGTTTACTTGTTTATTGACCTCCTCATCAACAGCTTGAGCGTACTTGTAAGGTTTTCTGTATACTGGATCCTCATGTTTTGTTTGTATTGAATGTTTAATAGTACTGGTGAAAGTCAAATTTTCGCTTTCCTTGTACTGAATATCTTTAAAATCAAACAAAACCTTTTTCAAACTTTCCTTTTCTTCATCGTTTAAATGCTCTAATCTAAACTGATTACATTCTGTTAGTTCATTGTTGATGGCATAATTAACGGATTGGTCCTCTGATAGAGGTGGATCAAGGCATTTTAATGCGGTCTTGTCCTCTTCAATCTCTTCATTAATATACCTCATTTTATACTTTCTGCCTCCCAATGTTACTGTTTCTTTATCGTAATCTATTATAGCTTTACTTGCTGCTAGATATTCTCTTCCTAACAAAATGTCATAATTATCTGAAAAATTGTGCAAATAAAATTTCTGTTTGGATGGGCAAATTACTGTTGGTTTAACTGTTACACTGTTATTTAATTTAACCGGTCCATTTATTGTATAAACTTTCAATGTTTCAATTTTTCTTTGTTATCTGTAAAGTTCCTTTTCATTATATTGATAGATGACCCCGTATCTATCATTCCTTTAAAATATTTATTATTAATAACCATTTTTATATAGGGGCATTGTCTTCTGAGTCCGAGGCAGTTTGATGAAAATTTACGTCCATCCTATTTTGTCCGCTCTGGCTTTCCCTTTGTCTTTTAAATGACGCGTTTGGGGCATTATTTGAAGTTGATGGTTCGAAATTCAATGGATTTTGGGCCCTACCTTGAGCTAATGAATTTCTAACTTCTTGATAACTAAGCTGATTATTGGTGTTAGATTGATTTTGATTTGAATGACCCTGAGGAGTTGTCGAATTATTTGAGTTAGAATAATTGTTGTAATGATTATAGTTTCTTGACTGAAAATTGGAATTAGTTCTATTATTATAATTATTTTTATGAAAATTTCCCGAATTCCTACGATAATTATTTTGGGAAAATATTTCATACGGATTTGCATCATAGTATCCCAATTCCATAGAAGCAATCTTTAATTTTTCAATAGTTGTTATATCTTTTTTAGCCAAGGATGTATACAATCTATCAGGGAGTTTTCTATCAATAGAATCCTTAATTGTTTTTTTCAAAAAATTTAAATAGTTAATTTTATCTATTGGGTTGGTTTCTAAAGCTAATTTGTCAAAAATTGTACGTGATTTATCTTCTAGTTCAGTGATGAACTTACTGATGCTTCCTTTGTATTGTGTGTCGTACAGGTTTTTGATTAAGTCTTCGTATGGCCTGTGGTCCTTAAATGCCATAATAAGGGCATCTTTCATCTCCTTCCAGTTGTTGGCTCCGGATCTTGCGACGACATCTTGGGCTGCATCAACCACCAATCTCTCGATGGCTCCAAAAATAACATGTATCTGTCTCACATCCTGGGTCGGGTATAGTTGTTGAAGATACTCTATTCTTGTCACAAAGCGGCTTAGATCTCCTGGGGATCCATTGAAGTACGGCAATTCTTTAATTTGGCCCAACATTTGGTTGAGGTGGGCCTCTGACAATTGTTGTGGAACTGCCATTTTAAATTTTGTTTTTCACAGAATAAATCTGACCGAATTGGATTTTTAGTTTATAATTTTATTCACAATATATCCTTTTTTAAAAAAAAGTAGTTATTGACCGAATTGGATTTTTGTGTTTGGTCTGTGGAAAATGTAGCGATATTTTCTCACGTAGACTCTTTTGCGGATTTCACTATTGAGGATCTTGTATGTTAGGGATTTAACGTTGATCGGGATAAAACTAGTCGTATAGTTTAAATCCTTGTAAGTGATCAATAACCGTAACTTTTAAGCACCTTTTTTTAATGAAATCCTACCGGCTGCGCCAATTAAAACTTTGAACTATAAGTTTAGGTTTTTAAAAAATTTATTTTTTATTTTAAAAACTTTAACTAGTTACAACGATTTATATTTGAGAACACCGACTTGGGTTGAAGTCTTAAACTGAACTGATTCTTAAATCTAATTATCTTATCGGTCAAGCCTCGGTTTTCGAAAGCTTTCGATCTTCTGAGTGAGTAAGTTTTAATTGAGAGAACTTTCTATTTCGATTGAGTGAGCTTTGATTTTAATTGAGTGAAAGAGAGTTCTTTGTCTTATCTTGTTTATGGCAAAAGTGTGGGAACGTGCCGTGGAATTTATCAGCGGCGCGACAATAAATGTTTAGTCTGGGATTTAACATTAACAAAGGAAATTTCCCAGCGCCATCTGAGTTTACAGAATGTTTACAATAACTGGGCTTCAGGTTTTGTTTCCTGTTGATAGGGGTGACTCAAGAGTAAGATCTAATGTGTGGAAAGGATGTGTAGGTGTGTAGGCGTATGCATATCGTGTGTGGGGATGTGTGATATGGATATGTCACTATATATATTTTCAAAAAATGTGCGATAAACGATAATGCAAATCGTATGTAATCTTTTCTCAGCAAAATGTTTAATATTTAAACATCAATAGTGTGTTAATGCTAACACGGCAAATTTATTTGTAAATAAATGAAATATAAATTCCGAGGTGCTGATTTGCTGCGAGCTATTTTTCAGTCAAGAATCGTCCGATTTTTAAGCCCCAAAACAAAAACAAAGTCCCTATACAGTGAACATAATATGTGCCTGGACTTACATGAACCAGTACACACACCTTTTACTGTCTTCTTTCATGTGGAGTGGTATAATTTTTTTTCCAGAAAGGTTCTGTCCGACGCCCCTCCCCCTGTCGTCGGAAATCAGGCAAGAGTCTCCCAGACCGATTCTCTTAAATTGTTTATATTTTATATTATGCGCCTGGACTTACATAAACCAGTAGGTACGCGCTATTTTTATGATCAGCTGAGCTGCTACACCTGCTGATGTTTTCCCCTTCAACAGTAAAGAACTCCGGGTTCCGGTTATATACACCAGTTTCCTATTTCACTGGACACGAGCCTCACAAACGATCATGGTACTGTGCCTAATACGTCGGCAGCATCGGCCAGAGAAATTAAGTCGTCATCCCACACAAGTAATTATGAATGCCGTACAACCGAGACTCACAAGAAGACCTGTCTTAGCCTAGTGCAACCGGCAGCATCAGTTGTACGTATCCGGTCAGTCCCCCTCCCCCCTGTCAGTCCTGGATCGACAAATAAGAATCGGATCCGCTACCCCTGACACCGCCAGGTGGTGCGTCGCTCTTAATCTGCTCTCCCGCTCTTTCTTAACCGAGCCTCACAAACGATCGTGGTACTTGCCTGATACGTCGGCAGCATCAGTTAGAAAGCACGCTAAATAAAATTCTACGTTAATTAAAAAGGTCGTCTGCACGTTTTTAATCAGTTTTTAATATTTTTCAAAAAAGAATAATGATTTTAAAATGTTCCTAAAGTCAAATACCAATTCTAAAAACTACAAATTTTAGACTGAAAGGCCTTTCTAATTCTAAAATTGCCTGTCTTTGAAGTTGGTGACTTTAAAGGCAAATTTAATTCTTTATAAAAAAATCAAACAAATTGGAAGCCGTTATTTTTTACAACTAAAGTCAACTTTATGTTGGTCCTTAAAAAGGATAACTTGGTTTTATGCATTAAGCACTGAGTCTGATACTAAAATAATTTTTTTTCTTTAAAAAGTCTATGAGATATTCTTTTAAGAAAAATAAAATTTTGGCAATAAAGGATCTAAGGATATTGCCATCGTTGGGCGCCATCTGTTACGTCTGACTATTAGTGCCCAGTCCAAAAGGACATAGGCCGAAGGAGTAGCTACCTAGGTTCGGCACGAAAGTCCTGGTGCCGGCATAAGCTTCGTCGTATTTGGGGTGGGTTCTTTGGAAGCCACTCACTTCTCAGACAATAAATATAAAAAAATAGTAGAAGCAGTTAGTTAGTACGTTGCTCTGTCTGCACCGCCGCAAGCTTGCCAGCTTGTATTACAATCGCGGTGTTTGGCCGTGTTCCCTCCCCGTATATGCAAAAGCATATCCAATGGATCAGCGCTGGCCTTGCAATCTGATCCCCTATTTTTGTCTGTTTCGTTCGTCAAAAGTTATGTCATTATTTTTGACCTACTTCACTCTTCGTTCTCAGCACCCCCGAAAGATGGTCTCTACCAACACATGGTTATTTTACTTTCCCATTTAAATTTTATTGATAAAATATAATTGTTTGGCTAATGCCATGTAGATTGTTAAAATTAACATTATTAACATTATTATGGTGATACAAAAATATAAAAATGGAAATTAAACTAGGGACCCAAAATATAAAGTAAGAATTCAATTTATGAAGTGAATCATTGAAAGTATAAAATGATAATAAAATTGAATAAAAGGAAAAAAAATTAATCATATATATATGGAAAGTTAATAAAATGGTTTGAAATAATTAAAATCGTCAAACTATCATTACAGAAAACTAGAATATGTTTACTAATTTATGTTTATTTAACTATTCGTGGTTTTAAGTAGTCATTGTCAATGCGCATAAATATATATATGTCATTTAATAATGGTAAACTTACCCCTTTTTTTATCCGGCGATGAGATCTCGACGCTTGGATTCCTGGGTTTTGAGTAAAAGAACAACATACATATATATATACATGCGCCTTTAAAAAGAATTAATTGGGTCACTTAACAAAAAATATGATATAATTCTTATGCACTTATTACGACATTAGTTCCATTCATTTGTGTTTATATGGCTATTGTTTTTGTTGGAGTTTTGTCACCGGCTGGTTCACTGCTCCCTTGCGGCGTGTTGCTGGGTATTGTATTTCGTTTTGTTTATGGCTTGCATTTAAATGCATTAATTGTTTTCGTTGGTTATTTCTGCTTGTAGTTATTAATGGTTTTGAGTCAATTGTCAGTCAGACTTGGCTGATTCTTGTAGACCTGGATTTTTGCATAAAATACACGTTCATCAAAATTCTAATTAGATGAAACACTGCGATGACCAGGAGTATGTAACACACGCGGCGATTTGAGGGTTGTGGTCCACTATGATAATATATTCTTTAATAGTTTATTTGGTCACTTTTTCGCCCATTTTTAGGCTAGTTTGAAAATAGTCACTTGAATTAAATCCCTAGGCTATTGGTTTTGATGTCATTTAAAATATTGTATTAATTCACAAGTTTATTGTTTTGTTTGTTTTACTGACGGTCGGGCCAGTTGGCTGCCAGAGTGACAACTTTGTTTAATTCATGTCCTTGATCACGGCGACTTTGGACCGATCGCTTGTACAGACGGAAAGCTTTCAGTACTAACAGGATAACAAATAGTCCAGCAATAAAACACAGCACGTTATACACTTTGGAAATTTCGTCCTTGTGATCAATAATTTCAACATTGTTCACCACGTTGGCAGTATTATCCGAAGCTTTTGACGTTGTAGAACCCATGATGGAAAAAGGATTTAATGCAACTTTCAAGGATATTTAGTTTGAGTTCTGGGCCATACTGGCAGGATCTTTGATTTCAAAACTGATTGTTTTTGGTTGAATGCCGCGGTGCCGAGTACAGGTCTTTCCGTGAAGAGTTCCAGGTTCTTGACTGTCCCCTGCTCTCAAAATTGGGGTCTTTTATACCAGTGATCGTGCCTAGCTTCGCCTATGGGTCACCGGAATGGAACATCAAGGTGTTCCCACCTAGATGCATCGGTTCCCCTCTTTATTCTAATTGGCCAAAGTCTTATTTGGGTCATCTTTGTTCGAGTACCGGACAGTATTTCGTTACCCATGAGTGCATGGCCCTATTCGTCTAGTTAAGGCGGTGTCATTTTTCTTTTGACCGACCCAAATTCCGGTGAAATTTGTCATCATAGTTCTTATGGGGCACGGGAATGCATGACTCAAGGTGTGTATATTGTGAAATGCTCCCCTCTTGGTTTTCTCTTATGCCCTGAACTCAGATCTTACGTTGGTCCTAACCGGCGTACGTAACAACTGTTAAATCGTCAGTGCTGTAATTATACATTAAGTAAGCATAGATACCCTTCTGTACCAAAATTGCAGTTCTGGCTCTACTTAGGGGAGAAGTGGGGGTTGTGGGCATGGGGGGGTTGTGGGCACCCCTACGTATCTTTTCACAAAATGAAGATTGACTTCTTTTGGTAATCTCATTCGCAAGCAATTACCTTATGTATGATTTATGCCAAATATCAACGTAAACGAACGCGTTTGCTTTTTGAAATGAACGAATTGGTTTTTTTTTTGTGCTTGGAAAAGGTGGTGAAGTTTTTTTCAAAGATTTTCAATAGTGTATTAATTAAAGTGAATCGATTAAGAAGGTAAGTGTGATGCATTTTTATTTAGTCAAAGTATTATACTAAATGGAACAATATCGATTTGAACCAAAAAATTTATGCAAACACATTTTTTAATTACTTCTTAAAATGTCTGCTAAAGTTGGTTGTGGGCACCAAAATTGGGGGGGTTGTGGGCACCCGTTTTTTCTTGGCAAATTTTTTTATAACCTACAATTTCTTGTAAAATTGTTTTCAAAATTTGTTTGGAACCCTCTAGAACATTCTTGTAGAAATCTTAGGCTCTTGGAAAAGGATCCTCTCCCGCTGAGAGGGATTATCACCAAGATTTGTAATTTTGCGATCGAGCTTTTCATCTGAAATGTGTTGACATGCGGGCCAGTCATTACACATGTCAAATTTGTGTTTCCGACGATAAATAATGCCTATGTAGTCTTTGAAATAAATAAATTGTCGTTATGTTGATATTGGTTGCGGTTTTTTTTCCATATTTTTCCATTTGCAGCATTTTTTCCTAGGGTGCCCACAACCCCCCCCAAAAAAAATTTTAGCTGAAAATTACGGTTTGTATGAGTGTTCCTGTCTTTTTGAAAGGGTTTGTTGTTTTTGCCCTTACCAAAGGTGATTGTTTATAATCTGTGTCAATTTCATATTCATGACGATTCTCATTAAGTTTGTCTATCTTCCTAATTTTGTTTTCTTGTACGTTATAATCAGGTGAACCTGCATACAGAAATATATCAGCTGGTGCTCTACCTGTTGTATTATGTTTGGTTTTATGGTTATAAGTATAAAGAATTAACTCAAACTTTGTGTATCTGTTTTCAATGTCTGATTCACTGCCTATAATTCTTAATTTCTCATTGACTGTTTTATTGAATCTTTCTACGTCTGAAACACCATTTTTACTCGTAGTAACATGAATTTGTACACCTTCTGAATTTAACCAAGCTTGTAATGCTGCACACATAAATGCTGAATCTTTATCTGCCTTGATATTTTGTGGTTTTCCCATTTCATTAAATACCTTCATTATTGCTCTTTTCGCTTCTAACCAATCTCTACCTTTTACTTCTACAAGTGTAGCAAATTTGGAGTATATATCAATACATGAAAGAAACTGCTGATTGCCAACCATATAAAAATCCATTGTGTATTTTTCTCTTATGTTTTGGATTTCTGGAGTGGTTTCAAATGACATTTTTGTGTTCCTATGTTCGGTTTTTGCGATATTACAGATTTCGCATTCATTTATAATGTTTTGAATTAATTTCTGATAATCAGGGAAATAGAATTTTTCTTTGAACCAATTAATGGTTTTATCGATTCCGGGGTGGAGAAGTTCTTTATGTTTCTTTAATATTGTTTCTTTAAATTCTGCGTAAGTAAGAATATTTGTTAATTTTACACTACATTTTGTTAATTTAGTTAAATGATTTGGACTAATTATTTCAAGGTAAGCCTGTTGGAATATTGGGAAATCGGCTTCATTGTGGAAATAAATAGCACTGTTTTTGGTACACAGGTACTCTTTAATTATATCTTTTGCAAAAGTGTTTGTCATTTCTTTGTACGTTATTTGAATTTTAAGTTTGTGAAAATAATGTACTACCTCTGTCTTATCTTCGTTGCCTTTTGCCAATTCGATTTGTCGTGAGTAAAAATTGAAAGGTCTTTCAGAAATTGTAATATGATTTTGATTATCTTCTTGTGCGCTGTGTATGGTTGCGTCTACACTGTTAGCAATTTCTCCTAACATATTTTCCTCTATCCTAGTTCTGGATAATGCGTCAGCTACATAGTTTTCTTTTCCTGGTAAATATTTTATTTGATAATCAATTTCAATTTTATTTTCCACCTTTGTAATTTCATATTTGGTTCTTTAATATTGTTTAACCAAACTAAGGGTTTGTGATCGCTCAGTATTTCGAATTGCCTGCCAAAAAGGTATGACCTAAAATATTTTGTTGCCCAGACAATTGCTAAGAGTTCTATTTCTATTGTCGCATAATTGATTTCGTGTTCGTTTAATGTTCTACTCGCATAACAGATAGGTTTATGGTCTTGCGATAAAACTGCTCCTATTGCTATATTGATGGCATCGGTCGTTAGTGAAAAGGTTTGTTAAAATCGGGATAAATTAATATAGGGTCGGATGTAATTAATATTTTCATTTTCTCGAAGGCCTCTATATAATTTTCCTCTTTAATGTCAATTTTTGCTCCTTTCTTTAGTTTACTAGTCATTGGTTTTACAATATTTGCAAAGTTTGGTATAAATTTTCTATAAAATAAACACAATCCTAAAAATGATTTAATTTCTTTTGGTGATTTTGGAATTGGGAAATTTGTTATGGCACTTATCTTATTTGGATTTGGTTTTATTCCTGCAGTTGTCACTACATGACCTAGGAACTCTGTTTCTTTCTTCAAAAATTCGCATTTATCTAATTGTAACTTCAAATTGGCTTCCCTGAGTTTTTTAAAGACTTTCCTAAGAGACAAAATGTGTTCTTCCAATAAAGTGGAAAAAATTATTATGTCGTCAAGATAGACTAGACAATCTTTATAGATTAAATCTTCTAAAAGATTGTTCATGCATCTTTGGAAAGTTGCAGGTGCATTTTTAAGACCAAATGGCATACGGGTATATTCGTAGTGTCCATGTTTTGTGGAAAATGCAGTTTTTGCAATTGATTTGGGATCCATTTGAATTTGGTGGAATCCTTTTGCTAAAACAATTGTCGTGAAATATTGACAACGGCCAAGTTTGTCTAATATTTCATCCATTCTTGGGATTGGGTATTTATCGTTTACAGTTATCTCATTGAGATTGCGATAATCTACTACGTCACTCTTTTTTGGAACGATCCAAATGGGTGAACAGTAAGGAGATTTAGATTTTCTAATTATTCCCTGTTCAATCATTTCGTTTAATTGTTTATTGACCTCCTCATCAACAGCTTGAGCGTACTTGTAAGGTTTTCTGTATACTGGATCCTCATGTTTTGTTTGTATTGAATGTTTAATTGTACTGGTGAAAGTCAAATTTTCACTTTCCTTGTACTGAATATCTTTAAAATCAAACAAAACCTTTTTCAAAATTTCCTTTTCTTCATCATTTAAATGCTCTAATCTAAACTGATTACATTCTGTTAGTTCATTGTTGATGGCATAATTAACGGATTGGTCCTCTGATAGAGGTGGATCAAGGCATTTAAATGCGGTCTTGTCCTCTTCAATCTCTTCATTAATATACCTCATTTTATACTTTCTGCCTCCCAATGTTACTGTTTCTTTATCATAATCTATTATAGCTTTACTTGCTGTTAGATATTCTCTTCCTAACAAAATGTCATAATTATCTGAAAAATTGTGCAAATAAAATTTCTGTTTGGATGGGCAAATTACTGTTGGTTTAACTGTTACACTGTTATTTAATTTAACCGGTCCATTTATTGTATAAACTTTTAATGTTTCAATTTGTTCTTGGTTATCTGTAAAGTTCCTTTTCATTATATTGATAGATGACCCCGTATCTATCATTCCTTTAAAGTATTTATTATTAATAACCAATTTTATATAGGGGCATTGTCTTCTGAGGCAGTTTGATGAAAATTTACGTCCATCCTATTTTGTCCGCTCTGGCTTTCCCTTTGTCTTTTAAATGACGCGTTTGGGGCCCTACCTTGAGCTAATGAATTTCTAACTTCTTGATAACTAAGCTGATTATTGGTGTTAGATTGACTTTGATTTGAATGACCCTGAGGAGTTGTCGAATTATTTGAGTTAGAATAATTGTTATAATGATTATAGTTTCTTGACTGAAAATTGGAATTAGTTCTATTATTATAATTATTTTTATGAAAATTTCCCGAATTCCTACGATAATTATTTTGAGAAAATATTTCATACGGATTTGCATCATAGTATCCCAATTCCATAGAAACAATCTTTAATTTTTCAATAGTTGTTATATCTTTTTTAGCCAAGGATGTATACAATCTATCAGGGAGTTTTCTATCAATAGAATCCTTAATTGTTTTTTTCAAAAAATTTAAATAGTTAATTTTATCTATTGGGTTGGTTTCTAAAGCTAATTTGTCAAAAATTGTACGTGATTTATCTTCTAGTTCAGTGATGAACTTACTGATACTTCCTTTGTATTGTGTGTCGTACAGGTTTTTGATTAAGTCTTCGTAAGGCCTGTGGTCCTTAAATGCCATAATAAGGGCATCTTTCATCTCCTTCCAGTTGTTGGCTCCGGATCTTGCGACGACATATTGGGCTGCATCAACCACCAATCTCTCGATGGCTCCAAAAATAACATGTATCTGTCTCACATCCTGGGTCGGGTATAGTTGTTGAAGACACTCTATTCTTGTCACAAAGCGGCTTAGATCTCCTGGGGATCCATTGAAGTACGGCAATTCTTTAATTTGGCCCAACATTTGGTTGAGGTGGGCCTCTGACAATTGTTGTGGAACTGCCATTTTAAATTTTGTTTTTCACAGAATAAATCTGACCGAATTGGATTTTTAGTTTATTATTTTATTCACAATATATCCTTTTTTAAAAAAGGTAGTTATTGACCGAATTGGATTTTTGGATGTCTTATGACCACTCGTAGGTTTTACGTCACGTAGATTCTTTTGCGGATCTTTTATTAAGTGCACTTTATTCAATTCGCTGATCAGGATAACTAGTTGTTTAGTATATCCTTTATTGATCAGTACCGTATTTTAAAAGGACTTTTTATTTAAAGATCCTACCGACTGCGCCAATTAAAACTTTGAACTATAAGTTTAGGTTTTTAAAAAATTTATTTTTTATTTTAAAAACTTTAACTAGTTACAACGATTTATATTTGAGAACACCGACTTGGGTTGAAGTCTTAAACTGAACTGATTCTTAACCCTTCTGTGAGCGGAAGGAACATTTTTGTTCCATTTCGATTTTGCTTGTAAATATCTCGGGTTGTGTGAGAGCTATCGATCTGAAATTTTTGACAGCTCGTCTTCAACGATTCTAAACAAGTTTGCCGATTTTTAAATAAATCTGTTGGTAATCTTGGATTTTATTAGGGAAAACTTTTTTTAACTACGTTGTTGAGCGGAAGACACAAATTTGTGCATCGTGTTAAAACCGCGTATATCTTAAAAACTTTATTCAGAAAAATTTGAAATTTTTACTGAATATTTATTAACTCAAAATCATTAAATTAAAAATTTAAATTTTTAAATTAATCCTACACTAAAAAAAATTTTTAAGTTTTACCTTGAAAAAAAAAATTGCAGGTTAGATTAATTACGTAAAACTCGCAAACTGATCAAACAATTGAAAAACGTGATATACTACGTTATAGGGCTTTCAATAAGCTTTCCAAAATGGTCAAATGTGTCATACCCTTCTTTGGTGAAACTATAAGAAAAGCAACCAATAGTGTTGAAAAATTGCATTTATTTTATACAAAATTGATAAATAATACCAGAAACATACTAGAAAACTAGTATTATTTGTATTTCAAAATTATTATTCTTATAAAAAAATTGTTTTAATCCCATAATTAAAACTAAAAATGTCCAAAAAGGGGTATTTGTGGTTTTAGGTACTCTTGCTAATAAAAGTAACGGTCAAAAATCACCCAAATCATTTATGACCGCCAGGTGCAGGTGCCGACAGCTCCCTTGGGAATGACCCAAAAAAGGGTTGATAGTAAAACAAACTACCTGCACACATTTTTTGCACGTTTTTAGACCTTTGAACTACTTTTATAGTGACTTCTTCTAAAGAAAGGTATGACACATTTGACATTTTTAGAAAGCTTATTAAAAGTCCTATAACATAGTATACCACGTTTTTCAATTTTATGATCTGTTTGCGAGTTTTACGTAATTAATCTCACCTGCAATTTTTTTTTCCAAGGTAAAACTTAAAAATTTTTTTTAGTGTAGGCTTAATTTAAAAATTTAAATTTTAAATTGAATGATTTTGAGTTAATACATATTCAATAAAAATTTCAAATTTTTCTGAATAAAGGTTTTTAAGATATACGCGGTTCAAACACGATGCACAAATTTGTGTCTTCCGCTCAACAACGTATAAAAAATCTTCCGCTCACAGAAGGGTTAAATCTAATTATCTTATCGGTCAAGCCTCGGTTTTCGAAAGCTTTCGATCTTCTGAGAGAGTGAAAATTTAGTGAACTAAATTGAGTGAACTTTCTATTTCGATTGAGTGAGCTTTAGTTTTAATTGAGTGAAAGAGAGTTCTTTGTCTTATCTTTGTAACGATCTTGCCGGGGTAACTCAGCCTCGTCCAGGATCCGCTGCAACAAATTTATATTTGTCGGCGCTGCGCCAAATAAGAACACCAGGGGTTGTAGGTTTTTAGCAATATAAATTGATATATTATACCGCTTCCGGGTCTTTCACCTTCTTTTCACACCACACCTAACTTAACCGGGGCACAATACGCCCTCTCTCTAACAATATTTACAAGCCCGACTCGCCGGCCACGCCGGCTAGGTGATCACGCCGCGCTTACGCTCTGCTAAACACTCTGGGCTACACGCCCTCGGAACTCCTGCTAAGCTACGCTCCGCCAGATACTCCGGGCTACACGCACACAGATTCTCCGGTTAAGCTCACGCTCCGCTAGATTTACCCTTTGGGCTACACGCCCTCGGAACTCCTGCTAAGCTACGCTCCGCCAGATACTCCGGGCTACACGCACACAGATTCTCCGGTTAAGCTCACGCTCCGCTAGATTTACCCTTTGGGCTACACGCCCTCGGAACTCCTGCTAAGCTACGCTCCGCCAGATACTCCGGGCTACACGCACACAGATTCTCCGGTTAAGCTCACGCTCCGCTAGATTTACCCTTTGGGCTACACGCCCTCGAAACTCCTGCTAAGCTACGCTCCGCCAGATACTCCGGGCTACACGCACACAGATACTCTGGTTAAGCTCACGCTCCGCTAGATTTATCCTTTGGGCTACACGCCCTCGAAACTCTTGCTAAGCTACGCTCCGCCAGATACTCCGGGCTACACGCACACAGATACTCTGGTTAAGCTCACGCTCCGCTCGATATACACTCCGGGCTACACGCACTCGGAAACTACCTCTACCTAACGCGCTGGCTATTCACCGTCGCACATAGGGAAAATTTCAACATTTAGGGCGACAAAATTATTTTGTTGTTTATTATGGTAGTAAACCCGATATAATATGCATATTTGATACTTTAATTATTCTGACTCAAGATTTGCAAGCGTATTGGTTCATAGAAAGTAAGACACCAATATCTCGAAAACTAGAGCCAATCTTAACAAACGGATTTCAGATTTGAGTTCAGGGCACCAATTTACTTTAAGAACTGTTACCATCTTTACTTTTTTCATCGCGAAAGAAGCTTTTTGCCTAATATTATATAACAGAAATAGTACTTTACTTACTTGCTCACACAACTTTTGCACCTGATTTTCTCGCAAATTGGGGCAAGTTGGACCTCAATTTTTTTTTGACAGTTAGCTGGTTTAATTATTAATCGATTGTCATAGAAATAAAAGCTTGGACGAACTTGGAAAGGTATTATTTTCACTAATGAAGTAGAAAAAATAAAGGAAAATTTGGGTGTATCTTTGACGGCCTTTAGCTGGTCGAAATGTAGACATTGAAGGTAGTTTTCTTAAAATACTATAAAACAAAAGCCTGTATTTTCAAAATCCATCACTTTTATTATTTTTTTTAACTTAAAAGACCAAATAACACCACTTTAAATAGTTGTATTTTTAAATTTGTCTATATCGATTACTCGTAGATCAAGTTTCGGCTGGCTCGCAGAGACGCACGGGCGCACTTTTAAAAAATTAAATTAGTACCTTTTGTTCGTTCGGGTGTCTATTATTTTTTGCAGTGATTAGTTTCCTCATTGGTCAACTTTAAAAAAATGACTTTTGTCGCCCTAAATGTTGAAATTTTCCCTATGTGCGTCGCCTGGGCACTTAAATAACTTAGTGTAAGTAGGCTGTACGCCTGCTAAGAATGGACTGGGTTTTCTCTGATCAAAGGGAATCCTCCCGACTGACTTACTGTGCTTGTGCTGCTAAGAACTGCTCTGTCCTGTGTTCTGCTGTAGTGATCCTTGGCTCGTTTCCCAAGAATTCACTGTTCCTCGCGCTTAACACTGTTTCTGACACTTGTTCCTGTAACTCGCACTTGACACTGACACCCCGATCACTTCTCACTCCACTATCCACGTAACAGCCCCGACTCAAGTTCTACCCCGCCCTTTTATACCCCCTTAACATTGCTGCTTACCCTCTTCAGCAGCCCTCTCTACATTCAGCAAAACCTCTCTCCCGCCAAAACGTCCGCGTCCTGCTGCGCTCTAATCTGTCCGCCTACAGCGGCTCTGTTTACATTCAGCCGCCCGCTCTCTCGCTCACTGCCTGCTTACACTTACACTCCCACTCTTTGTTAAATCTCTTATACTTATAACTGCTGACTGCCCGCTTACCCTTACTCTCACACTCTCTGTTTAATCTCCTATACTGTGTTTTGTAAGGGATCTTAGCGATTCCTTACACTCCCCCCCTTCTTCGGTAAAAAAAAATAATAAAAAAAAAATTCCCCAACTCTTCCCTAACATTTCGGCCGTCCCCCCATTCAAATTTCGTCAGTTTCCCGCTTAACGTTCCCACTGGTTCGATTGTAAACTCGGCGATCTTGAACTGGTTCCTTTGGAACCAGCTGATCGCGCGGTCCACCACCAGCATATTTTCCCACCACCAGCATTGTTTACGTTTTTCCAATTTTTTTACACAAACAAGATATTTGTTTTAATTTTGAAAAAAAAACCCAAAAATGCCGGCTATGGCAAGTTCTCCCCCCCCAGGTAAGTTACACCCCCCCGCCCCTGCTTCCTCTTCCTAGTCTGTCCCTACCAAAACCCGTCCAGTCCATTCTACTTCATTTATTTACAATTTGCACTTATTCTATCTTATTCTAACATTTTTATTTTTGTTTCCTTCTGGATCCGCGGCTACATCTTCTCCTGCCGGAACACCCGAGCATCGCCTTCCCGTCCGAGCCTAATGCGGAAACGGCCCTCTGGCAGGTTCAGGACGATGGATTTTCGTTGCCCTGAGCCGTGAGCGTCCTGCCGCCTTCTCAGGGACTGCCTCACCTCCGCCGGCCAGTTCCGCCTGTCCACCTTCTTCCACGGTCGCTCGCAGCCTGTCCTCCGGGTCCCGGCCTGCCGTCGCTCCTGCCGCTCCGCCTCCTCGACCTGCTGAGCCCACGACCCTTCCACGGGCCGGCGTTCATGGGCCTCTGGGCCTGCTGGCCTCCGCCGCTGGTGTAGCCTCGGGTCCGTGGGTCGCGGTCCAGGTTGCTGCTGATGTGGCTGCTGCTGAGGTTGCTGCTGCTGAGGTTGCTGCTGCTGTGGATGCTGCTGCTGTGGCTGCTGCTGAGTAGGCTGTTGCTGCTGTGGTTGCTGCGGCTGTTGTAAAGCACCTTTTTGATTTTGTTGTTGTTGTTGCAGGTGCTGTTGATGGTGCTGCTGCGGCGGGTGTTGCGGCTGTGGCTGCGACTGATCCTGCGGCTGTTGGTGCTGTTGCTGATCCTGCGGCGGATGTTGTTGCTGTGGTTGCGGCTGGTGTTGCTGAGTCTGCTGTTTTTGCTGCTGCGGCGGGTGTTGTGGCTGTGGTTGCGGCTGCGGGGCCTGCCAGTCCAGATCCAGCTGCGACATCCACGCATCCACCTCATCCGCCACCATCGATAACCCGCTCACACTGCCCAGGTCGTCGTCCACTAGCATCCGCAGGTCCTCCTCCACCGTATCAGCTTCCTTGGCCTTCTTTGCTGCTGCTGCTTCGGCCGCTGCTGCCTCTGCTGCCGCTTTGGCCGCTGCTGCCTCTGCTGCCGCTTTGGCCGCTGCCCATGCTTTTGCCGCTGCCTCCGCTGCCGCCGCCCTTTCGGCTGCCCGCCTGGCGGCCGTCCTTTCGGCCTCGGGGTCTGGAATCTCCTCCAGCAGCCATCCGGAGGCATCGCCGGGCACGATCACCTTCTCCTTCCAGGTGATCGTGTACACCATGGTGTGCCGCCAGAACCCATCCCGGTACTTTCTGGTCTGGCGGGACTCGACGTGGCGTCTATCGTCCTCCGACTCCTCCTCCGACTCCTCGTCACTTATGACAACCACTTCCTCCTCCATCGGCACTTCAGTTGCCGCCGGCCGTGGTGGAGTTGGTGGCCTGGGCCGCCGCTTATACAGCGGCACCTCCTCGCCGCTGTCTGCCGCCTGTTTGGCCTCCGGCTCTGTCATGTCGGCACTTGGCTGGCTGGGCTTCTCGCCCTTGCCAGCCTTGGGCTTCTCGCCCCGCCGCGACCGTCTGGGCCTCTCGCCCCTGGCAGGCTTTTCGCCTGCCACTCCGGGCTCCACGCCCTTTTCAGGCTTTCCGCCTTTCCTGTCGGGCTTCGCGCCCCTTGCAGGCTGCTCGCCTCTTCTACCGGGCTTTACGCCCCTGGCAGGCTTCCCGCCTGCCACTCCGGGTTCAACACCCCCGGCAGGCTGCTCGCCTGCCGCTCTGGGTTCATCACCCCCGGCTGGCTGCTCGCCGGCCGTTCTGGGCTGCTCGCCCCTTACCTCTGTCTGGCTCTGGCTGTTCGTGGTAGCGTTCATGTTGATATCTGAAGTCTAAGTGAGTTGAGCTTATTACTCACTCTTTCCTTTACCCTCACTCTCGGCTGCCCTAAATCGCTGTGCTATTTTCTAACGGGTCCTCACCGAACTTTTCGAACCTATTATCTTCCCTCTCTTTCCCACTTGCAGTGTCACCTATTGCAGTTCTCTCTTATCCGCTTGTTATGCTTATGTTTACCCTTAACCCATTGTTTTGATTTGGAAAAATTTGGTATTGTTTTTGGCGATCTTTATGGTGTTATTATTTTTAATTTTAACTGGCTTTTGCAGACTTGTGGTCGATGCGATTTATAATATAAATATTTTGTTTTGGTTGGTTTTTTTTATTTTATATTTATTGTTATTTATTATATTTTAATTATATTATATTTATATTATATTTCCAATTTATTTGTTTTTACTTTATATTTATTATTATTTACTATATTAAATATATATCATATTTTATAATTTTCTTGATTTTACTTTTCATTATTTTTGTTGTTTACCCTCCTCTGTCCCGGCTGCCGATCCGTATCCTCGGAATTATTCACATTTTCTTGTGCTTTTGCTTCTCCTTCTGGTTTCAGGGCACTTATGTGGGCTCGCCTCTCTTGTCCAGTTTTAATGTCCTTTAATCTGACAATAACTGGAGACACAAAATCCATGATTCGAATGGACCTCCAAATCTTGGCGCCAGTTTAGCAGCAAACCTTCTTTGGTTGGACAGGTGGTGTTCCTTGGCCCACACGACTTCACCTACTGCTGGCGTCCAGTGTCTTCTTCTCAAATTATAATACCTGGCTTGGTTCTGCGCCGCGGTTTCCATATTCCTTCGCACTATTTCGAAGACTTCTTTCAAGTTCTTTGCTTGTTCTGTTGGATCCTGCAAATATCTCCTGCTGTGTTCCAGATTCGTTGTTTT
This sequence comes from Drosophila oshimai, assembly GCA_018150695.1. NCBI lineage: Eukaryota > Metazoa > Arthropoda > Insecta > Diptera > Drosophilidae > Drosophila > Drosophila oshimai. The sequence goes on from JAECWM010000276.1 coordinate 836,322, forward strand.
GTATATGTATGGGGTTTGTTCTGTTCTGTTCTATTTCTGTTCTGTAAAGCGGCGGGAACTCAAGCCGTATATCTTTGTGAGTTTCGTATTCCGGCAAATTCACTGGAGCAGTGTGTTTTTCTTTTTCACCACTGCCTATCATTGACTTGGCTGGTGACGGCCTAGCGTGCAACTCTGCCAATTCTTTGAACCTAAGCCTCTGCACTGGGTCTACGAGTTGTTCTCGTGCCCATGTAACGAACCCCCTCCGCAACTCGTCTACATTTCCTGTCAATGTTAGACCAAAATCCTGGCTATACTCCAGTAATTCTTCCCGTTTTAAGTGGTAAATCCAGCTGGTACTTGCCATGGTGGATATTTTTTTATGGGGAAATTAATATTATATACAAAACTCAGGTGGTTCTTATAGGCACAGCTACCTGTATCGGGCGCCAGTTGTAACGATCTTGCCGGGGTAACTCAGCCTCGTCCAGGATCCGCTGCAACAAATTTATATTTGTCGGCGCTGCGCCAAATAAGAACACCAGGGGTTGTAGGTTTTTAGCAATATAAATTGATATATTATACCGCTTCCGGGTCTTTTCACCTTCTTTTCACACCACACCTAACTTAACCGGGGCACAATACGCCCTCTCTCTAACAATATTTACAAGCCCGACTCGCCGGCCACGCCGGCTAGGTGATCACGCCGCGCTTACGCTCTGCTAAACACTCTGGGCTACACGCCCTCGGAAAACTCCTGCTAAGCTACGCTCCGCCAGATACTCCGGGCTACACGCACACAGATTCTCCGGTTAAGCTCACGCTCCGCTAGATTTACCCTTTGGGCTACACGCCCTCGGAAACTCCTGCTAAGCTACGCTCCGCCAGATACTCCGGGCTACACGCACACAGATTCTCCGGTTAAGCTCACGCTCCGCTAGATTTACCCTTTGGGCTACACGCCCTCGGAACTCCTGCTAAGCTACGCTCCGCCAGATACTCCGGGCTACACGCACACAGATTCTCCGGTTAAGCTCACGCTCCGCTAGATTTACCCTTTGGGCTACACGCCCTCGAAACTCCTGCTAAGCTACGCTCCGCCAGATACTCCGGGCTACACGCACACAGATACTCTGGTTAAGCTCACGCTCCGCTAGATTTATCCTTTGGGCTACACGCCCTTGAAACTCTTGCTAAGCTACGCTCCGCCAGATACTCCGGGCTACACGCACACAGATACTCTGGTTAAGCTCACGCTCCGCTCGATATACACTCCGGGCTACACGCACTCGGAAACTACCTCTACCTAACGCGCTGGCTATTCACCGTCGCCTGGGCACTTAAATAACTTAGTGTAAGTAGGCTGTACGCCTGCTAAGAATGGACTGGGTTTTCTCTGATCAAAGGGAATCCTCCCGACTGACTTACTGTGCTTGTGCTGCTAAGAACTGCTCTGTCCTGTGTTCTGCTGTAGTGATCCTTGGCTCGTTTCCCAAGAATTCACTGTTCCTCGCGCTTAACACTGTTTCTGACACTTGTTCCTGTAACTCGCACTTGACACTGACACCCCGATCACTTCTCACTCCACTATCCACGTAACAGCCCCGACTCAAGTTCTACCCCGCCCTTTTATACCCCCTTAACATTGCTGCCTACTCCTCTTCAGCAGCCCTCTCTACATTCAGCAAAACCTCTCTCCCGCCAAAACGTCCGCGTCCTGCTGCGCTCTAATCTGTCCGCCTACAGTGGCTCTGTTTACATTCAGCAGCCCGCTCTCTCGCTCACCACTCTTTGTTTAGCCCATCCCGCTCCGTGCTGACTGCCTGCTTACACTTACACTCCCACTCTTTGTTAAATCTCTTATACTTATAACTGCTGACTGACTCTCACACTCTCTGTTTAATCTCCTATACTGTGTTTTGTAAGGGATCTTAGCGATTCCTTACATCTTGTTTATGGCAAAAGTGTGGGAACGTGCCGTGGAATTTATCAGCGGCGCGACAATAAATGTTTAGTCTGGGATTTAACATTAACAAAGGAAATTTCCCAGCGCCGTCTGAGTTTACAGAATGTTTACAAAAACTGGACTTCAGGTTTTGTTTCCTGTTGATAGGGGTGACTCAAGAGTAAGATCTAATGTGTGGAAAGGGTGTGTAGGTGTGTAGGCGTATGCATATCGTGTGTGGGTGCATGTGTAGATATGGATATGTCACTATATATATTTTCAAAAATGTGCGATAAACGATAATGCAAATCGTATGTAATCTTTTCTCAGCAAAATGTTTAATATTTAAACATCAATAGTGTGTTAATGCTAACACGGCAAATTTATTTGTAAATAAATGAAATATAAATTCCGAGGTGCTGATTTGCTGCGAGCTATTTTTCAGTCAAGAATCGTCCGATTTTTAAGCCCCAAAACAAAAACAAAGTCCCTATACAGTGAACATAATATGTGCCTGGACTTACATGAACCAGTACACACACCTTTTACTGTCTTCTTTCATGTGGAGTGGTATAATTTTTTTTCCAGAAAGGTTCTGTCCGACGCCCCCTCCCCCCTGTCGTCGGAAATCAGGCAAGAGTCTCCCAGACCGATTCTCTTAAATTGTTTATATTTTATATTATGCGCCTGGACTTACATAAACCAGTAGGTACGCGCTATTTTTATGATCAGCTGAGCTGCTACACCTGCTGATGTTTTCCCCTTCAACGGTAAAGAACTCCGGGTTCCGGTTATATACACCAGTTTCCTATTTCACTGGACACGAGCCTCACAAACGATCATGGTACTGTGCCTAATACGTCGGCAGCATCGGCCAGAGAAATTAAGTCGTCATCCCACCCAAGTAATTATGAATGCCGTACAACCGAGCCTCACAAGAAGACCTGTCTTAGCCTAGTGCAACCGGCAGCATCAGTTGTACGTATCCGGTCAGTCCCCCTCCCCCTGTCAGTCCTGGATCGACAAATAAGAATCGGATCCGCTACCCCTGACACCGCCAGGTGGTGCGTCGCTCTTAATCTGCTCTCCCGCTCTTTCTTAACCGAGCCTCACAAACGATCGTGGTACTTGCCTGATACGTCGGCAGCATCAGTTAGAAAGCACGCTAAATAAAATTCTACGTTAATTAAAAAAGGTCGTCTGCACGTTTTTAATCAGTTTTTAATATTTTTCAAAAAAAGAATAATGATTTTAAAATGTTCCTAAAGTCAAATACCAATTCTAAAAACTACAAATTTTAGACTGAAAGGCCTTTCTAATTCTAAAATTGCCTGTCTTTGAAGTTGGTGACTTTAAAGGCAAATTTAATTCTTTATAAAAAAAATCAAACAAATTGGAAGCCGTTATTTTTTTACAACTAAAGTCAACTTTATGTTGGTCCTTAAAAAGGATAACTTGGTTTTATGCATTAAGCACTGAGTCTGATACTAAAATAATTTTTTTTCTTTAAAAAGTCTATGAGATATTCTTTTAAGAAAAATAAAATTTTGGCAATAAAGGATCTAAGGATATTGCCATCGTTGGGCGCCATCTGTTACGTCTGACTATTAGTGCCCAGTCCAAAAGGACATAGGCCGAAGGAGTAGCTACCTAGGTTCGGCACGAAAGTCCTGGTGCCGGCATAAGCTTCGTCGTATTTGGGGTGGGTTCTTTGGAAGCCACTCACTTCTCAGACAATAAATATAAAAAAATAGTAGAAGCAGTTAGTTAGTACGTTGCTCTGTCTGCACCGCCGCAAGCTTGCCAGCTTGTATTACAATCGCGGTGTTTGGCCGTGTTCCCTCCCCGTATATGCAAAAGCATATCCAATGGATCAGCGCTGGCCTTGCAATCTGATCCCCTATTTTGTCTGTTTCGTTCGTCAAAAGTTATGTCATTATTTTTGACCTACTTCACTCTTCGTTCTCAGCACCCCCGAAAGATGGTCTCTACCAACACATGGTTATTTTACTTTCCCATTTAAATTTTATTGATAAAATATAATTGTTTGGCTAATGCCATGTAGATTGTTAAAATTAACATTATTAACATTATTATGGTGATACAAAAATATAAAAATGGAAATTAAACTAGGGACCCAAAATATAAAGTAAGAATTCAATTTATGAAGTGAATCATTGAAAGTATAAAATGATAATAAAATTGAATAAAAGGAAAAAAAAATTAATCTATATATATGGAAAGTTAATAAAATGGTTTGAAATAATTAAAATCGTCAAACTATCATTACAGAAAACTAGAATATGTTTACTAATTTATGTTTATTTAACTATTCGTGGTTTTAAGTAGTCATTGTCAATGCGCATAAATATATATATGTCATTTAATAATGGTAAACTTACCCCTTTTTTTATCCGGCGATGAGATCTCGACGCTTGGATTCCTGGGTTTTGAGTAAAAGAACAACATACATATATATATACATGCGCCTTTAAAAAGAATTAATTGGGTCACTTAACAAAAAATATGATATAATTCTTATGCACTTATTACGACATTAGTTCCATTCATTTGTGTTTATATGGCTATTGTTTTTGTTGGAGTTTTGTCACCGGCTGGTTCACTGCTCCCTTGCGGCGTGTTGCTGGGTATTGTATTTCGTTTTGTTTATGGCTTGCATTTAAATGCATTAATTGTTTTCGTTGGTTATTTCTGCTTGTAGTTATTAATGGTTTTGAGTCAATTGTCAGTCAGACTTGGCTGATTCTTGTAGACCTGGATTTTTGCATAAAATACACGTTCATCAAAATTCTAATTAGATGAAACACTGCGATGACCAGGAGTATGTAACACACGCGGCGATTTGAGGGTTGTGGTCCACTATGATAATATATTCTTTAATAGTTTATTTGGTCACTTTTTCGCCCACTTTTAGGCTAGTTTGAAAATAGTCACTTGAATTAAATCCCTAGGCTATTGGTTTTGATGTCATTTAAAATATTGTATTCATTCACAAGTTTATTGTTTTGTTTGTTTTACTGACGGTCGGGCCAGTTGGCTGCCAGAGTGACAACTTTGTTTAATTCATGTCCTTGATCACGGCGACTTTGGACCGATCGCTTGTACAGACGGAGAGCTTTCAGTACTAACAGGATAACAAATAGTCCAGCAATAAAACACAGCACGTTATACACTTTGGAAATTTCGTCCTTGTGATCAATAATTTCAACATTGTTCACCACGTTGGCAGTATTATCCGAAGCTTTTGACGTTGTAGAACCCATGATGGAAAAAAGGATTTAATGCAACTTTCAAGGATATTTAGTTTGAGTTCTGGGCCATACTGGCAGGATCTTTGATTTCAAAACTGATTGTTTTTGGTTGAATGCCGCGGTGCCGAGTACAGGTCTTTCCGTGAAGAGTTCCAGGTTCTTGACTGTCCCCTGCTCTCAAAATTTGGGTCTTTTATACCAGTGATCGTGCCTAGCTTCGCCTATGGGTCACCGGAATGGAACATCAAGGTGTTCCCACCTAGATGCATCGGTTCCCCTCTTTATTCTAATTGGCCAAAGTCTTATTTGGGTCATCTTTGTTCGAGTACCGGACAGTATTTCGTTACCCATGAGTGCATGGCCCTATTCGTCTAGTTAAGGCGGTGTCATTTTTCTTTTGGCCGAGCCAAATTCCGGTGAAATTTGTCATCATAGTTCTTATGGGGCACGGGAATGCATGACTCAAGGTGTGTATATTGTGAAATGCTCCCCTCTTGGTTTTCTCTTATGCCCTGAACTCAGATCTTACGTTGGTCCTAACCGGCGTACGTAACAACTGTTAAATCGTCAGTGCTGTAATTATACATTAAGTAAGCATAGATACCCTTCTGTACCAAAATTGCAGTTCTGGCTCTACTTAGGGGAGAAGTGGGGGTTGTGGGCATGGGGGGGTTGTGGGCACCCCTACGTATCTTTTCACAAAATGAAGATTGACTTCTTTTGGTAATATCATTCGCAAGCAATTACCTTATGTATGATTTATGCCAAATATCAACGTAAACGAACGCGTTTGCTTTTTGAAATGAACGAATTGGTTTTTTTTGTGCTTGGAAAAGGTGGTGAAGTTTTTTTCAAAGATTTTCAATAGTGTATTAATTAAAGTGAATCGATTAAGAAGGTAAGTGTGATGCATTTTTATTTAGTCAAAGTATTATACTAAATGGAACAATATCGATTTGAACCAAAAAATTTATGCAAACACATTTTTTAATTACTTCTTAAAATGTCTGCTAAAGTTGGTTGTGGGCACCAAAATTGGGGGGTTGTGGGCACCCGTTTTTTCTTGGCAAATTTTTTTATAACCTACAATTTCTTGTAAAATTGTTTTCAAAATTTGTTTGGAACCCTCTAGAACATTCTTGTAGAAATCTTAGGCTCTTGGAAAAGGATCCTCTCCCGCTGAGAGGGATTATCACCAAGATTTGTAATTTTGCGATCGAGCTTTTCATCTGAAATGTGTTGACATGCGGGCCAGTCATTACACATGTCAAATTTGTGTTTCCGACGATGAATAATGCCTATGTAGTCTTTGAAATAAATAAATTGTCGTTATGTTGATATTGGTTGCGGTTTTTTTTCCATATTTTTCCATTTGCAGCATTTTTTCCTAGGGTGCCCACAACCCCCCCCCAAAAAAATTTTAGCTGAAAATTACGGTTTTACAAAAGTCCATATGAAATTTTTTCGCATGACGAAATCAAGTATGTTTCTTCATAATTAGTTAGTTTAGGTCTCTAGCTTTACACAGATACCCATATGTCCAAATAATATGCACTAGTTCGGTAATTATAAGCCAAAAACAAAACTATGCCCACAACCCCCACTTCTCCCCTACTGTTGTCGGGTAGAAGATAGTGTAGTTTGGTGACCTTAGCGCCGAGACCTTGTTCCCCGACGCGATCCAAGGCTCTTGAACTAAGGCCACATCGACAGGCCCTTCCTCTAGGGATAGCAGGAGCTCTGCCGAGGCCAACTTGCTTTTATGCAGGTTGATCTGCAGGACCATCAACTGCATTGCTGCTGTCGTCCTTCTCCTGGGACGGGAGGAGTACAAGCGTCCTGTCACCGTCCCCTTCGTCTTCTGCCAGTTCTAGGCTGCTAGCGGCTTCCGTGACCTCGACTATGCCCAGGTCCTTCTCAACCTCCCCTGCAGACAGCGTGTTTTGGTTGTCGTCTTCGGGGTGGCGCTTCTTGAGGCGCAGGTACACGCACCCCACGCCCCAAGCCATCTTCCCGAACCTGGGGTACAAAATGTCCTCCGACTCCTTGTTGATCTGGATTACCATGTGTTGCCCCTTGCTCTCCGGTTTGCCTACGTTTAAAAGTTAGTTCAGAAAGCGCTAGAAAGACGACCAGAACTTGCTGCTGAGTTTTTATTTTATTTACTTTTTTGTAGTTTTTAACCTACTTCTATTTTTGTGTTGTTCATATCTTCTATGCTTTTAACTTTATAAGGTCCTTAATATTTATTTTTAAATGTATGTGCTGTTTCGTTTTTAAGCATAACTTAGTTTCCTGTTTCTAGTTCTATGTCGTTTAAATTTTTGTCGTATTATAACTTTCTTTTTATTTGCGATACTCGAAGAGTAAGCAAATACTGTAAACGATCAAATGTCTGTCTGTCCGTCCGTCCGTCCGTCCGTCCGCACAAGCATCGAGATCAAATTTTGCACACAGACTTCTACGAGCAAGGCGCAGATCAAGTTTGTTTCAAACCCTGACCACGCCCCTTTTACGCCCACAAGCCGGAAAAAAAACTCTGTGGTGTCCACATTTTTAATGCTAGAGAAAAGTGGTCCTTATAAATGTTGTTTGTATTGAAAATATCTACCCAAATATCTAAAAATTTTTAAAATCTGGCCATTTTCAAGAAATTGTGCATAAAAGTGCGTAAAAAATTTTTATTGCGCTCAAAAGTAGGCTAAACTTTTTTTTGAAATGGGCGCTAAAAATTGACTGCGTCCGAACGTAGGCTACACTTCTTTAAGAGGGCTAGTAAGCTGTTTTTAAAGAGGGCAATGAGTATCGCAAATCTTATAGTCGGGAAACCCGACTATAGCGTTCTTTCTTGTTTTTTTTTTATCTTTAACAAGCTTTATTTATCTAAACAAATTTCTTTCGCATAACCTTCTATGTTATATAGAGGGGCAACTATTGTAAGGTTATTGAATGTTTTAAATTGCCTTGGTAACTTTCAGTATTTGTGCCCCAAATGTCCTAATAATCTTTTTATGAACGTACATGCTCATTGAATGTTCGATGACTTTTAAATACTTTTTTTAAAGTTTGCTATGAACATTGAATGTTCGATGACTTCTTAATACTTTTCCTAAAGTTTGGTGGTAATAAGCCGTTGATTGTATATTGCTTATTTTTTGATAAACTTGCATAGGTAATTTATAAATGAGGTTTTGTTTTCAGTATTCAACATCTCAACCCGATTCGAAGGTCAAGTGTGCAGTTATCCCTGATCCGGCTCAGCATTCTTGCTTGTTAGTATCCGAGTGGCCCCATCAGGGTCTGCATGTCGATTATATTGTCCTTGAAATCCTTCTGGAATCCTTGCTTTTTTTGCTTTAGCTGCTTAGCTACTTTTCAAAGTGTTCCTTGGGAAGGAAAAACATTTGAAAGCTGTGAAGAACCTCGGCACATGTTTTTCAAAGGCGGTTATCTTCGTCTGCCTTGATATCACGCTTTTCGCGTTTGCATCGTTGACTTTCAGGGCTATTATTGTTCTAGTCGCGTAGTTTGCCTCTATTTCAGCCGGCTTTTGGGCTAGTTCTGGGTCGTTTACTGCCTGGTCGACTAGCGATTTCCTCACACTGTCCACACTGTGACACACTGTAACTGTATGGCTAGCTTGTCAGCCACTTCTTTAAAGTCCTCCCTTTTGAGGTTATAAACCCATCCTTTATTTATTGTAATTATTGTATACTTTGATCAGGACAATCACGTTTGGGCGGTCTCGACGGTCTGCTGGCAACGGAATTGTGCGGCTAGCTCAGTATTTGTAGGTTCGTCACATCAAAAAGAAACAGAATTCTTTGGTACTATGTTTGACTGTTTATCAATAATTTCAAAAAAGTTTAATTCGCTGCTGCGCAGACGCTCTTTCTTGGGGTCGTCCTGACGGCTGGTCCTTCGGCGAATCCTCTGGCGGCTCGCGGCTCCTTGATCCTCGATACTCAATACTCGATCCTTGATCCTCGAGCCTAGTTCCTCACGGACTGGTGTAGGCAGCCCGTGTCCCGTTATTCAGTTATTCCACGCCACTGGGTCCAAGGGAATAACGGAATAACGGGACACCGGCTGCCTATACAAGACGGAGGCGCACTAAAAGGAGGGACAGTCGAGTGCGAGATTCATAGCGAGTGCGTTTACGCGAACCAGTCCGTGAGGAACAAGGCTCGGGGATCTAAGATCGAGTATTGTGTATCGAGGATCAAGGATCAATGATCAATGATCAATGATCAATGATCAACGATCGAGAATCGAGAACCAAGGGCTCTGTGTGTGAAAGTGTCGTTTAACCTGGCGTTTGACCTGGCGTTTGACCTGGCGTTCAACCTGGCGTTTGAAGCTCGTAATTATCATCATAGTATGCGGTGACTTTAGTTTTACCATACTTTGTTATAGTTTTGTTCATTTGGGGCCAACAAAAAAAGGTATTAATTTTTAGCAAGGTACGCGTAATCCCTCTATAGCCTCCCTCTATTGGATCGTCATGATATTTCGACAGTATTGCTTCTCTGTTTTTGACTTTGGTTAAGTTAGTCTATTTGTGTCACCTTCGTTAAAAGCGCTTCTTTGAACAAATTTACCAATGTCTGCGCAAATTTTTTGAGTAGTGTAAATCTGGGCCAACCGATATACAGCCACAATGTAACTTTTTTAGCGATAAAAGTGTTAAATGGTGATCGGTGTTCGCAGGCGCGGATCCAGGGGGTGGTTTTGGGGGTTCAAACCTCCCCCCCGAAATTTATTTTCTGCATATAAAAACTAGTAAATTGTGCACAAATATTTTCAAAACCCCTCCCCCCAAAATATTTTTCTGGATCCGCGCCTTAGTGTGCGTGTCGGATAACATGTTAGTTAACTCCTTAATTCTTAAAAAAAACGTGGAAGACTGTTATATGTTTATGTTAAATGGATGGTTTGAAGCAGTTTGTGGGAGTCAAGCTATTTTCCAGACTGGCAACTCTATGCTCTCATCCATCGCATCCATTTCACAACCCTGCGCTAAGCGAGGATCCGATCCTGGCAAATTTCAATACTTTTTCGGTATTCTTGTATTTTGTTCCCCCCATGGATTTTTACAAACTACGTCCACACTGGCCTGATCAGCATCATTTCCGCTTGCTTTGGTATCTTTTCTGGATTCAACTGCCGAGTACGGTTCGTTCGCTCCCTAAAAACCGGGAAAATAAATCCGTGTGCATCATTCAACCACGCTGTCCCTTTCCGAGAAGAGTTTGCTGTTTAGCATAGTTAATATTGTGCCCGATATTGTGTGTTTGGCGTCCCACTTGTGTTTTATAAGCTAAAATAAAAGTTTGGAACACGTGGAGACCATTTTCTTCGCCCAGCCCAGGCTTTGGCACGCCTCGTGGCCAAAATAACTCTGAATCTAGCCAGTGAAATCACCCCGAGCAATCAAATTGCTGCTCCATAGTTCGAAATCCCGGAATTTTCTATAAGTAGAAAAGGTCGAACCCACGTGTCTAGTAGGATCGACTAATTTAAGTGTTTTGTGCTAGGATTCTCGCGGTCAAAGCGGATCTTGTACTTCCCGTTGCCGACAGCAAGACGCCGTTCGCCGTTGAACTGGAAATTTCGCATCTTCTTGTTCTGCCTGCGATTGCGAGTGCAAATTCTACGAACTAAGCCCGGAACAGAACGCTTGTTATGTCTGACTATTAGTGCCCAGTCCGAAAGGACATAGACCGAAGGAGTAACGACCTAGGTTCGGCACGAAAGTCCTGGTGCCGGCATAAGCTTCGTCGTATTTGGGGTGGGTTCTTTGGAAGCCACTCACTTCTCAGACAATAACTAGAAAAATTAAGTCGTGCCTAGGAAAAATAGTAGAAGCAGTTAGTTAGTACGTCGTTCTGTCCGCACCGCCGCAAGCTTGCCAGCTTGATTGTATTACAATCGCGGTGTTTGGCCGTGTTCCCTCCCCGTATATGCAAAAGCATATCCAATGGATCAGCGCTGGCCTTGCAATCTGATCCCCTATTTTGTCTGTTTCGTTCGTCAAAAGTTATGTCATTATTCTTGACCTACTTCACTCTTCGTTCTCAGCACCCCAAAAATGGTCTCTACCAACACATGGTTACTTTAGTTTTCCATTCAAATTTTATTGATAAAATATAGTTGTTTGGCTAATGCCATGGAGGTTGTTAACATTAACATATAAAACTTTGATTTAAAATATGACAAAAATTAAAAGAGATTAAACATATTTGTTTTAGCGGAAGGTTTCGAGTTTTCACCTAGAAGGTGCACACGTCGGAAAAACTGCTGACTATTTACAACTAAGAATGTTGCTCGGTGGCTTTTTGTATAAAAAAAAACATACAAAGCTGATACCCTTCCGCTTTCTTTAGAAAAGAAAATTAAGATTATTACAAAAATATAAAAATGGAAATTAAACTAGGGATACAAAATATAAAGTAAGAATTTAATTTATGAAGTTAATCATTAAAAGTATAAAAAGATAATTAAATTGAATAAAAGAAAAGAACTTAATCATATATATATTTTAAAAATTTAATTAATGATTTGAAATAATTAAAATCGTCTAACTAACATTACAGAAAAACTAGAATATGTTCACTAATTTGTGTTTATTTGATAGTTAGTGTTTTCTTGTAGTTCTTTGAAATAGTTATTGTCAGTGCGCATAAATATATATATAGGTCATTTAGTAATGGCAAACTTACCCCTTTTTTATCCGGCGATGAGATCGACGCTTGGATTCCTGGGTTTTGAGTAAAAGAACAACATACATATAGTGACATATCCATATCTACACATGCACCCACACACGATATGCATACGCCTACACACCTACACATCCTCTCCACACATTAGATCTTACTCTTGAGTCACCCCTATCAACAGGAAACAAAACCTGAAGCCCAGTTATTGTAAACAGTCTGTAAACTCAGATGGCGCTGGGAAATTTCCTTTGTTAATGTTAAATCCCAGACTAAACATTTATTGTCGCGCCGCTGATAAATTCCACGGCACGTTCCCACACTTGTGCCATAAACAAGATAAGACAAAGAACTCTCTTTCACTCAATTAAAATCAAAGCTCACTCAATCGAAATAGAAAGTTCTCTCAATTAAAACTTAATCACTCAGAAGATCGAAAGCTTTCGGAAACCGAGGCTTGACCGATAAGATAATTAGATTTAAGAATCAGTTCAGTTTAAGACTTCAACCCAAGTCGGTGTTCTCAAATTATAAATCGTTGTAACTAGTTAAAGTTTTTAAAATAAAAAATAAATTTTTTAAAAACCTAAACTTATAGTTCAAAGTTTCAATTGGCGCAGCCGGTAGGATTTTTAAGATTACGGGTATTGATCACTTACAAGGATTAAAACTATACGACTAGTTTTATCCCGATCAACGTTAAATCCCTAACATACAAGATCCGCAATAGTGAAATCCGCAAAAGAGTCTACGTGAGAAAATATCGCTAAATTTTCCACAGACCAAACACAAAAATCCAATTCGGTCAATAACTACCTTTTTTTAAAAAAGGATATATTGTGAATAAAATAGTAAACTAAAAATCCAATTCGGTCAGATTTATTCTGTGAAAAACAAAATTTAAAATGGCAGTTCCACAACAATTGTCAGAGGCCCACCTCAACCAAATGTTGAGCCAAATTAAAGAATTGCCGTACTTCAATGGATCCCCAGGAGATCTAAGCCGCTTTGTGACAAGAATAGAGTATCTTCAACAACTATACCCGACTCAGGACAGATACATGTTATTTTTGGAGCCATCAAGAGATTGGTGGTAGATGCAGCCCAAGATGTCGTCGCAAGATCCGGAGCCAACAACTGGAAGGAGATGAAAGATGCCCTTATTATGGCATTTAAGGACCACAGGCCATACGAAGACTTAATCAAAAACCTGTACGACACACAACACAAAGGAAGCATCAGTAAGTTCATCACTGAACTAGAAGATAAATCACGTACAATTTTTGACAAATTAGCTTTAGAAACCAACCCAATAGATAAAATTAACTATTTAAATTTTTTGAAAAAAACAATTAAGGATTCTATTAATAGAAAACTCCCTGATAGATTGTATACATCCTTGGCTAAAAAAGGTATAACAACTATTGAAAAATTAAAGATTGGTTCTATGGAATTGGGATACTATGATGCAAATCCGTATGAAATATTTTCTCAAAATAATTATCGTAGGAATTCGGGAAATTTTCATAAAAATAATTATAATAATAGAACTAATTCCAATTTTCAGTCAAGAAACTATAATCTTTATAACAATTATTCTAACTCAAATAATTCGACAACTCCTCAGGGTCGTTCAAATCAAAGTCAATCTAACACCAATAATCAGCTTAGTTATCAAGAAGTTAGAAATTCATTAGCTCAAGGTAGGGCCCAAAATCCATTGAATTTCGAACCATCAACTTCAAATAATGCCCCAAACGCGTCATTTAAAAGACAAAGGGAAAGCCAGAGCGGACAAAATAGGATGGACGTAAATTTTCATCAAACTGCCTCGGACTCAGAAGACAATGCCCTTATATAAAAATGGTTATTAATAATAAATACTTTAAAGGAATGATTGATACGGGGTCATCTATCAATATAATGAAAAGGAACTTTACAGATAACAAAGAAAAAATTGAAACATTAAAAGTTTATACAGTAAATGGACCGGTTAAATTAAATAACAGTGTAACAGTTAAACCAACAGTAATTTGCCCATCCAAACAGAAATTTTATTTGCACAATTTTTCAGATAATTATGATATTTTGTTAGGAAGAGATTATCTAGTAGCAAGTAAAGCTATAATAGATTACGATAAAGAAACTGTAACATTGGGAGGCAGAAAGTATAAAATGAGGTATATTAATGAAGAGATTGAAGAGGACAAGACCGCATTAAAATGCCTTGATCCACCTCTATCAGAGGACCAATCTGTTAATTATGCCATCAAAAATGAACTAACAGAATGTAATCAGTTTAGATTGGAGCATTTAAACGATGAAGAAAAGGAAAGTTTGAAAAAGGTTTTGTTTGATTTTAAAGATATTCAGTACAAGGAAAGCGAACATTTGACTTTCACCAGTACTATTAAATATTCAATACAAACAAAACATGAGGATCCAGTATACAGAAAACCTTACAAGTACCATCAAGCTGTTGATGAGGAGGTCAATAAACAAGTAAACGAAATGATTGAACAGGGAATAATTAGAAAATCTAAATCTCCTTACTGTTCACCCATTTGGATCGTCCCAAAAAAGAGTGACGCATCCGGCAAAGAAAAATACAGATTGGTAGTAGATTATCGCAATCTCAATGAGATAACTGTAAACGATAAATACCCAATCCCAAGAATGGATGAAATATTAGACGAACTTGGCCGTTGTCAATATTTCACGACGATTGATTTAGCAAAAGGATTCCACCAAATTCAAATGGATCCCAAATCAATTGCAAAAACTGCATTTTCTACAAAACATGGACACTACGAATATACCCGTATGCCATTTGGTCTTAAAAATTCACCTGCAACTTTCCAAATTTCCATGAACAATCTTTTAGAAGATTTAATCTATAAAGATTGTCTAGTCTATCTTGACGACATAATAATTTTTTCCACTTCATTGGAAGAACACATTTTGTCTCTTAGGAAAGTCTTTAAAAAACTCAGGGAAGCCAATTTGAAGTTACAATTAGATAAATGCGAATTTTTGAAGAAAGAAACAGAGTTCCTAGGTCATGTAGTGACAACTGCAGGAATAAAACCAAATCCAAATAAGATAAGTGCCATAACAAATTTCCCAATTCCAAAATCACCAAAAGAAATTAAATCATTTTTAGGATTGTGTTTATTTTATAGAAAATTTATACCAAACTTTGCAAATATTGTAAAACCAATGACTAGTAAACTAAAGAAAGGAGCCAAAATTGACATTAAAGAGGAAAATTATATAGAGGCCTTCGAGAAAATGAAAATATTAATTACATCCGACCCTATATTAATTTATCCCGATTTTAACAAACCTTTTTCACTAACGACCGATGCCAGCAATATAGCAATAGGAGCAGTTTTATCGCAAGACCATAAACCTATCTGTTATGCGAGTAGAACATTAAACGAACACGAAATCAATTATGCGACAATAGAAAAAGAACTCTTAGCAATGGTCTGGGCAACAAAATATTTTAGGTCATACCTTTTTGGCAGGCAATTCGAAATACTGAGCGATCACAAACCCTTAGTTTGGTTAAACAATATTAAAGAACCAAATATTAAATTACAAAGGTGGAAAATAAAATTAAGTGAGTTTGATTATCAAATAAAATATTTACCAGGAAAAGAAAACTATGTAGCTGACGCACTATCCAGAACTAGGATAGAGGAAAATATGTTAGGAGAAATTGCTAACAGTGTAGACGCAACCATACACAGCGCACAAGAAAATAATCAAAATCATATTACAATTTCTGAAAGACCTTTCAATTTTTACTCACGACAAATCGAATTGGCAAAAGGCAACGAAGATAAGACAGAGGTAGTACATTATTTTCACAAACTTAAAATTCAAATAACGTACAAAGAAATGACAAACACTTTTGCAAAAGATATAATTAAAGAGTACCTGTGCTATTTATTTCCACAATGAAGCCGATTTCCCAATATTCCAACAGGCTTACCTTGAAATAATAAGTCCAAATCAATTGACGAAATTAACAAAATGTAGTATAAAATTAACAGATATTCTTACTTACGCAGAATTTAAAAAACAATATTAAAGAAACATAAAGAACTTCTCCACCCCGGAATCGATAAAACCATTAATTGGTTTAAAGAAAAATTCTATTTCCCTGATTATCAGAAATTAATTCAAAACATTATAAATGAATGCGAAATCTGTAATATTGCAAAAACCGAACATAGGAACACAAAAATGTCATTTGAAACCACTCCAGAAATCCAAATCATTAGAGAAAAATACACAATGGATTTTTATATGGTTGGCAATCAGCAGTTTCTTTCATGTATTGATATATACTCCAAATTTGCTACACTTGTAGAAGTAAAAGGTAGAGATTGGTTAGAAGCGAAAAGAGCAATAATGAAGGTATTTAATGAAATGGGAAAACCACAAAATATCAAGGCAGATAAAGATTCAGCATTTATGTGTGCAGCATTACAGGCTTGGTTAAATTCAGAAGGTGTACAAATTCATGTTACTACGAGTAAAAATGGTGTTTCAGACGTAGAAAGATTCCATAAAACAGTCAATGAGAAATTAAGAATTATAGGCAGTGAATCAGACATTGAAAACAGATACACGAAGTTTGAGTTAATCCTTTATACTTATAACCATAAAACCAAACATAATACCACAGGTAGAGCACCAGCTGATATATTTTTGTATGCAGGTTCACCTGATTATAATGTACAAGAAAACAAAATTAGGAAGATAGACAAACTTAATGAGAATCGTCATGAATATGAAATTGACACAGATTATAAACAATCACCTTTGGTAAGGGCAAAAACAACAAACCCTTTCAAAAAGACAGGAACACTCATACAAGTCGATGAAAAACATTTTGAGGAAACAAACAGAGGCAGGAAGATTGTGCACTATAAAACCAAGTTTAAAAAGAAAAAGAAAACTAATAAAAGTAAATATGATAATAATTCCAGACCAACGTAAGGAAACCAATAATCACAACGACAAAAAAATCCGATCATCATTTTACTTTTAATAATATCAACTTTAATTCAAATTACAATGGGACAAAATATTGAGATCAACCCAATCAAAGCTCAGAATGGATACCTAATATTTAAAACCGGATTCATAGACATGCCAACTAAATACGAGTACCATTATTTGTCCATTAATCTAACTAAAACCGAACAAACATTTGATAGTCTTTCACAAGAAGCAAACGAACTAAAAGATATTATTCAGGTTCAATATTTAATAGAAAAACTTCAACGAGAAATGAATGGTTTAAAAATTGTCAAACGGAGCAAGAGAGGTCTAGTTAATGTTATTGGAACAGCTTATAAATATTTATTCGGAACGTTAGATCAAGATGATTAAAATGAATTAGAGCAGAAGATTAATAATTTAGCAGAAAACAGCGTCCAAAATAACGATTTAAATATGGTAATAGATGTTATTAATTAAGGAATTAAAACAATAAATGAATTAAAAGAAGACGAAGAAAGAGAACAACAGGCAGCAGTGCTAATGTTTAACTTACAACACTTTACAGAGTATATTGAAGACATTGAGTTAGGAATGCAATTATCAAGACTTGGCATTTTTAACCCAAAACTATTAAAACACGATTATTTAAATCACGTAAACTCTGAGAAGTTGTTGAAAACAAAAACTTCTACTTGGCTTAAAACAGATACGAACGAAATTCTTTTAATTTCCCATATTCCTAACGACATAGTTAAAGTCCCGGTCATTGAAATAATTCCTTATCCAGATAAAAATAATAACATTTTAACAGAAAATTTATTCAGTAAATATTACCTTTTTGAAAACAAAGTTTTTGACAAAGAAACAGAAAAGGTTATATTTGATGAATGCATAAATGGAATTATAAGACAAGAAACTACAGAATGCAAGTATACCAAAACCCATAAAAGTATTCAATTAAATTACATCGAACCAAACATATTAATTACATGGAATCTTCCAAAAACCATTTTAAACCATAATTGCATTAAAAAAGAAATATCAATAGAAGGGAATAACATAATTAAAATTCCTAATGGTTCAATACAAATAGACGAATTTATACTGTCAAATACAATGTTAGATTACACACAGACCGTTTATGTTAATAATAATGTAACAAAGCTTGAACCATTATCATATATGGAAACAAAAGAAATAATAAAAACACACACTAAATATTATGATGTATTTCAAATAATAACATTAATTACATTCATTATAACAATAACTAGCATTATATTGTATCTTATTTATAAATTTAAAAATATACCAAACAAAGTAATTGTTAAATTTATTAAACCTAAAACAGAGACACCGAACAATGCAGAAATTGTTAATGAACGAAATGTACCCATAGAAATTGTTAATGATACTGTTAATGCACCCATACAAGAGAACATTATATTGTACCCAAAATTATCGCCCTGAGGACAGGCCAAATTCAAAGGTTGGGGGAGTGACATATCCATATCTACACATGCACCCACACACGATATGCATACGTCTACACACCTACACATCCTATCCACACATTAGATCTTACTCTTGAGTCACCCCTATCAACAGGAAACAAAACCTGAAGCCCAGTTATTGTAAACAGTCTGTAAACTCAGATGGCGCTGGGAAATTTCCTTTGTTAATGTTAAATCCCAGACTAAACATTTATTGTCGCGCCGCTGATAAATTCCACGGCACGTTCCCACACTTGTGCCATAAACAAGATAAGACAAAGAACTCTCTTTCACTCAATTAAAATCAAAGCTCACTCAATCGAAATAGAAAGTTCTCTCAATTAAAACTTAATCACTCAGAAGATCGAAAGC
Organism: Drosophila oshimai; assembly: GCA_018150695.1. Lineage (NCBI taxonomy): Eukaryota > Metazoa > Arthropoda > Insecta > Diptera > Drosophilidae > Drosophila > Drosophila oshimai. Next base: position 855,124 of record JAECWM010000276.1, read on the forward strand.
TTTCGGAAACCGAGGCTTGACCGATAAGATAATTAGATTTAAGAATCAGTTCAGTTTAAGACTTCAACCCAAGTCGGTGTTCTCAAATATAAATCGTTGTAACTAGTTAAAGTTTTTAGAATAAAAAATAAATTTTTTAAAAACCTAAACTTATAGTTCAAAGTTTCAATTGGCGCAGCCGGTAGGATATTACGGGTATTGATCACTTACAAGGATTAAAACTATACGACTAGTTTTATCCCGATCAACGTTAAATCCCTAACATACAAGATCCGCAATAGTGAAATCCGCAAAAGAGTCTACGTGAGAAAATATCGCTAAATTTTCCACAGACCAAACACAAAAATCCAATTCGGTCAATAACTACCTTTTTTTAATAAAGGATATATTGTGAATAAAATAGTAAACTAAAAATCCAATTCGGTCAGATTTATTCTGTGAAAAACAAAATTTAAAATGGCAGTTCCACAACAATTGTCAGAGGCCCACCTCAACCAAATGTTGAGCCAAATTAAAGAATTGCCGTACTTCAATGGATCCCCAGGAGATCTAAGCCGCTTTGTGACAAGAATAGAGTATCTTCAACAACTATACCCGACTCAGGACAGATACATGTTATTTTTGGAGCCATCGAGAGATTGGTGGTAGATGCAGCCCAAGATGTCGTCGCAAGATCCGGAGCCAACAACTGGAAGGAGATGAAAGATGCCCTTATTATGGCATTTAAGGACCACAGGCCATACGAAGACTTAATCAAAAACCTGTACGACACACAACACAAAGGAAGCATCAGTAAGTTCATCACTGAACTAGAAGATAAATCACGTACAATTTTTTGACAAATTAGCTTTAGAAACCAACCCAATAGATAAAATTAACTATTTAAATTTTTTGAAAAAAACAATTAAGGATTCTATTAATAGAAAACTCCCTGATAGATTGTATACATCCTTGGCTAAAAAAGGTATAACAACTATTGAAAAATTAAAGATTGGTTCTATGGAATTGGGATACTATGATGCAAATCCGTATGAAATATTTTCTCAAAATAATTATCGTAGGAATTCGGGAAATTTTCATAAAAATAATTATAATAATAGAACTAATTCCAATTTTCAGTCAAGAAACTATAATCTTTATAACAATTATTCTAACTCAAATAATTCGACAACTCCTCAGGGTCGTTCAAATCAAAGTCAATCTAACACCAATAATCAGCTTAGTTATCAAGAAGTTAGAAATTCATTAGCTCAAGGTAGGGCCCGAAATCCATTGAATTTCGAACCATCAACTTCAAATAATGCCCCAAACGCGTCATTTAAAAGACAAAGGGAAAGCCAGAGCGGACAAAATAGGATGGACGTAAATTTTCATCAAACTGCCTCGGACTCAGAAGACAATGCCCTTATATAAAAATGGTTATTAATAATAAATACTTTAAAGGAATGATTGATACGGGTCATCTATCAATATAATGAAAAGGAACTTTACAGATAACAAAGAAAAAATTGAAACATTAAAAGTTTATACAGTAAATGGACCGGTTAAATTAAATAACAGTGTAACAGTTAAACCAACAGTAATTTGCCCATCCAAACAGAAATTTTATTTGCACAATTTTTCAGATAATTATGATATTTTGTTAGGAAGAGATTATCTAGTAGCAAGTAAAGCTATAATAGATTACGATAAAGAAACTGTAACATTGGGAGGCAGAAAGTATAAAATGAGGTATATTAATGAAGAGATTGAAGAGGACAAGACCGCATTTAAATGCCTTGATCCACCTCTATCAGAGGACCAATCCGTTAATTATGCCATCAACAATGAACTAACAGAATGTAATCAGTTTAGATTAGAGCATTTAAATGATGAAGAAAAGGAAATTTTGAAAAAGGTTTTGTTTGATTTTAAAGATATTCAGTACAAGGAAAGTGAAAATTTGACTTTCACCAGTACAATTAAACATTCAATACGCTCAAGCTGTTGATGAGGAGGTCAATAAACAAGTAAACGAAATGATTGAACAGGGAATAATTAGAAAATCTAAATCTCCTTACTGTTCACCCATTTGGATCGTCCCAAAAAAGAGTGACGTAGTAGATTATCGCAATCTCAATGAGATAACTGTAAACGATAAATACCCAATCCCAAGAATGGATGAAATATTAGACAAACTTGGCCGTTGTCAATATTTCACGACAATTGTTTTAGCAAAAGGATTCCACCAAATTCAAATGGATCCCAAATCAATTGCAAAAACTGCATTTTCCACAAAACATGGACACTACGAATATACCCGTATGCCATTTGGTCTTAAAAATGCACCTGCAACTTTCCAAAGATGCATGAACAATCTTTTAGAAGATTTAATCTATAAAGATTGTCTAGTCTATCTTGACGACATAATAATTTTTTCCACTTCATTGGAAGAACACATTTTGTCTCTTAGGAAAGTCTTTAAAAAACTCAGGGAAGCCAATTTGAAGTTACAATTAGATAAATGCGAATTTTTGAAGAAAGAAACAGAGTTCCTAGGTCATGTAGTGACAACTGCAGGAATAAAACCAAATCCAAATAAGATAAGTGCCATAACAAATTTCCCAATTCCAAAATCACCAAAAGAAATTAAATCATTTTTAGGATTGTGTTTATTTTATAGAAAATTTATACCAAACTTTGCAAATATTGTAAAACCAATGACTAGTAAATTAAATAACAGTGTAACAGTTAAACCAACAGTAATTTGCCCAACCAAACAGAAATTTTATTTGCACAATTTTTCAGATAATTATGACATTTTGTTAGGAAGAGAATATCTAGCAGCAAGTAAAGCTATAATAGATTACGATAAAGAAACTGTAACATTGGGAGGCAGAAAGTATAAAATGAGGTATATTAATGAAGAGATTGAAGAGGACAAGACCGCATTAAAATGCCTTGATCCACCTCTATCAGAGGACCAATCTGTTAATTATGCCATCAAAAATGAACTAACAGAATGTAATCAGTTTAGATTGGAGCATTTAAACGATGAAGAAAAGGAAAGTTTGAAAAAGGTTTTGTTTGATTTTAAAGATATTCAGTACAAGGAAAGCGAACATTTGACTTTCACCAGTACTATTAAATATTCAATACAAACAAAACATGAGGATCCAGTATACAGAAAACCTTACAAGTACCATCAAGCTGTTGATGAGGAGATCAATAAACAAGTAAACGAAATGATTGAACTGGGAATAATTAGAAAATCTAAATCTCCTTACTGTTCACCCATTTGGATCGTCCCAAAAAAGAGTGACGCATCCGGCAAAGAAAAATACAGATTGGTAGTAGATTATCGCAATCTCAATGAGATAACTGTAAACGATAAATACCCAATCCCAAGAATGGATGAAATATTAGACGAACTTGGCCGTTGTCAATATTTCACGACGATTGATTTAGCAAAAGGATTCCACCAAATTCAAATGGATCCCAAATCAATTGCAAAAACTGCATTTTCTACAAAACATGGACACTACGAATATACCCGTATGCCATTTGGTCTTAAAAATGCACCTGCAACTTTCCAAATTTCCATGAACAATCTTTTAGAAGATTTAATCTATAAAGATTGTCTAGTCTATCTTGACGACATAATAATTTTTTCCACTTCATTGGAAGAACACATTTTGTCTCTTAGGAAAGTCTTTAAAAAACTCAGGGAAGCCAATTTGAAGTTACAATTAGATAAATGCGAATTTTTGAAGAAAGAAACAGAGTTCCTAGGTCATGTAGTGACAACTGCAGGAATAAAACCAAATCCAAATAAGATAAGTGCCATAACAAATTTCCCAATTCCAAAATCACCAAAAGAAATTAAATCATTTTTAGGATTGTGTTTATTTTAAAGAAAATTTATACCAAACTTTGCAAATATTGTAAAACCAATGACTAGTAAACTAAAGAAAGGAGCCAAAATTGACATTAAAGAGGAAAATTATATAGAGGCCTTCGAGAAAATGAAAATATTAATTACATCCGACCCTATATTAATTTATCCCGATTTTAACAAACCTTTTTCACTAACGACCGATGCCAGCAATATAGCAATAGGAGCAGTTTTATCGCAAGACCATAAACCTATCTGTTATGCGAGTAGAACATTAAACGAACACGAAATCAATTATGCGACAATAGAAAAAGAACTCTAAGCAATTGTCTGGGCAACAAAATATTTTAGGTCATACCTTTTTGGCAGGCAATTCGAAATACTGAGCGATCACAAACCCTTAGTTTGGTTAAACAATATTAAAGAACCAAATATTAAATTACAAAGGTGGAAAATAAAATTAAGTGAGTTTGATTATCAAATAAAATATTTACCAGGAAAAGAAAACTATGTAGCTGACGCACTATCCAGAACTAGGATAGAGGAAAATATGTTAGGAGAAATTGCTAACAGTGTAGACGCAACCATACACAGCGCACAAGAAAATAATCAAAATCATATTACAATTTCTGAAAGACCTTTCAATTTTTACTCACGACAAATCGAATTGGCAAAAGGCAACGAAGATAAGACAGAGGTAGTACATTATTTTCACAAACTTAAAATTCAAATAACGTACAAAGAAATGACAAACACTTTTGCAAAAGATATAATTAAAGAGTACCTGTGCTATTTATTTCCACAATGAAGCCGATTTCCCAATATTCCAACAGGCTTACCTTGAAATAATAAGTCCAAATCAATTGACGAAATTAACAAAATGTAGTATAAAATTAACAGATATTCTTACTTACGCAGAATTTAAAAAACAATATTAAAGAAACATAAAGAACTTCTCCACCCCGGAATCGATAAAACCATTAATTGGTTTAAAGAAAAATTCTATTTCCCTGATTATCAGAAATTAATTCAAAACATTATAAATGAATGCGAAATCTGTAATATTGCAAAAACCGAACATAGGAACACAAAAATGTCATTTGAAACCACTCCAGAAATCCAAATCATTAGAGAAAAATACACAATGGATTTTTATATGGTTGGCAATCAGCAGTTTCTTTCATGTATTGATATATACTCCAAATTTGCTACACTTGTAGAAGTAAAAGGTAGAGATTGGTTAGAAGCGAAAAGAGCAATAATGAAGGTATTTAATGAAATGGGAAAACCACAAAATATCAAGGCAGATAAAGATTCAGCATTTATGTGTGCAGCATTACAGGCTTGGTTAAATTCAGAAGGTGTACAAAGATTCCATAAAACAGTCAATGAGAAATTAAGAATTATAGGCAGTGAATCAGACATTGAAAACAGATACACGAAGTTTGAGTTAATCCTTTATACTTATAACCATAAAACCAAACATAATACCACAGGTAGAGCACCAGCTGATATATTTTTGTATGCAGGTTCACCTGATTATAATGTACAAGAAAACAAAATTAGGAAGATAGACAAACTTAATGAGAATCGTCATGAATATGAAATTGACACAGATTATAAACAATCACCTTTGGTAAGGGCAAAAACAACAAACCCTTTCAAAAGACAGGAACACTCATACAAGTCGATGAAAAACATTTTGAGGAAACAAACAGAGGCAGGAAGATTGTGCACTATAAAACCAAGTTTAAAAAGAAAAAGAAAATTAATAAAAGTAAATATGATAATAATTCCAGACCAACGTAAGGAAACCAATAATCACAACGACAACAAAAATCCGATCATCATTTTACTTTTAATAATATCAACTTTAATTCAAATTACAATGGGACAAAATATTGAGATCAACCCAATCAAAGCTCAGAATGGATACCTAATATTTAAAACCGGATTCATAGACATGCCAACTAAATACGAGTACCATTATTTGTCCATTAATCTAACTAAAACCGAACAAACATTTGATAGTCTTTCACAAGAAGCAAACGAACTAAAAGATATTATTCAGGTTCAATATTTAATAGAAAAACTTCAACGAGAAATGAATGGTTTAAAAATTGTCAAACGGAGCAAGAGAGGTCTAGTTAATGTTATTGGAACAGCTTATAAATATTTATTCGGAACGTTAGATCAAGATGATTAAAAATGAATTAGAGCAGAAGATTAATAATTTAGCAGAAAACAGCGTCCAAAATAACGATTTAAATATGGTAATAGATGTTATTAATAAAGGAATTAAAACAATAAATGAATTAAAAGAAGACGAAGAAAGAGAACAACAGGCAGCAGTGCTAATGTTTAACTTACAACACTTTACAGAGTATATTGAAGACATTGAGTTAGGAATGCAATTATCAAGACTTGGCATTTTTAACCCAAAACTATTAAAACACGATTATTTAAATCACGTAAACTTTGAGAAGTTGTTGAAAACAAAAACTTCTACTTGGCTTAAAACAGATACGAACGAAATTCTTTTAATTTCCCATATTCCTAACGACATAGTTAAAGTCCCGGTCTTTGAAATAATTCCTTATCCAGATAAAAATAATAACATTTTAACAGAAAATTTATTCAGTAAATATTACCTTTTGAAAACAAAGTTTTTGACAAAGAAACAGAAAAGGTTATATTTGATGAATGCATAAATGGAATTATAAGACAAGAAACTACAGAATGCAAGTATACCAAAACCCATAAAAGTATTCAATTAAATTACATCGAACCAAACATATTAATTACATGGAATCTTCCAAAAACCATTTTAAACCATAATTGCATTAAAAAGAAATATCAATAGAAGGGAATAACATAATTAAAATTCCTAATGGTTCAATACAAATAGACGAATTTATACTGTCAAATACAATGTTAGATTACACACAGACCGTTTATGTTAATAATAATGTAACAAAGCTTGAACCATTATCATAAATGGAAACTAAAGAAATAATAAAAACACACACTAAATATTATGATGTATTTCAAATAATAACATTAATTACATTCATTATAACAATAACTAGCATTATATTGTATCTTATTTATAAGTTTAAAAATATACCAAACAAAGTAATTGTTAAATTTATTAAACCTAAAACAGAGACACCGAACAATGCAGAAATTGTTAATGAACGAAATGTACCCATAGAAATTGTTAATGATACTGTTAATGCACCCATACAAGAGAACATTATATTGTACCCAAAATTATTGTAAACAGTCTGTAAACTCAGATGGCGCTGGGAAATTTCCTTTGTTAATGTTAAATCCCAGACTAAACATTTATTGTCGCGCCGCTGATAAATTCCACGGCACGTTCCCACACTTGTGCCATAAACAAGATAAGACAAAGAACTCTCTTTCACTCAATTAAAATTAAAGCTCACTCAATCGAAATAGAAAGTTCTCTCAATTAAAACTTAATCACTCAGAAGATCGAAAGCTTTCGGAAACCGAGGCTTGACCGATAAGATAATTAGATTTAAGAATCAGTTCAGTTTAAGACTTCAACCCAAGTCGGTGTTCTCAAATATAAATCGTTGTAACTAGTTAAAGTTTTTAAAATAAAAAATAAATTTTTTAAAAACCTAAACTTATAGTTCAAAGTTTCAATTATATATATATACAAGCGCCTTTAAAAAGAATTAATTGGGGTCACTTAAAAAGCCAAAAAAAATATGATATAATTCTTTTGCACTTATTATGACATTAATTTTGTTTATACGGCTATTGTTGTTGTTGGTGTTTTGAGACCGGCTAGTTCACTGCTCCCTTGCGTCGTCTTCTTCAGGTGTCATTCTAGCTTATGTATCGAATTCTTCGCGGCTCGTGGCTTGTGTTTTACCCCTTCTCCGACAGCGACTTCTCCAGGGTTTCCGATTGCGTTAATTGTTTGCTTTGTTTTTCACAGAAAATTTATTTGCATTTAAGTGCATTTCATTTTAATTGTCTTGGTTGCATATTTGTTTAGAATTTTTAGATGTGGGTGTTTATTAACTGATTTCGGTCGTATTATTAGGGTTATCAAAGAAACTCTTGAACTCCCTATTTTAAGTTAAAATCAAGGATAAGATATTTCCAGGATAACTTATTTTCTTCTTTTTTCCAGGATCAGGAAAAGGAATAAAGTATTTGAAGGTCCTTGTTAAATGTTTTAAAGGTCCTTTGTCGAAGGATTTAAAGATTGAAGTATTATGACTTTCACTGGCACTACACTTTATGAACTTCTGCTGGCCGGCACGGTGCGTTACGATAAGAACTCGCGGCCCCCAGCCCGGATTAAATAATCGTTGCCTGCCCAAATCTTTTTATGTTTTGCCTTCTTGTCTTTTTATATCTTTTTCTTCTCCTCTTTTTTTTTTCGACGAACGTGCAGCCCTTTATATAGGGGTCTCGAAGCCAAAATTTACTGATCAATGGTGGAATTTACGGATGGAATTGGGCCGTGATGCAGGTGTCACCTAGTGTAATTTGAGTAGAGCGTCAGAATTTACAGACACGGGTATTGCATAAACGGTCTGTAGTTGGTTTCCGGGTATTTTTCTGAGAATTGTGAAATTGGTGAAGTTGGCTTGACTTGTGAAATTCTTTTTGGCGATCATGTGGTGCGCTGATTTACCCCGCCCCACAGGCGTACGTAACAGGCTCGATGTCGTCGATATTAGTATAATATGGAACGACTTCGTAAAAACATCTTCACGTAGGCTGTATCGGCGGGAATTACATTTCTTTTTTTTTTCTTTGCGCCATTCAACGTGTGGCCTCGACCCATACCCTGTGAAAAAGAGTCTCTCATGTCTTCTAGTCTAGCCGGGCAAGTTATTTCTACGCTCTAGCCAGCGCTGAATGTGTGTGCCCTCGCTCATAAATTCTTTGAGCGTCTTTATCGGTGATGCTAGGAGGAATGCTCCTATCTGTGCGTTGAGGTTTTCCTTAAGGATGCCAATCAGATTTTCCTCAGCCTGTTTTATATACGTCCTGATCCTTGGCTTTCCGCCAGCGTCATCTGCGTTACACGATCTTGCAGACCGGTAACTGTCATCTTTAAATCATTTATTTCCTTGTGCAGAGTTGACTTGATCTCATTGTTTTGCATTATAAGTGCAGACAGCATTCTTTCGATTCTGTCTTCTGGTTCCGGGTTATTTACGGGTCCAGGGAATTGCCTTAGTGGTGGAACAATTGTGGATCGCCCTCGGGGTTGAAACTCTGGGCCAACTCCTCCCACAGCTCCTTGGGTTTCATTTATATCTTGTTCACTCATATTTTTTGTATCTTCTGCCAGAGTTCCTAACTGGTCAAGTTTACTGTTGAAGCTAAGACTCTGGTCTTCTCTTCCGTTACTTTCTTCTCTTAGACTCTGTCTTAAGTTTAGAGTTCTACGTCTGTTTGCCGCAGCTTCTTCGAATCGCTTGAGAGCTGCTGATCTGGTCATTCGACCTGACGGTGTTAACGAGGGTCCTATTTTCTTAGCCACTGGCATATTAGGTTTGTTTTGTATTTACCAAAAAAACTTCGTTAAACTCCCAATAATTGTATAGAAGAAAATTCTAACGTACAATTATAAAATCTATGATTGTATGTTTGTGATATTTCACAAAAACAATTATCTGTGTCTGCCAAATATATATATATTTTCAAAAATGTGTGATAAACGATAATGCAAATCGTATGTAATCACGTTTGTTCTCTGAGCAAAATATTTACTATTCAAACATCAATAGTGTGTTAATGCTGAACACGGCAAAGTGATTTGTAAAGAAATGAAATATAAATTCCGGGGTGCTGATTTTCTGGTGAGTTATTTTTCAGTCAAGAATCATCCGATTTTTTTAAGCCCCAAATAAAAACAAATTTTCTATACAGTGAACATAATATGTGCCTGGACTTACATGAACCAGTACACACACCTTTTACTGTCTTCTTTTATGTGGAGTGTTATTAATTTTTTTTTCCAGAAAGGTTCTGTCCGAAGCCCCCTCCCCCCTGTCGTCGGAAATCAGGCAAGAGTCTCCCAGACCGATTCTCTTAAATTGTTTATATTTTATATTATGCGCCTGGACTTACATGAACCAGTACGCGCTATTTTTATGATCAGCTTAGCTGCTACACCTGCTGATGCTTTCTCTTTAACGGTAAAGAACTCCGGGTTCCGGTTATATACACCAGTTTCCTATTTTACTGGACACGAGTCTCACAAACGACCGGGTACTGTGCCTAATACGTCGGCAGCATCGGCCAGAGAAATTAAGTCGTTATCCCACCCAAGTAATTATGAATGCCGTACAACCGAGCCTCACAAGAAGACCTAGCATAGCCTGGTGCAACTGGCAGCATCAGTTGTACGTATCCGGTCAGTCCCCTTCCCCCTGTCAGTCCTGGATCGACAAATAAGAAACGGATCCGCTACCCCTGACACCGCCAGGTGGTGCGTCGCTCTTCATCTGCTCTCCCGCTCTTTCTTAACCGAGCCTCACAAACGATCGTGGTACTTGCCTGATACGTCGGCAGCATCAGTTAAAAAAGCACGCTAAATAGAATTTTACGTTAATTAAAAAAGTCGTCTGCACGTTTTAATTAGTTTTTTAATATTTTTCAAAAAAAAGAATAATGATTTTAAAATGTTCCTAAAGTCAAATACCAATTCTAAAAACTACAAATTTTAGACTGAAAGGCCCTTCTAATTCTAAAATTGCCTGTCTTTGAAGTTGGTGACTTTAAAGGCAAATTTAATACTTTATAAAAAAAAAAATCAAACAAATTGTAAACCGTTAATTTTTACAACTGAAGTCAGTTATATGTTGGTCCTTAAAAAGGATAACTTGGTTTTATGCATTAAGCACTAAGTCTGATACTAAAATAATTTAAAAAAAAAATCTATAAGACATTCTTTCAATAAAGGATCTAAGGATATTGCCAACGTTGGGCGCCATCTGTTACGTCTGACTATTAGTGCCCAGTCCGAAAGGACATAGGCCGAAGGAGTAGCGACCTAGGTTCGGCACGAAAGTCCTGGTGCCGGCATAAGCTTCGTCGTATTTGGGGTGGGTTCTTTGGAAGCCACTCACTTCTCAGACAATAACTAGAAAAATTAAATCGTGCCTAGGAAAAATAGTAGAAGCAGTTAGTTAGTACGTCGTTCTGTCCGCACCGCCGCAAGCTTGCCAGCTTGATTGTATTACAATCGCGGTGTTTGGCCGTGTTCCCTCCCCGTATATGCAAAAGCATATCCAATGGATCAGCGCTGGCCTTGCAATCTGATCCCCTATTTTGTCTGTTTCGTTCGTCAAAAGTTATGTCATTATTCTTGACCTACTTCACTCTTCGTTCTCAGCACCCCCAAAAAATGGTCTCTACCAACACATGGTTACTTTAGTTTTCCATTCAAATTTTATTGATAAAATATAGTTGTTTGGCTAATGCCATGGAGGTTGTTAACATTAACATATAAATCTTTGATTTAAAATATGACAAAAATTAAAAGAGATTAAACATATTTGTTTTTAGCGGAAGGTTTCGAGTTTTCACCTAGAAGGTGCACACGTCGGCAAAACTGCTGACTATTTACAACTGAGAATGTTGCTCGGTGGCTTTTTGTATAAAAAAAAAACATACAAAGCTGATACCCTTCCGTTTTCTTTAGAAAAGAAAATTAAGATTATTACAAAAATATAAAAATGGAAATTAAACTAGGAATACAAAATATAAAGTAAGAATTTAATTTATGAAGTTAATCATTAAAAGTATAAAAAGATAATTAAATTGAATAAAAGAAAAGAACTTAATCATATAGGTTAGGTTAGGTTAGGTTAGACCGGCCGGCTCCTTTTGGGGAGCCGCACATAGACCAGTTTGGTCCTTAGTGGTACCGGGAGTTGTGAGATCTCTGGACCGAGTTAACTATTGACGTCCTGCGGTATGCGAGTTTGTTTGGCAAAGGCCAAGAGCGTTTTGTATCCGAGTTGACTCGCTTCCTCAGGCGATGTCAGCCATGGTTTTCCGAAGTAACGCTGTCTTTGTGCTGCAAGTGCCGGGCAGCTGCAGAGAAGGTGCTCCAGCGTTTCTTTGGCACCTGGTTCACTGCATTTCCTACATCTGTCGTCTGTCAGCACACCCAGCTTTTTCGCGTGAGCCGCAACTAGGCAGTGGCCTGTTAAGAGGCCAACTAGTAGCCTGCAGTCCGGTCTCCGAAGCTGGAGTAGGTGCTGGGTAAGTTTTATGTTGTATTTCGTGCACATCTTCCTTGAGAACTTGCAGTCGGTGGTGTTCCTCCACCGTTGATCTGCAGTATATTGTGCATCCATCTCCATTTGGAGGTGTATTGTTCGCAGAGGGGGTGGAATGTCTTCAAGGATCATATTTACTCCTCTTGCTCCCTCTTTGGCTAGATCGTCTGCCATCTCATTGCCTTCATGGCCTTGATGGCTAGGTATCCAAAAGATTTGAACTCTTCTCGAGATACTCAGTGAATCCAGTGCTTCCCTGCTCGATAGAACGCTTTTTGAGCTTATCGTGCGAGCTTGCAGAGCTTTTATTGCTGCTTGACTGTCGACGAATATGTTGATGTCTTTACTTGATCCCGACTGCTGTGCCGCTTCTGCGGCTTTCCTTATGGCAACTATTTCTGCATGGAAGATGCTGCAGTTGTCTGGGAGTTTGTAAGAGAGCTCCAGTTGAGGATTGGGGCAGTACACCGCTGCCCCAACTCCTTCTTCCATTTTTGATCCGTCTGTATAGATGTTCATCGTATCCTTCAGGAACGTCGGAGTTTGATTGAAGTTGTTTTTTGGGGTGATGTAGTCTGTGCTGACTAGCATATTCCTTGCAATTCTACTGTGTCCGTAGGTTCTTGCATCTAGGTTGCCTGTTGAGCAAAGACGTTGTGCTGTCTTTTGCGCTACAAGGCGTGCCTGAATGTCCAAAGGGTTGACACTCAGTATTGTTTGTAGAGCTTTAGTTGGAGTTGATCTTACCGCTCCCGTGATGCACATGAGTGCATGCCTCTGCGGTTTCTCCATCAACTTTAGGTAAGTGGATTTTTCGGTCGCTTGCCACCATACCAGCACGCCGTAGAGCAGTATGGGTCGCACAACTGAGATGAAGATCCAATGCATCAGTCTGGGTGATAGGCCCCATGTGCAACTCAGCATCTTTTGAGATGCATAGAGAGCATTGGTGGCCTTTTTCACCCTTTCCTCAACATTGGGCTTCCAACTCAGCTTGCTGTCCAATACTGTTCCTAGATATTTGATACTTCCTTTTGGTATCAGCGGTGTTGTTTTGATTTTTGGCGGAGTCCATCGAGGCACCTTGTACCTCTTTGTGAAGAGGATGAGGTCCGTCTTGTCCGCATTGATACTTAGTCCGGCGTCCGTGGCCCACATAAGTATCTCATTTAGAGTGTTTTCCATGACAGAGCTGATTGTCGATGGACATTTGCCTACGATAATTATCCCTATGTCGTCCGCATAGGCAGTTATCTTCGGGGCTTTGTTTCTGAATTTTTTAGTAGGTCGTTGACCACAAGGTTCCACAGCAGAGGCGATAGCACTCCTCCTTGGGGTGTGCCTCTTTTAGCCTCCTTGTTTACCCTTGTGGTCCCCCATTCTGCGTGTATCCTCCTGCAGCTCAGTAGATTGAAAATCCAGGAGTCTACCGCTTCGTGGATTGCCGTAGCTCTTAGGCTTTGCATTATTGCTGCGGTCGACACATTGTTAAATGCGCCCGAGATGTCTAGGAAGGCGCCTAGCGCATATTCTTTGTAGTGCAGTGCTTTCTCTATCGTGCTTACTAGCGCATGAAGAGCTGTTTCCACTGACTTCCCTTTCGTATAGGCGTGTTGATTTGGTTCCATGTGAGAGTTGATCTTCTCTCTTATGTGGAGGTCCAAAAGTTTTTCAAGTGTTTTGAGTAGGAATGAGGTGAGGCTTATAGGCCTGTAGTCTTTCGGAAGCACATGGCTGCATTTTCCTGCCTTCGGCAGAAACACAACTCGTGCTGTCCTCCATTCTACTGGCACATATCCTTCCGTCAAGCATCCTGTGTATATAGATCTAAGCCATGGAGTGATCTCTTTTTTGACCTTCTGCAACATGGCTGGAAATATGCCATCGAGGCCCGGGGATTTATGGCCATCGAACGAGTCGATTGCCCACATGATCCGTTCATCGGATATGATGCCCTCGGGTGCGTCGTGCCTTGTGTTGTACTGAGGCGTTGGTGTGTTAGTGTTGACTTCAGTACAGCCCGGGAAGTGCGCCTCCATGAGCGCGTTTGCCGCTTCCTTGCTGTTTTCCGTCCATCGTCCGTCTTCCGTTTTTAGTTGGCTTTGAACCATCGGCCTGCCTGCTAAAAGTTTCCTCAACCTTGCAGTATCAGAAGTCTTTTCCAGGCTCGTGCAGAAGGCTTGCCATGATGCTTTTTGGCTTTCCGTACTTGTTTTTTGAAGTTGCTGAGCCTTAGCTTGTATTCTTCCCATACAATTCCTTCGTCTGCTAGTTTTGCTAGCTTGAAGAGTTCTTGTACTTCGTTTCTTTCTTTCTTGAGCTCTGAGGTCCACCAGGGGTCCCGGTGTCTTCTTTTGCTGTGTGATGGCTTGCAGGCTTTATGAAATGCCTGTATGAGGTTGGTGTTGAGTGTCCTTAGAGACTTTTCGATATCATCTGTTGATGATATCTTTGGTGGTCTCGATAGGTTCCTCTTAATCGTTTCCTGGAATAGGGCCCAGTTAGTGTTCCGGGTGTTCCTAAACACGGTTTTTCCTTTGTTGAACTCAAAGTTGATTCGAAATTCTAGGTACCTGTGGTCTGAGAAGGAGTGTCTACTTAGGACTCTCCATTGCGTGATAAGGGTGTTTGCATCTGATGCGAGTGTTAGGTCTAAGACATTGGATGAGGTGGGTCCTATATAAGTAGGTTCCTCTCCTCATTTGCTATCTTAAGATTAGTGTTTAATATAAAGTCTAGTAAGGACTCACCTCTATCGTTTACATCCTTACTTCCCCATACCGTGTGGTGTGCGTTTGCGTCGGTGCCGATTATGAGGGGCTGCTTTTTGAGCTCCGTCTCCCTCACCAGCCGCTGTAGTTCTTGGGGGGGCGCTTCGGTGTCATGCGCCATGTAGCAGGACGCTATCAGGACAGGCTCGTCCTTGTTGCCTTCCAGCGCCACTACTGTTAGATCGTCAGTGCTGTAATTAGACATTAAGTAAGCATAGATACCCTTCCGTACCAGGATTGCAGTTCTGGCTCTACTTACTGTTGTCGGGTAGAAGATAGTGTAGTTTTGTGACCTCAGCCCTGAGACCTTGTTCCCCGACGCGATCCAAGGCTCTTGAACTAAGGCCACATCGACAGGCCCTTCCTCTAAGGATAGCAGGAGCTCTGCCGAGGCCAACTTGCTTTTATGCAAGTTGATTTGCAGGACCCTCAACTGCACCTGCATCGCTGCTGCTGTTGTCCTTCTCCTGGGACGGGAGGACTACTAGCGTCCTGTCACCGTCCCCTTCGTCTTCTTCCAACTCCAGGCTGCTGGCGGCTTCCGTGACCTCGGCTATGCCAAGGTCCTTCTCAACCTCTCCCGCAGACAGAGTGTTCTGGTTTCCGTCTTCGGGGTGGCGCTTCTTGAGGCGCAGGTACACACTCCCCACGCCCCAGGCCATCTTCCCGAACCTGGGGTACAAGATGTCCTCCGACTCCTTGGTGATCTGAATGACCATCTGTTGCCCCTTGCTCTCCGGTTTGCCGACGTGGATCACCTTCCAGTCCTCAGTGGGAACATCTTTGTTCTGCCACCGGAAGAGCTGGAGCGCCTGATCCTGCGTGACGACCCGTGGCAGGAACACCTTCGCCTTTGGCACGGACGGAATGCAAGTTCTATCCACTACCTCCAGCTTGGCGCCCTCCCACGGAGCGTCTAACGCGGCCACGACGCCAGTTACCCACTTCAGCGTGTAATCGTCCTTACAGCTTAGGATTTTTACCCCGTTGAGCCACCCTGCTCCGTCGAACGAGACGGACGGGGCGTCTGGCACACATCTGCTTCAGAAGCTCGTCGAACACTGCCGCCTCTACCTTCTTCCAGTGCTCGGGCTTAATTTGGCCGTTGGGGTCGCCGCGGTCGATGAGCGCCACGATCAGGTGCTGCTTCACCACATCGCTCGCCGTCGCCTTCTTGGGCTGTGTTGATCGCTGCCGAGGTCGTTTGCTCTCTGGCATCTCCGACTTCTCGGCCTCCGTGGAGCGCTGGCGTTTGGCGGCCAGCTGTTCCTCCACTTTGTTAGCGTACCCCTCCTTCTGGGCGTCCATGTGGGGCCTCTGGGCGTAGTGTGCCCGGCCCTCCTTGATCTTCTCGTCAGCCCACTTTAGCTTGTTCCTCTCCTCGGGGGTGAGGGCGCTTGTGCTGCTGAGCCGGGCGCGTATCTTCAGCGCCGCCTTGTACTGAGCCTTAGCCTTCATACCCTCCTTGTCCGCTTGAGTCCTACCTTACTAGAGGTATTGGGCCTCTCACGGACCGGAGAGCTCAGAAGCTTCTCTTCCAACTCCGAGGTGAGGCTTTCGCAGTCGGATTCTTTATCCTTGACCGCCGCCTCTCTCCACATCTTCCTCGGGTTGTGTGCGTTGGCAGTAGCTGTGCCGCCTCCCAGGCCTGCTCCCGCCTGGGTGGAGGTTTGAGGGTTCGTTACTCCCTCCGGATTTTTTGGTTCCGTAACCGTGCTTTCGAATGCTTTTGTTTTTGGTTTTGTTTGATTTTTATTTATTTCCATTTTTGATCCCACGAGTGTAGGGGAAGGGGTTAGTCCGTCGGGATAGAGCCCCAATTATCCCGATAAGGCCTGTATACAACCGGAGGCAGCCAAGTGTCCGGAGGCCACCGTTAGACGACACACTTACGTAGTGCCATTCGTCACTAGGCACGGTACAGATAACACCTGCGATTACGGGTGTTATCGAGTTGTCCTCTCTAGATCCGCCATATTTAGTTAGTAGCAGAGGCACCTCGAGCAGGGTGTGACTCTTCGCCACGTATGGACGGTCTACAACGCGGGGAAGCAAGTTCCCTTTGCCGCTGGGCAACTGTGCCCTTGCCTCCTAATCATATATATATATTAGAAAATTTAATTAATGATTTGAAATAATTAAAATCGTCTAACTAACATTACAGAAAAACTAGAATATTTTTACTAATTTGTGTTTATTTGATAGTTAGTGTTTTCTTGTAGTTCTTTGAAATAGTTATTGTCAGTGCGCATAATTATTGTCCGTGCCAAGCTAATTCCTCCAGTAGAAAATCAAGAAAATGATGTTGGGTTTCGGGGTTGAAAAAAACACTTGTTGCTGCGTTCACTTTATTCTTCGGTATGATATGTTACAAGAGAATGGATTTCAATATGGCGTGAAGTCTAAGGGTCTATGATCTATGTTGAGAGAGAGCTTTCAACCGGTTGGGCAACAGTGATGCCGAGCCAGCAATGTTGCAACATGAACATTCTCCCCCCCTCGAAATGGAAAGACTGGACCTCAGAAGAGGGAGCAAGTGCCCGAGAGGAGCCACCCTAGGGTCGAATCCTGTGCCATGGGCAACCCATTCTGACTCGGGCGGATGCCCGGCAGCATTAATTCGGCATACATGTCGGCTCCCAAAACGACCGACACCAACGAGGGATGGAACCACCTGTCATCCGCCAGCGTGATATTTTGGAAGCCATCTCGGACCTTGGGATCAAGGGGCTTGGCCGGCGTTCGGGTCTGCATCTGGTCATCAACCAGCATCAGCAGTTGTCGGCCCATACTAGTCGTCTTCGAGCGGATCTCGGTGGTGCAAACCCGTTCATCGCCCACGCGGGTGACGGAAAGGTTGAGCGCCTTTGCCAAGGTTGCGTGGATGCGACTCACGGGACAGCATGGATCCACCAAAGCTCGGGCGTCAAACCGTTTTACATCGGAACCGACCAAAACCGACGCAGTCGGCAGGATGCTCACACTCGTGCGCTGCAGGATAGCAGAGCACGATGGGCCTGGATCAGAGTCACGGGACGGTGAGCGTGGCAACATCGCCGACGACGTCCTCTGCTGCTGCTGTCTTGGTCGTGATGTGCGCGGCGACTGGGGCTCTTGCATGTGCAAGAGGGTGTGATGATTGCCACTGCAGACGCGGCACTTGTCCTTACTGCGGCAGGTTTGGCCCGAATGCTCGTGGGCAAGGCAATTTGAGCAATACCGATTGAGCAGGACCGCGCGGAGTCGCTTAGTGCCGGAAAACGGAGAAACCGTTGGCATTTTCTTAAGGCGTGCACGCCTCTGCACACTCGGCACCTGTACGCGTTTTGGTTCATGGTTGGCGCCATCGTAAACAATCTGTTTGTGGGAGTAGATAAAAAAAGACGTAATGCGTTATGGATGATGTGGATGACTGTGACATGTATGAGGACAGACAACAGAGGATGACATGAACTTAGGACTAGTAAGAACGTCTGCCAGTGGATAATTCTGGGAGGCATTTCGGAGAGAACACAAAGTTCCAAGCGAGGTATGGAAATGGACTTTACTGGAGCAACTCGGGTTTTGGATGAAAGCAAGTGGATGAAGCAGCCGTCGGTCGTTTCGACACGAACATAAACGGCAGCACCATAGGCGCTCTGCGATGCATCGCAAAACCCGTGGTACTGCAGTTTCGTTGCTGGATGAAATCGCACCCATCTTGGAATGCGAATCTCCTTCAGGGCTGGATACCCTTTAAGAAAATCATGCCATGTTTTTGCCATACTGGCCTCTTCCAACTCAAGGAAGTCGGAACTGATCAAGTGGTCTTTTGGAATCCCTTGCAAGAGTCCCTTCTCGTTTGAGATCCACTTGCGCAGTGGAAAACCTGGACTCTCGAGGGCCGGACGAAGCTCTTTGATGGCTAGAACAGCGGACTGCTGCGTGTGGTGGCCAGCTAGAACGTCGTCGACATACATGAATCTGGAAATTATGTCGCTTGCCAAAGGATATTGGTCAAGTACATCCTGGGCACAATTAACGCCAAAAGTCACAGTGTTTAGCTCATAATCGCAGAGCTTCCCTTCTTTATCGCGGAACAGAATTCTTTGGAAGCGTGTATGATCGGAATGGACGAGAATTGGCCGGTACATCTTGGTGATGTCGGCGTTGAAGACGTACTTAAAGAAGCGCCATTTGAGGATCTGAGTGGTCAAATCAGATTGCAGTACCGGACTTGTATGAAGGACATCATTAAGACTGTACCCGTTTGGAGATGGATTGAAGGCGTTAAACACGACGCGAACCTTTGTTGTGGTGCTGTCTGGTTTGAAAACCGCGTGGTGTGCCAAATAAAAATTGTTGGAGTCGTAATTTGGAGAGACTGGATGCATATGACCTAAATCTAAATACTCCTGAGTGACTGAGTTATACTACTCTTTTAAGGGGACGTTGACTGAGTTATACTGCCCCTTTAAGGGGACGTTTTTGTTTAGCCGTGCTTCATTTTTAAGGAATTGCGCCAGAGCGATAGGCCTTGAATGTCCCAGGTTTATACTGCTGGGATCTTTAACGGGCAAGGAAACCACATACCTCCCTTTCTCATCCCTTTTAGTGGTCTGCTGGAAGTTGTTCTCACACACCGAGCTGGATTCCTCAACCAGCTTCACTGGAACATCCTCCACCTCCCAAAATTTGGTGCGGATGCTGTCTAGTTTAGACTCAGTGACAGACAATCGTGCCGAGAAGGCAGCTATTCTGTTAGTGGGATTCTTCGCGATTGGGCCGCAAAGAATCCACCCGAATATGGTCTCTTGGCCAAGGAGTGTTCCGCAAACATTTGACTGACAGCCGCCTAGAATAATCGATGGAAGTAGATCGGCGCCTATGAGCACGTCAATCTGCGAACTCTGGTAGAAATTCGGATCTGCTAGTTGGAGGTTGGGAAGGTTCCTTAACGAACCTTCGGGTATCGTATAGGATGGGAGATTTCCGGCTAAATGTGGTAACACATATGCGGAGGCTTCGATTTGTATATGCGGCCTATGTTGGGAGCCTATGTTGAACTGACAGCGCTTACGGGGCTGGGCAGCAACAGTTTGGTTAACTCCCGCAACTTGAGCTTGGATGGATTCATAGGGGAGCCTATTAGGTCGAATAACCGTTCCGATATAAAGGTTGCTTCTGATCCTGAGTCAACTAAAGCGCGTGCAGAGTACCTTATGCCCGAGTGGCAGATCTCTATGAGCGCCGTGCTCAGGAGGACCCCTTGCGTGTTCACGGCGAGGTACGATTGGACATTCGATGGAGTGGACTGTATATTTTGCGGGTGGTCAGGTATGGATACTGACTGTAATGGGGGTTGGAGGTCAGGTATGGGTGCTGACTGGAGTTGTGGGGGGCCGCCACGATGCAAGAGAGTGTTGTGGCGACCTTTGCAAGTGTAGCAGTTGTGAGTACTTGTGCAGTCTCTCAATATGTGGGTTCTTGCAAAACAGTTTAAACAGAGTTTCTGCTGTTTTATATACTGTTCCCGATCCGCGACGGACATATTTTGGAACTGGGGACACAGACGGATAGGATGGTTTTCCCTTGAACAAAGTTTACACGATTGTGGATTTACTGTGACCCTATTTTCAAAGTTGTGGATAATCCGCGGGCCGCTTTCAGTTCGTGGGCCTCTGGATTGAGCCGCCACAGTAGGTTTGAACTCTTCAATTGCTTCAAGGGTTCGATGACGACCTTGTAAAAAGCTTTTGAAATCATTCCACCCTGGAATCTCGGATGGTTGAAGGAGAGATTGCTCCCACAGAGACAGCGTCAATTTCGGCAACCTCGAGGAGCACAGAAAGACGAGCAGACAATCCCATTTGGTGGTGTCTACCTTAGCGATTTCCAAGGCTGTCAAACACCCTTGGACTGTGCTCTCCAGGTGCTTTAAGGATTTCCCACGTTCTTGGGAGACAGAGGGAAGACTGAACAGAATCTTAAGCTGGCTGTTGACGAGCAGTCGCTTGTTTTCAAAACGATTCTGCAGGTTCCTCCATGCTGATTCAAACCCTTCGTTGGTTAAAAGAGATAGCGCAACGATGGACTTTGCTTCACCACTCGTTTTCGAGTTAAGGTGGAACAGCTTTTCGACGCCCGAAAGCCTAGGATTTTGGACATAGATGGCTGAAAATAGGTCTCGGAATGTCGGCCAATGAACATAGTCGCCACTGAAAATCTCGCAGTCTATTGGGGGAACGCGGCACCCACTAGGAAGAGGCGCCGGTGTGGAAGGCTGAATAATCTGTTGAACGCTAGCGCTCTCAATCGATTCGTTTAAGTTTGCAGCGCACCGTTCGAAGACCGAGTAACAGTAGTCATACTTAGATTGTATGACTGTAATCGTGTCATTACACTTTAATCCAGAGAGGACAGCAGAGCACTTCTCGAACTCTCTCTCCACCTTGTCCCAGAGAGACCGTATTTGCTCAAGTCGGACCCGATTTGTGTGAACGGACGGAAGATGATCTGCTGGGGTGTTGACTCTGGCTTCGAATTGACTTACTCTATCGGTTAAAGTCACGAATTTTGTCAAAGCTGTGTCACCGTCAGCCTGAGCCATTTTTGAAGTTGATCTCGTGTTTGGCAGAGTTACAAATGGCTTTGCTGTCTGTGTCACAGACGTGCTTATGGACTTAAGAGGAGGTTTAGGCTGTGGACTGTGGCGTGACGCAGAAGTCCTCACGGATTTTAAAGGAGTTAAAGACTTCTCGCTTGTTGTTCTAGATGGACGACTGATATTAATAGAGGGACTTAAAGTTTTACTGGGTTCTGCCTTTTGGGTGGGCAGTGACGACTCGCTTTTGGCTCTGACTCGGTGTGAGGTGCCAGCTGTTGGGACGGTCAACTGAACTTTTGGTTCCTCACCTTCACCAATTGGCATAATAAACTCGCGTGGGAGTACGAACAATAAACGGATGGGACGAGCCGATGGTCGTGGATGCTGACTCTGGATAATGCGTGCAGAAGACTAAGTGGAAATAAGGCATCAACTGGGAAGTCGTGCTGCCGATGCGGAGTGACGCGTGCCGAAATATATTCGGAAACAACGGCTTATCGATTTGGGAGTTGTGCAAAAAGAAATAAATTGAAAATGCTTAACCACGGCCAATATACTAATACCAATATTTAAGTGGGTGCGATATATTATTGTGCTGGGATGTAAAATGGATAAATGCTTGGAGAATATATATTTGGAACAAAATATGTGTGTAGTTGAACAGATTAAATCATATAATAACCAGGAAAACTGGATGCGGAACGCGTGGAAACGGAACGCTGCTTGTTGTTTTACTTTATTTTTAAATAAAAACAATTTAAATAATTAAATTTGTTGTTATGTTTAACAAAAAAATACCAAAAAACAAAACAGCAGTAATGGGAACGCGTGGAATCGGACCGGTGTTTGATGGTCCGAATTAATTTTGGATGGAAATCCTCGAAATAATTAAATTTGTTGTTATTTTTTAAGGTGAAGAAGGTTTATCGAGTTTCAGGTTGTTGCAGTTGGCAAATGCAGTGCAGTGTGAACGCACCTTAATTGGCTTACTTATTCTGAAATGCGATATGCAGCCCTGCGTAATTTCACTCACACTTTGATGATATGTAAATATGATAAACAATACATATGTATGTAGATATGGATGAAACTTAATAACAAAACAATAACACCTTATATTTATTGGGTTTTGTTTTTCGGGATGCCGCGATCGTTTAGTGGTGCCGCGATCGTTTGTTGTTGTGTTGCCCGCAGCCTCGCTCGTCCGACAAGTGCGTGTTCCAATTGGATAATTGGCCGTCGGCGCAGCGAAATGCGTAAGCCGGGTTTGTTATTGTTTTGATGTTTTAATTTTTGGATGAATGTGCAATCAAATATGTACACCTATGTACATATGTATATAAATGTGCATAAGCTTTTACAGAATTTATGCACGGTGAATGTTTGTGAAATTAAAGATGTGTATGAATGTTCGGATGTGGAATTAAATATGTGTGTATGTGGATGTTATATTTGGCATATGCCCTGTCTCTTTCTGCATAGCCAAGTGTTCACATAGAAAAAATAAAAATTGCGTTGGATGATTTTTATTAATTATCAGCGCCGACGGGAAATGTAAAATGTGTGAAGGTGATGTATGTGGTGTATGTGATGTATGTGGTTTATGTGATGTATGTGGTTTTTACAAATTTGTATTGAATAAAATAGCTTAGGATCAGTGCGGAAGTTTTCCTTGCACTGAGAAAGATAGTTAGAGTAACATTGACTATTCGTAGTAAGGAATTGGGAGCGGGTGGAGGAATATTGAGCAAAGTCAAACAAAGAACCGGATTTTTGGTATTTTTTAAAAAGTCTTGATTTATTATTTTTTAAATAAGAAAGATTTCTAGTAAACCACGGAGGCTTAGAAGTTGGAGAAATAATAACTTCGGGGACAAATGTATCCAGGGCGGAGAGAATAGAACCATAGAAAGCATGAACAGCAGAATCAATATTCTGAAATGAGTATAAGAATGACCAGTCGATCCCCGAAAGATGCAAGTTAAGACCGTTAAAATCAGTTTTTCTGAAGCATTTTGTAGGCCGCGCAGTTACTGAATCGGAACTTGGGCTAAATAACTCAACAGAAATAGATAGGGTTGGGTGATAAGGATCTTCCGGAAGGGATATCGGATTAGCTCTCGACACAGTTGCAAGCGAAGAATCGCTTACAAACATCAGGTCAAGAAGTCTGTCACGGCAGTTTTTAACGGAGCAGCAGCCTGAAATCTCCATCTCAGCATGGTTTCTTTAAGCATCGGTCAACGACGACTAATCTTCTGGAGTTCTCATCTATCATCAATCGAGGTTTTCAGAGCCGTTTGCAAACCTACGTAATTTTCACCGACTTTAGCAAGGCTTTTGGTTCTGTAAACCATTTCCTTCCTTCCTTCCTCAAGTAATTTTAAACTCTTCCATCCTCATGTATGCTGACGATGTTAAAATCTGCTTATCCTATTCTGATTGGTACCTGCACACGCGACTTCAGCTTGACCTTGATGAATTCCAGAATTGGTGCCAAAATAATCTTCTTTTTTTGAACCATACAAAATGTAAAGTTAAGACATTTCACCGTACCTCTCCGCATCTTGTCTCCTATTCCCTTGGAACTCATACCCTTGATCGAATTTCTGTAACAAATGACCTTGGGGTTCTCTTTGATCACAAATTGTGTTTCAATAATCATATTGCTGCCATGGTAAACAAGGCGAAGGGAGTTTTAGCCTTTATAAAACGATGGTCCAAAGAATTCGATGACCCGTATACCACCAAGACTCTGTATGTATCGTTAGTGCGTCCGATTTTGGAGTATTGTTCTTGTGTTTGGAGCCCACAGTACATGGAACAACAGGTTATTATTGAATCTGTTCAAAAGCAATTTTTAATTTTTGCACTGCGTAATTTGAATTGGGACTCTGGTAGATTTTTGCCACCTTACCGAAGTAGGCTACAATTAATTGACATGCCTTCTCTTTATCATCGACGAATTTGTAATGGCATTATGTTTGTTCATAAGTTTCTTCTTGGTTCAATCGATTCACAAACTCTGCTTTCGTATATTGATCTTACAGTTCCTTCAAGATTTACACGCACATTTCGACCTTTGCGCTTATCAATATGTAGGTCTAACTGTGCCCAACATGAACCTTTCCGTGTTCTTTGTAATAGTTACAATATCTTGTCTGATATCCTGTCGTTTGAGGTAACTTTAAGTTCTTTACCGTGTTAAATTTACAATTATCTAAATTCTAACATCTTCTTATTAGTTTTATTGTTTAGGTCTAAGTTAGCAGTCAATTGCTAAATAAATAAATAAATAAATATTAGGGTTATCAAAGAAACTCTTGAACTCCCTATTTTAAGTTAAAATCAAGGATAAGATATTTCCAGGATAACTTATTTTCTTCTTGTTTCCAGGATCAGGAAAAGGAATAAAGTATTTGAAGGTCCTTATTAAATGATTTAAAGGTCCTTTGTCGAAGGATTTAAAGATTGAAGTATTATGACTTTCACTGGCACTACACTTTATGAACTTCTGCTGGCCGGCACTAAGTGCAAGCTGCATTCCAAAGGTCATTGCCATGTACCTAGAGTTGGTCTCGATATTCGGTTTATTGGCAATGGGGCGTTGCATAATCGCTGATGCAGGTGTCACCTAGTGTAATTTGAGTAGAGCGTCAGAATTTACAGACACGGGTATTGCATAATCGGTCTGTAGTTGGTTTCCGGGTATTTTTCTGAGAATTGTGAAATTGGTGAAGTTGGCTTGACTTGTGAAATTCTTTTTGGCGATCATGTGGTGCGCCGATTTACCCCGCCCCACAGGCGTACGTAACACGCTGTGTCTTTTTCTTTTTCCTACCAAACGCAAAGAGTATTTCGTCGTTGTAGGGTTTGGGTTAATAGCTATAAGCGAAAACGTATCACGCATGTCAATTCGGATAGGCCCCGGCAGAAACTTAGAGTAGACTTCCAAATTTCCAATCGCTTGTTCATGCTGAGTCGCATTGTCCATATACACACACACCCGCTCTCTCTCTCTCCCCCGCTCTCTATCGACATGCAAAAAGTAAAGAAGGAAGAATGAGCGAGTTCTGGAAAAGTCCCGTTTCTTGTAGATCGAAAAGTTTCCAATATGCGCAGCGTGTACCAAAGCGGAGAGATGCTCGCTCACTTGATTTTGGGAACGATAAGCAACCACACGTATTTGGTCAGCAGTGTTTAATTTAAATCGCAATATCGACACGTGCTTAACCTAAACCCCAAAAGCTAGAAAAAGCATACACAACCGAGCTCTTACTGTTAAAACAAATAAGTGAATCAAACTGCAAGGGTAACTATTCGTGTCAGATAATTTGTGCGAGTATAATCTCACAATGTGTCTATGTATGTAGAGCACATTCATCGGAGGCTGGCCAGAAAGCACACGCGCTCGTCGCGGGCGCTGTTGCGCTTACATCTTTACCACTAAATACATCTTTATACATCACCGTGCCTGGTCGGCCGATGCTTTGCTGCGAAACTGGGAAATCTGTGCGTTGCTGAAGCTCACTAACACCAACACGTGACAACCTAACCCCTAAGTCAGTAAAGCCCAGCTGACGCTGCTGCAGGTTTGGGAGCTTGCAACCTCATCTCTATAAAACCGCACACAGAACTAATAGCGGAGCACCTGTAATATCTGGCTGGAACTTTGTGAAACGCATACCGACACGTGGAGCCCTAACCTAGCAAGGTTCGCCCACGCCTACTGTGAACATCAGAAGACTTTTACAACAGCCTATTTGTGGGAGCACCTGCGTCCTATACTACTTCTGGGCTGAAATAAACAGGCCTAAAGGAGATCGGCGCAGCAAACCTGTGAAGAGCAAACTTGTGCATCTAGCAGCATGTAGTCCGCTACGGAGTACCACCGACGCAAGCACACATACTTGCCAAAACAGTGCCTACACTGGCAGACGTCGGCGATACCGATCGCCCATCAGAGAAGTTATAATGTTTTGATTTAGCTTAAACCTTTGTTGAGAATCAGACCTTGTTCTTATTAGCTGTTTCTTTATATTTAGCATATAAATTATGTGAACGCCAGAAGCCACAACAATTTATCCCGTTTGAATTAAATAACCACGCTCTTTGAGAAATCCTAAACAGCACCTGCATGTTCGATGTCACCTGGCTTAAAGTCTCTTCCTGGAGTCCTTCAGTCGGGTCTTGGACGACCTATGCAGCGATCTCCGAGGACGAACCAACGTGGTGGTTGGAGTGGACTTCCAACGCCTGGACTGAGGAGTGGTGCTCTGCCTCTACAAACGCCAGGGGACGCACCATCCTGGAAACAGTGGCCTCGTTGGACATTGTGCTGCTTACCGAGGGCTCCCAGCACACCTTTAACAGAGCCGGTGCCGGATCGGTTATCGACCTCATGAGCAGCTCCCTATCCCTAATTAAAATCATGAAGTATTAGGATATAGCTAACTACACCAAAGCCACCCACAATGCTGGTGTTCTTCTCATATTTTGATCAATCATTAGAGTACAGAAAGTGCACTTAAAACTTTTCGTAGTAGAACGGGTGTGAGGAGGAAGACACACGCCATATCCGACGAGCTTTGCATCGAGCCATGCAAGAAGTGCACGAACACCGATTTGTCTATAAGCTAGAAAACTAACAATATCTAGTGAACACCTACCTCTGGGCTACTACATCGTGCATAAGAAATTGTGCGTCTCCCTCGTGGAGTGGCTGCAAGCAAGAAGCAGTTTCCCGCGCACAGCTAAACTGTGCGTCTTCCCCCCGCTACCCCCGGATTTATCAAGAAGCAGGAAGTCGCATAATTCATCATCTGTGCGTCTGTGCGTCAAATTCTGCGTGAGCGTTGCGACACGTTCATGCCTGTTTATTCTTGCGCCTCGACCGGATTCAACAAGAATTTTTAAACGATATCCGTTTCTGCAAGTCAACTCGTTGCGTGGAGCAACAGCGACACGTTCACGCATGCTCATTCGTGTGAACATTTCTGAGTATCAGTAGTTTAGATTTGATTTTTTTTTCTTGTAAATCTAAAACCCATTACTTATAAATTTCTACGATCCTCATTATAGTCGATGTAAATATGTGTGCCATCTTGACATTATATATATGATGTACATTAATCAAGTTTAATTAAGATCTACCACAACAAATTCTTAAGTCATCAGGCCTGCTGACGTCGACGGATGCTTCGTAAGTACGGCATAGCCGTGAATTTTTGATACATAAATACATCCATATTTTTGTCATTGATTGCACAACCCTTGATATACATATATAATCGACACACAATAACGTAATTTCAGTAATGGAATTCTAATAAGAATCGTTCAGAAATCATTGTAATAGTATTATTTAACGTAATCGTGGTCTAAGTGCCTTTGCTTTCATATCCTGCTTTCCAACTAGAATAAATTCAAATAACTATTTAAGAATCGTGGACTAAATACACAATGTAAGCCACAACCATGATTTATTGAAAGTTAATTAAAGTTTATATTCTTATTAGCCAGTAATATAAAAAAATCTCACATGTATAGAGAGTCCTTTAGTCCTGTGAGGAGTAGCAGGACACACAGGATCGGCAGGACACACAGGATCTCCCAGCAGGACATACAGGATCGGACAGAAGGCCACTCTGGATCTGCCAGGACTTGAGCGGAGACGCAAGGGGTGAGGATCGCGGTTTAGCCTATCGGAACTAGACCCAGGCGTACACCTGGCGCGTTCGATAGTGCCTGAACAGGCGTGGCAAAGGGCTCAAGAACCAGGTTCCTTACGACTACGCCTATTTCGACAAGACCCTGGCGTATGCCTGGCGCGTCCAATAGAGTGTAAATAAGCGAATCCTGGCGCGAGCGGGGCATACCAGGTGCCTTGCAACTGCGTCTAATTCGACTAGACCCCGGCGTATGCCTGGCGCGTCGGATGGATCGTAGACAAGCGTATCCTGGCGGTACCCGTGGTCTAGAACCAGGTACGTCACACAACGCATATCGCGACTAGACCCTGGCGTATGCCTGGCGCGTCGGATAGTGCGGAAGTGATCGTATCCTGGCGCGGCCATCCTGCTCCATCCGCCCTCATCGCGTAAAGTACAGAGCCAGTCCATTTAGCGCAGCCAGGACCAGCAGCCAGCCCTACGAGGATATCAAGCGCAGCCAGGATCAACAGAACGGGATGTCAGGCACGGACAGGACCCACAAGCAGCCAGGACCAGCAGCCAGCCCTACCAGGATATCAAGCACAGCCAGGATCAACAGGACAGGATGTCAAACACAGACAGGACCCACAAGCAGCCAAGGACAGCGAGCACAGGCAGGATCACCAGTCAGAAGCGGCGTGATCAACGAGCAAGCGAGCACCAGCGAAGATCTAGATACACAAGTTATAAGAAAAGAGCCATGGAATAAATACCCTTTAACCAGAATTCAGTGCGTTATCACTAATTAGTTGGGCAATCACGTTTATATAAATTTGGTAGGACGAACACACAAACTCTACTGAGCTAGCCGCACAAATAAGTAGCGAGCAGAAGAAAAAAATATCAGTTCGTTACAGTCCTTTAACGTAAATACCGTTAACTAGTATTAGGAAATTTAGTTTTAATAACATGTATCCCATTATTATCTATATTCTTGAATTATAGTATGCTTAAAATGAATTAATTCTAAATATTTTGAGGGCAACTTTGGGTATGTAGCGCAGCGTTTGTATATAGGTGGAGTCTGATTAGACTTCACAGGTAGGGTGGATATAGAAGGAGGCCAACAACATCTGGACCTCCATCTTCGATAGGTACACTTTCTTGTCCGATTATTAACCGTTTGGTTTTCTATTTCATTGATATCGTTTCTCTGTCTACTAATGTAAGTTCTGTGACACTCTTGTTCCCTCTTAACACAAACCCACGCCACTCTCCCTAAGTGTGTTCGTTACAGAATTATAGGCGCCCAACGTGGGGCAAGCCCGATGCCTGATTTGGCATCTGTCGTTTGACAGCCGAGCTTCCCGAATTTTTTTAGTCCATCCATTTTTGTAAAGTGTAGGTTCAGTATGTATTTCATTTCTGTCTTGGATTTGATGGTACTCTGGATAAGTCCGGAGCCATACCAGCAGAAATTTCATACGTTTGTTATATGTTTTTCTATCAGTTCGGAAATATTCTAACATTATAGTTAAAGACATTCCACTTTGAGTTTTTGGTACTTAGGATTCATAGTTCTGTTTAGGTCGGATCTATTATATTATGGGGGTGTTAGTGTACCGCGACCTGTTTAGATCTATTGTACCCCCATTCGGAGCCTACAGCTCAGATATCAACCCATTTCCTCGAACAAAGTCGAGGAGTTTTGATGGGTTGCTTCTTCCTAAGAGCTCATGTGATAGAGTTCTCGATCCTAAGGTTCTGCATCTTATACTGCACGATGATGTGTGTAGAGGTTTCGTCCTCCATGTCACAGAATCTGCAAGTCCTGCTGCTGGTTATTCCTATCTTACCTAGGTGACTTTTCAGTCTGCAGTGCCCGGTTAGTAATCCGGTAACGATCCTAAGTGAATTCTTCCTAGTTGCATAAGTTCCTCGAACCTCTTCTTGTTTTAGTTTTTTATTAGAGTTTTGGCTTGCCTTAGGCCTGGGGTATTCCTCCAGTGTTCTTGCCTCATGGTGCCTTCCTCTTTCCTAATGTATTCTTTTATTGTGAGCCTTTCTATGCCACAGTAGGGTTCTGGTCCTATCAAGGGCTGTTCAGCTCCTAGTTTTGCCATTTTATCGGCAATTTCATTTCCGGATATGTCCCTATGACCCGGAATCCATCTGAGGGCCAGTCTATTTAGACTGCCCAAACGGTTAAGTATTCTCTTCACCTCTAGTATTATCTTTGAGGTGACTTTATTACTGCACAGAGCAGTAATTGCTGCTCGGTTGTCCGAAAGGATCGAGATGTCCTTATTCTTACATCCACGCTGTATGTTGAGCCCTGCACAACGTCCAATAGCGCATACCTCAGCCTGGAATATGCTGGTGTATTGGCCAAGGGATTCGTGGTATTTTATGCGGGGCCCTACCACTCCAAGGCCAGTGCCTCATCCCTGTTATTTAGAATGCAACCACTACCCGTGCCCTCAGTGCTTATTCTTAGGAGGGTGGCTTTGCGTTGAAGTTCAATTACACAATGGAGTGGTGTTAGCTCCATCAGAACTTTTAAGGCAGTTGTAGGACAGGTTTTTATTGCCCCTGTCATACAAACGCAAGCAAGTCTTTGCTACTTTTGTAAGAAACGTTTCATTTCATTGAAAAAGTCGAAAAAGAGAGAGAGAACGATCGAGAGTGATTGAGAGAGAGTAAGACAGGGCGAACGTAAAAGCGAAAAATGTATATGCATATCCCTGTCCCTCTCTCACCGCTGACGAACGTTCTCTCTGTCCTCTTCTTTCCTCTCTTCGCTCTGAGCGCGCTCGCACATGGTGCGAATATATAAGGTGGTCTCGTCCGCTTTGCTGAGGACGTTAAATATGTTTACCTCTCTGTCTCTCTCAATCGGTAGAATGAGGTAGCTAAATAGAGACTGACACAAATAACGTCCTCAAAAGAGAGCAGCTCTCACGTTGAGACCACCTTATACATATAGTTGCACCATGCGCTCGCACAAAGTTGAGAGAGTAAAATCTAAAAATAGAATGAGCTTGCTTGTGTGAGAATACGATTTTTAAGCTAAAATCATTTCTGTGACATCAGTTAAGCACAATGCCAAAAATTGTGGTGCGAGAATGTGAAACAATTAAAAATAAAATATCTGTTAGACGGCCAGTTAAAACATCAACACAACTTGTACGTGAATTCAGAGAGCGAAAAAAGGCTTTAAAAAATGCAGCTAGCCAAGAGTTAAATATCTCATCGTCCATCATTACAAAAACTAAACCAAAAACTCCAGCAGAGTGTAGTCGTGACTACAGAGCTACAGAGACAAAAATATGAAGAAAATCCTTCGTCTTCGACTTTACCAATTGAAAAAATAATACTTCAACAGAACGTGTTCGTGAGTTTAGAGCAAGAAAAAATTATTGACAAACCTTTCAGAAAACATTATTGAAGATTTTCAAACATCATCAAATATTATTAATGCTAATAATAATAATAATAATAACATTAACAATAATGGTAATAATAACAATATTAACAATAATGATAATAATAATAATAGTAATAACAATAATAGTGATAATAATAACAAAATTAACAATAATGGTGATAATAATAACAATAATAACAATAATGGTGATAATAATAACAATAATAACAATAATGGTGATAATAATAACAATAACAACAATAATGGTGATAATAATAACAATAAAATTAATAATAATAATATTAATAATAACAAAATCGAAGATGAAAACCAGATTGTCAATAATAGAAATAACACGAGACGTATTAAAGATGATGATTTACGTGTAGAAGATATAATTAGTTTCTTGCATCAACAATTACTTCCATACAGCCACGGAGGTGCTGCTATTCTTGGTAATGAGACCAAACTATTAATTAACTTTCTAGAAGAAAACTTTACTCTACAGCTGAATAATAATTCCAAACACACCAACTACAAATTCAGGAACGACCATAGATGCTATTTTTACAAGATATTTACATAATGTTAAAACACTAACTTATATTGCATATTTTACGTGTCATAATGCTTTAGTCACAACAATACCTATAGAAATTGCGTCGAACAATGTAAATATTGAAGAAATAAATTAATAAAAACTAAATTTACAATTTATATTAATTTTCAACACTTTTATTTTTTCCCTTCCTTTAAGTCTCGGAAATCTAAAGTTTTAGATTTGTATAAATATAGACAAGACTGATAAATAAGTTCGCCAAAGGAGTTTCACTTCTGACATGTGTACTTTGTACGCACGCACTTTTTTTTGTATGGTGATGAGCTTAGCTCGTTTACCCCATGCAATTGCTCCGTACGTGAGAATTGGTCTCATAATCATTAGGTATAGCCATCTTATTATCTGGGGCCTGGTTCCCCAGGATTTCCCAGCAATTTTCCGACAGGTATAGAGAGCTCTATAACACTTTTCCACTGTCTTTTGGACGTGGGAAGCGAAGTTTAGCTTACTATCTAAAGTGATTCCTAGATACTTAACCTCTCGGCTAGTTTCTATAGGAATTCCTAGCAATGAGATTTGTCTCATTCTCTGTAGTTTGTACTTCCTCGTGAAGGGGACCATGACTGTTTTGGCGGGATTTAGGTTGAGTCCAACCTCCCTGCACCAGTCTAGCGTTATCTTGAGTCCGAGTTGGACGATGTCACAGAATGTCTCTTCAAATTTGCCTCTGGCTATTATCACAATGTCATCGGCATATCCCTGCAACTGGATCTCCTTTTCAGCAAGTTTGCTGAGAAGCTCATCTACCAGCAGACTCCATAGCAAAGGGGAAAGCACTCCTCCTTGCGGACAGCCTCTGCTGGTTGCTATTGTCATGTTATCTGAGCCCAGTGTACATGTTGCTTGTCTGGATTGTAGTAGGTTACCAATCCATTTACTCGTTTTAACATCTATGTTCCTCCTAGACAGGGCAGCTCGAACCGCATCATGTGATGTGTTGTCAAAGGCTCCCTCTATGTCTAGGAAGGCACAAATAGCAATTTCTTTGCTGTCAACTGCCCCCTCTAGGGAGCGGCATAGTTGATAAAGTGCCGTGTCTGTTGAACGGCCTGCTCTGTATGCATGCTGCGTGTGTTGCAGCGGACAGTCTCTGAGAGCTGTTCTCCTAATTTTGTAGTCTACCAGTTTTTCCAGCGTTTTAAGCAAAAACGAAGTTAAGCTGATAGGTCTGAAGGACTTTAGGCTGGTGATATCTTTCTTCCCGGTCTTGGGGATGAAGACCACCCTAGCGCTGCACCATGCGCTTGGGATATAGCCAAGGGCTAGGCTGCTTACCATTAGTCTCCTTAACCCTTCTGTGAGCGGAAGATTTTTTATACGTTGTTGAGCGGAAGACACAAATTTGTGCATCGTATTTGAACCGCGTATATCTTAAAAACCTTTATTCAGAAAAATTTGAAATTTTTACTGAATATGTATTAACTCAAAATCATTAAATTTAAAATTTTAATTTTTAAATTAATCCTACACTAAAAAAAATTTTTAAGTTTTACCTTGGAAAAAAAAATTGCAGGTGAGATTAGTTACGTAAAACTCGCAAACAGATCAAACAATTGAAAAACGTGGTATACTACGTTATAGGACTTTTAACAAGCTTTCCAAAAAGGTCAAATGTGTCATACCTTTCTTTAGAAGAAGTCACTATAAAAGTAGTTCAAAGGTCTAAAAACGTGCAAAAAATGTGTGCAGGTAGTTTGTTTTACCATCAACCCTTTTTTGGGTCATTCCAAAAGGAGCTGTCGGCAGCTGCACCTGGCGGTCATAAATGATTTGGGTGATTTGTGACCGTTACTTTTATTAACAAGAGTACCTAAAACCACAAATACCCCTTTTTGGACATTTTTAGTAATAATTATGGGATTAAAACAACTTATTTTTATAAGAATTATAATTTTGAAATAAAAAAATTACTAGTTTTCTAGTATATTTGTGGTATTATTAATCAAATTTGTAAAAAATAAATGCAATTTTTCAACAATATTGGTTGTTTTTCTTAAAGTTTTACCAAAGAAGGGTATGACACATTTGACCATTTTGGAAAGCTTATTGAAAGTCCTATAACGTAGTATACCACGTTTTTCAATTGTTTGATCTGTTTGCGAGTTTTACGTAATTAATCTAACCTGCAATTTTTTTTCAAGGTAAAACTTAAAAATTTTTTTTAGTGTAGGATTAATTTAAAAATTTAAATTTTAAATTTAATGATTTTGAGTTAATACATATTCATTAAAAATTTCAAATTTTTCTGAATAAAGGTTTTTAAGATATACGCGGTTCAAACACGGTGCACAAATTTGTGTCTTCCGCTCAACAACGTAGTTAAAAAAAGTTTTCCTAATAAAATCCAAGATTACCCACAGATTTGTTTAAAAATCGGCAAACTTGTTTAGAATCGTTGAAGACGAGTTGTCAGAAAATTTCAGATCGATAGCTTTTACACGACCCGAGATATTTACAAGCAAAATCGAAATGGAACAAAAATGTTTCTTCCGCTCACAGAAGGGTTAAGCGGGTTAGGAGTAGCTTCTGCCCCTGCTGTAAGAAGGATGTAGAGATCCTTTCTAATCCCGGTGACTTAAATGGTTGGAAGGTTCCAATAGTCCATTTAAGTTTCTCGGGCGTAACTATAGACTTGGCTGTTGCCTAGTCACTTGCTACTGTCCTAGGGGTTCTATGATGATCGCGCATAATATTTCCCGTAATGGGAGTACTTCCCGGGAAATGCGTGTCAAAAAGAAGTTCTAATTTCTCCCGATCCGTGGAAGTAAAGGTGTTATTACCTTTCTTCAGGGCTAAATTACTATCTATTGCATTTTTGGCCATTGCCTTGTGCAGTCTTGCGCCCTCGTTGACGTTACTTATTGCCTCACAGAAGTTTCTATAGTCCTTCCATTTGGCTTTCCTGATCTCTTTGTTATAGAGCGTCAGGCTTTGCCTGTACCGTTCCCACTTACTTTCTGTTTTTGGCCTGTTGAAGAGCCTTCGAGTAGTGCGTTGTAGCCGTTAAAGCTTAGCTTTCCACCACGGTGCTTCTGTTTCCCGTTTCTGTCTGCCTAGTGGACAGCTGTCTTTAAAGGCATTCACTACTTGGTTCCAAGGGATGTCTAGGGTATCCTGACGGTTCATTGGAAAGATTTAGCTCTAGAGTTGACCTGAATTTATCCCAGTTTGTTTTCCTGGGGTTTCTTTTAGGGCTATATCTTTTTGTATTGAAGGCTACCTCAAACAAAATTGTCCTGTGGTCGGACATGGATTCTTCTGGTGACACATGCCAGTTCCTAATGTGGGGTTTGATTAAATTGGTTGAAAGAGTTATGTCTAGCACCTCTTCTCTTACCTTGGTAACAAATGTCGGCGTGGAGCCGACATTACAATTATTGTTTAAAATAAATTCTAGTAGTTGCTCACCTCTGTTAACAACTAACATCAGTACTGCCCCAGATCACATGATGTGCGTTGGCATCACATCCGATGATAAGGGGGATCTTTTTCTTCCGGCAGTGGTCCACTAGCCCGATTATTTCTGGCGGTGGACAGGATTCCTCCCCAGCAAAGTAGGCGGAGGCCACTGCTAGCTTCTGTGTTGCTCCTGTGCCGTCGATGGAAATGGCGACACAGTCCCTACTCAGGAACTCTGAAAAGATATTGTAATTGATATCTTTCCTTATAACAATGCATGATCTGGGAGGTAGTTCTCCTGGATCGCATATTACCTTAGTACCCTTCGTGGGCCTGTACACTGTTTAATGAAATGGTGCCACCATGGTTCCTGTACAAGGGCTAGCCCTAGGTGTTGGGAGGTGATCATCCTGGCCAAGACAGCAGATGCTGCCTTGGCCCGATGGATGTTCACCTGGGCTAGCCGAGTGCTGCTTGTTGCAGCCCTCAGATGGTGGTTTGGTGCACCGTGATTTCTGGTGAAGAGAGCGAGCAAGCCTCTCCACCACCGTCTATCACGGTGACCTCCGCCTCATCACAGCTGTCGTCCAGGAGGTACTCCTGGGCCAGCTCTTGGGATGACATGGGGTGTCCATCCCCTGGTCATCCCTAATCTCCATGACAGATTGACTGTCCTCCCCACTCTGCGAAGCCGGCTCCACACTCAGTGGAGCTGACGTAAGCATCTCGTCCATGATGGACTCCTGTAGTCCGGACAGCTCCTCGTTGGTCAGGCTGACCACCGGGAACTTCTTTGGGAGGATGGCCACCTTTACGAACGATGCCTTCTTGGCAGCCTCCGCGTATGTCGGACGGGGTCCGGTGGGCGGTGGTGCCGGGCCAGAGGGTCGTCCTCCGGCGGGTGTCGGTTTATGGTCTCGGCGTCTATCAGACGCGAGAGGTGGACGTTCTGGCAGGGTAAGTCCTGCTGGCACACCGCGCTCCCTGGCTGGAAACACCTGCAGCGCAGGTCTGGCCTGAACTGCCGGTGAGATCCTTGGCGTGTGCGCTGCCGCCTGGGGTCTGTCGCCGTTGAGGGATCTGTCCTCGAAGTGTCTTGCGACACCGGTTGCAGGGATATCCTGCGGGATTTTGGTTGTATGATTGTTGGTCTTCATAAGATCCCACGAGTTGCGGAGAAATGTAGGTCCGCCCGGGCAGAGATCTGCCGTACCCGGGTAAGGCGCAGTTAGGACAGACGGTCGCCACTTGTTTGAACCCTCCGTTTGCGACAGGGCTATTTGTTTACTCGGGCCCCCAGCCAGGTTGACTATCGGCACGGGTCGGATGACACCTTAGTCCGGCACCGAGGGGAGATGTGGGGGATAGGATGGTGGTAGGTGGTTGTGAGGGAGGAGGTGTGTAAGGCTACGGTGATAAGACGGCCAAACAAGCGTCTTGTCGGTATACCTTCGTAGGTATACCCGCTGTTTGTCCGGAGTTGCTTATTCGCTTACGCTTATTCGCAACTAACCTTCCCGGAAGGCCGTTTGCTATCCGTAACCTGCGACCCGCCTGGTGGCCCCAGCTAAGCTTCCCTTCGAACCATCTCACCAGTTCTTGAGGACCAAGAGGTCGGTTCTATACCAGGTAATCATTATTCGAACAAAACCTTCTTTCCATTTAAAATCGAGATTTGCTTTAACTGAATAGATTCGGCTAGTTCCTCTTTTAAATGGTAAGACCTCAAATCACTTAATTGTTTAATAGAATCAGTTTTCAATGCCAGTTTATGTTATGTACCTATCGAATTAAACAACCTGCTGCTGCTTACTACTCAGAATAAGCCCCTCGTTATCTTATCGTATGATAATACGCGATAGCATTCCCTTTTCGAAGATTTCCTCTCGTTCGATCATTGTTTAATAATATAATCGTACACTTTTTCTTCTTGTTCGATCATTGTTTAATGATGTTATCGTATACCTTTTCTTCTTGTTCGATCATTGTTTGATGATATTATCGTAAACCTTTTCTTCTTGTTCGATCATTGTTACCGTGTACCTTTTCTTCACGTTTGGTCACTATTTCTCATATCGTTAATTACATCAATATTTATCGCTGGTAAGATTTTGGAATTAGATTTGTTCTGTCATTTTTTACAACTGGCTTTTATTTTGATTAAGTTTGGCTAGACTACAATAGCTTCGAAAATGCCAGTTAGACGCAGTAACGAAAACTAAGTAGATTTAGGGACTGATGAGTCGTTGATGTGCAACATTTGCAGCGGTGCAATTTGCAATGCGAATTTAATTGAAACTCCTTGCAAACATGCTTTTCACAAGGTTTCTTTAGAAAGTTGGCTTCAGAACAATGACAAATGCCCTTCTTGTGCCCATCCCTGTTCTCAATCTGAGATGGGATTTAATTCGTCTCCTAACACAAATTATCAAGGTAACAAAATAGTTACCAGATCAATTTCTCGAAACGCAGCGAATCAGAACAGTAATCTTGAAATTCAGAATTCTAATCAGAGTTCCCATCAGCAAGTTTCTAACAGGGACAACTCAATTTCAGGCGGTGCAATCGAAGACCGTGTTCAAACTCAGCAAATGATGCAAGCTATGGAAGCAAGGATGACCCAATCTGTAGCAGACCAAGTAACTCTCGCGTTTGCCCAGTTGAATAGATCTTCATTCATTAATAATGATCACATGGAGCCGCAGCCAAATTTGCGAAATAATATAGGTCGAGGTGGTTCTGAAACATATTCGGCACCGAATAATAGTCAGCGAGTTAGAACTTCTCCAGATTTTCATAGCGATCGTAGTAATCTTTCCCTGGATCGTCCTGACAGAACTTCAAATGTCATTTCAAATTGGCGTACAAAAATCTCTGGTTCTACCAAAGACATTGCAATTGAGGATTTCATATATCGAGTTAATTGTCTAACTTCACAATGTTTGAATGGAGATTTTGATCTTCTTTCCCAGTTCGCTAATTTACTGTTTGCAGGTCCTGCTTTATCTTTTTATTGGCGTGTTCACAGGGTGGTAGATAACTTGACTTAAAGTGCATTGTGTAGGCGTTTAAAGGAAAGATATCAGGATCAGAGGTCGGATTGCGAAATCAAAAGCGACATGCGTCGTCGTAAGCAGGGTAGCAATAAGAGCTTCGATGATTTCCTAGATGCAATGCTTTCCACTGCAGATTCCCTTCGAGAGCCAAAGCAGGATAGTGACATAGCCATTGAAGTTCGTCATAATCTCAAATCAGAGATAAAGCATGAACTGATGCACATTGACACCCCGGATTCGGCAACAATGCGTAAAAGGTGCCATCGTCATGAGCAATTCTTTCGTAGCACTCGGACCAAACAAGTCCAACGTTTAAACCAGAACAAACGTTTTGTTAACGCTATGGTATTCTTCATGAAGATGATTCCATAGATCAGTCTGAAGAGGAACTAGATGTTGAGGACGAAGCTTGTGCTGTTAGGGCTCTTGACAAGTTTAAGTGTTGGAACTGTGCCGAAACAGGCCACAGGTACCAAGATTGTCTTAAATCTCGCCGTGTTTTCTGTTATGGTTGTGGTACACCAGAGGTGTATAAACCCAACTGTGCAAAATGTAAGTCGGTTTCGGAAAACTCCAAACAGGACATTCGCCGTGTGCCTTCCACTCAACCTAATAAATCGGTTTCCATATCTTTCAACCCGTTTCATTTGCGGTTGCAAGAATATATAAAGCGTAATTCTAAAATATTTAACGTTAACTCTATTGTAATTCGCAACCTCGGTCGTCTCTGCGTATTCATAAGTTTTGGAATCGCAAACGATCTTTTAAACATTTCACCATTTCATCACTTGATCAACATTTGTTATTTCACAGATATTTATATATTTAATCAGTCGCATTCAGCTCTGTTAGATAGCGGTGCAAACAAAAGCGTCATTGGTGGTGAGCTAGCGCAACAAATATTAGCAAATAAGTCCTTTGATAAATTTAAGTCTGTAGTTCGTACTGCTGATAGCCAAAAGCAAGCTGTTGCTGGCACGATTATTATTCCCTTGACAAACAATTCTATCGATAATAACTTTGAATTCCTAATAGTACCTTCCATAAAGCAAAACGTGATATGCAGAATGGATTTTTGGAACGCATTTGCCATTTCCATTAAACAACCAATCTCTATTAAGCAAACCGATTTTAAAGTCTCCCCTCGTATCCGTTTGTCTGACCTGTAAGCCAAGCCCAGTTCTTTTAAGTTAGGTCTGGACGTTGTTAAAAGGAGCCGGAATAAGTAATGCTGCAAACAATTTCAATGCTAAACTTGCTCCAGTAGGAATCAAGGTTCGAGTAAAGAAAAAGTTTGGTCAGTCGATTTATCTTTTAGAAGACATGAATGGCAAAGAGCTTGGCAAATTTCATGCCAAGGACATTTGGTAAATGCTTTTGACTCCTTTTTCAGTTTTTATTGTTAGTCACTTGGACTAAAAATCAAAGCTGTGGTTGTGGGAGTCAAGCTATTTTTCAGACTGGCAACTCTATGCTCTCATAACAAAGTGTTTCGCAGTGCTGTTAAGCGCATCCATTTCACAACCCTGCGCTAAGCAAGGATCCGATCCTGGCAAATTTCAGTACGTTTTCGGCATTCTGGTATTTTGTTAGCTAGCTTCGTTCTCTTTTCTTGATACATCTGCCGAGTACGGTTCGTTCGCTCCCTAAAAACAGGGAAAATAAATCCGTGTGCATCATTCAACCACGCTGTCCCTTTCCGAGAAGAGTTTGCTGTTTAGCATAGTTAATATTGTGCCCGATATTGTGGTAAGATTATTTGTGCACAATATCAGCAAATTCTAAGTGCCCAAATCAGTGTTTGGCGTCCCACTTGTGTTTTATAAGGTAAAATAAAATTTTGGAACACGTGGAGACCATTTTCTTCGCCCAGCCCAGGCTTTGGCACGCCTCGTGGCCAAAATAACTTTGAATCTAGCCAGTGAAATCACCCCGAGCAATCGGATTGCTGCTCCATAGTTCGAATTCCCGGAATTTTCTGTAAGTAGAAAAGGTCGAACCCACGTAGTAGGATCGACTAATTTTAGTGATTTGTGCTAGGATTCTCGCGGTCAAAGCGGATCTTGTACTTCCCGTTGCCGACAGCGAGGCGCCGTTCGCCGTTGAACTGGAAATTTCGCATCTTCTTCTTCCGCCTGCGATTGCGAGTGCAAATTCTACGAACTAAGCTCCTGCCAAACGCAAAGAGTATTTCGTCGTGCATAAGAAATTGTGCGTCTCCCTCGTGGAGCTGCTGCAAGCAAGAAGCAGTTTCCCGCGCACAG
Organism: Drosophila oshimai; assembly: GCA_018150695.1. Classification (NCBI taxonomy): domain Eukaryota; kingdom Metazoa; phylum Arthropoda; class Insecta; order Diptera; family Drosophilidae; genus Drosophila; species Drosophila oshimai. The sequence continues at coordinate 896,064 of JAECWM010000276.1, forward strand.
CTTAACTGTGGGTCTTACCTCCGCATACCCCCGGATTTATCAAGAAGCAGGAAGTTGCATAATTCATCATCTGTGCGTCTGTGCGTCTGTGCGTCAAATTCTGCGTTCAACAAGAATTTTTAAACGAATTCTGTTTCGATCATCGTTCCTGCAAGTCAACTCGTTGCGTGGAGCAACAGCGACACGTTCACGCATGCTCATTCGTGTGAACATTTCTGAGTATCAGTAGTTTAGATTTGATTTTTTTTTCTTGTAAATCTAAAACCCATTACTTATAAATTTCTACGATCCTCATTATAGTCGATGTAAATATGTGTGCCATCTTGACATTATATATATGATGTACATTTATCAAGTTCAGAAATCATTGTAATAATATTATTTAATGTAATCGTGGTCTAAGTGCCTTTGCTGAATAAATTCAAATAACTATTTAAGAATCGTGGACTAAATACACAATGTAAGCCACAACCATGATTTATTGAAAGTTAATTAAAGTTTATATTCTTATTAGCCAGTAATATAAAAAAATCTCACATGTATAGAGAGTCTTTTAGTCCTTTAACGTAAATAACTTTAACTAGTATTAGGAAATTTAGTTTTAATAACATGTATCCCATTATTATCGATATTCTTGAATTATAGTATGCTTAAAATGAATTAATTCTAAATATTTTGAGGGCAACTTTGGGTATGTAGCGCAGCGTTTGTATATGGGTGGAGTCTGATTAAACTTCTCAGGTAGAGTGGGTATAGAAGGAGGCCAACAACATCTGGACCTCCATCTTCGATAGGTACACTTTCTTGTCCGATTATTAACCGTTTGGTTTTCTATTTCATTGATATCGTTTCTCTGTCTACTAATGTAAGTTCTGTGACACTCTTGTTCGCTCTTAACACAAACCCACGCTACTCTCCCTGAGCCTGCCGGTCAAAAATGTAGACAGAGCGTGTTAAGGTGGTACAACGGTCAACGAGTGTGTTCGTTACAACCTCTATGTTAATTAAATAAAACTGAAGTCTGGTATAAGTTAACATAACATGGATCCTTTGAAGCTGTTCATGTCGAACCAGGCTTGGTTCAACATCGCTGGCTTGGCATCACTGTTGCCCAACCGGTTGAAAGCTCTCTCTTAAAATACACCTTAGGCCCTAAGACTTCACGCCATATTGTACCAGAGCAAAAAATAAAGTGAACCGAACAACAAGTGAAATTCAACCCGAACCGAAAATCGTTTTTACTGGAAACTTGGAGGAACTTAGCACGGCAAGGACCCGCCCCAGCATTTGGTCCTTCGGAGCCGGATTTACCTTCTCAACGGTTTTTTCCAAAAATATATATACATTCACACTTAGACTCTTTTTTCTAATCATAATTTTTCCTAGCATAAGTATAATATGCACAACACTATTGGCACATTCCGTGCAAGCTCAGCAAAATAGTTTATACATATATATATATTTGGCATTGGCCACCACTCTGTGTAAAAATATATATGTATGTGTAGGTACACAAATTTATTTTACTTTCCGATCGGCATATAACCTATTGGCACTTTCAGTGCATTATTAATACAAATTATCCAAACCATTTTAGTTTTTGCCAAATATCACATCCACATATGTACATCACCTTCTCATTTTACATTTTCCCGCCGGCGCTGATAGTTAATAAAAATCATCCAACGCAATTTTATTTTTATTTGTGAATATTTGTGCTATGCAGAAAGCGACAGGTGGCTTATGCACATGCCAAATATCACATCCACATACACACATATTTAATTCCACAAACATCCACAACATTCACCGTGCATAAATTTTGTAAAGTTTATGCACAAATATATAGGGGAGAAGTGGGGGTTGTGGGCATAGTTTTGTTTTTGGCCTATAATTACCGAACTAGTGCATATTATTTGGACATATGGGTATCTGTGTAAAGCTAGAGACCTAAACTAACTAATTATGAAGAAATATACTTGATTTCGTCATGCGAAAAAATTTTATATGGACTTTTGTAAAACCCTAATTTTCAGCTACCATTTTTTTTGGGGGGGTTGTGGGCACCCTGGGAAAAAATGCTGCAAATGCAAAATGCCGCAACCAATATCAACATAACGAACATTTATTTATTTAAAAGACTACATAGGAGTTACTCATCGTCGGAAACACAATTTTGACATGTGTAATGACTGTCCCGCATGTTCACACATTTCAGACGAAAAGCTCGATCGCAAAATTACAAATCTTGGTGATAATCCCTCTCAGCGGGAGAGGATCCTTTCCAAGAGCCTAAGATTTCTACAAGAATGTTCTAGAGGGTTCCAAACAAATTTTGAAAACAATTTTACAAGAAATTGTAGGTTATAAACAAATTTGCCAAGAAAAAACGGGTGCCCACAACCCCCCAATTTTGGTGCCCACAACCAACTTTAGCAGACATTTTAAGAAGTAATTAAAAAATGTGTTTGCATACATTTTTTTGGTTCAAATCGATATTGTTCCATTTAGTATAATACTTTGACTAAATAAAAATGCATCACACTTACCTTCTTAATCGATTCACTTTAATTAATACACTATTGAAAATTTTTGAAAAAAACTTCACCACCTTTTCCAAGCACAAAAAAACCAATTCGTTCATTTCAAAAAGAAAACGTTTTCGATTACTTTGATATTTGGCATAAATCATACATAAGGTAATTGCTTGCGAATGACATCACCAAAAAAAGTCAATCTTCATTTTGTGAAAAGATACGTAGGGGTGCCCATAACCCCCCCATGCCCACAACCCCCACTTCTCCCCTACATATGTACATAGGTGTAGATAATTGATTGCACACTCATCCGAACATTCAAACATCAAAACAATAACAAACCAGGCTTACGCATTTCGCTGCGCCAACAGCCAATAACTATATCTTTTTTCACCTTAAAAATAACAAAAAAATTAATTATTTCGAGGTGTTCCACCCAAAAATAAACACCGGTCCGATTCCACGCGTTCCCATTTCTGCTGTTTTATTTTTGTTTTGTGTTAAACATAACAGATTTAATTATTTAAATCGTTTTACTCAAAAATAAATTAAAACAACAAGCAGCGTTCCGTTTCCACGCGTTCCGCATCTAGTTCTTCTGGTTATTATATGATTTAACCTATCCAACTACACACATATTTTGTTCCAAATATATATTCTCCAAGCATATATCCATTTACATTCCAGCACAATAATATATCGCATCCATTTAAATTTCCGAATATTTTTCGGTTGATGCCTTATTTCCACTAAGTCTTCTGCACGCATTATCCAGCGCCAGCATCCACGACCATCGGCTTGTCCCATCAGTGTATTATTTTTTCCTCCTACGCGAGTAATTATGCCAATTGGTGAAGGTGAGGAACCAAAAGTTCAGTTGACCGTCCCAACAGCTGGCACCGTACACCGAGTCAGAGCCAAGAGCGAGTCGTCACTGCCCACCCAAAAGGCAGAACCCAGTAAAACTTAAAGTCCCTCTCGCTCTCTCGCTCTTTATCTCGCTCTCTATATCGAAACTTATAATCGTGTAGTTATCTGTGCTCTTGCAGTAATTTTAGCTGCTCGCTCAAAAGTTTCGATTTCATTTCATTTGGTACAGTGGTCCGATTAGTCAAAATTATGGACAGATTTTTTGTCTGTGTTGATAAAAATGCCAGAGGGCCTAAAATGACTTGTTGGCTATGTGAAAAATGGTGCACACCAAGTGCGCTGGTTTAACTGGCCGAACAAGTGATGACCTAAGTAAGGGTAAAAATTTGCAGTTCTGTTGTGACGCCTGTCTCGAGGTTGCGAACGAGATGAAATTGTTCATGCGCCAAACTAAAGGCGGTTTGAAGGGGCTGATCACCTGTTTTGCCGGAGCTAGAGATAGTTTTCGCAAGGCAGATGATCTGCTCCAAGCTCTGGACACTCAATTTAATAGTATAAAACTAATAGAGGAGTCTCCAAAGCGCAAAAAAGCCGCTGGTGGTAGGCCAAAGGGGAACACCCCGCAGCCACCGTCAGGTGACCAGCAGAGCACTCCCGTGGATCAGCAGCCGAACTCAGCAACCGCTCAAATGTTGCTAAGATAACAGCTAACAGCGGAGTGTATGCAAATAGGCGATCCTGAAATTTCCGATTTGTCCGTAGTGGTTTCACAGTTGGTTAAACCACCAAACCTAGTTAACACACCGCCAAAAGGAAATATTGAGTCCGGACTACCGGGCATAGGTGGTTCTGCAGACGCACAATCTGCATCACCTAAAGCTCTTTCAGTGGTTCCACAAAAGAAACAAATATTTGTTTCTCGGCTTTCCCCTGATCAAACATCTTCTGATGTACTGTCTCATATACAAGACAAAATAAAAGCCGCAAACGTTAAGGTGGAAAAATTTAAGTTCTCTTATGCTAGGGATATTTCATCTTTCAAGATCACTGTCCCAATCGAGCACTTTGCTACCATAAGTTCTGCCGAATTCTGGCCGGACAATTTGGTGGTAAAGGAGTTCGAAGCTAAGAAAAAAAAGAAAGGGCCCACGGGAATAAGACTTCCCAGTCGTGGCCAGACCATTATGCCATCTTCCTCTTCTTCTTCTTCAAAAAACTAACCAAAAACCTCCTTCTTTCCTATCAAAATGCAAGGGGCTTGCGTAGCAAGCTAACTAAATTGTATTCTGATAGCTTTTCATTGGCATCCCATGTTACTGTGTTTACAGAAACCTGGTTAAAGCCGGAGATTCTTAGCTCCGAAGTTTTTCCCGGTAAGTACACAACATATAGGCTTGGCCGTCTTTCCAAACGGGGAGGTGGAGTCTTAATTGCCGTGGACTCCAACCTCACGTCGGAAGAGGTATGTGTTGAGGAATCTAATAATATTGAATTTATTTGTATAAAGCTGACCTTTCCGGGAAAGTTTATATATATCACTTGCTCTTATGTTCCGCCGTCTTCTGAACTCCAAGAATACTTAAATCATCTTTCTGTGATACAGTCCGTTTCAAATAGGCTGTCCGATAGGGATCAGTTATTAGTTCTAGGTGATTTCAACATACCTGAAACTACGTGGTCCACAGATGAAAAATCAAATGTCTTACTTCCTATTGCACAACATGACTTTATTGACGGCTTGCTTGACATATCTTTGAGTCAAGTAAACCATGTTCGAAAATCACTAGGCCGCTTACTGGACTTGTGCTTTGTCTCGAATCCTGAAGCCGTGTTTCTATCCAGGGTACCACCACTTACACAACCTGAAGATCCATATCATCCTACTTTCGATGTGACAGTCGACACGGGTATCGTGATAGAAGAAAAATCAGAAAAGTCAACTAAACGAATACATTGTTTTCGTAAGGCAGACTTTTCTAGGCTTAATTACTTTATATCTGGCTTCAATTGGTCCGATCTCTACTCATGCAATAACATGGCTGATGCCATAAATATTTTTTATACTGCAATTAAATCATTTTTTAATTCTTGTGTTCCGATGTACTATCCGTCAATCTCCAGTAAACCACCTTGGTTTAGTAAAGAGTTGTCACACCTAAGAAATGTTAAGTCCAGACTTTACAGGAAATATTAAGACTCCGGTTCTCAATCTGTTGTTTCAAAATATCTAAGTGCTCGATCAAGATTTAGCGTGCTTAACGCGCAGTGCTATAAAAATGATTTAAATCGTTGTAAGGTCCAGTTCTCGCAGGACCCGAAACAGTTTCATAACTTTGTTAACACCAAGCGTAAGTCTACTTCTTATCCCTCCTCGCTATGTTTTGAAAACATGACGGCCACCACATATCAGGCAATAGCCGATCTTAATGCCCAATTTTTTCAAACAACTTATACTACTTCCGCACATCCAATAGAGCCTTGTTCTTACACCATGTCCACGTCGAACCTTATATTCGGTCTTACTATAAACGAAAGGTCTTTATTTATGGATCTTCAACGTGCTAAGCCTGTTAACTCTCCAGGTCCCGACGGAATTCCTGGCTGCGTGCTTAGGAATTGTGCGGAAGCCCTGTGCAAACCCCTTCTCAAATTGTTCACCTTATCTTTAGAAACCTCCCAATTTCCCCTTGTTTGGAAGGAGTCATTTGTTATTCCTCTCCACAAAAAAGGTAACAAATTGGATGCCAGCAATTATAGAGGTATCTCTAAGTTGTCGGCTATCCCCAAACTTTTCGAAAATTTCATTACTCCTCATTTGCAGCACCTTTGCAGGTCAGTAATATCTCCATGTCAACACGGATTTATGAAAAAAAAGATCAACAACTACTAACCTTTTGGAGCTCACCTCATTCGTGATAAAGGGCTTTAAAAGTAGCTTTCAAACAGATGTCATTTACACTGACTTTAGTAAAGCCTTTGACTCAGTAAATCACTCACTTTTAGTTCGGAAATTTGACTTGTTAGGGTTTCTAATTGATCTTATAAGATGGATTTTAAGTTATCTGAATGGCAGGACGCAAAGAGTCCTTTTTAAAAATTCTCTTTCTGGTCTTCTCCGAGTTACCTCCGGCGTCCCACAAGGATGTCACCTTGGTCCGCTTCTTTTTACTTTATTTATTAACGACCTTCCATTAATTATAAATCATTCTCGCGTTCGTATGTACGCAGATGATGTTAAGTTATGACTGCAGTATAAGGATATTTCCAGCCATTCTGACTTACAATCCGATCTAAATAATTTTCAAAACTGGTGCCGTGATAATTTATTTAAACGGGTCTAAGTGCAAGCTGATGACTTTTTGCCGAGTTAATCCAAAACTTGCAACTTACTCACTAAGTGTGAAACCTTTGGATAGAATAACTATGGTTGACGATCTGGGCGTCCTTTTGGACCCAAAACTTAAGTTTACTGATCACATTTCGTACATGGTTAATAAAGCCAGGGGAGTGCTTGGTTTCATTAAAAGATGGTCGAAGGAATTTGACGATCCCTACGTCACTAAGACCTTATTTACTTCGCTAGTCCGTCCGATTCTAGAGTATGGGTCTCCCGTCTGGAGTCCCCAATACGGAGTACATATAGATCGCATTGAATCTGTACAGAAAAACTTTTTAATTTTTGCTTTACGGCGCCTCAACTGGGATGCAAACCTTAACTTACCTTCTTATTCTAGCAGATTACTTTTAATTAATTTACCCTCCCTAGCTAACCGTAGAACGATGCTTGGTACTATTTTTATTTATAATCTTATTCGTGGTGATATTGACAGCTCCGACTTGGTAGGTCGGCTTAGCTTTTCTGTGCCAAGTAGATTAACTAGAAATTATATACCCTTAATATTAAACCATTGTAGATTTAACTATGACTTGCATGAGCCTTTCAGAGTATTATGTTCTGACTATAATAGACTTTATCCTACAATCTCAAATTCTGACTCTCTGCCGCTCTTAAAACGACTTATACTAATATCGTTAGCACAAAATTAGATCCTACTTTTAATATCAGCCGTTCATCCAGAACGACCAGCGAGAAGTCCTTAACTCCTTTAAAATCCGTCAGAACTTTTGCGTCACGCCACAGTCCACAGCCTAAACCTCCTCTTAAGTCCACAAGCACGTCTGTGTCACAGTCAGCAAAGCCATTTGTAACTCAGCCAAACACGAGATCAACTGCAAAAATGGCTCAGGCTGACGCTGACACAGCTTTGACAAAATTCTTGACTTTAAACGATAGAGTAATGCCCTATTCCCACAGGCCACCGTCCACCATCCAAATCTAGAATGGTCCGTAAGGTTTTGCCGTTCCGAAAATTTCTCGGTTATTCCACCATCCAAAACTAACCGTTCCTAACCGCACGTTCCTAGCTAGTTTTGTAGCTAGTTTTCCCTGAATACCCTAAATATTTGACATTCGCTGTGAAAAAAAGGAACATGCACTACGGAAACGTAATCAAAATTTGAAAATGCCGCCCAAATTTGCCTGCTGTCTTATCAGTTTACAGTGACTCACGCTTATTTCGTTCAAAAGTACACCTGATATTAAAAGATGTCACAAATGTTTAAATGCACTTTTTAAAAAGGGTTTCTATATATATTTAGACCAAACTGAAAAAGGAACAAAACTGATCTGATTCTTTATCACAGTTTATTTTGTTAGTTTTTGGCTTAATATTTTGTTTTTTTTTAATGCTATTTTTCAAAATATTTTTAAGGATACTGCCAAAGAAATTGCATTTAAATTTTTGTTTATCTCATTTGGCTTATCGGCTATACGGTATTAAGTTTCAGCTGTGAGACACTGTATTTGGATGGTGGATGGTGGATGTGGCCAGTGGGAATCGGAGTTTCACATCTTTCGAAAATCCCAACCGTTCCCGTGGGATGTATAAGTCAACTCGAAGCCAGAGTCAACACCCCAGCAGACCATCTTCCGTCCGTTCACACAAATAGGGAACGACTTGAGCAGATACGGTCTCTCTGGGACAAGGTGGAGAGAGAGTTCGAGACGTGCTCTGCTGTCCTCTCTGTATTAAAGTGTAAAGACACGATTACAGTCATGCAATCTAAGTATGATTACTGTTACTCGGTCTTCGAACGGTGCGCTGCAACCTTAAACGAAACGATTGAAAGCGCTTGCGTTCAACAGCTTATTTAGCCTTTCACACCGGAGCCCCAATAGACTGCTAAATTTTCAGTGACGATTATGTTCATTGGCCGACATTCCGAGACCTATTTTCCTCCATCTATGTCCAAAATCCGGGCGTCGAAAAGCTGTTTCCTTTAACCAACGAAGGGTTTGAATCTGCATGGAGGAACCTGCAGGCGACTGCTCTTCAACAGCCAGCTAAAGATTCTGTTCAATCTTCCCTCTGTTTCCCAAGAATGTGGGAAATCCTTAAAGCACCTGGAGAGCACAGTCCAGAGGTGTTTGACAGCCTTGGAAATCGCTAAGGTAGACACCACCAATTGGGATTGTCTGCTCGTCTTTCTGCGCTCCTCTCCTTCAACAATCCGAGATTCCAGGGTGGAATGATTTCAAAAGTTTTTTACAAGGTCGTCATCGAACCCTTAAAACAATTTAAGAGTTCAAACCTACTGTGGCGGCTCAATCCAGAGGCACAATCGTGGTAACTTTGTTCGAGGGAAAACCATCCGTTCCAAAATATGTCTGTTGGGGATCGGAAACAATATATAAAACAGCAGAAACTCTGTTTGAAATGTTTTGCAAGAACCCACATGTTGAGAGACTGCAAGGGTCGCCACAACACTCTCTTGCATCGTGGCGGCCCCCCACAACTCCAGTCAGCACCCATACCTGACCACCCGCAAAATGTACAGTCCACTCCATCGAATGTACAATCGTACCTCGCCGTGAACACGCAAGGGGTCTTCCTGAGCACGGCGCTCATAGAGTTCTGCCACTCGGGCATAAGGTACTCTGCACGCGCTTTAGTTGACTCAGGATCAGCAGCAACCTTTATATCGGAACGGTTATTCAACCCAATGTTCACACTTACGTGTATTTATTTATTATTATTATTATCCTAGCGCAGCAAGTTTACACTTATATTTGTAGCACTAGTCACATTGAAAGGGAATACAAACTTATTTAACCAAATATAGACTTAAAACTATAACTTATGACTAACATTTTTGGTCTTAACTAAGAATTTAAATAATTAATTTGGAAATTTATTAAATAAACTTTGGCTTTTTGAGCGATCTTACTATTAATAAATTTAAAATTATTGTTTTTGTTTTACTTTAAGTATTCTTTAATTTTAGATTTAAATTGAGTTGCGATCCTAATTGTTTTATAACTATGTGGCAGGTTGTTCCACAGACGGATAGCATTTACGAAGAATTGCCTATTCGAGCAAAGCGTGTTATATCTTGGGCATATGAAATTATTAGTTCTTGCTGACGTAGCTGACACGAGTTTGTTAATCAAATATGTTGGTTCTTGGGTTATTACAATTTTATGAAAATATATTAGAGTCCTATAATTAATCCACGAGGTCAAAATCAGGTCAAGAATTTTATGCGCCAAATGTGATACGTGGTCAATTCGTTTCAAATTAAACACATATCTGAGAATTGAGTTTAAGGCTACAATTATCTTGTGCATATCACGCGTATCGCAATGTCCAAAAACTTCTACTCCATAAAACAGAGTTGGAATGAGAATAACATTGGCTACTAACAGCCTTATTTGAGGCGGGAGAAATGTTTTGGAGTATGCGAGTTGTCTTAGTAAGCCGTAAGTTCGGCCTGTAGCTTTCGAAATTTGTTTGCTCCAATTTAGGGTGTTACTGAATGTAATTCCCAAATTAACTGCGTGCTCCTCAAATTTTATCGGTGTATTATTGATGACCAAATTTTGGATATTATTGGTATCAATTTGTCTTTTGGAAATTACGATGCACTTTGACTTTTTAGGGTTTATACTCAATCCATTACACTTTGCCCATTTTTCAATCACATTAAGCATACTATTACTTGAACTAACACAAACATTTAACTGCTTAATAGGACTGCTAACATAGATTTGCACATCATCTGCATACAAATGAACTTCACAATTGGACAAAAGACTAGGCAAATCATTCACATACATGGAAAACAACAATGGCCCCAGGACAGATCCCTGAGGCACTTCACGAGTAAGCAGGCTAAAACTAGAAATTTTACCACCTGAGACAACTGCCTGAAGCCTTCCATTCAGATATGATTCTATAAACCGGACTGCAGTACACGAAAAGTTAAATAGGTTTTTTAGTTTTGTACTTAGTATACAGTGGTTCACAGAGTCAAATGCTTTACTATGGTCAAGAGGAGTTAAAAAAGTTACACAATTATTGTCAATTTGTTTACGAATGTCTTCAACGATATTCGTTATTGCACTAACACAACTTCTCTTTTTCTGAACCCAGATTGTTTATCCGATAATAAAGAATTGTTTTCCAAAAAATTTTGAATTTGCAGTGACATTCAATTTTCAAGTACCTTGGCTAAAAATGGTAGGATAGAAATGGGCCTGAAGTCTTTATTGGGTTTTAGTACAGGGATAATCTTTGCTACTTTCCAGGTTGACGGAAAAGTGGAAGTTGTTATTGCATTATTAAAGACGTGGGTAATGTGTGGGAGGAGTAAAGGTAACATAATTTTGACAAATTTAGGGTTAACATTATCCAAACCTTCAGCATTTGATTTAATCTTAAGAATCCCCTCTAAAACATCACATTGATCGACGCGCACAAAGCTAAAAATATTATCACATCAAGTTGAGAAAACGATTGAGAGAGTTGCTCAACATCAGCATTGTGATCAGTACTCTGTCTACACTTCCCTATACCTAAACTTCGTATATCCTTCCAAGTATGTTTTATTGTGCCATTGTTTTCAAACTTGGATTTAAAGTAGGGACACTTAGCAGCCTTCATCATATTTGTGACACGCGTTCTAGCTTCCCTGTACTGCATACTGAAGTGTTGGGTTTTATACCTCTTCCATTTAAAATAAACAATATCCCGCTGATGAATATGATTTTTGATTTCATTATTAAACCAAGGATTTTGTCTCGGTTTAATTAATTTAGACTTGACCGGTACGCATTTGTTGAACATATACTGTATATTATTATTTAAGACAATCAATTGAGACTCGACACAAGGACATTGATAAATAGGACACCAATCACAAGCATTATATTCGGATTGAAGTTCCGTGTAATCAATATTTCTGAAGTCTCTATAACTAAACAATTGTTGAGTATAGTCAAGAGTTATATCACAGGTTAAAAAAATGAGATCATGCTTAGAAAAGGCTGGTACAGAGACCTGGTCATATAGTAGAATCTTTCTAGGGTCATTAATAAAAAATAAGTCAAGTAGAGTATCACAGAAATTACTAAAATGTGTTGGTGTTATTTTATTGGCAGCATAAAGCCCCAACGTTTCAAAACTATCTTATAAATAATTTTCACATAAAATGTTGCTGTTAAAATCTCCTGCAAGAATAATATCCTTGTATGCAACAGATAGATCGGTTATTGCCTCCATCAGGGGCTCAAAGTCTATTGTCCGATTTGGACGGTAAATGCAACCAATTAAGACTTTATTACTTAAAAATTTATTAGATACTTCCAAAAAATATACTCCATTTCACTGTCTCTTGGTTGCTTGCATTTAACACTACAATTAAGTGTACATTTAACATATATGGCGACACCACCAGCGTGACTAACACGGTCTGAACGAAACAAAACATAACCATCACAATCGATCAAAAAATCAGACAAATCAGACGTAAACCAGGTCTCAGATACACAAATCACATCAACATTAGACTGAATAAAAAGTAAACTGAACTCGTCAATTTTCCTGAATAGGCTCTGCGCATTTATATGAACCACTTTTAAACCCTTTCTATAATTGCTTAATATTCGAATCATGCTACCAACAGTGGAACCTCCTATGTTATCCGTCATTGATTAGGTAACAACATTTTAGAGTCGCAAACTCAACCATAGATATTACATTGAAAAACAAAAACAAAAAATACCCTATATACTGATAACGTTTATCTAACTCTAAATTTAATCTAACAAATAAGATGCCATTAAAATTTAAGAGCGAAAGCTCTCCGAAGTAGCTGCCCCGTCAGTAGGAACCAGCGCAGCTGACGAGGAAGAGAGAGGGAGAGCAGGAAGAGACCCGTTATCTCTATCGGTCAGTTTCTTTAGCTCATCCATATGCTCTATGCACTGTATGCTCTCGCTCCCATTGCATCGGACATGAACAAGTCCACGGCGAGTAAAAACAGCACTTAAAATCTTGTGCTTTTTCAATCGCATCGACTCTTTAAAAATTAGATAATTGTCTCTTTGTAGCTGCTCATTAATATAAATTACGGCATCAGAGTCATAGCCCAAAAACTTTAAGCTTAGTTGCTTTTTTGCTTCACGCCTATATGCCGCGATTACTCTAAGCACCGTGATTTTTTCTCGCACATTTTCCATTTTAATTATTATGACCGGGTCAACATTTGTATTCTGTGTTTTACGGGCCCGAAAGATGTCCCAAACCCGTGGCGGTGGAGTCATGTGTAGTGAGAAACAAAGTTGATTGAATAGAGATCTTAAGTTTTCCCCTTCCACGTAGGGGACCCCATGCATGCGTAGGTCGAACGCATTATTAGCAACATTTTGGGCAGCCAGTTTTGCCTCTACGCTTCCCACTCTCTCTCTCATTGCGCGCATATCCGCGACCTCCCGGTGCAAGTGCTCAACACGCGCACATAGTTGTTCCCGTTGCGAGCGTAGATCAAATACCTCCCGCTCCAGGTTGGACACCCTCACGACCGTCTGCTTGACCTCACCCGCAATGGAATCCAAACATTCCGAGAGGCTGCTGAGGATGCGTTTCTCTGCTTCCCTCACAAGGCCGGCAATTTCGTCGGTCTGCTCCTGGAAACGCACCTTGATCAGGTCCAGAAGTTGAGTTGAGGGGGCATCAGACAGGCGGTCTTGTCCAGCTCCAGTTTCTTTGCGAAGGCGTTTATTAGATGTCGACGACATATTGGAGAAGTGTCTGTGATGTTTTTACAGTGTAGCGGCTTCGTTGAGTTAGTTCAGCGGTTCGACGAAAAAGTTCGAAGGGTTATTGATGTTGCAGGCTTACTAACACACACAAAGGCACAGCGTTGCTTGCAATTTTTATTTCGAGTTTGTTTTATAATGTTATGTTTAAAAACTTATTTACAAGATTTCTATGGTGTCCACATGAGTTTATGTTGCGATCAACACAACAAAGTTAACTATTTGAACACTAGTTCGTTGTTTTTAATCAATTAAATGAGGAGCGATAGAAAACACGACCGTTCGACTCAGATGTTTGTTTGTGATTAATTAATAAGCTCCCCTATGAATTGCGGGAGTAAACCAAACTGCTGCTGCCCAGCCTCGTAAGCGCTGTCAGTTCAACATAGGCTCCCATATAGGCCGCATATACAAATCGAAGCCTCCGCATATGTGTTACCACATTTAGCCGGAAATCTCCCATCCTATACGATACCCGAAGGTTCGTTAAGGGACCTTCCCAACCTTCAACGTCCAGGAGTATTTAGATTTAGGTCATATGCATCCAGTCTCTCCAAATGACGACTCCAAAAATTTTTTTTTTCTCCCCCCCCCCCGCCAACACCACACCCAAACAATGGTCCCGTCCTTCTTAACCCCACCCCCCCTCAAAAAGGACGGGAGTCTTAACAAGAAAGAACGCTATAGTCGGGTTTCCCGATGTTACGTACGCCGGTTCGGACCAACGTAAGATCTTAGCTCAGGGCATAAGAGAAAACCAAGCGGGGAGCATTTCACAACATACACACATTGAGTCATGCATTTCCGTGCCCCATAAGAACTATGATGACAAATTTCACCGGAATTTAACTCGGTCAAAAGAAAAATGACACCGCCTTAACTAGACGAATAGGGCCATGCACTCATAGGTAACAAAATACTGCCGGGTTGATCGAACTGTCCGGTACTCGAACAAAGATGACCCAAAATAAGACTTTGGCCAATTAGAATACAGAGGGGAACTGATGCACCTAGGTGGGAACACCTTGATGTTCCATTCCGGTGACCCATAGGCGAAGCTAGGCACGGTCACTGGTATAAAAGACCCCAATTTTGAGAGCAGAAGACAGTAAAAGTCAAGAACACAGTCAAGAACCTGGAACTCTTCGCGAAAATACTTATAAACCACGGGACTCAACCAAAACCCTCGGTTGTGAAATCAAGATCCTGCCAGTATGGCATAAGAATCCAACTAAACATCCTCTAAATTGTGCGGCAGATCCTTTTTCCACTATGGGTTCCACCAAGTCGAAAGCTTCGGATAATACTGCCAATGTGGTGAACAATGTTGAAATTGTGGATCACCAGGACGAAATTTCCAAAGTGTATAATGTGCTGTGTTTCATTGCTGGACTATTAGTTATCCTGTTAATACTGAAAGCCCTCCGTGCATACAAGCGGTCAGTCCAAAGTCGCCGGGATCAAGGACATGAATTAACCAAAATTGTCACTATGGCAGGCAACTGGCCCGACCGTCAGTAAATAAACAGTAAACTCAAAAACAATACAATTAAAGTTTTGTGCCTCCCCAAATACAATAGTTAACGCCTGAAACAATTTCCAAGTACAAGAATAGTTCGCGTAAATTCTGACAGCCAAACCCTACAACCAAACCAAAACTCATGCCAAATAACCAAACGAATTTAATGCATTTAAATGCAAAACCAAAACAAAAGCCAGAAGTCCAAGAAAGACTCAAAACGAATTAATTGCATTTAATAATTCGAACATAAAAAAAAAAACCAACAACTGAAGTCCCGGTGCACATGAAATACGAGTGAGCTCGAGAAGTCGTCGCCGCCGTCGAGCGTTGCTCCCAACAAAGTGACCAACAGTGAGGCACCCCTCGTTCCGCACCCCGCGCCCTAAAGTGCTCCAAAGTGAAGACGACACCATGGTCGGCTGCCCAGCGACAACCCTCTGACATTTCAATTTTAACATATTTAATCCTATTTTTCTAATAATATTAATTTCGGATAAGTGAATACCTAATTAATTTTAAATCCAACACACAAATGCACATGAATATGTCTATGTAACAACTTCATTTGACAGCCCAAGATTCGACCGGGAGATCTCTCGACGTTGGAACTCTAAAGAGGGTAAGCTCTACGGAACCTATGTTCCTCAACTCCACCAATATACATATATACATATTTATGTGCTACACACACCTCCACTAGGAGAAATATTATTATCCATAGGATTACCGTTTTATCCTTCTTAGTTTTCCTTTTTAAATGGAGTTTTAATTACCTTTTAAATTAATCAAATTTTCAATATATTATAATTTTCTTTATTTACATGGTATCGTGTATTTTTATATTTTTTAAACTTTTGTATTTTTAAAGAAATGAAATTTTAATTTGTTTTAGAAAAACAATTATTCATTTTTGTATACCGTTAGTAATTTTAATTAAATGTACTTTTAATCATTTTATTTGTTTTGTTCAAAGAATAATTCATTATTATTTTTAATCATTTTAATTTACCATTTTCATTACAATGTCAAGAGACAATTTATATTTTTATTATTAAGCACACACTTTTATATTCCATCATGCACCTTTATTTTTGTCCAATAAAATTTATAATGTAAACAGAATAATAACCATGTCTTGGTAGAAACCAAATAAAGGGGGAACTGGCATAAATGGAAAAACTGGGTCAAGAACAATGACATAACTTTTGACGAACAACAAATACATTAGGGGATCATATAGCGCAGCCAGCAATGATCCATTGGCACGCGAAGTCGTGAAGGGGAGGGCATTGGCTGAAACACTGCCGATCGGATTTCGATCAAGCTTTCGCGAAGCTTGCAGGCGGTGTACACTGAGAGACAGACTGACTAACAGTATTTAGTATTTCCAAGCACGTAAATAATTACTTTGATTACGTGTGGAGAGGTGAGTGGCGTCCAAAGAACCCACCCCAAATCCGACGAGCTCAGCTGCACCAACCGTGCTTGGCGGGCGGCCACTCCCTCAAACTTACATATGTCCTTCAAAGGACGAAGTAGGACCGACGTAACAAGTATGGCGCCCAACTGAGGCAATATCCTTACATCCTTTATTGCCAAAAATTTATTTTCTTTTCGAGAAACATGTTAACATTCACTTAAACAATTTTCAGTTATTTTAAAGATTTTAAAATCACACATTCTTTATCTACCAATTTTAACAACATTTTTAATATCTTTAATAAAATATTTAATTTAATTTTTAATAAATTTTTAATTCATATAATTTCTCGCTGTGTACTTTTAAAGTCATCAACTTCAAAGACAGATAGTAGCAGAACTGGAAGGCATTCCAAACTGAGACTTACCGTTTTTAGAATTGACATTTGACTTTGAAGACTCTTTTTAAATGTTAAAATATTAAATCATAATTCTGAAAAACATAGTTTCTTGTTTGATAATAAATAATATAATAATAACTTCTCCATAAAACGTGTAGACCATTTTTAGACAAAATATTTAACGTAAATAAAATTTAGCTGCGCTTCCTGGCCGACGCTATCCGCTTGTACTAGGTCATGCCAGGTCGCTCGAGAGGTTCGAGTCCAGGAAGAGCAGGGTCGCAGGCGAACAGCGGCGCACCACCAGCCGGTCTTAATAGTATCCAGTCAAGCCATAATAAAGTCGTCGTCATCGGCTGGGGTAGCGGTTCGTCGCTCGTGTGTCGATCCAGTACAGAAAGGGGGGTGGGGGAAATGACCGTGTCCATACAGCCGACGCTATCCGTTTGAGCTAGGTTATGCCAGGCCGCCCGAGAGGTTCGAGTCTGTGTGGATACCACAACTACAAGGGCGGGAGAACGGAATTTTATCTCTCTGGCCGACGCTATCCGCTTGCACTAGGCATCGTACCAGGTCTTTCGAGAGGTTCGAGCCCAGAGAGAGAGGAAAGCAGGGGGGCAATTCCTTTCACCTGTTTGGAATAAAGCTCCTTTCGTCTGTCTGCGAGCGAGTCTCTTTGTTTTCCGACGACCAGGAGGGAGGGGGTTTTGGACAGTATCTTCTACAGGAAAATCAATCTCCAGTGGAGTTTGAAGCCCTGAGAAGGAATTAGTAGGACTGGGTTGCCTACAGGAAAAGCAGGAATCGGAGGAGCCTGTAGCCCGGGGTTGAGCTCGCAAGTAAAGAGCCTTCTACCGGAAAAGCAGAACTCCGTAGTCTGTAGCCCTGGGGGACACCAGGAGGACACGAGTGGAACAGGTAACTCCGGTGGAGGCCGTTTAAAACCATTCGTCGACTTTACCTACTTAGGGAATTTTGAATAGTTGAGGGGGCTTAAAATTCGGACGGTTTCTTGACCCAAAAAGTAATCCAAATTGCCAGTGAACCCGTTTTTAATTGTCTGATTTATTTTGCAAATATTGTCAGCCAAATTGCTGATGCCAACAAAAAGTCGTCAACAACAATAACACACGTACATATATATAAATATATTTTCACACAACCGCATGCAGCAGCGGCGAGTCAAACATATCTCGCCTTTCACAGTCGTTGTGAAGCACTACAGTAATTCGAGGATTTACCTCAATTATTTTTAATTCATTTATTTTTCTTTTTTATACGAGAGGCGCGTGCGATAAGTGTGCCACCTTCCTCATTTATATAGAGGGTAGGTCAGTTATAAAAGGCAACAAGCCTTACTTATTTGAGTAAACAAAAACAAATGGCAGGGAAGAAGAAAATTCTCTCAATAAGATTACCGCCAATTAGAACGACAAGGTCAGCCACACTAGCCGCTAGACGAGACGGTCAGCCAGGCCAAAGCACTGCTAGGGAAGATCAGCCAGGTACCAGTTCACAAACCGCAAACAACCAGTCGCTGAGTTTTAACAGCAAAATTGACAATTTAGGAACCTTGGCAGACGCCGACGACTTTGACATGGCAGACGAAACCTTAGGGGCAGTAGGCGGAGAACTCCCACACTTAGGGCCACCACAAGGCAGGTCCAGTATGTTACCCAGCACCCACGCACGATCCCGGCCGCGCTACTCAATGGCTAACAGCAGGCTGGAGCGGATGATGTCAGCCATGATTGTGCAGGGCAACGAAATAAAAGCCGCATTTGCCACCCAAATAACGGAATTAAATGCGCAAATGATAACGCTGCAGTCTCGCGTTATTGAGATGACAGAAGTCCAGGCTAATAGTTCCAACGCGTCGAGAGACCTAGTTGGGGAAACTAGTTCAACTCCGCAACGGCTACTTTTAGCGGACCAAGATTTGACCCTTCGGACGCCGAATATGACCAACGAAGCCACTACCGGCGCAGGTATAGATTTCTCACCTGCAGGACCGCCGCCACCCAATAACAACAACTTCAACCAGCGACCAGCGGGAAGGCGAGATGACCGTATGCAAGCAGCCAGTACGACAACGGAAAATCGAAATGTCCGAATGGACAAATGGAATCTCAAGTACGATGGCTCGAGCAGGGGAACATCGGTAGAAAGTTTTCTGTTCCGAGTGGAACGGATGAAGGAACTATATAAGTGTTCAAATGAACACATATTTAGGGAATTCCATTGTCTACTCACTGGCGCCGCATTAAAATGGTATTGGCAGCTGCTGGAAGATAAAGCTAACGACCCGGACTACGGATACAATTCTTTGACACGTGAAATGACCAAAGCATTTTCAACTTCCGACAACGACTACGTGACCATTAAAGAATTAATGGAGCGCCACCAGGGATACAACGAGAGCCTGGATGACTACATCTCGGCAATGCATAATTTGCAGTTCAAGTTGAAGACCAAGATACCTGAAAGCAACTTTGTGGAAATCCTCAAAGAAAACCTGAACTCACAAATGGGAAATTTCCTCATGGCCACCGAAATATCCACCTTGGCTGATTTCAAAAAGAAAGGAAGACAAGTGGAAAAATGGATCAAAGAGAAAAGAGCACGTCCAAGGCATGTCCATGAGATAGCTAACGAGTTGGAAGAAGAAAGTGAGGCTGAAGAATTCCAGCTGGAGGCATTTCAAAAGACTAGGCGACCGCCAGACACCGGCCAGGAGAAAACCGGAAGAGGGAATCCATTCCGCCAGAGCCCCGAGAAGAAAACTTACGACAACGGGAAGCGAGCAGAACCAGGAGGCGGATGCACCTCGCCATTCCACCTGTACCTCTGTTACACCTGCAACAAGCCGGGAGATTTCTACCGACGGCGCGGGGCAACAGACGGAACGGCTTGCCAGGCGCGGTTCCATGAAACCGTGTGCCATACGTGCGGCAAAGATGAGTCATATCACTCGATATCGGCACCTTTTTTACCAGCACGCCCGACCAAAGAGTCGGGGGCACAGTAAACAAAACCCTCGCGAGCCCCATACAGATTTCCCCATACAAAACATTGCATCAGCGGGAATTGGAATATGAAGCGGCTCGCGCGCGTATCTTTGGCTCGGATCAAAGAGAAGGCGAGGGGGAACCGGACAGAAACAACAAAAAGCTTCGACACTTGCATCAGACTATAGAGGTGGCCAGAAAATGTAAAAAGAAATTAGTAGCCTCTATAGTCAGCCTGAAAAACGACAACCGCCTTTATGCCAAAACTAAAGTAGATGGAGAAGAAATATTAGCACTACTAGATACAGGCGCCAGCGCCAACTGTATTGGAAAAGGGGCGGATGAGTTTTTGAAAGGGAGACAGCAAAGGGTACGAACGCTAAGAAAACAAAAGGTTCAAACCGCGAGCGGGGGGAAGACTCAGGTTACCGGCATGATCACGCTGCCAGTAGAATGGGAAGGGGAAACAAAAGAGTTAGAATTTTTAATAGTGCCAGCCTTGCAGCAGCCGTTTTATTTCGGAATTGAATTCTGGGATGAGTTTAAGCTGCCGCTGCCTGGGCAGCGTTTACCGCAAATTGCAGAAGTGGAGGCAGGGGCAACCATACCCGAAGAAGATACGCAAAGACAAGAAACCGCGTATACGCCACATGACCTTTCGGCAGAACAGGAAACTATTTTAAAGAAACTAATTAATACATTTCCATCTTGTACAGACATGGGCTTAGGGAAAACCGATTTAGAAGAACATGTAATAGAAGTCACTCAAGAAAATCTACCCATTAAACAGCGACACTATCCAATCTCGCCCGCCAAACAACAATTGGTGTTTGCCGAGCTAGACAGAATGATTGGATTAGGAGTGATCGAAGAAAGTAACAGTAGCTGGAGTTCTCCAGTAACCCTAGTACAGAAAGGCACCAAGAACCGCCTCTGTTTAGATGCTCGTAAAGTAAACTCACGGACAATAAAAGACGCATTCCCTTTACCACATATTGAGGGCCTATTAAGTCGACTGCAAGAAACATATTATATTTCTGCAATTGACCTAAAAGACGCCTTTTGGCAAATCCCACTGGAAGCCAAAAGTAGAGAAAAAACAGCATTTACCGTACCCGGCAGACCCTTATATCAATTTACAGTTATGCCGTTCGGCTTATGTAACGCTGCGCAGAGAATGTGCCGGCTGATGGATAAAGTAATTCCAGCCACGCTGCGCGATAATGTATTTGTATATCTGGATGATCTGCTGGTGTGTTCTCCTACTTTTGAAGAACATTTGGAAATGTTGAGGCAGGTCAGTGATTGTCTAAAACGGGCAAAACTGACCATCAATGTAGACAAAAGTAAATTCTGCTACCGCCAGGCCAAATATTTGGGATATGTTGTAGGTGGGGGATGTATTAAAACTGACCAGTCAAAAATCAAAGCTATTCAGGATTTTCCACAACCAACTTCCGCCAAACAACTGCGAAGGTTTTTGGGAATGACTGGGTGGTACCGGCGCTTTATCCAAAATTATGCACAAATTGCAGCACCTTTACACGAGTGTCTGAAAAAAGACCGACTCAAGAAATTCGAGTTGAGTGGAGAGGGGATACAAGCGTTCGAGGCATTGAAAGTGAACATGGTGTCAGCGCCCGTGCTCCTCACACCAGATTTTAAGAAACCGTTCACGATACAATGCGACGCCTCTACAACGGGTGTGGGGGGTGTTTTATTTCAGACTGACGATGACGGCGGCGAACATCCGATTGCTTATGTATCCGCGAAGCTAAACAAAGCTCAGCGAAATTACAGCATAACCGAATTGGAATGTTACGCTGCGATAATTAGTATCAGCAAATTTCGTGCGTATGTAGAAGGGATGCCATTTAAAGTTATTACAGACCATGCTAGTCTAAAATGGCTTATGGGCCAAAAAGATTTAGCCGGGAGACTAGCTAGATGGAGTCTTAAATTACAGGCATTTGATTTTACAATCGAACACCGTAAGGGGACTTTAAATGTTGTTCCAGATGCACTCTCACGAGTACATATGGACGAAATTAAAACACCTTCTGCTGATACACTAGAATTACAACTAGACCTCAAGTCGCCCGCTTTTCAATCTATGGAATACAAAATGTTAATCCAACGGATTAAGGAAAATGCAGGAAAAATACTAGACACTCAAACATCTGGGGGTTTTGTATATAAACGCTTGGGTTTTAGTTCACATGATGTGATCCACAATGATAGGGCCTGGAAACTTTGGGTACCTGTCGAACTACGATCTGATCTAGTTTGGAGATCACACCATGCCAACACCGCTGGACACGGAGGGTTTCATAAATCACTCGCAAGGCTGCGACAATATTACTATTGGCCATCTATGACGATAGAAGTGCAAAAAGTAGTTAAAGATTGTGAAATTTGCAAAATCAGCAAAACCTCTAACAAAATTAGTAGACCACCAATGGGACAACAACGTATAACTGATCTTCCACTACAAAGATTATTTATCGATTTTATGGGACCATATCCCAGAACAAAATCGGGTAATACAGTAATTTTTGTGTGCATAGATCATTTTACAAAATTTGTCTGGCTGCAGCCCATGAAAACCGCTACTGCAGCCGAGGTAGTCAAATTCCTGGAAAAGAATATTTTTCATGAATATGGCGTGCCTCAGTTCATTCATTCTGACAATGGAAAACAATTCGTGTCACATGTCTTCACTGAATTTCTCAGCCAGTATGGGGTTCAGCCAGTGCGAACGGCGTATTACTCACCTCAGGCTAATTCGGCCGAAAGGGTAAACCGATCCATCCTACAAATGCTTAGGTCAACAACTGACAAAGACCAGCGAAACTGGGATTCTCAGCTAAGCCGAATAGCGTGTGCTCTACGAAGTGGGCACCATGAAGCTTTGGGGCTGGAACCATACTACGCTATGTTTGGTACGCGCATGGTTACTCATGCCAGTGCGTATCCGGTGCGTAGGCTTCTGGGAGGTTTAGAAACTGCGGGACAACTCCTAATGTTACCAGATAAAATGGAATTAATTAGGACAAAGATAAAACAAGGACTCACGCAGGCTCACGAAAAGGCCGAGAAAGTATACAACACCCGTAGCCGTATGGTAGAATTTGCTGTGGGCCAGGTCGTTTACCGAAAGAACTTTAAACAAAGTAATCGGGCCGAAGGGTATAATGCAAAGTTAGGGCCGAACCGAATTCGGTGTGTTGTACTACGAAGAAAAGGCAATGCATTGTATGAGTTGGGAAATGGAGCCGGGCAGGCGATTGGAATCTACCACGCCAAAGATATTTTCGCGGTATGAAAAATTCACCACACCAGGCTTCAACGTTCAACGCGATTCCACCAAGCTTTTAGAATGAAAACTTTACCGGAACAGCATGGACATGATGAACGGCCTGACCCTCGAAGAAATCACCCTTCCATGGCGGCCTTTGAGCGATGCCCAAAAGTCGTTTTTTGACGCGCAGTGAGGAGCTTGAAGTCATGGAATGGAACGACGCAGAGGTCAGCGAGGAGGACCAGTTGGTTGTACAAATCCTAGAATGGGAGTACAACCGGCTGAGGCTCCATGGTCCGACCAAATGCATCATTGGGACCAGTTTCCAACAGCACCGGCCGGAGCGTCGTAAGAGCCTGTCTCCAAACAACCGGAATCCCCGGGCGAGGGATTCTATTGGCGAGGACGCCGATACCTCGACCACGAGGAACCCACCGATGATGAGGCAGAACCAGCAAGGGAGCGCCGTGGCTCCTGCTAAAATAAATGTTAAACAAGATTCCTTGTCAGCATAGCTATTGCCTTGCTCCTAAAAAAAAAAAAAAAAAAAAAAAAAAAAAAATATAACACGTATTTTACTGGGGAGGGAATTCTGGGCTGTTGTTTTTTTTATTCCTTTTCAGAATAGCTATTTTTTGGTATTCGCCAAAGGGTTCTCCAATACCAGACTACGTTGCAAGTGTCTGTCTGTCCGCCTGTCAGTCCGTCCGTATGTCGGCACAGACTTCGAGTTTTGCAGTGCTCGAAACTTTTAATACGAAGTAGAGTAACCGGAGTCTCCACTTTCCCCTTATTCCGCAACAGACGAGCATGAACACTCCATCGCCGTCACCCGTTGTTTTTTTTTTTTTGTATTGTACAACTTGTTATTTGATATTAGTGTAATTTTCTTTATTTTTCCACACGAACCCAAATATGTATGTCCGTCTGTTTATGCATCCATCAGTTTGTCAGTCTGTTTCAATTTATTTTTTTTGTTGCCCGTATTAAAAAAAACCTTAAACTTGCACTATCATCTTTGTGTTAGTTAGCCCAGGTTTAAAATTTTTTTTTTTTTTATTTTGGATTTTTGTTTGATCACGTTGACTTAAAGCCCGGCCAATTCAGTCGGTAGAACATGAGACTCGTGAACTCAGGGTATGGGTCGAGGCCCACATTGGGCGAGAAAAAGACAACATAACCGCCTTTACGTAGAGTTTGTTTTTGCGAGGTCATTCCATGCTGTTCCAGCATCGACGACATCGAGCCTGTTACGTACGCCGGTTAGGACCAACGTAAGATCTTAGCTCAGGGCATAAGAGAAAACCAAGCGGGGAGCATTTCACAACATACACACATTGAGTCATGCATTTCCGTGCCCCATAAGAACTATGATGACAAATTTCACCGGAATTTAACTCGGTCAAAAGAAAAATGACACCGCCTTAACTAGACGAATAGGGCCATGCACTCATAGGTAACAAAATACTGCCGGGTTGATCGAACTGTCCGGTACTCGAACAAAGATGACCCAAAATAAGACTTTGGCCAATTAGAATACAGAGGGGAACTGATGCACCTAGGTGGGAACACCTTGATGTTCCATTCCGGTGACCCATAGGCGAAGCTAGGCACGGTCACTGGTATAAAAGACCCCAATTTTGAGAGCAGAAGACAGTAAAAGTCAAGAACACAGTCAAGAACCTGGAACTCTTCGCGAAAATACTTATAAACCACGGGACTCAACCAAAACCCTCGGTTGTGAAATCAAGATCCTGCCAGTATGGCATAAGAATCCAACTAAACATCCTCTAAATTGTGCGGCAGATCCTTTTTCCACTATGGGTTCCACCAAGTCGAAAGCTTCGGATAATACTGCCAATGTGGTGAACAATGTTGAAATTGTGGATCACCAGGACGAAATTTCCAAAGTGTATAATGTGCTGTGTTTCATTGCTGGACTATTAGTTATCCTGTTAATACTGAAAGCCCTCCGTGCATACAAGCGGTCAGTCCAAAGTCGCCGGGATCAAGGACATGAATTAACCAAAATTGTCACTATGGCAGGCAACTGGCCCGACCGTCAGTAAATAAACAGTAAACTCAAAAACAATACAATTAAAGTTTTGTGCCTCCCCAAATACAATAGTTAACGCCTGAAACAATTTCCAAGTACAAGAATAGTTCGCGTAAATTCTGACAGCCAAACCCTACAACCAAACCAAAACTCATGCCAAATAACCAAACGAATTTAATGCATTTAAATGCAAAACCAAAACAAAAGCCAGAAGTCCAAGAAAGACTCAAAACGAATTAATTGCATTTAATAATTCGAACATACAAAAAAAAAACCAACAACTGAAGTCCCGGTGCACATGAAATACGAGTGAGCTCGAGAAGTCGTCGCCGCCGTCGAGCGTTGCTCCCAACAAAGTGACCAACAGTGAGGCACCCCTCGTTCCGCACCCCGCGCCCTAAAGTGCTCCAAAGTGAAGACGACACCATGGTCGGCTGCCCAGCGACAACCCTCTGACATTTCAATTTTAACATATTTAATCCTATTTTTCTAATAATATTAATTTCGGATAAGTGAATACCTAATTAATTTTAAATCCAACACACAAATGCACATGAATATGTCTATGTAACAACTTCATTTGACAGCCCAAGATTCGACCGGGAGATCTCTCGACGTTGGAACTCTAAAGAGGGTAAGCTCTACGGAACCTATGTTCCTCAACTCCACCAATATACATATATACATATTTATGTGCTACACACACCTCCACTAGGAGAAATATTATTATCCATAGGATTACCGTTTTATCCTTCTTAGTTTTCCTTTTTAAATGGAGTTTTAATTACCTTTTAAATTAATCAAATTTTCAATATATTATAATTTTCTTTATTTACATGGTATCGTGTATTTTTATATTTTTTAAACTTTTGTATTTTTAAAGAAATGAAATTTTAATTTGTTTTAGAAAAACAATTATTCATTTTTGTATACCGTTAGTAATTTTAATTAAATGTACTTTTAATCATTTTATTTGTTTTGTTCAAAGAATAATTCATTATTATTTTTAATCATTTTAATTTACCATTTTCATTACAATGTCAAGAGACAATTTATATTTTTATTATTAAGCACACACTTTTATATTCCATCATGCACCTTTATTTTTGTCCAATAAAATTTATAATGTAAACAGAATAATAACCATGTCTTGGTAGAAACCAAATAAAGGGGGAACTGGCATAAATGGAAAAACTGGGTCAAGAACAATGACATAACTTTTGACGAACAACAAACACATTAGGGGATCATATAGCGCAGCCAGCAATGATCCATTGGCACGCGAAGTCGTGAAGGGGAGGGCATTGGCTGAAACACTGCCGATCGGATTTCGATCAAGCTTTCGCGAAGCTTGCAGGCGGTGTACACTGAGAGACAGACTGACTAACAGTATTTAGTATTTCCAAGCACGTAAATAATTACTTTGATTACGTGTGGAGAGGTGAGTGGCGTCCAAAGAACCCACCCCAAATCCGACGAGCTCAGCTGCACCAACCGTGCTTGGCGGGCGGCCACTCCCTCAAACTTACATATGTCCTTCAAAGGACGAAGTAGGACCGACGTAACACCGACTATCAGATTTGCGATACTCATTGCGCTCCTTAAAAACAGAAAACAAAAAAAACGGTAAAATCCCTTTCCCTCTTCAAAAAAAGTGTAGCCTACTTTCGAGCGCAACACAAATTTTTAACGCACTTGTATACACAATTTCTTAAAAATGGCCAGATTTTTAGATATTTGGGTAGATGTTTTCAATACAAACAACATTTATAAGGGACACTTTTCTCTAGCATTAGAAATGTGGACACCACAGAGTTTCGCGGTTTGTGGGCGTAAAAATGGGGCGTGGTCAGGTTTTGAAACAAATTTGATCTGCGCTTTGCTTATAGAAGTCTGTGTGCAAAATTTGGTGGCTCTAGCTCTTATAGTTCCCGAGATCTCGATGTTCGTACGGACGGACAGACGGACAGACAGACATTTCAACGTTTACAGTATTTGCTTACACTTAGAGTATCGCAAATAATCATATCCTTCATACAGACCCGGTACTGCAATTTGATTTGACCACCCAGTACGTTAAGTACGTCTTGGTTGGCAAAAATCCTATAGCTGAACCCTCCACGAGGGTGCCAACTGGTAATAGTGCTCCAGTGTCCCTCGGGACGGCACCAGCTAAGATCTGGGATTCGCAGACTGGGGCGGAGCTTTCTCCATAGCCATGCCACATGTTTCTGCGATCTCTTATCATGGCTAAGGTGAAGGGCTGGATCAAGGTGTCATGCGACCCGTGCCGATGATCAACCTGGCTGGGGGCCCTTTAAAAATAGCCCAGTCGCAAACGGAGCATCCG
Organism: Drosophila oshimai; assembly: GCA_018150695.1. Taxonomy (NCBI): domain Eukaryota; kingdom Metazoa; phylum Arthropoda; class Insecta; order Diptera; family Drosophilidae; genus Drosophila; species Drosophila oshimai. Next base: position 923,687 of record JAECWM010000276.1, read on the forward strand.
GATACCTGGCGCCCTCCGGATCAGCCAGCCTTACCTCCCGCAGCGCGGATCTCTGCGGGAGGTGGACCACCCTTTCTCCGCAGCTCGTGGGATTCAGAATGAACCAGAAAAATAATAATAAAGACAAGAAGGAGACCGGCACTCCCATAAATCCGGCGAGGACCGAGGGTCCAACGACAGAGGTTACTGAACCTAGAGTCAACCCAACGGCAGTCACTGCTACTGGAGGAATGACAGAGCTCACTGGAGCTAAGGTCAACTCCACCCCGGCGAAACAGCCAACTGGGCTCAATCGCCCCCTGGTCAGAGGCAAGGTGGTGACCGAAACCAACACCCCTGTCACCTTGAGCGACCAGCAAGGCGCTACCACAAGCGCAGCTGCAGCTCAGTCGGGTGCTGGGGTGGGGAAGGCCATCCACTAGCAAGGCCAAGATGGACAGGTACAGGGAGAGGAAATCCGCCGCGGCCATCCTGAAGCGACAGGCAACCAGCAACATCACCACCCCCTCAGTGGAGTGGTTGAAGAAAGTTGACTGGGCTAAGTCTGTGCTGCCCAATTTTGTGCTGGAGAGGCCGAAGGAGGATACCAAAAAATCCTAAGCGGCAGCGATCCCAGGAAAGTGCGGCTCAAAATGCCCCGAAGAAGATTCTCACGCACGTGCCCGTCGTGCCGAACAAGAGTTTCGCGGAAATGGCAAAGGACAAGATCCTTCTTGGAGTCCTGGACCATGGCGACACAGAGGGAAGAATCCCGAGAAACCAGTGGAAGTGGGTTGAGGCAGCACTGGCTGTACAATGCTTCGAGGTGCTGGAAGCGGACCCTGGACCGCCACCAATCTGCAAAGATGCAGGGTGGTACCAGGGTAACGTCAAGGTGATGGCGTGCGAAGGGGCTAGGTCGGCAGAGCTACTGAAAGCGGCCGTATCTAGACTGGGTGAGGTCTACCCGGGTGCCAAGCTGGTCGCTGTCGACTGGAAGGACATCCCGAGTAGGCCAAGAGCCGTCATATGGGTCCCGTCCTCCTTCAAGGAGCCGGAGAAGATCCTGGCGATGTTGCAAAGATGCAACCCCAACCTGCCGTCCTCCGACTGGAAGGTGGCAAAGGTGGAAGAGACGCAGGGCCCTTTGCGTCCGGTGCTTCTTATTCTAAATAAGGACTCCGCTGCACCAATTGATGCAATGCACGGAGAGCTTAACTTCGGTTTTAGCTCGGTGCGCATCAGGGTGTACAAGTCGGACACCAAGCAGAAGGACGAGCCTGGTGTTGAAGAGATGCTCGCCACCGAGATGGAGGAGCCAGGTAGAGAGGAGGAGGAATGCGAGTCGGTGATATCCGACACATCCCTTCTCCGCGGCTTCAGCAAGCTGGGTCATGGGAGTACTGACTCCATGGGCGAATTTTTCGCTGAGGACCTGGACGCTGACGCGACGGTGGTGGAGGCAAATCTGCACGATGTCTCTGAGAGTCGTGCAGATAAACCTCCATCATTGTAAAGCAGCCTCCGCTGCCCTTATGCTTCGTCTAGCTAGAGACGAAGCCGACCTGGTGCTGATCCAGGAGCCCTGGCTTGTATCCAATAGGATATGCGGACTCAGCACCCCTAAATATAAGCTACTCGTAGCTCAAGGAGAAGGTAAAACCCGTACTTGTATTTTAGCTAAAAGGCACCTTAGTGCATTTATGCTTTATAATTACAGCGATGCGGACACTACAGCGATAAGTCTGGAGCTCCAGGAAAGGTCGCTATGTGTGGTGTCAGCGTACCTGGCGTACGACATCATTGACCCAATACCGGGTCACAAGCTGATGATGTTGACGATGTAGACGATGGTCTTCTTTAAGCTTGCTTTAGCTTTAGTTTTTAGCGGCGTTGTTTCTGGCACTTCCTTCGGGTTAAAGATGATTTTTTTTTATTTTAACACGTTTCTTAAGTTAAAGATGTTTCAGTTAATTATGTTTTTCTTTATTTGGCACTTTATTATTTTTGTAAGTGATTCCTGGTGATCTCCTTTCCAAAAGTTCATCCAAGTCTATAGGCACTATTTTCTTAATATTTTCTGGACGATTTTTAATAAAGGCCTTTTGTACACGTCCAATTTAATTTTTCTTGCTCATATATTTATTTGTATATATATATTTTTAATTGAGCTCACTGCACGTAAATATTTTTGTATATTTTTATTTTTATTTTACTCTTTTGCACATTTATATTTTGACACAAACACGTGTGATTTGAATTTTTGAATTTTTTAGCACATTTTTTTTCTTTAATTTTATATGCACTTAACTTTTTTCGATGTTATGGCCTCGGAAAACGCACGCCGTTTCAACTTTTCACTTTTTAATGCTTAATAGCATTTATATTGTTGATTTATAATTTTTTTTTTTTTAAACATAAAAGACTCTTTTTTGTCTTTTCGTTTATAATTGTTATACTCAATCCGTTACCGCTGGTGGGGTGGATGTGAGTCAATTATTTTTAGCAACCAGAACGGAAACAGTTGATGTTTTTCTTTATTTGGCACTTTATTATTTTTGTAAGTGATTCCTGGTGATCTCCTTTCCAAAAGTTCATCCAAGTCTATAGAAGCTTTCAGAGCTACTGAAAGCGGCCGTAGCTAGACTGGGTGAGGTCTACCCGGGTGCCAAGCTGGTCGCTGTCGACTGGAAGGACATCCCGAGTAGGCCAAGAGCCGTCATATGGGTCCCGTCCTCCTTCAAGGAGCCGGAGAAGATCCTGGCGATGTTGCAAAGATGCAACCCCAACCTGCCGTCCTCCGACTGGAAGGTGGCAAAGGTGGAAGAGACGCAGGGCCCCTTGCGTCAGGTAATACTTATCCTTAATAAGGACTCCGCTGCACCCATTGATGCAATGCACGGAGAGCTAAACTTCGGTTTTAGCTCGGTGCGCATCAGGGTGTACAAGTCGGACACCAAGCAGAAGGAAGAGCCTGGTGTTGAAGAGGTGCTGGCCACCGAGATGGAGGAGCCAGGCAGAGAGGAGGAGGACTGCGAGTCGGTGATATCCGAAGCATCCCTTCTCCAGGGTTTCAGCAGGCTGGGTCACGGGAGTACTGACTCCATGAGCGAAGTTTTCGCTGAGGACCTGGACGCTGACGCGACGGTGGTGGAGGCAAATCTGCACGATGTCTCTGAGAGTCGTGCAGATAAACCTCCATCATTGTAAAGCAGCCTCCGCTGCTTTTATGCTTCGTCTAGCTAGAGACGAAGCCGACCTGGTGCTGATCCAGGAGCCCTGGTTTGTATCCAATAGGATATGCGGACTCAGCACCCCTAAATACAAGCTACTCGTAGCTCAAGGAGAAGGTAAAACCCGTACTTGTATTTTAGCTAAAAGGCATCTTAGTGCATTTATGCTTTATAATTACAGCGATGCGGACACTACAGCGATAAGTCTGGAGCTCCAGGAGAGGTCGCTATGTGTGGTGTCAGCGTACCTGGCGTACGACATCATGGACCCAATACCGGGTCACAAGCTGAGGGAACTTGTAAAGGTTTGCGAAGATCGTGGCACTGGCCTATTGATCGGATGCGACGCAAATGCCCACCATGAGATGTGGGGCAGTACCAACACAAATGAGAGGGGTGAGTTACTTTTTGAATACCTTCTCTCCACCAATTTACTTATCTGCAATAGGGGATAGGAATAGGTCATAGACCTAACCCTAACCTCAAACTTCATGCATGACCAACTTATAGGGTGGAGTGTTTCTAAAGAACACTCCTTCTCAGATCACAAATATATCGACACAAAATTATGTGCGCCCAATCCTGACCCAGTAACGTTCTCAAACCCCCGCAGAATCAACTGGCCAGCCTTCAAAAACAGACTGGCTAAGGCCCTACCAGCTCCTCCAGAGCAGATCCTTCCATCGGAGGAACATCTCACTTACCTTACGACAGCCTTCACTGAAGCCTGTAACAATGCATATAAAGCATCCTGTCCAATCAGCAAGCCGAGAGGCAAATGGAGACCACCCTGGTGGAAACAAGAAATAGACAAGCTGAGGGTAGAATGTAGGAAACTCTTCAATAGAGCAAAAAGACTAAGTTGTGAACAGAACTGGTCAGATTATAAACACAGTCTAGCTCAATTCAAAAAGCTCACTAGGCAGGCACAAAGAGAGGATTGGAGAAAATTCTGTTCGGGAATTGAATCCTCTTCAGAAGCCGCAAGATCTCAAGAGACAGGACGACTCATGGACTTCTTCTAGCGAAGAAACACTAACACTATTACTAGATACGCATTTTCCAGGAAACACCTTAGGTCCCCAAACAAGCGACCCCCAACCATGCCACTCGGTCAAAGTATTGGATGGCATCATGACTGAATCCAATATTAAATGGGCTATAAATAGCTTCGCTCCCTACAAATCTCCAGGTCCCGATGGGATATTTCCGGCACAATTGCAGCAAGGGAAGATCTTGCTGTCCCTTGGCTAAAAGCCATCTTCACGAACATCATGGCGTTAGGCCATATTCCCCCTTCTTGGCTAACGTCCAAGGTTGTATTTATACCCAAGGCCGGCAAAGCCTCACACACAACACCGAAGGATCTCAGGCCAATAAGCCTGTCCTCCTTCCTTCTGAAAACCTTGGAAAGATTGATAGGGCTATACCTAAGAACATCAATCAATCCCTCTCTGCTATCTGAATCTCAGCATGCATACCGTAAAGGCAAATCGACAGAAACAGCACTTCACTCTGTCATATCCATTATAGAAAAATCCCTGCAAGACAAGGAATATACCCTAGCCGCCTTCTTGGACATAGAAGGAGCCTTCAATAACATCGACTCAAGGGCAACAACCAATGCTATGCTGAGCCTTGGAGTAGATGCTCAGTTGGTGAGATTAGTCACACAGCTGCTACTGAGCAGAAAAGTGACCTCTTCGCTGGGAGCATCTACTCTGTGCAGGCATGTCAGCAGAGGTACTCCTCAAGGGGGTACTTTCTCCGCTTCTATGGAACCTAGCAGTAAACACGCTGCTCCGCGACATAGAAGATGGGGGTTGCAAGATTGTTGCTTATGCAGACGATGTGGTTGTCATGCTGCGGGGAAATTTCCGCAAACCCTTTGCGACATTATGACAGTCAAACTAAGAAAACTGTCAAGATGGGCATCTGAAAGTGGGTTAAACGTAAACCCAAGTAAAACCGATCTTATTCTCTTCTCCAGGAAGTATAAGATCCCCAAGTTATCTGCCCCAAAACTAAATGATTCCGTTCTAGAGTTTAGCGACAGTGCAAAATACCTGGGGCTTGTACTAGACAAGAAACTGAACTGGAATCTCACTATAGCGGATAGAGTGCGTAAAGCCAACATTGCACTCTTCACCTGCAAAAAGGCAGTAGGCCTCAAATGGGGTATGTCCCCGTCTGTAGTTAGCTGGTTATACAGCGCCATAGTAAGACCCATCCTCCTGTATGGGGTATCCATTTGGTGGCCAGCGCTTCTGTATAGTTCCAAACTCAAGGCACTCAACAAGGTGCAAAGGGTAGCGCAACTATGCATGACAGGAGCTCTTAGAACAACAGGAAGACAAATCGAGGAAGAAGTAGAATCAGTAGAGCACTTCTTCTGTTCCTGTGTGGCCCTTATCAGACGCAGGAAAAAGTATATAGGAGAATATTTCCTTGACAATCTAGCTGAATTAGCAGCTGTTCCCCCGAAGAATGTAGCAGGTTTCATTAGAGAAACGCGCTGGGATTCTTTATAAATTCATGGTTTAAAGGGTACAAAAGATCCATGCGGTATCACAATGGGCCAGTGATGGCCTAAGTGGGCTGACCTTGTGTCAGCCGCCGCTCTAACCTAACCTAACCTAAGTACGACTTCAACGCCGACATCACCAAGATGTACTGGCAAATTCTCGTCCATTCCAGAAGGGAAGCTCTGCGACTATGAGCTTAACACTGTGACTTTCTGGCCATTCGCGTGCTTCAACAGCTAGCCCAGGATGTACTTGACCAATATCCTTTAGCAAGCGACATAATTTCCAGATTCATGTATGTCGACGACGTTCTAGCTGGCCACCACACGCAGTCCGCTTTTCTAGCCATCAAAGAACTCCGTCTGGCCCTCGAGAGTGCAGGTTTTCCACTGTGCAAGTGGACCTCAAACGAGAAGGGACTCTTGCAAGGGATTCCAAAAGACCACTTGATCAGTTGCGACTTCCTTGAGTTGGAAGAGGCCAGTATGGCAAAAACCCTAGGAATCCGTTGGCAAGCGACGTCGGATAATTTTTTTTTCCTGCCGAGGGAAATTTCCCTTCAAGCAGATTACACCAAACGAGAGGTTTTATCCCAGATAGCTAAACTGTTTGATCCTGCTGGATGATTATCGTCACAAGGTGGCATGGTTTTCTTAAAGGGTATCCAGCCCTGAAGGAGATTCGCATTCCAAGGTGGGTGCGATTTCATTCAGCAGCGAAACTGCAGTACCACGGGTTTTGCGATGCATCGCAGAGCGCCTATGGTGCTGCCATTTATGTTGGTGTCGAAACGACTGACGGCTGCTTCATCCACTTGCTTTCATCCAAAACCCGAGTTGCTCCAGTAAAGTCCATTTCCATGCCTCGCTTGGAACTTTGTGGCGCAGTGCTTCTCTCTGAACTAGCTGCAGCAGTTCTCTCCGAAATGCCTCCTACTCACTACGACACATTTTATTGGACGGACTCCACGATAGTGCTTGCCAGCATGCACCTGGACTACATTCGTTGCCAACAGAGTTCCGAGAGTTGACCAACTCACCAACAGAGAACAGTGGTTTCATGTGAAATCGAAAGATAACCCGGCTGATCTGGCAAGCAGAGGCGTCTCAGCCCATGAGCTTAAGGACAGCGACCTTTGGTGGCGCGGGCCTGAGTGGTTGCTTCACAACCAGGAGCAATGGCCACTCAATTCGTCGGTCCAGCTCGAAACCGAGCTCGAACAACGCCCAATAAAGTGTAATATCGCTATAGCGACTCCGGCAACTGACATTTTAGAGAGGTTTTCAGCGTTTGAGAGGTCGTTACGTTTTTTCGCTTACGTGTTCCGGTTTGCAAGGAGGTGTCGCAAGCAACATGTCGACGTGAAAGCAGAACTCTCTGCAGCTGAGTTGTCTGACGTCCAAGAGAGGCTTATTGTGCTCAATCCGCGCAATGAATTTGCAACTGAAAGCAGGGCCTTGAGCAACAAGCGACAAATTCCAGTCTCAAGCAGCATCTCCAATTTAAACCCCTTTCTCGACAGTCACGGTGTCCTAAGAGCAAGCGGACGTTTACGAGCGGCTGAGATGCTAAGTTATGATGAGAAACATCCAAACATCATTGCAGCGAGGTGCATTTTTGCAAAACTTTTTGTCCTTTTTACATGGGGGGTAATCAGTTGGTGATTCGACTGATTCGTTCCAAGTATTGGATCTACAAGCTAAGGAATCTTGTAAAAGAAACGGTTCACTCTTGTCAAGTGGGTACCATCCACAAAAGAAAGCTGCAGACTCAACTGATGGGAGACCTGCCCTCTGCGAGATCCACATTTTCCCATTCTTTCACTCACACGGGCATTGATTTCGCGGAACCAACGGCAAAACGTTCTGTGGAGCCTCAACGTCCTTATCCAAGGATTTCATTGAAGCCACTGATCATTTTCAAGTATAGTCTCCAAAATGTGACCTGGCACTTCAACCCTCCCGGCGCACCTCATATGGGGGGAATTATGGGAGGCAGGTGTCAAAAGCTTCAAGACACACTTCTACAAGCAGACGGCTGCCGGGAAGTACACATTTGAAGAACTAACTGCCCTCCTAGAAAAAATTGAGGCCTCTTTTAAACTAGAGGCCTATTTCTCCAATGTCCGAAGACCCCACTGACCTGGTAGCTCTCAGCCCCGGGCACTTCGAGATTAAAGAAAGCCCCATTTCCATTATCAACCGGTGGCAGCGGCTAAAGGCCCTACATCAGCAGTTTTGCATTCGATGGAAGGAAGTGTGTCTAAAGGAGCTCTACAAAAGAAATAAATGGCAATTCCCAACGCGAGACATTCAAACGGGGGACATGGTGGTGATCAAGGAAGAAAACCTACCACCAAACGAATGGCGTCTTGGTCGGATCCACTGTCAGATGATCTTACTAGTCCTAAGTTCATGTCATCCTCTGTTGTCTGTCCACATACATGTCACAGTCATCCACATCATCCATAACGCATTACTTCTGTTTTTATCTACTCCCACACAGAGATTGTTTATGGCGCCAACCACTAACCAACACGCTTACAGGTGCCGCGTTTGCAGAGGGGTATACGCCTTAAATAAATGCCAACGGTTTCTCCGTCTTCCGGCTCTTAAGCGACTTCGCGCTGTCCTACTCAATCGGTATTGCGCAAATTACCTTGCGTCTGCAGTGGAAGGCATCACACCCTCTTGCACATCCAAGAGCCCCAGTCTCCGCGCGCATCACGACAAAGACAACAGCAGCAGCAGAGGACATCGTCGCCAAAGTCGCCACGCTCAGCGTCCCGTGGTCCTGCTACAGTCCCATCGTGCTCCTTCCAACTGCGTCGGTTTTGGTCGGTTCCGATGTGAAACGGTTTGACGCACGAGCTTTGGTGGATCCCTGCTGTTCCGTGAGTCGCATCTACGTGTCTTTGGCAAAGGCACTCAACCTTTCCGTCACCCCCGTGGGCGATGAACGGGTTTGGGTCAAGCATGGGCCGACAACTGCTGATGCTGGTTGATGACCAGATGCAGACCCGAACGCCGGCCAAGCCCCTTGATCCGAAGGTCCGAGATGGCTTCCAAAACACCACGTTGGCGGATGACAGGTGGTTCCATCCCTCGTTGGTGTCGGTCGTTTTGGGAGCTGACATTTACGCGGAATTGATGCTGCCGGACATCCGCCCGAGTCAGAATGGATTGCCATTGGCACAGGATTCGACTTTAGGGTGGCTCCTCTCGGGCACTTGCTCCCTCTTCTGAAGGTCCATTCTTCCCATTTCGAAGGGCGGAGAATGTTCATGTCGAACCAGGCTTGGTGCAACATCGCTGGCTTGGCATCACTGTTGCCCAACCGGTTGAAAGCTCTCTCTCAACATAGACCTTAGGCCCTAAGACCTCACGCCATATTGTACCAGAGTGAAAAATAAAGTGAACCGAGCAACAAGTGAAATTCATCCCGAAACGAAAATCGTTTTCTTTCTTCTACTGGAAACTTGGAGGAACTAAGCATGGCAAGGACCCGCCCCAACAGAAGCAGTTATATGTTTATTGCATAGAACTGTAAGATCGGTTGGTTTTTGCACCGTGTAAAAAGTGAGTAAAAATTGAGTGGATGAATTCCACCATTTAAACAACGGACCTCTCTTATTCTCAAAGGTATTTTACCATTTCTGATAAAATTTCTGACACGATAATTTTTTATATCAGAATACGGTTTGAGATAATTGTGGTTTAAGACCCCCCGGCTTGCCCAGATTAACACTAGAGTAGAACAGGGTCAAGTAGGTATGGGGGCATAAATAAATGGTAAATGGCTTTTTCATCGCTATTTCATTATAGAGATCACTTATGTTGTGTGAATTAGAAACACGGTGGAAAACAGCATTAACGATTGTCATTTCGGGTGTCACCATGAATCAGTTACCTTAGTAACGGCGCTGTTTATTTTTTTGCCTTATCATCTGCGACATAGCATTATTTGTTTTTCGGCCGTGCAGTGCACTTCAGGAATCTAAATAATTGTCCAGTAAGTTTTTTTACGTAAAATTTAATGCTGAATACGAATATTGTGTTGGTTTATCGATATTTTTGCTTTTGAAAAAATATCGACACCGACATTAAACATGTGCTTGGGGGCACCATAGGTCAGCTGTCTGGGAGCACTATAGGTCACTACTTTTTAGCAAAATGGTGCGTCATTATGTGCGAAAAACGCCGAAACAAAATGAAGAGAACATAAAAAACGCAATCGCGGCTGTTCGAGGTGGCGCAAGTACAAAATCAGAAGTAGCCGCTGAAAAACACGTTTTTCCAACATTTTCTTCAACAATTTCATAAATTTTCCCATCATTTTCGACATTGACATTTTTCACTTAAATGGTGGACGCCCTTCAATATTTGTGTTCCTTATGTTCTTGACATCTGCTGTATTCATACTCTTTAAATAAAAGTTGAATCGCTGATTTTTGAAACGTGTATATTGTTTTATTTCACCTCAAACACAGTGACCTATAGTACCCCCCATTTTTCAAAATATCGAAAAAAAAAAAAGTACGTTTGCCTTATGGGATCCAACTTGCAAAATATCTAGCTTGACGTAAAGTGAGTATGACTCAAATGTTGCCAGGTAAATAACCTTTCCAACGCGTGCTTATGTATCAAAATCGGTGCAAAAACACTATTGCACGAGCTTCTTAAAAAACCGACCTACTTGACCCCCTTCTACTCTACTCAACAATTTTTTTTGTCAGTCCTTTACCCAGCCTTTTTTTTGTCCCGTTCCCACGCAGGGAACCTCTGTTCTTTATTTTTAAGACCCAATCTAAAAAACGTAATGAAAGTTGTCGATAAGTGCTTATCTACTGTTGAACGGAAAAGACAACGTCGGTCGCAACCTTGTTTTCGAAAAAAATAATTACCTACGATTTGTGTTCCAAAAAAATAAATCTTTGTTGATCTTAACACCATTTTTAAAAAAAAATATTTTAGTCGCTCTTAAAACGATTAAAGAAACCATAAAAATAAAATATCTTGTGCACAAAAAAATAAAATAGTTCAAAATGGCCTTATTTATATGTGATCATAAATTTTTGCAAATCTATTTTATCAGAGATGCAAATCGTGAATTAGATCGGCGTTGTACAATTGCTGCGCGTGTAAGGCGCCAAATTTTTTCTGAACTTCAAACATTCTTACATCAATGAATTAATTCGATTGTTTAAAACCGCTCTCGATCATAAGCATCTGATGATCACAGAATCGTTATCAGGGCAGACAAAACGGCATTTGGAGAGCATGCGAGACCATTTAATGCACCAACAATTGATGAAGTGGCAATTGTAATTGTTGGAGACCAGTTTCAATCTTGCGATATTGTGCTACGTCAAAGAAATAATTAATTACGGCGTGTTTCAGAGCTTCACCGCAGCTATGATGCATTACAATATCCACTGTTATACTGGAAAGGTGACGACGCACAGTGGGGTATTTTTGAAAAAATGGGACTTAATTCAAAAAGTGTACTTTCGATTTCAAATAAGTGTCAACCAATTCAAAAAAGAATAAATTCTCTATCAAACCCTGTTTAAATTATAATTTTATGATTTTTTGGGCTTCAGAATCTACGTTCAAAGTTCAGGTTTAGTTTTTAGTTAATGCGTAAGATACATATTTTTTCGTTTTTGTTGCATTTTGTAGGCGCTTTATCTTAAACATTTTTCAAAGAATGTGTGTGTTTTTTTTTAGTCCGTTACTTTAAACTTTTTTTAATTTTATGGTAATTTTTAATTTAAAAAAGTAATAATAATAGTCTAAAAATGTATGGATTTTTTTGCTTTGCATGGACACATAGTTGACCTACACGCGTCCGCACGCGATCATTTTTTTTTTAATTATACTTTAAAGTGTCACTAATATGTTTACAAACGTTTAATCGTGCGATTTTGTGCAATGAGCGAGATATTTGAGATCAAAGTTATAAACTTGGACGGAAAAACGTGATTTTTTTGGTTTCAACGGTTTTAATGGCTAAAGACCATTTTTTTTTTTTTTTGTAAGTTAAACATGAAACGTCATTTAATTCTTAGTTAAATAAAATAAAATTACTGAAAAAAAAACCAGAAAAAAATATAAATTTTTAATTATTGAGTTTTTAAAATTTAACTTTGAAAATCTATGAAAATCTATGATCGCAGCACCACGTTTAAGCACTCATTTGAAAGCCTAAAGTTTATTTTTAACAAGCATTTAAAATTTTAAAAATATCTGCATTAAAAATAATAAAATTCAACATTAAAAATTTTATGAAAAAAATTTTTTTTTTAATAAATTTACACTAAGCCTTATCCAAAAATAACTTTTCTTAGTTTAATTTTATAAACTTAATACAAGAAAAACATAAGGCAGAGTCTATTTTGCCTGTGTGAATTAAATCCCACTTTTTTGAAAAATACCCCACTGTGCGACGGCTTGATAACCGTCGTAATATGATATCAATATAGGAACGATAGATCCACAAACCGGTAAAATATGTATGAATTCAATTTAATATGTATTTATTTCAAACCAAGAAGACATACTTTGAATTTTCTGATAATGTATTCATCATAGGTCGTGACGGAGAAGAAACGGTTAGTGGGATGAATTATCTTTTTTTTTTTTGTATTAGGTTTATTTGTTTATTTATTTGTTTATTTGTTTAAAGCAATGTACTGCTCAATGGACTTAAAATTATATACATAGAATTTAACAATAGAAAATGACAACATTTAAAGTAGGAGAACTTATTAAATTGATGATGAAAGGAACGCATTGATTTTTAGCGAATTAGCTTTGGGAGAGCACTCATAGGATATTAAGTGATAAAGTTCGTTATAGTTATCACATAGGACTCGGAAGGGGTCGAAACGGGAGTAGTTTGACCTGCACACAGGAAGTGCTAATGGACGGAATCGGCGAGTAGCTCTGCAAGGAACGTTCCAATTGAGGCTAGCTAACAGATAAACTGAGTCGACGGCGCCAGTGATAAGTTTGTGAAGTATTATCACACCATAACAGGTCCGACGATCCGTTAAGGTAGGTAGATCCAAGAGACGCAACCTGTCTCTATAAGAAGGCAAACGGCGTCCCTCCTCCCAGTTTAGTCCTCGTAGAGCAAAAAGGAGAAATTGCTTCTGGAAAGATTCTATCATATTTTGATAGTGCTCATATTGTGGAGACCAAACAATGGAGCAGTACTCAAGTGTAGGACGAACTAGAGAGACGTAAAGGAGCTTAGTGGTGAAAGGGTCATCAAATTCTTTAGACCAGCGTTTGATGAAAGCTAACAAGCACTTAGCTTTATTGGAGATGGTACTGACGTAGCGATTAAAACAAATCTTATGGTCAAATAGGACACCAAGATCAAGAACAGTAACAATGCGTTCAAGTGCAGAGTGATCAATTGAGAATGTACAAAGTAGCTTGTTGACTAGGCACCAGGATTGAAGGTTAATTAAGTCGAGCTGGAGCTGCATGTAGGAACTAGGTGAGGTCAATACATACACAACTTGACATCATCCGCATACATAAGCACTTTGGAGAACTCAATTACTTGAGGAAGAGCATTGATAAATAAGCCAAATAGTAATGGACCAAGGTGACTGCTTTGCGGTACTCCCGAGTTTACAGAAACAGCTTTTGAATATGTGCTGTTGTACAGGACCTTTTGGGTACGATTTGTTAAACAAGAACGAATCCATATCAGTAGAGTTGGAGGAAATCCGAGAAGGAGAAGCTTGCGGATCAATAGCTCATGGTTGACGGAATCAAAGGCTTTACTAAAGTCAGTAAAGATTACATCAGTCTGCTTTGTGGATCTAAAGGCACTTTGTGAAACCATGCTGTTTAGACTATATTATGGAGCGACACTGGTGCTGCAGTTGATCGCAAATAAGTTTTTCAAAGAGCTTAGGAATAGCACTAAGTTTGGCTATGCCGCGATAGTTGATGATATCAGATTTACTACCTATTTTATGTAGCGGAGTAGGAGTACCAGGCCTTAGACGAGAGACAAAAATGGCCTTCTTTGGCAGGAGTGCTTGTGGCGCTACTGCTTCAAGGCGTCTACGGTTTGCGCCTGCTGGATGACCATCATTAACCGCAGCCAGAAGTGGTCTGCGAATTCGTTTGGAGGGTCCAGGACCAACATGAACGCCGGCATTAGCCACTTGGCCAGGGGATACTGGCGGTACCGTTATAACGGAGGATACCGGCGGTACCGGGTTGGCGGAATGTGGAAGGTTGATTTTTATGGCACCAGGATCAGGCTCAGGATGAGAGCCAGGGGCCAGGTCTGTACATATAGCCTAAGAAGTAACAAAATTAAAACCTGGAGCAGGAATTGCCAATCTAGTAGGAGACATGGCAGATATTAAAGGATCCGGCAGTGGAGGCACAAGGTTATTTGAGGATATGCAGGTATTATCGATTTCACTGGCGTCAGCAGAAACTAATGAAACGTACATTAGTGAGCTGTTGGAGGACCCAGGATCCCTCATGGATGAGGGTGGAAAAGTAGGAGTAAGATGGTTCATTAAATGGCCAGTTGGAGGAAAAGCAATTTTTTTTTGAGTTTCCCCAATTACTTTTAGCCCATTAAACTGGGACTCAACGGCTATAAGTTTCTCCTGAAGGTGGTTAAACAGCTTTTTGATCTCCATAAAGCCAGTCCGTGTTTGCCACATTAAGGAACGCACCTCGTCCGTAATCTCACGGCACGCGGAGCAGGTCCATAGAAATCCAATCCTTTTGGAAATAAGATCTCCGATGCGATCATTTACGCCGGCACCGGAGCACTTACAATGCGCAGTGTTCTCGCATAGCCAGCACAACAAATAAGTTTCGCCAGCAATAACGCCGTTGAACTCGCATTTTTTGGCTGAGCAGGATAGACTTTGGAATGCACTAAGGTCACTGTGCAGAGCGAAGGAAGAGCGGCGAAAGATTAAGGCAATGTGTGGAGAGCAGCGGAATCAAAAGCAGCAAGCTAAAACGTTCGGATTTAAGAGAGTAAGTTAGCAGGTGGGCTTGCACTGATCGGTTGATTTAGGCGACACGCACAAAGCGGAGAGCGGAAAAAGCGCCGTTAGAGTGATAACGGACCGGCAGCTCCGAGAGGCGTGAAAAGGAGAGCGGGAGAATAAAACAACAACACGGTACTTGCTGTGGTAAAGCAGACGCTTTGTTATTGTTTGCTGGCTGATGGTATTGTTTGGTATCCAAGTCCGAGCTTGAATTAGTTTATAAAAGAGAGAGTTTATGAACCACAGAACTTGTATGCTAATTTAGCGATAAAATTAAGAATTTTATCACGCAATTATACAAAAGAATCTGGAGCGACTGAAATACACGACCGGCTTAGGCGAGGGCGAAGGCGAGGATGAATTATTATTCATATAGATTCATGATTCGCCCACTAGAAGACAACTTTTTTATGCGATGTGCCAAATTTTTCCACCAATACGCTGTTGACATATATGCGAAAATTAAAGCAGAACGCCTTAAATACCTTCTATTCAATCAATCAATCTTCGTCTTCAAAAAATAATGTTTATTTAGCAATTGTCTCATCGGAGACAGTAAATAACACAACAACAAGTGCAATGTCGCCGCCCACAACAACAACATCTTCAACATCGACGGCAAACGAGTGGCTGGTTTGAGCGAGCGATACTCGCTTCTGTACTTTCGCTACACTCAAAAATATCATGCTTTAAGTGCAGGAACTAGTGCGAACAGAGAAAAACTAATCAAACAAAAGTCAACTTAAATGGATCCCTTGAGAATATGCTTTTGGTCCGTTAACGGTGTTTCGCAGCACAGATTTGAACTTCTACAATTCTTAAACACCCAGGACATCGATATCATGCTCCTCTCAGAAACCTAACCAACACAAACCATTTCTATCTCACTGGCTACATATTCTATGCGACCAACTACCCATACGGCAAAGCTCACGGAGGCACCGGCATCCTTATCAAACAGCTTGTTAGGCATCATCCTCTGCAGGCGTTTGCTTCCAACTACATAAAGGACACATCCCTACGATTCAATATAACCAGCGGTCCAGTCACCCTACCGGCTGTGTGTTGTCCTTCACGATTTAATATTTCAGAGAATGAATTTTTAGGCTTTTATAACTCATAAGGTTATTTACCCCAAAGGACGCCAAATATACAATGCTATTATCAAGACCGGTAATTAGCAGGATTTTGTTTCACCAGGTATGCCTACAAACTGGCCAGCAGATTCGAACAAAAAACCAGACATTATCGATTTTGCTGTAACTAGGAGAAAGCCGTCCAGGCTGATACATGTTGAAACCCTGGTGGAACTGTCATCTGACCACTCACCTGTTTTTCTCTGTCTGTTTGAACATCAACAGTTTGTAGAACGACCAAAGTTTCTGACATCAAAATAAATAAAAAATATATAAGCCCACAAACTGAAATCGAATCTAAAATCTCCTGTGAAGCATATAACGGATGTAATGTCCTCTGCTCCCAAACACTCTACACCCGAACTTCAGCCACAATTCAATTCACTTTACCAAACTTCCTCCACAATTATTCTTGAAACAAGCACAAACATAAGAGCCATTGCAGAACAGATGAATCCAAAAAAAGCCCCTGGCCATGAATTAATTTCGCCTAAAATGAGCCAGTTCGGCTTTAGGGAAAAGCACGAAATTACCGAACAGGTAAAGCGCATACTGTAGTGCCTAATTCCTAGACGTATCTCAAGCCTTCGTTTGGATTGACGGTCTGGTTTATAAAATCCAAACTGTCCTACCACAAAACAATCACAAATTGCTCAAATCTTACCTTAAAAACAGAGTTCTTACGGTAAGGTGCAGACATTTTTTCTCCGCCAACCCCAAAATCGAAGCTGGAGTACCCCAAGGAAGTGTGCTCGGACCGATCTTGTATGTACTGTGCTGACACTCCCACAAGCAGTCAGACAACTCTATCCACCCTTGCTGATGACACAGCTATATCACAAAAATTGCTAGCAGATTGGCGCATACAAGTCTACAAACTAAAATGCAAGCATTTGACATTTTTACTCAATCGGGCAACCTGCCCACCACAGGCCCTAAACAACAAACAAATCCCCCGAGTCGACGAAGTCACATACCTGGGCTTCCACTTAGATAGGCAGTAGGCAGCAGTAGCACCATAGAAGTCATCCAACGAATGCAGTCGAAGATACTGCGAACAATTACTATGGCCCCCTGGTATATTCGCTACGCAAATTTCCATAAAACCCGTTAAAGAAGAAATTGATAGTAATGTTTTGAAGTATAAGGCTAGACTATAAATACATCCAAACCAACTAGCCAGGCAGCTTAGTTGGCTCAGTAACCACTCTCGTTTACAGCGCAACGACCATCCACTAACAGAGGGCCATTAACCAACTGAGAATTATAATAATATAGTATAGGTTAAGATTTAAATACTTATTGTAAGTCTCTTCTAGAGAAGATTCAATAAACAAAAAAAACGTATAATTAAAAAAAAATAAATCGTACCTCTTACTTTGTATGTTTGTGAGAAGCCGCGGTCAAACCCGCACAATTTTGTTCGCGTTGTTGGAAAGTCAATTCTCAAATTTTATGAGCTGCGCACTTTAGTTTGTGAAATTTCCGCAATGCTCACTTTCTCATTAGGTAAACACGTACCTCAATAGACGAACCTAACATCACCCATCTGAGCCTCGATCGTCTGAACCGGTGACAGCTTATGTGCCAAAGGCAGCAAATATTCTGGCACAAATGGAGCTCCGACTAACTCTCGCTGCTGCAAGAGCGGAGCAAATGGTGCTCTCCAGAGCACGACGTAAAGCCAGGCAGCATGTCCCCATCAAGGTGGACAACCTATCCCCCTTGAGGTGGCGCAATGGCATGGTGGAGAGCACAGCGACCGGACAGGATGGCGTCGATCCGAACTGACTCTGGCCTATGCAAACTATTTACGAGGAAGTTGTCCTGTCCTACCCCTTGAAACCACTTCACTTCGAAGTATGGCTCTTCCAACGGGGGAGCATGGCAGCAGCAGTCACTTAGTTCAAGTTAAATCACTGATTGTTTTTATTTGGTCAGCATCACTGATACCAATAATGTAAACGAAGCTTACTGAATTATCTATTTTGTGTGTATGCATGTGCAGATAAGCTGAGATAAGCGCATGAATTCGCTGATCTCTCGGATTTTCCAATACTCGCTCATTATCGATTTGGCAACCCAGTCGCAACACATAAAATCGATTATGTTCGGCTTTAATTTTTACACCGTTCCAGCATCGCAAATTTATCGTTAAAAATTCGCAAAAAAGGTAGCATAACAGTCTTTACAGTGCTTAACACAAAAAAGAAACATCAATGAAATAACAATAATCATACATTCCATAAAATTAGTTGAGTGCTACAATGAAGCCCGACAACTTAAATATGACAAAAGGATATTTTTTTTTATTGGTCCCAAGGATTAAAAATTCTTAACTAATTCCGTCAAAACTTGATGTCTATAAAAACAAGATACAATTTTGAGATACTAGTTTCCACAGTTCTAAACACACCTTCAACAATAAATTCAGATGAACACGTAGAATAAGTGGAATCGGAAGATGAAACAGACTCTGAAGAAGAACTATCAACTATACATAATTTATCAGTCCCAGCGTAATCAGTTTCCTAGAAATATCACAACAAGATTTTGATTCCGGTACAAATCGTTATCATGGGACAAACACCTGTAGAGTTTCTCAATGCAGCCTCGTCACAAATTTTTCAGTACAGTTTCAAAGCCAAAAATTTGCAAATCTTTAAAGACGCATTGGAACAAATAAGTTCCATCAAAGGCAGTCATATCTTTTATAAAAACAAGATTGAAGAGCCGTGCTAGGAACATAACAAGCAATGAAAAACAATATTTGAAATCAACTGATACTCCTGTAGTCTGGAAGGCCTTGAATTGTATTCGAAGGCGGCACTGATGCCATGAAATTCAGTTGAATTTGCCAAGAATTTTCTCTTCTCACTACGAAGAAATCGAAAAAATCCTACGAGTGTCGATAGACAAAGGTATTTTGAATATACTGTCAAAATTTCAGAACGATCGGTTAAGATTTGTGCGAGTTTTCTACTCGGCCAACTCAAAAAAGGGGTTTTGAGAAAATGCTGCACAGCCGCCATTTTGTTTTTGATTTATTCCAAAAAAATTTTATTTTGTACTTCGCACCTAATATTATAAAACCTTCTTTACACATTTTCGATTGGCTTTTTCATTTAGCCAAACAAAATTTCAGAAAATCCGTTTTTTTTTTCAGTTACTCAGATGTCCCCCCTAGAGCAACTACTTTCAGTTTCTATTTACAAGTGATAAAATAAACTTATGCCACCCGTCGCGCAAACTCGCCTCCACCTCTACTACATTTCCCTTCATTCCAACTATCTTGTGCCCTACGGAGATCCAGACACCCCACTCCATCGTTTGGTCTATCGAACCGGATAATTCGTCCAGCAGCTTCGGTTTCCCAATATAAGTTCCATTTCCGGTAATAAGTGCGGGTCACAAAGTCAGTTTTTCGAACTGAAAATTCACTTTTAATTTATAATGAAATATGTCCGAAACTGGGGTTCAGCAGCGAGATTTTATATTTTTAGAAAACGAAAGGGAGTCGACGGAGTTCAAAATCAGACTCACTATTTATTACTTCACAATTTCTCTTAGAACCTAACTTAACTACGGTGGCGAGAAACGGGCCGAATTCGATAAACGAAGAAAAGCTTTATTACGCTCCCGCTCTCGCCCTACACTAAACTACAAACAAAATAAAAATAAAATAAAACGCCAAATGCGCAAACACCGCCCCCTCTGAAGGGACAACGTCCTTCAGAACGGCAAAAGGGCAGCAACTCCAACGGGCAGCAGCAACAAACGAACGCAATTGGTGTCCAGCGGCGATGGTTTTTGTTGTTTAATTGCACTTATTTTGTTGCGGAGCCGGCGCGAAGAAATTTGGTTTAGTTTATTGTTTTTTTTCACAGAACAAAAAAGGTAATCTCTTGCTGCGATGTTAACTCGGGGGCGCCATGAAAATTCACTATTATTTTATAATGAAATATCCGAAACTGGGGTTCAGCAGCGAGATTTTATATTTTTAGAAAACAACGAAAGGGAGTCGACACGATGGAGTTCAAGATCAGACTGACTATTTATTACTTCACAATTTCTCTTAGAACCTAACTTAACTACGGTGGCGAGAAACGGGGCGAATGCGCAAACACGAACCCCATTTCGTTAAACAGTCATTGTGATTTTGTCATAATCCAAGTCGAATTATTAATTTGCCAATTATTTTTTGTGCACTTAAAAATTCATAAATCCATTTCTTAAAGTTGTGCATACCCGTTTTATTAAACAAGCAAAAAACAACAAAAATAAACTCCTCAAGTGTGTTTAAAAATATATTTCCCAAGCCACAGAGAACATTTTCAGAATTTTCAAAAGTGTGGGTAAAATAAACATATGCCCTAGCCAGTGTTCACTGTTTTTCCAAAGTTTGGAAATAAATTTACATAAATATTCAAATATACATTTTTCCGACAACTTCAAACAAAAAATATAAATGTACGCCGGCAACTCCGTGCATGTAAACTCCCGCTACTCCAAGTGCTACTCGTGAGCAGTGCGGCCTGCCACCACCATTTGTCCATTTTGACCGCAATTGTCAATGAGCAGCGAGGGGATTACGGGGTCGGGACGCCATCATGTAGCGGATCAACACTGCTTACATGAAGCAGTCATCAGTCGACCGTCAAATCTCTCCTGATCCATCCAAGGAACGTCAGCGCTGTGGTGGAGCAGCTGCGCCTTAGGTATGGCCGACAAAAGCAACTTATACGCTGCCAGCTAAGTAGTATTCGAGAAGTGTCTCCGATTTCGAATCACAACCTAGCGAAGATGGTTCCCTTCGCAACCCGTGTGAGTAACCTCACAGCCTTCTTGCAGTCAGCGAAGGCAGATCAGCATTTGTGGAATCCTATGGAAGACCTTGTGGCCAAGCTCCCTACAAGCAAGCGAGTGGAGTGGGCAAGGCATGCTGCGATGAATTTATCTTTCCAACCATTATTCATTTAAGTGCTTGGTTGACGGATTACGCGAATGTGGTATGTACAATCGTGGACGTCGAAGGGACCATGATCGACCATGATCAGGGCGACCAACAGGAGAGTCGTCCCCGAGGTTGTCGAATTTGGGGAGGACAACACGCAGTCTGGGACTGCAGAGAATTCAATGGAGCTTCACCTCCAGACAGGTTGAGGCAGACGGTCAACCAGCAAGGAAACCAGCAAGCAGCAGTTTTCAGATGGGCGCCGCAGGCAGCGGAGCAGCCCATACAGAGGAATTTAAGATGTGTCAACGCAGAAGGAGGTCGTTTACTGTTCCGTATACTGCCAGTTACGCTGGACGGAGCCGGTCGACGAGTGGACACGTATGCACTCCTGGACGAAGGGTCTTCCGTCACGATGATTGACGACGAACTGATAAGAGATCTAGGAGTACAAGGCGAGCGCCCACTGCTTAACATTGCACTCCTGGACGAAGGGTCTTCCGTCACGATGATTGACGACGAACTGATAAGAGATCTAGGAGTACAAGGCGAGCGCCCACTGCTTAACATTCAGTGGTTCGGTTGTAGAGCAACCAGACAGCCTACCAAAGTGGTAAGTCTGCATATAAGTGGAGCAGGCAAACAAGTTCGTTATGCGTTGCGTAACCTGTATTCTGTTCCGGACCTGAGCCTGCCGATGCAGACCGTACACCGACGAGATGTCCAAGGCGTATTTAAGGATGCATGCCTACCAATGAGGCCCTACACCAACGCGGAGCCAAAATTTCTCATTGGACTCTTAGGATTTCCACTTACAACGAGGCGGTTTGCCAGAGAGGGACCGTATGCGGCCGCAACCGAGCTGGGCTGGGTTGTCTTAGGGCCGGTAAGTGGACAATCAATTTATCCATCACCGATATCTTGCCTCCTAGCTGTGCAAACGGATGACACTATTGAGAGGATGGTGGAAGACTACTTCGACACTGAGAAGTTTTGTGTCAAGCTTGCGCCACCGGTCGCAGGCAGCGACGACGCAAGGCCATAAATTATACTCGAAGATACCACGGTGAGAGTGGGGCGCCGTTACCAGACAGGATTATTATGGAAGGATGACCACATTGTGCTGCCACCAAGCTATGATATGGCATACAAGAGATTGGTCACCGTCGAGAAGAAGATGAAGCCACCGAGCAGTTCGCGCAGCTCGCGCATTATTGAACTCGGTGCTGGACAAGGGGCCACAGCATTATAAGCCCTTCCCAGTTGTGGTCAAATAATCATATGTAAGTATGAAGCCTGTGTACTTATGAAGATGTGGTAGATATGTAAGATATGTAAGTAAAAATGCGTTAGAAAATCTTTTGGTTTTACATCGAGAATAGCTCCTTAAAAGCCAAATCGAATGATATTGTGTTTGTGAAGTCTGTCGTCACGCGAAGATCTTGAAAAATATTAATAGCTGAACTAAAACAGCGAGTTCTGGATCTGGAATGTGAGATGACGGCTGTAAAAGGACTCACTTCTAAGTTAGAAAACCTATCGAACAAGGTTGCGAATAGCCTACAGGTCCAAGCCAATAATGATGTGGCAAGCGACCAAAGCTGGAAAGCGTCCGCGATAAGGCAACAATACTGCGGATCCTTTCGGCGCGAACATAAACAATTCCTGAATCTCCAGCTTTTGGGCTTTGATGCTGCGACTCCGTTTTACGTCAATGAGCAGCTCACAAGCCAAAAGTACTCCATTTTTAAAGAAGCGATGCGCCTCAAAAAGCTTCGGCGGCTAGCAGCAGTCTTTTCTCGACGGGGTCTGGTACACATTAAGCATCAAGCCGGAGGTGAAGCCATACCCATCGAAAATCTCCAAAAACTTATTGACGTTGCTCCACAATATACATCCATTCCGTCTGATGCTGCAACCCAGCAAGTCGCAGAACCGGAAAGCTCCTTTCGCGTCTAATATTTCTAGTTCGTATACGTTAACTTACCTTCATTTTCTACTTAGTATAGCTAACAAAATTATATTTATTATTTTTATGGTGTGTAGGTTACGTTTTTTTACTATTATAATTTAGCATATGGCGCGCAACAGTTTGCATACTATAAAGAAAAACCAAAAAGGGAGATAAATCCTATATAGGAACAGCAGGGGTAAGCAGTCATGCAATGATAAACATTCTAAGTAATAAACAAACGGGTCTTAAAATATGTCATATCAATGCCCAAAGCGTAACAAAGAAAATGGATGAGTTTAAAAATATGTTTGTCCGTTCTAGTTTGGATGTTATTTGCGTCTCAGAATCTTGGTTTGTCCCGGGTATGTCTGCCCTCATTGTTGATTGTTGCGGATATAATTTATTTCGATCTGATCGCGATGGCCACGGAGGGGGTTTTGCAATTTACGTTCACCAAAGACTGAACTGTAGCCAGCAGGATGGTAGTGCTATCGAGTACATATTCCTTCAAGTCTCATCTTATAAATATTCTTTAAAACTCCTAGTTGGCTGTCTCTACAGACCAAATAGAACAGTGCCTTACTCAGATGAAATCGACATGTTGGCAAACATAAGTTTACAGTATACCGACATCATTCTAGCAGGTGACCTTAATAGCAACATGTTAATTGAGCATCACCTCTCGGATAACATGGCAGCACTGGGACTGCACCTGGCTAACTCCAGCCACGCGACTCATTTCTCATGCACAACTGAAACATTGTTGGACGTATTTTTTGTGAACGACAACTCTAAGATCCTTCTATATGACCAAATTTCAGTTCCGGTATTTTCAAAACATGACCTAATTTTTTTAAACATATAACCTTGACATCCAAAATAATGGCCTTTCCATAGAATATAGAGAGTTTAAAAACCTAGATATGAGGAAACTATCTACCGAGTTTCATTCATGTGACTGGAATTCAAAGCATTAAAAATATAATAAAGATGAGAAACCTGACATACAACAAGTGGAAGAGATATAGGACAAATAATCTGTATGAAAAATTCAGGAAACTACGTGGGAAGGTCCATACGTCATTAGTTCAGGCCAAACGCTTACACTACCGCTCAAAGTTTGAAAAAGCCATAATTACCAAACAAACTTGGTCAGTCCTAAAAACCCTTGGAATTGGAAAGAAACCCATCACCCATCAATCTCACATTGATGTTAACCACCTCAATAATTTATTCGTTAACGTCCCAGTACCTGGTATAGTTTCTAACTCGTACCTGAACACAACTCCTTTACCCAACTGTGATATTATGATATATATCCTTGAAGCCATACTCAAAGTAAAATCAAACGCCACAGGATAAGACGATAATAATCCAAAATTTTTAAAAATTATACTCCCTCAAATTTTACCATATGTTACCTATATTTTTAATTCTGCCATCACTTTTTAAACCTGCCCTGATTTGTGGAAAGTTACAAAAATTATACCAGTAGCCATTCTTTCCTATCTTTCCAAAGCTTTCGAGCAAATAATGGCATCACAGATAAAAAAATTTACCTTATGTTTAATTTTCAATCTGGGTTTCGCCCATTTAGAAGCTGCACAACAGCTATAATAAAATCTCTGAGGATATTAGGAAAGAAGTTGATAACAGCCACGTAACACTTCTCACACTCCTCGATTTCAGCAAAGCTTTTGACACGGTAAACCATCAAATTCTGTGCAATAAATTGACGAACCTTTTTAATTTTTCCGAAACCTCTGTTAAACTTTTATTGTCCTATCTAAGTAATCGTCATCAATGTGTTGTCTCATCATTTTGTGCGTCTTCATTTCTGTGTACTACGCGGGGTGTACCGCAAGGATCTGTTTTAGGCCCAATCTTGTTTTCAATGTATGTAAATGATCTTCCAACTGTAGTGTCCAATAATAAAGTCTATTTGTATGCCGATGATGTGCAATTGTCTGTTAGTAAAAACCTATGTCGTATTAATGACTGTATTCGTGCTGGTAATTCTGACCTGCAATGTATTAGCCAATGGGCACGTGCAAATGGTCTAGCTTTAAGCCCCAAAAAATCAAAATGTATGGTTGTTTACAAGAAAAAAATTAAAACATTAAAGTTTACAACCAGTCCTCATTGATAATACAACACTATCCTATATCGACCACGGAGTTAACCTTGGGTTCACTTTCAACAGCACCTTAACCTGGAACGACCACATAAATAGAGCAGTAGGAAAAACGTACGGACTGTTAAGACAACTTAACGTAAGTCAGCAATATCTTCCACCCGAAATCCAATTGTTACTAGCTAAGACCTATCTGACTCCATCTCTACTGCAAGGCGTTGAAGTTTTTGGAAGCTGTGATGCTGCCAGTCTTAGGAAAATGAATGTAGCATTCAATAATATTGCACGATATATATTTAACTTGAGGCACCGGGAATACGGGAATACGCCAAAAAAATATATCAATTGGATCTAAAATCTGTAATCGATCGAGTAACCCTTAAAACGCTACACAAAATTATTCACACCAGGGAACCGTCGTACCTGTTTTCTTTGTTAAGCTTCAGCGCATCTCAGAGAACAAACAATTTAATTGCAAGTCGGACTAAATTAGTCGGACTAAATTACCACTTTTTTGTTAATGCTGCTCGTCTCTGGAACAAGCTCCCACACAGTTTAAACTCAATAAATAGCGCCAAAAAATACAAACTTAGCCTAACCACACACCTTATTACAAAATCTGCCTAATTATAGTTTTTAATGTTAATTCAAATAAATATTAATTTTAAATCAAAACGAATTGTAATTTAGAATATGAATATTGTAATACCATGTTATAACACAACGTGACTTGCACATTAAATTATGATTTTTTTACTTGTAGTGCGGATGCAAAATAAAGAAATAATAAATAATAATTTGCAGCGCCGCACAGTGGGGTATTTTTAAAAAAAGTGGGACTTAATTCAAAAAGTGTTTTTTCGATTTAAAATAAGTGAGTCACACCAATTCAAAATAGATAAAATTCTCTATCAAACCCTTTTTAAAATATAATTTGACGATTTTTTGGGCTTCACAATCTACGTTCAAAGTTCAGATTTAGTTTTTAGTTAATGTGTAAGATACATATTTTTTCGTTTTGGTGCATTTTGTAAGCGCTATATCTTAAACAATTTTCAAAGAATTTGTGTGTGTTTTTTTTTTATTTCGTTACTTTGAACTTTTTTTAATTTTATGGTAATTTTTAAGTTAAAAAAAAATTTTTTTGTATTTAAAAAAAATTGTAATAGTCTACAAAATGTATGGATTTTTTTGATTTACATTTTTTTTTAATTATACTTTAAAGTGTTTACAAAAGTTTGATCGTGCGATTTTGTGCGATAAGCGAGATATTTGAGATCAAAGTTGTAAACTTGGACGGAAAAACGTGTTTTTTTGGTGAGAGTCAACGGTTTCAATGGCTTAAGACAATTTTTTTTTTTTTTTGTTAAGTTAAACATGAAACGTCAATTAATTCTTAGTTAAATAAAATAAAATTACTGAAAAAAACAAGAAAGAAAATATTAATTTTTAATTATTGAGTTCTTAAAATTTAACTTTGAAAATCTATGAAAAATCACACTTTGATTGCAGCACCATGTTTGAGCACTCATTTGAAAGCCTTAAGTAACAAACATTTTAAATTTTAAAAATATCTGCAATAGTTCTTAAGTTATGAATTTTTAATTTAAAAAAGTCCGAAAATTCAACACTAAAAATTTTATGAAAAACAATTTTTTTAAATAAAATTACACTAAGCCTAATCCAAAAATAACTTTTTTAAGTTTAATTTTATAAACTTAATACAAGAAAAATATAAGGCAGAGTCTATTTAGCCTGTGTGAATTAAGTCCCACTTTTTTGAAAAATACCCCACTGTGCGCCGACGGGAAAATGTAAATGTGTGTTTTTATGTAAGTTTACTAGGAGAGGTGAAAATAGTTTACATTTCTTGCCGGCGGGTATGTGTAATGTTTGTAAATGTAATTTTTTGGAGATAAGCGGACTGTATGCAGCGGAGGTTCTACACAGTAAAAAAGAATAAAAAAACGAATGCACACAAAAAAATAAACTATGTAAAGTCAACCTAGAATAATTGTTAATTTACGATTTTTTTGTTTTTCATGTATTTTGTTGTTGGTTTTTTGTCCAAGTCTAACATAAAAAAATTGTAAATTCACTATTCTACAATTTTTCATGTATTTTGTTTTTGCTTTCTTGGCTAGAACAAAATATTACGTTACTATGCAATAAATTTTGGAGTATTTTGTTTTTGTTTTTTTATAGTCCCGTTACTATTAAAATAGTAAGAAAAATAAGGATTTTGTTGCTTTACTTTCTGGGTAGTGAAACTACTGTTAAAATAGTAAAAAAATATTTTAAGTTTTCTTGTGTATTTTGTTGTTTTTCCTTCTGGCCAGATTTATAGTGAAACTACTATTAAAATAATAAGACAAATATTGTCAGTGTTCTTGTGTATTTGGTTGTTCTTCCATTTTGCTAAATTTATAGTGAAATTACTATTAACTGGACTTGTAAATTCTAGTTACCTACTCGGCCAAATACGGTTTTCGGTCCCCGTAAGAGCATCCCGCTACTTTCGGCCTATTGCTCTGGAAATCTGCAGTACTAATTTTGAATAGCACGATCCTTTTCGTGTTTTGTGTACTCAATACAATGAATTGTATTTTTTGTTGTTTTGTGAATGTGCCGTGAACTTTAATGTAACAAATATTTTAAGTCACCTATCCTTGCCTCCGCCCACTTGATGTGAGTCGGAGCATATCTTTAAAAATAACTCCTAAATTCGGGCGGAGGTGGGGGTTAGGCTTCATACCTGCAGATATTTGCTATTTTTTGAAATAAATAAATAAATAAAAATAATAAGACAAATATTGTGTTCTTCTGTATTTTGTTGTTTTTTCATTTGTCCAAATGTATAGTGAAACTACTATTAAAATAATAAGACAAATATTGTCAGTTTTCTTGTGTATTTTGTTGTTTTTCCATTTGTCAAAATTGATAGTGAAACTGCTATTAAAATAAAAAGACAAATATTGTCAGTTTTCTTGTGTATTTTGTTGTTTTTCCATTTGGCAAAATTTATAGTGAAACTACTATTAAAATAATAAAAATAAAATTTTAGCTTGTCTCATATATTTTGTTGCTCTCATAGGTAGGGAAGAAGTGGGGGTTGTGGGCATGGGGGGGTTGTGGGCACCCCTACGTATCTTTTCACAAAATGAAGATTGACTTTTTCTGGTAATGTCATTCGCAAGCAATTACCTTATGTATGATTTATGCCAAATATCAAAGTAAACGAACGCGTTTGCTTTTTGAAATGAACGAATTGGTTTTTTTTGTACTTGGAAAAGGTGGTGAAGTTTTTTTCAAAGATTTTCAATAGTGTATTTATTGAAGTGAATCGATTAAGAAGGTAAGTGTAATGCATTTTTATTTAATCAAAGTATTATACTAAATGGAACAATATCGATTTGAACCAAAAAATTTATGCAAACACATTTTTTAATTACTTCTTAAAATGTCTGCTAAAGTTGGTTGTGGGCACCAAAATTGGGGGGGTTGTGGGCACCCGTTTTTTTTTGTCAAATTTTTTTATTACCTACAATTTTTTGTAAAATTGTTTTCAAAATTTGTTTGGAACCCTCTAGAACATTCTTGTAGAAGGAATATTATTATCTTCTTCAATCTTCTTGGAAAAGGATCCTCTCCAGCTGAGAGGGATTATCACCAAGATTTGTAATTTTGCGATCGAGCTTTTCGTCTGAAATGTGTTGAAATGCGGGCCAGTTATTACACATGTCAAAATTGTGTTTCCGACGATGAATAACGCCTATGTAGTCTTTGAAATAAATAAATTGTCATTTGTTGATATTGGTTGCGGTTTTTTTCCATATTTTTCCATTTGCAGCATTTTTTCACAGGGTGCCCACAGCCCCCCCAAAAAAAAATTGTAGCTGAAAATTACGGTTTGTATGTATATCAGCGAATATCCACTTGACGTTTTGGCAGACCCATCAAAAACGACCCGCAATTTAGTCGTGGTGCTGTCTTCCTTGAAAACGCAGTGGTGGGGCAGAAAATATTTGCAAAGACTCAAGGAGTCTCTGGGCACGAAGGACATGTGATTCAAATCCAAATACTCACGAATGAATGCCGAATATTGGACCTTGACTTCTGGCTTGCGCACTAACTTGTTCTCCAAATTGAGAAACCGACGATAAGCTTGATTGTACGATTCACCCAGTAATTCCAGAGTGTTCTTTGCAGGTAATCGTACGGAATATTCACCAGAGTCCAAACGACGAAAATTGGTCTTGAAATGAGCCTCACACTCCAGTTCTTCTTTGGTGGCGGTGGCCACGCCTTCACCACAGCTCTCAACTTCCCAAAAGCGACGGACTAGTTCATCCATATGAACTTCAGCAGCAACCAAGTCACGCTGCACAGCTTGACCTTGTAGTGCAGTTGCCTTGAGAGTAGAAGATCCACCTCCTGTAACGATCCAACCAAGCCTAGTTTTTTGCAACAGGGGTAGCCCAGCAGGCAACTTAATCTGCCCTACAGATAGTAGCTCAAAAAACATGCTTGCGCCAATGAGAAGATCTATTCGCTGAGATCTATAGAATTCAGGATCAGCCAACTGAATATTCGAGGGAATTTACCAACCATCGGGGTTAACGGTCAAACTGGGTTGATTGTCAGTAATCGCTGGAGCAACAAGAGCAGATAGGCATGCGAAATAATCGGAGGTATGCGACTTTAACTTAATGCAAACGGAAAGTCCTTCCGAGTTAAACTGAGCATCTCCAAGACCAGCAACTGATACGGTAGACTTTGTTTTAGGCAATTGCAACTGGTGAGCGAGTCGAGAAGTCACAATGTGGACTTGAGATCCCGAGTCTAGCAGCGCACGGCATGAGATCCAAGCACCTGCTCGACTTTGAACGCTTATGACTGCAGTTGCAAGAAAGACAATGTCAGAATCCACATTCTGAGCCAGCAACGAGGTAGAAGGGCTTGAAGTAGTTGTAATAGGCGTACTTTGTTCTGCAGCGGGAGCTCGCAGAACTTGGTTCGAGGACTGAGTACCAAGATGCAAAAGAGTGTGATGCTTGGACCTGCAAGTTCGACAGCAGCTTGACTTACAATTACGCATTTGATGCCCCTTCTTTAAGCAATTAAAACAGAGCGCTAATTCCTTTACCTTGCGAATACGCTCTTGTACTGATAGATTGGCGAATTGACCACAGCTATAAATTGAATGGCCACTGTTCTGACACACAACACATCCATTTCCCGAAGTGTTAGTGGCAATTAAAATGCTTCGGTTGCGGCTCCTTCCTGATTGTGAGCTATTTGAGTACGATGCTGCAGTATGCTCTACATTTTCCAATTTTTGACAACGCTTGGACAAAAATGTAGTGAAATGATCAATCGAAGGAATTTCATCAATAGCCGCAGATTCTTCCCAATTAGACTGAGTTTTGTTATCTAATTTTTGAAGTAAAACATGAACAAGAATGCAGTTTGATATTTGCTCAACCGAACCCATTGACTGAAGAGCACGTAGATTAGCATTTATTTTGTCAGACATGTCTCTCAGCTTCGTTGCGGACTGCACGTCCATTTTAGGGAGACCTAAAATTGCCATTATAAGAGATTGGAAAATTAGACGCTTATTATTGAAACGGTTGTTCAACAAATCCAAGGCTACAGCATAGTTGTCTTCATAAATTTCCAACGAACGCACTGTATCCAAGGCGGAACCCTTCAGGCAGGACTTTAAATGCTGCAGCTTCTCAATGTTGGTAAGCTCAACGTCATTGTCGATGATAGCCTTGAACATGGACTGAAAGTCAGCAAATTTAGTATAGCCACCAGAAAATTCAGGCAATCTCAATTCAGGTAAATGAGATCTTTTAACCAACACAGCATGGAAATCCATAGATGGCTCGGGTCTAAGCGTGGAACTTCGAATATCTGGACGTTTACGCTTACCCAATTCTCGATTTAGAATGATTTGTATTGATATGATGAGCTCTTCATAATCGTCGCGAACCTGGCTGCCAATTTCGTTAAAATCCAGCGCCTCAAGACTGTCATGGACCTGGGTAAATGCAGCTTCATTCTTCTCTAAGAGCTTAACACGAAGCTCTAGTTCTTCTTCACTCATGGCCTGGAGCTTCTCCACAGTCAGCGCCTTCTCAGCAGCTTTAGCCTTAGAAAACATGGATTCAGCCTTTAATTTAAGCTGCTTCACTCCCTGAACTGGAGCAACTAAAGTTGTGTCGTTTGGCATTTTAATAAATTTATTTTAAGTGTTTTCAGTTTTTATCACTTGCAAAATAATAAAGTTCCACTGTGCATTGCGTGCTGTACCAAATTCTCGACCACCGAAAAACTAGCGGAATGTATGTGTGTCTATTTGCATGTAAAACTGCAATATATATGTATGCAATGAACTCGCGATCAAAACGTTTGGTCGCCGCTGTAAAACGTTCAAAGCGGGAACGAAGGCACAAAGAGGAATCGAAAATATTCTTTGCGATGCGCGAGGGCGGGTGCGATAAGAGTTTCGAGCGAAGCTTAGGGTAAATCCGGGACATGTGCCCCACGTTTTTGAAAATCGAAATGGTTGTTTCACAAATATGTTTACGAGGGCTTTTGTGATTGTTGTAGGTCGAGTAGTATATCCAGAAGTAAGAACAATATTTTATTCATCAATATTTTACGTTACAAGCTTTCTGTGGGATGATTAATAAAAAGTAGCAAATTTGCTAGTTCAAAAATCTTCAGGGACAAGCGCCCCGCTTTTATGCTTAGGATTTAAATTATTTTGCAAACAACAACTCGCGAAAAAAAGCCATTACATTGATTCTACGGTACTTTCTAACACACATCAACACTTAATAATACTGATAAAAATAACAGATCTGGTTTTTAAAGATAATAAAAATAAAAGACTGAATTTGTCGATCGAGGTACCAAAATTGAATCACAATACGAAAAATTTTATTTATACAAATAAAAACATTAATAAACAATTGTAAATTATGTAAAAACACCATATAGAATATTTTTGTTAATAAATAATAACAAACGTTTACAACATAAAGTGCTCAAACCAGATTATCAGTAGGGCGTTTGTCCCCGAAAAAAGTGGGGCGCTTGTCCCGATTGCATAGCATATGAAAATTATTAATTAAAAAATATTGGCGAACAGTAAATGTAAAAATAGTTATCTGCTAAATGATCTTGCTACATAGGAAGGTTATGATACTTCATCTGACGTCTGTTGACATTTTGACGATGAAATAACAAACATTTTTGAATCGCTAAAAAAATTTTCGCCTGTTTTTTTGACCTACTGCTTATGGATTTCATAAATTGTGAATAGTTAACTTACCAAAGTACGAATTTTCCACACAAGTTTTTCATTTTGACACTTAAACACAAGTTTTCCCGAGATGGCGCTGCAATCTTATCGATGCATGATAACAATAAACAAAGTGGGGCACTTGTCCCGGCGGGGCACATGTCCCGGATTTACCCTATGTATTTGTTACCGCTTGAACTTATGTACATAGAACTTGCGAGTTATGTATAAGCGCGATCAACTTTTAACGAACGAAAATAATTAAATTATTTGTTTGTTATCACGTCGGGGTCACCAAAATGTTGGGTCAGTGAGCTTTTTCACTTACCGTTTACCTTTGGTGGTGCCCAAATAAAATCAAACCGCACAGAAATATGTAATTAATTATGCACTAAGTTTATTTTAAGTGGCACCAAGGCCTTCTAATACAAAGTTTAATGTTTGTGATTGTTTAGTTGGGCAGGCAGACCGATTTGTCTGTGCCTTTTAACTAGCGAAGTATATAAGCGAAGGAATAGGCAGACGATCAGCGACCGTGCCTTCAACGAGCGAGTACCAAAATCGAACTGATTTGAGAATATGCTTGCCGTGGACAAAGGGCCAGGCAGCGATTAGCGAAAGAGATGCAAAAGGAGTAGCAATTAGAAAACAAATGCAATGATTGCCGCGCAGGGCAAATACAAAAGGCAAAGCAAAACATCGAGATTGTATTTACATTTAGGTTTTAAGTTTTAGGAATTTAATTAGGCTGCGGCATGACCGAACAGCACGCTAAATAAAATTCTACGTTAATTTAAAAAGTCATCTGCACGTTTTTAAACAGTTTTTTTTTTAAATTTAAAAAAAAAAAGAATAATGATTTTAAAATGTTCCTAAAGTCAAATACCAATTCTAAAAACTACAAATTTTAGAATAAAATGCCTTTCTAATTCTAAAATTGCCTGTCTTTAAAGTTGGTGACTTTAAAGGCAAATTTAATACTTTATAAAAAAATCAAACAAATTGTAAACCGTTAATTTTTACAACTGAAGTCAACTATATTTTGGTCCTTAAAAAGTCAACTATAGAAGTCAACTATATTTTGGTCCTGAAAGAAGGATAACTTGGTTTTATGCATTAAGCACTAAGTCTGATACTAAAATAATTTTTTTTTTTTTTTTTTAAAGTCTATGAGATTTTCTTTTAAGAAAAATAAATTTTTGGCAATAAAGGATCTAAGGATATTGCTAACGTTTGGCGCCATCTGTTACGTCTGACTATTAGTGCCCAGTCCGAAAGGACATAGGCCGAAGGAGTAGCGACCTAGGTTCGGCAGGTCCTGGTGCCGGCATAAGCTTCGTCGTATTTGGGGTGGGTTCTTTGGAAGCCACTCACTTCTCAGACAATAACTAGAAAAATTAAGTCGTGCCTAGGAAAAATAATAGAAGCAGTTAGTTAGTACGTCGTTCTGTCTGCACCGCCGCAAGCTTGCCAGCTTGATTGTATTACAATCGCGGTGTTTGGCCGTATTCCCTCCCCGTATATGCAAAAGCATATCCGATGGATCAGCGCTGGCCTTGCAATCTGATCCCCTATTTTGTCTGTTTCGTTCGTCAAAAAATATGTCATTATTCTTGAGCTACTTCACTCTTCGTTCTCAGCACCCCCGAAAGATGGTCTCTACCAACACATTCAAATTTTATTGATAAAATATATTAGTTTGGCTAATGCCATGGAGGTTGTTAAATTTAACATACAAATCTTTGATTTAAAATATGATAAAAATTAAACAGATTAAACATTTGTTTTAGCGGAAGGTTTCGAGTTTTCACCTAGAAGGTGCACACGTCGGCAAAACTGCTGACTATTTACAACTGAGAATGTTGCTCGGTGGCTTTTTGTATAAAAACATACAAAGCTGATACCCTTCCGCTTTCTTTAGAAAAGAAAATTAAGATTATTACAAAAATAAAAAAAAATGGAAATTAAAATAGGGATACAAAATATAAAGTAAGAATTTAATTTATGAAGTTAATCATTAAAAGTATAAAAAGATAATTAAATTGAATAAAAAGGAAAAAAACCTTACCTATATATTTGGAAATTTAATAAATGATTTGAAATAATTAAGGGGGGGACATCTGAGTAACTGAAAAAAAAAATCGGATTTTCTGAAATTTTTTTTGGCCAAATGAAAAATCCAATCGAAAAGTTTTAAAGTAGGTTTTATAATATTAGGTGCGAAGTACAAAGTAAATTTTTTTGGAACAAATCAAAAACAAAATGGCGGCTGTACAGCATTTTCTCAAAACCACTTTTTTGAGGTGGCCGGAAACATAACTTGAACAAATCTTAACCGATCGATCTGAAATTTTGACAGTGTATTCAAAATATCTATGTCTATCGACACACGTAGGATTTTTTTCGATATTTTGATTTTTTGCAAAATGGTGAGTGATTGAAAAAAATTAAAATTTTCACGAATATTTTCACTATGTGTCGATAGACATAGGTATTTTGAATATACTGTCAAAATTTCAGATCGATCGGTTAAGATTTGTTCGAGTTATGTTTCCGGCCACCTCAAAAAAAGTGGTTTCGAGAAAAACGCGTTTAAACACAAGAGGTTCCATGGGATATACCTGTGAGGCATCGCCGCAGAATGGAAAATTTCGACACTTAGAGACTTTTGCCGGACTCTATCTTTTGGTATGTTATTTTTAAAACCATAAAGAATTGTTTAAGCGAAAAAAAAATTTTCCATTTTCAAAAAATCTTACTCAGATGTACCCCCTTAAAATCGTCAAACTAACCTTACAGAAAACTAGCATATTTTTACTTATATGTGTTTATTTGATAGTTAGTGTTTTTTGTAGTTCTTTGAGATAGTTATTGTCAGTGCGCATAAATTTATATATATTTCATTTAGTAATGGCAAACTTACCCCTTTTTTATGAGATGTCGACGCGATGCGATGTCGACGCTTGGATTCCTGGGTTTTGAGTAAAAGAACAACATACATAGGGGAGAAGTGGGGGCTGTGGGCATGGGGGGGTTGTGGGCACCCCTACGTATCTTTTCACAAAATGAAGATTTACTTTTTTTGGTAACGTCATTCGCAAGCAATTACCTTATGTATGATTTATGCCAAATATCAAAGTAAACGAACGCGTTTGCTTTTTGAAATGAACGAATTGTTTTTTTTGTGCTTCGAAAAGGTAGTGAAGTTTTTTTCAAAGATTTTCAATAGTGTATTAATTAAAGTGAATCGATTAAGAAGGTAAGTGTAATGCATTTTTTTCAAATTTTTTTATTACCTACAATTTTTTGTAAAATTGTTTTCAAAATTTGTTTGGAACCCTCTAGAACATTCTTGTAGTAATCTTGGGCTCTTGGAAAAGGATCCTCTCCCGCTGAGAGGGATTATCACCAAGATTTGTAATTTTGCGATCGAGCTTTTCGTCTGAAATGTGTTGACATGCAAGCCAGTTATTACACATGTCAAAATTGTGTTTCCGACGATGAATAACGCCTATGTAGTCTTTAAAATGAATAAATTGTCATTTTGTTGATATTGGTTGCTGTTTTTTTCCATATTTTTCCATTTGCAGCATTTTTTCCCAGGGTGCCCACAACCCCCCCCCTCCCCCAAAAAATGTTAGCTGAAAATTACGATTTTACAAAAGTCCATATAAAATTTGTTCGCATGACGAAATCAAGTATGTTTCTTCATAACTAGTTAGTTTCTAGCTTTACACAGATACCCATATGTCCAAATAATATGCAGTAGTTCGGTAATTATAAGCCAAAAACAAAACTATGCCCACAACCCCCACTTCTCCCCTAATGAAAAAAAACGAATCTGTTCCAAAATTAGATGCACCAGCGCCAAGAAATCGCATGCATAAGCAATATAAACTATTTGAAATTCTGTGCGTTGGTGCGGGCGCCTGTTCGATATGTCCTGATCCCTGACTTTCCGCCAGTGTCATCTGCGTTACACGATCTTGCAGACCGGTAACTGTCATCTTTAAGTCATTAATCTCCTTGTGCAGAGTTGACTTGATTTCATTGTTTTGCATTATAAGTGCAGACAGCATTCTTTCGATTCTGTCTTCTGGTTCCGGGTTATTTACGGGTCCAGGGAATTGCCTTAGCGGTGGAACAATTGTGGATCGCCCTTGGGGTTGAAACTCCGGGCCAACTCCTCCCACGGCTCCTTGGGTTTCATTTATATCTTGTTCATTCATATTTTCTGTATTCTCTGCCAGAGTTCGTAACTGGTCAAGTTTACTGTTGAAGCTAAGACTCTGGTCTTCTCTTCGGTTACTTTCTTCTCTTAGACTCTGTCTTACGTTTAAAGTTCTACGTCTGTTTGCCGCAGCTTCTTCAAATCGATTGTGAGCTGCTGATCTGGTCATACGACCTGACGGTGTTAGCGAGGGTCCTTTTTTCTTAGCCACTGGCATAGTGGGTTTGTTTTATGTTTACCAAAAAAACTTCGTTAAACTCCCAATAATTGTATAGAAGAAAATTCTAAAGTACAATTATAGAATCTATGATTGTATGTTTGCGATATATAACTGTATGTCTGTGATATTTTACAAAAACAATTATCTGTGTCTGCCAAATATATGTTTTCAAAAATGTGCGATTAACGATAATGCAAATCGTATGTAATCACGTTTGTTTTTTGAGCAAAATGTTTAGTATTCAAACATCAATAGCGTGTTAATGTGTTACGTACGCCGGTTAGGACCAACGTAAGATCTTAGCTCAGGGCATAAGAGAAAACCAAGCGGGGAGCATTTCACAACATACACACATTGAGTCATGCATTTCCGTGCCCCATAAGAACTATGATGACAAATTTCACCGGAATTTGACTCGGTCAAAAGAAAAATGACACCGCCTTAACTAGACGAATAGGGCCATGCACTCATGGGTAACGAAATACTGCCGGGTTGATCGAACTGTCCGGTACTCGAACAAAGATGACCCAAATAAGACTTTGGCCAATTAGAATACAGAGGGGAACCGATGCACCTAGGTGGGAACACCTTGATGTTCCATTCCGGTGACCCATAGGCGAAGCTAGACACGGTCACTGGTATAAAAGACCCCAATTTTGAGAGCAGAGGACGGTAAAAAGAACCTGGAACTCTTCACGGAAAGACCTGTACTCGGCACCGCGACATTCAACCAAAAACAATCAGTTTTGAAATCAAAGATCCTGCCAGTATGGCCCAGAACTCAAACTAAATATCCTTGAAAGTTGCATTAAATCCTTTTCCATCATGGGTTCTAAAACGTCAAAAGCTTCGGATAATACTGCCAACGTGGTGAACAATGTTGAAATTATTGATCACAAGGACGAAATTTCCAAAGTGTATAATGTGCTGTGTTTCATTGCTGGACTATTAGTTATCCTGTTAATACTGAAAGCCCTCCGTGCATACAAGCGATCTGTCCAAAGTCGCCGTGATCAAGGACATGAATTAAACAAAGTTGTCACTCTGGCAGCCAACTGGCCCGACCGGCAGTAAAACAAACAAAACAATAAACTTGTGAATTAATACAATATTTTAAATGACATCAAAACCAATAGCCTAGGGATTTAATTCAAGTGACTATTTTCAAACTAGCCTAAAAATGGGCGGAAAAGTGACCAAAGAAACCATTAAAGAATGTACTATCGTAGTGGACCACAACCCTCAAATCGCTCGCGTGTGTCACATACTCTTGGTCATCGCAGTATTCCATTTAATTAGAATTTTGATGAACGTATATTTTATGCGAAGATCCAGGTCTACAAGAATCAGCCAGGTCTGACTGACAACTGTCTCAAAAGCATTAATAACTACAAGCAGAAATAATCAAAACCAAATGATTTAAATGCATTTAAATGCAAAAAAGCCAAACAATAACTGTCCCGGTGCACATGAAATACGAGTGAGCTCGAGAAGTCGTCGTCGCCGTCGAGCGTTGCTCCAAACAAAGTGACCAACAGTGATGTACCCCGCGTCCCGCACCGCGCCCCCTTAAGGCTCCAAAATGAAGATGACACCATTGTCGGCTACCCAGCGGCAAAATATTTTCTGACATTTCAATCAATATATATTCATATGTTTTTTTTAATAATATCGGATAATTTTAATTTATTAATTTTTTTATTAATTTTAATTCAACACACAAATGCACATGAATATGTTTATGCGATAACTCCTTTTAAACAGCCCAAGATTCGACCGGGAGATCTCTCGACGTTGGACCTCTAAAGAGGGTAAGCTCTACGGAACCGAAGTTCCTCAATTATACCAATATACATTTATACATATTTATGTGCTACACACACACCTCCACTGGGAGAAATATTATTATCCGTAGGATTAGAGTTTTATCCTTCTTAGTTTTTCCTTTTTAAATGTAGGTTTTGATTACCTTTTAAATTAATCAAATTTTCAATATATTATCTTTTTTCTTAATTTACATGGTATCTTGTATTTTTATATTTTTAAACTTTTGTATTTTTAAAGAAATTAAATTTTAATTTGTTCAGAAAAACAATTATTCATTTTTATATACCGTTAGTAATTTTAATTAAATGTATTTTTAATCATTTTATTTGTTTTGTTTAAAGAATAATTCACTATTATTTTTAATCATTTTAATTTACCATTTTTATTACAATGTCAAGAGACAATTTATATTTTTATTATTATATATTTTTATATCCAACCATGCACTTTTATATTTATCCAATAAAATTTGTAATGCTTTTATATTTATCCAATAAAATTTGTAATGTAAACAGAACATTTACCATGTCTTGGTAGAAACCAAATAAAGGGGGAACTGGCATAAATAGAAAAACTGGGTCAAGAACAATGACATAACTTTTGACGAACAACAAACACATTAGGGGATCATATAGCGCAGCCAGCGATGATCCATTGGCACGCGAAGTCGTGAAGGGGAGGGCATTGGCTGAAACACTGCCGATCGGATTTCGATCAAGCTGACGCGAAGCTTGCGGGCGGTGTACACTGAGAGACAGACTGACTAACAGTATTTCCAAGCACGTAAATAATTACTTTGATTACGTGTGGAGAGGTAAGTGGCGTCCAAAGAACCCACCCCAAATCCGACGAGCTCAGCTGCACCAAACCGTGCTTGGCGGGCGGCCACTCCCTCAAACTTACATATGTCCTTCAAAGGACGAAGTAGGACCGACGTAACAAGTATGGCGCCCAACTGAGGCAATATCCTTACATCCTTTATTGCCAAAAATTTATTTTCTTTTCGAGAAACATGTTAACATTCACTTAAACAATTTTCAGTTATTTTAAAGATTTTAAAATCACACATTCTTTATCTACCAATTTTAACAACATTTTTAATATCTTTAATAAAATATTTAATTTAATTTTTAATAAATTTTTAATTCATATATGTGAGAATGAGTGGAATTCCTTGCGTGAATTACCACCAGTAAACCCGTTCCGAAATAATGACACCACGAGTGAACGTTAAGTTCATAGGAAATTATAACTATATTTTAATAAGCCGTGTCTCTTCTTTTCACGGTGAAATACAATGTCGGTGTGTCTAAGTGTGAGTGGTGTGACCAGTTGGTTACTTTGTAGATAAAACTCCAAATTACAACACGCGCCCTCAAAGTAACCATATATAAATTAATTGATACAAGTGACGCCTAGCCAAGAAATACAATTCGAATGCTTTAAACTACTAAGCCCTTTGGTCATGACATCAGCTGGCATCTTATCGGTTTGCATATACTCTATGTCGATGTCACCATTCTTGTGCATATCCTGTATAAAATGATGACGTACGTCTATGTGTTTCGTGCGTGGATGGAAGCCGAAACCTTTGACCAATCTCTGAGCGCTTTGGTTGTCGTTAAAAATCTTGACAGTCTCGCAAGTCCAGCCTATACTATTGAGTAGTGCCTTTAAATATACAGCTTCCTTGGCCGCGCTAGACATTGCCAGATATTCAGACTCCGTGCTGGATAGTGCCACGGTCCTTTGCTTGCGTGCCTCCCAGCTCACAGCTGCACCTGCTAGGATAAACGCCTGGCCTGAGTATGAGCGCCGATCGGTTAGGTTTGCGCCCCAGTCTGCGTCGACAACGCCATACAATTCTTCGCCTGTGCGTTGAAAACGTAGTCCAAAGTTCCTCGATCCGCTTAGATATCGAAGAACTCGCTTAGCTGCTTTCCAGTGGTTAGCATCGTAACTCGAGTTGAACTGACTTAAGAAGTTCACTGCGTAGGCGATGTCTGGTCGAGTCATAACTGAAATAAACATTAAAGTGCCAATTAAACTTTGATAAGGATACCTTTCCATTTCATTTTCGTTTGGTTGTTCCGGTCGTTTAAGTGAGCACTTCGCCTCGATTGGAGTTGCAGCAGGTTTGCAATCATCCATTCCGAATCTCTTCAAAGTTATATCAATGTACTTTTGCTGTGACATTGAAACTGTACGCTTTTGCAGGTTTTGCTCAAATTCAATACCTAAACAGTTTTTAACAGGGCCAATATCCTTCATTTCAAACGCCTTGCTTAAATGAGTTTTCGCTTGAATAAGCCATTTTGGGT
Source organism: Drosophila oshimai (assembly GCA_018150695.1). Lineage (NCBI taxonomy): Eukaryota > Metazoa > Arthropoda > Insecta > Diptera > Drosophilidae > Drosophila > Drosophila oshimai. The sequence goes on from JAECWM010000276.1 coordinate 964,565, forward strand.
GATTTGTGGCTAGCAATAAATCGTCGACATAAATAGTGATTAACAAAATTTTGTGCCCTTCTCTCTTTGCGAAAAAACATGGATCCTGTTTGGTTGGTTCGCATCCAATTTCTTTAAGTTTTTCGGTAAGCTTGCAGTACCAGCGCAAACCTGATTGCCGTAATCCATAAAGCGCCTTTTTAATTAGGCATGTGGGGTTTGTGGCTCTCTTTTCTACTGCGGTCATCTCATTTGCCATAGCCACAATTTTGGGATCAGCTGCAATCTGTTTGGATCCGATGGGTCCACCTGCTTTTAATCGCCGCGCAAACTCCATGAAATCGTCGGGTATACTCATGTACACTTTTTCTTCTAGCTCGCCGTTGAGGTAAGCAGTGACGACATCCATCTGATGGATTTGCATATCAAATTCTGCTGCTAAAGCTGCCAATAGCCTTATTGACGTAGATCGCACCACCGGGGAAAACGATTCCTGAAAATCCTCTCCTGGACGCTGCGAGCAGCCTTTGGCTACAAGTCGAACTTTCTTCTTTCCTGTATTGGAGCCATCGTCTTTGGTTCGAAACACTAGTTTGTTTCCGATAACCTTTCTATCTCTTGGCCGTTCAACTATCTCCCACGTTTTGTTGATAATGTGCGCCATGTATTCGTCCTCTATTGCCTGGGACCAGCCGATAGAATCAACGGAGCTCTTCGCTTCGTCAATGGTTTCCGGATCATCCGTGATGGCTACGTAAACACTTTCGCATTCCTCAAATACGTCGTTCGGTGGCAAATCGGCATCTTCAACTATTTCTTCCTGCGTTGGATGATACATTTTCCGCGGTCTACCGGGTTTCCCATTCCTTTCTATTTTGGGACGTCCTTTACCATGTTTTGGCGCATTTGGTTGCACCATTTCGTCGTTTGATGAGTCATCATCGTGGTCTTCCGGATGACTTCGATCAGCTTTTTGGTTTGTTTGGATTTCAACGTCGATTTCTTGCTCGTCATCGTAGAACTCGGAGTGACCGCTGTTAAACCCTGGAATATTCAAAAATTTAACATCTTTGCTTACGAAAGTCACTCGCCTCTTCGGCGAATACAAACGATACGCTTTGGACTCTGAGTCATATCCAACCAGAACGCACTCTTCTGACCTTGATTCGAACTTTCCTTGATTTTTGCCCTTAATAAGTGCATATGCTTTTGTACCGAAAATACGCAGATGCCATACAGTCGGTATTTTACCTGTCCACTGGGTATAAGGAATTCCGCCATCTAAAGCCTTTGTAGGACATCTGTTTCGGATGTAGCTTGCCGTGTTTACTGCTTCTGCCCAAAACGATGGTGGCGCCCCAGACTGCCTCATCATGCAGCGGGCCATCTCGATTAACGTACGGTTGTGCCGCTCCGCAATCCCATTTTGTTGCGGCGTGTGCGGTGTAGTTAGTCGTCTCCTTATTCCTTGTGTTTTGAAAAAATCCTCCATTGCCTTATTGCAATACTCGGTGCCGTTGTCCGATTGAAGAGCCTTAATCTTCTTGCCTGTAAAGTTTTCCGCCGAGGCTTTATAGGCCTTGAAAGCCTCGAATACATCAGATTTCTGCTTAAGAAAATGTGTTTCACAATAGCGGCTGTAATCATCTATAAAGGTGACAAAATATTTGCGGCCACCATTTGATTTTGTTCGCATTGGACCGCACACGTCGCTATGTACAATTTCTAATAAACAGCTGGTTCTCTTATCTTCCGCCCGTTTGTATGAAGTGGCTGTTTGTTTTTCACTGATACAGACTTCACACTCGGATGGGTTTAAGTTCTCACCAAGCTCCAAACCATGCACTTTTCCTGATCTTGCCATACTTATTAGATCACCCTTATTTAAGTGACCCATTCTGCGATGCCACAAATCGAAATCGTTTTGATTTTCTGTCATGGCCAGATTTGCCTGATGCGCCTTCGTGTCCAAATAGTATAGGTTTCCAAAACGTTTAGCAATTAACCACTCTTTCCCGTTGTTTAAAACGGCTGCATAATTTTTCCGAAAATGCACCTCAAAGCCTTTGTCTGTCATTTTCGATACAGATAATAAATTTTGGCGTAAATCAGACACATACAGAACTTCTCTCAGTGTTACTTCGCTCTCTCGTTTTACGTCGTTTGTTTTGATTTGCACGTTTATATCGCCGACTCCGTTTACTATGGTTGTTTCCTTATTTGCCAAATGCAGCTTTTTATCAGTGTTCTTTATATTTTTGAAAAGTCTTGCGTTTGAACTACTGTCTAGGGCTGCTGCACCGTTTGCCTCTTCGGCAATATTTAGCGTTGTTGCCATATTCCCTTTTTCGTCGGACTTCTCACTCTGTCTAGTGTTTCGTCTCAACGTACAGTTCCGCGCTAGATGCCCAACTTTATCGCAGGCGAAACATTTTCTGTTCTCCTTTGGTGCCGTTTCCTTCGCATAGCTGTACTTCTGTTTGCTGTACTTATGCCGGCTTGCGTACAATGCGCTTTGACCGTCTCGTTCGCTTTTTGTTTTACGCGCACTAAATTCTTCTAGAATTTTAACACGAAGTACACTTGGACCTGGCAAGTCGTCTCTGGATTCCATCGCGCACCTGAATGTTTCGTACGATTCCGGTAAACTGTAGAGCAATAGTATTGCTAAGAGATCATCACCAATTTCAACTCCAATTTCCTTGAGTTTGGCCACGGCGTCGAAGAAATCATGGATATGTTGGCGTACATCTCCATCCTCAGCCATTCGTGACAACGCGATCCGTTTCAAAAGGCCAGCTTTCCGCACGGGGCCTCTTGATTGAAACTGCTCCTGAAGTTTAAGCCAACAAGCGTGTGAGGTTTCGCAGCCGTCCAACAGTGACAACTCGGACGCGCAAATGGACAATATTATGTCCGCTCGGGCCTTTTCATCTTGCCGCCACCATGCCACCTTCTTGGCTCCTTCTTCAGACGGGCATTCTTGTGTACCGCTTACATACTGCCATAAATCGTTTTTCACTAATACGGCTCGCATTTTTAATTTCCATGTGTCGTAGTTTTCTGCGTTAAGCGCCTCGATCTTGATGAACGCACCCGCCATTTTTGATTTCGCGTTTTGGTTCTTCCGTACAAGATTAAGAAAAATCTTACTGGGTTCTCTTGGTTAGACCTGGGCCCATAACCTGTGAGAATGAGTGGAATTCCTTGCGTGAATTACCCCCAGTAAACCCGTTCCGAAATAATGACACCACGAGTGAACGTTAAGTTCATAGGAAATTATAACTATATTTTAATAAGCCGTGTCTCTTCTTTTCACGGTGAAATACAATGTCGGTGTGTCTAAGTGTGAGTGGTGTGACCAGTTGGTTACTTTGTAGATAAAACTCCAAATTACAACTCGCTGTGTACTTTTAAAGTCATCAACTTCAAAGACAGATAGTAGCAGAGCTGGAAGGCATTCCAAACTGAGACTTATAGTTTTTAGAATTGACATTTGACTTTGAAGACCCTTTTTAAATTTTAAAATATTAAATCATAATTCTGAAAAACATGGTTTCTTGTTTGATAATAAATAATATAATAATAACTTCTCTATAAAACGTGTAGACAAAATATTTAACGTAAATAAAATTTAGCTGCGCTTCCTGGCCGACGCTATCCGCTTGTACTAGGTCATGCCAGGTCGCTCGAGAGGTTCGAATCCAGGAAGAGCAGGGTCGCGGACGAACAGCGGCGCACCACCAACCGGTCTTAATAGTATACAGTCATGCCATAATAAAGTCGTCGTCATCGGTTGGGGTAGCGGTTCGTCGCTCGTGTGTCGATCCAGTACAGAAGGGGGGTGGGGAAAATGACCGTGTCCATACAGCCGACGCTATCCGTTTGAGCTAGGTTATGCCAGGCCGCCCGAGAGGTTCGAGTCTGTATGGATACCACAACTACAAGGGCGGGAGAACAGAATTTTATCTCTCTGGCCGACGCTATCCGCTTGCACTAGGCATCGTACCAGGTCTTTCGAGAGGTTCGAGCCCAGAGAGAGAGGAAAGCAGGGGGACAATTCCTCTCGTCTGTTTGGAATAAAGCTCCTTTCTTCTGTCTGCGAGCGAGTCTCTTTGTTTTCCGACGACCGGGAGGGAGGGGGTTTTGGACAGTATCTTCTACAGGAAAATCAATCTCCAGTGGAGTTTGAAGCCCTGAGAAGGAATTAGTAGGACTGGGTTGCCTACAGGAAAAGCAGGAATCGGAGGAGCCTGTAGCCCGGGGTTGAGCTCGCAAGCAAAGAGCCTTCTACCGGAAAAGCAGAACTTCGTAGTCTCTAGCCCTGAGGGACACCAGGAGGACACGAGTGAAACTGGTAACTCCGGTGGAGGCCATTTAAAGCATTCGTCGACTTTACCTACTTAGGGAATTTTGAATAGTTGAGGGGGCTTAAAATTCGGACGGTTTCTTGACCCAAAAGTAATCCAAATTGCCAGTGAACCCGTTTTTAATTGTCTGATTTAATTTGAAAATATTGTCAGCCAAATTGCTGATGCCAACTAAAAGTCGTCAACAAAAAAATAACTCACGTACATACATATAAATATATTTGTACACATACCGTACAGCCGCGGCGAGTCAAAACAAATCTCGCCTTTCACAGTCGTTGTGAAGCACTACCGTAATTTGAGGATTTACCTCAATTATTTTTAATTCATTTATTTTTCTTGTTTATACGAGAGGCGCGTGCGATAAGCGTGCCAACTTCCTCATTTATATAGGAAGGTCAGTTACAAAGGCAACAAGCCTTACTTAAGTAAACAAAAACAAATGGCAGGGAAGAAGAAAATTCTCTCAATAAGATTACCGCCAATTAGAACGACAAGGTCAGCAGACGCCGACGACTTTGACATGGCAGACGAAACTTTGGGGGCAGTAGGCGGGGAACTCCCCAATTTAGGGCCACCACAAGGCAGGTCCAGTATGTTACCCAGCACACACGCACGATCACGGCCGCGCTACTCAATGGCTAACAGCAGGCTGGAGCGGATGATGTCAGCCATGATTGTGCAGGGCAACGAAATAAAAGCCGCATTTGCCACCCAAATAACGGAATTAAATGCGCAAATGATAACACTGCAGTCTTGCGTTATTGAGATGACAGCAGTCCAGTCTAATAGTTCCAACGCGTCGAGAGACCTAGTTGGGGAAACTAGTTCAACTCCGCAACGGCTACTTTTAGCGGACCAAGATTTGACCCTTCGGACGCCAAATATGACCAACGAAGCCACTACCGGCGCAGGTATAGATTTCTCACCTGCAGGACCGCCGCCACCCAATAACAACAACTTCAACCAGCGACCAGCGGGGATGCGAGATGACCGTATGCAAGCAGCCAGTACGACAACGGACAAATACGACGGCTCAAGCAGGGGAACGTCAGTAGAAAGCTTTCTGTTCCGAGTGGAACGGATGAAGGAACTGCATAAGTGTTCAAATGAACACATATTCAGAGAATTCCATTGCCTACTCACTGGCGCTGCGTTAAAGTTGTACTGGCAGCTACTTGAAGACAAAGCTAACGACCCGGACTACGGATACAATTCTTTGACACGTGAAATGACCAAAGCAACTTCGGACAACGACTACGTGACCATTAAAGAATTAATGGAGCGCCACCAGGGATACAACGAGAGCCTGGATGACTACATCTCGGCGATGCATAATTTGCAGTTCAAATTGAAAAACAAGATCCCTGAAAGCAACTTTGTGGAAATCCTCAAAGAAAACCTGAACTCACAAATGGGAAATTTCCTCATGGCCACCGAAATATCCACCTTGGCCGATTTCAAAAAGAAAGGAAGACAAGTGGAAAAATGGATCAAAGAGAAAAGAGCACGTCCAAGGCATGTCCATGAGATAGCAAACGAGTTTGAAGAAGAAAGTGAGGCCGAGGAATTCCAACTAGAGGCTTTTCAAAAGACTAGGCGACCGCCAGACACCGGCCAAGAGAAAACCGGAAGAGGGAATCCATTCCGCCAGAACCCCGAGAAGAAATCTTACGACAACGGGAAACGAGCAGAACCAGGAGGCGGATGCAACTCGCCATTCCACCTGTACCTCTGTTACACCTGCAACGAGCCGGGAGATTTCTACCGACGGCGCGGGGCAACAGACGGAACGGCTTGTCAGGCGCGGTTCCATGACACCGTGTGCCATACGTGCGGCAAAGATGAGTCATATTACTCGATATCGGCACCTTTTTTACCAGCACGCCCGACCAAAGAGTCGGGGGCACAGTAAACAAAACCCTCGCGAGCCCCATACAGATTTCCCCATACAAAACATTGCATCAGCGGGAAGTGGAATATGAAGCGGCTCGCGCGCGTATCTTTGGCTCGGATAAAAGAGAAGGCGAGGAGGAACCGGACAGAAACAACAAAAAGCTTCGACACTTGCATCAGACTATAGAAGTGGCCCGAAAGTGTAAAAAGAAATTAGTAGCTTCTATAGTCAGCCTGAAAAACGACAACCGCCTTTATGCCAAAACTAAAGTAGATGAAGAAGAAATATTAGCACTACTAGATACAGGCGCCAGCGCCAACTGTATTGGAAAAGGGGCGGAGGAGTTTTTGAAAGGGAGACAGCAAAAAGTACGAACGCTAAGAAAACAAAAGGTTCAAACCGCGAGCGGGGGGAAGACTCAGGTTACCGGCATGATCACGCTGCCAGTAGAATGGGAAGGGAAACAAAAGAGTTAGAATTTTAAATAGTGCCAGCCTTGCAGCAGCCGTTTTATTTCGGAATTGAATTCTGGGATGAGTTTAAACTACCACTGCCTGGGCAGCGTTTGCCGCAAATTGCAGAAGTGGAGGCAGGGGCAATCATACCCGAATAAGATACGCACAGGCAAGAAACGGCGTACACGCCACATGAACTTTCGGCAGAACAGGAAGCTATTTTGAAGAAACTAATTAATACATTTCCATCTTGTACAGACATGGGCTTAGGGAAAACCGATTTAGAAGAACATGTTATTGAAGTTACACAAGAAAATCTACCCATTAAACAGCGACACTATCCAATCTCGCCCGCCAAACAACAATTGGTATTTGCCGAGCTAGACAGAATGATTGGATTAGGTGTGATTGAAGAAAGTAATAGTAGCTGGAGTTCTCCAGTAACCCTAGTACAGAAAGGCACCAAGAACCGCCTCTGTTTAGATGCTCGCAAGGTAAACTCACGAACGATAAAAGATGCATTCCCATTACCACATATTGAGGGCCTATTAAGTCGACTGCAAGAAACATATTATATTTCTGCAATTGACTTAAAAGACGCCTTTTGGCAAATCCCACTGGAAGCCAAAAGTAGAGAAAAAACAGCATTTACCGTACCCGGCAGACCCTTATATCAATTTACAGTTATGCCGTTCGGCTTATGTAACGCCGCGCAGAGAATGTGCCGGCTGATGGATAAAGTAATTCCAGCCACGCTGCGCGATAATGTATTTGTATATCTGGATGATCTGCTGGTGTGTTCTCCTACTTTTGAAGAACATTTGGAAATGTTGAGGCAGGTCAGTGATTGTCTAAAACGGGCAAAATTGACCATCAATGTAGACAAAAGTAAATTCTGCTACCGCCAGGCCAAATATTTGGGATATGTTGTAGGTGGGGGATGTATTAAAACTGACCAGTCAAAAATTAAAGCTATTCAGGATTTTCCACAACCAACTTCCGCCAAACAACTGCGAAGGTTTTTGGGAATGACTGGGTGGTACCGGCGCTTTATCCAAAATTATGCACAAATTGCAGCACCTTTACACGAGTGTCTGAAAAAAGACCGCTTCAAGAAATTCGAGTTGAGTGGAGAGGGGATACAAGCGTTCGAGGCATTGAAAGTGAACATGGTGTCAGCGCCCGTGCTCCTCACACCAGATTTTAAGAAACCGTTCACGATACAATGCGACGCCTCTACAACGGGTGTGGGGGGTGTTTTATTTCAGACCGACGATGACGGCGGCGAGCATCCAATTGCTTATGTGTCCGCGAAGCTAAACAAAGCTCAGCGAAATTACAGCATAACCGAATTGGAATGTTACGCTGCGATAATTAGTATCAGCAAATTTCGTGCGTATGTAGAAGGGATACCATTTAAAGTTATTACAGACCATGCTAGTCTAAAATGGCTTATGGGCCAAAAAGATTTAGCCGGGAGACTAGCTAGATGGAGTCTTAAATTACAGGCATTTGATTTTTCAATCGAACACCGTAAGGGGACTTTAAATGTTGTTCCAGATGCACTCTCGCGAGTACATATGGACGAAATTAAAACGCCTTCTGCTGATACACTAGAATTACAACTGGACCTCAAGTCGCCCGCTTTTCAATCTACGGAATACAAAATGTTAATCCAACGGATTAAGGAAAATGCAGGAAAAATACTAGACACTCAAACATCTGGGGGTTTTGTATATAAACGCTTGGGTTTTAGTTCACATGATGTGATCCACAATGATAGGGCCTGGAAACTTTGGGTAGCTGTCGAACTACGATCTGATCTAGTTTGGAGATCACACCATGCCACCACCGCTGGACACGGAGGGTTTCATAAATCACTCGCAAGGCTGCGACAATTTTACTATTGGCCATCTATGACGATAGAAGTGCAAAAAGTAGTTAAAGATTGTGAAATTTGCAAAATCAGCAAAACCTCTAACAAAATTAGTAGACCACCAATGGGACAACAACGTATAACTGATCTTCCACTACAAAGATTATTTATCGATTTTATGGGACCATATCCCAGAACAAAATCGGGTAATACAGTAATTTTTGTGTGCATAGATCATTTTACAAAATTTGTCTGGCTGCAGCCCATGAATGCACTGCAGCCGAGGTAGTCAAATTCCTTGAAAAGAATATTTTTCATGAATATGGCGTGCCTCAGTTCATTCATTCTGACAATGGAAAACAATTCGTGTCACATGTCTTCACTGAATTTCTCAGCCAGTATGGGGTTCAGCCAGTGCGAACGGCGTATTACTCACCTCAGAGTAATTCGGCCGAAAGGGTAAACCGATCCATCCTACAAATGCTTAGGTCAACAACTGACAAAGACCAGCGAAACTGGGATTCTCAGCTAAGCCGAATAGCGTGTGCTCTACGAAGTGGGCACCATGAAGCTTTGGGGCTGGAACCATACTACGCTATGTTTGGTACGCGCATGGTTACTCATGCCAGTGCGTATCCGGTGCGTAGGCGTCTGGGGGGCTTAGAAACTGCGGGACAACTCCTAATGTTACCAGATAAAATGGAATTAATTAGGACAAAGATAAAACAAGGACTGACACAGGCACACGAAAAAGCCGTGAAAGCATACAACACCCGTAGCCGCATGGTCGAATTTACCGTGGGCCAGGTCGTTTACCGAAAGAACTTTAAACAAAGTAATCGGGCCGAAGGGTATAATGCAAAGTTAGGGCCGAACCGAATTCGGTGTGTCGTACTACGAAGAAAAGGCAATGCATTGTATGAGTTGGGAAATGGAGCCGGACAGGCGATTGGAATCTACCACGCCAAAGATATTTTCGCGGTGTGAAAAATTCACCACACCAGGCTCCAACGTTCGACACGATTCCTCAAGCTTTTAGAATGAAAGCTACAGCCGCAGCATGAATATGCACGTAACCCTCCGAGAGTACTTTGAGAGTACAAGGACCATCCATCTCTCCGTTCAGGCGGCGATGGAACAACTGGAGTCCACAGGGGTGGACTTCACCGGGAGTGATCTGGAGGAGATGCTTACCGAGCTAGCGAGGGAGTACAAGTGGATGGACCGCTTGTTCACCCTCCAACAACATTTGGACCACTTCACCAACCACCGGCCGGAGCGGCGTCATAGCCTTGCTCCCAGCTACAGAATCCCCGGCGAGGGGTTCTATTGGCGAGGACGCCGGTACCAAGAACATGAGGACCTCAGCGATGATGAGGAGCCAGCAAGGAGACGCAGAAGCTCCATGTAAAAGTTCCAATGTATGACGAAAAACATAAATAAACAAACATAAAAAAAAAAAAATAATAATAAATAAACATTGTCTTTCTACTACGGGAAAAAGGGAAAAATGGGGGTTCATTTTTTTGTTTCAGCGTGGCTATTTTTATTTTTTTTTCTTTCTCTCTCTACGACTACAGGAAGTTCAACAGTCTTTCAGTTTTTTTTTACATGATATGAAATTTTAAGTCAGCGTTGGAAATGCATGTAAGGAGACATGTCCGACCCTACAATACATACGTAGTTATACTAGAGGCGTATCAACAAACGAGCCCCAATTTGTATGTCTGACTGTCTGTTTTAATAACTGTGTCAGCTTTAGAATTTCACAATCGCATATTTTTAGTTAACCCAGGCAACACCTTTTATCTCCAAAATTTTGGTTTATAGTCTCTATTTTTTTTTTTGATCACTTTGACAATTAAGGACCAGGTAACTTGAAGCCCGGCTAGCTCAGTCGGTAGAACATGAGACACGTGAACTCAGGGTATGGGTCGAGGCCCATGTTGGGCGCGTAAAGGACAACAAAAACCGCCTTTACGTAGAGTTTTTTTTTGCGAGGTCATTCCATGCTGTTCCAGCATCGACGACATCGAGCCTGTTACGTACGCCGGTTAGGACCAACGTAAGATCTTGGCTCAGGGCATAAGAGAAAACCAAGCGGGGAGCATTTCACAACATACACACATTGAGTCATGCATTTCCGTGCCCCATAAGAACTATGATGACAAATTTCACCGGAATTTGACTCGGTCAAAAGAAAAATGACACTCATGGGTAACGAAATACTGCCGGGTTGATCGAACTGTCCGGTACTCGAACAAAGATGACCCAAATAAGACTTTGGCCAATTAGAATACAGAGGGGAACCGATGCACCTAGGTGGGAACACCTTGATGTTCCATTCCGGTGACCCATAGGCGAAGCTAGACACGGTCACTGGTATAAAAGACCCCAATTTTGAGAGCAGAGGACGGTAAAAGAACCTGGAACTCTTCACGGAAAGACCTGTACTCGGCACCGCGACATTCAACCAAAAACAATCAGTTTTGAAATCAAAGATCCTGCCAGTATGGCCCAGAACTCAAACTAAATATCCTTGAAAGTTGCATTAAATCCTTTTTTCCATCATGGGTTCTACAACGTCAAAAGCTTCGGATAATACTGCCAACGTGGTGAACAATGCTGAAATTATTGATCACAAGGACGAAATTTCCAAAGTGTATAACGTGCTGTGTTTTATTGCTGGACTATTTGTTATCCTGTTAATACTGAAAGCCCTCCGTGCATACAAGCGATCTGTCCAAAGTCGCCGTGATCAAGGACATGAATTAAACAAAGTTGTCACTCTGGCAGCCAACTGGCCCGACCGGCAGTAAAACAAACAAAACAATAAACTTGTGAATTAATACAATATTTTAAATGACATCAAAACCAATAGCCTAGGGATTTAATTCAAGTGACTATTTTCAAACTAGCCTAAAAATGGGCGGAAAAGTGACCAAAGAAACCATTAAAGAATGTACTATCGTAGTGGACCACAACCCTCAAATCGCTCGCGTGTGTCACATACTCTTGGTCATCGCAGTATTCCATTTAATTAGAATTTTGATGAACGTATATTTTATGCGAAGATCCAGGTCTACAAGAATCAGCCAAGTCTGACTGACAACTGTCTCAAAAGCATTAATAACTACAAGCAGAAATAATCAAAACCAAATGAATTAAATGCATTTAAATGCAAAAAAGCCAAACAATAACTGAAGTCCCGGTGCACATGAAATACGAGTGAGCTCGAGAAGTCGTCGTCGCCGTCGAGCGTTGCTCCAAACAAAGTGACCAACAGTGATGTACCCCGCGTCCCGCACCGCGCCCCCTTAAGGCTCCAAAATGAAGATGACACCATTGTCGGCTACCCAGCGGCAAAATATTTTCTGACATTTCAATCAATATATATTCATATGTTTTTTTTAATAATATCGGATAATTTTAATTTATTAATTTTTTTATTAATTTTAATTCAACACACAAATGCACATGAATATGTTTATGCGATAACTCCTTTTAAACAGCCCAAGATTCGACCGGGAGATCTCTCGACGTTGGACCTCTAAAGAGGGTAAGCTCTACGGAACCGAAGTTCCTCAATTATACCAATATACATTTATACATATTTATGTGCTACACACACACCTCCACTGGGAGAAATATTATTATCCGTAGGATTACAGTTTTATCCTTCTTAGTTTTTCCTTTTTAAATGTAGGTTTTGATTACCTTTTAAATTAATCAAATTTTCAATATATTATCTTTTTTCTTAATTTACATGGTATCTTGTATTTTTATATTTTTAAACTTTTGTATTTTTAAAGAAATTAAATTTTAATTTGTTCAGAAAAACAATTATTCATTTTTATATACCGTTAGTAATTTTAATTAAATGTATTTTTAATCATTTTATTTGTTTTGTTTAAAGAATAATTCACTATTATTTTTAATCATTTTAATTTACCATTTTTATTACAATGTCAAGAGACAATTTATATTTTTATTATTATATATTTTTATATCCAACCATGCACTTTTATATTTATCCAATAAAATTTGTAATGCTTTTATATTTATCCAATAAAATTTGTAATGTAAACAGAACATTTACCATGTCTTGGTAGAAACCAAATAAAGGGGGAACTGGCATAAATAGAAAAACTGGGTCAAGAACAATGACATAACTTTTGACGAACAACAAACACATTAGGGGATCATATAGCGCAGCCAGCGATGATCCATTGGCACGCGAAGTCGTGAAGGGGAGGGCATTGGCTGAAACACTGCCGATCGGATTTCGATCAAGCTGACGCGAAGCTTGCGGGCGGTGTACACTGAGAGACAGACTGACTAACAGTATTTCCAAGCACGTAAATAATTACTTTGATTACGTGTGGAGAGGTCCAAAGAACCCACCCCAAATCCGACGAGCTCAGCTGCACCAAACCGTGCTTGGCGGGCGGCCACTCCCTCAAACTTACATATGTCCTTCAAAGGACGAAGTAGGACCGACGTAACAAATGTTAACACGGCAAATTTATTTGTAAATAAATGAAATATACATTCCGGGGTGCTGATTTGCTGCGAGTTATTTTTCAGTCAAGAATCGTCCGATTTTTAAGCCCCAAAACAAAAACAAAGTCCCTATACAGTGAACATAATATGTGCCTGGACTAACATGAACCAGTACACACACTTTTTACTGTCTTCTTTCATGGGGAGTGTTATATTTTTTGTCCCCCTGTCGTCGGAAATCAGGCAAGAGTCTCCCAGACTGATTCTCTTAAATTGTTTATATTTTATATTATGCGTCTGGACTCACAGGAACCAGTACGCGCTATTTTTATGATCAGCTGAGCTGCTACACCTGCTGATGTTTTCCCCTTTAACGGTAAAGAACTCCGGGTTCCGGTTATATACACCAGTTTCCTATTTCACTGGACACGAGCCTCACAAACGACCGGGAACTGTGCCTAATACGTCGGCAGCATCGGTCAGAGAAATTAAGTCGTCATCCCACCCAAGTAATTATGAATGCCGTACAACCGAGCCTCACAAGAAGACCTGGCATAGCCAAGTGCAACCGGCAGCATCAATTGTACGTATCCGGTCAGTCCCCTTCCCCCCTGTCAGTCCTGGATCAACAAATAAGAAACGGATCCGCTACCCCTGACACCGCCAGGTGGGGCGTCGCTCCTCATCTGCTCTCCCGCTCTTTCTTAACCGAGCCTCACAAACGAACGCGGTACTGTGCCTGATACGTCGGCAGCATCAGTTAGAAAGCACGTGTTGGGTCAGTGAGCTTTTTCACTAACCGTTTACCTTTGGTGGTGCCCAAATAAAATCAAACCGCACAGAAATATGTAATTAATTATGCACTAAGTTTATTTTAAGTGGCACCAAGGCCTTCTAATACAAAGTTTAATGTTTGTGATTGTTTAGTTGGGCAGGCAGACCGATTTGTCTGTGCCTTTTAACTAGCGAAGTATATAAGCGAAGGAATAGGCAGGCGATCAGCGACCATGCCTTCAACGAGCGAGTACCAAAATCGAACTGATTTGAGAATATGCTTGCCGTGGACAAAGGGCCAGGCAGCGATTAGCGAAAGAGATGCAAAAGGAGTAGCAATTAGAAAACAAATGCAATGATTGCCGCGCAGGGCAAAAACAAAAGGCAAAGCAAACATCGAGATTGTATTTACATTTAGGTTTTAAGTTTTAGGAATTTAATTAGGCTGCGGCATGACCGAACATTCTCCCCCCGTTGGAAGACCAGGGCTTTCAACCAGATCTTGCTTCGGCAGGACGCACAACTTGCGGACAGCTCTTCGAGTGGTTCCAGTTGATGTTCGTATCACTGCCACACGAGCAACTCCATCAGATCCAGGCACCAATTCCATGACCCTGGCTAATGGCCATTTAAGAGGAGGCAAGTTCTTGTTTTGAACTAGGACGACATCGTTGACTTGTAGCGCAGGTTTGGGGATGCGCCACTTTGACCGTTGCTGCAACAAGGTCAGATACTCTTCTCGCCACCGTGACCAGAAGATTTGTTGAAAATAAGCAACTCTCTGCCAGCGGTCCAAACGGTTGAAGTTCAGCTTTGTGACGTCAGGCTCAGAGTACAGCACCAGCGGAGCTGTGCCAAGAAAGTGTGCAGGAGTAAGCACCTCAAGATCTGCAGGATTCTCTGAAAGAGGGAGTAAAGGTCGTGAGTTGATAATTGCCGCAATGTGGCAAACGAGTGTACGCAGTTCATCGAACGATAATAAAGATGGGCCAACAGAACGATAGAAATGAAATTTGGCCGTTTTTACTGCAGCCTCCCAGAGCCCTCCAAAGTGAGGCGAACGAGGGGGAATAAAACGCCACTCAATTGAATCTTCCAGGCAGAATTCCTCTATGGCTCGAATGTGGGGGCCAGACAGGAATAAGCTCTTCAGCTCAGCCAGCTCGTTTTTAGCTCCAACGAAGTTTGTAGCATTAACCGACCAAATCCGGGCAGGCTTGCCTCTGGTCAGAATAAATCGCTTCAATGCTCCCAAGAATGCTTGTGTTGAAAGATCCTGAACAAGCTCCAGATGGATCGCTTTCGTCGCGAAACAGATAAAAACGCAGACGTACGTTTTCACAGGCACCTTGCTTCGAACTCCGGTTTTGTAGCAAAATGGCCCGCAGAAATCCAGACCAGTAACCATGAACGTTGATGTTGCATTTACACGATCCTTGGGTAGGTCAGCCATTAAGTGTTGAGATAGTTGCGGTTTGGCTCGGAAACATATGACGCACTTGGACGTTGCAGCTGATACTGTTTTTCGGCCACCTATCGGCCAAAATTGAAGACGCATATTAGCGAGCAGCGCTAATTCGATGAAAGTCCAGTATAATAGCACGTGTAACTGGATGCTGGCGTGGCAGTATGACATGATGCTGCGCATTGTAATCCAAAGACGAATTTTGTAGTCTACCACCAACTCGCATCAGACCAAAGCTTTCGATGAATGGGCAAAGTGAGGACAACGGGCTGGATGATGTAATTTGCCGCTTAGAATGCAGCCTCCAGTAGTCATCAGCCAGGTTGCTCATTTGGATACTTCTGATTAGCATCTGAGTGCCCATTTTAACATCTTCGACGTCGAGGCCAGGATGTCTTATGCGGTGAACAAATTTGTATACGTATCCAAAAGTGTGGGTCATCTTTTGCCAGGAATTTACGAATTTGCATTTTAAAGATAGATCCACTTCTTTAGCGACGCCAACCAGAATGTGCTTTCTGAGGTCGGGAAGAGTCTTCACAGGTAAACAAGATTCAGGCCAATCGTGCTGATTCTTGAGAAGAAATCCTGGGCAGAAAAGGGCAGATTCCAGGAGCTCGCTCGGGGACGCACCTCTTGATAAAATGTCGGCTGGATTGCTGTCAGTCGGTACATAGCGCCAATTCATGCCACTGGATAGCTCTTGAATTAAAGAAATTCGATTAGCAATAAATACTTGAAAACATGAAGGTTCATTGCTTATCCATGATAAAGCTACAGCAGAATCCGACCAGCAATAAAACGGGCAGTCGAAGAGATTCATGTTGCGTACGTCCCGCATCAGTTGAGCCAGTAATACAGCAGCGCACAACTCCAATTTGGGAACCGTGAGAGTCTTCAAAGGCGCAACACGAGATTTTGAGCAAAATAGATGCGCTTCTCGTTTGCCATACCATTGAAACGAGATAGATGCATCCTCCATAAACGTCGATGCTAGCGTCACAGAATCCGTGGATCTCGATAGCACCATTTGGATGCAACGCACGTCGAGGAAACTTCATTTGCTGAGTACGACCCATGTCGGATGACAACTTGAGCCATGATGTGTTGAGTGCCTCAGGAAAGCTCTCATCCCACTCCAACTTCTCCCTCCAGACTTGTTGCAGGAATATCTTGGCCTTGGCAACCACAGGACCAATGAGACCAAGCGGATCGTAAATCCGTGCAATTGTAGAAAGCACCAGTCGTTTACATGGCTTCGGAGAGACCTGTATGGGCGAAAAAGAAAAACGAAAAACATCCGCTGCAGGGTCCCAAGCAAGACCCAGTGTCTTGGTAAAGTCGCTGCCATCGTCAAACTTCAGAAATGTTTCTTTTTCCGAGTCAGGAATTTGGTCAAGGACACGACGCTCGTTGGAACACCATTTCCTAAGCTTGAAGCCACCTCGTGCGAGCAAGCTTGTTGTTTGAGACATGATTTCGAGGACTTCCTGTGTTGATTTTCTTCCTGTGATCAGATCGTCAACGTAGAAATCCCGCAATATGATTGTAGATCCAATTGGAAATGTGCTCTTCTCATCATTTGCCAATTGATGCATCGTTCGAACGGATAAAAAGGCTGCAGGCTTGGTTCCATACGTCACGGTATCAAGTTTGAATACCTGCACCTCCTGGTCCGGTGAGTCACGCCAAAGAATGCATTGAAGATAGATGAGCCACGCGAACACACCGATACATCTTGCATATGTCACCAGTCAAGGCAACAGGGAAAGTCCGAAACTGTAACAGCGTGTTGAACAGCTTCTGTTGAATGGTAGGCCCTGCCATGAGAACCTCGTTCAGCGAATATCCACTTGACGTTTTGGCAGACCCATCAAAAACGACCCGCAATTTAGTCGTGGTGCTGTCTTCCTTGAAAACGCAGTGGTGGGGCAGAAAATATTTGCAAAGACTCAAGGAGTCTCTGGGCACGAAGGACATGTGATTCAAATCCAAATACTCACGAATGAATGCCGAATATTGGACCTTGACTTCTGGCTTGCGCACTAACTTGTTCTCCAAATTGAGAAACCGACGATAAGCTTGATTGTACGATTCACCCAGTAATTCCAGAGTGTTCTTTGCAGGTAATCGTACGGAATATTCACCAGAGTCCAAACGACGAAAATTGGTCTTGAAATGAGCCTCACACTCCAGTTCTTCTTTGGTGGCGGTGGCCACGCCTTCACCACAGCTCTCAACTTCCCAAAAGCGACGGACTAGTTCATCCATATGAACTTCAGCAGCAACCAATTCACGCTGCACAGCTTGACCTTGTAGTGCAGTTGCCTTGAGAGTAGAAGATCCACCTCCTGTAACGATCCAACCAAGCCTAGTTTTTTGCAACAGGGGTAGCCCAGCAGGCAACTTAATCTGCCCTACAGATAGTAGCTCAAAAAACATGCTTGCGCCAATGAGAAGATCTATTCGCTGAGATCTATAGAATTCAGGATCAGCCAACTGAATATTCGAGGGAATTTTCCAACCATCGGGGTTAACGGTCAAACTGGGTTGATTGTCAGTAATCGCTGGAGCAACAAGAGCAGATAGGCATGCGAAATAATCGGAGGTATGCGACTTTAACTTAATGCAAACGGAAAGTCCTTCCGAGTTAAACTGAGCATCTCCAAGACCAGCAACTGATACGGTAGACTTTGTTTTAGGCAATTGCAACTGGTGAGCGAGTCGAGAAGTCACAATGTGGACTTGAGATCCCGAGTCTAGCAGCGCACGGCATGAGATCCAAGCACCTGCTCGACTTTGAACGCTTATGACTGCAGTTGCAAGAAAGACAATGTCAGAATCCACATTCTGAGCCAGCAACGAGGTAGAAGGGCTTGAAGTAGTTGTAATAGGCGTACTTTGTTCTGCAGCGGGAGCTCGCAGAACTTGGGTCGAGGACTGAGTACCAAGATGCAAAAGAGTGTGATGCTTGGACCTGCAAGTTCGACAGCAGCTTGACTTACAATTACGCATTTGATGCCCCTTCTTTAAGCAATTAAAACAGAGCGCTAATTCCTTTACCTTGCGAATACGCTCTTGTACTGATAGATTGGCGAATTGACCACAGCTATAAATTGAATGGCCACTGTTCTGACACACAACACATCCATTTCCCGAAGTGTTAGTGGCAATTAAAATGCTTCGGTTGCGGCTCCTTCCTGATTGTGAGCTATTTGAGTACGATGCTGCAGTATGCTCTACATTTTCCAATTTTTGACAACGCTTGGACAAAAATGTAGTGAAATGATCAATCGAAGGAATTTCATCAATAGCCGCAGATTCTTCCCAATTAGACTGAGTTTTGTTATCTAATTTTTGAAGTAAAACATGAACAAGAATGCAGTTTGATATTTGCTCAACCGAACCCATTGACTGAAGAGCACGTAGATTAGCATTTATTTTGTCAGACATGTCTCTCAGCTTCGTTGCGGACTGCACGTCCATTTTAGGGAGACCTAAAATTGCCATTATAAGAGATTGGAAAATTAGACGCTTATTATTGAAACGGTTGTTCAACAAATCCAAGGCTACAGCATAGTTGTCTTCATAAATTTCCAACGAACGCACTGTATCCAAGGCGGAACCCTTCAGGCAGGACTTTAAATGCTGCAGCTTCTCAATGTTGGTAAGCTCAACGTCATTGTCGATGATAGCCTTGAACATGGACTGAAAGTCAGCAAATTCAGTATAGCCACCAGAAAATTCAGGCAATCTCAATTCAGGTAAATGAGATCTTTTAACCAACACAGCATGGAAATCCATAGATGGCTCGGGTCTAAGCGTGGAACTTCGAATATCTGGACGTTTACGCTTACCCAATTCTCGATTTAGAATGATTTGTATTGATATGATGAGCTCTTCATAATCGTCGCGTACCTGGCTGCCAATTTCGTTAAAATCCAGCGCCTCAAGACTGTCATGGACCTGGGTAAATGCAGCTTCATTCTTCTCTAAGAGCTTAACACGAAGCTCTAGTTCTTCTTCACTCATAGCCTGGAGCTTCTCCACAGTCAGCGCCTTCTCAGCAGCTTTAGCCTTAGAAAACATGGATTCAGCCTTTAATTTAAGCTGCTTCACTCCCTGGACTGGAGCAACTAAAGTTGTGTCGTTTGGCATTTTAATAAATTTATTTTAAGTGTTTTCAGTTTTTATCACTTGCAAAATAATAAAGTTCCACTGTGCATTGCGTGCTGTACCAAATTCTCGACCACCGAAAAACTAGCGGAATGTATGTGTGTCTATTTGCATGTAAAACTGCAATATATATGTATGCAATGAACTCGCGATCAAAACGTTTGGTCGCCGCTGTAAAACGTTCAAAGCGGGAACGAAGGCACAAAGAGGAATCGAAAATATTCTTTGCGATGCGCGAGGGCGGGTGCGATAAGAGTTTCGAGCGAAGCTTATGTATTTGTTACCGCTTGAACTTATGTACATAGAACTTGCGAGTTATGTATAAGCGCGATCAACTTTTAACGAACGAAAATAATTAAATT
The DNA here is from genome assembly GCA_018150695.1 of Drosophila oshimai. NCBI lineage: Eukaryota > Metazoa > Arthropoda > Insecta > Diptera > Drosophilidae > Drosophila > Drosophila oshimai. The sequence goes on from JAECWM010000276.1 coordinate 984,422, forward strand.
ATTTGTTTGTTATCACGTCGGGGTCACCAAAATGTTGGGTCAGTGAGCTTTTTCACTTACCGTTTACCTTTGGTGGTGCCCAAATAAAATCAAACCGCACAGAAATATGTAATTAATTATGCACTAAGTTTATTTTAAGTGGCACCAAGGCCTTCTAATACAAAGTTTAATGTTTGTGATTGTTTAGTTGGGCAGGCAGACCGATTTGTCTGTGCCTTTTAACTAGCGAAGTATATAAGCGAAGGAATAGGCAGACGATCAGCGACCGTGCCTTCAACGAGCGAGTACCAAAATCGAACTGATTTGAGAATATGCTTGCCGTGGACAAAGGGCCAGGCAGCGATTAGCGAAAGAGATGCAAAAGGAGTAGCAATTAGAAAACAAATGCAATGATTGCCGCGCAGGGCAAATACAAAAGGCAAAGCAAAACATCGAGATTGTATTTACATTTAGGTTTTAAGTTTTAGGAATTTAATTAGGCTGCGGCATGACCGAACAGCACGCTAAATAAAATTCTACGTTAATTTAAAAAGTCATCTGCACGTTTTTAAACAGTTTTTTTTTAAATTTAAAAAAAAAAAAGAATAATGATTTTAAAATGTTCCTAAAGTCAAATACCAATTCTAAAAACTACTAATTTTAGAATAAAATGCCTTTCTAATTCTAAAATTGCCTGTCTTTAAAGTTGGTGACTTTAAAGGCAAATTTAATACTTTATAAAAAAATCAAACAAATTGTAAACCGTTAATTTTTACAATTGAAGTCAACTATATTTTGGTCCTTAAAAAGTCAACTATAGAAGTCAACTATATTTTGGTCCTTAAAAAGGATAACTTGGTTTTATGCATTAAGCACTAAGTCTGATACTAAAATAATTTTTTTTTTTTTTTTTTTAAAGTCTATGAGATTTTCTTTTGAGAAAAATAAATTTTTGGCAATAAAGGATCTAAGGATATTGCTAACGTTTGGCGCCATCTGTTACGTCTGACTATTAGTGCCCAGTCCGAAAGGACATAGGCCGAAGGAGTAGCGACCTAGGTTCGGCAGGTCCTGGTGCCGGCATAAGCTTCGTCGTATTTGGGGTGGGTTCTTTGGAAGCCACTCACTTCTCAGACAATAACTAGAAAAATTAAGTCGTGCCTAGGAAAAATAATAGAAGCAGTTAGTTAGTACGTCGTTCTGTCTGCACCGCCGCAAGCTTGCCAGCTTGATTGTATTACAATCGCGGTGTTTGGCCGTATTCCCTCCCCGTATATGCAAAAGCATATCCGATGGATCAGCGCTGGCCTTGCAATCTGATCCCCTATTTTGTCTGTTTCGTTCGTCAAAAAATATGTCATTATTCTTGAGCTACTTCACTCTTCGTTCTCAGCACCCCCGAAAGATGGTCTCTACCAACACATTCAAATTTTATTGATAAAATATATTAGTTTGGCTAATGCCATGGAGGTTGTTAAATTTAACATACAAATCTTTGATTTAAAATATGATAAAAATTAAACAGATTAAACATTTGTTTTAGCGGAAGGTTTCGAGTTTTCACCTAGAAGGTGCACACGTCGGCAAAACTGCTGACTATTTACAACTGAGAATGTTGCTCGGTGGCTTTTTGTATAAAAACATACAAAGCTGATACCCTTCCGCTTTCTTTAGAAAAGAAAATTAAGATTATTACAAAAATAAAAAAAATGGAAATTAAACTAGGGATACAAAATATAAAGTAAGAATTTAATTTATGAAGTTAATCATTAAAAGTATAAAAAGATAATTAAATTGAATAAAAGGAAAAAAACCTTACCTATATATTTGGAAATTTAATAAATGATTTGAAATAATTAAGGGGGGACATCTGAGTAACTGAAAAAAAAAATCGGATTTTCTGAAATTTTTTTGGCCAAATGAAAAATCCAATCGAAAAGTTTTAAAGTAGGTTTTATAATATTAGGTGCGAAGTACAAAGTAAATTTTTTTGGAACAAATCAAAAACAAAATGGCGGCTGTACAGCATTTTTCTCAAAACCACTTTTTTGAGGTGGCCGGAAACATAACTTGAACAAATCTTAACCGATCGATCTGAAATTTTGACAGTGTATTCAAAATATCTATGTCTATCGACACACGTAGGATTTTTTTCGATATTTTGATTTTTTTGCAAAATGGTGAGTGATTGAAAAAAAAATTAAAATTTTCACGAATATTTTCACTATGTGTCGATAGACATAGGTATTTTGAATATACTGTCAAAATTTCAGATCGATCGGTTAAGATTTGTTCGAGTTATGTTTCCGGCCACCTCAAAAAAAGTGGTTTCGAGAAAAACGCGTTTAAACACAAGAGGTTCCATGGGATATACCTGTGAGGCATCGCCGTAGAATGGAAAATTTCGACACTTAGAGACTTTTGCCGGACTCTATCTTTTGGTATGTTATTTTTAAAACCATAAAGAATTGTTTAAGCGAAAAAAAAAATTTTCCATTTTCAAAAAATCTTACTCAGATGTACCCCCTTAAAATCGTCAAACTAACCTTACAGAAAACTAGCATATTTTTACTTATATGTGTTTATTTGATAGTTAGTGTTTTTTGTAGTTCTTTGAGATAGTTATTGTCAGTGCGCATAAATTTATATATATTTCATTTAGTAATGGCAAACTTACCCCTTTTTTATGAGATGTCGACGCGATGCGATGTCGACGCTTGGATTCCTGGGTTTTGAGTAAAAGAACAACATACATAGGGGAGAAGTGGGGGCTGTGGGCATGGGGGGGTTGTGGGCACCCCTACGTATCTTTTCACAAAATGAAGATTTACTTTTTTTGGTAACGTCATTCGCAAGCAATTACCTTATGTATGATTTATGCCAAATATCAAAGTAAACGAACGCGTTTGCTTTTTGAAATGAACGAATTGTTTTTTTGTTGCTTCGAAAAGGTAGTGAAGTTTTTTTCAAAGATTTTCAATAGTGTATTAATTAAAGTGAATCGATTAAGAAGGTAAGTGTAATGCATTTTTTTGCAAATTTTTTTATTACCTACAATTTTTTGTAAAATTGTTTTCAAAATTTGTTTGGAACCCTCTAGAACATTCTTGTAGTAATCTTGGGCTCTTGGAAAAGGATCCTCTCCCGCTGAGAGGGATTATCACCAAGATTTGTAATTTTGCGATCGAGCTTTTCGTCTGAAATGTGTTGACATGCAAGCCAGTTATTACACATGTCAAAATTGTGTTTCCGACGATGAATAACGCCTATGTAGTCTTTAAAATGAATAAATTGTCATTTTGTTGATATTGGTTGCTGTTTTTTTCCATATTTTTCCATTTGCAGCATTTTTTCCCAGGGTGCCCACAACCCCCCCTCCCCCCAAAAAAATGTTAGCTGAAAATTACGATTTTACAAAAGTCCATATAAAATTTGTTCGCATGACGAAATCAAGTATGTTTCTTCATAACTAGTTAGTTTCTAGCTTTACACAGATACCCATATGTCCAAATAATATGCACTAGTTCGGTAATTATAAGCCAAAAACAAAACTATGCCCACAACCCCCACTTCTCTCCTACTACTGTTATATCGTCATTTCACTATTTTGGTGGAGAATATTCCCCTTTTCAAATAACAACGGAAATAACAAGTTCATATCGATATAACCTATCGCAAAGAAATTCCACCACTGTTGGTGCCAGTTTCATTATTGTAAAGTGTCCTATAATTAAATATTTCCGTAATTGGTCATGTTTTGACATATTATAGAAACGTGATCTACTTTAAACTTTTATTTTATTATTCATAGTACGCGTTTTTCGCTCTAAGTCAATATCGATCGTTTCTGTTCCTGCAAGCAAAGAAATGCCGTCTCTTTCGATGCTCCGCGTTTCTTTTTCTTATTGTGGTGGCTGCCGTATTCTACGAAAGTGTTCATTTTAAAGTAAAAAGTGTACTTCGCGCGTGATTGCCTCAAAACGAAGCATCATTTGGAAAGCGTTAAATAGACCTTTTAGAAAATTCTTTTGAGCGTCATTGCCTTTGATAAAAGTGCAATTTAAGAAAGCGATCGAATGTCCGCATTTTTTGCACTTGAAAAAAGTGTGATTTGAGAGAGCGTCGATAAAATGAGTGGCAAAGAAAATTGCGAAGAACATCTTGATTATCTACTGGAAGAGTGGGGCTTTCTCGACATGCTGCAAGTTTTCAACGGTAAGAATAGCAAGCGGTAAAAGTCTTTGCAAATTGTGTCTACGCAGATTCAATATACAAAAAAATATGTCCATACAAATTAATAAAGAGCTTAGTGAATTTAATTTTTAAAAAATATTTTTTATTTTTATTCTTTAAAATTTTTATTTCTTAATTCACTAGATAGCACAACTGGTTATTATATCGTAACTTATTTAACACTGCTCGCGATCTACTTATTGTCGACCGAACAATTCGGGCTCAAAAACGGACTGCTCGACTTTAGTTAAATGATCAATAATCAAACCTCGGCTTAAGAGATTTATCTCAAAAATCTGATTAAATAGAGAATCCTCCGAGAGAGTCGGAAAAAATCTGATTAAGAGAATCATCCAAGAGAGTCGGAAAATAGGATGATGAAATTTGTCAATTAAATTCGAAATTGATATTTTGCAGAATTGAGGTTCTGCCGGAAATCGATGTTTACGTTAGCGGACTTGGGGCTCCCTTTTTGGGGCTCTGGTGTTTACAATATCGTCTTGGATGTTTACAGAATCCGTTTGAAGCGGTGAGTGAGAAACTGATCTGGGTGGGAATCGATTGGAGGCTTTGTTTACAGAAATAGCTGACCACGGGTTAATCTCGGAGTATGTCAGAGTTAATTGGAAAAAAGCTCTTGGCTCAAAGTTGTTTATAAATTGGGCAAGGGCCCCTAAGTAGTGTGTTGCATAACTTACATACCTTCAAGCAAACGAAATTGGACATGTTTAAAAAAGCCTACGAAATATTAGTGTACCCATAAATATAGTTACATATACTTTGTTGTTTGCCTATCTTTAAAAGAAAAACTTACTATGACATAGTAATACACCCATGTAAATAATTAAAGCTTTGTTATTTAATAGTAGGTAGTTTTTAGCTATAAACAACAGGCAAACAACAACAAAATACATGTAACTATTTTTGTGGGTAGAACACTATTGCGTAGGTTGAGAACTTGAAAAAGAAAATATACATTAAAGATCTTAAGCTCTTAAAATAGAAAGATTTTGTTTAAAAATAATAAGTTAGTCGAAAAAGTGCATTTTCGAAATCATTTGTTGGAATGGCTGCAAAAAAGTTAGCATAACCCATTTTTTTTATTTAAAAAAACCCAATTAAATATCGATTTGTTATAAGGAAAATGATATTGAAAAGAAGTCCGCAACCTTTTCTCAGGATCTTGATTTTGAGCAAAGCCAGTCTGGAAATAATTCAAGTACTCAACAAATTTCAACTGTAAGTTTTTAAAAGCAGTTAAAATAGTACTAAAAAAGGTAAACAAATATATATAAACTGTTTTAATGTGAATTTTAATTGCAGGATTTTAAAAAGGTTCTTGGAGAACACGCCCTCGGTCCATTTGTTCTTAAAACATTTGAAGAAAATGGAAAGCTTAACGATGCTGGTCGCAAGATTTTGATTGAGGCCATTATTACCTGGCACGTTAAAATCGACATCTAGTTGGGCAGAAAAGATTTTCTTAAAATTGCTCAGCAAATACAAGACTGAATCAATGACAACAAGGTAAACAATCTAAAACCTTTAAATTATGTTGTGGTTATAAACGGATTGTTTTATTTTTGTCTTTTTAGGACATATACTACACTAAGTCAGGAAATCAGGCTACTGGTCGTCTATACGACAAGTACCACAATACTATAAGACATCTAAATAAAATTGGAAAAAATCGTGACTCAACAGAAAAAGACTTAGATTTACTGCAAAAGTAGTTACGGCCTCTTAGATAATCTAGGGCTTATTGTGATACATATTATTGTGATCCACTAATCAAATTGTGTCCTTCCCTAGAAATCGCTGAAGCTCATTGCTGGCTCAAAGTTTTCTGCGAACCGTGGAATACAGTCCAAGAAAATTGGACGAAGTGTTTCTCAATCCGCAGAGATGAAATTTTGTTTTCAGAAAGCAGAAACGAAAGCATAACTTCGATTTTAAATAACTGGAAACTTTTTTCCAATTCATTGGGATACACCTTGGTAACGTTAACTTTAAAATTACAATTACACACAAATTTTAAAAAGTTTTTTTTTTTAGATTGAAATCGATTTTAAAATTGTTCATCCTACAGCTAAGTGGGAAAGCTTCAAAAACAAAATTGTTTAAATTTTCAATGAAAAAGTTACCGATCCAAAATAAATAGCATTGGTTGAACAAGTCGTCCCAAAGGCAGAAGGTTAGTATTGTTATATATATGTCGGAGAGAAATTCTGGGAAATACATTTGGAAGTACTTTTTTCTGGGAAGTACATTTGGAAGCACATTTTTCTTGAAAGTACATTTTTACAAAAGAAATCATGCGAAAGGCATCGCAGCAGAGACAGTGGCAGTCTCTGCTGGTGAGTGAGGTCCGTTGACGAGTTACCGAAAGGAGTGGATAGAAATAGATGACGATATAGGCTCAACTTAAAAGAGAATGCTGAGAGAGCATGCTGAGAGAGCAGAGTTGAGCATAATGATCGAATGTGAGTAGAGTTCGGTCTAGTTTGGGTAACGAACGTGAGCGGAACTCGCTGTGCTGCCGCATCAAGCATAAAAGTGTGTCACAATGGAGGAAATACCCCGGCTTCCGACATCAGAAGTGGGATCGCCTTCGCCACAAGAGCACAGCTCTGCTCAATATATGGCAGCGTTGGAAGAGCAAAACAAAAATCTCATGGAAATTATAAAAACCATGCAGATGCCAAGAGCCCCGACGTCAGACGGGAAGACCACGCACGTGACACTTGGTAATAGCGTCGCAATGGCTGTCCCAAGTATGCTTTGCTGGCATCACTTGGACCCAATTCAAGGAACTGTTCATCCAGCGATTCGTGGGCATTGAGAGAGCTTTGCTGAATATGGCAGTCGCATCGTTACTCTATTACTACGGATTTGGAGGAGATTGCGGTGTCAAAAGCATTAGCCCACATGGCACAAGTTGACAATAATTTGCTGCGCTGGGTTTTTACGACCAACGTGACGAACTACAGCGGCAGCTGTTGGTTTACGCCTTCAAGAAACGTAAAAACGAAGAGGATGAATATTCGTCAAGCTCGGACAAGAAGAAACTACGAATGCAGTCGCAGGTAAAGTGCCATTTTTGTGAGAAAATTGGCCACAAATACGCTTAATGCCGCGCTCGCATGGAGAGCTCATCCTCCACGAAAGGAAAGAATTACAGTGGAAGCAGCGTGTCCGGAGTAAAGGATCGTCCAAACATAAAATGCTACAAGTGCGGTGAGGTTGGACACATTGCTTCTGTATGTCCCAAAGGCAGTACCATTGGAAACGACAAGTACAAGGAGAGGCGCGTGGACACATGTCAAGTTCTTGAGCCCAAAGGCTTATTCTATCAAATGGGTGAGCCCTTTCCATTTTTCTTTGACTCGGGTGCCGAGTGTTCTTTGATAAAAGAAAAATTATGTAACAAAATTGCTGGAAAAAGACTTAATAATTTAGTTGTTTTACGTGGAATTGGCGATAATATTGTTAAGAGCCATTTGCAGATTTTGTCTACTGTTCAAATATCACAAATTAATTTAGAAATTTTGTTTCATGTCGTATTGGACAATTATTTGAAGCATGACATTATGATTGGACAAGAAATATTTCAGCTTGGTTTTGGTGCTATGATTGAAACAGACAAATTTAATATTTACAAAGCTACAATTATTAATGCTATACATGAAAATACATACAGTTTTGAAAATTTACTTGACACCAACATAGAATTAAGTGAAATTGATAAATGTAAGCTAAAAAATATATTGAGAAAATATTCTGATAATTTTATAAGTGGAATCCAAACTAAGCGCGTAACTACAGGAGCATTAGAAATTCGTTTAAAAGACGAGAATAAAACTGTACAAAGACTCCCTTATCGGCTCAGTGCAGATGAAAAGCTATTAGTTAGAGAAAAAATAGACCAAATGCTTAAGTCCAAAGTGATCCGTCCGAGCAATTCGCCATTTGCAAGTCCAATGTTATTAGTCAAAAAGAAAGATGGCAGCGACAGATTGTGCATCGATTTTCGTGAGCTAAAACCAAATACAATTTCCGATAAATATCCATTGCCATTGATTTCAGATCAAATAGATCGCTTGCGAGGCGGAAAGTATTTTTCTACTTTAGACATGGCTAGCGGATTTTATTAAATACCGATCCACTCAGATTCCATAGAAAGAACAGCATTTGTCACCCCAGAGGGTCAGTAGGAATTTCTAGCCATGCCATTTAAGCTTAAAAATGCATCTTCTATTTTTCAACGTGCCATAGTGCGAGCCCTGGGGGACTTAGCCTATTCTTACGCTGTGGTCTATATAGATGACGTGCTGATTGTTGCAAATACAAAGGAGGAAGCATAAGAAAGGTTAAATATAGTGCTGAGAGTTTTGTCTGAAGCAGGTTTTACATTTAACGTAAAGAAGTGCGCTTTTCTTCGCACAGGAATAGAGTACCTTGGATTTTATATTAAAGATGGTGAAATTAAACCGAATCCAAGTAAAATAGAAGCCCTTTCTGTTTTGTCACCACCATCCACTGCAACGCAGTTAAGGCAATTCATAGGCTTGGCATCGTACTTCAGTGGTAAGTGGTAATTGGTAAACTCAGTGGAAAGAATGACTTGAAGGAATATATTATTGTCCAGGTAGATGCGTTCACCAAGTTTGTTCACTTATATCACACTCTTAATCTGGATTCGGAAAATTGCATTAAAGCTGTAAGGTCAGGTATATCTTTTTTTGGAGTTCCCAGTCGAATCATCGCCGATCAAGGCAGGAGTTTTGCTTGAAATAAATTCCGTGAATTTTGCTCAACGAATAACATTGATTTGCACTTAATAGCCACAGGTGCAAGCCGTGCCAATGGACAGGCGGAGCGTGTCATGAGCACGTTAAAAGCTATGCTAACGGCTGTAGAAACTAGTGAGCGTTCTTGGCAGGATGCATTGCAAGATATTCAGTTAGCCATGAATTGCTCTACAAATAGAGTTACAAAGTCTAGTGCTCTAGAGTTGCTAATAGGGAAAGAGGCTAGGCCTTTTGGTATGCTGCAAATAAATGAAGAAGATAACATAATAGATAGAGAAAATGCTAGAATAAAAGCTAAAGAAAATATGGAAAGTAATGCACGATAAGAATAATAAGGCGAAAGTTGTTGCGTATAACGTAGGTGATCATGTTTAATTGAAAGCTGAAGAGCGCCATCAAACAAAACTTGACCCCAAGTTTAAGGGTCCGTTTCAAGTAATTAAAGTATTAGACGGTGATCGATATGAATTAAAATCATTAGTTAATAAGCGAACATATAAATACTCCCACGAGTTTTTGAGAGTGCTATCAACAGAATGAAGAATTCCAAAGTGATGATGAGTCCCAAGTTGGGGAAGAGCCTGTGAATGGCACAAGAGAATGTGCGTCAGTGTTCCTAGATGAGAAAGAGCATGGAGACGGCACTAGTGAATGTGCGTCTGTGTCCCAAGAGGGGAAATGTTGTACGCAGTATAACAGCTGTCTCGCAGGGTCGAACAGTGTTATGGCGGAGGTCTTGGTGACCTGGTGCATATGTTTGCACGGCAATGATGATTGAAATTAAATGGCAAATTTAAGTTATGTAAATGATGAATTCTCTAAAATTAAGAATGGCTCTGTATAAATTTGTGAAATGGAAAAATGAAAAGCTTATGTTAATTGATTAAGTTGGAATTGTTTGTGAAAAGCGACTCATTAACTGCATAAGAGAACAATGATGAAAATAATTAATGAATAAATTAAAATTAAGAGTTAGAATAAGAAAATCAATCGGGGGTGCCACAGAAACCGTTCCTCCCGAAGTCCGCCCAAGTTCCAACCCAAGGCAAAACCGTCGGTGCCACAGAAAACTCTATCATTTCCCCAATGTTTTAAACGACAGTTTTATAAAATAAGCATACTTGCACCTTTTTATAAATAGTGAATTTTTATTTAAAACAATGTTAATGAATTGTATGTGCTATCTTCATACAACATTTTTTATGTTTTGATCTTTTTATATTTTAAATTAATAAATCTCCAAAAACCGTCACCTCAAAAATTGCTTGTGTGATTCCGGCCAAATTCCACCCGAGAAACCAAAATGCCAACTTGCTCCAAATAGAAAATGCCAAATTTCGGAGTAATTTTCATATTTGAAATATGATTGTTGTTATTGTTATGGTACGCTATACTTTTGTTTATAACTGTAACTATAGCGTGTCAAAATTTCAAGTGAATATAAGTTGTATTTCTTGTGAAACTAATAAAACAAATCGTTGCATTGCAGTTAAGTGTGACCGCGTGTGGCAAAAAATACCGGTTTGGGTAAAAACCTTACAAAACGAAGAAGAAGAAGACAAATTGTATAAAAATGCAAGTGAATTCAACAAATTTTAAATATTATTGCCTAAATGTTGTTTAGTTTTAGGGGAAAGCATAGGAAATCAAAGCGAGCCCCCGTGCTCTTGATTTTTATATTAGAAAAGGCCGTGTTCGCAAAAGGATTCGCTCTGGGGGACTGATTTTATGTAGCGGCCTCTCGTAAGCAAAAACTACAACTATAAAACTGTTGAACTATTTTGTTCGCTGCGCTTTATGTGTACAGTTTTTTTTAGTTATTGGTATTGTCTTGCAAAAAAAAGTAAAACTTGGCTTGAATTTATTGGAAATAGCAAATAAATGCCAAATAAAAATAAGAAGTCAGCCCTGTCTTTTTTTCCGAATCGTTAGTCCCAACAACAAGTTCGAGACGGTTTCTGTAGCACCGACGATTTTTACCGAATTTCCGAAAAATCCCTCCCCAAAACCGTCGACGGTTTCTGTGGCACCCCGGAATATAACGGATGTTTTCTTGGTTTGTTTGGTAAAACTAAAAATTCAACACACAGGGACGTGTGATAGGTCAGGAAGACCGGAGAGAAATTCTGGAAGTACATTTTTCTGGGAAGTACATTTGGAAGCACATTTTTCTGGGAAGTACATTTTTACAGAAGAAATCAGTGGCAGTCTCTGCTGGTGAGTGAGGTCCGTTGACGAGTTACCGAAAGGAGTGAGATAGAAAGAGATGACGATATAAGCTCAACTTAAAAGAGAATCCTGAGAGAGCATGCTGAGAGAGCAGAGTTGAGCATAATGATCGAATGTGAGTAGAGTTCAGTCTAGTTTGGGTAAAGAACGTGAGCGGAACTCGCTGTGCTGCCGCATCAAGCATAAAAGTGTGTCACAATGGAGGAAATACCCCAGCTTCCGACATATACATTTATATTGCGATTTCATTTGCGTCTGCTATAAAAGCAGAACGCCAAGTCTGTTCATTCTTCTTTAAAATTAAATCTTAACAAAAACTGTTTTTCAGGTACTGATCAACTAATTGCATTGCTGCTTCACGTTTTGCTTCGTCCTCAATTAAAGCGCCGATCGCAGAAAAATAAAGCTGTTTCAAGATCGACAGTAAAGGACTCACAATTATCCTTCATGGTCCACGTAGTCACGTTCAACGACATCGAGCCTCAGTTGGATAGTCTAAAGTGCGCACTCTACCACAGGAAAGAGACCCTCCAACCAAGTTTTATGTTTATTTCGACGAAATTAAGTATGATATGCCCTCATTTCTCACGGCTTTTGACATTTGTTTTAAATGCTATCAAGTTTTGAATCTAAAATATGCAACAGATAGCAACGAGTTTTGGACTTTCGTACTGTAAGGAATCGATAAGATCCCTTACAAAACGCAGTAGGAAAGGTTGAGTGGAAACGGGAACGCATTATAAGAGAATTGAGTGAGATCTTTTGACATAGCGGGCAGTCAGAACGTAACGGGACGCGCTGAACAGAGAGTGTTGATCGAGAGAGCGGGCTGCTGAATGAGAGCAGAGCCGCTGTAGGCGGACAGTTAGAGCAGAGCGGGAGACGGACGCGCTGCACAAGAAGTTTTGGCGGGAGAGAGGACTTGCTGAATGCAGAGAGGACGGCTGAATAAAAGTAGCAGCAATGTTAAAGGGGTATAAAAGAGCGGGGTAGAACTGCAGTCGGGGGCTGTGAAGTTAATAGTCGAGTGCGAGGTGACCTGAGCGTTAGGGGACAAGTGCCGTGGTAGGCAGTGGCCCGTATTAGCGCGAGGGATAGTGCATCCTTGGGAAACGAGCCAAGGATCACTACAGGACTTTACAGGGGCGTTGACAGTGACCAGTGCAAGGGCGAGAGATAGTGCTTCCTTGGGAAACGAGCCAAGGATCACTACAGGAGTACACAAGGGCTGTTAAGTGGATAGTGGAGTGAGAAGTGATCGGGGTGTCAGTGTCAAGTGCGAGTTACAGGAACAAGTGTCAGAAGCAGTGTTAAGCGCGAGGAACAGTGAATTCTTGGGAAACGAGCCAAGGATCACTACAGCAGAACACAGGACAGAGCAGTTCTTAGCAGCACAAGCACAGTAAGTCAGTCGGGAGGATTCCCTTTGATCAGAGAAAACCCAGTCCAGTCTTAGCAGGCGTACAGCCTACTTACACTAAGTTATTTAAGTGCCCAGGCGACGGTGAATAGCCAGCGCGTTAGGTAGAGGTAGTTTCCGAGTGCGTGTAGCCCGGAGTGTAAAGCTAGCGGAGCGTGAGCTTAACCAGAGTATCTGTGTGCGTGTAGCCAGGAGTATCTGGCGGAGCGTAGCTTAGCAAGAGTTTCGAGGGCGTGTAGCCCAAAGGATAAATCTAGCGGAGCGTGAGCTTAACCAGAGTATCTGTGTGCGTGTAGCCCGGAGTATCTGGCGGAGCGTAGCTTAGCAGGAGTTTCGAGGGCGTGTAGCCCAAAGGGTAAATCTAGCGGAGCGTGAGCTCAACCGGAGAATCTGTGTGCCTGTAGCCCGGAGTATCTGGCGGAGCGTAGCTTAGCAGGAGTTCCGAGGGCGTGTAGCCCAAAGGGTAAATCTAGCGGAGCGTGAGCTTAACCGGAGAATCTGTGTGCGTGTAGCCCGGAGTATCTGGCGGAGCGTGAGCTTAGCAGGAGTTCCGAGGGCGTGTAGCCCAGAGTGTTTAGCAGAGCGTAAGCGTGGCGTGATCACCTAGCCGGCGTGGCCGGCGAGTCGGGCTTGTAAATATTGTTAGCGAGAGGGCGTATTGTGCCCCGGTTAAGTTAGGTGTGGTGTGAAAAGAAGGTGAAAAAGACCCGGAAGCGGTATAATATATCAATTTATATTGCTAAAAACCTACAACCCCTGGTGTTCTTATTTGGCGCAGCGCCGACAAATATAAATTTGTTGCAGCGGATCCTGGACGAGGCTAAGCTACCCCGGCAAGATCGTTACAACTGGCGCCCGTACAGGTAGCTGTGCCTATAAGAATCACCAGAGTTGATATGTTATATATATATTGTCCCAGTCATAAAAATCCACCATGGCGAGTGCCACCTAGATACAGCAGTTAAAAGTCAAGAACTAATGGCGTATAGCCAGGCGTTCGGCCGCACAGTGACAGGGAACGTAGTAGAATTGAGCAGGGAGTTTGGCAGGTGGGCTCGAGAACAGCTAGGCGGGACCCAGCGAATGGGCCGGCAGAGGCAGTGGAGGCAGGTAAAAATGCGAGATTGGACGACAAAGTGGAGGCGTGGGTCTTGCAGCTGGAGTTGGATCGGGACGCTGAGCAACCACAGCAACGGCAGACCACGCAACCGTAGCCAGATCCACCACATCCACCTCAACGCAGGAGCAGTTTCCGCGGCCACATCAGCAGCAGCCGCAGCCACAGGGGCAGCCACAGTCGCAGTCACAGCAGCAGCCACAGTAGCAGCCACAGGCGCAGTCACAGGCGCAGCCGCAGCAGCAGTTTCCACAGCATCATCAGCAGCAGTATCAGTGTCCGCATGCATCCATGAACGCATCCGAATCAGCCACAGCAGCCAGATACACAGCAGCCACAGCATCATCAACAGCAGCAGCAGTATCCGAAGCAGCAGTATCCGCAGCGGGATGATCAGCGTCCAGGCCAGCGTCCCATGGACCCCAGGGTATACCAGCAGCAGTGGGAGGAGCTCCCTTACGGCGGACAGCAGCTGGATCGGCCGTACATAAGCGACGAAGGCGACAGCAGGAAAAAGTTAGGACAAGTTAGGCTAAGTAAATATGTAAACAATAGGTAAAGTGAAAGGAAGTGGACTGGATAGGTTTTGGGTAATGACAGGCTAGGACAGGGTAGTAGAGGCAGCGGAGAGAAAGGAGGGGGAAAACCTGCCATGGTCTGCATTTTTGTGTTTTGTTTTTAAAAGAAAACAGATATCTTCTGTTTTGGTTAAAAAAACTAAAACGTAAACAATGCAGGTGGTGGGAGTATCGTCTGGTGGTGGACCGCGCGATCAGCTGGTTCCAAAGGAACCAGTTCCAGATCACCGAGTTTACAATCGAACCAGACTGAGCTAGTGGGAACTTAAGGCGGGAAACTGACGACATTTGAATGGGGGGACGGCAGAAGAGTTAGGAAAGAGTTAGGGAGTTTTTTTTGTTATTTTTTTTTTGTTAACCGAAGAAGGAGGGGAGTGTAAGGAATCGATAAGATCCCTTACAAAACGCAGTAGGAAAGGTTGAGTGGAAACGGGAACGCATTATAAGAGAATTGAGTGAGATCTTTTGACATAGCGGGCAGTCAGAACGTAACGGGACGCGCTGAACAGAGAGTGTTGATCGAGAGAGCGGGCTGCTGAATGAGAGCAGAGCCGCTGTAGGCGGACAGTTAGAGCAGAGCGGGAGACGGACGCGCTGCACAAGAAGTTTTGGCGGGAGAGAGGACTTGCTGAATGCAGAGAGGACGGCTGAATAAAAGTAGCAGCAATGTTAAAGGGGTATAAAAGAGCGGGGTAGAACTGCAGTCGGGGGCTGTGAAGTTAATAGTCGAGTGCGAGGTGACCTGAGCGTTAGGGGACAAGTGCCGTGGTAGGCAGTGGCCCGTATTAGCGCGAGGGATAGTGCATCCTTGGGAAACGAGCCAAGGATCACTACAGGACTTTACAGGGGCGTTGACAGTGACCAGTGCAAGGGCGAGAGATAGTGCTTCCTTGGGAAACGAGCCAAGGATCACTACAGGAGTACACAAGGGCTGTTAAGTGGATAGTGGAGTGAGAAGTGATCGGGGTGTCAGTGTCAAGTGCGAGTTACAGGAACAAGTGTCAGAAGCAGTGTTAAGCGCGAGGAACAGTGAATTCTTGGGAAACGAGCCAAGGATCACTACAGCAGAACACAGGACAGAGCAGTTCTTAGCAGCACAAGCACAGTAAGTCAGTCGGGAGGATTCCCTTTGATCAGAGAAAACCCAGTCCAGTCTTAGCAGGCGTACAGCCTACTTACACTAAGTTATTTAAGTGCCCAGGCGACGGTGAATAGCCAGCGCGTTAGGTAGAGGTAGTTTCCGAGTGCGTGTAGCCCGGAGTGTAAAGCTAGCGGAGCGTGAGCTTAACCAGAGTATCTGTGTGCGTGTAGCCCGGAGTATCTGGCGGAGCGTAGCTTAGCAAGAGTTTCGAGGGCGTGTAGCCCAAAGGATAAATCTAGCGGAGCGTGAGCTTAACCAGAGTATCTGTGTGCGTGTAGCCCGGAGTATCTGGCGGAGCGTAGCTTAGCAGGAGTTTCGAGGGCGTGTAGCCCAAAGGGTAAATCTAGCGGAGCGTGAGCTCAACCGGAGAATCTGTGTGCCTGTAGCCCGGAGTATCTGGCGGAGCGTAGCTTAGCAGGAGTTCCGAGGGCGTGTAGCCCAGAGTGTTTAGCAGAGCGTAAGCGCGGCGTGATCACCTAGCCGGCGTGGCCGGCGAGTCGGGCTTGTAAATATTGTTAGCGAGAGGGCGTATTGTGCCCCGGTTAAGTTAGGTGTGGTGTGAAAGAAGGTGAAAAGAGACCCAGAAGCGGTATAATATATCAATTTATATTGCTAAAAACCTACAACCCCTGGTGTTCTTATTTGGCGCAGCGCCGACAAATATAAATTTGTTGCAGCGGATCCTGGACGAGGCTAAGCTACCCCGGCAAGATCGTTACAGTACAAACAAATATTTGTTCAATATCTTTAAGCCCAGACAAACCATCGTCTAATATAACTTGCCTTTTAAGTGATTTAAAAAACACTTGCAAAATTCTTCATCTTACAAATTCAATTCTCAAAAAAAATCCGAAAACATTAACGCAAGCAGTGAAGAATAACATGTAGATCAAGTATTCAGTCAAAATATCAATGTGGAAGATGATAGGTTTTAGGTGAAAATAATTTTCAGTTTGACAATTTTGAAAGAATGTCTCTTGAATGAGTATCTTTTTTACATTGCAAGTCGAATTTTTCTAGAAATGATGTTCAAACCATTAGAAAAGGCATATCTGAAACCATTTGTAAGCCTCTAGCCAATCTGTTAGAAGAAAATATTTCAAATAATTCTGATAGAAAATGTAAAGACTTCGAAAACATAATTTTATTTTTAAAGTATTTATTATTAATAACCTTTTTTATATAGGGAAATTGTCTTCTGAGTCCAAGGCAGTTTGATGAAAATTTACGCCCATCCTGTTTAGTCCGCTCTGGCTTTCCCTTTGTCTTTTAACTGACGCGTTTGGGGCATTATTTGAAGTTGATGGTTCGAAATTCGATGGATTTTGAGCCCTACCTTGAGCTAATGAATTTCTAACTTCTTGATAACTAAGCTGATTATTGATGTTAGATTGATTTTGATTTGAATGAAGCTGAGGAGTTGTCGAATTATTTGAGTTAGAATAATTGTTGTAATGATTATAGTTTCTTGACTGAAAATTGGAATTTGTTCTATTGTAATACAATCTATCAGGGAGTTTTCTATCAATAGAATCCTTAACTGTTTTTTTAAAAAAATTTGAATAGTTAGTTTTATCAATTCGGGTTTATCTTCTAGTTCAGTGATGCTTCCTTTGTATTGTGTGTCGTACAGGTTTTTTATTAAGTCTTCATATGGCCTGTGGTCCTTAAATGCCATAATAAGGGCATCTTTCATCTCCTTCCAGTATTTGGCTCCGGATCTTGCGACGACATCTTGGGCTGCATCAACCACCAATCTCTCGATGGCTCCAAAAATAACATGTATCTGTCTCACATCCTGAGTCGGGTATAGTTGTTAAAGATACTCTATTGTTGTCACAAAGCTGCTTTGATCTCCTGGGGATCCATTGACTTAACTTTTCTTTTTCCCAGAATAAATCTGACCACATTGGATTTTAAGTTTATAATTTTATTCACTACAATTTTTGTAGTTATTGTCCGAGAAGTAAGTGGATTCTAAAGAACCCACCCCAAATACGACGAAGCTTATGCCGGCACCAGGACTTTCGTGCCGAACCTAGGTCGCTACTTCTTCAGCCCATGTCCTTTCCGACTGGGCACTAATAGTCAGATGTAACAACACGGCACGCTGACTCCCTTCAATTATTCCGGCTCTCTTACTCATGATCTCTCGCTCCTTCTTGCACTGCCGTTGCTACGGGTGAATTCGCCGCGTATCTGGCAACCGGCAGGCTGCTTCTCTTGTGATCGTTCACACTTATTTGTGGGGAGTTCTTCAACTCCTCACATTCTCCCCTTTCTTCGGGAACCCCTTTCTATCGATCTTGGTGCGATACTTTTAATGTGTTAATGTGTTAATGTATTTTTCTTGCCACCGAGAGTTATCTCAACAGATCTTGGTAATCGAGACGCCCCCCATCCGTGAGCATATGATGACGAAGAAACGGGCTGCCTTCCTCCGTCGGAGTCCCTCGGATCTTCATTCTGTGGCCAGCTTACGCCTGCCTGTGTTTCAGCCTCCGTGTGTTGTTTTTCCTCGCCTAAGTCACTCGGGTCATTTGTTTGAGGCTCTTCTTCTGGTTCCGGATCTGTATCATCGTCTGTTTGCTGTACGTCTGAGTACGTTCCTTCGTGCTCTTTTGGTGCCGTATCCTACAAATGACTGGCGACACGAAGTCCACGACTTGAATGGGGCCATCATATCTTCTCGACGTTTATCCTGAGGTTTGCTTGCTTTAAGCGTCGGTAAACCTCTCTCAGGTTTTGTGTGTGTTCCTCTAGTGTGCGTCTGATCACGATTATGTCGTCTTGGTACGCGAAAGCGTGTGGTGACATTTCTGGTCCAGAGCTCTTTGGAAAGTGGCCGATGTCAAGTGTAGGCCGAATGGCATCACTTTCTATTGAAAAAGTCCTTTTCCTGGCACCGTAAAGGCCGTAAACTGTCTGCTGCCTTCTTCTTCCTCTTAATTGGTCTAGGATGTTGTTTATTCACGTCATTGGGTATGCGTCTTTTATTGACTTGGCATTGATCTTTCTAAAGTCAACGCGAAGTCTCCACTGGCCTGTCTTCTTTTTCACCATGACAATCGGAGAGCTGTATTGGCTTCTCGAGTGTTCTATGCATCCCATTCGAAACAAATCATCGACTTTCGCATTGATTTCCCCCTTCATTTTTGGGTTCTTTGGGTAATATCTTTGCTTAAGCGGCTTGTCGTCCTTCATCGTGATTCGGTGCACGGCTATGTTTGATGACCTACGCATTGTTCGGAATTCTGCGAGTTCAGTGTCTAGGAAACTTTCGATATCCTTTTCCTCAACTGATTGCTTTATTACCGCCACTGACAACCTTTCTTCTAGCCATCTGTCGTTCCTTTTTCTCTCTGGGATTATCACAGTGTGTCCAGTACACCTCAGTGATTAAGTGGTTGTGAAGCGATTGGTATAATTTGTGGGTCTTCCTTTATGTTCAAATTTGGCTCAATTCTGCTGAGTGGGTCAGCCACTACGTTTTGCGACCCTTTTTTGTATACGACTTCGTAGTCGTAAGCGGTCAGGATAGTTTTCCATCAAAGTAGTTTTGGGTTCTGGCCTTTCAGATTTTCTAGCCAGATTAATGGCTTATGGTCCGTAACTATTTTGAATCTTCGCCAGAAGAGGTATGCTCTGAAATAACCTACAGACCAAATGATAGATAGCATTTTTTTCTCTATCGTAGAACAGCGGATTTCCGTGTCCGATAGTGTACTGCTAGCGAAACTTATGGGTCTGTCATTAGTGTCTGGGCCTTGTGACAACACAGAGCCTATCGCATAATTACTTGCATCTGTGTTCAACGTGAACGGTTTGTTCAAATCAGGGTATATGATTATGGGATCATTACTAGACCTCGGAATTTGCATACCGAACATATGCAAAATATATGCAAAAAATATGCAAAATATATGCAAAATATATGCAAAAAAAATATGCAAAATATGCAAAAAATATGCAAAATATGCAAAAAAAATGTAAATATGCAAAATATATGCAAAATTTTCTTAACATATGCAAACTAATTAAATCGAAAAATTTAATTTCACTTGTTTAACTTACAAAGTAGTGGACTATCGCAAGCTGCCCGGTAAAATGCTTTCAAATGTTGGTAAACAATACCTTTAACTGTCATTTGGCGGTCTGAAATTTGGTTACACTTCGAGTGCCGGACCCTGTATGACTTACGTATAATATTCGCAATTGTGAAAAATTTGCACAAAACTAAATTGACCGTTGACGTTAAAGGTAGCAAAAAGCCAAACTTAAACGGGAATAAAACAAATTTGGTGGGAAAGTGGTTTAACAGCATTCCCGAAAAGTGTTTTAGAATCGATAGAAACCATGTAATTTGTACTACCTGCGAAAAAAAGGTGAATATTTGCATGCAGCAAGCCTGAGTGTTGAATTAAGTCCTAATGGCTTTAATATTTTAGATTACTTGCGAAAAAAAGTTTCAGTTGCAACAGCATATTGCTACTGCCTTGCATAAAAGGGCAAAAGCATCGAACGGCAACAGCGACGAAGCTGCACAAAGTTTAAGCAATACGTCCAGCACAATGTCAAACAATGAGTTCAAATCGGACTTATGTGCAGAGTTGATTGCAGGTAACATACCTTAAAATGTGCTCAACAATGCAACATTCAATAACTTTTTTAAATAGTACACTGGTCAACAAATACCAGACGAAAGTTCGCTTCGAAAAAGCTACTTGGACATATGCTACCAAAAATCTGTGCAACAAATTCGCGATACGATCAAAGACCAGAGCGTTTGGATGTCTGTGGACAAAACAACTGACAAACAAGGACGATATGTCGCAAATTTGATTATTGGTGTATTGAGTGAAAAAGAACCGTCAAGCTCATTTTTGGTGTCCTGCAAACAGTTGGAAGAGGTCAACAATTCAATTTTTTTTTTTAATTAGTTTTTAATATTTGCGCCCATGATTTTGAAAGTGGTCTAAGTCAAAAAAAAAGTCGACTTTATCAGCTAATTCGTGTCAAAACTTAATAAAATAACATAATCTGAAGAAAAAAAATATTAAAAAAAATATGACTTAGACCACTTTCAAAATCATGGGCTCAAATATTAAAAACTAATTAAAAAACGGTATAATTTTAGTTTCTAATTGTTTAGTTTTTTTTTTTTTTTTGCATATTTTGCATATATTCTGCATATTTTGCATATATTTTGCATATTTTGCATATTTTGGCATATATTTTGCATATGCAATATATGCAAATATGCAAAAAAAAAAAATATATGCGCCTCAATTCCAACTCGGTATTCAATGAAACGAACTTTGTTGTGATCAGGGCTCACCTAAATTAATCCTGTGAAAATATGCAAATATGCAAAATCCGAGGTCTAATCATTACAAAGAAGATATTTCGAAGTTTCGACTGCTTGCTTAAATTCATTGTCTATTATTATAGATTTCTTTCCTGTCCACTGTCTCGTTATGGGTTTAGTTATTTGCGCGAAGTCCTTTATGAACTTCCTGTAGTACCCCAATAGTCCTAAAAATGACTTAATTTCCCTAGTTGTCTTTGGGCATGGAAAGTCCTTGATGGCTTGAATCTTAAGTGGGTTTGGTTTGACTCCTTCCTGGGTGACGATGTGTCCCAGAATGTCGATTTCCTTCCTTATAAAGTTACACTTGCTCGGTTGGATTTTTAGATTTGCGTTTTGGAGTTTTGTGAGTACAGATTAAATATCTGCTATATGTTTTTGGAGTGAGGGTAAGAATACTATTATATCGGCGAGATAGACGAGACAGAACTTACCGACTAAGTCACCTACGACGTTGTCCATAACGCTTTAGAACGTGGCAGGGGCGTTCTTGAGACCGAAGGGCATTCTCGTGAACTCATAATGCCCATTTTTGACGGTGAATGCCGTCTTGCTTGCGTTGCTTGGGTTCATTTGGATTTGGTGAAAGCCACTTGCTAAATTTAATGTAGTTAAATACATGGTCTTTCCGATGCTGTCTAGTATATCTGCAATGTTCGGGATAGGGTATCTGTCAGATACAGTTTTCTAGTTTAATTTCCGAAAATCGATTACCAAGCGCCCCTTTTTTTCGCCTGTGATGTCACTCTTCTTAGCTATGACCCAAACCGGTGCACTCCAAGGGAAGTGGCTGTTTATAACGATGTTTTGTTCTAGCATTTTTGAAATTTGCTTTCGAACTTCGTCTTTATGTACAAATGGGTAACGGTAAGATTTTGTGTGAATCGGTATATTATCTGTTGTTGGTATAGAGTGTTTGACGGCGTTAAAGAACGTTAATTGATTGTTTTCGTCGTGGAAAAGTCGTTTGAATGACTTGCATAGTTTGAGTTTTTGTTCTTTTTCTTCGTTGTTGAGGTGTTCCATCTGAATGTTTAATTGTTGGTGGTCTGGTTGTTTTGTGTCTGTTGCCGCTGACATGCAGTTTAAGTATTGGTGGGTTCGTGGAGAGAACTCTTCTGCCTGTAACGGTTCTTCGAGGTTAAGTGTTTGGATCTGGTCTGAGTTATTGCAGACTTCGATATAGGCAGATCCTGCGATTGCGGTGTACAAGCCGCCTGTTATGGATATTTGAGTATCCTAATTCGTGGTTTCATATATAAAGTCTCTTTCCATGAAGTTTACTTTGAGCGGTAATCGCATTTTGGTATTTTGTGGCCCGCTATGTAATGTGTCTACAGGGTTTGCCCTTGTGAGGATTGGGATGACGCTTTCTGGTGTTTCTAGTATGGAGTCAGCAAAGTTTATTTTTGGATTTAGGCCAGAAAGGTAATCCATGCCTAGAAGATTATTGAAGTAGGGTGGAAATTGAATAGTAAGAACTTGAAATTGGGCATTTTTTGGAATTGTTTGACATTTATTCTATCTGTATTGTTGATGAACGTTTATTTAATTTAAGAAGCTAACGTATTTTCTTTCATTTAAAAAATACCGACAAGTGTAACCTCCTTAAACTATCGCAACATATCGAATAGGTTGCCATTTTTTAACTGAAGAACACTTTTTTTCACCAAGCGACTTACGGCGCAGTCGACTAGCTCCCGTTTTTTATAGTTTATAAAATAATAAAGTATTAAAATTGATTTAATTGGTGATTTATTGAATTGACGATAAAAGGAAAAAAATGCACTAAGACGACACGGGTTTGATGGCCGAAATTCGGTCATTCGAGCCCCATATATACAAAAATATAACCTTTAACCAGGTAATAGAGCTGCAAAACCATCGATGGTCAGAGCATCGATGGTTTCACCATCGGTGGTTTCAACCATCGATTATTGTAAATTATTTGTCGATAATCGAAAACAATTGCACTACTTTTTCTTAATATTTATATTTTAGTTTAATTAAACTAAAACAAAATTTTCTTTCGCAACTTTAAACTACTTACTTGATGTTAGGTTTTCTAGCACCCCTCGCGCTCTTTATAGAAGCTCTCCGACTCTCCACGGCCTACACACTTAAGCAGCTGCAAATAAGTGCAGAAAGAGGAGTCGAACTACAACTGTCAACGAGTGCGTGTCTGGCCGCGGAACTTAAACCCGATTCTTCCCTTTTCTTAATTGTCAACTTACCACACGTTTGGTCACAAGATTAGTTAGTTTTTATTTAATAAGGTGTGTAAATAAATAACCAGTCAAGTTAGCTCATTCTTTTATTTATACCACGACGGAAAAAAGTCCCCAGCGCAGAGTTTGCTCAACTTTGAATTTTGCATTGGCAGAAATCACAACATTTTATGGTGGCCCATGAGGGGAACTTCCACCCAAACGAATTTACCGTTTGTTAAATTGATAATAATAAACTTTGTGTGCCAACTGTGGTCTATTTCAAGTTATTTATACATACATACAATTAAGGGGGGACATCTGAGTAACTGAAAAAAAAAATCGGATTTTCTGAAATTTTTTTTGGCCAAATGAAAAAGCCAATCAAAAATTTGTAAAGTAGGTCTTATAATATTAGATGTGAAGTACAAAATAAATTTTTTTGGAACAAATCAAAAACAAAATGGCGGCTGTGCAGCATTTTCTCAAAACCACTTTTTTGAGGTGGCCGGAAACATAACTCGAACAAATCTTAAACGATCGATCTGAAATTTTGACAGTGTATTCAAAATACCTATGTCTATCGACACACGTAGGTTTTTTTTTTTTTTTGCTTACTTTTTTTTTTATTAACAATTTTGTGACGTTTTTATTCGTAAAAATTGTAATTTTTTTTTCAATCACTCACCATTTTGCAAAAAATCAAAATATCGAAAAAATCCTATGAGTGTCGATAGACATAGGAATTTTGAATATACTGTCAAAATTTCAGATCGATCGGTTAAGATTTGTGCGAGTTTTCTACTCGGCCAACTCAAAAAAAGTGGTTTCGAGAAAAACGTGTTTTAACACAAAAGGTTCCATGGGATATACCTGTGAGGCATCGCCGCAGAATGGAAAATTTCGACACTTAGACACTTTTGCCGGACTCTATCTTTAGGTATGTTATTTTTAAGACCATAGAGAATTATTTAAGCAAAAAAAAAAATGTTCGATTTTTAAAAAAAGTTACTCAGATGTCCCCCCTTAAATACAGCGCAAAGGAACTACAGTTCAACTGAACGTGAATGTTTAGCGGCTTTAATGGCCATAGAAAAATTTCGATGTTATCTAGAACTTCATGATTTCGAAGTTATTATGGATCATGCAAGTTTAGTTTGGTTAATAAGACAGGCTAATTTAAAAGGCAGGCTAGCTATATGGGCAATTCAGTTGCAAGGATATAGGTTCACTAAAAAGTCATCGAAAAGGAAAGGATCACGTGGTGCCCGACGCATTGTCGCGATTGCATGAGGGTGAGGTAGCAATTGTAGAAGGAATAGGGCCGGTGATTAATTTTGATTCAGAGTGTTTTAAGGATCCTGAATATATTGATCTTCAACGTCGAATTTTGTCAAAGGCAGAGGAATATCCAAATATAAAAATAGTGGATAACTGTGTGTACATTCGGACGGAACATGACGATGCGACAGAAGCGACAAAAGATACTATTTGGAAGGTGTGGATACCAACAAGTTCAACGAAAGAGGTAATATCAAGGGCGCACGATTGTGTAGTTGCTGCTCACGGAGGGATGTCTAATACGTTAGCCCTTGTGAGAAGACAATGTTATTGGCCAGGGATGGTTAAGCAGATTAGGGACTATGTTCGCAGGTGTGACATTTGTAAAATGACAAAGGCTCCAAATTCTGTTTTGCGACCTCCAATGGGAAAGCAAGCGGAATCTACAAGACCCTTTCAACGACTGTATATAGATTTGTTAGGACCTTATCCCAGAAGCAAAAATGGATTCATAGGATTATTGATTGTTTTACAGCTTAAGCTTATCTTAAAGATGACCAGAGGGTTTGGGATAAGAATATATAGGCTATTAGTTGTGCTTTGCGAAGATATATATTTCGAAGTTTCGACTGCTTGCTTAAATTCATTGTCTATTATTATAGATTTCTTTCCTGTCCACTGTCTCGTTATGGGTTTAGTTATTTGCGCGAAGTCCTTTATGAACTTCCTGTAGTACCCCAATAGTCCTAAAAATTGGGCATGGAAAGTCCTTGATGGCTTGAATCTTAAGTGGGTTTGGTTTGACTCCTTCCTGGGTGACGATGTGTCCCAGAATGTCGATTTCCTTCCTTATAAAGTTACACTTGCTCGGTTGGATTTTTAGATTTGCGTTTTGGAGTTTTGTGAGTACAGATTAAATATCTGCTATATGTTTTTGGAGTGAGGGTAAGAATACTATTATATCGGCGAGATAGACGAGACAGAACTTAACGACTAAGTCACCTACGACGTTGTCCATAACGCTTTAGAACGTGGCAGGGGCGTTCTTGAGACCGAAGGGCATTCTCGTGAACTCATAAAGCCCATTTTTGATGACACTTGCTAAATTTAATGTAGTTAAATACATGGTCTTTCCGATGCTGTCTAGTATATCTGCAATGTTCGGGATAGGGTATCTGTCAGAGACAGTTTTCTAGTTTAATTTCCGAAAATCGATTACCAAGCGCCCCTTTTTTTCGCCTGTGATGTCACTCTTCTTAGGTATGACCCAAACCGGTGCACTCCAAGGGAAGTGGCTGTTTGAAATTTGCTTTCGAACTTCGTCTTTATGTACAAATGGGTAACGGTAAGATTTTCTGTGAATCGGTATATTATCTGTTGTTGGTTTAAAGTGTTTGACGGCGTTAGAGAACGTTAGTTGATTGTTTTCGTTGTGGAAAAGTCGTTTGAATGACTTGCATAGTTTGAGTTTTTGTTGTTTTTCTTCGTTGTTGAGGTGTTCCATCTGAATGTTTAATTGTTGGTGGTCTGGTTGTTTTGTGTCTGTTGCCGCTGACATGCAGTTTAAGTATTGGTGGGTTTGTGGAGAGAACTCTTCTGCCTGTAACGGTTCTTCGAGGTTAAGTGTTTGGATCTGGTCTGAGTTATTGCAGACTTCGATATAGGCAGATCCTGCGATTGCGGTGTACAAGCCGCCTGTTATGGATATTTGAGTATCCTAATTCGTGGTTTCATATATAAAGTCTCTTTCCATGAAGTTTACTTTGAGCGGTAATCGCATTTTGGTATTTTGTGGCCCGCTATGTAATGTGTCTACAGGGTTTGCCCTTGTGAGGATTGGGATGACGCTTTCTGGTGTTTCTAGTATGGAGTCAGCAAAGTTTATTTTTGGATTTAGGCCAGAAAGGTAATCCATGCCTAGAAGACCATTGAAGTAGGGTGGAAATTGAATAGTAAGAACTTGAAATTGGGCATTTTTTGGAATTGTTTGACATTTATTCTATCTGTATTGTTGATGAACGTTTATTTAATTTAAGAAGCTAACGTATTTTCTTTCATTTAAAAAATACCGACAAGTGTAACCTCCTTAAACTATCGCAACATATCGAATAGGTTGCCATTTTTTAACTGAAGAACACTTTTTTTCACCAAGCGACTTACGGCGCAGTCGACTAGCTCCCGTTTTTTATAGTTTATAAAATAATAAAGTATTAAAATTGATTTAATTGGTGATTTATTGAATTGACGATAAAAGGAAAAAATGCACTAAGACGACACGGGTTTGATGGCCGAAATTCGGTCATTCGAGCCCCATATATACAAAAATATAACCTTTAACCAGGTAATAGAGCTGCAAAACCATCGATGGTCAGAGCATCGATGGTTTCACCATCGGTGGTTTCAACCATCGATTATTGTAAATTATTTGTCGATAATCGAAAACAATTGCACTACTTTTTCTTAATATTTATATTTTAGTTTAATTAAACTAAAACAAAATTTTCTTTCGCAACTTTAAACTACTTACTTAATGTTAGGTTTTCTAGCACCCCTCGCGCTCTTCATATAAGCTCTCCGACTCTCCACGGCCTACACACTTAAGCAGCTGCAAATAAGTGCAGAAAGAGGAGTCGAACTACAACTGTCAACGAGTGCGTGTCTGGCCGCGGAACTTAAACCCGATTCTTCCCTTTTCTTAATTGTCAATTTACCACACGTTTGGTCACAAGATTAGTTAGTTTTTATTTAATAAGGTGTGTAAATAAATAACCAGTCAAGTTAGCTCATTCTTTTATTTATACCACGACGGAAAAAAGTCCCCAGCGCAGAGTTTGCTCAACTTTGAATTTTGCATTGGCAGAAATCACAACATTTTATGGTGGCCCATGAGGGGAACTTCCACCCAAACGAATTTACCGTTTGTTAAATTGATAATAATAAACTTTGTGTGCCAACTGTGGTCTATTTCAAGTTATTTTTACATACATACAATTAAGGGGGGACATCTGAGTAACTGAAAAAAAAAATCGGATTTTCTGAAATTTTTTTTGGCCAAATGAAAAAGCCAATCAAAAATTTGTAAAGTAGGTCTTATAATATTAGATGTGAAGTACAAAATAAAATTTTTTTGGAACAAATCAAAAACAAAATGGCGGCTGTGCAGCATTTTCTCAAAACCACTTTTTGAGGTGGCCGGAAACATAACTCGAACAAATCTTAAACGATCGATCTGAAATTTTGACAGTGTATTCAAAATACCTATGTCTATCGACACACGTAGGTTTTTTTTTTTTGCTTACTTTTTTTTATTAACAATTTTGTGACGTTTTTATTCGTAAAAATTGTAATTTTTTTTCAATCACTCACCATTTTGCAAAAAATCAAAATATCGAAAAAATCCTATGAGTGTCGATAGACATAGGAATTTTGAATATACTGTCAAAATTTCAGATCGATCGGTTAAGATTTGTGCGAGTTTTCTACTCGGCCAACTCAAAAAAGTGGTTTCGAGAAAAACGTGTTTTAACACAAAAGGTTCCATGGGATATACCTGTGAGGCATCGCCGCAGAATGGAAAGTTTCGACACTTAGACACTTTTGCCGGACTCTATCTTTAGGTATGTTATTTTTAAGACCATAGAGAATTATTTAAGCAAAAAAAAAAATGTTCGATTTTTAAAAAAAGTTACTCAGATGTCCCCCCTTAAATACAGCGCAAAGGAACTACAGTTCAACTGAACGTGAATGTTTAGCGGCTTTAATGGCCATAGAAAAATTTCGATGTTATCTAGAACTTCATGATTTCGAAGTTATTATGGATCATGCAAGTTTAGTTTGGTTAATAAGACAGGCTAATTTAAAAGGCAGGCTAGCTATATGGGCAATTCAGTTGCAAGGATATAGGTTCACTAAAAGTCATCGAAAAGGAAAGGATCACGTGGTGCCCGACGCATTGTCGCGATTGCATGAGGGTGAGGTAGCAATTGTAGAAGGAATAGGGCCGGTGATTAATTTTGATTCAGAGTGTTTTAAGGATCCTGAATATATTGATCTTCAACGTCGAATTTTGTCAAAGGCAGAGGAATATCCAAATATAAAAATAGTGGATAACTGTGTGTACATTCGGACGGAACATGACGATGCGACAGAAGCGACAAAAGATACTATTTGGAAGGTGTGGATACCAACAAGTTCAACGAAAGAGGTAATATCAAGGGCGCACGATTGTGTAGTTGCTGCTCACGGAGGGATGTCTAATACGTTAGCCCTTGTGAGAAGACAATGTTATTGGCCAGGGATGGTTAAGCAGATTAGGGACTATGTTCGCAGGTGTGACATTTGTAAAATGACAAAGGCTCCAAATTCTGTTTTGCGACCTCCAATGGGAAAGCAAGCGGAATCTACAAGACCCTTTCAACGACTGTATATAGATTTGTTAGGACCTTATCCCAGAAGCAAAAATGGATTCATAGGATTATTGATTGTTTTACAGCTTAAGCTTATCTTAAGGATGACCAGAGGGTTTGGGATAAGAATATATAGGCTATTAGTTGTGCTTTGCGAAACTCGATTCATCAGAGTAGGTATTAAGGTTTCACCATATCGAGCTATTTATGGCACGAAAATAATAACCCATGGCTCCGAATATTCGTTACTACGAAATCTTAATATGCTAGAAGAATCAGTTTGTCCGCTTAGTACCGAGGATAAGTTGGCGTTATTAAGAAAAGATATTAAGTACCACATAACAAATGCATATGAGCAACAAGCGAAGCAATATAATTTTAGATCTAAGGAAGTGACTTATGCAGTTGGGCAAGAAGTATTTTGTAGGAAAAAAAGCTAGTAAGTTGTGTCCTTTATTTGTTAAGAAAGAAAAGAAAGAGTAGGAGGTTCAACTTATATTCTTGAAGACTTACAGGGAAACTTAGTAGGAAAAGTACACGCGAAAGATATGCGGCAGTAGGACTAATTTTCATGCTAATCTTCCCTATGTAAGACATGGCAGATTATCCAGTTTTGTGCTGCGCATGGTTAGGACAAATAAATATGATTAAATGAATAAGTTTAAACGGGCGGGTGCTTTTAAAATAACTACAATATTCAGATCGCGCCAAACATAAAAGCGATGCAGTTCGGCGTATCGAAAGCATCTCTTATCAGTTTCGCGAAGGTTTACCGTATCCAAAGCTGCAAGCTTTGTTCTTTTCCATTTGAGCCTCGCAGACAAGCAAACGTTATTTTTTAACCACTCGCGAAAATTAACAGGCAAGGAAAATTCAGCACGTGCAGGAGAAATCATATTTTGGTAATCCGCAAGCATTGAGAAAGTATTTAATTAAAAATAAATAATTCTGGGCTTGCTGGGTTTCTTACACGCTTTCCTGGGAGACACGGTAAATATTTAGTGAAAATCAAATACTTAAAAATTGCAGAAAACAAAAATTATTGTCAATTTGCAGTGATTTCTGGGGCATCCAAGGTTTTATTTGTTCAAAAAAACCACAAGGCCCATCATCAGTACCCTGTAAGTGGCAGAGGCAGGTGAGAATTTCGAGTGAGACGGCGAAGAAGACTGTAATTATTTGAATAAAATTAACTCCAGGCAGGGTGACATCCGCAGGCCGGAAAATAATTTTTGTCTACCCAAAATCAAACTCCAGCAGTAACCAGAAACCATACAAATCAACCTTGTGGGAAAATTTATGCGGCAACCACGAGGCGAGGAAAAACGTAGTTTTTGGCAGGGTCAAGTTTTCCAGACCTAGGAAAAACAGCGACATAACCTCCCGGAAACCATGTGAATAAAAACCAAAGTTCCAGCCTCCAATAACGTTCATTTGTGATGATTAAAATATTTCTAATACCTAAATTTTGACCTACTATTAGACTGCATATTTTTATATATTACTCTATTAATTTAAATATCCTATTATAGTACCTCTATTTACATACACATACATATAAACTTCTTTTCAGCTGGTTGTGAATTTTGTTGTTGAAATAGTGTGAGAATTTAAACGAATATAATTTGAAATGTAAAAGCAAAATCGAAAAATGCAAAACCAAAAGTCAAACGATAAGAAAACGAAAAGTAAACAACATGAATTAAAAGCTAGTTAACGATAATGAATTAAGTATGGATTAAGTATGAAGTTTTTGGAGATTATTTTTTGAGAGACATAGCTATTAGTTTGATAGAAAATTAAGCGAACGATACATTAATCAAAACTATAATGAATTAAAAAAGAAAATATGAAAGGAAGAAAAGAGTATGAACGAACTTAGCGTATATTATATGGCAAGGCCTAGTGTATTAAAATTGAAATGAGAAACATTATATTGAATATTATGGAGTGCTAAAGTTTATCGTGTTTCCTTGAAGTAATGTGAAGAAGAAGGGGTAAAAAGCATTTGCGCTCGGGAGTTTTTCAATAACATTAAGCTCAAAGGTCGGGAGGGTTGTGACGCGCTGCTGCAACAACATCATGCAGCCTCAGCTGACTCGATTAAGTTAATCTTAGAGTGGGTCAGGTGACGAAATAAGTTAGAATGCAATTGTTTATATTATCGAGTGGTTTGTGTATCGTTTTCAACAGGCATGGGATTTATTTTAAATATGAACTTGAGGTTGGAGTTGGAATGGATCAAGAACCCCCCCACAGGCTGTTTTTGCTAGTCGTGTCCCACAGACCTTCTTCTCTGCCGACAGGATACTCAAGGATGTTACATATTTTGGCGCCCAACGTGGGGCACTACTGTGTTAGACTGTCTATGGTTTAATTTAATTTCCTCATTTAAAAATTCCATCGTTTTTTTTTCTTAATTTGGTACACTGAGGTAGGTGTAAACAAAGCGAAGTAGAGGATTGGCGGAGACCGAGCTTTACCGCGAGGCTTAAGCTTATAAATCCGGTATTAATATAGTATTAATATAGTTTCTGCTTTATCAGGGAATAATCAAGAGGGCTTCTGAAACAATAACATAAAGGTTATGTGATTTTTGGAACTTGCTGAAATAGAGTTTGGGATAGTAGATCCAACTTTAGCAGCATAAAGTCTCTTTTGTTCTATTGTACTGCAATTTTTGTTAGTAGCTAATACGGGAATACCAAGGGGACACTAGTGCACTTCGCTAGTGAATATCAAAAGTTGAGTTTTTCGAGTTTTGAGCTTAGCGATTGTTAGTAACTAGGAGGCACCTTGGATTAACCCATAAAAAGGGCTATGATTTTCATTCTTCTTTGTGATTTAAACTTGCTCAGACAGCTGATGATCCTTTACGGCGAATACATTGATCGGTGGTCATATGCCAATAATAGTACGCAATAGAGAAAGTTCACAGAAAAAGGCAGGCAGTTTTATTTCAACTTTATTCTGTCTTCTTTTTTTTTTTAGCTCAATGGATAGAAGCAATACAATTCTAACATTTTTTTTTCCCTTGTTTTGGAACATTATGGATGGGAAACTAAGCATCAAAACAAACAATTATATTGAATAATATAAAAATATAATATAAAATCCTTTTTTTAAATAACTAAATCAGATTTAACGATAATATGGCTTTTGTGGGTCGAAGTCTCAAGGTCAGTCGAGACAATCAATTGGATAGAAATCGAACCATGATTTTGGAAGCGGAATACCGGTGCACAATTTGCAAGGAGGCCATAGCTAAGGAGGGAGACTGTGCTGTTACTCCATGTGAACACCTGTTTCACAAAACATGCATTACGCCTCATGTCGAAGTGCATAATGAATGTCAAGTGTGCAAAAAGTTAGTCAGCTTAAAGGATTTAAGAGCAGTCCATGTGGGTTCGGCGGAAACAAATACTCCAGGAGGTGCAGGAGGTGGAAATCCAACAAAGACAGGCACCATTCCGAAGATCCATAATACGCGTGGTAGACGGGAAAATCGAACTAAAACAGATGGCAGCGAAAGTATCTTTAAACCACAGGAAAAGAGAAAACCACCAGGCACACCCCGAAACGCTTCAAAACATGGTCAAAATGGAGCTAGAGGACGAGAACAGGAATCTTTACAGCATGAAGACAGGTTTAGTAACTCAGGGCATGATAATTGGCGAAGGTCGAGCTTTAATAGCAGGGAAATGTTGTCAGAGCAACTGGAGGGATTCCAACGATTCGACCAAAACAAAAAGGTATTGGCAGCCAGGGATCTAGAACCACAGTTTTCACAACATACAGGTAACTCTGGGGAAATAAATTTATCATTGATTTTAAAGCAGCTGGAAGGGTTTATTGAAGCCAAGCTAGTCGCTTTTTCAAACGGAAATAACGCCTCATCTACAAATAACGCAGGTATCGGTGTCAGAAGAGATTTAAATAGGGGAAATGAACAGGCGCGAGAATCATATAGTGAAAATAGTGAAGATATCCAGGTATCTTGTGGATTGAGTCAAGAGAAGGTGACGCATCTTATTCAAAACTGGAACTTAAGATTTGATGGAGCAACAAAAGGACTGGCAGTTGACGAGTTCTTATATAGACTTCGTGTTTTTACGCATGACTGTCTTAAAGGTGATTTCAAGGCTATATGTAAAAATTTGCATATATTGCTAGCAGGCAAGGCAAGAGAATGGTATTGGCAATATCGAAAGGAGGTAGTGCAGATAAAGTGGTCTAAGTTTTGTATCGCGTTAGTAAAACAATACGGTGACTATCGGACGGACGATGAAATCGAAGAGGAAATGCTTGGCAAGAAACAGGAACTAGGAAAAACATTCGATGAATACTATGACAATGTAATGAGTATTTCATCAAGGTTAACTGAACCGTTAGGAGAACCGCGGTTGATCAAACTGCTCGTTCGAAATCTTCGTATGGAAATTAGGCATCAACTTTTGTTTGAAGATATTTCATCTGTTGGTCAGCTACCGAAAATGTGTCGTATCAGAGACAACTTAACTGCGGAACAAGCAGGTGCGAGAATGCCTAAGAGGGGTTTTGGTAACAGTGGCAAGCTAAAAACTATTTCTGCTGTAGAAGAGGAGGAGGAACAGGACCAGATAAGTGGCACATCAGACGAAATCGATGCAGTGCAAATGGCTAATCGTATCTTACGATGCTGGAACTGTGATGAGGAGGGTCACATTTGGAAGATGTGTTTGCAACCTTAGACTTTATTCTGTTATAGAAGCGGGGACAAGAATGTTTATACACCAAAGTGCCCTAAATGTTTAAGTAAAATTGCGGAAAACCGGATAAAGGGCCCATACGATCAATCCCGGCGAATGGTCCCAAAGTAAAGGGTAAAGACTCGGAAGTGGAGGAACTGGTCGAGCATAAGTCGGATAGCTTTAGGTCCCTTCATCAACAAACTGTAAAATTACAATCAGCGGGAAAGAACATTTTTAATTCAGGTAACGAGGTTAAGGAAAAGGCTATTTCTGAAATTTCAGGAATATGGCATAGAAACAAACCATATAAAGTATGACAACGAGAATATGAATTAGCCTGAGAAAGAAAATTTGGAACGTCGGAAGAGAAACCTAAGAAAAATCAACGGTTAGAGCACGAAAATATTGGCAAGACGTAAAAAAAGACAAAAAAACTATTGGTATCAGCTATTGTTAATTGCGAGGAGGATGGGCGATTTTATGCTGCAGTGTCGTTCTTCGACTTTCAAGAACAAGGATTATTGGATACAGAAGCAAACATTACTTGTGTAGGTTCGGATCTGGCGACCATTAATTGGGATAAGTATCCGAAATTCAAGCGAATGGGTGGCATGGTCAAAACGGCGGATGGAAAAGGTCATTCAATTCTGGGAAATATTAATGTGGATATAACATACAATAACATGAGTAAGTCCGTAAAGATTTTTATTATACCATCTTTGGCCAAACGTTTAATTTTAGGTATCGATTTTTGGAAAGCATTTAATTTAGCACCTAAGGTTGTGGCAAGTGTTGAGACTTTTCAGGAAAAAAGAGACAAGACAGTTTCAGACAGTAATGATTACCCACTCACTGACCTACAACAACAGCAACTTAAGCAGGTGATTTCAATGTTTCCGAACTTTGAAACTCAAGGCTTATGGCGAACTACTTGGATTGAACATGAAATGGAAATAGGAGACGCAAAACCGGTAAAGCAAAGGTTTTATCCAGTTTCACCGGCGGTTGAAAAATTACTATATCAGGAGGTAGATTGCATGCTCGAACTAGATGTCATAGAGCCTTCTTCTAGTCCGTGGAGTTCTCCGATGAGGATGGTTATAAAAGCAGGAAAAATCAGGCTTTGTTTAGACGCTAGGAAAATCAACAACATTACGATGAAAGACGCGTACCCATTGCCAAACATAGAGGGGATATTTTCAAGAATGCCGAAGGCTAATATAATAACAAAACTAGATTTAAAAGATGCCTATTGGCAAATCCAGTTAGCAAAAGAGGCCCGTCCAATTACGGCGTTTACTATACCGGGACGTCCTCTTTATCAATTTAAGGTTATGCCATTTGGGTTATGCAACGCACCCCAAACAATGTGTAGATTAATGGATAGTCTTATTCCACCAGATTTAAAGTATTGTACTTTTGGTTACTTGGATGATTTGGTAGTGGTATCAGATACATTCGATCATCATCTAGTAGTTTTGAAACGAATTGCTGAGCAATTTCGGTTGGCAAATTTAACATTAAATATTTCAAAAAGACAATTTTGTGTAACTCAGACACGGTATTTAGGATATGTTATTGGGGATGGAGGTATTGCAACTGATAGAGGGAAAATTGATTCGATCTTATCCTGGCCAGTACCTAAAACATTACGGCAAGCTAGAGGGTTTTGGGCTTAGCAGGCTGGTATAGGCGTTTTATTCCAAATTTTTCTGATTTGACTTTTCCAATTACTCAATTAATATCAACAAAACGAAAATTTCAGTGGACTGAGGAGGCAGAAAGAGCGTTTCAGAAGCTTAAAATAGTTTTAACTTCAGCACTTCAGAACCCAGACTTCTCTCAAAAGTTCTATCTTCATTGTGATGCAAGCGGCTTCGGCATTGGAGCAGTCCTTACGCAAAAAAATGATTTTTAGGAGGAGAAGCCGATTGCATATATGAGCAAAAAGTTAAATACAGCGCAAAGGAACTACATTGTAACTGAACGAGAATGTTTAGCGGCTTTGATGGCCATAGAAAAATTTTGATGTTATCTAGAACTTCATGATTTCGAAATGAGACAGACTAATTTAAAAGTAAGGCTCGCTAGATGGGCAATGCAGTTGCAAGGATATGTGAGGTAGCAATTGTAGAAGGAATAGAGCCGGTGATTGATTTTAACAGAGTGTTTTAAGGATCCTGAATATCTTGATATTCAACGTCGAATTTTGTCAAAGGCAGAAAAATATCCAGATATAAAAATAGCGCATAACTGTGTGTACATTCGGACGGAACATGACGATGGGACTGAAGCGACAAAAGATACTATGTGGAAGGTGTGGATACCATCAAGTTTAACGGAAGAGGTAATATCAAGGTCGCATGATTGTGTAGTTGCTGCTCACGGAGGGATGTCTAAGCGTTAGAAGACAATGTTATTGGCCAGGGATGGTTAAGCAAGTTAGGGACTATGTTCGCAGGTGTGACACTTGTAAAATGACAAAGGCTCCAAAATATTGTTTTGCGACCTCCAATGGGAAAGCAAGCGGAATCTACAAGACCCTTTAAAAGACTGTTTATAGATTTGTTAGGACCTTATCCTAGAAGCAAAAATGGATTCATAGGATTATTGATTGTTTTAGATCACTTTTCCAAATTTCATTGGTTATGCCCCCTTAGGAAGTTTACAACCCCGTCGATTATTACGTATTTGCAAAACGAGATTTTTTTTCGCTTACGGAGTTCCAGAAATTATAATTAGTGACAATGGTGTTCAATTTAAGAGCAAGGAGTTTAAAGTTTTTTTAAAGTCTTTGCAAGTTAGGCATATGTTTACAGCAATCTATTATCCCCAGAGTAATGCGTCGGAGCGAGTAAATAGGTCCATAATATCCGCTATAAGAGCTTATCTTAAGGATGACCAGAGGGATTGGGATAAGAACATTTCGGCTATTAGTTGTGCTTTGCGAAACTCAAATCATCAGAGTAGGTATTAAGGTTTCACCATATCGAGCTATTTATGGCATTGAAATGATAACCCATGGCTCCGAATATTCGTTACTACGAAATCTTAATATGCTAGAAGAATGAGTTTGTCCGCTTAGTACCGAGGATAAGTTGGCGTTATTAAGAAATGATATTAAGTACCACAA
Organism: Drosophila oshimai; assembly: GCA_018150695.1. Classification (NCBI taxonomy): domain Eukaryota; kingdom Metazoa; phylum Arthropoda; class Insecta; order Diptera; family Drosophilidae; genus Drosophila; species Drosophila oshimai. Next base: position 1,021,055 of record JAECWM010000276.1, read on the forward strand.
AACAAATGCATATGAGCAACAAGCGAAGCAATACAACTTGAGATCTAAGAAAGTGACTTATGCAGTTGGGCAAGAAGTATTTCGTAGGAACTTTGTGCAGAGCAATTTTAAAAAAATATAGCTAGTAAGTTGTGTCCTTCATTTGTTAAGGTGAGGGTGCGGGAAAAAGTAGGAAATAATAATTTTATAATAATTTTCAGGCTAATCTTCCCTATGTAAGACATGGCAGATTATTAAGTTTTGTGCTGCGCATGGTATTGACAAATAAATATGATTATTTGAACAAGTTTAAACGAGAGGGTAGCTTTTAAAATAATTACGATATTTAGATCGCGCCAAACATAAAAGCTCGGTTAGATCAGCTGTTCGATCTTATCGCGATGCAGTTCGGCGTATCGAAAGCATCTCTTATCAGTTTCGCGAATGTTAACCGGGTCCAAAGCTGCAAGCTTTGTTCTTTTCCATTTGAGCCTCGCAGACAACCAAACGTTATTTTTTAACCACTCGCGAAAATTAAATCATATTTTGGTAATCCGCAAGCATCGGGAAAGTGTTTAATTAAAAATAAATAATTCCGAGCTTTCTGGGTTTTTTACACGCTTTCCTGGGAGACACGGTAAATATTTAGTGAAAATCAAATACTTAAAAATTGCAGAAAATTAGAAGATTGTCACTTTGCAGTGATTTCTTGGGCATACAAGGTTTTATTTGTTTAAATAAAACTAAAAAAAACTTTATAATAAATCAAAAAAAAAAAAAAAAATTTAAAGATTCCCTGTCGAATGACAACGGGCCGGCAGAGTTGATGGTGTTTAAAGCGTTGGGATGCCAAATGAAGATAATTTCTTGCTAAGTGTAGGTACTCTCAAATGCAGATTTAGTGCATTGACATAGTACAAATTATAATCCTGCATGTAAATTTAGTGTATCTATATGGTGGGAGTTGTATTCCATCATGGAGATTTAGTTCATCAATATAGTGCGAGTTATATTCCAGCACGCAGATTTATTGCATCCCAACGCTTTAAACACCATCAACTCTGCCGGCCCGTTGTTCCGACAGGGAATCTATCAATTTTATCGTTAAACATTTTAAACATTATTTTTTTACTTTTTGGTTGGATTTACTATAAAGCGTTTTTTTTAGTTTTTTTAAACTATTAATTTTATTTTATACTTTTTAGTTTTAATTAGGTAGGTAGGTACTGATAAAAATTGCTTGTTTAAGATAATTTTCAAATTATTATTTATTTACTTTATAGTTTTGGTTTATTTACAAAGCGTATTAACAATAGGTACTTAATTCTCAAAGGCATTTAAAGCTATAGTGAGTTTTTACATTATCTTACAATTTATTAACATTATCACAATTATAATATAGGATGTGTACATGTCCAGGCATTTAAAGCTATAGTGAGTTTTAACATTATCACAAATATAATATAGGATATGTACATCTCCAGGCATTTAAAGCTATAGTGAGATTTCTAAATTTTCACCTTATATATTAACATTATCACATTTATAATAGAGAATATTTGCATGTCCAGAAACGGCGTAGTAGATTTCATTACTACTCGGTTCCACGCCGTAGTCTTATCATCTCTTTCAAAGCTTCTTCGTTACAAGGCACCCTGCCTGTTAATTTAGAGCAATCCAGTTCTTCTATTTGAATCCCTTCAAGAGATCGTGCACGGCTTAGCGCTACATAAGCCTGTCCAGCAGCAAACAGCCGGGAACCCAGGTAAACGACTGCGTGATCTACTGTACAGCCTTGCATCTTATGCACGGTTGATGCCCAGCTCAGGATTAATGGCAACATTCGCCTTTCCGCAGTACCGTAGCTGAATTTTGCAGGAAACTGTATCGATATTGGCTTAATCAGGTGTATACCATCTGCGCCAAAATCGACTTGTACTGACGGTATATCTTCTTCATAGATTTGGCCTCGCCGAAAATTTGGCCAAACTATTTCTGTTATAAAGCCCATATTTCCATTAACTAGGCCTTTTGCGATGTCAATGTTTGATCGCAACATGACTTTAGCTCCCACGAATATTTTCAATATTTTAGGTAAACCTCCTGTTTTATTGATGTCATCAGGTATGACCGAGTCCAAATCTTTATTATTGGCCAAATTTCGTGTAGCGTCAATCAGTTGATCTTGTGCTCTTATTGTGTGAATAGCCGTTCCTTTATTTTCAAAGTATTGGAGAACTTTATCGTTATGTCTAGCAACTTGTTGATTTGTTGGATAAATTCTCAACGCCCTTTCAATAGAGAATTCATTTATTTCATCAGTTGAAACTTTTCCAAGTAGAGTTTCAAGGTGCTTAGACGAAAGCTCTCCAATTCTAAGGGCATTCAGGACATCTATGAATGCAGTGTCTCCTTGTTGGCGCATGTTGTGTTTAAGCTCAACCAACTGGAACAGCCGCCACAAATGTGTAGCTGGCTTCATGTGCTCCGGTTGTTGAAAAACTTGATGGCCTCGAACAGGAGGCAACTGCATCAAGTCACCAAACAGCAGAACATTTATTCCTCCAAAGAAAGCGTCCCGATCTTTTAGCTGCCGCAAACGAGAGTCAATCATGCAAAGCATCTCATATGGCACCATTGAAATTTCGTCAATGAAGAGAAACTCAACGTCTTGCCATAGCTGACGCATGACTCTAAGAAAGTTGCCAGTTAGCATTGGCATACGGACAAGAACTCCGTCTTTCTGTACTGGTAGCTTTAGCAGACGGTGTAACGTTGTTCCACCCACCAATCGTGCAGCGACACCAGTCAGAGCAGCAACTTTTACAACAGATTTTCCATAACATCGGTTAACTTGGTTTCTTAACAAATTAAAGAGAAAAGTTTTCCCAGTGCCTGCTCCACCAGTTATGAAAATTTTCTCTCGGTTTATGTCTCCATTAAGCTGGTTCTCAATGCTCCGTGTTATGAGAATGAACAATTGTCTTTGGTCAACATTCATGGCCTGTTTTGCCCTCTGAAATTGATCATTACTCATCTCTATTTCAGGTAATTCTTCTTCCTCAGCTTCAGGATTTATAAGTTCTGGCTGCTCTAAAATTTCAAAAGCATGGATTTGATTGAATGCAGTTTCAAGCTGTTGGTCTCGTTCTCGAAATTGACACATGTGTCTACTCATTTGCTTCAGATCGTTTTCTCGAGACAAAAAGGCCGCTCTTGCATTTTCGAAACTTTCTAGTAACTCCGATTCCGAACGGTAAGGCATATATTGAACCAATAAACTGTAAAAGAAGTTTTCTGGATCTGATGATGCCGTAAAGTAGGGCACTCTCACCACTGCTGGAATATTCCTCACAACCATTTTGCTGCCATCAGATAGCGTAATGAATGAGCGACGAACGCCTAGCTGTTCCTCATAATCATCAATGCTTTCTTCGGTTTCATTTGTCTTTTTCGGATAGAAAGTTTCAAACAGCATTGCAAACTCAGTGAGACTCATGTTCGGAAAATCGTAATCATGATGATGCAATGGACGTTTTTCATACCTTTCAAAGATGTTGTCATAATACCCAATAGCGTGCCCAGTATTATTGAATTGAAGAACTCTATACCGCTGTTCTGGCTTTCTTGTGTTAAGGAAAATACATCTACGCGAACTATCCCGTAAAGGAATGTGACATAGTCTATATGCACATTCGGCAGCTGATACTTGTCGTTCATGAAGAATCTTCATACAAATCTTGAACAGCTTACGAGAGATATCTGATTCTTCGCGTTGTATTTGTTGTATTGCCTGCGCTATTCCAGCTTCCAATCCTTCAGGCTCTGCTTTCGATAGGTACTTGGCGATATAATATGCAATCGCTTCGTTTGAGCCGCAGGGCTGAATGTCCATATTACCTGTCCATAGCCTCAATAACTCTGGGTGGTAATTATTTACACAAACGTCTTCTCTGCGACGCTTAAGTAAACAAATTCTTCCTCCGTTACGAATGAAATCGTCTGAAGAATGAGATACTATCCGAGTCTCATCACATACTTGACGCGGAAAGTTGAATCGACATCTTCCAGAGGTATTATTTTTCTTGCAAGTTGGCGTATGCCGATGAATTTGACATTTCTTGACAAGCTGGTAGAGTTCCGGATCTTCTTCCTCTGTAGGCATTTTACAGGAACAGTTGCGATCAAGCAGAAGTTTTCCTTCCTGGGTGTCAAAATCTGGATGATGTGCGATCCAAACTACCATATGAAGGTGAGGACTACCACGATTCTGGAATTCGATGCGCCACCAATGATCTTGAACTTTTCCACCAAAAACTTCGTCATTGCTTTTGATATATTTCATAAGAGCATTTACTCTAACCATAAAATGTCGACTCAAAATTACTGGATATTTTTCTATTAGTTGTTGAGTCTCATAAATATCAAGTGTACTTGGGTCCACATCGGGTTTGTTATCAGCAATTAACAAGGCCTTTCTTTGATCTAACCAGTTAAGATCATTTGAGCTAAATGTCAAAAAATATGTAGGAGGCCCAAGACACCTGATTTGGGCCAAAAGGTCATTTAAAGCAGATCTCCAATAAGCCGCAGAGCCCCGCAAGTTCTTAATATAAAGGTGGACGTCCTCGACAGCTTCATCTCGATTACGGATTTTTTTACCACATGCTGATATTGAACTTTTGACTCTGTAATATTCAAACAATGATAGGGCGTAAAAGAGATAATCATTACGTTGAAATCTTGTGTCTTTTCCCAAAATTCTGTACTGAAAGTAGTCTAATGGTGTTATCTTCACAGGTCTTTGCTCTTTTAGACCGTTCCTTCCATATGGAAACAAAAAGTACCAAGCAAACTCTTCTGCTTTCAGTTCATGATCCACATTCACGATATTATTAGTGGTTTTTCGGGTTATTTCATGAAGATTTCGTGAAACCTCCACTTCATCTTCCACATTGGGCTGTATAATATCAATAGGTGCCATTACTGATGTCTGCATTGGAATTATTTGTTGTTTCTGTTCTTGTGGAGGAGCCATTGTTCGGACTCTCTCAGTACTTTGTCGTGTTTGCACTTCTGGTTCGATAGAGTTATGGATATCAGAAACTTCAACGTCAACATAATCAAGCGTAAACTGAACATTTTTGCTACCTGTGGCACGCTTACAAACCCTTACAAACTCGTCTAAATTATCGCATTCAACAATACAAGCTCTTCCGTTGTTTCTTGCTTTGGATCCTTTTGGGCCACACGAATGGGAGTCACTGAAGTAGTATTTGTTGCCATAATGCATTACACCAAATGACTGGCCTTCTGCTATTAGTATGCCTCCATTATGATCTTCAAATAACAAGCTGATGCCTTGACGAAGTGTACGACCAAAGTTATCTTGGTTGGCACGATCATTCAAGCTACCGTATATGTTGGGTTCTTCATCAAAGTTGATATGGAACCCTTTGTTGAATGCGACCAAATCATCTTTTATTAAATTAAAATTTCGTACCAGCAAATATCCATTCGCCTCGATAGGATAGGCTCCTAAATTTCTCTGATTTTTGGACCTTACATCACTATAAATTTGATCGCCTGTTATCATATTCGAGTTAAGGTCGTTTGTGGACCAATAATGTGGTGAAAGAATAGAAGCTCTTAAAATGTTTGCCAATACCATCGCACAACATTGAACACCAGCGAAACCTGATATAAATATACTATCATCGCCTTGATGCCACGAAGCGCGTACAATTCTTGAAAATTGATTAATTTGCATATAAGCACTAGTAACCACTAAAGGCTCGCCATTGACCTCTAGAGCTTTCTTTGCCGATGCTTCTTCTACTCTTATGATATCCTCTTCGTTGATCAAAACGTTTTGATCAATAACAACGTCTTTGTATAGAGGATTGTTTGCTACCAACCAATACAGAGCGTCATACACATTTTGCCTACTTATTGAAAACTGCCGCGTTACATTTTTGTTCTCTAGCCGCTCAGTAACGACAACAATTCCAGCATCATGTGTTGATCTTGGAAGCGTATTTGGCAAGTTTTCGATAACTTCGAAAACATCTTGAGCAAACAACACCGCTTGGCCTCGAAAACTATACTGCCCAAAAATTCCACTTATCTTGATAATTTTCACAAATGGAATAATGCGTGAAATCAGCCTTTGTTCAACTTGTGATAAATTTGCAATAACTTCAGGAATGGAGCCTGGATCCATATTATTCCAATACGCCTTGGATGGTGCCAATGTTTTCTTTGACCCTAAATGAGTTTTGCAACGGCTACAAACAACCACAGAATTTCGTTGCTTAAGTTCGTCAGGCAAATACAGTGCCGTTTGAGGTAGTATAACACACTTAGAAATCTGATGTGGATAGCAGCGTTTAGTGCAAACTTCACATATCTTATCACAAAATGTGTTAATTGCCTTCATAAAGTTTACCATGCTGGCTTGACATGATTTTCTTTCTTCTGCACAATGTTGCCGTTTTCTCTGCAAGCGAGCGTCTCTGTCTCCTTCTGATTGTGAAATTCGAAATTCAGCATCATATTGACGCTTTTGCTGCAAGCGAGCTGCTCTGTCTCTTTCTGATTCTGAAGCTCGAAATTCAGCATCATATTGACGCTTTTGCTGCAAGCGAGCTGCTTTGTCTCCTTCTGATTGTGAAATTCGAAAATCGGCATCATACTGACGCATTTGCTGCAAGCGGGCTGCTCTGGTTTCTTCCGATTGTGAAGCTCGAAATTCAGCATCATATTGACGCTTTTGCTGCAAGCGAGCTGCTCTGTCTCTTTCTGATTCTGAAGCTCGAAATTCAGCATCATATTGACGCTTTTGCTGCAAGCGAGCTGCTTTGTCTCCTTCTGATTGTGAAATTCGAAAATCGGCATCATACTGACGCATTTGCTGCAAGCGGGCTGCTCTGGTTTCTTCCGATTGTGAAGCTCGAAATTCAGCATCATATTGACGCTTTTGCTGCAAGCGAGCTGCTCTGTCTCTTTCTGATTCTGAAGCTCGATGCTTAACGTAATTCTGACGCTTTTGCTGCAAGCGAGCTGCTCTGTCTTCTTCTGATTGTGAAATTCGAAACTCAGCATCATATTGACGCTTTTGCTGCAAGCGAGCTGCTCTGTCTCTTTCTGATTCTGAAGCTCGATGCTTAACGTAATTCTGACGCTTTTTCTGCAGGCGAAGTGCTCTATCTTTTCCTTTTTCTAAAGCTCTATATCTTTTCATATAGAGTCGCCTTTTATTCAATTTGTCAGATAATTTATCGCTTGTGGTATTCATTGTGGTATATGTCAACACACGGCTTAGAAAACACACGACTTAACAGTTATGCTAAATTTTTGTGCACCAGTTACCAACTCGAACTATGTACTTAATAATTTTGAATCAATTTAAAAACTTGCACTTTACAATAAAGAACACTGGCAAGAACGCGCTTTATACATTAAACTTTAATATACTTTAATATCTTACAAACAAAGCTTTTCAAATTAAATAGAATTTCTAAGAATTCCAACCGATTTATATATTTCACAGCAACGCACGTCTTACTTGAACTTTTGCTCAAACTTGAATGCAAATCTCGCAGCTGCAACTCGTATTTATATACTCCAACTCAAACAACAGAAACTTCTAGAAAAACTTTCAAGAAGGATCTAGCATTCTAGCATTTTTTTAGGCGTTCTAAAAATTTCTAGAGTGTTCTACAGTGTTTCAGAATTTTCTATATAATATTCTAGAATTATCTATAGTGTTCTTAAATTCAAATAAAAAGTTGAACTTCTGATTCCGGTTTAAAAGAGCGCGCTCTTCTAAGGATATCGATAAATTATCGGTAAAAAAAAACAAGTTGGCAGGCCTGCATGCAACCAAAAAGTGTTAAACAGCCAGCCAACAGAAACTTCTAGAAAAACTTTCAAGAAGGATCTACAAAATACTATGCGAACCCACAAAGGGACATGTTCTAGAATTTTATTAAGCGTTCTAAAAATTTCTAGAGTGTTCTACAGTTTTCTATATATCGTATGCTTAGTGGTGTTACGCAGCCAGATAGCCAGATAGCCACAAGTGAAACTAATATAAAGCGTTTAAAAAATACAATTTGTTCTTTTTCTAAATCTTTAAACTTTAGTTATATTTCAAATAGTTTATTTTAAAAATTTGGTGTCGTGTTTTCAATAGCGGACATTGCTGGAACTACACGCGTTGCTGTCGCCATCTATCTTTGGCTGCGAAAGCTTTCAAGAGCTTAGTGGAGTTACGCAGCCAGCCAGCCAGATAGCCAGCCAGATAGCCAGCCAGCCACAAGTGAAACTAATATAAAGCGTTTAAAAAACCACAAAGCCCATCATCAGTACCCTGTAAGTGGCAGAGGCAGGTGAGAATTTCGAGTGAGACGGCGAAGATGACTGTAATTAATTGAATAAAATTAACTCCAAGCAGGGTGACATCTGCAGGCCGGCAAATTATTTTAGCGGCCCAAAATTAAACTCCAGCAGTAACCAGAAACCGTAAAAATCAAACTGGTAGGAAAATTTATGCGGCAACCACGAGGCGAGAAAAACCTTAGTTTTCGGCAGGGTCAAGTTTTCCAGACCTAGGAAAAACAGCGACATAACCTCACGAAAAACGTGCTCATGAAAACCAAAGTTCCAGCCTCCAATAACGTTAATTTGTGATGCTATCATATATAGTACCTACGACATAATTTGCACCGTAAAATTACCCACGAAACACTAGTCAACAACAAAAACACGACTGGCGAAAAACAACGTTTATAAAAGTGTGTACAATATAAATGGCATAAAAAGAAGAAATTAAACAGAAAACAAAAAAAATAATAAATAATACAAAGCTAGTAAATTCTAACTCAACCAAACTCAAGTTACAAAATTAAATTATTAATGAAAAAAAAATAGTGTGGCACAGTAACCAGATTGTCGAGAAGGCCTTCATCGAACATCTTCGGGTGAGTGAGAAACCAAGTAAAAGAAAAGGGTTTCAATAAAGTAAAAGCAAACCAACACATATAAAGTAAAAACCCAGCACCTCTTTCCTTTGCGGCTCGCATAGCCTGATATACCTTCTTGTTACGAGGTATTTTAAATCAGATCTACAAAGCAAAAGCAAAACTAATCAAAAACAAGATAACAGGTGCATAAGCTTTTGTATGAACGTATTTTAACGTTACTTCTGATTTGCCTTGAGTTTTGGAGTTGAAAGTTCTAGTTTACTTGTTGAAAAAAGGAACAAACAAATCTAAAAATAGAAAACATGAAGACAAACATAAGTAAAATGATTAAAATATTTCTAATACCTAAATTTTGACCTACTATTAGATTGCATATTTTTATATACTATACATATAAACTTCTTTTCAGCTGGTTGTGAATTTTGTTGTTGAAATAGTGTGAGAATTTAAACGAATATAATTTGAAATGTAAAACCGAAAGCAAAATCGAAAAATGTAAAACCAAAAGTCAAACGATAAGAAAACGAAACGTAAACAACATGAATTAAAAGCTAGTTAACGATAATGAATTAAGTATGGATTAATTATGAAGTTTTTGAGATTATTGTTTTTGAGAGACATAGCTATTAGTTTGATAGAAAACAAGAAAGAACGCTATAGTCGGGTTTCCCGACTATAAGATTTGCGATACTCATTGCCCTCTTTAAAAACAGCTAGCTAGCCCTCTTCAATAATGTGTAGCCTACTTTCATGCGCAATCATTTTTAAGCGCCCTCTCTTAAAAAAAAAATTTTGCCTACTTTTGGGCGCAATAAAAATTTTCAACGTATTTGTATACACAATTTCTTAAAAATGGTCAGATTTTTTATAAATAACAGGTTGGCTGGAATCAGAGTACATGGCGCACCAGTATCGCAGGTTGCTACAACATTTATGCCTTGAATTTGAATTGGCGGTGTGTACTTTTCGTCTCCATTGGTGATACTGTTGTTGTTTACGCTGAAAATACTGTTCTTCGCTTAAACTTGAATTGGAAACTGATACATTATAAACATTTCTCTCTTTTTCTTGCTTAGATCTACAAACTGATGATGTACTTGCAGTACACCGATTTATGGTTCCGCCATTCGCAATGATTGCACGGCATCTTCTTATTGGTATCTGCCTGATCCTCTGACTTGTTGTTGTTGTGGTTGCCGCCTTTCCATTTGTTGCGGCTCCTGTTGATGTAGTTTACTGCGTCTGGAAATTGCTCCTGATGAATTTGTCCTCTAGCCGGCCCTTTTGCTGCGAACGTGGTTTCGCATATTAATGCTTTCCGCAGTGCTTGCTCGGCTGTCAGCGTTTCGTCCTCTTCGCAAAGCTCGAAGATCGCTTTACTCATTTCCACGACGAATTTGTCAATGTAAATGTCCGCCAAACATGCATCTAAGAGGAAGATGTTTGACCCTCGCAAACCATTCAGCTACTGTTTCGTTGGCTCTTTTGCAAGCCATGTGAAATTGTTTGCGCTCCTGAAATATTATTGTGGTAGGCGTGTAATGAGTATTTAATGTACTGCACAACTGCTCGAAGGTTTTCGTTGCGGGGGCTGCGGGGCTGCATAAGCCATGTATTACATTGTACGCCTCGTCTCCGATGGATTTAAGCATAATCGCCTTCTTCACATTGTCGTCCGTGCGGTTGAGTTCTGTAAATTTCGTTCTTTCCAAATGTGCCATGAGGTTAGTTTTGGTGAAATTTGACACAATAATGCTCTCGTTGGGCATGTTGATCTTGCATGCCAAAAGTTGGTCTTATTTTCTTGTATTGCAAGTTGATGTCGTGGAATATATTCCGACTATCTACATATTCTATATTCCAGTTACATGTTGTTCACTCTCTTTCTCTCTTATTCTCTAGTCTTGTGTAACGTATTCTTAAGTGCTGTTTAACATATTACTAGCTATGCCAGATTGATCTTTAAATTCAAATTAGTTGTTATACAAATACCTAACAACAAGTGTTTTTGTTAAAGTCAGCTTTTAATTGAGGAACGATTTTTTTGCAATAACTTTCGAATGGTATTGGTATCATTCTATATATAGAATGTATATATACTGTTCAATCAACGGTATTTCAGAGTGTATGACCAGTTTTTTATTCACAGTGATCGCTTGGGCTGTCATAAAATTGTAGTAGTAGTAGTTTTTTTTTTAGTAGTAGTAGTAGTAGTTCTTCTTTATTTATAAAAAATACATTAAGGAAACGGCATTACAAGAGTACAATTTAAGTGATTTACATATTTTTACAAACAAGAAAAAAGAAATAGATACTTATCGACTTGGTTTTTATAACCGTCTGTCGATCTCCGGTTTCCCAGAGTCCAAACTGTTTAGTGTACTACATCTGACTTCCCGGGTCTTCCCCAGATATCAGATCGTTCCACCATACAGTTCAAAACTAGGTGAGCGGAGTTACTAGAACATATTTAAAAATCTTCCATCAAAATGTTGCTGCGATATTTGAGTGCCTGGCTGATGTAGTTGGATAGAGAAGTCCAACAGTCCCCATCCAGTGCGGTGTACACATCCTGCGGTTGCAGCTGCTCTTTCCCAAAATGCAGCAGGCGAATCTCCCGCAAAATGGGGCAGCGTCCTATGAAGTGCACGACGTTTTCCTGCTCCCTCATGTTGCAGATCGGGCACACAGTGTCGCTGGCTGTCACGTTCGGAATAAAGCTTAAAGGGAGAATTTCTCCTCTGGCCATGAAAATGGTGCGGATCTTATCCACAGAGAAAGCGTCGTTGAAATAATTACACGCACCCAGATCATATTCAAGATCCCTGTGAGTCAGCCGAGTTGCACTTCTCCTTGACTCTGTTTTGAACTGAGTCCTATAGTTTACGTCCATTTTAAGGAGAATTTTTTTCGATCATTGCGGCCACTGTGAAGGTTCATCCAACTGAAGTCTTTCACTGTGGGTCTCCGCAAGCGTATCCCATTCTACGACCCATTGCTTTCGCTCCTGCAGCATATAATTGGCTAAAATGTATGGTAGTCTATTTTCGGGCATGCTTAAAACCTTTTGCATATACCTAAAATGCATATCAGCTGTACAAATATGCAGCGGCGACAGGCCGGTTTCCAGGTACAGCGTTCTATTTGGGGTAAATCTGGGCAGGCGAAAAATCTTTTTTAGGAAGAATCTTAACAGGCTTTCAACTTCTTCATAAGGGGCGATGCCCCAGACCTGCGCGCCGTAGCAAAGGATTGACCGCATTGCTGCACTGAAGAGTTTGAACTTGCTACTCATTGGAACGTCTTTTACCCAACAGCGATTTCTATGTGCAATTTATGGCCAGTTTTGCGTCTCTGAGCTTCTCCTGTAAATGGTGGTTAAATCGCCCGTTGTGATAAATCCAAACTCCCAAATATTTATAGGACTTCACAATGTCAAGCTCAGTGGTTCCTAATCTCCATTTTTCGGCTTGTGCCTTCGCCAGAGCTTTTTAAAAATTAGAACTTTTGACTTCTCTGTATTTGCTTGCAGTCCCCACAACAGGCAGTACTTGTGTAGAGCATTTATCATCGTTTGCAGTTCGGCGGGTGAATCGGCGAGAATAACAATGTCATCTGCGTACAAAAGCGCCTTAATCGCGCATCCTCCTATATAAATGCCGCCAGGTAGATGATCCGTGATGTCGTTTAAAAAAAGCGAAAATAGAAGAGGGCTGAGTAGACATCCTTGCTTGACTCCGGCTTCAGTGGGGAACCACTCGGATAATTGTTCACCATCCCATACTGCTGCCAAGTTTTCCGTGTACAAGCTCTGAAGGACGTTTAGGAATTTTGAAGATATACCAATATTGCTGAGCTTGTATGTCAGTGTTCTTCTGTCTATGGAGTCAAAAGCAGCCCTGAAATCTACAAAAAAAGCATATAACTTTTTTCCGCTATCAATATAAGACCTTGCTATACTAGTGAGGCTGAAAATGTTGTCGACTGTCGAATATCCTTTTCTAAAACCGGCTTGGAACTCTGTCAAAACATCGTAGTCTTTTAGCCAGTTTTTCAGCCGATCAAGCAGTAGTGCAGAGAATACTTTAGCTAACGCGTTCTGAAAGGATATACCTCTGTAGTTAGCTGTCACTTTCGGATCGCCTTTCTTAAAAATGGGAAAAATTATAGCGTTTTGAAAGCTTTTAGGGACTGTTTCAGTCATTAAGAACTGGTTGAATGCAGTGACTAGGTAGGCTTTGAACTGAGGGGTGGCGTGCTTTAAGAACTCCGATGGTTTCCTGTCGGGACCAGGTGCCTTTCTTTCTTTTAGCAACGCAAGTACATTTTCCACTTCTTGTCCTGTTACACATCCATCTAAGGTCTGATTTTTTAGCAGAGGCATTGCAAAATGAAGTGACGCCGTCCAATCTGGTGGCGCTAGAAGATCGCGGAAATAGCTCCCTAGGTCATCGGCATTTACTTCCATTGATTTGATAAATATATTTCCATTAAGTTTTCTTATCGTGCTTCAATATGTCGTGCTATCTCTTATGGAATCCAGAGAACTCGCAAGGTTTGCATAAAACTGGGTCCGAGCGTTTAGGCAAGTTAACTTGTAAGTGGCGTTGGCTTCGTGATACGCTATCACCGCACTGGTCGAGTTTGTCGATTTAGCCTGCCTTAACATGTGAAATGAGCGTTTTCGAGCTGCTTCACATTGCTCCGTATACCATTCTTGTTTGAAGTCTGTGGCCTTTCGTCGACATCTAGTGTTAGCAGCTTTGGTAATGCACTCTGTGAGAAAACCTTCAAATTCGCCAGGGGTTCTTAGCTCCGACAAATCCTTTGTTGCCAAGTTTCGATCCAACTTTGCCTTGTACATTTCAGTCTCCCTATTTTTCCAAATCCAGCTTGGTAGAAGCCCAAGCGGCTCTGTGGCTGAAGTTGATGTTGTGGATAACAATATTGTCGACTCTAGCGGGAGATGATCAGAATATATTTGATCGCTAACTTTGAAGTCCTTGATGGTTTCTATCCATTTACCGCGTGCCAAACAAAGGTCGATCGCGGATCGTGCTTCTCCTCTCATAAAGGTATAATCGCCCAAAGGATCGCTTGGCGACCTTCCGTTGACTACCGTAAATCCAAACATCTCAATTAAGTCCTTGAGATGCCGGCCATTGGTGTCTGTCTCTAGCGTAACGGACTTCATTAAGGACGCTTTTCACTAAAAGAGGGTCAAAGCCGTAGAGTTGAGCTTCTCCCAACCTTGCGTTACAATCTCCTACGACTAGTGAATTTTCATTCAGTCGAACATTGTTTAAAACCTCGTATAAATTTCCAGAATCTCTTTCCCAATGGCTACAGTTCATATATACAGGCAGTAGGTGAAGGTGAAATCTTTTAGCTTTAGATCAAGTAGCTTTGACATAACTGATGTAAGATCCTTTAAAGAAGCTCCTCCTGGTACGCTATGCGACATATTCTCCAGCTTCCGCTTTTGGGATGCCTGCACCGGTGGTGATACGAACGAATCTTTCTCATCCGAACTCGACATGATGCCGCCCTTATCTACACGCCTGATCGTATGCTCTAAAATTTTATTTTTAACAAAGGAACCTAGCGCCCTCTAGCGGTGGTCGCTACCTAGCTTGTTACAAGCTCTGGATTGAGTAGTTGGCAACTCACTGCGGCTTCGGTCAGCTGTTGGTTACCATCTCTAGTGTTGTTTACTCTTTCCCACGCCGGTTTTCACTCGTCCGCGCTTTTCTGGCTTTTCCCGGCTTTCTACTGCTTTCGCGGAAAAATGAGTGGAAAAAAGTGGTCAACTTTGCAGCAAACCAAGTGGTGATTCCAGCGATGTCCAATGGTCCACTGCAGATTGCCCGTGTTTCCTGCAATCAGTGAGTACCGCGTCGTTGTTTGGCCGTAGATTTCAGTTTTTTAAGGTGCTGGTTACGTAATAAAAATCACTTTCCTCGGAGCCGACGAAAAACTCAACCACACTCTTCAACTCTCACTCTCTCTCCTAATAAAATTGTATATCTCCTTTATTTCTGTTCCAGTTGCTGATCCAGGTAGCTGCTGGTTTGGTGGTAGTTTTTCCTTAATAAGGGCAATTTCCCGTTTTATTTGTGGTGGTTTTAACAATTGAAAGTTACCATACCATGTTTTTGATCAAATAATATATTTGTAATTGATTCTTGCGTCAGTTTCCGACTTTCCACTTTCTACTCAATTCTTGTTCATTGTTAGTCATCTCTCTCTAACATGTTTGTCATGTCCTTCTGCTATGGTGTGGTCTTCAATGACAATTCCTTCTGTTATGGTGCGGTCTCTACTGACCCCTGTCACAACAAGTCCTTCTGTTCAACTGACACCGCCACAATAAGTCTTTCTGTTGTGGTGCGGTCTCCACTGACCCCCGCCATAAAAATTCCTTCTGTTATGGTGCGGTCATTCTATCCCCTCTTGGGATTCCATGTCATCCACCGTGCCATCCATATCTTCATTCCCCAGATGGGAATCAGACGCATCTCCACTTGAGTCGTCTAAATCTTTATCACCTTCGTAGCTTATTTGTCTATTTGGCAATGCCGTCAAAAATTTATGCGCATTCTTATAAGTTATTTTGCTTGTTAATAATTTTAAAGTGTACCGATCGCCATCGTAATTTGTTTAGCAACAAGTACATGGGGTCCTACGTTATTTTTTTTTTTTATTTTTTCGCGCGTAGTCCCACGGCGTACTTACCCGCCCAACCGGCCGGGGGGCGCAGCCGTGTATCGTACGGCACGATTCGCGGGAAGATAGACGCGAGTTATGAAAATATAGGCAAAAGTCCGAGGAAAAAGTAGGATCTAATTTTGTGCTAACGGTATTAGTATAAGTCGTTTTAAGAGCGGCAGAGAGTCAGAATTTGAGATTGAGAGGGATAAAGTCTATTATAGTCAGAACATAATACTCTGAAAGGCTCATGCAAGTAATAGTAAGATCTACAATGGTTTAATATTAAGGGTATATAATTTCTAGTTAATCTACTTGGCACAGAAAAGCTAAGCCGACCTACCAAGTCGGCGCTGTCAATATCACCACGAATAAGATTATAAATAAAAATAGTACCAAGCATCGTTCTACGGTTAGCTAGGGAGGGTAAATTAATTAAAAGTAATCTGCTAGAATAAGAAGGTAAGTTAAGGTTTGCATCCCAGTTGAGGCGCCGTAAAGCAAAAATTAAAAAGTTTTTCTGTACAGATTCAATGCGATCTATATGTACTCCGTATTGGGGACTCCATACGGGAGACCCATACTCTAGAATCGGACGGACTAGCGAAGTAAATAAGGTCTTAGTGACGTAGGGATCGTCAAATTCCTTCGACCATCTTTTAATGAAACCAAGCACTCCCCTGGCTTTATTAACCATGGACGAAATGTGATCAGTAAACTTAAGTTTTGGGTCCAAAAGGACGCCAAGATCGTCAACCATAGTTATTCTATCCAAAGATTTCCCACTTAGTGAGTAAGTTGCAAGTTTTGGATTGACTCGGCAAAAAGTCATCAGCTTGCACTTAGACCCGTTTAAATTTAGTAAATTATCACGGCACCAGTTTTTGAAAATTATTTAGATCGGATTGTAAGTCAGAATGGCAGGAAATATCCTTATACTGCAGGCATAACTTAACATCATCTGCGTACATAAGAACGCGAGAATGATTTAGTTGAAGGTCGTTAATAAATAAAGTTAAAAGAAGCGGACCAAGGTGACTTCCTTGTGGGACGCCGGAGGTAGCTCGGAGAAGACCGGAAAAAGAATTTTTAAAAAGGACTCTTTGTGTCCTGCCATTCAGATAACTTAAAATTCATCTAAGAAGATCATTTGGAAACCCTAACAAGTCAAGTTTCCGAACTAAAAGTGAGTGATTTACAGAGTCAAATGCTTTACTAAAGTCAGTGTAAATGACCTTTATCACGAATGAGGTGAGCTCCAAAAGGTTAGTAGTTGTTGATCTTCTTTTCATAAATCCGTGTTGACACGGAGATATTACTGACCTACAAAGGTGCTGCAAATGAGGAGTAATGACATTTTCGAAAAGTTTGGGGATAGCCGACAACTTAGAGATAGGGGAAAGTCGGGTAAAGCGGGCTACCTAACTGTTTTTGGGTTAAAGAAATAATTTCATAAATGAATTAACCGCAAATTTTATTTCAACTTTTAAAATGAAGCCTGGGGAACATAATACTGAACCGCTTTGGTCAAGTATAATTATAGTGATTTTTCGAAAAAGTTCCAAGTAGCCCGCTTTGCCCGACTGGTCGGGTAAAAGCGGGCTACCTGTCCTAAATCGTACGGAAACGTATTTGTTGCGGAACATGTCTACTAATTCTGGTTTTTTAGTGAATTCTAATTACAAATACATACAAAACGTTTTATTTTTGTCGGCGATGTCCATCACTTTCCTTTAAGTTTTTTAGCACGCGTTTTGGATGTTTTCGAAGAGGTTTTCGATTTCTTCGAAAGTGTCTCGATTTGTTTTTGTTTTTTGCCATTGCCTCTAAATATTTTCTGCCCAGAGTAAACATAAACATGTATTCAAGAAATGGATATTGATTTGTATTTTGGATGTTGAATTTCTACGTCGAAAACACTGAAAAACGTTGAATTAAAAGTAGCCCGCTTTACCCGACCGAGAACTAGCCCACTTTACCCAACTCGGACATTATTTATTTAACTCATATTTTTTCGATAACTACATAACCTTTTTCTGAGGTTAAGCACTTAAAATACGCGTAAGACACTGGAGTAATAGAAAAGTTACTTACTTGGCAGAAAAAGTAAGGCAAAATATGTCAATTTTCAATTACACTTCACCAAAACATCGGTGCTGCGACCTTACATTAACCATGTCAGGGATTTACTTGATAATAAACGTGAAAAACAAAATGTGACCGTCCATAATAACACTCATGGGTTGTTAATGAAGAGTTAATTAGCTCGGTTGATGGGTGGCATCACTAGTAATTGAAATATCGAAGGTAGCCCGCTTTACCCGCCGGCCCGCTTTACCCAACTCTCCCCTACCTCTATAATTGCTGGCATCCAATTTGTTACCTTTTTTGTGGAGAGGAATAACAAATGACTCCTTCCAAATAAGGGGAAATTGGGAGGTTTCTAAAGATAAGGTGAACAATTTGAGAAGGGGTTTGCACAGGGCTTCCGCGCAATTCCTAAGCCTGCAGGCTTAACACGTTGAAGATACAAAAATAAAGAGCTTTCGTTTATAGTAGGACTGAATATAAGGTTCGACGTGGACATGGTGTAAGAATAAGGCTCTATTGGATGTGCTGAAGTAGTATAAGTTGTTTGAAAAAATTGGGCATAAAGATCGGCTATTGCCTGATCTGTGGTTGCCGTCAAGTTTTCAAAATATAGC
Organism: Drosophila oshimai; assembly: GCA_018150695.1. Classification (NCBI taxonomy): domain Eukaryota; kingdom Metazoa; phylum Arthropoda; class Insecta; order Diptera; family Drosophilidae; genus Drosophila; species Drosophila oshimai. The sequence continues at coordinate 1,039,434 of JAECWM010000276.1, forward strand.
GAGGAAGGATAAGAAGTAGACTTACGCTTGGTGTTAACAAAGTTATAAAACTGTTTCGGGTCCTGCGAGAACTGGACCTTACAACGATTTAAATAATTTTTATAGCACTGCGCGTTAAGCACGGTAAATGTTGACCGACCACTTAGATATTTTGAAAAAACCGATTGAGAACCGGAGTCTTTATATTTCCTGTAAAGTCTGGACTTAACATTTCTTACTAAACCAAGGTGGTTTACTGGAGATTGACGGATAGTACATCGGAACACAAGAATTAAAAATTGATTTAATTGCAGTATAAAAAATATTTATGGCATCAGCCATGTTATTGCATGAGTAGAGATCGGACCAATTGAAGCCAGATATAAAGTAATTAAGCCTAGAAAAGTCTGCCTTACGAAAACAATGTATTCGTTTAGTTGACTTTTCTGATTTTTCTTCTATCACGATACCCGTGTCGACTGTCACATCGAAAGTAGGATGATATGGATCTTCAGGTTGCGTAAGTGGTGGTACCCTGGATAGAAACACGGCTTCAGGATTCGAGACAAAGCACAAGTCCAGTAAGCGGCCTAGTGAGTTTCGAACATGGTTTACTTGACTCAAAGATATGTCAAGCAAGCCGTCAATAAAGTCATGTTGTGCAATAGGAAGTAAGACATTTGATTTTTCATCTGTGGACCACGTAGTTCCAGGTATGTTAAATCACCTACAACTAATAACTGATCCCTATCGGACAGCCTATTTGAAACGGACTGTATCACAGAACGATGATTTAAGTATTCTTGGAGTTCAGAAAACGGCGGAACATAAGAGCAAGTGATATATATAAACTTTCCCGGAAAGGTCAGCTTTATACAAATAAATTCAATACTATTAGATTCCTCAACACATACCTCTTCCGACGTGAGGTTGGAGTCCACGGCAATTAGGACTCCACCTCCCCGTTTGGAAGGACGGTCAAGCCTATATATTGTGTACTTACCGGGAAAAACTTCGGAGCTAAGAATCTCCGGCTTTAACCAGGTTTCTGTAAACACAATAACATGGGATGCCAATGAAAAGCTATCAGAATACAATTTAGTTAGCTTGCTACGCAAGCCTCTTGCATTTTGATAGGAAAGAAGGAGGTTTTTGGTTAGTTTTTTGAAGAAGAAGAAGAGGAAGATGGCACAATGGTCTGGCCACGACTGGGAAGTCTTATTCCATGGGGGCCCTTTCTTTTTTTTCTTAGCTTCGAACTCCTTTACCACCAAATTGTCCGGCCAGAATTCGGCAGAACTTATGGTAGCAAAGTGCTCGATTGGAACAGTGATCTTGAAAGATGAAATATCCCTAGCATAAGAGAACTTAAATTTTTCCACCTTAACGTTTGCGGCTTTTATTTTGTCTTGTATATGAGACAGTACATCAGAAGATGTTTGATCAGGGGAAAGCCGAGAAACAAATATTTGTTTCTTTTGTGGAACCACTGAAAGAGCTTTTGGTGATGCAGATTGTGCGTCTGCAGAACCACCTATGCCCGGTAGTCCGGACTCAGTATTTCCTTGTGGCGGTGTGTTAACTAGGTTTGGTGGTTTAACCAACTGTGAAACCACTACGGACAAATCGGAATTTTCAGTATCGCCTATTTGCATACACTCCGCTGTGGATTGATCGGGTTCCGAATCTTTTTTTGCTGCCGATCTTAGCAACATTTGAGCGGTTGCTGAGTTCGGCTGCTGATCCACGGGAGTGCTCTGCTGGTCACCTGACGGTGGCTGCGGGGTGTTCCCCTTTGGCCTACCACCAGCGGCTTTTTTTGCGCTTTGGAGACTCCTCTAATAGTTTTATACTATTAAATTGAGTGTCCAGAGCTTGGAGCAGATCATCTGCCTTACGAAAACTATCTCTAGCTCCGGTAAAACAGGTGATCAGCCCCTTCAAGCCGCCTTTAGTTTGGCGCATGAACAATTTCATCTCGTTCGCAACCTCGAGACAGGCGTCACAACAGAACTGCAAATTTTTACCCTTACTTAGGTCAACACTTGTTCGGCCAGTAAAACCAGCGCACTTGGTGTGCACCATTTTTTCACATAGCCAACAAGTCATTTTAGGCTGGTCAGCCTTGATTGCCTTCTGGCATTTTTTATCAACACAGACAAAAAATGTGTCTATAATTTTGACTAATCGGACCACTGTACCAAATGAAATGAAATCGAAACTTTTGAGCGAGCAGCTAAAACTGAATAGCGATATAGAGAGCGAGATAAAGAGCGAGAGAGCGCAGTCAATGCAGTTGATGTGCATGCAAAAACAACAACAACGATTGGCCCTGCGTGGGACGGATAAAGCACAAAAGAAAGACAAAATAGAAGGCAACAACAAAAACACTAGAGAAACTAAAAGTTTTAATTGATTAATTTATTGTTATGCACAGAATAGAATAGATTCACTCTGCACACAGTACAGCGAAGGGTTCATCGACCTGCCTCGTGAGCATCATGCCGGCTTGCCTTCGTTGGTCTGCTTTGAACTTTTGGCACAAGACACATTTTCGTACATAAGTCCCGACATCGCGGAACATGCCAGGCCAGTAGTATTTCTGAGAGATACGGAGAATGGTGTTCCGTACCCCCAAATGGCCTGCTGTCGGTGCGTCGTGGGATTCCTGTAAGATCCGTTGACGATGCTCACCTGGGACACATAGTTTCCATGGTATGTAGTCCTGATCGTCGGGGCGATGGCCTAAGTGACGGCACAGCTCCCCGTTCTCAACGACGTAGTCGGAAAACTTTTGTGGGTTATCCTTGAACTACTGTAGTTTGCGTTGAACCCACTTGCACTGATGATTTTCTGCCGTGATCCGCTGGAGTCTCTCTAACGGCTGTCGAGGCAGAGCGTCGGCGACAACGTTGTACTTCCCTCGGCGATACTGGACGTCGTATTGGTATTGCTGGAGTTCTAATGCCCATCTGGCTATTCTTCCCGTGGGGTTTTCTATATGGTCCATCCATTTAAGCGCTAGGTGATCGGTAATAACGTTGAAACGATATCCTTCCACGTAGCACCTCAGTTTTCGAATTCCCCAGACGATCGCCAAACATTCCTTTTCCATCGGTGAGTAGTTAAGCTCGGCTGCGTCTAGTTTGCGGCTCACGTAGGCTATCACCCGTTCCTGTCCGTTGATTGTCTGGGTCAAAACGCCGCCTAGCCCGTAGTTACTAGCGTCGGTTTGAAGAGTCATCTTCTCAGTGAAGTCCGGGCATGCTAACACGGGTGCGTCCGTCAGAAGTTCCTTGAGCTGGTCGAAAGCAGCTTTCTGTTCTTCTCCCCAGGTCCACTTCTGGTTCTTTCTGAGAAGATTGGTCATTGGTTGAACCACTGATGCAAAGTTGGGCACAAATCTCCGATACCAGGATTCCATCCCTAAACAACGTCTTAGTTCCCGGAGGTTTTCCGGCGGTTTCAGATTTCGCACGGCGGCGACCTTCTCTGGGTCTGTGTGAATGCCTCGATTACTAATGACATGTCCTAGATACGTTAGTTTCCGTTGAAAGAAAGAGCATTTTTCTTGGTTGATACGCAAGTTAGCTTCCCTGAGTCGTTCAAAGACCAGACGGAGATTAGTCATGTGATCTTCCAAGCTAGCCCCGATGACGATTATGTCGTCTTTATAGGCGAAGGCATATCGATCCAGGTCTGGGCTAATCACACTGTCCAGGGCACGCTGAAAGGTGGTGGGGGCGGAGTGTAAGCCAAAAGGCATGACTCGCCACTGATAAAGTCCCCGCCCTGGTACGGTAAAAGCGGTGCTTTCCCGGCTGTTAAGTGCCATCGGTATCTGCCAATAGATATGAATAGTAGAATAGCAGTAGTAGCCAATAGTAGATATGAAGGTCGCGTTTCTAAGTCTCTCGAGAATATGGTTGATTCTAGGCAAAGGGTATGTGTCGGGAATCGATCGTGCGTTTAGCTGGCGGTAGTCTACGCACATGCGCCACTGTCCAGTCTATTTCCGCACCAGCACCAAAGGAGCGCTGTGCGGGCTGCGAGAGGATTCTATACACCCTTGCTCAAGTAGTGCATCCACCTGTTGATTGATGATTTCCTGCATAGCAGGGTTCTTGGGAAAGTACCTTTGCTTACAAGGCTTGTCATCTCGTGTTGTATCTGCTGTTCCTGCTCTTCGTCCAACGGCTGTGGCTCAAGTAATGCTGTCCCCGTGTCTTCTGTCGTGGTTTTAACGTCGTCGCTTGGTTTCGCGGCCTGCTGTGCGTCCGGTTTCTGCGGCTGTTCCGCCTCTGTGATTCGTGCTGGTTGAGTCCGGGGGCTCAACGTAGTTTCGTCTTGTCCTTGCTCTGTGTAGCTGGGGTTCCTCGGTTCCTGCGGGTCCTGGTAGTTCGGATGGTTCCGATATGCGCGTGGGGGTTTGTTCTGCGTGTTCCTGGTTCATGACAGGCTTTCCTGGTTCGTGGTGGTGTTTTTTTCCTGGTGTGCGTGGGGGGTCCTGGTCAGTGTGTTCCTGGTTTGTAATAGGTTTGTAATAGTTGCGCTCAATGGATGTTCGTCCTGGTCTTTCCTTGTTGCAGCTCATGCTTCGCAGTTCCACGGGGTTGAGTCTCGATGGAAGTCGCAGCTTTGCCGTTTCGCAGCGCAGCGTCGTGCCTATACTACATAAAAAATCTAATCCTAAAATCAGAGGTTCCAGCATGGATGGCATGACAAGCAGCGGCACTTCGAGAAGGTCGTGTACGAGCGTGATCCTGGCTATAAATAACTTCGATATCTCGATCATCGAGTTATCGGCAAGACTTATCTGGGTTCGAATTTCTTTAAATTGATGTCGTTCGCCGACTGCATCCGCAAATTCCTGACTTACGAAACTGCGTGACGCCCCGGTGTCTATCGTGGCCAGCCTAGTCTGTCCTCCAATTCCTACAGCGGCCACTATCTTCCCGTCTTCAATTCTGAGGGGTGCGTTTACAGGGTGTTCCCTGCCTCGTCGGTCCCCGTCGTATTCCGCACAACGCGAGGACTCGGTGCGTTTCCCGGCTGTGTATTGCGGCAACAGTCGATGGTACGAACTCCTTGTCTGCCACAATCCCAACAGAAATATCTTCGGCTGTTCCTACACTCGCGGCTAAAATGTCCTTGTTCCCCGCAGTTACCACAGGCGTTTCTCACGTCAATCCTTTGCGACGGTGTGATAATTCGTTTTGATATGGGCGCGGCCGGTCGTCGAGATCCTAGCTCAGCGTCTGAGTTCCCTGAGCGATTTGGAGGGGCCTGAGAGTTCCAAGAGTTTTCCCGGGGTATCAAAGGTGAAGCGCGAAAGGTCGTGACTGGGGTTTTGCAAGAATTCTCCTGGCTTACGCTACGTTGCTTAACGGTTTCAAATTCCGTGGCGAGCTGGGTCAGTTCCCCGATAGTTTCGAATTCGTACCGGCGTATGTACATTTGGTACTCCGGTGCGGCGTTGTCGTAGAGCCTGTCGAGCTCTTGTTTCTCGGTGTAACCCGCATGTCTCATGAGTACGCGAAGATCCAGCGCAAAGTCCTTAAAACTCTCTCCGTCCTGCTGGTCTCGCCCCCTAATCCTATCGTCTAGCCGTTGAAGGTATCGTGGAGGTAAAAAGAATTCTAAAAATTCCTTTCGGAAGGTTGTCCAGTCTGCCCCTTTAAGTCGGCAGGTCTGGAACCATTTATCCGCCCGGTCGGTCAGAAGCTCTGTCATGGCTCGAGGAAGTGTTCGTAATTCTATGCCGTAGGACACTGCGCGACTCTCAACCTGCTCGATAAAAGTTAAAGTGTCGGATCGGCCGTCAAATTGTAGTCCCCACTTGCGAATTCTCTCCGGAGTGCTTGAAAAACCTCTAGGGAATTCGAGCCCTGGGGCTCCTTGAGTCTGTGGTGCGTTTATGGTAATGCCTGGACTACCGGGAAGAAGATTACCGGGGACAAGCAGTGAGTGCATATTCCTGTTGCCCATTGCACTCGACACGGAGGCTTTATCGTCGGTGGCATTGTCTTTATCCTCGCCCAGGTTTGGGCTTGCAGCACGCGATGCGAAATGCATTTCTAGGGCCTTAAGTTTTCACCAGATTGCTTCGGGCAGCTCCGAATGCTTGACGAAAGTGGCGAAATTTTTCTGCAGGTCTTCAACGCGGCTCTCTGATTGAAACCCAAAATCTCCGGCAAATGCTAATAATTCCTCCTTGCGACGGGAATATATCCAAGTTGTTCCCACCCCAGGATTCTTAAGTCTAATTGGAACAGACTCACCAGGATTATTTGCTGCCCCTTTGTGCTGCGTTTGGGCCTTTTCTCCGTCCATGGCTGGCATCTCGTCTTTTGTGTGTTTATTTTAATTTTTATTTGTATTATATGCTTGCGAGGTTATTTTAGTCTTCTTGTAATCTTGTATTTTCACTTCTGGTTCTTTGTTTTTTTATTTTATTTTTATTTTATATATATATATATTAGAGTAGAGTGAAAGTAGCAAAAAAAAAATAATTTTTTTTTCAAGTTTGCTGGAAAGTTAATCGATGACCCTAAGTAAAACCTGTGTTCATACCAAAAATCAGACACCTAAGACTTAATCTTCAGTTGGCGCACTGCCTATGTTTGAATTCAATCGCGCCTCCCGCGCTTATACTTTTGTATAAATTGTGTTGGCAGCCCTACACGCTTATATTAAAATTATTCAACACTGTCATTTAAGAATAAGAACAAGAAAAATAAAAGCTCATTTCATAATCTCAACGTTTACTAAAAAATATCAATTTATATCGGGATAATAATTGGAACTGCACCCGAATTAACACGCACCTTGAAGGAAGTTTACAAAAAACTTTCATTTTGACGCTTAAGTGGCTCGGATGTCTTGTATATGAATCGGTTTTATTTGAAGTAAATACAATTATTTGCTTGTGGCGACAAAGTGAAAATAGAAAGTGAAGTGTTACAAAATGCCAAAAGCTCGTAAAGATTTGAGGTGTCCCGTATTTGGCGATCCACAAAAATTAAGTGGTAATATGCTACCGACTACGATAAAGATTATATTATGCCGACCGAAAAAGAAATCACTAAACGACCTAAACCACCAATTGAAACACAGCAGATGAGAGGTAAGGTGCAAAATCTAGCTTTAGCGTGCGATAGAACAGGAATTTCCGATCGATCTGCGGCATTTATTGTGAACGCTGCATTGGTTGATATAAATGTAATCAACAAAGAGAACGCAAATAAAGTTATAGACCGAACCAAAATACGTCGAGAGCGAAAATAAGTACGCCAGGATTTGCAGAATGTTATTGCCAGTAAACCTTTAACGGCTATTTACTTTGACGGTCGAAAAGACAAGACCTTAGTAATGACAACCACAGGCAATACATATTTGGACATCGTTTCAAAGACGATGTGGTAACAGAAGAGCACATCGATACTCGAATATTTTTAGCCCTTTAAGCCAGATTCTGAATACATCGGACATCTTTTTATTGTTATTCGGAATAATTTTGATTTTTATTAATAAAAAATTTATTGGGAAAAGCGACGACGATTGGGAGAAAAAAGATGTTAGATTGTAATTGATCTTTCTTGAGGGTAAATTCGAAGAACTTAATTAAAATATCAGACATCTTTTTTGATCTGGGCGTTGGTTGCGTATGGCAGAGCTTGGATTGAATACCAGGCCATAAAAATGGAGTTATTGTTTTACTAGAAAAACACCTGAAACGCCCATTGCAATGGTTTGTATGCTTGTTACATGCAAATGAATTACCACTTCGTCTTTTATTTTCCAGTTTAGATGGAACAACAACAGGCCCTAGTAGTTTTTCTGGCGATCTAGGAAAACAGCTAGCTAAGTGCCTCGATTTTAAAATGGAAGAATTCGAAGCCATTTCCACAGAATTGCTAAGTACTGATCAAAAATACCTGTTTGAGATTTGCACCGCAATTTCTTCTGGTTCGGTGTCGCTCAACTTAGCTAGCAAAGATCCAGGAAAGCTGGTACATTCCCGATGGTTGACTTGCGCAATCAGGATTCTCCGTTTATATATTGGAAAAGCTAAACCAACATAGAATTTAAGGGATCTCGCGACTTTCATTATGAAAGTTTATGCACCAACTTGGTTCGACATTAAGACAAAATCATCATGTAAATATGGTCCAATTCATGTTTTTAAAATGTTTAAAAGATGTCAGTATTTACCAGATAACCTGAAAAGTATTGCACTGAAAACTTTTCAAAGAAATTCATTCTTCGCACACCCAGAGAATTTGTTGCTGGCTATGTTGCAAGATGATGTGTCTCACATAAGGCTCTTCGAAGAGTGTTAAAAGCACGACGAGAGGCCAAAGGAATGAAGGTTCGCGAATTTCGACTCCCAGAACTAAGGGCTGACGCATCTACTTATTATGAGTTAATAGATTGGACGAAAGGAGAGATTACAGAACCTCCTATGACAATGAAATAAAGCGACACAGAAATTTCAGACCTGATTACTTCAGGAGCTTTGATGGATTTCGAAAAGTATCCTTGCCACACTCAGGCTGTCGAAAGGTGTGTCAAGCTGGTAACGGAGGCTTCGTTATTAGTTTGTGGACCAGAAGCTAGAGATGGATTGATTCGTAGAAGAATAAAAGCCCGGAAGGACATACCCGTTTTCGACACCAAATCTCAATATTTTCATTTTTGTAAGCACCCCAAAACTACTGATTTTCAACAATAAAATCAAATTTTTTGAGTATATTTTGCTAATTTATCATGATTTCAGTCAAGTTTATGTTTAAAATTTTTAAAAAGGTCCATATATCGTTTTCAATATATCATAGATGTATGTGAATCATGGGAGTCAAAAATTTCATTATTTCAAAACTTTAAGCCTAATGCGCCAACTCAAGATATATTTAGAAAGCTCAAATTTTGCGTAATAACTTCTAATACTATGTATCATCAATTAATAATACAGCAATATTAAAATTAAAAAAAAAATTTTTCGCTGCACCCTAAGTTATATATATATATTTTTTTTCTACTTTTTTTTTCAGTGTATTTAAATTTATTTAAAATTTATTTTATTTGTATTAATATTTTTTATTTTTTTTTTGTTTCAGTGTATTTTCTTTTGTATTTGTATTTGTTAGGTTATAATTATTTTTTCACTCTTTAAAAATTTTAATACTTTTTTTTTTTTTTTCGGTGTATTTAAATTTATTTAAAAAATTTTAATTTAAATTTATTTAATTCACTGTTTTATTTAACTTTTTTATTTGAAAATTATTTTGTTTATATTATTTTCAGGTTTCCATGTATTTTCTTTTATATTTGTATTTATTTTCACTGTTGCACTGTGTCGCTGTTGCGTTGTTTCACTGTTTCACTCGCTCGTGTTACTTGTCAGTACTGCGCCGTTAGCTCGTGGGCTGCCTGCGTTTCACTCGGTCGCGTTATTCTGCGTCACGTTTTGCGTTCTTATGGCGTCACTGACCACGTGATACTGGGCGTTTATCACGATTTTTGCGCGAATTTTTGGTGTTCCGACACCGGATCTTACTTTTTTCCAAAATTTTAACCTGCTCTACAAGGTGGTATTTTCCTAGGATTTTACCCTACAAGTTCCTGTTCGGGCGCCACTTGTAACGAAGTTCTCTGGCCGGGGTATGCTTCAGTCGTGCCAGAGATCCTTACAAGAAATTTGTAATCTATAGGAGACTTGCTTTTAAAGGAAATTGTGAGCGAGGGTTTTTGGATCGGCTAAATCGCGGTTGTTGCGCAAGCTACGCACGTATGGCGCGCTTGGCGTCGCTGGCAAGAGGGGAGGGGGGAAAGCGTGGGGTGCTCCCGCGTGCCTGTACGACCCCTGGCTATGCGAACCCAATATCTGAGAGGGAAAAGTGGGAATATGTTCCACTAGGGCCACGCGGGCGTTCTCTGGGAGTACCAGGTATTGTCGTGGCCACGCCTGAGGGAGCACTAGCTGCGGGATCTGGTTATTTTCTAAGAAAGCTACGAAAATACTGTAAATGTATTCCAACAGGGGCACGCCGGCGTTCTCTGGGAGTACCAGGTATTGTCGTAGCCACGCCTGAAGGATCAAAACTACGGGATCAGGTTATTTTCTAAGAAAACTACGAAAATATTACAAATATGTTCCAACAGGGGCACGCCGGCGTTCTCTGGGAGTACCAGGTATTGTCGTAGCCACGCCTGAAGGATCAAAACTACGGGTTCAGGAAGGATTAAGGGTATTTTCTATAAAACTACTAAAATATCGAAAAAAACACAAACTTTTTTTATTTATAGTTACGGATTCACTTTATTTGTTCTTGTCCTGTGTTATTTCCCTGCTGCTGCACCGAGTTTGTATTGTATAAGCCACGCAGGCTTTACCGCGCGTTGATCACTTTGCACCACGAGTTTTAATTACCAAGTTAAGGAGCACGCGTCTGCTCCCTGCTGCTGTACCGGAAACTAAGAACCGAGCAATGTCGATCGTTGCCGTTTAATATTATTTAAGCCACGCGGGCTGTACCGCACTTTGGTTCTTGAGACACGAGTTGCTATTTTACCAAGTATTTTTGCAAGTTCCGGAGCACACGTCTGCCCCTTCTGCTGTACCGGAAACCAAGAGAAAGAAGCCACCCGATTAATCTCGGACATCGACTCTTTTTTGCGTTGCCACTCGTCCAAATATCGAGTAGTGTCGATCATCGACTCATGTTTGCGTTGTCACTTGTCGAATATCGAGCGGTGTCGGACATCGGCTCATGGTTGCGTTGTCATCGACTCATGGTTGCGTTGGATATCGAGAGGTGCTGGTCATCGGCTCATGCTTGCGTCGTCATCGACTCATGGTTGCGTTGGGTATCGAGCGGTGCTGGTCATCGATAGTCCTTCTGTCCGCGTGGCGGTTTGACAGCGTAGCGATCTGGCAATGTCTTGCGATCTGGCAACGTGTCAGACTGTCAGCGGGTTGATCAGGTAACGCGATGTGACTGGCAATGACGTTGATCGGGTGACGCGGGATAATTGGCAACGTTGTTTAGGGCGCGCTTAGGTTTAAATTTAATACTCGTAACGGATAAGGCTTCACATCTTTCTTTAAACCTAATAACAAAGATGCATACTTCATGGGGTTTCTTACTTATAGACTAGCTTAAACAAGAAGGTAGGAAATGTAAAGAAGTTATAAATAAAATGTGTGCCTCGTAAAACGATGCGTGACAGCATAGAGTTTCCAAACCATGTCTGGAGAAAAGTGGCTACCTAGGCGGGAACGGGTTTACTAGCTATTTCTGGCGTAACTTCTAGCTAAGAATAAATATTCGATAGTTTTCGGTGGCGGAACCTAGATTTTAATCAACAAGGTTAATCCCTCAGTGGGCATGACTTAGGCTTAATGATTAATATTTATTATATTATTAATTTATATATTAAATAATAATAAAAACAAGAAAGAACGCTATAGTCGGGTTTCCCGACTATAAGATTTGCGATACCCATTGCCCCCTTAAAAAAAACAAAACAAGAAAAAACAAGAGTCGCCACCTATGAGGCGCTACATAAATTACATTTTTTACATTCACAAGCACGTGAATGTAGACTATATTTGCAGCATAGCTAAATGTTCTATAACTTCTTTATTATTTTTTAAGCCTTAAGTGGTTTGGTATTTAGTTATCATTGTCACATATCATTATACTCCCTTTACAACCGTTTCAATTGCATTAAAATTGTGGGCACCACAGATTTTTGCGGTTTGTGGGCGGTAAAAGGGGCGTGGTCAAGTTTTGAAACAAGCTTGATCTGCGCTTTGTATCTAGAAATCTGTGTGCAAAATTTGGTGGTTCTAGCTTTAATATTTCCTGATATCTCGATGTTTGTGCGGACAGACAGGCGGACAGACATTTGCAACGTTTACAGTATTTGCTTACTCTTTGAGTATCGCAAATAATAAAGAAAAATGTGAGTCTTCACATACTTCATAAATTCTCTTGACAAAATTTTAATTTTAAACCCGGAATTTCTATAGTCATTAATTTACAATGATTTTGTATAAAATTTAAATTGAAGTCAGTTATTGTTACTATTTACATAAAAAACACGAGGATTTTTAATTTAATATTCAACATCTGAGATTTTATACTTTACATATATTAATTTTCAACACTTTCAATATTTTCCTAGTGGTTTTGCAGCTCTAAAACTTAGCCTATTCTGGTTCCACACCCACAAATCCCTTCTGTTCGATTTTCGATAATTAAATAATGGTATTTCATTAATTTCTCTTCCAAACTATTGATTATGATAATATTGAACTTAAATAGCTATTGGTTATAATACTATTTAACTTAAATAACTATTGATTGTAATAATTGCGACGGGATGTGGGTCTACGCAGTACCGTTTGGCATCTCTTCGGGCGATCCCGCCGCGGAAGTCGTAAAAAGTCGACGCAGTGGCTTGGGTAGTGATCGGTCGCGTCTGGGTTACCTGTGACCTAGTTTCCTTTGGTAGTGGTGTCGCCGGAGGTGCGTCCACGTAGGGACCATCGGCTCGTACCAAGGGTGTCTTGAAGACGACGGTCTTAGCCTCGATGCGCATCATTCCAACGGCTTACTTGGTCTTCGACCGTCCGGTAGTAGGCGTGTGTACCAGTGGACCCAGTGTACTTCGGGTGGCCGGCTCGCTTCAGTTCTATTTTCGATAATTAAATAATTGTACTTCATTAATTTCTCTTTAAACTATTGATTATAACAATGTAAAACTTAAATAACTATTGATTATAAATACTGTGGCGGTTCAGCCGTCAGGCAGGGTCGTCACAAGTTGGAAAAATGCAGGCTGATTTACATCCGATTCCTTAGGTAGAAATTCCGTAATAATAGCTATGAATTGTACGGCCAATCGGGTCACCAAGGTCAGCCCATTAGAAATGTTAACGCCGATAGGTTTAAGAAAACAAGCTAAAGAAAACATGGAATCTAATGCCCGTAACGACAAACGCAGGTTTGATAAGAATAAGGCACAAAGAATAATAACAAATTACGATGGCGATCGGTACACTTTAAAATTATTAACAAGCAAAATAACTTATAAGAATGCGCATGAATTTTTTAAGGCATTGCCAAATAGACAAATAAGCTACGAAGGTGATAAAGATTTATACGACTCAAGTGGAGATGCGTCTGATTCCCATCTGGGGAATGAAGATATGGATGGCACGGTGGATGACATGCAATCCCAAGAGGGGATAGAATGACCGCACCATAACAGAATGAATTTTTATGGCGGGGGTCAGTGGAGACCGGACCACAACAGAAAGACTTATTGTGGCGGTGTCAGTTGAACAGAAGGACTTGTTGTGGCAGGGGTCAGTAGAGACCGCACCATAACAGAAGGAATTGTCATTGAAGACCACACCATAGCAGATGGACATGACAAACATGTTAGAGAGAGATGACTAACAATGAACAAGAATTGAGTAGAAAGTGGAAAGTCGGAAACTGACGCAAGAATCAATTACAAATATATTATTTGATCAAAACCATGGTATGGTAACTTTCAATTGTTAAAACCACCACAAATAAAACGGGAAATTGCCCTTATTAAGGAAAAACTACCACCAAACCTGCAGCTACCTGGATCAGCAACTGGAACAGAAATAACGGAGATATACAATTTTATGACAGCCCAAGCGATCACTGTGAATAAAAAACTGGTCAAACACTCTGAAATACCGTTGATTGAACAGTATATAGAATGATACCAATACCATTCGAAAGTTATTGCAAAAAAATCGTTCCTCAATTAAAAGCTGACTTTAACAAAAACACTTGTTGTTAGGTATTTGTATAACAACTGATTTGAATTTAAAGATCAATCTTAAGAATACGTTACACAAGACTAGAGAATAAGAGAAAAAGAGAGTGAACAACATGTAACTGGAATATAGAATATGTAGACAGTCGGAATATATTCCACGACATCAACTTGCAATACAAGAAAATAAGACCAACTTTTGGCATGCAAGATCAACATGCCCAACGAGAGCATTATTGTGTCAAATTTCACCAAAACTAACCTCATAGCACATTTGGAAAGAACGAAATTTACAGAACTCAACCGCACGGACGACAATGTGAAGAAGGCGATTATGCTTAAATCCATCGGAGACGAGGCGTACAATGTTGATGTGACAATTGCCAAAATTGTCAATGTTGAGCGTATACCGCTTTGGGGACTTTCATTCGAAAAGTAAAAAGAATATGCATATGTATATCTATGTATATATCTATGTATATCAAAGGCAAAACTAATTTTAATTACAAAGTTTAGGTTATTTTCAAATTCAATGTTATTTACAAAAGGTATAAAATTAAAAGCGCGAGTCGACCAGCACCTAACACCGCTTGCCGAAGAGTGAATTGCCATAATTTGGCATTCCTTTCTTGTGCTGCTGGCAAGTCTCAAGAGTGCAAAGCTTCATGAAACACACTTTTTGACTCATACGCAATTCTCTTAATAAATGCTCGAACATGCCGCCCGCCAATACTGACTCCAGTATTAACTCCAGTGCCTTTCCTTTGATGACAATTAAATGCTGTGAAAAGACAAGTGTTTGTTAGAGCATGCATTCGTTGGATCAAAGATGTTGAATTGTTATCTTTAGCTAATGAGCTGTTACCTAAAGGCAAAGGGCATAGTTTTGAAAGCGATCGTATATAGATTCCTGACGATGTTTTAATGGAGGCTACACGTACGAGGTTATCTGATCCGGGATGCAGTTCTACAATTCGGCCAAGTTTCCATTCCGCTGGGGGGAAACGATCATCCTTTATGATAACTATATCATTCACTTTCAGATTTGGTTTTACTTGCCACCATTTTGGGCGAGCCTGTAAGACGACAACCAGTCTGCGCTCCAGCGCTTCCAGAACTGCCTTACAAGTCGTTGGCCTTCAAAAAACTGCACGTTCAATGATTTATCCGCTTCGGTGGGATTCGGTAGAGACATCTTGGAATCACCGATCAAAAAATGATCCGGAGTCAAAGCCGAGTGATCCTCCAGATTTTACGTCAGAGGGCACAAGGGTCGAGAGTTTAAACAGGCTTCTATTTGCACAAGAACTGTGTTCAGTTGCTCGTAGGTCATCTTGACACCCGTGAACGTACGGAACAGATGCCTCTTGACTGCTTTCACGTTTGCCTCCCACAAGCCTCCAAAATTAGGACTGTGTGGAGGATTGAAATGCCACTGAATGTTGCGCGATGTTAACTCAGGCAGCACATTTGTTGACATTTCCTTTATAAAATCTTTGGTCCACAATTGAAGCGATTTGTCCGCACCCGTAAAATTTGTGCCGCAGTCGCTGTACATGTGTCTGCAAAATCCGCGGCGTCCAATGAAACGCTGCAAAGCCCATAGGAAATGCTGGGTAGACAATCCTGTGACGGCCTCTAAGTGGATGGCTTTGGTTGCTAGACAAATGAACACAGCGATGTACGCTTTATAGGTGTGATGTCCACGAAAACGAGATGCCTTAATTTCCAAAGCGCCAGTGTAGTCTACGCCAGTAGCTTCAAATGCTCGTTTGGGGGGGTTTACCCGATGAAATGGCAAATCTGCCATTATGTTTGAAACAGGGAACGCATTGGCGGAGGACTCGTTTCACTGCTTGTTTTCCATTGACAATCCAAAAGATCTGTTGAACAGTCGCTAGTGTGAGATCCATTCCTCCATGTAATGTATTATAATGAGCATTTCGGATCACAAGTTCAGTGAAGTGATGTGATTTGGGTAGAATAATCGGAGTTCGTTGGTTGGCAGATATGTGGAAAGCATTCTTTAATCTCCCTCGCACCCTCAATATATTTTGTTTATTAAAAAAAGGACATAATTGATGTAGTTTATTAGAGCCCGATAAGGATTTATCTGATTGTAATTTGGAAATCTCACATGGAAATGCTTCCCGCTGCACCATTCGAACGATTTGGAGCATGGCATCTTGAAACTCCTGTGTCTTTATTGGGCCTGTGTGACGCAATGCCAACGCAGATTTGGAATTGTGTACAAAGCGTAGCATGTAGGCCACAACAAAGATGAGTTTGTTATATGACGAAAATGAGTTGATGATTGAGTCATCTATTGAAGTAGTACAGGTGTGTGTTGATCGTATAAGATCTCGCTGCTCAGCTCTGGCAACGTTATCTTCCGGTGGATCCAGACGATTAGTTGGCCATTGCGTATCCGGTAGCTGTAACCATGGTGGGCCACACCACCACAAATCGTGGTTTGCCAGCTGCGTTGGAGTCAGACCACGGGTGGCACAATATGCGGGGTTTGTATCAGTGGGTACGTGTCGCCACTGTGACGGTGCGCTCGCTTCCAAAATTTGTCCCACTCGATTGGCAGCAAAGGTCTTTAAGTGCATTGGATCTCCATTAATCCAGTATAGGATAATCATCGCATCGGACCAAATATGAAGCGACATTGCTAGGTATGGCAAATGCAGCTGTTGGCTGCACCACTTTGCCAGTTGGGTGGCTAACAAGTTCCATTCTCGGAATAGTCATTGGCTTAGTGGGTGTAACGCGACTACGTGCAGTAAGCAGATGGGTATGTACAGTATCATCCATCCATTGAACTCTGAGACATATGATATCTTTCTTCCCGGTCTTGGGAATGAAGACCACCCTAGCGCTGCACCATGCACTTGGGATATAGCCAAGGGCTAGGCTGCTTACCATTAGTCTTCTTAAGCGGGTTATGAGTAGCTCCTGCCCCTGCTGTAAGAAGGATGGAGAGATCCTATCTAATCCCGGTGACTTAAATGGTTGGAAGGTTCCAATAGCCCATTTAAGTTTCTCGGGCGTAGACTTGGCTGTCGCCCAGTCACTTGCTACTGTCCTAGGGGTTCTATGATGATCACGCATAATATTTCCCGTAATGGGAGTACTTCCCGGGAAATGCGTGTCAAAGAGATGTTATAATTTCTCCCGATCCGTGGAAGTCAAGGTGTTATTACCTTTCTTCAGGGCTAAATTACTATCTATTGCACTTTTAGCCATTGTCTTGTGCAGTCTTGCGCCCTCGTTGACGTTACTTATTGCCTCACAGAAGTTTCTGTAGTCCTTCCGTTTGGCTTTCCTGATCTCTTTGTTATAAAGCGTCAGGCTTTGCCTGTACCGTTCCCTGTAACTTTCAGTTTTTGGTCTGTTGAAGAGCCTTCGAGTGGTGCGTTGTAGCCGTTCAAGCTTAGCATTCCACCACGGTGCGTCTGTTTCCCGTTTCTGTCTGCCTAGTGGACAACTGTCTTCAAAGGCATTCACTATTTCGTGACCTAGGTTGTCTACTGCTCTATCTAGTTCCAAGGGATGTCTAGGGTATCCGGACGGGTCGTTGGAAAGATTTAGCTCTAGAGTTGACCTGAATTTATCCCAGTTTGTTTTCCTGGTGTTTCTTTTAGGGCTGTATCTTTTTGTATTGAAGGCTACCTCAAACAAAATTGTCCTGTGGTCGGACATGGATTCTTCTGGTGACACATGCCAGTTCCTAATGTGGGGTTTGATTGAATTGGTTGCCAGAGTTATGTCTAGCACCTCTTCTCTTACCTTGGTAACAAATGTCGGCGTGGAGCCGATATTACAAATCTCTGTTGTTAACATCAGTACTGCCCCAGATCACATGATGTGCGTTGTCATCCCATCCGATGATAAGGGGGATCTTGTTCTTCCGGCAGTGGTCCACTAGCCCAAGTATTTCAGGCGGTGGACAGGCTTCCTCCCCAGCAAAGTAGGCGGAGGCCACTGCTAGCTTCTGTGTACCTCCTGTGCCGTCTATGGAAATGGCGACACAGTCCCTGCTCAGGAACTCTGAAAAGATATTGTAATTGATATCTTTCCTTATAACAATGCATGATCTGGGAGGTAGTTCTTCTGGATAGCATATTACCTTGGTATCCTTCGTGTACAGGCCTTTAATGGCATGGTGCCACCATGGTTCCTGTACAAGGGCTAGCCCTAGGTGTTGGGAGGTGATCATCCTGGCCAAGACAGCAGATGCTGCTTTGGCCCGATGGATGTTCACCTGGACTAGCCGAGTGCTGCTTGTTGCAGCCATCAGATGGGAGTTTGGTGCCCTGTGATTTCTGGTGAAGAGAGCGAGCAAGTCTCTTCACCACCGTCTATCACGGTGACCTCCGCCTCATTGCAGCTGTCATCCAGAAGGAGCTCCTGGGCCAGCTCTTGGGATGACATGGGGTGTCCTCCCCACACTGCGACGTCGGTTCCACACTCAGTGGTTCGAAGGTATCCTCGACAGCCTCGCAGGTGCCTTCGTTGGACGCCTCTTCCGGAGCTTTCATAGTCTTCTTCAGACCGCTCACGGTGACGTGACCATACCGGAAGTTGAGTTGGTGGTCACACTCCACTATCTCATCCTTTCCGGTCTGGTCCATCCCTACTACGAGGAGTGCACCAGCTTC
The DNA here is from genome assembly GCA_018150695.1 of Drosophila oshimai. Classification (NCBI taxonomy): domain Eukaryota; kingdom Metazoa; phylum Arthropoda; class Insecta; order Diptera; family Drosophilidae; genus Drosophila; species Drosophila oshimai. The sequence continues at coordinate 1,057,904 of JAECWM010000276.1, forward strand.
GCCGTTTCTCCTGGAGATTATCTTCCTGGCGTCTGTACCAACGCGGTTATGGAAACCGATAAGGGCCAGAATCTCCTCGTTTGTCCTATCTGCGGTCCTCGGGCAGAACAACGTGGCGTTGTATACTGCCGGGATGTCGTCTCCCGTGCGTGTTTCAAGGGGTACTCCCTTCCACGTCCGCAGCTGAGGTACGGCAAGTTTTAGCCACTCAGCTATGCCCTCGTCCAGGCAATCGATTATCAGGTGACGCACTCTGAAGTGGATCCCCCTGAATACGACCGGACCGCTCCACGCTGACGTGAGCATCTCGTCCATGATAGACTCCTGTAGTCCGGACAGCTCCTCGTTGGTCAGGCTGACCACCGGGAACCTCTCCGGGAGGATGGCCACCTTAATGAACGATGCCTTCTTGGCAGCCTCCGCGTATGTCGGCCAGAGGGTCGTCCTCCGGCGGGTGTCGGTTTCTGGTCTCGGCGAGGTTGGGAAGGTATCTTCCTGGCCTGCACCTTTGTCTTCTCTACCGCTGCTGCTGCTGATGTACTAGGTCCATCATGCTATGCGTCGACCTTGCCATGCTTGGACCTTTTGGGGGTGTCTGCGGGTGGTGTGCGGCTGGTGTTCAGCCGTTTGCCAGCCGGTGCTGCTCCTAATGCCGGTGCTGCTCCTAATGCCGGTGCTGCTCCTAATGCCGGTTGCTCCCTCGGCTCCTTTGCCTTCTTCAAGGCCTCCTCTGGCGTCAAGGCCTGCGAGAGGTACCTGAGGTACCACTTGATTTTTTACCCTGGCAGGCCACGCCTGTTCGGGTCATCCAGTCCTCCGGGCTGTCCTAGGGCTGGCAGGGCGTCTGTCTTCTTCAGCTGTCTAATAGATTGTGGCCTATCAGACGCGAGAGGTGGACGTGCTGGCAGGGTAAGTCCTGCTGGCACACCACGCTCTCTGGCTGGGAACACCTGCAGCGCAGGTCTGGCCTGAACTGCTGGTGGGATCCTAGGCGTGTGCGCTGCCGCCTGGGGTCTCTCGCCGTCGAGGGATCTGTCCTCGAAGTGTCTTGCGACACCGGTTGCAGGGATATCCTGCGGGATTTTTAACGTTTTCTTGTTGGACTTCAAGAGTTCCCACGAGTTGCGGAGAAATATAGGTCCGCCCGGGCAGAGATCCGCCGTACCCGGGTAAGGCGCTGTTAGCACAGACAGTCGCCACTTGTCTGAACCCTCCGTTTGCGACTGGGCTACAGTTGGAGCCCTGTATCTCTGTCGGGGAAGGGGCAAGGGGGAAAAAAAAGTGTGTAAATACCTTTGTCAAGTGAGAGCCGTGCACTCAATTGCGTTTATTTTTAGACCACGAACAGTTACTTGCATGATTCCTTTTGCATGTTGATCTGCATAGACCAGGCTATGCAACAACATAGTTTTTTTTCCCCTTCCCCGCCAGAGATACAGGGCTCAGATTGTGCAACATGCAAAAAATGCACGTTGTGTAAATACTTTTATTTACCCTTGTAGGACTTGATTTAGGGCAGTTAATTTTGGAGTTTAGTGCGAAGTGAACTGAGCGTTAAGGGGGACAAATGCCAGTGACCAGTATTAGTGCAAGTGATAGTGAATCTAAAGACGAGCCAAGAATCACTGCAGAAGAACACAGGGCAGAGCAGGTTCTTAGCAAAACTAGCGCAGTTAGTCCTCGGGAGGATTTCCTTTGACCAAAACCCAGTCCAGTCTCAGCAGGCGTACAGCCCACCTTCACTTCGTATTTTACGAGCCCAGGCGGACGGTGGGTTTGCCAGCGCGTCAGCTTAGCGGGAGGTTCCGAGTGCGTGTAGCACCGGAGTGTCTAGCCGAGCGTAAGTGTGATCACCCAGACAGCGTTGGCCGGCGACTCGGGCGTGCAACCATTGTTAGTAACAGGGCGTCTTGTGCCCCTCTTGAGTTAGGTGTGGTTGAAAATAGGTGAATGTCCCAAACTAATTTTAATAGGTATATATAGACATATTTGTACTACACAAAGCTCCCGGTGCTCTTATTTTTGTTTTGTTGCCGCAAACCCTAGACGAGGCTAAGCTACCCCAGCTAAGATCGTTACAACTGGTGCAGGTTAGCTGTGCCTATAAGAATTACCTGAGTATATATATTTAACAACTGTTAAACAATTTTGTTTTCCACTCATTAATATCCGCCATGTCGAGTACCAGCTGGATATATCAGTTAATAAGGGAAGAATTACTGTCATATAGCCAGGAGTTCAGATTTACATTGGCAGGGAACGTAGACAAGTTGCGCAGGCGGTTCGTTATGTGGGCAGGAGAACAGATCGTGTACCCAGCTCATAAAATCAGATTCTAAAAATTGGCACCCAAGGCGCTAACAAGCAGTAGTGAACAGGAAAAACTCAATCCTCCTAAGCTTCTGGTGAACATGCCACTGAGAGACAGTTTAAATGCCGGTTTTAAGAAGACACCCGCCGCTTAGCAAAACACAAGCCCGGGAATCCACCCCAATACCCAATAATGATACCAGTATACAGCACGAGATATTGGCCTGGCAATAAGCAACCGACTATTCAAGGATAGCAAGAATGGTGGGGGAATATTTTCCGCTTTGACGGAACTGCTCATGTGGACAGCGGAGACATACGGTCTCGAGTTAGACCAGCTACCTAGGGCGATGACCAAATTGATTCAGGAGATAGCCTTGAAATAAATCGTGGCTAACAACCACCACTGGACGATATGGGCAGCATTTACGACCAGTTTTCGGGCCTATTCCCTACCAAGGGACTTATTCAATCGACTTCGAGAGAAGGTGATACAGCGCAAACAGAGGCTGGGATAACCCTTTAAAAAATTCATGGTGGAAATGCAGACGCTTATAAGGTTATTAAAATTACCAACGACGGAACAACTGGAATGAATCTATGAAAACAGCGTTCCAGATTTCAGAGCGTTCGCCATACCATCCCAATTCATCACCTTGGATGGATTGATGGGTACGCAGCCAAGGCCGGCAAACCCATTCAGCCGGCCGCAGGAGGCACAACACGGATGGAGGCCTAACATGCAGGCGAACAATGGACCCCCACCAATGATACCGTATCTCTGATATGTATTCGGGAATTGCGGACAACCGGGACACTGGAAACGAAAGTGTCGTAGCCACACCGTAACTTTCTGCTGGAGGTGTGCGATGGTTGGACCCAGAACAACGAACTGTCGCGGGTCTATGGGAAACGGACCCCGACGCCCGCCACACGGAGCAGCAGGAGTTGCGAAATCCAGCTGGGCAATAAAACAAAAGGGATTCAAGGATTTGTTGGCTACTGTCATAATAAGAGGTAAATCCTATAAGGCAGTGATCGTCACAGGAGCCACCAGCAGTTTCATCAGGTAAACGTTAGCAGGGAGTTTGGTCGCTGGGGGAAACTGACGCCAACTTCGAGACCCGTGAGATTCGCGAAAGGGCGAGCGGGCGAAAAAAGCCGCCAGCTCGAGGTGAAACTGGAGTTTGGGAGACGACAGATCGCAACAGTATTGTTTGTAATGCCAGGGATCATGGATGATCCAGTCCTGGGTTACAACATTTTAAAGGCTATGGAGGCAGAATTGAGTTGCGCAGGGCTGACAATTCAGTTTAGGGCGAAAAAGGACACAAAAAAAAAGAATAGCTGTACGGAAACGCAGATCAAGGAACCTAGCAGAAATAGGAAACTCAACCGTAACAAAGCACCAGAAGAACGGTTAAAAATGGCAGCTGAAACCTCATTAACCGACAAGTTTATAGATGCATTTCTAAGAAGAGAATTAGAACTGCTCACAGAAATCAGGGGGTGCTTTCAACACTGCTGAGCACAAGATAGTGATGAAGGATTCTCGACCCCTGAAACAAAGATATTTACCTAGAAATCCAGCGATGAGGGCCACCATGGATAAGGAGCCTTGGAGTAGCCCTCATAGCGAACCAAACGTCATGGTGCAAAAGAAGAAAGGCAAATGGAGGTTTTGCGTGGATTTTAGGCAGTTAAATCTATCCCAGATGCTTACCCCTTGCCGAGGATTTACCACAACCTGGATCAGTTAAAGCAGGCCAAATATACCCGTAGCTTAGACCTAAAAAATAGATACTGGCAAACGCTAATGTCCTACAGGTCGCTGCCAAACACGTTCAGTCTGACCACGCATCGAAACTTATTATATCGGAAGAGCTTTAAGACTTTGCCTAGACCATATACAAACATAGGTTCCTAACTTCTTAACTCAATGATAACACAGGAAAATTAAAATTTTTTTGTCAAGTTGATTGATTTATAAAAAAAATAAAGTGATATGGATAAAAAGTAGATATTGTCCGATTCTCAACCCTACCCGATATTTTTTTTTTTTTTTTTTTTTACGCGCGTAGTCCCACAGCGTACGGCACGATTCGCGAGAAGATAGACGCGAGCTATGAAAATATAGGCAAAAGTACACAGAAAAGCTAAGCCGACCTATCAAGTCGGCGCTGTCAATATCACTGTTGGGTCAGTGAGCTTTTTCACTAACCGTTTACCTTTGTTGGTGCCCAAATAAAATCAAACCGCACAGAAATATTCAATTAATTATGCACTAAGTTTATTTTAAGTGGCACCAAGGCCTTCTATACAAAGTTTAATGTTTATGATTGTTTAAGTTGGGCAGGCAGACCGATTTGTCTGTGCCTTTTAACTAGCGAAGTATATAAGCGAAAAAATAGGCAGGCGATCTGCGACCGTGCCTTCAACGAGCGAGTACCAAAATCGAACTGATTTGAGAATATGCTTGCCGTGGACAAAGGGCCAGGCAGCGATTAGCGAAAGAGATGCAAAAGGAGTAGCAATTAGAAAACAAATGCAATAATTGCCGCGCAGGGCAAATACAAAAGGCAAAGCAAACATTGAGATTGTATTTACATTTAGGTTTTAAGTTTTAGGAATTTAATTAGGCTGCGGCATGACCGAACATTCTCCCCCCGTTGGAAGACCAGGGCTTTCAACCAGATCTTGCTTCGGCAGGACGCACAACTTGCGGATAGCTCTTCGAGTGGTTCCAGTCGATGTTCGTATCACTGCCACACGAGCAACTCCATCAGATCCAGGCACCAATTCCATGACCCTGGCTAATGGCCATTTAAGAGGAGGCAAGTTCTCGTTTTGAACTAGGACGACATCGTTGACTTGTAGCGCAGGTTTGGGGTGCGCCATTTTGACCGTTGCTGCAACAGGGTCAGATACTCTTCTCGCCACCGTGACCAGAAGATTTGTTGGAAATAAGCAATTCTCTGCCAGCGGTCCAAAAGGTTGAAGTTTTGCTTTGTGACGTCAGGCTCAGAGTACAGCACCAGCGGAGCTGTGCCAAGAAAGTGTGCAGGAGTAAGCACCTCAAGATCTGCAGGATTCTCTGAAAGAGGGAGTAAAGGTCGTGAGTTTATAATTGCCGCAATGTGGCAAACGAGTGTACGCAGTTCATCGAACGATAATAAAGATGGGCCAACAGAACGATAGAAATGAAATTTGGCCGTTTTTACTGCAGCCTCCCAGAGCCCTCCAAAGTGGAGCGAACGGGGAGGAATAAAACGCCACTCAATTGAATCCTCCAGGCAGAATTCCTCTATGGCTCGAATGTGGGGCCCAGACAGGAATAAGTTCTTCAGCTCAGCCAGCTCGTTTTTAGCTCCAACGAAGTTTGTAGCATTATCCGACCAAATCCGAGCAGGTTTGCCTCTGGTGAGAATAAATCGCTTCAATGCTCCCAAGAACGCTTGTGTTGAAAGATCCTGAACAAGCTCCAGATGGATCGCTTTCGTCGCGAAACAGATAAAAACGCAGACGTACGTTTTCACCGGCACCTTGCTTCGAACTCCGGTTTTGTAGCAAAATGGCCCGCAGAAATCCAGACCAGTAACCATGAACGTTGATGTTGCATTTACACGATCCTTGGGTAGGTCAGCCATTAAATGTTGAGATAGTTGCGGTTTTGCTCGGAAACATATGACGCACTTGGACGTTGCAGCTGATACTGTTTTTCGGCCACCTATCGGCCAAAATTGAAGACGCATATTAGCGAGCAGCGCTCGCGGTCCAGAGTGCAAGTTTTTTCGATGAAAGTCCAGTATAATAGCACGTGTAACTGGATGCTGGCGTGGCAGTATGACATTATGCTGCGCATTGTAATCCAAAGACGAATTTTGTAGTCTGCCACCAACTCGCATCAGACCAAAGCTATCGATGAATGGGCAAAGTGAGGACAACGGGCTGGATGATGTAATTTTCCGCTTAGAATGCAGCCTCCAGTAGTCATCAGCCAGGTTGCTCATTTGGATACTTCTGATTAGCATCTGAGTGCCCATTTTAACATCTTCGACGTCGAGGCCAGGATGTCTTATGCGGTGAACAAATTTATATACGTATCCAAAAGTGTGGGTCATCTTTTGCCAGGAATTCACGAATTTGCATTTTAAAGATAGATCCACTTCGCTAGCGACGCCAACCAGAATAAGCTTTCTGAGGTCGGGAAGAGTCTTTACAGGCAGACAAGATTCAGGCCAATCGTGCTGATTCTTGAGAAGAAATCCTGGGCCTCTGAACCAAAGGGCAGATTCCAGGAGCTCGCTCGGGGACGCACCTCTTGACAAAATGTCGGCTGGATTGCTGTCAGTCGGTACATAGCGCCAATTCATGCCACTGGATAGCTCTTGAATTAAAGAAATTCGATTAGCAATAAATACTTGAAAACATGAAGGTTCATTGCTTATCCATGATAAAGCTACAGCAGAATCCGACCAGCAATAAAACGGGCAGTTGAAGAGATTCATGTTGCGTACGTCCCGCATCAGTTGAGCCAGTAATACAGCAGCGCACAACTCCAATTTGGGAACTGTGAGAGTCTTCAAAGGCGCCACACGAGATTTTGAGCAAAGTAGGTGTGCTTCTCGTTTGCCATCAGCTATTGAAACGAGATAGATGCATCCTCCATAAGCGTCGATGCTAGCGTCACAGAATCCGTGGATCTCAATAGCACCATTTGGATGCAACGCGCGTCGAGGAAACTTCATTTGCTGAGTACGACCCATGTCGGATGACAACTTGAGCCATGATGTGTTGAGTGCCTCAGGAAAGCTCTCATCCCACTCCAGCTTCTCTCTCCAGACTTGTTGCAGGAAGATCTTGGCCTTGGCAACCACAGGACCAATGAGACCAAGCGGATCGTAAATCCGAGCAATTGTAGAAAGCACCAGTCGTTTACATGGCTTCGGAGAGACCTGTATGGGCGAAAAAGAAAAACGAAAAACATCCGCTGCAGGGTCCCAAGCAAGACCCAGTGTCTTGGTAAAGTCGCTGCCATCGTCAAACTTCAGAAATGTTTCTTTTTCCGAGTCAGGAATTTGGTCAAGGACACGACGCTCGTTGGAACACCATTTCCTAAGCTTGAAGCCACCTCGTGCGAGCAAGCTTGTTGTTTGAGACATGATTTCGAGGACTTCCTGTGTTGATTTTCCTCCTGTGATCAGATCGTCAACGTAGAAATCCCGCAATATGATTGTAGATCCAATTGGAAATGTGCTCTTCTCATCATTTGCCAATTGATGCAGCGTTCGAACGGACAAAAAGGCTGCAGGCTTGGTTCCATACGTCACGGTATCAAGTTTGAATGCCTGCACCTCCTGGTCCGGTGAGTCACGCCAAAGAATGCATTGAAGATAGCTATCGGGTTCAGCCACGCGAACACAGCGATACATCTTGCATATGTCACCAGTCAAGGCAACAGGGAAAGTCCGAAACTGTAACAGCGTGTTGAACAGCTTCTGTTGAATGGTAGGCCCTGCCATGAGAACCTCGTTCAGCGAATATCCACTTGACGTTTTGGCAGACCCATCGAATACGACTCGCAATTTAGTCGTGGTGCTGTCTTCCTTGAAAACGCAGTGGTGGGGCAGAAAATATTTGCAAAGACTCAAGGAGTCTCTGGGCACGACGGACATGTGATTCAAATCCAAATACTCACGAATGAATGCCGAATATTGGACCTTGACTTCTGGCTTGCGATCTAGCTTGTTCTCCAAATTGAGAAACCGACGATAAGCTTGATTGTACGATTCGCCCAGTAATTCCAGAGTGTTCTTTATAGGTAGTCGTACAGAATATTCACCAGAGTCCAAGCGACGAAAATTGGTCTTGAAATGAGCCTCACACTCCAGTTCTTCTTTGGTGGCTGTGACCACGCCTTCACCACAGCTCTCAACTTCCCAAAAGCGACGGACTAGTTCATCCATATGAACTTCAGCAGCAACCAAGTCACGCTGCACAGCTTGACCTTGTAGTGCAGTTGCCTTGAGAGTAGAAGATCCACCTCCTGTAACGATCCAACCAAGCCTAGTTTTTTGCAACAGGGGTAGCCCAGCAGGCAACTTAATCTGCCCTACAGATAGTAGCTCAAAAAACATGCTTGCGCCAATGAGAAGATCTATTCGCTGAGATCTATAGAATTCAGGATCAGCCAACTGAATATTCGAGGGAATTTTCCAACCATCGGGGTTAACGGTCAAACTGGGTTGATTGTCAGTAATCGCTGGAGCAACAAGAGGAGATAGGCATGCGAAATAATCGGAGGTATGCGACTTTAACTTAATGCAAACGGAAAGTCCTTCCGAGTTAAACTGAGCATCTCCAAGACCAGCAACTGATACGGTAGACTTCGTTTTAGGCAATTGCAACTGGTGAGCGAGTCGAGAAGTCACAATGTGGACTTGAGATCCCGAGTCTAGCAGCGCACGGCATGGGATCCAAGCACCTGATCGACTTTGAACGCTTATGACTGCAGTTGCAAGAAAGACAATGTCAGAATCCACATTCTGAGCCAGCAAAGAGGTAGAAGGGCTTGAAGTAGTTGTAATAGGCGTACTTTGTTCTGCAGCGGGAGCTCGCAGAACCTGGGTCGAGGACTGAGTGCCAAGATGCAAAAGAGTGTGATGCTTGGACCTGAAAAATCGACAGCAGCTTGACTTACAATTACGCATTTGATGCCCCTTCTTCAAGCAATTAAGATAGAGCGCTAATTCCTTTACCTTGCGAATACGCTCTTGTACTGATAAATTGGCAAATTGACCACAGCTATATATTGAATGGCCACTGTTCTGACACACAACACATCCATTTCCCGAAGTGTTAGTGGCAATTAAAATGCTTCGGTTGCGGCTCCTTCCTGATTGTGAGCTGTTTGAGTACAATGCTGCAGTGTGCTCTACATTTTCCAATTTTTGACAATGCTTGGACAAAAATGTAGTGAAATGGTCAATCGAAGGAATTTCATCAATAGCCGCAGATTCTTCCCAATTAGACTGAGTTTTGTTATCTAATTTTTGAAGTAAAACATGAACAAGAATGCAGTTTGATATTTGCTCAACCGAACCCATTTACTGAAGAGCACGTAGATTAGCATTTATTTTGTCAGACATGTCTCTCAGCTTCGTTGCGGACTGCACGTCCATTTTAGGGAGACCTAAAATTGCCATTATATGCGATTGGAAAATTAGACGCTTATTATTGAAACGGTTATTTAACAAATCCAAGGCTACAGCATAGTTGTCATCACAAATTTCCAATGAACGCACTGTATCCAAGGCGGAACCCTTCAGGCAGGACTTTAAATGCTGCAGCTTCTCAATGTTAGTGAGCTCAACGTCATTGTCGATGATAGCCTTGAACATGGACTGAAAGTCAGCAAATTCAGTATAGCCACCAGAAAATTCAGGCAATCTCAATTCAGGCAAATGAGACCTTTTAACCGATACAGCATGGAAATCCATAGATTGCTCTGGCTTACCCAATTCTCTATTTAGAATGATTTGTATTGATATGATCAGCTCTTCATAATCGTCGCGAACCTGGCTGCCGATTTCATTAAAATCCAGCTCCTCAAGACTGTCGTGGACCTGGGTAAATGCAGCCTAGTTCTCCTCTAAGAGCTTAACACGAATCTCTAATTCTTCGTCACTCATAGCCAGGAGCTTCTCCACAGTCAGGGCCTTCTCAGCGGCTTTAGCCTTAGAAAACATGGATTCAGCTTTCAATTTAAGACGCTTCACTCCCTGAGCTGGAGCAGTTAAAGTTGTGTCGTTCGGCATTTTTAAAGATTTTTTTGATTATTTTCAGTTTTTATCACTTGCAAAATAATAAAGTTCCACTGTGCAGTGCGTGCTGTACCAAATTCTCGACCACCGAAAAACTAGCGGAATGTATGTGTGTCTATTTGCATGTAAAACTGCAATATATATGTATGCAATGAACTCGCGAACAAAACGTTTGGTCGCCGCTGCAAAACGTTCAAAGCGGGAACGAAGGCACAAAGAGGAGACGAAAATATTCTTTGCGATGCGCGAGGGCGGGTGCGATAAGAGTTTCGAGCGGAGCTTATGTATTTGTTACCGCTGCGCTTATGTACATAGAACTTGCGAGTTATGTATATGCGCGATCAAAAGTTTAACGAACGAAAATAATTAAATTATTTGTTTGTTATCACGTCGGGGTCACCAAAATGTTGGGTCAGTGAGCTTTTTCACTAACCGTTTACCTTTGGTGGTGCCCAAATAAAATCAAACCGCACAGAAATAATCAATTAATTATGCACTAAGTTTATTTTAAGTGGCACCAAGGCCTTCTATACAATGTTTAATGTTATGATTGTTTAAGTTGGGCAGGCAGACCGATTTGTCTGTGCCTTTTAACTAGCGAAGTATATAAGCGAAAGAATAGGCAGGCGATCTGCGACCGTGCCTTCAACGAGCGAGTACCAAAATCGAACTGATTTGAGAATATGCTTGCCGTGGACAAAGGGCCAGGCAGCGATTAGCGAAAGAGATGCAAAAAAAGTAGCAATTAGAAAACAAATGCAATAATTGCCGCGCAGGGCAAATACAAAAGGCAAAGCAAACATTGAGATTGTATTTACATTTAGGTTTTAAGTTTTAGGAATTTAATTAGGCTGCGGCATGACCGAACAATCACCACGAATAAGATTATAAATAAAAATAGTACCAAGCATCGTTCTACGGTTAGCTAGGGAGGGTAAATTATTTAAAAGTAATCTGCTAGAATAAGAAGGTAAGTTAAGGTTTGCATCCCAGTTGAGGCGCCGTAAAGCAAAAATTAAAAAGTTTTTCTGTACAGATTCAATGCGATCTATATGTACTCCGTATTGGGGACTCCATACGGGAGACCCATACTCTAGAATCGGACAAACTAGCGAAGTAAATAAGGTCTTAGTGACGTAGGGATCGTCAAATTCCTTCGACCATCTTTTAATGAAACCAAGCACTCCCCTGGCTTTATTAACCATGGACGAAATGTGATATGATATCATATGCAGCAATTAGATCCTCTCGAATTTTGAGAGCTCCATCCACGGTGTCATGACCGCTTTGAACGTGGTCAACATGTATTTCTTTGCGCAGTACATGTTGTGCCAATGGGTATCTCACACTTTCATCCTGAGCTAATTGATGCATAATCCTGATGGCCGTATATGGAGCAGACGCAGTTCCAAAGGTCACGGTAGTTAAACAATATTCTTGAACTTGATCCTGTTCGTTTCACCAAAAAATCCTTTGAAACTGGGCATCATTCGGGTGCATATCTATGCACCAGTACATTTTTTGGATGTCTGCAGCAAAAACATATCGATGCATGCGCCAGTTAAGGATGACTCCACCAAGATCATTCTGCAACGCTGGGCCTGTGCAGAGGATATCGATGAGCGACCGGCCATTGGAAGTTTTGCATAACGCATCACAGACCACGCGTAATTTGGTGGTACTATTCTCCTCCTTTATTACAGCGTGGTGAGGCAGAGTGCAGACCGCAAATCCAACCTGCCCCAATGGCGTGTGAGTCCGATGTTGCTCCTCAGTACTTGTAGCTTCAATGATTTGGTTGAGATCGAAATATTCTTGGATGACAGCTGAATATTGTCTATGTAACGCTGGTTGCCTTTGGAACTTGCGCTCCAACATACAAAAACGATTAAGGGCTGTTTGCCGAGATTTCCCAAGAACTTGCGAAGGATCGAACTGCGTTTTGAGTAGGAGTCGAACCATATATTTCCCATTAGGTTGACGTGTATGTGTGCGTTTGAAGTGATCCTCGCACCATTGTTCTTCTGCTGTTAGTTGTCGAGTTTCGGGAATTTTTTCCAGTTCAAAAAACTTATTGACCAAAGACTCCAAGCTTGTTTGCTGGCATCGAATGGATATGGCATGCGAACGTACTTGGTTTGTCTTACCAAATACAATCCAACCCAGTTGAGTGCTCTGAGCGATTGGTTGATCCTGAGCTCCCTTTCGAACTTCAGACAGTAGAAGCTGAGGTATGATGTCAACGCCAAGCAGCAAGTCGATGCGACCGGGTTGCGTAAATGTAGGATCTGCCAATTCAAGTCCTTGTATATGGGACCAGCTTTGAAGGTTGATATTCGTCCCTGGCAGAGGCTATGTTAATGAACGAAGCACAAACGCCGTATCCACTGACATTTGGAACTGAGGATGTATACATGAGCTTAATGTAAATCAAGTGCGGTGCTTGCATTTATTTTTTGAGTTTTCGCCAACTCCCGTGATTTCAGCAGAAACAGGGAATCGCATTAGTCCAAGGGCTTTGACGACATTTTCCGTAATAAGAGTTCCTTTGGAACCATGATCAATTAACGCGCGTACTATTATGGACTGACCCGTTATGTTGTTATGTAGTCGAACCAGTGCCGTCGCTAGAATCACCGTGGGTTACTTATAAGAGGCCGTTGCAGTCACGAGCTGAGCTGTGTTGGCTGAAATACCTGAGTCAAAGTTGGCTTGCTTTGGACCTGCAGATAGTGATGAGTCCCTCGAGGACTGAGGCTGTGGAACGTTAGATCTAGCATATTAGTAGGCTGACTAGGAAAATGTAAAAGAGTGTGGTGCCGTTGACCACATTGAGAACAATTTTTTGTGCTACTGCACTGAGACCAATTATGTGAAGGGCTTAAACAATTCAGACAAACCTTGTTGGTGTCCACTATCAGTTTTCGTGCAAAACAATCTTTAGACAGGAACTCTGGACAACGCCGTAAAATGTGGGTTCCACTACAATGAGTGCAACGCATTGATGAATTGGTCCCACCAGTGGTATGGTAGTTGGCGCGTTTATAAACATTATTGTTGGTATTAGTCGGAAGTTTGGACGACGATTTATGCGATGCATTTTGGACATATGTAGGTTTTGCTGATGAATTCCCTTTGCGATTTTCTATAATCTCTATGCTAACAAGGCGGTTGTTAAAAAAAGTTTCTAGCATCGAGAAGGTTGGAATTTCTTCTGACCTGCCCAGGTGGTGCTCCCAAGCTTGAAGAGTAGTTGATGGTAGTTTCGTCGCGAGATGATGCACTATCCAATGGTCCCAAGCTGAGATCGCTATTTTGAGACGCTTCAATTCACTTATACACACGTTGGCAACGTTGAGTAGGTGTTTGAATTCCGCTGAACATTTCTTGGCGGTAACAGGCAAGTCGTATAAGGCATTCATGTGGTGCATGAATAATAACCTTGGGTTATTGTACCTTTTAATGATGAGATTCCAGGCCACTGTATAGTTTGATTCCGTCAAATCCATTTGCTGAACATCCTGATCCCGATCACCTTCCAATGCTTGTTTTAGAAAATGAAATTTTTGAATACTAGAAAGTGCAGCGTTATCGTTTATAAGTTGTGAGAATACATCAAAAAATGCTGGCCAGTCGGTATGTTTTCCAGAATAAGTCGGAACCGGTAACTTGGGTAGTTGAACTGAAGACACTGTTGTGGAAACCACCGTTGAATTATGGCTCGGAGCTCCAACTGCTGTCTCAGTATTTGTTGTTGTTAGGAGGGCATCATAGGCATCCAAAACGGTACAAAAAACCGTGGTATAATTTTGTTCAAATTTATCTTTAATTGTGTCTTAAAAATAAGCATGCGTACGCGGACATTTGGAAATAATAATCAATTGGTGATTTTTATTAAATTGTCTGAAAAGTTCTTCTAATTTATCACGACGTAGTTGAAAGTAAGCCTTGGCTTCTTCCATTGAGGCTTCTAACTCACTGTCATTACCCATTTGACTCAACCTAATTGCACTCAATCTTTGACCAACATACACATGCAAATAACAAAACACTCACCCTTTCTCAGTGAGCGCCCACTGTACTGCGGAGTCGTTAGCGTTTAGCGTTGTTGTTGTCGTCAGCCAGGCAGCGTGAAACGACAAAGGCAAAGCAAAAAACGGTGATTTACTTGTCACTGCAGCTGCGCGTTCAACGGTCCAGCGAAGTGACGTATGTGTAGGTGTTGTAAGGATGCTCTCTGGCCAGGATATAACTCTCAGTCTGATCCAAAGGTCCTTTTACAAGAAATTTGTAAAATCACTGAGACACTGGGCTAGAGAGTTATGTTCGCGGGGCGAACGATGATTTTTATGGTTAGGGCTAAAAATCCCACGGGCTGGACCTTCGGGCGAGGCCGCAGCCGGATTTTTGCTATGAAGCGCAGAGTCTTGATGCGAGGGGGGTCGAGAGCTAAAAATCCCACGGGCTGGACCTTCGGGCGAGGCCGCAGCCGGATTTTTGCTATGAGGCGCAGAGTCTTGATGCTGGGGTCGAGGGCTAAAAATCCCACGGGCTGGACCTTCGTGCGAGGCCGCAGCCGGATTTTGTCGCGCGTGGCAGAGTCTGGTTACGGGGTTGTAGGTCCAAAATCCCACGGGCTGGACCTACGGGCGAGGCCGCAGCCGGATTTTGTTGCGAGGGGCAGAGTTGAGATGTGGGGGTCGAGAGCCAAAGATCCCACGGGCTGGACCTTCGGGCGAGGCCGCAGCCGGATTTTATGGCGAGAGGCAGAGTTACGATGAGGGATTGCGGGTCAAAAATCCCGCGGGCTGGACCTTCGGGCGAGGCCGCAGCCGAATTTAATTGCGAGGGGGCAGAGTCGTTTATATGGGGTTGCGGATCCAAAATCCCACGGGCTGGACCTTCGGGCGAGGCCGCAGCCGGGTTTTGTGACGAGTACCTAGAAATTAGTATAAGAGGTTGTGGCGGAGGGATCTACCATTCCGCTACGTGTTATTGGGTGAGTGAGGAGCAGGGAAGGAACACGAGAGAGGCTCTGCCGTCTCGCCGTGAAGGTTAAGGGGACACGAAGGGTTCTACCACTCCGTAAGGCGCGCGGGGCTCTGCCACCGCGTGTCGAATATAAGGAGGGGGAGGAGGTGGATGCACGAGAGGATCTACCGACTCGTGGTACAGGTGGGGCAGCGGGCGTGCAGTTAGAGGGCAGAGATGAATATAAATATATATAAATGATGATGATTTTTACCGTTCCCAATTAAATGGCCGTGCAGTCGACAACCTGTATCACCGGTGGAAGAAAAACAGGGATATGGGGAAAAATAATTGCCACAAGACTATTCTTTAGTCGCTCGCACGTATTTGTGCTTATATTATTATTATTTCACGTTTTCTTTGTATTTATCGTTTCACTGCACTGTCCTTTCACTCAACACTAACCTCCGCGTTACTTCTATTCGCCTGCGTGCGTTCCTTTGCGGCTAATCCGCGTGCGCGACCTTATGCTTCGAGGAGCCGAGAAACGAGAGACCCGGAAACCGTAGTGTGGCTCCCTCCTACTCTTGCCCTTTTCTTCCCCGATCGTTGTCGGTATTTTCAGATTTCTAGTATTTTCGCTCTGCGGTTGCCACCTCGCGCGGATGGTGCAAAACCAAACTAAGCCTATTCTAGTTCCATACCCATAAATCCCTAAAATCGATCTCCGATAATTAAATTATAATATTTCACTGATGTCTCTTATAAACTATTGATTATAATAATGTTGAACTTACATTACTAATGGTTAGAATATTATATTATATAACTTAAATGTCTATTGAATATAATTATTGTGGCGGTCTAGCCGCCAGGCAGGATCGTCACAGTGTGTGCAGCCGTTTGCCGACGGCCGACTATCCATCCAGTGAGGCGAAAGGTGTAGAGAGAGACGCCGATCATCCAACGGTCACTGCAGCTGCGCTTCCAGCGGTCCAGCGAAGTGACGTAGATATGCGTGTATGTAGCCGTTTTCCAGCGGCCGACCATACAGCGAAGCAAAGTGTGTAGAGAGAGACGCCGATAATTGAGTAACGGTGTCTTTTGATGAAGTTATTTAACACAAATAATTTTTAAATGTAATCATGAAGTTATGATCAAATGTTTCCCCTCATGGGCCACCAAAAATGTTGTGACAATTGCCAAAATTGTCAATGTTGAGCGTATACCGCTCTGGGGACTTTCATTCGAAAAGTAAAAAGAATATGCACAACCGAAGTAACTTCAAGATTATGTTTTATTTATAAACTTCACTGTATATATCTATATCAAAGGCAAAACTAATTTTAATTACAGAGTTTAGGTTATTTTCAAATTCAATGTTATTCACAAAAGGTATAAAATTAAAAGCACGAGTCGACCAGCACCTAACACCGCTTGCCGAAGAGTGAATTGTCATAATTTGGCATTCCTTTCTTGTGCTGCTGGCACGTCTCAAGAGTGCAAAGCTTCATGAAACACACTCTTTGACTCATACGCAATTCTCTTAATAAATGCTCGAACAAATGTAATACATGGCTTATGCAGCCCCGCAGCCCCCGCAACAAAAACCTTCGAGCAGTTGTGCAGTACATTAAATACTCATTACACGCCTACCACAATAATATTTCAGGAGCGCAAACAATTTCACATGGCTTGCAAAAGAACCGACGAAACAGTAGCTGAATGGTTTGCGAGAATCAAACATCTTCCTCTTAGCTGCATGTTTGGCGGACTTTTACATTGACAAATTCGTCGTGGAAATGAGTAAAGCGATCTTCGAGCTTTGCGAAGAGGACGAAACGCTGACAGCCGAGCAAGCACTGCGGAAAGCATTAATATGCGAAACCACGTTCGCAGCAAAAGGGCCGGCTAGAGGACAAATTCATCAGGAGCAATCTCCAGACGCAGTAAACTACATCAACAGGAGCCGCAACAAATGGAAAGGCGGCAACCACAACAACAACAAGTCAGAGGATCAGGCAGATACCAATAAGAAGATGCCGTGCAATCATTGCGAATGGCGGAACCATAAATCAGTGCAAGTACAAGGACTTCAAGTGCCATATCTGCAAGAAATCTGGACGTCTGTCATCAGTTTGTAGATCTAAGCAAGAAAAAGAGAGAAATGTTTATAATGTATCAGTTTCCAATTCAAGTTTAAGCGAAGAACAGTATTTTCAACGTAAATTTTCAACGTGCGATACTGGTGCGCCATGTACTCTGATTCCAGCCAACCTGTTACATAAACTCAATGTATCGATAAGAGCTTCAAAGGTTCCATATGTGGATACAGTGGCGACCGTATTCAAATTAAGGGTGAGTTTGTAACATCCTTGAGTATCCTGTCGGCAGAGAAGAAGGTCTGTGGGACACGACTAGCAAAAACAGCCTGTGGGGGGGTTCTTGACCCATTCCAACTCCAACCTCAAGTTCATATTTAAAATAAATCCCATGCCTGTTGAAAACGATACACACACCACTCGATAATATAAACAATTGCATTCTAACTTATTTCGTCACCTGACCCACACTAAGATTACCTTAGTCGAGTCAGCTGAGGGTGCATGATGTTGTTGCAGCAGCGCGTCACAACCCTCCCGACCTTTGAGCTTTTCTGCACGCATAATGTTACTGAAAAACTCCCGAACGCAAATGCTTTTAACCCCTTCTTCTTTACATTACTTCAAGGAAACACGTTCAACTTTAGTACTCACTGGAAGCTACGAAGCATTCACTCGAGGTAGACGTGTTTCCGATCGCTCCGCCGAGTGGGGGTCAGAGCTAAAAATCCCACGGGCTGGACCTTCGGGCGAGGCCGCAGCCGGATTTTTGCTATGAGGCGCAGAGTCTTGATGCTGGGGTCGAGGGCTAAAAATCCCACGGGCTGGACCTTCGTGCGAGGCCGCAGCCGGATTTTGTCGCGCGTGGCAGAGTCTGGTTACGGGGTTGTAGGTCCAAAATCCCACGGGCTGGACCTACGGGCGAGGCCGCAGCCGGATTTTGTTGCGAGGGGCAGAGTTGAGATGTGGGGGTCGAGAGCCAAAGATCCCACGGGCTGGACCTTCGGGCGAGGCCGCAGCCGGATTTTATGGCGAGAGGCAGAGTTACGATGAGGGATTGCGGGTCAAAATCCCGCGGGCTGGACCTTCGGGCGAGGCCGCAGCCGAATTTAATTGCGAGGGGGCAGAGTCGTTTATATGGGGTTGCGGATCCAAAATCCCACGGGCTGGACCTTCGGGCGAGGCCGCAGCCGGGTTTTGTGACGAGTACCTAGAAATTAGTATAAGAGGTTGTGGCGGAGGGATCTACCATTCCGCTACGTGTTATTGGGTGAGTGAGGAGCAGGGAAGGAACACGAGAGAGGCTCTGCCGTCTCGCCGTGAAGGTTAAGGGGACACGAAGGGTTCTACCACTCCGTAAGGCGCGCGGGGCTCTGCCACCGCGTGTCGAATATAAGGAGGGGGAGGAGGTGGATGCACGAGAGGATCTACCGACTCGTGGTACAGGTGGGGCAGCGGGCGTGCAGTTAGAGGGCAGAGATGAATATAAATATATATAAATGATGATGATTTTTACCGTTCCCAATTAAATGGCCGTGCAGTCGACAACCTGTATCACCGGTGGAAGAAAAACAGGGATATGGGGAAAAATAATTGCCACAAGACTATTCTTTAGTCGCTCGCACGTATTTGTGCTTATATTATTATTATTTCACGTTTTCTTTGTATTTATCGTTTCACTGCACTGTCCTTTCACTCAACACTAACCTCCGCGTTACTTCTATTCGCCTGCGTGCGTTCCTTTGCGGCTAATCCGCGTGCGCGACCTTATGCTTCGAGGAGCCGAGAAACGAGAGACCCGGAAACCGTAGTGTGGCTCCCTCCTACTCTTGCCCTTTTCTTCCCCGATCGTTGTCGGTATTTTCAGATTTCTAGTATTTTCGCTCTGCGGTTGCCACCTCGCGCGGATGGTGCAAAACCAAACTAAGCCTATTCTAGTTCCATACCCATAAATCCCTAAAATCGATCTCCGATAATTAAATTATAATATTTCACTGATGTCTCTTATAAACTATTGATTATAATAATGTTGAACTTACATTACTAATGGTTAGAATATTATATTATATAACTTAAATGTCTATTGAATATAATTATTGTGGCGGTCTAGCCGCCAGGCAGGATCGTCACAGTGTGTGCAGCCGTTTGCCGACGGCCGACTATCCATCCATTGAGGCGAAGTGTGGAAAGAGAGAGACGCCGATCTTCCAACGGTCACTGCAGCTGCGCTTCCAGCGGTCCAGCGAAGTGACGTAGATATGCGTGTATGTAGCCGTTTTCCAGCGGCCGACCATACAGCGAAGCAAAGTGCGTAGAGAGACGCCGATAATTGAGTAACGGTGTCTATGTACCAATATGTATGGTATGTGTCTGACTCTTTTCGGGTGCGATGCTGGCACTCAGCCTTTAACTTTTGATGAAGTTATTTAACACAAATAATTTTTTAATGTAATCGTGAAGTTATGATCGAATGTTCCCCTCATGGGCCACCAAAAATGTTGTGACAATTGCCAAAATTGTCAATGTTGAGCGTATACCGCTCTGGGGACTTTCATTCGAAAAGTAAAAAGAATATTCACAACCGAAGTAACTTCAAGATTATGTTTTATTTATAAACTTCACTGTATATATCGATATCAAAGGCAAAACTAATTTTAATTACAAAGTTTAGGTTATTTTCAAATTCAATGTTATTTACAAAAGGTATAAAATTAAAAGCGCGAGTCGACCAGCACCTAACACCGCTTGCCGAAGAGTGAATTGCCATAATTTGGCATTCCTTTCTTGTGCTGCTGGCACGTCTCAAGAGTGCAAAGCTTCATGAAACACACTCTTAGACTCATACGCAATTCTCTTAATAAATGCTCGAACAAATGTAATACATGGCTTATGCAGCCCCGCAGCCCCCGCAACGAAAATTTTCGAGCAGTTGTGCAGTACATTAAATACTCATTACACGCCTACCACAATAATATTTCAGGAGCGCAAACAATTTCACATGGCTTGCAAAAGAACCGACGAAACAGTAGCTGAATGGTTTGCGAGAATCAAACATCTTCCTCTTAGCTGCATGTTTGGCGGACATTTACATTGACAAATTCGTCGTGGAAATGAGTAAAGCGATCTTCGAGCTTTGCGAAGAGGACGAAACGCTGACAGCCGAGCAAGCACTGCCGAAAGCATTAATATGCGAAACCACGTTCGCAGCAAAAGGGCCGGCTAGAGGACAAATTCATCAGGAGCAATCTCCAGACGCAGTAAACTACATCAACCGGAGCCGCAACAAATGGAAAGGCGGCAACCACAACAACAATAAGTCAGAGGATCAGGCAGATACCAATAAGAAGATGCAGTGCAATCATTGCGAATGGCGGAACCATAAATCGGTGGACTGCAAGTACAAGGACTTCAAGTGCCATATCTGCAAGAAATCTGGACGTCTGTCATCAGTTTGTAGATCTAAGCAAGAAAAAGAGAGAAATGTTTATAATGTATCAGTTTCCAATTCAAGTTTAAGCGAAGAACAGTATTTTCAGCGTAAATTTTCAACGTGCGATACTGGTGCGCCATGTACTCTGATTCCAGCCAACCTGTTACATAAACTCAATGTATCGATAAGAGCTTCAAAGGTTCCATATGTGGACTACAGTGGCGACCGTATTCAAATTAAGGGTGAGTTTGAAACATTCTTGAGTATCCTGTCGGCAGAGAAGAAGGTCTGTGGGACACGACTAGCAAAAACAGCCTGTGGGGGGTTCTTGACCCATTTCAACTCCAACCTCAAGTTCATATTTAAAATAAATCCCATGACTGTTGAAAACGATACACACACCACTCGATAATATAAACAAACCCATTCTAACTTATTTCGTCACCTGACCCACACTAAGATTACCTTAATCGAGTCAGCTGAGGCTGCATGATGTTGTTGCAGCAGCGCGTCACAACCCTCCCGACCTTTGAGCTTTTCTGCTTTTTTCCCTTCTTCTTCACATTACTTCAAGGAAACACGTTCAACTTTAGTACTCACTGGAAGCTACGAAGCATTCACTCGAGGTAGACGTGTTTCCGATCGCTCCGCCGAGTGAACGGGAAAACGAACTTATTTAAAAATAAAAATATACCAATAAATAGCGAAAAGACGCTGGCAGCAATGCCAAACAACAAGGGCTCTCTTCCCTAACAAATCTAATACCAAATACAAAGATTTAAATAAATTAAACTAAATAACAATGCCTGCGGGTACGTTATTGAAAAGTGCCAACAGCAAGCCAGTGAGTCAAAGTCGTGTACAACAACAACAACAGCAAGACGCGCGTCGACTGTCTTCGCTTCAACTGTCTTCGTCTTCGAAAAATAATGCTTACCTATCAATTGTCTCTTCGGAGACAGTAAATAACGCAACAACAAGTGCAATGTCGCCGCCCGCTACTGAGAGAGCTCGGTCTCTTTCGCCAGCAGTATTTGCCAACTTAAGCTGCGCTGCTCCAACGCAGTCATGGAGCTCGCAATGCCCTTCCCCCCTTCCACCTATAGACGCACCGACTACATCAGCTTGTGCACCCACTAATACGGTGCCCTCAATAACAACTGTCGTATCGACTACAACAACAACAACTTCAACATCGACCAACGTGTGGCCGATTTTGGCATCGCGAGCAACACTCGTTTCTGCTGCAGAGCTCTCACAATCTACGCTCGTACAGACTGGGATCGATCGGTATGTACAAATTAAAAGAAAACTTAGTCCGCAAAAAGCTAGAGAAGCAAATTTGCCTAAACTTACGAAAACTTCAAACTACACCACTAAGGCAACTTCTGAAAACAAATTTGCCATACTTGGCGAGCTCGAAAAAGATGAGGGCCAACCACCCCAAGCCTTTAAAATTGTAAAGCCACCACCTATGTACATTAGAGATCAAAACTGTTCAGATCTAATTAATAAACTTAAGCAAAAAATTGGGCAAAACAACTTTTATGTTACTATTTTAAAAAGAGGTAATATATCTGAAACCAAGCTCCAGATTACCAATGAAGCCAACTACCGCTCAGTAACCAACTTCCTGGACAGTGAGCGTGTTAATTATTACACCTACCAACTTAAAAGTAGCAAAGGACTTCAAGTTGTAATAAAGGGTATCGAGTCAACCGTCCCGACAGCTGATATAGCTGAAGGACTTAAAGAAAATGGTTTTGACGTTAAAAACGTTATGAACATAACCAATAGGGCGAAAATTCCTCAGCCACTCTTCAAGATTGAACTCAAACCAGACGCGACTACTCTGAAGAAAAACGCAGTGCACCCCATATACAAACTGCAATACCTACTTCATCGAAGAATAACCGTAGAGGAGCCGCACAAACGAAACGGCCCGGTACAGTGTACAAACTGCCAAGAGTTTGGGCACACAAAAAGTTATTGCACTTTGCGATCAGTCTGTGTTGCCTGTGGCGACCTGCACTGTATAGAAGCTTGCACGGGTAACAAAGAAGACCCAGCACTGAGAAAATGTAGCAACTGTGGTGGAAACCACACTGCTAATTACAGGGGCTGCCCCGTCTATAAAGAGATCAAGAGTCGGCTCAACCAAAGGCGCCAACAACCAACCTCCGCCCAACAGTTTGCTCAGCCAAATTTTTACATTCCTTCGCAAACCACTCCTGGAGTTACTTTCGCGGCTGCACTTCGATACCCTGGAATGTCGCCTACAAGAACCGCTCAGCCCGAAGCATTACCGCCCCTCCCGCCCATACCAAAACCAAAATATACTCCGCTTCCAGAGCAAAACGCTCAAAGACCAACTCAACCTATTAACCAACAAAACCAGACTTACACTCCACAAATACAAAACAGCATCGAAGCTACTTTAGCTACACTCACGAACATCATGCTCTCAATGCAAGGTACCCTCCAGGAACTAGTGCGAAACCAGAACATCCTTATGGAACTTCTAATCAAACAAAAGTGAATTTAAATGGATCCCTTAAGAATATGCTTTTGGAACGCTAACGGTGCTTCGCAGCACAGACTTGAACTTCTACAGTTCTTAAACACCCAGGACATCGATATCATGCTCCTCTCAGAAACGCACCTAACCAATAAAAACAATTTCCATCTCACTGGCTACATCTTCTATGCAACCAACCACCCAGACGGCAAAGCTCACGGAGGCACCGGAATCCTTATCAAACAGCGCATTAGGCATCATCCTCTGGAGGCGTTTGCTTACAACCACATACAGGCCACATCCCTACGAATCAACATAACCAGCGGTCCAGTCACCCTATCGGCTGTGTATTGTCCCCCACGATTTAATATTTCAGAAAATGAATTTCTAGGCTTTTATAACTCATTGGGCAACTGTTTTATAGCTGCCGGTGACTATAATGCGAAACACCACTACTGGGGCTCTCGTCTTATTAACCCCAAAGGACGCCAATTATACAACGCTATTATCAAACCCGGTAATAAGCTAGATTTTGTTTCACCAGGCACTCCCACATACTGGCCAGCCGATCCGAACAAAAAACCAGACATTATCGATTTTGCTGTAACTAGGAGAGTGCCGTCCAGGCTGATACATGTTGAAACCCTGGCGGAACTGATATCTGACCACTCGCCTGTTTTACTCTGTCTATCTGAAAATCCACAGTTTGTAGAACGACCACAATTTCTGACATCCAATAAAACAAACTGGCTAAAGTATAAAAAATATATAAGCTCACACTTTGAAATCGAACCTAAAATAAGCTGATATTGAAGACTCACTTAAGCATATAACGGATGTTATGTCCTCTGCTGCCAAACACTCTACACCCAAACTTTCAGCCACATCCCCCCCAAAAACTACACGTACAAATACACAGATTCAGTTACTTCTTCAAGAAAAGCGGCGACTTCGCCGAGACTGGCAGGCACACCGCTCCCCAGCCACTAAACAAAGGTTTAATGAAGCTTGTCGGAAGTTGTCTAAAGCTTTATTAACTGAAAAGAATCAGAATCAACGTGCCTATATAGCGCAACTTTCGCCCACCAGCAACAAATTTCCACTCTGGAGAGCGCACCCAAACATTCAACCACCAATAGAACCCGATTTTCCAATTCGATCACCAACAGGTGGGTGGGCCCGTAGTGACGAGGAAAAGGCCAACATATTCGCCACTTACTTAAAAAATGTCTTCCAACCTCATCCGCCGACAAACCAATTTACTCTACCAAGCATTTCACCAGCGGAGCCTTCCTCCACAATAATTCTTGAAACAAGCACAATCATAAAAGCCATTGCAGAACAGATGAATCCAAAAAAAGCCCCTGGCCATGATTTAATTTTGCCTAAAATGATAATTGAATTGCCTCTATGCGCAGTCAAAAGCATAACCACCATATTCAACTCAATTCTTAAATGGGGCTATTTTCCCACACAATGGAAAAAGTCTGTTATTACAATGATACCAAAACCAGGCAAAGACAAATCCCAAACTTCGTCGTAAAGGCCCATTAGCCTCCTTCCCTGCCTATCAAAGCTATTTGAAAAGCTGCTTTTGTGCCACCTCAGAACACACCTCCAAAACGACAGAGCGATCCCCCTGCATCAGTTCGGCTTCAGGGAAAAGCACGGAACTACCGAACAGGTAAATCGCATAACAGCTGAAATACGCACAGCGTTTGAATGCAGGGAATACTGCAGTGCTCTATTCCTAGACGTTTCTCAAGCCTTCGATCGCGTTTGGATTGACGGTCTGGTTCATAAAATCAAGACTGTCCTACCACAAAACACCCACAAATTACTTGAATCTTACCTTAAAGACAGAGTATTTACTGTCAGATGCAAAAATTTCTTCTCCGCCAACCACAAAATCGAAGCTGGAGTACCCCAAGGAAGTGTGCTCGGACCGATCTTGTATGTCCTATACACGGCCGATATTTCCACAAGCAGCCAGACAACCCTATCCACCTTTGCTGATGACACAGCTATAACCAGTCGTTCAAAATGTCCAAAAACAGCAACAGCGTATTTAAAAAACCACCTGGGGGCCGTAGAAAAATGGCTAGCAGATTGGCGCATACAAGTCAACGAACAAAAATGCAAACATACTACGTTTACACTTAATCGGGCAACCTGCCCACCACTGACCCTAAACAACAAAGAAATCCCCCGAGTCGACGAAGTCACATACCTGGGCATCCACTTAGACAGGCGGCTTACCTGGAGAAAGCACATTGAAGCGAAGAAGATCTCCCTAAAACTCAAGGCCAACAGTTTCCAGTGGCTCATCAATTCCCGCTCACCCCTGCCACTGGAACTCAAAGTACTTATTTACAACTCTTGTTTAAAGCCAACCTGGATGTACGGGTCCGAACTCTGGGGAAACGCAAGCAGTAGCAACATAGAAATCATCCAACGAGTACAATCGAAGATACTGCGAACAATAACTGGGGCCCCCTGGTATATTCGCAACGCAAATATCCATAGGGACCTGGATATTAAACCCGTTAAAGAAGAAATTGATAGTAAAGTTTCGAAGTACGAAGCTAGACTGTCACTACACCCAAACCAACTAGCCAGGCAGCTCAGGCGGCTCAGTAACCACTCCCGGTTACAGCGCAACGACCGTCCACTCCTGCCCAACTTAGGGCCATTAACCAATTAACAATTATAATATAGTATAGGTTAAGATTTGAACACTTATTGTAAGTCTCTTCTAGAGAAGATTCAATAAATAAATAAAACGTACAAATAAAAAAAAAAAAAAAAAAAAAAACTTTAGTACTCCATAATATTCAATATAATGTTTCTCATTTCAAAATAAATTTTAATACACTAGGCATTGCCATATTATATACGCTAATTTCTTTCATACTCTTCTCTTCCTTTCATATTTTTTTTTTAATTCATTATAGTTTTCCTTAACACATCGTTCACTTAATTTTCTATCAAACTAATAGCTATGTCTCTCAAAACAATAATCTCCAAAAACTTCATACTTAATCCATACTTCTTAATTCAATATCGTTAACTAGCTTTTAATTCATGTTGTTTACGTTTCGTTTTCTTATCGTTTGACTTTTGGTTTTACATTTTTCGATTTTGCTTTCGGTTTTACATTTCAAATTATATTCGTTTAAATTCTCACACTTTTTCAACAACAAAATTCACAACCAGCTGAAAAGAAGTTTATATGTATGTGTATGTAAATAGAGGTACTATTATAGGATATTTAAATTAATAGAGTAATATATAAAAATATGCAATCTAATAGTAGGTCAAAATTTAGGTATTAGAAATATTTTAATCATTTTACTTATGTTTGTCTTTATGTTTTCTATTTTTAGATTTGTTTGTTCCTTTTTTCAACAAGTAAACTAGAACTTTCAACTCCAAAACTCAAAGCAAATCAGAAGTAACGTTAACCCTTCTGTGAGCGGAAGGAACATTTTTGTTCCATTTCGATTTTGCTTGTCAATATCTCGGGTTGTGTAAAAGCTATCGATTTGAAATTTTCTGACAGCTCGTCTTCAACGATTCTAAACAAGTTTGCCGATTTTTAAATAAATCTGTTGGTAATCTTGGATTTTATTAGGGAAAACTTTTTTTAACTACGTTGTTGAGCGGAAGACACAAATTTGTGCATCGTGTTTGAACCGCGTATATCTTAAAAACCTTTATTCAGAAAAATTTGAAATTTTTACTGATTATGTATTAACTCAAAATCATTCAATTTAAAATTAAAATTTTTAAATTAAGGCTACACAAAAAAAAATTTTAAGTTTTACCTTGAAAAAAAAATTGCAGGTTAGATTAGTTACGTAAAACTCGCAAACAGATCAAACAATTGAAATACGTGGTATACTACGTTATAGGGCTTTCAATAAGCTTTCCAAAATGGTCAAATGTGTCATACCCTTCTTTGGTAAAACTATAAGAAAAACAACCAATATTGTTGAAAAATTACATTTATTTTATACAAAATTGATAAATAATACCACAAACATACTAGAAAACTAGTATTATTTGTATTTCAAAATTATTATTCTTATAAATAAAATGAATAGTTTAAAAAAACTAAAAAAAACGCTTTATAGTAAATCCAACCAAAAAGTAAAAAAATAATGTTTAAAATGTTTAACGATAAAATTGATAGATTCCCTGTCGGAACAACGGGCCGGCAGAGTTGATGGTGTTGCGTTGGGATGCAATCAATCTGCGTGCTGGAATATAATTCGCACTATATTGAATACAACTCCCACCATATAGATACACTAAATTTACATGCAGGATTATAATTTGTACTATATCAATGCACTAAATCTGCATTTGAGAGTACCTACACTTAGCAAGAAATTATCTTCATTTGGCATCCCAACGCTTTAAACACCATCAACTCTGCCGGCCCGTTGTTCCGACAGGGAATCTATCAATTTTATCGTTAAACATTTTAAACATTATTTTTTTACTTTTTGGTTGGATTTACTATAAAGCGTTTTTTTTAGTTTTTTTAAACTATTCATTTTATTTTATACTTTTTAGTTTTAATTAGGTAGGTAGGTACTGATAATTATCGGTAAAAAAACAAGTTGGCAGGCCTGCATGCAAACCAAAAAGTGTTAAACAGCCAGCCAACAGAAACTTCTAGAAAAACTTTCAAGAAGGATCTACAAAATACTATGCGAACGCACAAAGGGACATGTTCTAGAATTTTATTAAGCGTTCTAAAAATTTCTAGAGTGTTCTACAGTTTTCTATATATCGTATGCTTAGTGGTGTTACGCAGCCAGATAGCCAGATAGCCACAAGTGAAACTAATATAAAGCGTTTAAAAAATACAATTTGTTCTTTTTCTAAATCTTTAAACTTTAGTTATATTTAAAATAGTTTATTTTAAAAATGTGGTGTCGTGTTATCAATAGCGGACATTGCTGGAACTACACACGTTGCTGTCGCCATCTATCTTTGGCTGCGAAAGCTTTCAAGAGCTAAGTGGAGTTACGCAGCCAGCCAGCCAGATAGCCAGCCAGATAGCCAGCCAGCCACAAGTGAAACTAATATAAAGCGTTTAAAAAAATTGTTTTAATCCCATAATTATTACTATAAATGTCCAAAAAGGGGTATTTGTGGTTTTAGGTACTCTTGCTAATAAAAGTAACGGTCACAAATCACCGAAATCATTTATGACCGCCAGGTGCAGGTGCCGACAGCTCCTTTTGGAATGACCCAAAAAAGGGTTGATGGTAAAACAAACTACCTGCACACATTTTTTGCACGTTTTTAGACCTTTGAACTACTTTTATAGTGACTTCTTCTAAAGAAAAGCATGACACATTTGACCTTTTTGGAAAGCTTATTAAAAGTCCTATAACGTAGTATACCACGTTTTTCAATTGTTTGATCTGTTGGCGAGTTTTACGTTATTAATCTCACCTGCAATTTTTTTTTCCAAGGTAAAACTTAAAAATTTTTTTTTAGTGTAGGCTTAATTAAAAAATTTTAATTTTAAATCGAATGATTTTGAGTTAATACATATTCAGTAAAAATTTCAAATGATTCTGAATAAAGGTTTTTAAGATATACGCGGTTCAAACACGATGCACAAATTTGTGTCTTCCGCTCAACAACGTATAAAAAATCTTCCGCTCACAGAAGGGTTAAAATACGTTCATACAAAAGCTTATGCACCTGTTATCTTGTTTTTGTTTGCTGCCCTACACACTTATATTAAAATTATTCAATACTGTCATTTAAGAATAAGAACAAGAAAAATAAAAAAGTTCATTTCATAATCTCAACGTTTATTAAAAAATATCAATTTATATCGGGATAATAATTGGAACTGCACCCGAATTAACACGCACCTTGAAGGAAGTTTACAAAAAACTTTCATTTTGACGCTTAAGTGGCTCGGATGTCTCGTATATGAATCGGTTTTATTTGAAGTAAATACAATTTATTGCTTGTGGCGACAAAGTGAAAATAGAAAGTGAAGAGTTACAAAATGCCAAAAGCTCGTAAAGATTTGAGGTGTCCCGTATTTGGCGATCCACAAAAATTAAGTGGTAATATGCTACCGACTACGATAAAGATTATATTATGCCGACCGAAAAAGAAATCACTAAACGACCTAAACCACCAATTGAAACACAGCAGATGAGAGGTAAGGTGCAAAATCTAGCTTTAGCGTGCGATAGAACAGGAATTTCCGATCGATCTGCGGCATTTATTGTGAACGCTGCATTGGTTGATTTAAATGTAATCAACAAAGAGAACGCAAATAAAGCTATAGACCGAAGCAAAATACGTCGAGAGCGAAAATAAGTACGCCAGGATTTGCAGAATGTTATTGCCAGTAAACCTTTAACGGCTATTTACTTTGACGGTCGAAAAGACAAGACCTTAGTAATGACAACCACAGGCAATACATTGCATCGCAAGACTGTTACAGAAGAGCACATCTCAATATTATCAGAGCCAGATTCTGAATACATCGGACATCTTTTCATTGATTCTGGGAAAGCGACGACGATTGAGAAGAGTATTGTTGACTTTCTTGAGGGTAAATTCGAATATCAGACATCTTTGATGGGCGTTGGTTGCGATGGCACAGCTGTGAATACAGGCCATAAAAATGGAGTTATTGTTTTACTAGAAAAACACCTGAACCGCCCATTGCAATGGTTTGTGTGCTTGTTACATGCAAATGAATTACCACTTCGTCATTTATTTTCCAGTTTAGATGGAACAACAACAGGCCCTAATAGTTTTTCTGGCGATATAGGAAAACAGCTAGCTAAGTGCCTCGATTTTAAAATGGAAGAATTCGAAGCCATTTCCACAGAATTGCCAACTTTGAATCCAAATTTGCTAAGTACTGATCAAAAATATCTGTTTGAGATTTGCACCGCAATTTCTTCTGGTTCGGTGTCGCTCAACTTAGCTAGCAAAGATCCAGGAAAGCTGGTACATTCCCGATGGTTGACTTGCGCAATCAGGATTCTCCGTTTATATATTGGAAAAGCTAAACCAACATAGAATTTAAGGGATCTCGCGGCTTTCATTATGAAAGTTTATGCACCAACTTGGTTCGACATTAAGACAAAATCATCATGTAAATATGGTCCAATTCATGTTTTTAAAATGTTTAAAAGATGTCAGTATTTACCAGATAACCTGAAAAGTATTGCACTGAAAACTTTTCAAAGAAATTCATTCTTCACACACCCAGAGAATTTGTTGCTGGCTATGTTGCAAGATGATGTGTCTCACATAAGGCTCTTCGAAGAGTGTTAAAAGCACGACGAGAGACCAAAGGAATGAAGGTTCGCGAATTTCGACTCCCAGAACTAAGGTCTGACGCATCTACTTATTATGAGTTAATAGATTGGACGAAAGGAGAGATTACAGAACCTCCTATGACAATGAAATATAGCGACACAGAAATTTCAAACCTGATTACTTCAGGAGCTTTGATGGATTTCGAAAAGTATCCTTGCCACACTCAGGCTGTCGAAAGGTGTGTCAAGCTGGTAACGGAGGCTTCGTTATTAGTTTGTGGACCAGAAGCTAGAGATGGATTGATTCGTAGAAGAATAAAAGCCCGGAAGGACATACCCGTTTTCGACACCAAATCTCAATATTTTCATGTTTGTAAGCACCCCAAAACTACTGATTTTCAACAATAAAATCAAATTTTTTGAGTATATTTTGCTAATTTATAATGATTTCAGTCAAGTTTATGTTTAAAATTTTTAAAAAGGTCCATATATCGTTTTCAATATATCGTAGATGTATGTGAATCATGGAAGTCAAAAATTACATTATTTCAAAACTTTAAGCCTAATGCGCCAACTCAAGATATATATTTAGAAAGCTCAAATTTTGCGTAATAACTTCTAATACTATGTATCATCAAATAATAATACAGCAATATTAAAATAAAAAAAAATTTTTTCGCTCCACCCACCTAATATATATATAGTAAAATGTTAATTAAATGTTGAGTCGAATTAATGTCCCGTCAATTGACTTAGGACAACGCTTGAGAACAAATACACGAAATTATGGTTAAGTTAACGTTTTTATTAAGCTGAGATCCAAGCTTAAGACTAAAAACTGGTGACAAAAATATTTCTTGTGCTGCCCTTTTGTTTACATTACTTTGGGAGCGAGAGCGCCCGTTTGGGATATTGGTTGTACATAAGTTTGAGAGTGAGAGAGCCCGTTTGGGATATTGGTTGTACATAAGTTTGAGAGTGAGAGTGCCCGTTTGGGATATTGGTTGTACATAAGTTTGAGAGCGAGAGTGCCACTCAGGGAGCGGGACTTAGTCATTGCAATAATTGTTTATGTTATTGAGGAGCAGCATCGCCTGCTCCGGATGTGGATTGTTGACATTGATTCAGCGTGGGATCGCTTACTCTGCATATTCTGATTTCTTGGTATGTGAATATGTGAATATGTCACTTCCCTCCCCTTAAAAAGGGTTGCCTATGCTTGGGCTGGCATTTCAGGGTACAATGCAGGCAACTCGTTTTGTGCCGGTTCTTTTTCTTGTTGTGGTTCTTGATTATTATTTGCGATACTCGAAGAGTAAGCAAATACTGTAAACGATCAAATGTCTGTCTGTCCGTCTGTCCGTCTGTCCGTCCGTCCGTCCGTCCGTACAAACGTCGAGATCTCGGGAACTATAAGAGCTAGAACCACCAAATTTTGGGCACAGACTTCTAGAAACAAAGCGCAGATCAAGTTTGTTTCAAAACTTGACCACGCCCCTTTTACCGCCCACAAACCGCGAAAATCTGTGGCGCCCTCATTTTTTATGCAATCGTTACGGTTTAAAAAGAAATATAATGATATGTGCACTGTCTTACTACACTCCGAACCATTTTGTGCTCTAATAAATAATAAAGAAGTTACAGAACATTTTGCTATGCCTTATACATATGTAGTTAATGTAGCCCCATAGGTGGCGGCTCTATCGTTTTTTTTCGTTTTGTTTTTTAGCCCCATAGGTGGCGACTCTATCGTTTTTTTTTCGTTTTGTTTTTTTAATAAAATGAATAGTTTAAAAAAACTAAAAAAAACGCTTTATAGTAAATCCAACCAAAAAGTAAAAAAATAATGTTTAAAATGTTTAACGATAAAATTGATAGATTCCCTGTCGGAACAACGGGCCGGCAGAGTTGATGGTGTTGCGTTGGGATGCAATCAATCTGCGTGCTGGAATATAATTCGCACTATATTGAATACAACTCCCACCATATAGATACACTAAATTTACATGCAGGATTATAATTTGTACTATATCAATGCACTAAATCTGCATTTGAGAGTACCTACACTTAGCAAGAAATTATCTTCATTTGGCATCCCAACGCTTTAAACACCATCAACTCTGCCGGCCCGTTGTTCCGACAGGGAATCTATCAATTTTATCGTTAAACATTTTAAACATTATTTTTTTACTTTTTGGTTGGATTTACTATAAAGCGTTTTTTAGTTTTTTTTAAACTATTCATTTTATTTTATACTTTTTAGTTTTAATTAGGTAGGTAGGTACTGATAATTATCGGTAAAAAACAAGTTGGCAGGCCTGCATGCAAACCAAAAAGTGTTAAACAGCCAGCCAACAGAAACTTCTAGAAAAACTTTCAAGAAGGATCTACAAAATACTATGCGAACGCACAAAGGGACATGTTCTAGAATTTTATTAAGCGTTCTAAAAATTTCTAGAGTGTTCTACAGTTTTCTATATATCGTATGCTTAGTGGTGTTACGCAGCCAGATAGCCAGATAGCCACAAGTGAAACTAATATAAAGCGTTTAAAAAATACAATTTGTTCTTTTTCTAAATCTTTAAACTTTAGTTATATTTAAACTAGTTTATTTTAAAAATGTGGTGTCGTGTTATCAATAGCGGACATTGCTGGAACTACACACGTTGCTGTCGCCATCTATCTTTGGCTGCGAAAGCTTTCAAGAGCTAAGTGGAGTTACGCAGCCAGCCAGCCAGATAGCCAGCCAGATAGCCAGCCAGCCACAAGTGAAACTAATATAAAGCGTTTAAAAATACAATTTGTTCTTTTTCTAAATCTTTTAACTTTAGTTATATTTCAAATAGTTTATTTTAAAAATGTGGTGTCGTGTTATCAATAGCGGACATTGCTGGAACTACACACGTTGCTGTCGCCATCTATCTTTGGCTGCGAAAGCTTTCAAGAGCTTAGTGGAGTTACGCAGCCAGCCAGCCAGATAGCCAGCCAGATAGCCAGCCAGCCACAAGTGAAACTAATATAAAGCGTTTAAAAAGGGAAAATGAGTATCGCAAATCTTATAGTCGGGAACCCCGACTATAGCGTTCTTTCTTGTTTTTTGCTTGTTTTCTAATTTTTGTATATAAAAAGGTAAGGGGATTTAGTGTAAAAAATTTGATAGGACAAGAAAAATAATAAGAACAATAACTACTAACGTTATAATTACGTAAAGTATGGTATTATTTTCTGAAATTAGGTTTAAAACGTCATTATCGGGGTGCCACAGAAACCGTTCCGCCCAAATTCCAACCGAATGTCCAACCCCTTCTCTATGTAAATTCCAACCCTCTTTGGGCGGAACGGTTTCTGTGGCACCCCCGTATGTTCTACTATCTTTATCTTGGTTACATTAATCGGTGAATACAATGCTGTTAAATCAAATTCTGGACTTAACGAATTTTCGCTTAAAATAACATTTCCAATTTTAACTCTACATTGTATTGTTCTAATAATTTTGCTTCCATTTATTTTTATTTCGCCATTTAATTCTTGACAATTTTGTTCGATTGTAGTTTCAGGTAGATTCCATGTAAGTATAATATTTGGTTCAACGTATTGAATCAAATCTTTTGAAAGAGTTGGTATAAAATTACAAATTGGGTTTTTGCGCTTCATTATATTTTTAATGCATTCATTATTAAATTCTTTATTGTCTTGATTATAAATTTTATTTTCATCTTCAAAATATGATTGTTGATCTGAATAGTCTAACTGATACCCATTATGGTCGGGATAAGGAATTATTTTAATGGTGTTAATGATTTTGTGGTTAATAGGGATATGTGAAATAAGTAGTAGTTCGTTATTTTTGTGGTCAATCCAAGTTGATGTTTTGATTAAAAGTATATTTTGGCTGTTAATGCATTCTAGTTTGTCGTAATTGAGTAACTTTGGATTAAAAAGTCCAAGACGTGAAAGTTGCATGCCCATTTCTATGTCTTCAATGTACTCAATAAATTGCATGAGTTCATAAACAAGTGTGTCAATACTATTGCGGTTATTTTCGTAGTTAGTAAGTTTCTCCAGTCCTTCATTCACAAACTTTACAACATCATTTAATTTATGAAGTTGAATTGAATTTTCTGCAATTATATCATTTTTTTTGTTAATTTTTACCCTATCATTTTCATCAAGTGTGCCAAAAAGAAATTTAAAAGATGAACCAATTCTGCCAATTCTGCCTATTTTGCTGATGAATAGTTATACAATTAAATTCTTTCAATAGTTTGTTGTACAAATATTTCATTCTGGGCGAGTTTGCGATTTTGGTACCAAAAGATTCAGTGATAATATTGATTTACGTTTAATTAATTTTTAAACAGTGATGTTCATACACTACCGGTATTTGAATTGGAATGCTTGAGAAGAGTAAATAGCCAAGGTCGGAATCTGGGTTGGTTATTTGAATTTGTTGATAGAAACAACATCATTGTACAGAAGGTTCCTGTGGAAGTTTAACGGCATTAGTTTTCTTTTGTTTCTTAAATTGTGTTTTGTAGTAGTGGGTTTCCCTATTTCGATTAGTAATTTTGTAATGGTCTTCGTCTATTTTTTCTACATTTTTAAATGGTAAATAATAGAAACAACATCATTGTACAGAAGGTTCCTGTGGAAGTTTAACGGCATTAGTTTTCTTTTGTTTCTTAAATTGTGTTTTGTAGTAGTGGGTTTCCCTATTTCGATTAGTAATTTTGTAATGGTCTTCGTCTATTTTTTCTACATTTTTATTTGCCTTAAATGGATTTTCTAACTTCCCTTTTGAAGTGGACCTTTTTTGTATCTAGTGTCAATGTTAAATTCCTGTCGATCTTCATTTATTTTATCTATTTTCCTTTCTTTAATATTTTGAGTGTCTAATATTGGATGCCCAGCGTATAAGAATATTTGAGCAGGTGTTTGTCCAGTGGTGTCATGTTTTATTTTATGGTTGTATGTGTAAAGAATTGTCTCTATCTTGCTTAATTTTACTTCTTCATCATCGGATGAGTTGATTGTTCGGAGTTTTTGCATTTATTGTCTTATGTAGTCTTTCAACATCTGCTACACCGTTTTTTGCCGTGTTGAGTTGTAATTCAATTCCTTCTGCTTCAAGCCATCGCTTTAAAGTCAGGCTGGTAAAAGCTCCGTCTTTGTCTGCCTTTAGTAATTTGGGTTTACCTAACTGATTAAAAATGCGCATTAGCGCGTTCCTGCATTCTATCCAATCCTTTGTTTTAATATGTTCAAGTTTGTATGTTTGTTTTAATATATGTCAATGCAACTGATGTAATGTTTTCCTTCAGATGAATAAATATCTACCACAAATTTGTCTCGACAATGTTCAGGGTTGGGTGTGATTTTAAAAGGCATTTTGGTATTTCTGTGTTCTGTTTTAGCCAAATTGCATATGTTGCATTCATTTATTATATTTTGAATTAATAGTTGGCTATTTGAAAAGAAGTGATTTTCTTTGAATAATTTAGTCATTTTCTGTATACCTGGATGTAAAAAGTTTTTCATGTGATTGAAGTATAATTTCTTTGAATTCGGCGTATGAACAAACGTTCTTTAATAGGTAGAGGCTGCGAATTACTTTAGTGTAAGTGGTATTAATAGTTTCTCTGTATGCTCTTTGAATGATTTCAAAATATACATCGTTTTCGATATAAATGGTAGGGGAGAAGTGGGGGCTGTGGGCATGGGGGGGTTGTGGGCACCCCCACGTATCTTTTCACAAAATGAAGATTGACTTTTTTTGGTAATGTCATTCGCAAGCAATTACCTTATGTATGATTTATGCCAAATATCAAAGTAAACGAACGCCTTTGCTTTTTGAAATGAACGAATTGGTTTTTTTTGTGCTTGGAAAAGGTGGTGAAGTTTTTTTCAAAGATTTTCAATAGTGTATTAATTAAAGTGAATCGATTAAGAAGGTAAGTGTAATGCATTTTTATTTAGTCAAAGTATTATACTAAATGGAACAATATCGATTTGAACCAAACAAATTTATGCAAACACATTTTTTAATTACTTCTTAAAATGTCTGCTAAAGTTGGTTGTGGGCACCAAAATTGGGGGGTTGTATGCACCCGTTTTTTTTTGGCAAATTTTTTTATTACCTACAATTTCTTGTAAAACTGTTTTCAAAATTTGTTTGGAACCCTCTAGAACATTCTTGTAGAAATCTTAGGCTTTTGAAAAGGATCCTCTCCCGCTGAGAGGGATTATCACCAAGATTTGTAATTTTGCGATCGAGCTTTTCGTCTGAAATGTGTTGACATGCGGGCCAGTTATTACACATGTCAAAATTGTGTTTCCGACGATAAATAACGCCTATGTAGTCTTTGAAATAAATAAATTGTCATTTTGTTGATATTGGTTGCGGTTTTTTTCTCATATTTTTCCATTTGCAGCATTTTTTTCCCAGGGTGCCCACAACCCCCCCAAAAAATGTTAGCTGAAAATTACGGTTTTACAAAAGTCCATATGAAATTTTTTCGCATGACGAAATCAAGTTTGTTTCTTCATAATTAGTTAGTTTAGGTCTCTAGCTTTACACAGATACCCATAAGTCCAAATAATATGCACTAGTTCGGTAATTAAAAGCCAAAAACAAAACTATGCCCACAACCCCCACTTCTCCCCTAATGTTTCTATGAATAAAATGATCAAGTAAAATTTGATTGTGCATTTTTCAACAATTTTCTTTTTATTTTTATTTTTTTTGTTAACTGTTAGGTGCCTTTGGACTTATTTTTTTTTTGTATTTCTATTCTTCCACTTTTTGTTGGACAACCGAATTGGAATTATAATCCAAGTTGAAGGATTTTGAAATGTGTTGCGTAATTATTATTCGAGAACTGAATTATAAAATTTAATTTATTTTCCACTCGAGGTTCTTTTTTTCGGATACTTTTTGTATCCTACCGACTGCGCCAGAAAAATGTTTATTAAATGTTGAGTCGAATTAATGTCCCGTTAATTGACTTAGGACAACGCTTGAGAACAAACACACGAAATTATGGTTAAGTTAACGTTTTTATTTGATGGATCTCAGCTTAAGACTTAAAACTGGTGACAAAAATATTTCTTGTGCTGCCCTTTTGTTTACATTACTTTGGGAGCGAGAGCGCCCGTTTGGGATATTGGTTGTACATAAGTTTGAGAGTGAGAGTGCCCGTTTGGGATATTGGTTGTACATAAGTTTGAGAGTGAGATTGCCCGTTTGGGATATTGGTTGTACATAAGTTTGAGAGCGAGAGTGCCACTCAGGGAGCGGGACTTAGTCATTGCAATAATTGTTTATGTTATTGAGGAGCAGCATCGCCTGCTCCGGATGTGGATTGTTTACATTGATTCAGCGTGGGACCGCTTACTCTGCATATTCTTATTTCTTGGTATGTTTACATTGATTCAGCGTGGGATCGCTTACTCTGCATATTCTTGTTTCTTGGTATGTGAATATTTCACTATATTATATATAAATTTTTTTTTTATTTTTTTTTTCAGTGTATTTAAATTTATTTAAAATTTATTTTATTTGAATTATTATTATTTTTTTTGTTTCAGTGTTTTTTCTTTTTATATTTGTATTTATTAGGTTATAATTATATTTTCACTCTTAAAAATTTTAATACTTTTTTTTTTTTTTTTCGGTGTATTTAAATTTATTTAAAAAATTTAAATTTAAATTTATTTAATTCACTGTTTTATTTAACTTTTTTTATTTGAAAATTATTTTGCTTATATTATTTTCAGGTTTCCATGTATTTTCTTTTATATTTGTATTTATTGTCACTGTTGCACTGTGTCGCTGTTGCGTTGTTTCACTGTTTCACTCGCTCGTGTTACTTGTCGGTACTGCTCCGTTAGCTCGTGGGCTGCCTGCGTTTCACTCGGTCGCGTTATTCTGCGTCACGTTTTGCGTTCTTATGGCGTCACTGACCACGTGATACTGGGCGTTTATCACGATTTTTGCGCGAATTTTTGGTGTTCCGACACCGGATCTTACTTTTTTCCAAAACTTTAACCTGCTCTACAAGGTGGTATTTTCCTAGGATTTTACCCTACAAGTTCCTGTTCGGGCGCCACTTGTAATGAAGTTCTCTGGCCGGGGTATGCTTCAGTCGTGCCAGAGATCCTTACAAGAAATTTGTAATCTATAGGAGACTTGCTTTTAAAGGATATTGTGAGCGAGGGTTTTTGGATCGGCTAAATCGCGGTTGTTGCGCACGCTACGCACGTATGGCGCGTTTGGCGTCGCTCGCCAGAGGGGAGGGGGGAAAGCGTGGGGTGCTCCCGCGTGCCTGTACGACCCCTGGCTATGCGAACCCTATATCTGAGAGGGAAAAGTGGGAATATGTTCCACTAGGGCCACGCGGGCGTTCTCTGGGAGTACCAGGTATTGCCGTAGTAACGCCTGAGGGATCACTAACTACTGGCTCGGGAAGGATCAGGGTTATTTTCTGAGAAGATACGCAAATACCGCAAATATGTTCCAACAGGGGCACGCCGGCGTTCTCTGGGAGTACCAGGTATTGTCGTGGCCACGCCTGAGGGAGCACTAGCTGCGGGATCTGGTTATTTTCTAAGAAAACTACGAAAATACTGTAAATATATTCCAACAGGGGCACGCCGGCGTTCTCTGGGAGTACCAGGTATTGTCGTGGCCACGCCTGAAGGATCAAAACTACGGGATCAGGTTATTTTCTAAGAAAACTACGAAAATATTACAAATATGTTCCAACAGGGGGTATTTTCTATGAAACTACTAAAATATCGAAAAAAACACAAACGTTTTATTATTTATAGTTACGGATTCACTTTATTTGTTCTTGTCCTGTGTTATTTCCCTGCTGCTGCACCGAGTTCGTATTGTATAAGCCACGCAGGCTGTACCGCGCGTTGATCACTTTGCACCAAGAGCTTTAATTACCAAGTTGAGGAGCACGCGTCTGCTCCCTGCTGCTGTACCGGAAACTAAGAACCGAGCAATGTCGATCGTTGCCGTTTAATATTATTTAAGCCAAGCGGGCTGTACCGCGCGTTGGTTCTTGAGACACGAGTTGCTATTTTACCAAGTATTTTTGCAAGTTCCGGAGCACACGTCTGCCCCTTCTGCTGTACCGGAAACCAAGAGAAAGAAGCCACCCGATTAATCTCGGACATCGACTCTTTTTTGCGTTGCCACTCGTCCAAATATCGAGTAGTGTCGATCATCGACTCATGTTTGCGTTGTCACTTGTCGAATATCGAGCGGTGTCGGACATCGGCTCATGGTTGCGTTGTCATCGACTCATGGTTGCGTTGGATATCGAGCGGTGCTGGACATCGGCTCATGCTTGCGTCGTCATCGACTCATGGTTGCATTGGGTATCGAGCGGTGCTGGTCATCGATAGTCCTTCTGTCCGCGTGGCGGTTTGACAGCGTAGCGATCTGGCAATGTCTTGCGATCTGGCAACGTGTCAGACTGTCAGCGGGTTGATCAGGTAACGCGATGTGACTGGCAATGACGTTGATCGGGTGACGCGGGATAATTGGCAACGTTGTTTAGGGCGCGCTTAGGTTTAAATTTAATACTCGTAACGGATAAGGCTTCACATCTTTCTTTAAACCTAATAACAAAGATGAATACTTCATGGGGTTTCTTACTTATAGACTAGTGTTGAGCTAACAAGCCTTTTTGTTAGCTATTTTAAAAACAAATCACAAGGCGAGATAAATTCAATACTTCAGTTTATTAATGTTTATATGTATGCAAGGGCTACGGGCTTTGCGAACACCGCAGCTTGCAATCAACAACAACAAGAGTAAATGTATGCGCTGACGACGGACCGTAGGCGCTGAGAGGTGGTTTGAGAATGAGTACTCCAAATAATAGAGAGATAAGAAGGGCCGCTTAGACATGAGTGATTCTGAATCTCTCTCTTTAGTTGGAGTGGTTTGCCGCTGCGCTCAACATACTCCCCCCGTTGGAAGCCTGTCTTTCAACTTCATCATTGATGGGCAGCGGGCACAACTTGTTGACGTCTCTCCTGATGTCACCCGTGGAGGTCTTCAGATCAGCTACTCGGCAAACGCCATCTCGTCCAGGAATAAGTGCGCTCACCCTAGCTAAGGGCCAACGCATGGGAGGTAGATTTTCATCCTTTACCAGAACTACGTCGTTGACTTTCAGCCCTCGCTCAGGAGACCGCCATTTGGTGCGTTGTTGCAGAAGAGTGAGGTACTCCTTCTGCCATCGGGACCAGAATAGTTGCTGCAAGTATGTTACACGCTGCCAGCCATCCAATCGGTTATAATTGAGCTTGGATAGATCGGGCTCAATAATAGTAGTAGGAGGGCCACCAAAAAGTAGGTGCGCAGGTGTCAAAACATCGAGGTCTTCTGGATTCTCTGAAATGGGTTGCAAGGGGCGAGAGTTAATGATTGACGCGATCTGACAAACCAGAGTGCGAAGCTCATCAAAACTAAGCGTTTGGCGTCCAACAGAGCGGTAGAAATGGTGTTTGGCCGTCTTAACTGCTGCCTCCCACAATCCGCCAAAGTGTGGTGAGCGAGGGGGAATAAATTGCCAGTCAATTCCCTCCGTCAAGCAAGCTTGATGAACAGACTGCATATGGGAATCGCTAAGCAGCAGCTGAATGTGATGCAGATTGTGCTGGGCTGCTCCTGGACCACCGCTTGCTCCTCCATGGGGACTAAACTCGCTCAGGGAATTTGGCGTCGGAGGTCCACCC
This sequence comes from Drosophila oshimai, assembly GCA_018150695.1. NCBI lineage: Eukaryota > Metazoa > Arthropoda > Insecta > Diptera > Drosophilidae > Drosophila > Drosophila oshimai. The sequence continues at coordinate 1,099,135 of JAECWM010000276.1, forward strand.
ACCACAATACTAGCAGCTGCATTCGCGGTGGACGCTGCTCCAGCCACCTGGCCCGTGGACGTTATGGTGGCCCTTTCTCGGTCCCTCGAGTAGTTCTGCGGCACGTTGTGCGCTGATACGGAGATGCCTGGTGGCTGTTGGCTGGGAACTACGGCAGCTGGTGCCGGCGAGTTAGCTACACTCACGTGGACGTGACCTGGCGATTGCGACTGCGGTGGTGTCGCCTGCTGCTGCAAGGCATGGATCGTGGTCTGTGTTAAAGACGCTCCACCGTGGGTCATTAGATTCACAGCACCAGCGGATTGAATCTGGGCCACAGCTGCTGCTGCAGCCACTGCTCCAGATGCAGACGATAAAGTTGCCGCGTTGGTCGTCTTGATGGCGATATGTCCGGCAGCCGACATTGGACTGCTACCGGTGAGCATGTGCACTGTTCCCGTGCTCGACGGTGCTCCCGGGGGCGAGGGCATCGAAACCACCGGCACCGAGCACCCGAGTGCATCGGAATGTATCTCGATCTTGTAACCCGGCGGCAGGAACATGTTGAATCCGTAGATTAGTGTGGAGACGCGCTCAATCACACCGGGTGTGTCGCTGCAGTGCGACTTGAACTCCTTCATGATGTCAAGGAAATTGTTGTAGATCTGCGGCTGGTCCGCATACTGGTACTTCGCCTGGTCCAGGTAGCTCAAAGCATCCTCCACCTTCAAGCGTGGCGTAGCATTGCCCGATTGTCCCTGCGGTGGTGTGGTTCCACCCACTGGGATACTGTTGACCACCACGGACGACGGAGGCGTTTGGGCGGTGGCCAGTGATGGCTGCTGAACTGGTTGTTGCTGGGACACGGTGGCTAGATTGCCCACGGCCGTGGCCACCGTCTGGGTGCCGCTGATTGTGCGCTGCCGTATTGTGCCCGTTTGTGAGCTGCTGAAAACAGTCTGTGCGGTGGCCGGATTGTTGGCTCCTGCTCCTCCGCCAGTCACGATCCAGCCAAGACGAGTCTTTTGCAGTAGAGGCAATCCATGAACCAGCTTAATTTGGCCCACGCATAATAGGTCATAAAATAGACTAGCACCAAGAAGCAGGTCAACGCGCTGCGGACAGTTGAATGCAGGATCAGCTAACTGTATGTTAGACGGCATATTCCAATCAGCGATATCAATGATGTAGCTAGGAAGACTATCCGTAATCGTTGGCACAACAAGAGCTGTTAGAGCAGCAGAGTATTCTGAAGAACGTGACTGGAGGCAGATGTTTACTGTAGATCCTTCCGAAGAAACAGCTGTATCACCAAGGCCAGTTACAGTTGCTGCTGACCGATATTTCCTTAACTGCAGCTCCTGGGCGAAGCGAGATGTAATTAGGTGTAGTTGAGATCCAGAATCTAGTAGGACTCGGCAAGGAACCAGGGAACCGGCTCTGTTCTTTACAAGAACTATAGCGGTGGCCAAGAGCACAACATCAGAATGAAATCCTTGGGCTGCAAGAGACGCAGATGGTGGCGAGGGTGCGGGAAAACATGAGGCATTTACTTGAAGAGCAGGAATTTGCAATGGTGAATCATCAGGGCGTAGATGGAGCAGCGTGTGGTGCTTTCCACCGCATGTGCGGCAATTGCCGGAGTTGCAAGTGCGAGTGTGGTGCCCCATCTTTAGGCAATTGAAGCACAAGGAAAGTCTTTTTACTTCCCGTTGCCGTAGACTAGGAGACAGGCCGGCGAAGGAACCACAGGAGTATATTCCGTGACCAGGTGCATCACAAAAGACGCAGTTACTCTGGCTTACCTGGGCACCAAGTAACGTCCTTCTGGCAGGCCTTGGAGCTGCCTGATCATGGGCCATGTTAGACGCCATGGCATGCTGAACGCTCTCCAGTTTCTGGCATCGCTTTTCAAGATACGAGAGCAAATCCTCCTCGCTTGGAATCCTATCCACTGACAAGCTTTCCTCCCAGTTAGCTTGGGTTGCTGCATCCAATTTTTGCACAATCATGTATACAACCATGCAGCCCGAGATTTGCTTTAAATCTCCCAAGGCCTGAAGCGCTCGCATATGCCCAATGATTTTGTCCGAAAAGTCTCGCAATGCCACAGCAGACGCAGACTCGAGCCTCTTGAGCCCAAGAATTTCCTTGATGTGTGCCTGGAAAACAAGACGTTTATTATTAAAGCGCTTATTTAGGATGTCCAGTGCCACACGATAATTGGCACCAGATATTTCTAATGAGCGAACCGACTCCAACGCAGCTCCAGCTAAGCATGACCGCAAATGTTGAAGCTTTTCTATGTCAGCCAAGTAGGGGTCCTTATCTATCACTGAGGTAAACATGGAGAGGAAGTCAGCGTATTCGGTGTATCCACTGGAGAATGTAGGCAGCTTTACTTCGGGAAGACGAATCCTATGCGCTCGATCAACCATGACAGCTGAATGATCCAGGCTGGGATCAAGATGCATGGTGGAAGATGTTGGCATGCGAAGCTGGTGGTTGTCAAGTTGCATCCTCAGCCGTGACTTGACCGTTACCATGAGCGTTTCAAAATTATCGCTAAGCTCACTGCCGATTTCCGAATAATCTAGCTCCTCCAAAGCACTGTGGGCAAGCCTGAAGGAGGCTTGAGTATGGTCCAGAAGTTCTAGCCGAACTGTCAACTCCGCGGACCCAAACAGGCAAATCTTGTCCTTAGCTAGCGAAATGTCCAGGCGCTTTAAGCTATTGTACACCGATTCGGCCTTACACTTCAAAAACCGCACTCTATTTTCAGTAGCCATAATATTATCGCCCACCACTGTGTCGCTTTGGTCGGAATCGGTCATCTGCGTGTATGTAAATGTATAAAGCAACACAAAACGCAATGCAAAACACGCGAGTTTACCGTTACAATTGTCAGAAGCCTATTGTTTTTGTTGTAACGGCACGCAATTACAGTTGGCGAGGCACAGTGAGTTGCCGAATTATGATACGAAACAAATAAACACTGCACTATATGTATATAAGCCCTTGCAAAATATGCCGATATTTATGCAATTATATAACATATAATATTTTATTAGGACCAGCTTAAAGCGGAACCAGCCTAATGTAACTGTTGTTTACACGGGATTTTTTTGTCTTCTTTATGCACTGTTTCTTTTGCACAAACGAATTTTAACAAACTTGAATTTAAAGATCTCGTCGGGGCCTCCAAATGTTGAGCTAACAAGCCTTTTTGTTAGCTATTTTAAAAACAAATCACAAGGCGAGATAAATTCAATACTTCAGTTTATTAATGTTTATATGTATGCAAGGGCTACGGGCTTTGCGAACACCGCAGCTTGCAATCAACAACAACAAGAGTAAATGTATGCGCTGACGACGGACCGTAGGCGCTGAGAGGTGGTTTGAGAATGAGTACTCCAAATAATAGAGAGATAAGAAGGGCCGCTTAGACATGAGTGATTCTGAATCTCTCTCTTTAGTTGGAGTGGTTTGCCGCTGCGCTCAACAACTAGCTTAAACAAGAAGGTAGGAAATGTAAAGAAGTTATAAATAAAATGTGTGCCTCGTAAAACGATGCGTCACAGCATAGAGTTTCCAAACCATGTCTGGAGAAAAGTGGCTACCTAGGCGGGAACGGGTTTACTAGCTATTTCTGGCGTAACTTCTAGCTAAGAATAAATATTCGATAGTTTTCGGTGGCGGAACCTAGATTTTAATCAACAAGGTTAATCCCTCAGTGAGCATAACTAAGGCTTAATGATTAATATATATTATATTATTAATTTATATATTTAATAATAATAAAAACAAGAAAGAACGCTATAGTCGGGTTTCCCGACTATAAGATTTGCGATACCCATTGCCCCCTTAAAAAAAAAAAACAAGAAAAAACAAGAGTCGCCACCTATGAGGCGCTACATAAATTACATTTTTTACATTCACAAGCACGTGAATGTAGACTATATTTGCAGCATAGCTAAATGTTCTATAACTTCTTTATTATTTTTTTAAGCCTTAAGTGGTTTGGTATTTAGTTATCATTATCACATATCATTATACTCCCTTTACAACCGTTTCAATTGCATTAAAATTGTGGGCACCACAGATTTTTGCGGTTTGTGGGCGGTAAAAGGGGCGTGGTCAAGTTTTGAAACAAGCTTGATCTGCGCTTTGTATCTAGAAGTCTGTGTGCAAAATTTGGTGGTTCTAGCTTTAATATTTCCTGATATCTCGATGTTTGTGCGGACAGACAGGCGGACAGACATTTGCAACGTTTACAGTATTTGCTTACACTTTGAGTATCGCAAATAATAAAGAAAAATGTGAGTCTTCACATATTTCATAAATTCTCTTGATAAAATTTTAATTTACAATGATTTTAATTTACAATGATTTTGTATAAAATTTAAATTGAAGTCAGTTATTGTTTTTATTTACAAAAAATCACGAGGATTTTTAATTCAATATTCAACATCTGAGATTTTATAATTTATATTAGTTTTCAACACTTTCAATATTTTCCTTTTTCCCTTCCTTTAAGTCTCGGAAATCTAAAGTTTTAGATTTGTATAAATATAGACAAGACTAATATATTAGTTCGTTTAGTTTTGTAGTTTTCAATTTTTATTTTCGATTATCGCTAAATAGTGGTTTTGCAGCTCTAAAACTTAGCCTATTCTGGTTCCACACCCACAAATCCCTTCTGTTCGATTTTCAATAATTAAATAATGGTATTTCATTAATTTCTCTTACAAACTATTGATTATGATAATATTGAACTTAAATAGCTATTGGTTATAATACTATTTAACTTAAATAACTATTGATTGTAATAATTGCGACGGTCCAGCAGCCAGGCAGGATCGTCACACCCCCCCACCCTTTCCTACCAGGGGCTGATGGTAAGACGTCCGTCACTCTTCACAGTGACGACGCAGTGCCATTCTCCTTCTTTAACGACAAAGCGTACGCGGTGTCCTCGTCCGCTCCGTTCGGCCGCCCTTTCGGTGATCAGGCGAATCACCGATGCTGGTAGTTGTCGTAGTTCGTTTGTCCCGGTCCAGCCTTTTGGTAAGGGGCGTAATTCGTCCGGGGACATCACCTCGTCTTTACTTTCGGTTACTGCCTCGTGTTCCGTGAAGCACTTGAAAGAGTTGACTCCAGGATGTGGGTCTACGCAGTACCGTTTGGCATCTCTTCGGGCGATCCCGCCGGGGAAGTCATAAAAAGTCGACGCAGTGGCTTGGGTAGTGATCGGTCGCGTCTGGGTCACCTGTGACCTAGTTTCCTTTGGTGGTGGTGTCGACGGAGGTGCGTCCACGTAGGGACCATCGACGGTCTTAACCTCGATGCGCATCATTCCAACGGCTTACTTGGTCTTCGACCGTCCGGTAGTAGGCGTGTGTACCAGTGGACCCAGTGTACTTCGGGTGGCCGGCTCGCTTCAGTTCGATTTTCGATAATTAAATAATTGTACTTCATTTATTTCTCTTACAAACTATTGATTATAACAATGTTAAACTTAAATAACTATTGATTATATATACTGTGGCGGTTCAGCCGTCAGGCAGGATCGTCACAAGTTGGAAAAATGCAGGCTGATTTACATCCGATTCCTTAGGTAGAAATTCCGTAATAATAGCTATGAATTGTACGGCCAATCGAGTCACCAAGGTCAGCCCGTTAGAAATGTTAATGCCGATAGGTTTAAGAAAACAAGCTAAAGAAAACATGGAATCCAATGCCCGTAACGACAAACGCAGGTTTTATAAGAATAAGGCAAAAATGATAAAGTATAATGATAAAGTATATTAGCTCCGAAGTTTTTACCGGTAAGTACACAATATATAGGCTTGACCGTCCTTCCAAACGGGGAGGTGAAGTCCTAATTGCCGTGGACTCCAACCTCACGTCGGAAGAGGTATGTGTTGAGGAATCTAATAATATTGAATTTATTTGTATAAAGCTGACCTTTCCGGGAAAGTTTATATATATCACTTGCTCTAATGTTCGGCCGTCTTCTGAACTCCAAGAATACTTAAATCATCTTTCTGTGATACAGTCCGTTTCAAAAAGGCTGTCCGATAGGGATCAGTTATTAGTTATAGGTGAATTCAACATACCTGGAACTACATGGTCCACAGATGAAAAATCAAATGTCTTACTTCCTATTGCACAACATGACTTTATTGACGGCTTGCCTGACATATCTTTGAGTCAAGTAAACCATGTTCGAAACTCACTAGGCCGCTTACTGGACTTGTGCTTTGTCTCGAACCCTGAAGCCGTGTTTCTATCCAGGGTACCACCACTTACGCAACCTGAAGATCCATATCATCTTTCTTTCGATGTGACAGTCGACACGGGTATCGTGATAGAAGAAAAATCAGAAAAGTCAACTAAACGAATACATTGTTTTCGTAAGGCAGACTTTTCTAGGCTTAATTGCTTTACATCTGGCTTCAATTGGTCCGATCTCTACTCATGCAATAACATGGCTGATGCCATAAATATTTTTTATACTGCAATTAAATCATTTTTTAATTCTTGTGTTCCGATGTACTATCCGTTAATCTCCAGTAAACCACCTTGGTTTAGTAAAGAGTTGTCACACCTAAGAAATGTTAAGTCCAGACTTTACAGGAAATATAAAGACTCCGGTTCTCAATCTGTTTTTTCAAAATATCTAAGTGCTCGGTCAAAATTTACCGTGCTTAACGCGCAGTGCTATAAAAATTAATTAAATCATTGTAAGGTCCAGTTCTCGCAGGACCCGAAACAGTTTTATAACTTTGTTAACACCAAGCGTAACTCTACTTCTTATCCTTCCTCGCTATATTTTGAAAACATGACGGCAACCACAGATCAGGCAATAGCCGATCTTTATGCCCAATTTTTTCAAACAACTTATACTACTTCCGCACATCCAATAGAGCCTTATTCTTACACCATGTCCACGTCGAACCTTATATTCAGTCCTACTATAAACGAAAGCTCTTTATTTTTGGATCTTCAACGTGTTAAGCCTGTTTACACTCCAGGTCCCGACGGAATTCCTGGCTGCATGCTTAGGAATTGCGCGGAAGCCCTGTGCAAACCCCTTCTTAAATTGTTCACCTTATCTTTAGAAACCTCCCAATTTCCCCTTATTTGGAAGGAGTCATTTGTTATTCCTCTCCACAAAAAAGGTAACAAATTGGATGCCAGCAATTATAAAGGTATCTCTAAGTTGTCGGCTATCCCCAAACTTTTCGAAAATGTCATTACTTCTCATTTGCAGCACCTTTGTAGGTCAGTAATATCTCCGTGTCAACACGGATTTATGAAAAGAAGATCAACAACTACTAACCTTTTGGAGCTCACCTCATTCGTGATAAAGGTCATTTACACTGACTTTAGTAAAGCATTTGACTCTGTAAATCACTCACTTTTAGTTCGGAAACTTGACTTGTTAGGGTTTCCAAATGATCTTCTTAGATGAATTTTAATTTATCTGAATGGCAGGTCACAAAGAGTCCTTTTTAAAAATTCTTTTTCTGGTCTTCTCCGAGCTACCTCCGGCGTCCCACAAGGAAGTCACCTTGGTCCGCTTCTTTTTACTTTATTTATTAACGACCTTCCATTAATTATAAATCATTCTCGCGTTCTTATGTACGCAGATGATGTTAAGTTATGCCTGCAGTATAAGGATATTTCCAGCCATTCTGACTTACAATCCGATCTAAATAATTTTCAAAAACTGGTGCCGTGATAATTTACTAAATTTAAACGGGTCTAAGTGCAAGCTGATGACTTTTTGCCGAGTCAATCCAAAACTTGCAACTTACTCACTAAGTGGGAAATCTTTGGATAGAATAACTATGGTTGACGATCTGGGCGTCCTTTTGGACCCAAAACTTAAGTTTGCTGATCACATTTCGTCCATGGCTAATAAAGCCAGGGGAGTGCTTGGTTTCATTAAAAGATGGTCGAAGGAATTTGACGATCCCTACGTCACTAAGACCTTATTTACTTCGCTAGTCCGTCCGATTCTAGAGTATGGGTCTCCCGTATGGAGTCCCAAATACGGAGTACATACAGATCGCATTGAATCTGTACAGAAAAACTTTTTAATTTTTGCTTTGCGGCGCCTCAACTGGGATTATTAATTATTAATTTACCCTCCCTAGCTAACCGTAGAACGATGCTTGGTACTATTTTTATTTATAATCTTATTCGTGGTGATATTGACAGCGCCGACTTGGTAGGTCGGCTTAGCTTTTCTGTGCCAAGTAGATTAACTAGAAATTATATACCCTTAATATTAAACCATTGTAGATCTTACTATGACTTGCATGAGCCTTTCAGAGTATTATGTTCTGACTGTAATAGACTTTATCCTATAATCTCAAATTCTGACTCTCTGCCGCTCTTAAAACGACTTATACTAATACCGTTAGCACAAAATTAGATCCAACTTTTTCCTCGGACTTTTGCCTATATTTTCATAACTCGCGTCTATCTTCCCGCGAATCGTGCCGTACGATACACGGCTGCGCCCCCCGGTCGGTTGGGCGGGTAAGTGGGCCGTGGGACTACGCGCGAAAAAAAAAAAAAATAACGTAGGACCCCATGTACTTATTGCTAAACAAATTACGATGGCGATCGGTACACTTTAAAATTATTAACAAGCAAAATAACTTATAAGAATGCGCATGAATTTTTGACGGCATTGCCAAATAGACAAATAAGCTACGAAGGTGATAAAGATTTAGACGACTCAAGTGGAGATGCGTCTGATTCCCATCTGGGGAATGAAGATATGGATGGCACGGTGGATGACATGGAATCCCAAGAGGGGATAGAATGACCGCACCATAACAGAAGGAATTTTTATGGCGGGGGTCAGTGGAGACCGCAACAGAAAGACTTATTGTGGCCGTGTCAGTTGAACAGAAGGACTTGTTGTGGCAGGGGTCAGTAGAGACCGCACCATAACAGAAGACCACACCATAGCAGAAGGACATGACAAACATGTTAGAGAGAGATGACTAACAATGAACAAGAATTGAGTAGAAAGTGGAAAGTCGGAAACTGACGCAAGAATCAATTACAAATATATTATTTGATCAAAACCATGGTATGGTAACTTTCAATTGTTAAAACCACCACAAATAAAATGGGAAATTGCCCTTATTAAAAAATGTTACTCAGATGTCCCCCCTTAAACATTTAGGGCACTTTGGTGTATAAACATTCTTGTCCCCGCTTCTATAACAGAATATAGTCTAAGGTTGCAAACACATCTTCCAAATGTGACCCTCCTCATCACAGTTCCAGCATCGTTAGATTTCGTCTGATGTGCCACTTATCTGGTCCTGTTCCTCCTCCTCTTCTAGAGCAGAAATAGTTTTTAGCTTGCCACTGTTACCAAAACTCCTCTTAGGCATTCTCGCACCTGCTTGTTCCGCAATTAAGTTTTCTCTGATACGACACATTTTTGGTAGCTGACCAACAGATGAAATATCTTCAAACAAAAGTTGATGCCTAATTTCCATACGAAGATTTCGAACGAGCAGTTTGATTAACCGCGGTTCTCCTAACGGTTCAGTTAACCTTGATGCAATACTCATTACATTGTCATAGTATTCATCGAATGTTTTTCCTAGTTCCTAAAAACACGAAGTCTATATAAAAACTCGTCAACTGCCAGTCCTTTTGTTGCTCCATCAAATCTTAAGTTCCAGTTCTGAATAAGATGCGTCACCTTCTCTTGACTCAATCCACAAGATACCTGGATATCTTCACTAATTTCACTATATGATTCTCGCGCCTGTTCATTTCCCCTATTTAAATCTCTTCTGACACCGATACCTGCGTTATTTGTAGTTGAGGCGTTATTTCCGTTTGAAAAAGCGACTAGCTTGGCTTTAATAAACCCTTCCAGCTGCTTTAAAATCAATGATAAATTTATGTCCCCAGAGTTACCTGTATGTTGTGAAAACTGTGGTTCTAGATCCCTGGCTGCCAATACCTTTTTGTTTTGGTCGAATCGTTGGAATCCCTCCAGTTGCTCTGTCAACATTTCCCTGCTATTAAAGCTCGACCTTCGCCAATTATCATGCCCTGAGTTTCTAAACCTGTCTTCATGCTGTAAAGATTCCTGTTCTCGTCCTCTAGCTCCATTTTGACCATGTTTTGAAGCGTTTCGGGGTCTGCCTGGTGGTTTTCTCTTTTCCTGTGGCTTAAAGATATTTTCGCTGCCATTTGTTTTAGTTCGATTTTCCCGTCTACCACGCGTATTATGGATCTTCGGAATGGTGCCTGTCTTTGTTGGATTTCCACCTCCTGCACCTCCTGCAGTATTTGTTTCCGCCGAACCCACTGTAACGAAGTTCTCTGGCCGGGGTATGCCTCAGTCGTGCCAGAGATCCTTACAAGAAATTTGTAATCTATAGGAGACTTGCTTTTAAAGGAAATTGTGAGCGAGGGTTTTTGGGTCGGCTAAATCGCGGTTGTTGCGCACGCTACGCACATATGGCGCGCTGGGCGTCGCTGGCCAGAGGGGAGGGGGGAAAGCGTGGCGTGCTCCCGCGTGCCTGTGCGGCCCCTGGCTATACGAAACCTATATCTGAGAGGGAAAAGTGGGAATATGTTCCCCTAGGGGCACGCTGGCGTTCTCTGGGAGTACCAGGTATTGCCGTAGTCACGCCTGAGGGTTCACTAACTACGGGCTCGGGAAGGATCAGGGTTACTTTCTGAGAAGATACGCAAATACCGCAAATATGTTCCAACAGGGGCACGCCGGCGTTCTCTGGGAGTACCAGGTATTGTCGTGGCCACGCCTGAGGGAGCACTAGCTGCGGGATCTGGTTATTTTCTAAGAAAACTACGGAAATATTGTAAATGTATTCCAACAGGGGCACGCCGGCGTTCTCTGGGAGTACCAGGTATTGTCGTGGCCACGCCTGAGAGATTACAAACTACGGGATCAGGTTATTTTCTAAGATAACTACGAAAATATTACAAATATGTTCCAACAGGGGCACGCCGGCGTTCTCTGGGAGTACCAGGTATTGTCGTAGCCACGCCTGAAGGATCAAACTACGGGTTTAGGAAGGGTTAGGGTATTTTCTACGAAAACTACTAAAAATATCGAAGAAAACACAAAGATTTGGTTGTTTATAGTTACGGATTCACTTTATTTGTCCTTGTCCTGTGTTATTTCCCTGCTGCTGCACCGAGTTCTTATTTTATAAGCCACGCAGGCTGCACCGCGCGCGTTGATCACTTTTCACCACGAGTTCAGGAGCACACGTCTGCTCCCTACAGCTGTACCGGAAACTAAGAGGCAGAAGCAGCTCGAGCGATATCGGACATCGACTCTTTCTGGGTTGCCACTCAGCCAAATATCGAGTAATCTCGGTCATCGACTCATGTTCGCGTTGTCGATCGTTGAAATATCGAGCGATGTCGGTCATCGGCTCATGGTGTCGTTCGATATCGAGCGTAGCGATCTGGCGATGTCTTGTGATCTGGCAACGGGTGATCTGTCAGCGTGTTGATCGGGTAACACGGGACAACTGGCGTAAATGGCAACGTTGTTTAGGGCGCGCTTAGGTTTAAATTTAATACTTGTAACGGAAAAGGCTTCACATGTTTCTCTTAAAACTAATTAACAAAAATGAATACTTCATGGGGTTCTTTCACTTATAGACTAGCTTAAAAATAATGTAGAGAAATGTAATGAAATTATAACTAAAATGTGTGCATCGCGAAACGATGCGTCACACCCCCTTCCTACTTCGGGGGGGTCGAAAAGGATCCGAACGGTGCCGTTCGTCCTGCTGGTGACTCGGTAGTTTCCCTCGGCGTACTGCAGTCGATAGCGCTGTCGAGATCGGGCCTGTAGTGCTCGGGCTTCGATGGTCTCTACGACGCTGGCGGGGATTTTCCCGTCGGGTGTGTCGCAGGTCCAGTTCACTGGAGGGTCCAGACGGACGTCGGCAAGGGGTTGATCCCGGCCCTGCACATCCGGAGCAGCTGGCTTGTTGTCGTCGGGTAGCCAGTCCAGGACCATGTCCTCAACCTCGGGGGGAATTTCGGCCATCAAGACGTCCAAGGCCTCGTCGGAGATCTCCAGCTCCGGTGCGTTGGCGCTGGTGTCCGAAGGGGTCCGGTCACGGAGAGCCCTTTCGATGACGCTTACCGCATTCTCCTGCCGAGATGAGTTGGCCTGTTTCCTCCTGCGGCTACGTCGAAAAATAGCCCCATTGCCATCTTCGGAGTCACTGGATTGGGACGACCAGTCCATACACTTCCCGCTAGCCGTGTCCGACGATCCGGTATGGCCCAGGTTACGGACGGCGTCGTGAGCGGAGAAGGTTCCCTCTGCCCGGAGCATCCTTATTGTTGCTGACATGGCTGGTATTCCGGCGCAAAGTGTGGTGTTAGACACCGCAGACGGCGTCATGAACGGAGTGGGCGCGTTCTGACGGTTGCGGCTGGTTGATGACCAAGATGTCATCGTTGGGAACGGCCCGCGTGCCTGTGGTAGTGGGCGTCAGGTCCAAGGCGATGTCGGGAGCGGAGTGGTCGCGCTCCGACGGACGCAGTGGCGGACGCAGTGGCCTTTCAACGGCCGACGCAGCGTTGAAGACGGCGGCCGACAAGCCGACGGCGGCGTCAGGAGCGGACTCGGACTGACGCGGCTGGCTGGTGGTTGGGTGGTTGTTGGGCAACACCGCGCCGAAAGCGACACCCAGTGGGGTCGTCAGGTCGACAGCCGCCTCGTCATCGCTCGAATCTGGGCCCATGAGAGCAGGGTAGGGTTCTGGCGAGGCCGGGAGCTCGATAGTCGGATCCTCGGTTGGCTGGAATGGCATTCGCATCCAGCACGAGGTGTACTCCACTCTGAGCAACTGTCGCCAGTGACCATGTCGGACTACGTAACGCTCGGTGCTCTTGAAGTACTGGTGCGGAACGCCTCCGTAGCCGGTCCCGTAGTCGTGGCCACCAGTGGCCCCCTCGTCATTGAATTCGGTCTCGTCGCTGTCGACCTCCACGTACTCTTCCGGGGATGATGCGTTTCGTGGGCTGGCAGAACGGCTAGAACTTCGGCTACCCCCGTCATCTTCGTTGTCGCTGGCATCCTCCACGTACGCCTCCGGGGATGCTGCGCTTCGTGGGCTGGCAGGACGGCTAGAGCTTCGGCTACCCCCGTCGTCTTCGTCTGATTCACGGGCCGGCCTAGCATGCGGTGGTGTTGCCTGGGTTCGGCGCGTGTAAGTTGTCCCGGGGCGCAAGCGCGGATCTCGGGGCGGAGCGGCCTTCGGTGACGGCGCTCGGGGCGGAGCGGCCTTCGGTGACGGCGCTCGGGGCGGAGTCGCGTCGCTGTCGCTGTCGCTGCAAAGATTTACGATCTCTCGTTCCATTGTTGTCTTCCTGCAGGACATTTATAATTAGGACTTATATAGCTTAGGAAATGTATAAAGTTCTATGCATGTAAAAGTAATCTTAGAGTCGGGCAGCAGCTTACAAATCTCCTATCAGTGAATCAGGGCTTAGATGCTAACAATAGTTGTTTACAAAGTTTTGGTAGTTGATTCTTATAATCACCCCCCCGTTGATACTTGGCGCCGTCGTCTCATCTCTCTCGGCTGGAACTGGAAGGCACGGGCTTTCTGCGTCTTCGTGGTCATCGTCTTCGGATTCACTATTTCCTGTGGAAGATGGAGAATGGAAAGCTTTTAAATCTGCGATATTGGCTAATCGCCCCTTTCGTTTGCCGGGGAGGCGTAACCGCACGATGTTGGGAGAGGTGAAGGCCACCACTTTATATGGTCCATCAAACTTGGGGGCTAACTTAGCCGCAAATCCCTCGGACGCCTTGGAAAGGTGGTGTTGTCGCACCAAAACCAAGGAACCCATGGCCTGACGCCATTCCCTGCGGCGAAGATTGTACTGGCGAACCTGATCTTTACTGGCTCTTTGTATGTTCCCCGGACGATGCTATAGATTTCTCTTAAGTGATCGGCTTTCTCCGTAGCTGTCTGTGGCACGGTTCCCGTTCCCGGGGTGACTTGGTCGTACCAAGCTTTAGGTAACCGCGGCTCTCTGCCTTGTAGCAGGAATGCCGGGCTATATCCCGTCGAGTCGGAGACACTAGAGTTCAATGCAAGAGTGAGTTCTGGAATGAGAGTGTCCCATGTGTTCTGTTGGTCACCCAGATACTGCGAGATCATCGTCTTGATCGTTCGGTTCGCCCTCTCGGTGGGGTTTTCACGCGGGCAGTAAGGTGCTGTATACTGGAGTTCTACGCCAGTATCTGCTAGAAAGGTTCGAAACGCTTTGCTAGTGAACTGGGTGCCATTATCGCATACCAGTTTCTTTGGTGCCCCGAAGTGACTGAGCACACGTTCACGAAAAGCTCGGATCAGGGTCGTTGAGGTGGCTTTACGCAGTGGTATCAGTTCGATCCATTTAGTGAACGAATCGAAGAAAACCAGTAACATGTTGTTTCCTTGTTTGGAGCGAGGCAACGGGCCAACGAAGTCTGCGCACAGTACCGCGAAGGGTTCCTCGACCTGCCTCGTGAGCATCATGCCGGCTTGCCTTCGTTGGTCTGCTTTGAACTTTTGGCACAAAACACATTTTCGTACGTATGACCCGACATCGCGGAACATGCCAGGCCAGTAGTATTTCTGAGAGATACGGAGAATGGTCTTCCGTATCCCTAAATGGCCTGCTGTCGGTGCGTCGTGGCATTCCTGTAAGATCCGTTGACGATGCTCACCTGGCACACATAGTTTCCATGGTATGTAGTCCTGGTCGTCGGGGCGATGGCCTAAGTGACGATACAGCTCCCCGTTTTCAACGACGTAGTCGGAAAACTTTTGTGATCTCCTTTTTTGATCTCCTGTAATTTGCGTTGAATCCACTTACACTGATGATTCTCTGCCGTGATCCGCTAAAGTCTCTCTAACGGCTGTCGAGACAGAGCGTCGGCGACAACGTTGTACTTCCCTCGGCGATACTGGACGTCGTATTGGTATTGCTGGAGTTCTAATGCCCATCTGGCTATTCGTCCCGTGGGGTTTTCTATATGGTCCATCCATTTAAGTGCTAAGTGATCTGTGATAACGTTGAAACGATAGCCTTCGACGTAGCACCTCAGTTTTCGAATTCCCCAGACGATCGCCAAACATTCTTTTTCCGTCGGTGAGTAGTTAAGTTCGGCTGCGTCTAGTTTGCGGCTCACGTAGGCTATCACCCGTTCCTGTCCGTTGATTGTCTGGGTCAAAACGCCGCCTAGCCCGTAGTTACTAGCGTCGGTTTGAAGAGTCATCTTCTCAGTGAAATCCGGGCATGCTAACACGGGTGCGTCCGTCAGAAGTACCTTGAGCTGGTCGAACGCAGCTTTCTGTTCTTCTCCCCAGGTCCACTTCTGGTTCTTTCTGAGAAGGTTGGTCATTGGTTGAACCACTGATGCAAAGTTGGGCACAAATCTCCGATACCAGGATTCCATCCCTAAACAACGCCTAAGTTCCCGGAGGTTTTCCGGCGGGTTCAGGTTTCGTACGGCGGCAACCTTCTCTGGGTCTGTGTGAATGCCTCGATTACTAATGACATGTCCTGTCCTAGATATGTTAGTTTCCGTTGAAAGAAGGAGCTTTTTTAAACGCTTTAAATAAGTTTCCTTTTTGGTTGGGTGGATTTCTGGCTCCTTCCGGTGGGTGGCTGCAACCCCCAACCTTTAAAACTTCCCCCCCAAAAAAGAGAGAGGGAAAACAGTAATATAAAAAAATAAAAAAAAAAAAAAAAAAAAAAAAAAAAAAATTAAAAAAATTGTTATTTTTTAAACGCTTTATATTAGTTTCACTTGTGGCTGGCTGGCTATCTGGCTGGCTATGGGCTGGCTGCGTAACTCCACTAAGCTCTTGAAAGCTTTCGCAGCCAAAGATAGATGGCGACAGCAACGTGTGTAGTTCCAGCAATGTCCGCTATTGATAACACGACACCACAATTTTTAAAATAAACTATTTGAAATATAACTAAAGTTTAAAGATTTAGAAAAAGAACAAATTGTATTTTTTAAACGCTTTATATTAGTTTCACTTGTGGCTATCTGGCTATCTGGCTGCGTAACACCACTAAGCATACGATATATAGAACACTGTAGAACACTCTAGAAATTTTTAGAACGCTTAATAAAATTCTAGAACATGTCCCTTTGTGCGTTCGCATAGTATTTTGTAGATCCTTCTTGAAAGTTTTTCTAGAAGTTTCTGTTGTTTGAGTTGGAGTATATAAATACGAGTTGCAGCTGCGAGATTTGCAATCAAGTTTGAGCAAAAGTTCAAGTAAGACGTGCGTTGCTGTGAAATATATAAATCGGTTGGAATTCTTAGAAATTCTATTTAATTTGAAAAGCTTTGTTTGTAAGATATTTGAATTTAGTACAAGAGTTTTGTTAAAGTTTAATGTATAAAGCGCGTTCTTGCCAGTGTTCTTTATTGTAAAGTGCAAGTTTTTAAATTGAATCAAAATTATTAAGTACATACATAGTTCGAGTTGGTAACTGGTGCATAAAAATTGAGCATAACTGTTAAGTCGTGTGTTTCGTGTGTTATCTAAGTGTGTTGACATATACCACAATGAATACCACAAGCGATAAATTATCTGACAAATTGAATAAAAGGCGACTCTATATGAAAAGATATAGAGCTTTAGAAAAAGGAAAAGATAGAGCACTTCGCCTGCAGAAAAAGCGTCAGAATTACGTTAAGCATCGAGCTTCAGAATCAGAAAGAGACAGAGCAGCTCGCTTGCAGCAAAAGCGTCAATATGATGCTGAATTTCGAATTTCACAATCGGAAGAAACCAGAGCAGCTCGCTTGCAGCAAAAGCGTCAGAATTACGTTAAGCATCGAGCTTCAGAATCAGAAAGAGACAGAGCAGCTCGCTTGCAGCAAAAGCGTCAATATGATGCTGAATTTCGAGCTTCACAATCGGAAGAAACCAGAGCAGCCCGCTTGCAGCAAATGCGTCAGTATGATGCCGATTTTCGAATTTCACAATCAGAAGGAGACAGAGCAGCTCGCTTGCAGCAAAAGCGTCAATATGATGCTGAATTTCGAGCTTCAGAATCAGAAAGAGACAGAGCAGCTCGCTTGCAGCAAAAGCGTCAATATGATGCTGAATTTCGAGCTTCACAATCGGAAGAAACCAGAGCAGCCCGCTTGCAGCAAATGCGTCAGTATGATGCCGATTTTCGAATTTCACAATCAGAAGGAGACAAAGCAGCTCGCTTGCAGCAAAAGCGTCAATATGATGCTGAATTTCGAGCTTCACAATCAGAAAGAAGACAGAGCAGCTCGCTTGCAGCAAAAGCGTCAGTATGATGCCGAATTTTCGAATTTCACAATCAGAAGAAGACAGAGCCGCTCGCTTGCAGAGAAAACGGCAACATTGTGCAGAAGAAAGAAAATCATGTCAAGCCAGCATGGTAAACTTTATGAAGGCAATTAACACATTTTGTGATAAGATATGTGAAGTTTGCACTAAACGCTGCTATCCACATCAGATTTCTAAGTGTGTTATACTACCTCAAACGGCACTGTATTTGCCTGACGAACTTAAGCAACGAAATTCTGTGGTTGTTTGTAGCCGTTGCAAAACTCATTTAGGGTCAAAGAAAACATTGGCACCATCCAAGGCGTATTGGAATAATATGGATCCAGGCTCCATTCCTGAAGTTATTGCAAATTTATCACAAGTTGAACAAAGGCTGATTTCACGCATTATTCCATTTGTGAAAATTATCAAGATAAGTGGAATTTTTGGGCAGTATAGTTTTCGAGGCCAAGCGGTGTTGTTTGCTCAAGATGTTTTCGAAGTTATCGAAAACTTGCCAAATACGCTTCCAAGATCAACACATGATGCTGGAATTGTTGTCGTTACTGAGCGGCTAGAGAACATAAATGTAACGCGGCAGTTTTCAATAAGTAGGCAAAATGTGTATGACGCTCTGTATTGGTTGGTAGCAAACAATCCTCTATACAAAGACGTTGTTATTGATCAAAACGTTTTGATCAACGAAGAGGATATCATAAGAGTAGAAGAAGCATCGGCAAAACAAGCTCTAGAGGTCAATGGCGAGCCTTTAGAGGTTACTAGTGCTTATATGCAAATTAATCAATTTTCAAGAATTGTACGCGCTTCGTGGCATCAAGGCGATGATAGTATATTTATATCAGGTTTCGCTGGTGTTCAATGTTGTGCGATGGTATTGGCAAACATTTTAAGAGCTTCTATTCTTTCACCACATTATTGGTCCACAAACGACCTTAACTTGAATATGATAACAGGCGATCAAATTTATAGTGATGTAAGGTCCAAAAATCAGAGAAATTTAGGAGCCTATCCTATCGAGGCGAATGGATATTTGCTGGTACGAAATTTTAATTTAATCAAAGATGATTTGGTCGCATTCAACAAAGGGTTCCATATCAACTTTGATGAAGAACCCAACATATACGGTAGCTTGAATGATCGTGCCAACCAAGATAACTTTGGTCGTACACTTCGTCAAGGCATCAGCTTGTTATTTGAAGATCATAATGGAGGCATACTAATAGCAGAAGGCCAGTCATTTGGTGTAATGCATTATGGCAATAAATACTACTTCAGTGACTCCCATTCGTGTGGCCCAAAAGGATCCAAAGCAAGAAACAACGGAAGAGCTTGTATTGTTGAATGCGATAATTTAGACGAGTTTGTAAGGGTTTGTAAGCGTGCCACAGGTAGCAAAAATGTTCAGTTTACGCTTGATTATGTTGACGTTGAAGTTTCTGATATCCATAACTCTATCGAACCAGAAGTGCAAACACGACAAAATACTGAGAGAGTCCGAACAATGGCTCCTCCACAAGATCAGAACCAACAAATAATTCCAATGCAGACATCAGTAATGGCACCTATTGATATTATACAGCCCAATGTGGAAGATGAAGTGGAGGTTTCACGAAATCTTCATGAAATAACCCGCAAAACCACTAATAATATCGTGAATGTGGATCATGAACTGAAAGCAGAAGAGTTTGCTTGGTACTTTTTGTTTCCATATGGAAGGAACGGTCTAAAAGAGCAAAGACCTGTGAAGATAACACCATTAGACTACTTTCAGTACAGAATTTTGGGAAAAGACACAAGATTTCAACGTAATGATTATCTCTTTTACGCCCTATCATTGTTTGAATATTACAGAGTCAAAAGTTCAATATCAGCATGTGGTAAAAAAATCCGTAATCGAGATGAAGCTGTCGAGGACGTCCACCTTTATATTAAGAACTTGCGGGGCTCTGCGGCTTATTAGAGATCTGCTTTAAATGAGCTTTTAGCCCAAATCAGGTGTCTTGGGCCTCTTACATATTTTTTGATATTTAGCTCAAGTGATCTTAACTGGTTAGATCAAAGAAAGGCCTTGTTAATTGCTGATAACAAACCCGATGTGGACCCAAGTACACTTGATATTTATGAGACTCAACAACTAATAGAAAAATATCCAGTAATTTTGAGTCGACATTTTATGGTTAGAGTAAATGCTCTTATGAAATATATCAAAAGCAATGACGAAGTTTTTGGTGGAAAAGTTCAAGATCATTGGTGGCGCATCGAATTCCAGAATCGTGGTAGTCCTCACCTTCATATGGTAGTTTGGATCGCACATCATCCAGATTTTGACACCCAGGAAGGAAAACTTCTGCTTGATCGCAACTGTTCCTGTAAAATGCCTACAGAGGAAGAAGATCCGGAACTCTACCAGCTTGTCAAGAAATGTCAAATTCATCGGCATACGCCAACTTGTAAGAAAAATAATACCTCTGGAAGATGTCGATTCAACTTTCCGCGTCAAGTATGTGATGAGACTCGGATAGTATCTCATTCTTCAGACGATTTCATTCGTAACGGAGGAAGAATTTGTTTACTTAAGCGTCGCAGAGAAGACGTTTGTGTAAATAATTACCACCCAGAGTTATTGAGGCTATGGACAGGTAATATGGACATTCAGCCCTGCGGCTCAAACGAAGCGATAGCATATTATATCGCCAAGTACCTATCGAAAGCAGAGCCTGAAGGATTGGAAGCTGGAATAGCGCAGGCAATACAACAAATACAACGCGAAGAATCAGATATCTCTCGTAAGCTGTTCAAGATTTGTATGAAGATTCTTCATGAACGACAAGTATCAGCTGCCGAATGTGCATATAGACTATGTCACATTCCTTTACGGGATAGTTCGCGTAGATGTATTTTCCTTAACACAAGAAAGCCAGAACAGCGGTATAGAGTTCTTCAATTCAATAATACTGGGCACGCTATTGGGTATTATGACAATATCTTTGAAAGGTATGAAAAACGTCCATTGCATCATCATGATTACGATTTTCCGAACATGAGTCTCACTGAGTTTGCAATGCTGTTTGAAACTTTCTATCCGAAAAAGACAAATGAAACCGAAGAAAGCATTGATGATTATGAGGAACAGCTAGGCGTTCGTCGCTCATTCATTACGCTATCTGATGGCAGCAAAATGGTTGTGAGGAATATTCCAGCAGTGGTGAGAGTGCCCTACTTTACGGCATCATCAGATCCAGAAAACTTCTTTTACAGTTTATTGGTTCAATATATGCCTTACCGTTCGGAATCGGAGTTACTAGAAAGTTTCGAAAATGCAAGAGCGGCCTTTTTGTCTCGAGAAAACGATCTGAAGCAAATGAGTAGACACATGTGTCAATTTCGAGAACGAGACCAACAGCTTGAAACTGCATTCAATCAAATCCATGCTTTTGAAATTTTAGAGCAGCCAGAACTTATAAATCCTGAAGCTGAGGAAGAAGAATTACCTGAAATAGAGATGAGTAATGATCAATTTCAGAGGGCAAAACAGGCCATGAATGTTGACCAAAGACAATTGTTCATTCTCATAACACGGAGCATTGAGAACCAGCTTAATGGAGACATGAACCGAGAGAAAATTTTCATAACTGGTGGAGCAGGCACTGGGAAAACTTTTCTCTTTAATTTGTTAAGAAACCAAGTTAACCGATGTTATGGAAAATCCGTTGTAAAAGTTGCTGCTCTGACTGGTGTCGCTGCACGATTGGTGGGTGGAACAACGTTACACCGTCTGCTAAAGCTACCAGTACAGAAAGACGGAGTTCTTGTCCGTATGCCAATGCTAACTGGCAACTTTCTTAGAGTCATGCGTCAACTATGGCAAGACGTTGAGTTTCTGTTCATTGACGAAATTTCAATGGTGCCATATGAGATGCTTTGCATGATTGACTCTCGTTTGCGGCAGCTAAAAGATCGGGACGCTTTCTTTGGAGGAATAAATGTTCTGCTGTTTGGTGACTTGATGCAGTTGCCTCCTGTTCGAGGCCATCAAGTTTTTCAACAACCGGAGCACATGAAGCCAGCTACACATTTGTGGCGGCTGTTCCAGTTGGTTGAGCTTAAACACAACATGCGCCAACAAGGAGACACTGCATTCATAGATGTCCTGAATGCCCTTAGAATTGGAGAGCTTTCGTCTAAGCACCTTGAAACTCTACTTGGAAAAGTTTCAACTGATGAAATAAATGAATTCTCTATTGAAAGAGCGTTGAGAATTTATCCAACAAATCAACAAGTTGCTAGACATAACGATAAAGTTCTCCAATACTTTGAAAATAAAGGAACGGCTATTCACACAATAAGAGCACAAGATCAACTGATTGACGCTACACGAAATTTGGCCAATAATAAAGATTTGGACTCGGTCATACCTGATGACATCAATAAAACAGGAGGATTGCTTAAAATATTGAAAATATTCGTGGGAGCTAAAGTCATGCTGCGATCAAACATTGACATCGCAAAAGGTCTAGTTAATGGAAATATGGGCTTTATAACAGAAATAGTTTGGCCAAATTTTCGGCGAGGCCAAATCTATGAAGAAGATATACCGTCAGTACAAGTCGATTTTGGCGCAGATGGTATACACCTGATTAAGCCAATATCGATACAGTTTCCTGCAAAATTCAGCTACGGTACTGCGGAAAGGCGAATGTTGCCATTAATCCTGAGCTGGGCATCAACCGTGCATAAGATGCAAGGCTGTACAGTAGATCACGCAGTCGTTTACCTGGGTTCCCGGCTGTTTGCTGCTGGACAGGCTTATGTAGCACTAAGCCGTGCACGATCTCTTGAAGGGATTCAAATAGAAGAACTGGATTGCTCTAAATTAACAGGCAGGGTGCCTTGTAACGAAGAAGCTTTGAAAGAGATGATAAGACTACGGCGTGGAACCGAGTAGTAATGAAATCTACTACGCCGTTTCTGGACATGCAAATATTCTCTATTATAAATGTGATAATGTTAATATATAAGGTGAAAATTTAGAAATCTCACTATAGCTTTAAATGCCTGGACATGTACATATCCTATATTATATTTGTGATAATGTTAAAACTCACTATAGCTTTAAATGCCTGGACATGTACACATCCTATATTATAATTGTGATAATGTTAATAAATTGTAAGATAATGTAAAAACTCACTATAGCTTTAAATGCCTTTGAGTATTAAGTACCTATTGTTAATACGCTTTGTAAATAAACCAAAACTATAAAGTAAATAAATAATAATTTGAAAATTATCTTAAACAAGCAATTTTTATCAGTACCTACCTACCTAATTAAAACTAAAAAGTATAAAATAAAATTAATAGTTTAAAAAAACTAAAAAAAACGCTTTATAGTAAATCCAACCAAAAAGTAAAAAAATAATGTTTAAAATGTTTAACGATAAAATTGATAGATTCCCTGTCGGAACAACGGGCCGGCAGAGTTGATGGTGTTTAAAGCGTTGGGATGCAATAAATCTGCGTGCTGGAATATAACTCGCACTATATTGATGAACTAAATCTCCATGATGGAATACAACTCCCACCATATAGATACACTAAATTTACATGCAGGATTATAATTTGTACTATGTCAATGCACTAAATCTGCATTTGAGAGTACCTACACTTAGCAAGAAATTATCTTCATTTGGCATCCCAACGCTTTAAACACCATCAACTCTGCCGGCCCGTTGTTCCGACAGGGAATCTATCAATTTTATCGTTAAACATTTTAAACATTATTTTTTTACTTTTTGGTTGGATTTACTATAAAGCGTTTTTTTTAGTTTTTTTAAACTATTAATTTTATTCTTGGTTGATACGTCAAGTTAGCTTCCTGAGTCGTTCAAAGACCAGACGGAGATTGGTCATGTGATCTTCCAAGCTAGCCCCATGACGATTTTATGTCGTCTAAATAGGCGAAGGGGCATATGGCTCCAGGTCTGGGCTAATCACACTGTCCAGGGCACTCTGAAAGGTGGCAGGGGCGGAGTGTAAGCCAAAAGGCATGACTCGCCACTGATAAAGTCCCCGTCCTGGTACGGTAAAAGCGGTGCTTTCCCGGCTATCAGGTGCCATCGGTATCTGCCAATACCCATTGGTTAAATCTAACGTAGATATGAAGGTCGCGTTTCTAAGTCTCTCGAGAATATGGTTGATTCTTGGCAAAGGGTATGCATCGGGAATTGATCGAGCGTTTAGCTGTCGGTAGTCTACGCACATGCGCCACTGCCCAGTCTTTTTCCGCACCAGCACCAAAGGAGCGCTGTGCGGGCTGCGAGAAGGTTCTATACACCCTTGCTCGAGTAGTGCATCCACCTGTTGATTGATGATTTCCTGCATGGCAGGGTTCTTGGGAAAGTACCTTTGCTTACAAGGCTTGTCATCTCGCATGGTGATTGTGTGTTGAGCGATAGTCGATACGCCGGTCATCCCCTCGAATTTCTTGAGCTGATTACCAAGAAAATGTTGTATCTGCTGTCCCTGCTCGGGCGCCACTTGTAACGAAGTTCTCTGGCCGGGGTATGCCTCAGTCGTGCCAGAGATCCTTACAAGAAATTTGTTATCTATAGGAGACTTGCTTTTAAAGGAAATTGTGAGCGAGGGTTTTTGGGTCGGCTAAATCGCGGTTGTTGCGCACGCTACGCACCTATGGCGCGCTGGGCGTCGCTGGCCAGAGGGGAGGGGGGAAAGCGTGGGGTGCTCCCGCGTGCCTGTGCGGCCCCTGGCTATACGAAACCTATATCTGAGAGGGAAAAGTGGGAATATGTTCCCCTAGGGGCACGCTGGCGTTCTCTGGGAGTACCAGGTATTGCCGTAGTCACGCCTGAGGGTTCACTAACTACGGGCTCGGGAAGGATCAGGGTTACTTTCTGAGAAGATACGCAAATACCGCAAATATGTTCCAACAGGGGCAGGCCGGCCTTCTCTGGAAGTACAAGGTATTGTCGTGGCCACGCCTGAGGGAGCACTAGCTGCGGGATCTGGTTATTTTCTAAGAAAACTACGGAAATATTGTAAATGTATTCCAACAGGGGCACGCCGGCGTTCTCTGGGAGTACCAGGTATTGTCGTGGCCACGCCTGAGGGAGCACTAGCTGCGGGATCTGGTTATTTTCTAAGAAAACTACGGAAATATTGTAAATGTATTCCAACAGGGGCACGCCGGCGTTCTCTGGGAGTACCAGGTATTGTCGTGGCCACGCCTGAGAGATTACAAACTACGGGATCAGGTTATTTTCTAAGATAACTACGAAAATATTACAAATATGTTCCAACTGGGGCACGCCGGCGTTCTCTGGGAGTACCAGGTATTGTCTTAGCCACGCCTGAAGGATCAAACTACGGGTTTAGGAAGGGTTAGGGTATTTTCTACGAAAACTACTAAAAATATCGAAGAAAACACAAAGATTTGGTTGTTTATAGTTACGCATTCACTTTATTTGTCCTTGTCCTGTGTTATTTCCCTGCTGCTGCACCGAGTTCTTATTTTATAAGCCACGCAGGCTGCACCGCGCGCGTTGATCACTTTTCACCACGAGTTCAGGAGCACACGTCTGCTCCCTACAGCTGTACCGGAAACTAAGAGGCAGAAGCAGCTCGAGCGATATCGGACATCGACTCTTTCTGGGTTGCCACTCAGCCAAATATCGAGTAATCTCGGTCATCGACTCATGTTCGCGTTGTCGATCGTTGAAATATCGAGCGATGTCGGTCATCGGCTCATGGTGTCGTTCGATATCGAGCGTAGCGATCTGGCGATGTCTTGTGATCTGGCAACGGGTGATCTGTCAGCGTGTTGATCGGGTAACACGGGATAACTGGCGTAAATGGCAACGTTGTTTAGGGCGCGCTTAGGTTTAAATTTAATACTTGTAACGGAAAAGGCTTCACATTGTAGAGATAAAAAGATTAAGTTTTTGGTAGTTTGCAGTGGTTCCTTTATTTGGTGGGCTGGAGCAGCGATTGGTGCCGCTCCAGTGCCCAACTGGATCTGAATCTTAATTCTGTTACATATTTTCATAAAGCTACGATCGCCGGGCGATGTCGGCAGAGACGTCGGCAGAGCCACGGTCGATGCTTATATATAAGTGCTTATATATGTATGCGGCCGACGGAGGGTCGTCGCAGAGGAAAGGGAGAGCCTATGTTCACTTGGCCAACGTAGTGGTCATATATGTCAAATCTGCTGATACTGCAGTTCCCATGGATTCGAGTGCGGTCAAATTACCGGGCGCTCGAGGAACTGCTTGGGTTGTTATTGTTATTGTTGTTGTGGCTAAACACTACAATGTGTCTGCACTTAAATTAATGCATAACACTGAGTACAGTGTGCATTCGATATGTGAACATACTACAACATGTTTCTCTTAAAACTAATTAACAAAAATGAATACTTCATGGGGTTCTTTCACTTATAGACTAGCTTAAAAATAATGTAGAGAAATGTAATGAAATTATAACTAAAATGTGTGCATCGCGAAACGATGCGTCACACCACATGGACTGCTCTTAAATCCTTTAAGCTGACTAACTTTTTGCATACTTGACATTCATTATGCACTTCGACATGAGGCGTAATGCATGTTTTGTGAAACAGGTGTTCACATGGAGTAACTGCACAGTCTCCCTCCTTAGCTATGGCCTCCTTGCAAATTGTGCACCGGTATTCCGCTTCCAAAATCATGGTTCGATTTCTATCCAATTGATTGTCTCGACTGACCTTGAGACTTCGACCCACAAAAGCCATATTATCGTTAAATCTGATTTAGTTATTTAAAAAAAGGATTTTATATTATATTTTTATATTATTCAATATAATTGTTTGTTTTGATGCTTGGTTTCCTATCCATAATGTTCCAAAACAAGGGAAAAAAATGTTAGAATTGTATTGCTTCTATCCATCGAGCTAAAAAAAAAAAGAAGACAGAAAAAGTTGAAATAAAACTGCCTGCCTTTTCTGTGAACTTTCTCTATTGCGTACTATTATTGGCATATGACCACCGATCAATGTATTCGCCGTAAAGGATCATCAGCTGTCTGAGCAAGTTTAAATCACAAAGAAGAATGAAAATCATAGCCCTTTTTATGGGTTAATCCAAGGTGCCTCCTAGTTACTAACAATCGCTAAGCTCAAAACTCGAAAAACTCAACTTTTGATATTCATTAGCGAAGTGCACTAGTGTCCCCTTGGTATTCCCGTATTAGCTACTAACAAAAATTGCAGTACAATAGAACAAAAGAGACTTTATGCTGCTAAAGTTGGATCTACTATCCCAAACTCTATTTCAGCAAGTTCCAAAAATCACATAACCTTTATGTTATTGTTTCAGAAGCCCTCTTGATTATTCCCTGATAAAGCAGAAACTATATTAATACCGGATTTATAAGCTTAAGCCTCGCGGTAAAGCTCGGTCTCCGCCAATCCTCTACTTCGCTTGGTTTACACCTACCTCCGTGTACCAAATTAAGAAAAAAAAACGATGGAATTTTTTAATGAGGAAACTAAATTAAACCATAGACAGTCTAACCCAGTAGTGCCCCACGTTGGGCGCCAAAATATGTAATATCCTTGAGTATCCTGTCGGCAGAGAAGAAGGTCTGTGGGACACGACTAGCAAAAACAGCCTGTGGGGGGGTTCTTGATCCATTCCAACTCCAACCTCAAGTTCATATTTAAAATAAATCCCATGCCTGTTGAAAACGATACACACACCACTCGATAATATAAACAATTGCATTCTAACTTATTTCGTCACCTGAACCACTCTAAGATTAACTTAATCGAGTCAGCTGAGGCTGCATGATGTTGTTGCAGCAGCGCGTCACAACCCTCCCGACCTTTTAGCTTTTCTGCACGCATAATTGAAAATTGAAAAAATTGAAAAACTCCCGAGCGCAAATGCTTTTTACCCCTTCTTCTTCACATTACTTCAAGGAAACACGATAAACTTTAGCACTCCATAATATTCAATATAAAGTTTCTCATTTCAATTTTAATACACTAGGCCTTGCCATATAATATACGCTAAGTTCGTTCATACTCTTTTCTTCCTTTCATATTTTCTTTTTTAATTCATTATAGTTTTGATTAATGTATCGTTCGCCTAATTTTCTATCAAACTAATAGCTATGTCTCTCAAAAAATAATCTCCAAAAACTTCATACTTAATCCATACTTAATTCATTATCGTTAACTAGCTTTTAATTCATGTTGTTTACGTTTCGTTTTCTTATCGTTTGACTTTTGGTTTTACATTTTTTTGATTTTGCTTTTACATTTCAAATTATATTCGTTTAAATTCTCACACTATTTCAACAACAAAATTCACAACCAGCTGAAAAGAAGTTTTTATGTATGTGTATGTAAATAGAGGTACTATAATAGGATATTTAAATTAATAGAGTAATATATAAAAATATGCAGTCTAATAGTAGGTCAAAATTTAGGTATTAGAAATATTTTAATCATTTTACTTATGTTTGTCTTCATGTTTTCTATTTTTAGATTTGTTTGTTCCTTTTTTCAACAAGTAAACTAGAACTTTCAACTCCAAAACTCAAAGCAAATCAGAAGTAACGTTAAAATACGTTCATACAAAAGCTTATGCACCTGTTATCTTGTTTTTGTTTAGTTTTGCTTTTGCTTTGTAGATCTGATTTAAGCTACCTCGTAACAAGAAGGAATATCAGGCTATGCGAGCCGCAAACGAAAGAGGTGCTGGGTTTTTACTTTATGTGTGTTGGTTTGCTGTTACTTTATTGAAACCCTTTTCTTTTACTTGGTTTCTCACTCACCCGAAGATGTTCGATGAAGGCCTTCTCGACGATCCGGTTACGGTGACACACTCTTTTTGTTCTTTATTTTTTTTTCATTATTATTTTATCTTTGTAACTTGAGTTTGGTTGAGTTAGAATTTACTAGTCTTGTATTATTTATTATTTTTTTTGTTTTCTGTTTAATTTTAACTTTACTTCTTTTTATGCCATTTATATTTTACATACTTTTATAAAAGTTGTTTTTCGCCAGTCATGTTTCTGCAAATTATGTCGTAGGTACTATATATGATAGCATCACAAATGAACGTTATTGGAGGCTGGAACTTTGGTTTTCATGAGCACGTTTTTCGTGAGGTTATGTCGCTGTTTTTCATAGGTCTGGAAAACTTGACCCTGCCAAAAACTACGTTTTTCCTCGCCTCGTGGTTGCCGCATAAATTTTCCCACAAGGTTGATTTGTATGGTTTCTGGTTACTGCTGGAGTTTGATTTTGGGCAGACAAAAATAATTTTCCAGCCTGCGGATGTCACCCTGCCTGGAGTTAATTTTATTCAAATAATTACAGTCTTCATCGCCGTCTCACTCGAAATTCTCACCTGCCTCTGCCACTTACAGGGTACTGATGATGGGCCTTGTGGTTTTTTTTAAACAAATAAGCCCTTGGATGCCCAAGAAATCACTGCAAATTGACAATAATTTTTGTTTTCTGCAATTTTTAAGTATTTGATTTTCACTAAATATTTACCGTGTCTCCCAGGAAAGCGTGTAAGAAACCCAGCAAGCTCGGAATTATTTATTTTTAATTAAATACTTTCTCGATGCTTGCGGATTACCAAAATATGATTTCTCCTGCACGTGCTGAATTTTCCTTGCCTGTTAATTTTCGCGAGTGGTTAAAAAATAACGTTTGCTTGTCTGCGAGGCTCAAATGGAAAAGAACAAAGCTTGCAGCTTTGGATACGGTAAACCTTCGCGAAACTGATAAGAGATGCTTTCGATACGCTGAACTGCATCGCTTTTATGTTTGGCGCGATCTGAATATCGTAGTTATTTTAAAAGCACCCGCCCGTTTAAACTTATTCAAATAATCATATTTATTTGTCCTAACCATGCGCAGCACAAAACTGGATAATCTGCCATGTCTTACATAGGGAAGATTAGCCCGAAAATTAGTCCTACCGCCGCATATCTTTCGCGTGTACTTTTCCTACCATATTTCCCTGTAAGTCTTCGAGAATATAAGTTGAGCCTCCTACTTTTTCCCGCCTTAACAAATGAATGACACAACATACTAGCTTTATTTTTTGCGAAATTGCTCTGAACAAAGTTCCTACGGAATACTTCTTGCCCAACTGCATAAGTCACTTCCTTAGATCTCAAATTATATTGCTTCGCTTGTTGCTCATATGCATTTGTTATGTGGTACTTAATATCTTTTCTTAATAACGCCAACTTATCCTCGGTACTAAGCGGACAAACTGATTCTTCTAGCATATTAAGATTTCGTAGTAACGAATATTCGGAGCCATGGGTTATCATTTTCATGCCATAAATAGCTCGATATGGTGAAACCTTAATACTCTGATGAATCGAGTTTCGCAAAGCACAAGTAATAGCCTATATATTCTTATCCCAATCCCTCTGGTCATCCTTAAGATAAGCTCTTATAGCAGATATTATGGACCTATTTACTCGCTCCGACGCATTACTCTGGGGCGAATAGATTGCTGTAAACATATGCCTAACTTGTAAAGACTTTAAAAAAAACTTTAAGCTCCTTGCTCTAAAATTGAACACCATTGTCACTAATTATTATTTCTGGAACTCCGTAAGCGAAAAAAATCTCGTTTTGCAAATACGTAATAATCGACGGGGCTGTAAACTTCCTAAGGGGGCATAACCAATGAAATTTGGAAAAGTGATCTAACACAATCAATAATCCTATGAATCCATTTTTGCTTCTGGGATAAGGTCCTAACAAATCTATATACAGTCGTTGAAAGGGTCTTGTAGATTCCGCTTGCTTTCCCATTGGAGGTCGCAAAACAGAATTTGGAGCCTTTGTCATTTTACAAATGTCACACCTGCGAACATAGTCCCTAATCTGCTTAACCATCCCTGGCCAATAACATTGTCTTCTCACAAGGGCTAACGTATTAGACATCCCTCCGTGAGCAGCAACTACACAATCGTGCGCCCTTGATATTACCTCTTTCGTTTAACTTGTTGGTATCCACACCTTCCACATAGTATCTTTTGTCGCTTCTGTCGCATCGTCATGTTCCGTCCGAATGTACACACAGTTATCCGCTATTTTTATATCTGGATATTCCTCTGCCTTTGACAAAATTCGACGTTGAAGATCAATATATTCAGGATCCTTAAAACACTCTGAATCAAAATTAATCACCGGCCCTATTCTTTCTACAATTGCTACCTCACCCTCATGCAATCGCGACAATGCGTCGGGCACCACGTGATCCTTTCCTTTTCAATGACTTTTAGTGAACCTATATCCTTGCAACTGAATTGCCCATCTAGCTAGCCTGCCTTTTAAATTAGCCTGTCTCATTAACCAAACTAAACTTGCATGATCCATAATAACTTCGAAATCATGAAGTTCTAGATAACATCGAAATTTTTCTATGGCCATTAAAGCCGCTAAACATTCACGTTCAGTTGAACTGTAGTTCCTTTGCGCTGTATTTAAGGGGGGACATCTGAGTAACTTTTTTTAAAAATTGAACATTTTTTTTTTGCTTAAATAATTCTTTATGGTCTTAAAAATAACATACCTAAAGATAGAGTCCGGCAAAAGTGTCTAAGTGTCGAAATTTTTCCATTCTGCGGCGATGCCTCACAGGTATATCCCATGGAACCTTTTGTGTTAAAACACGTTTTCTCGAAACCACTTTTTTTGAGTTGGCCGAGTAGAAAACTCGCACAAATCTTAACCGATCGATCTGAAATTTTGACAGTATATTCAAAATTCCTATGTCTATCGACACTCGTAGGATTTTTTCGATATTTTGATTTTTTGCAAAATGGTGAGTGATTGAAAAAAAATTACAATTTTTACGAATAAAAACGTCACAAAATTGTTAACAAAAAAAAAGTAAGCAAAAAAAAAAATAGACATAGGTATTTTGAATACACTGTCAAAATTTCAGATCGATCGTTTAAGATTTGTTCGAGTTATGTTTCCGGCCACCTCAAAAAAGTGGTTTTGAGAAAATGCTGCACAGCCGCCATTTTGTGTTTGATTTATTCCAAAAAATTTTATTTTGTACTTCGCACCTAATATTATAAAACCTTTTTTACAAATTTTCGATTGGCTTTTTCATTTGGCCAAAAAAATTTCAGAAAATCCGTTTTTTTTCAGTTACTCAGATGTCCCCCCTTAACTTTTAGCTCACACATGCAATCGGCTTCTCCTCCTGAAAATCATTTTTTTTGCGTAAGGACTGCTCCAATGCCGTAGTCGCTAGCATCACAATGAAGATATAACTTTTGAGAGAAGTCTGGGTTCTGAAGTGCTGAAGTTAAAACTATTTTAAGCTTCTGAAACGCTCTTTCTGCCTCCTCAGTCCACTGAAACTTTGGTTTTGTTGATATTAATTGATTAATTGGAAAAGTCAAATCAGAAAAATTTGGAATAAAACGCCTATACCAGCCTGCTAAGCCTAAAAACCATCTAGCTTGCCGTAATGTTTTAGGTACTGGCCAGGATAAGATCGAATCAATTTTCCCTCTATCAGTCGCAATACCTCCATCCCCAATAACATATCCTAAATACCGTGTCTGAGTTACACAAAATTGACTTTTTGAAATATCTAATGTTAAATTTGCCAACCGAAATTGCTCAGCAATTCGTTTCAAAACTACTAGATGAGAGTCAAATGTATCTGATACCACTACTAAATTATCCAAGTAACCAAAAGAACAATAGGTACTTTAAATCTGGTGGAATAAGACTATCAATTAATGTACACATTATTTGGGGTGCGTTGCATAACCCGAATGGCATAACTTTAAATTGATAAAGAGGACGTCCCGGTATAGTAAACGCAGTAATTGAACGGGTCTCTTTTGCTAACTGGATTTGCCAATAGGCAAAAGTCATTAAAATCACCTACTTAAGTTGCTGTTGTTGTAGGTCAGTGAGTGGGTAATCATTACTGTCTGAAACTGTCTTGTCTCTTTTTTCCTGAAAAGTCTCAACACTTGCCACAATCCTAGGTGCTAAATTAAATGCTTTTTAGAAATCTATACATAAAATAAGACGTTTGGCCAAAGATGGAATCATAAAAACTTTTACGGACTTACTATATGTTATATCCACATTAATATTTCCCAGAATTGAATGACCTTTTCCATCCGCAGTTTTGACCATGCCACCCATTCGCTTGAATTTCGGATACTTATCCCAATTAATGGTCGCCAGATCCGAACCTACACAAGTAATGTTTGCTTCTGTATCCAATAATCCTAGTTCTTGAAAGTCGAAGAACGACACTGCAGCATAAAATCGCCCATCCTCCTCGCAATTAACAATAGCTGATACCAATAGTTTTTTTGTCTTTTTTACGTCTTGCCAATATTTTCGTGCTCTAACCGTTGATTGTTCTTAGGTTTCTCTTCCGACGTTCCAAATTTTCTTTCTCGGGCTATTTCATATTCTCGTTGTCATACTTTATATGGTTTGTTTCTATGCCATATTCCTGAAATTTCAGAAATAGCCTTTTCCTTAACCTCGTTACCTGAATTAAAAATTTTCTTTCCCGCTGATTGTGATTTTACAGTTTGTTGATGAAGGGACCTAAAGCTATCCGACATATGCTCGACCAGTTCCTCCACTTCCGAGTCTTTACCCTATACTTTGGGACCATTCGCCGGGATTGATCGTATGGGCCCTTTATCCGGTTTTCCGCAATTTTACTTAAACATTTAGGGCACTTTGGTGTATAAACATTCTTGTCCCCGCTTCTATAACAGAATAAAGTCTAAGGTTGCAAACACATCTTCCAAATGTGACCCTCCTCATCACAGTTCCAGCATCGTAAGATACGATTAGCCATTTGCACTGCATCGATTTCGTCTGATGTGCTGTGTCCTGTTCCTTCTCCTCTTCTAGAGCAGAAATATTTTTTAGCTTGCCACTGTTACCAAAACCCGTCTTAGGCATTTTCGCACCTGCTTGTTCCGCAATTAAGTTTTCTCTCATAATACACATTTTCCGTAGCTGACCAACAGATGAAATATCTTCATTCTCGCTCTGTACTTTCAAAGTGAACGGCCGTGTGTTTTTTTCTGCGCTCCGATTTTTATTTGTTTGTCGTGTAAACCCAACGGTGGGAATATAGAAAAACATATAAATCGCCTTATTAATTTATAAACTTTTATAATCCGTTCGCTTCGTGAGTGAATCTATTCTATTCTGTGCATAACAATAAATTAATCAATTAAAACTTTTAGTTTCTCTTGTGTTTTTGTTGTTGCCTTCTATTTTGTCTTTCTTTTGTTCTTTATCCGTCCCACGCAGGGCCAATCGTTGTTGTTGTTTTTGCATGCACATCAACTGCATTGACTGCGCTCTCTCGCTCTTTATCTCGCTCTCTATATCGCTCTTCTAATCGTGTAGTTATCTGCGCTCGCTCTTGCGGTAGTTTTAGCTGCTCGCTCAAAAGTTTCGATTTCATTTCATTTGGTACAGTGGTCCGATTAGTCAAAATTATGGACACATTTTTTGTCTGTGTTGATAAAAAATGCCAGAAGGCAATCAAGGCTGACAAGCCTAAAATGACTTGTTGGCTATGTGAAAAAATGGTGCACACCAAGTGCGCTGGTTTTACTGGCCGAACAAGTGATGACCTAAGTAAGGGTAAAAATTTGCAGTTCTGTTGTGACGCCTGTCTCGAGGTTGCGAACGAGATGAAATTGTTCATGCGCCAAACTAAAGGCGGCTTGAAGGGGCTGATCACCTGTTTTACCGGAGCTAGAGATAGTTTTCGTAAGGCAGATGATCTGCTCCAAGCTCTGGACACTCAATTTAATAGTATAAAACTATTAGAGGAGTCTCCAAAGCGCAAAAAAGCCGCTGGTGGTAGGCCAAGGGGAACACCCCGCAGCCACCGTCAGGTGACCAGCAGAGCACTCCCGTGGATCAGCAGCCGAACTCAGCAACCGCTCAAATGTTGCTAAGATCGGCAGCAAAAAAGATTCGGAACCCGATCAATCCACAGCGGAGTGTATGCAAATAGGCGATACTGAAAATTCCGATTTGTCCGTAGTGGTTTCACAGTTGGTTAAACCACCAAACCTAGTTAACACACCGCCACAAGGAAATACTGAGTCCGGACTACCGGGCATAGGTGGTTCTGCAGACGCACAATCTGCATCACCTAAAGCTCTTTCAGTGGTTCCACCAAAGAAACAAATATTTGTTTCTCGGCTTTCCCCTGATCAAACATCTTCTGATGTACTGTCTCATATACAAGACAAAATAAAAGCCGCAAACGTTAAGGTGGAAAAATGTAAGTTCTCTTATGCTAGGGATATTTCATCTTTCAAGATCACTGTCCCAATCGAGCACTTTGCTACCATAAGTTCTGCCGAATTCTGGCCGGACAATTAAGAAAAAAAAGAAAGGGCCCACGGGAATAAGACTTCCCAGTCGTGGCCAGACCATTGTGCCATCTTCCTCTTCTTCTTCTTCAAAAAACTAACCAAAAACCTCCTTCTTTCCTATCAAAATGCAAGAGGCTTGCGTAGCAAGCTAACTAAATTGTATTCTGATAGCTTTTCATTTGCATACCATGTTATTGTGTTTACAGAAACCTGGTTAAAGCCGGAGATTCTTAGCTCCGAAGTTTTCCGGTAAGTACACAATATATAGGCTTGACCGTCCTTCCAAACGGGGAGGTGGAGTCCTAATTGCCGTGGACTCCAACCTCACGTCGGAAGAGGTATGTGTTGAGGAATCTAATAATATTGAATTTATTTGTATAAAGCTGACCTTTCCGGGAAAGTTTATATATATCACTTGCTCTTATGTTCCGCCGTCTTCTGAACTCCAAGAATACTTAAATCATCTTTCTTGGATACAGTCCGTTTCAAATAGGCTGTCCGATAGGGATCAGTTATTAGTTGTAGGTGATTTTAACATACCTGGAACTACGTGGTCCACAGATGAAAAATCAAATGTCTTACTTCCTATTGCACAACATGACTTTATTGACGGCTTGCTTGACATATCTTTGAGTCAAGTAAACCATGTTCGAAACTCACTAGGCCGCTTACTGGACTTGTGCTTTGTCTCGAACCCTGAAGCCGTGTTTCTATCCAGGGTACCACCACTTACGCAACCTGAAGATCCATATCATCCTACTTTCGATGTGACAGTCGACACGGGTATCGTGATAGAAGAAAAATCAGAAAAGTCAACTAAACGAATACATTGTTTTCGTAAGGCAGACTTTTCTAGGCTTAATTACTTTATATCTGGCTTCAATTGGTCCGATCTCTACTCATGCAATAACAGTCAAAATTTACCGTGCTTAACGCGCAGTGCTAGAAAAATTATTTAAATCGTTGTAAGGTCCAGTTCTCGCAGGACCCGAAACAGTTTTATAACTTTGTTAACACCAAGCGTAAGTCTACTTCTTATCCTTCCTCGCTATATTTTGAAAACATGACGGCAACCACAGATCAGGCAATAGCCGATCTTTATGCGCAATTTTTTCAAACAACTTATACTACTTCCGCACATCCAATAGAGCCTTATTCTTACACCATGTCCACGTCGAACCTTATATTCAGTCCTACTATAAACGAAAGCTCTTTATTTTTCGATCTTTAACGTGTTAAGCCTGTTTACTCTCCAGGTCCCGACGGAATTCCTGGCTGCGTGCTTAGGAATTGCGCGGAAGCCCTGTGCAAACCCCTTCTCAAATTGTTCACCTTATCTTTAGAAACCTCCCAATTTCCCCTTATTTGGAAGGAGTCATTTGTTATTCCTCTCCACAAAAAAGGTAACAAATTGGATGCCAGCAATTGTAGAGGTATCTCTAAGGCTATCGGCTATCCCCAAACTTTTCGAAAATGTCATTACTCCTCATTTGCAGCACCTTTGTAGGTCAGTAATATCTCCGTGTCAACACGGATTTATGAAAAGAAGATCAACAACTACTAACCTTTTGGAGCTCACCTCATTCGTGATAAAGGTCATTTACACTGACTTTAGTAAAACATTTGACTCTGTAAATCACTCACTTTTAGTTCGAAAACTTGACTTGTTAGGGTTTCCAAATGATCTTCTTAGATGAATTTTAAGTTATCTGAATGGCAGGACACAAAGAGTCCTTTTTAAAAATTCTTTTTCTGGTCTTCTCGAGCTACCTCCGGCGTCCCACAAGGAAGTCACCTTGGTCCGCTTCTTTTTACTTTATTTATTAACGACCTTAAATTAATTATAAATCATTCTCGCGTTCTTATGTACGCAGATGATGTTAAGTTATGCCTGCAGTATAAAGATATTTCCAGCCATTCTGACTTACAATCCGATCTAAATAATTTTCAAAACTGGTGCCGTGATAATTTACTAAATTTAAACGGGTCTAAGTGCAAGCTGATGACTTTTTGCCGAGTCAATCCAAAACTTGCAACTTACTCACTAAGTCGGAAATCTTTGGATAGAATAACTATGGTTGACGATCTGGGCGTCCTTTTGGACCCAAAACTTAAGTTTGCTGATCACATTTCGTCCATGGTTAATAAAGCCAGGGGAGTGCTTGGTTTCATTAAAAGATGGTCGAAGGAATTTGACGATCCCTACGTCACTAAGACCATATTTACTTCGCTAGTCCGTCCGATTCTAGAGTATGGGTCTCCCGTTTGGAGTCCCCAATACGGAGTACATATAGATCGCATTGAGTCTGTACAGAAAATCTTTTTAATTTTTGCTTTACGGCGCCTCAACTGGGATGCAAACCTTAACTTACCTTCTTATTCTAGCAGATTACTTTTAATTTATTTACTCTCCCTAGCTAACCGTAAAACGAAGCTTGGTACTATTTTTATTTATAATCTTATTCGTGGTGATATTGACAGCGCCGACTTGGTAGGTCGGCTTAGCTTTTCTGTGCCAAGTAAATTAACAAGAAATTATATACCCTTTATATTAAACCATTGTAGATCTAACTATGACTTTCATGAGCCTTTCAGAGTATTATGTTCTGACTATAATAGACTTTATCCTATAATCTCAAATTACACGGCTGCGCCCCCCGGTCGGTTGGGCGGGTAAGTGGGCCGAGGGACAACGCGCGAAAAAATAATAAAAAAAAAAAAAAAAAGTTGATGCCTAATTTCCATACGAAGATTTCGAACGAGCAGTTTGATCAACCGCGGTTCTCGTAACGGTTCAGTTAACCTTGATGCAATACTCATTACATTGTCATAGTATTCATCGTATGTTTTACCTAGTTCCTGTTTCCTGCCAAGCATTTCCTCTTCGATTTCATCGTCCGTCCGATAGTCACCGTATTGTTTTACTAACGCGATACAAAACTTAGACTAGCAATATATGCAAATTTGTACATATAGCCTGTTACGTACGCCTGTGGGGCGGGGTAAATCAGCGCACCACATGATCGGCGAAAAGAATTTTACAAGTCAAGTCAATTTCACCAGTTTCGCAATCCAAGTTCCAAATTTCACAGTTAGCAGAAAAATACCCAGAAACCAACTATGTTACGTACGCCGGTTAGGACCAACGTAAGATCTTAGCTCAGGGCATAAGAGAAAACCAAGAGGGGAGCATTTCACAATATACACACATTGAGTCATGCATTCCCGTGCCCCATAAGAACTATGATGACAAATTTCACCGGAATTTGGCTTGGTAAAAAAAAAATGACACCGCCTTAACTAGACGAATAGGGCCATGCACTCATGGGTAACGAAATACTGCCGGGTTGATCGAACTGTCCGGTACTCGAACAAAGATGACCCAAATAAGACTTTGGCCAATTAGAATACAGAGGGGAACCGATGCACCTAGGTGGGAACACCTTGATGTTCCATTCCGGTGACCCATAGGGGAAGCTGGGTACGGTCATGGGTATAAAAGACCCCCAATTTGGAGTAGGAAGGCAGTCAAGTCAGGAGTCAGACGCTTGAAGTTAACCGGTCAGAGAGTTGGAGTTTTGTTTGCATTCTAAAAAGTCCGAAAACACATAGTCCGGGATAGTAACGTCTTCGACTAATCACGCCGCTCCGACGGCAGGATGTCGGTGCAACTATTGCCCGATCTCGGCGTGATGCAGCAATTACGCTCAGTGGCTTTACAAACATTCACCAATCGTTCAAATATACCAATCGTTATATGTGATGCGTGTATATAATTCATACTTTACACAACGTTAAGATCCTTTAATCCTGAAAGTGTGAATCGAAAAAACTTGAGCTTAAACTCTCCGCATCAACGAAAATGTGTAAAATGCCATGGTCTGAATTAAAAGCAACCATAAAACAAATAAAACCATTAAAGAATGTACTATCATAGTGGACCGCAACCCTCAAATCGCTCGCGTGTGTCACATACTCTTGGTCATCGCAGTATTCCATTTAATTAGAATTTTGATGAACGTATATTTTATGCGAAAATCCAGGTCTACAAGAATCAGCCAAGTCTGACTGACAATTGACTCAAAACCATAAATAACTACAAGCAGAAATAACCAAAACCAACGAAAACAATTAATGCATTTAAATGCAAGCCAT
The DNA here is from genome assembly GCA_018150695.1 of Drosophila oshimai. Lineage (NCBI taxonomy): Eukaryota > Metazoa > Arthropoda > Insecta > Diptera > Drosophilidae > Drosophila > Drosophila oshimai. The sequence goes on from JAECWM010000276.1 coordinate 1,138,105, forward strand.
AAACAAAACGAAATACAATACCCAGCAACACGCCGCAAGGGAGCAGTGAACCAGCCGGTGACAAAACTCCAACAAAAACAATAGCCATATAAACACAAATAAATGGAACTAATGTCGTAATAAGTGCATAAGAATTATATCATATTTTTTGTTAAGTGACCCAATTAATTCTTTTTAAAGGCGCATGTATATATATATGTATGTTGTTCTTTTACTCAAAACCCAGGAATCCAAGCGTCGAGATCTCATCGCCGGATAAAAAAGGGGTAAGTTTACCATTATTAAATGACATATATATATTTATGCGCATTGACAATGACTACTTAAAACCACGAATAGTTAAATAAACATAAATTAGTAAACATATTCTAGTTTTCTGTAATGATAGTTTGACGATTTTATTAACTTTCCATATATAAAGGATTAATTTTTTTTTCCTTTTATCCAATTTTATTATCATTTTATACTTTCAATGATTCACTTCATAAATTAAATTCTTACTTTATATTTTGGGTCCCTAGTTTAATTTCCATTTTTATATTTTTGTATCAACATAATAATGTTAATAATGTTAATTTTAACAATCTACATGGCATTAGCCAAACAATTATATTTTATCAATAAAATTTAAATGGGAAAGTAAAATAACCATGTGTTGGTAGAGACCATCTTTCGGGGGTGCTGAGAACGAAGAGTGAAGTAGGTCAAAAATAATGACATAACTTTTGACGAACGAAACAGACAAAATAGGGGATCAGATTGCAAGGCCAGCGCTGATCCATTGGATATGCTTTTGCATATACGGGGAGGGAATACGGCCAAACACCGCGATTGTAATACAATCAAGCTGGCAAGCTTGCGGCGGTGCGGACAGAACGACGTACTAACTAACTGCTTCTACTATTTTTCCTAGGCACGATTTAATTTTTTTAGTTATTGTCTGAGAAGTAAGTGGCTTCCAAAGAACCCACCCCAAATACGACGAGCTTATGCCGGCACCAGGACTTTCGTGCCGAACCTAGGTCGCTACTCCTTCGGCCTATGTCCTTTCGGACTGGGCACTAGTAGTCAGACGTAACAGATGGCGCCCAACGTAGCAATATCCTTAGATCCTTTATTGCCAAAAATGTATTTTTCTTAAAAGAATTTCTCATAGACTTTTTGTTATAAAAAAAAATTATTTTAGTTTAGTTTCAACTTCAAAGACAGGCAATTTTAGAATTAGAAAAGGCCTTTCAGTCTAAAATTTGCAGTTTTTAGAATTGGTATTTGACTTTAGGAACCTTTCAAAATCAATATTTTTCTTTGAAAAATATTAAAAAACTAATTAAAACGTGCAGACGACTGTTTTAAAATAACGTAGAATTTTATTTAGCGTGCTTTTTAACTGATGCTGCCGACGTATCAGGCAAGTACCACGGTCGTTTGTGAGGCTCGGTTAAGAAAGAGCGGGAGAGCAGATTAAGAGCGACGCACCACCTGGCGGTGTCAGGGGTAGCGGATCCGTTTCTTATTTGTCGATCCAGGACTGACAGGGGGGAAGGGGACTGACCGGATACGTACAACTGATGCTGCCGGTTGCACCAGGCTATGCTAGGTCTTCTTGTGAGGCTCGGTTGTACGGCATTCATAATTACCTGGGTGGGATGACGACTTAATTTCTCTGGCCGATGCTGCCGACGTATTAGGCAAGGTACCCGGTCGTTTGTGAGGCTCGTGTCCAGTGAAATAGGAAACTGGTGTATATAACCGGAACCCGGAGTTCTTTACCGTAAAAGGGGAAAACATCAGCAGGTGTAGTAGTTCAGCTGATCATAACAATAGCGCGTACTGGTTCATGTAAGTCCAGGAGCATTATATAAAATATAAACAATTTAAGAGAATCGGTCTGGGAGACTCTTGCCTGATTTCCGACGACAGGGGGAAGGGGGCTTCGGACAGAACCTTTCTGGGAAAAAATTATAACACTCCACATGAAAGAAGACAGTAAAAGGTGTGTGTACTGGTTCATGTAAGTCCAGGCACATATTATGTTCACTGTATAGGGACTTTGTTTTTGTTTTGGGGCTTAAAAATCGGACGATTCTTGACTGAAAAATAACTCGCAGCAAATCAGCACCCCGGAATTTATATTTCATTTATTTACAAATAAATTTGCCGTGTTAGCATTAACACACTATTGATGTTTAAATATTAAACATTTTGCTGAGAAAAGATTACATACGATTTGCATTATCGTTTATCGCACATTTTTGAAAATATATATATATTTGGCAGACACAGATAATTGTTTTCGTGAAATATCACAAACATACAATCATAGATTGCAAACATGCAATCATAGATTCTATAATTGCACTTTAGAATTTTCTTCTATACAATTATTGGGGGTTTAACGAAGTTTTTTTGTAAACATAAAACAAACCTAATATGCCAGTGGCTAAGAAAAGAAGACCCTCGTTAACACCGTCAGGTCGTATGACCAGATCAGCAGCTCTCAAGCGATTCGAAGAAGCTGCGGCAATCAGACGTAGAACTTTAAACGTAAGACAGAGTCTAAGAGAAGAAAGTAACCGAGGAGAAGACCAGAGTCTTAGCTTCAACAGTAAACTTGACCAGTTAGGAACTCTGGAAGAGAATACAGAAAATATGAGTGAACAAGATATAAATGAAACCCAAGGAGCCGTGGGAGGAGTTGGCCCAGAGTTTCAACCCCGAGGGCGATCAACAATTGTTCCACCGCTAAGGCAATTCCCTGGACCCGGAAATAACCCGGAACCAGAATCGAAAGAATGCTGTCTGCACTTATAATGCAAAACAATGAAATCAAGTCAACTTTGCACAAGGAAATAAATGATTTAAAGATGACAGTTACCGGTCTGCAAGATCGTGTAACGCAGATGACACTGGCGGAAAGTCAGGGATCAGGACTTGTTGAACAGGCGCCCGCACCAACGCACAGAATTTCAAATAGTTTCTGGGCAAATCAGCCAACCCCTTCAATAAGCCAGCTTCCGCACATAGCGTTAAGCGAGCACCGACCACCGGTGGCTACACCACGTAATACCCAAGATGCAAGCAACCCAACAGTTCCACCAACAGTACCCTTGAGTACTGCCCAAGGAACAAATAATGCAGCTAGTTCCCCTGCAACTAGCCCAGAGGCCAATAGCACGGCTATGTGGCATCCAGATGAAGTAGCGGCATTGTCAACACAATTACCAAATGCAAGAGGAGTTCGCCTTGACAAATGGAATGTCAAGTTTGATGGTACCGGACGAGGAATTACAGTTGAAAGCTTTCTGTTTCGAGTGGAACGCTTACAAGAACTTTATGGATTATCTCGTAGACAAGTATTCCGAGAATTCCACTGCCTACTCACAGGCGCAGCTACTAAATGGTACTGGCAACTGATGGAAGATAAAGCCAATGATCCAGAATTTGACTACTTAGAATAGAGCTTTTTCAACCTCAACAAATGATTACGTGACCATCAAAGAACTAATGGAACGGCGTCAAGGATTTAACGAATCTTTTGAGGACTATATATCGGCAATGCACAATCTTCATTTCAAGTTGAAGCAAAAGATACCTGAGGAAAATCTGATTGACATCCTTAAGGAGAACCTCAACGCACAGATAGGAGCATTCCTCCTAGCATCGCCGATGCCGAAGACGCTTAAAAAATTTAAGAGCGAAGGCACACGCATTGAGCGTTGGCTAAAGGAAAGAAGATGGAAGCCAAGGCAGGTAAACGAGATAGAAGAATTCCAAGATACCTTTAACAAAAATCGAAGAACGTAGCATTGAAGGTGAAACAACTTGCCCGGCTAGAATAGAAGACTCGTTATCGCAGGGTATGGGTCGAGGCCACACGTTGAAGGGCACAGGAAGAAAAAAAAAAATTCCCGCCGATACAGCCTATGTGAAGATTTTTTTACGAAGTCGTTCCATATTATACTAATATCGACGACATCGAGCCTGTTACGTACGCCTGTGGGGCGGGGTAAATCAGCGCACCACATGATCGGCGAAAAGAATTTTACAAGTCAAGTCAATTTCACCAGTTTCGCAATCCAAGTACCAAATTTCACAGTTAGCAGAAAAATACCCAGAAACCAACTATGTTACGTACGCCGGTTAGGACCAACGTAAGATCTTAGCTCAGGGCATAAGAGAAAACCAAGAGGGGAGCATTTCACAATATACACACATTGAGTCATGCATTCCCGTGCCCCATAAGAACTATGATGACAAATTTCACCGGAATTTGGCTTGGTAAAAAAATGACACCGCCTTAACTAGACGAATAGGGCCATGCACTCATGGGTAACGAAATACTGCCGGGTTGATCGAACTGTCCGGTACTCGAACAAAGATGACCCAAATAAGACTTTGGCCAATTAGAATACAGAGGGGAACCGATGCACCTAGGTGGGAACACCTTGATGTTCCATTCCGGTGACCCATAGGCGAAGCTGGGTACGGTCATGGGTATAAAAGACCCCCAATTTGGAGTAGGAAGGCAGTCAAGTCAGGAGTCAGGCGCTTGAAGTTAACCGGTCAGAGAGTTGGAGTTGTGTTTGCATTCTAAAAAGTCCGAAAATACATAGTCCGGGATAGTAACGTCTTCGACTAATCACGCCGCTCCGACGGCAGGATGTCGGTGCAACTATTGCCCGATCTCGGCGTGATGCAGCAATTACGCTCAGTGGCTTTACAAACATTCACCAATCGTTCAAATATACCAATCGTTATATGTGATGCGTGTATATAATTCATACTTTACACAACGTTAAGATCCTTTAATCCTGAAAGTGTGAATCGAAAAAACTTGAGCTTAAACTCTCCGCATCAACGAAAATGTGTAAAATGCCATGGTCTGAATTAAAAGCAACCATAAAACAAATAAAACCATTAAAGAATGTACTATCATAGTGGACCGCAACCCTCAAATCGCTCGCGTGTGTCACATACTCTTGGTCATCGCAGTATTCCATTTAATTAGAATTTTGATGAACGTATATTTTATGCGAAAATCCAGGTCTACAAGAATCAGCCAAGTCTGACTGACAATTGACTCAAAACCATAAATAACTACAAGCAGAAATAACCAAAACCAACGAAAACAATTAATGCATTTAAATGCAAGCCATAAACAAAACGAAATACAATACCCAGCAACACGCCGCAAGGGAGCAGTGAACCAGCCGGTGACAAAACTCCAACAAAAACAATAGCCATATAAACACAAATAAATGGAACTAATGTCGTAATAAGTGCATAAGAATTATATCATATTTTTTGTTAAGTGACCCAATTAATTCTTTTTAAAGGCGCATGTATATATATATGTATGTTGTTCTTTTACTCAAAACCCAGGAATCCAAGCGTCGAGATCTCATCGCCGGATAAAAAAGGGGTAAGTTTACCATTATTAAATGACATATATATATTTATGCGCATTGACAATGACTACTTAAAACCACGAATAGTTAAATAAACATAAATTAGTAAACATATTCTAGTTTTCTGTAATGATAGTTTGACGATTTTCATTATTTCAAACCATTTTATTAACTTTCCATATATATATGATTAATTATTTGCGATACTCGAAGAGTAAGCAAATACTGTAAACGATCAAATGTCTGTCTGTCCGTCTGTCCGTACAAACATCGAGATCTCGGGAACTATAAGAGCTAGAGCCACCAAATTTTGCACACAGACTTCTATAAGCAAAGCGCAGATCAAGTTTGTTTCAAAACCTGACCACGCCCCTTTTACGCCCACAAACCGGAAAAAACTCTGTGGTGTCCACATTTGTAGTGCTAGAGAAAAGTGGCCCTTACAAATGTTGTTCGTATTGAAAATATCTACCCAAATATCTAAAATTTTTAAAATCTGACCATTTTCAAGAAATTGTGTATACAAATGCGTTGAAAATTTTTATTGCGCTCAAAAGTATGCAAACCATTCTTTTTTAAGAGAGGGCGCTTAAAACTGATTGCGCATGAAAGTAGGCTACACACTATTGAAGAGGGCTAGCTAGCTGTTTTCAAAGAGGGCAATGAGTATCGCAAATCTTATAGTCGGGAAACCCGACTATAGCGTTCTTTCTTGTTTTTTTTTCCTTTTATCCAATTTTATTATCATTTTATACTTTCAATGATTCACTTCATAAATTGAATTCTTACTTTATATTTTGGGTCCCTAGTTTAATTTCCATTTTTATATTTTTGTATCAATATAATAATGTTAATAATGTTAATTTTAACAATCTACATGGCATTAGCCAAACAATTATATTTTATCAATAAAATTTAAATGGGAAAGTAAAATAACCATGTGTTGGTAGAGACCATCTTTCGGGGGTGCTGAGAACGAAGAGTGAAGTAGGTCAAAAATAATGACATAACTTTTGACGAACGAAACAGACAAAATAGGGGATCAGATTGCAAGGCCAGCGCTGATCCATTGGATATGCTTTTGCATATACGGGGAGGGAATACGGCCAAACACCGCGATTGTAATACAATCAAGCTGGCAAGCTTGCGGCGGTGCGGACAGAACGACGTACTAACTAACTGCTTCTACTATTTTTCCTAGGCACGATTTAATTTTTCTAGTTATTGTCTGAGAAGTGAGTGGCTTCCAAAGAACCCACCCCAAATACGACGAGCTTATGCCGGCACCAGGACGTTCGTGCCGAACCTAGGTCGCTACTCCTTCGGCCTATGTCCTTTCGGACTGGGCACTAGTAGTCAGACGTAACAAGCCTTGAAATCACCTTTAAGACAGTCTTGCGTAAAAACACGAAGTCTATATAAGAACTCGTCAACTGCCAGTCCTTTTGTTGCTCCATCAAATCTTAAGTTCCAGTTTTGAATAAGATGCGTTACCTTCTCTGGACTCAATCCACGAGATACCTGGATATCTTCACTACTTTCACTATATGATTCTCGCGCCTGTTCATTTCTTCTGACACCGATACCTGCGTTATTTGTAGATGAGGCGTTGTTTCCGTTTGAAAAAGCGACTAGCTTGGCTTCAATAAACCCTTCCAGCTGCTTTAAAATCAATGATAAATTTATGTCCCCAGAGTTACCTGTATGTTGTGAAAACTGTGGTTCTAGATCCCTGTCTGCCAATACCTTTTTGTTTTGGTCGAATCGTTGGAATCCCTCCAGTTGCTCTGTCAACATTTCCCTGCTATTAAAGCTCGACCTTCGCCAATTATCATGCCCTGAGTTACTAAACCTGTCTTCATGCTGTAAAGATTCCTGTATATGACCACCGATCAATGTATTCGCCGTAAAGAATCATCAGCTGTCTGAGCAAGTTTAAATCACAAAGAAGAATGAAAATCATAGCCCTTTTTATGGGTTTATCCAAGGTGCCTCCTAGTTACTAACAATCGCTAAGCTCAAAACTCGAAAAACTCAACTTTTGATATTCATTAGCGAAGTGCACTAGTATCCCCTTGGTATTCCCGTATTAGCTACTAACAAAAATTGCAGTACAAAAATAGAACAAAAGAGACTTTATGCTGCTAAAGTTTTATCTACTATCCCAAACTCTATTTCAGCAAGTTCCAAAAATCACATAGCCTTTATGTTTCAGAAGCCCTCTTGATTATTCCCTGATAAAGCAGAAATTATATTAATACCGGATTTATAAGCTTAAGCCTCGCGGTAAAGCTCGGTCTCCGCCAATCCTCTACTTCGCTTGGTTTACACCTACCTCCGTGTACCAAATTAAGAAAAAAAGACGATGGAATTTTTAAATGAGGAAACTAAATTAAACCATAGACAGTCTAACCCAGTAGTGCCCCACGTTGGGCGCCAAAATATGTAACATCCTTGAGTATCCTGTCGGAGGAGAAGAAGGTCTGTGGGACACGACTAGCAAAAACAGCCTGTGGGGGGGTTCTAGACCCATTCCAACTCCAACCTCAAGTTCATATTTAAAATAAATCCCATGACTGTTGAAAACGATACACACACCACTCGATAATATAAGCAAACCCATTCTAATTAATTTCGTCCCCTGACCCACTTTAAGATTAACTTAATCGAGTCAGCTGAGGCTGCATGATGTTGTTGCAGCAGCGCGTCACAACCCTCCCCTCCCTTACCCCTTCTTCTTCACATTACTTCAAGGAAACACGATAAACTTTAGCACTCCATAATATTCAATATAATGTTTTTAATTTCAATTTTAATACACTATGCTAAATTCGTTCATACTCTTCTCTTCCTTTCATATTTTCTTTTTAATTCATTATAGTTTTGCTTAATATATCGTTCGCTTAATTTTCTATCAAACTAATAGCTATGTCTCTCAAAAAAATAATCTCCAAAAACTTCATACTTAATCCATACTTAATGTGTACAAACACCATTTCATGTATTCGCTAGGTATGATTGCATGAAGCAAGTAGGCTTTGCTTATTTGATTACATGAAATGATTGCATGAAATGGGCTACGTATAATTTCAGTATATTTCAACAACAAAATTCACAACCAGCTGAAAAGAAGTTTATATGTATGTGTATGTAAATAGAGGTACTATAATAGGATATTTAAATTAATAGAGAAATATATAAAAATATTCAGTCTAATAGTAGGTCAAAATTTAGGTATTAGAAATATTATAATCATTTTACTTATGTTTGTCTTCATGTTTTCTATTTTTAGATTTGTTTGTTCCTTTTTTCAACAAGTAAACTAGAACTTTCAACTCCAAAACTCAAAGCAAATCAGAAGTAACGTTAAAATACGTTCATACAAAAGCTTATGCACCTGTTATCTTGTTTTTGTTTAGTTTTGCTTTTGCTTTGTAGATCTGAGTTAAGCTACCTCGTAACAAGAAGGAATATCAGGAATATCAGGCTATGCGAGCCGCAAACGAAAGAGGTTCTGGGTTTTTACTTTATGTGTGTTGGTTTGCTGTTACTTTAATGAAACCCTTTTCTTTTACTTGGCTTCTCACTCACCCGAAGGTGTTCGATGAAGGCCTTCTCGACGATCCGGTTACGGTGACACACTCTTTTTGTTCTTTATTTTTTTTCATTATTATTTTATCTTTGTAACTTGAGTTTGGTTGAGTTAGAATATACTAGTTTTCTATTATTTATTATTTTTTTTGTTTTCTGTTTAATTTTAACTTTTCTTCTTTTTATGCCATTTATATTTTACACACTTTTATAAATTTGGTTTTTCGCCAGTCGTGTTTTTGTTGTTGACTAGTGTTTCGTGTTTACTTGTACGGTGCAAATTATTTCGTAGGTACTATATATGATAGCATCACAAATGAACGTTATTGCAGGCTGGAACTTTGGTTTTTATTCACATGGTTTCCGGGAGGTTATGTCGCTGTTTTTCCTAGGTCTGGAAAACTTGACCCTGCCAAAAACTACGTTTTTCCTCGCCTCGTGGTTGCCGCATAAATTTTCCCACCAGGTTGATTTGAATTGTTTCTGGTTACTGCTGGAGTTTGATTTTGGGCAGACAAAAATAATTTTCCGGCCTGCGGGTGTCACCCTGCCTGGAGTTAATTTTATTCAAATAATTACAGTCTTCATCGCCGTCTCACTCGAAATTCTCACCTGCCTCTGCCACTTACAGGGTACTGATGATGGGCCTTGTGGTTTTTTTTAAACAAATAAGCCCTTGGATGCCCAAGAAATCTGTTAAAGCTGAAATGTGAGCCGATACCAAATAGAAGTAAGAACGCCGAATTTACGTGCACACACGACAAACGTATTTTATTGAGTGAGACATATAGAGAATCAGAAAGCAAGAGGAACAAGGAGGAGAGAGAAACAGAAAATACTATCGCTTAGAGATGTGCAAGTGGAACGATATAACTTGTAAACTTCAACACTTCTTCTCAAGTTAGATTGTTCCTTACAATTTTTCATTTAAACCAAGCGACTTTACAAAATTATTATGCTTTTCTTTCTGTAAGTTTTTGGTAAATATGTCTGCTACATTTTCGTTGGTGGGAACATATTTTATCCAAACTTCTCCTCTAGCAATAACCTCGCGAACATGATGGTACTTGATGTCAACATGCTTGGTCCTTTTGTGATGCACAGGATTCAATGCAATCTGCTGTGCGCTTAAGTTGTCGCCGTTTATCTCGATGGGCTCTGCATTCGGATGAAATGCTATTTCTTCTAGTAGACGACGTAGATAGATTGCTTCTCTGGATGCAGTGGACAAAGCAATATATTCAGCCTCTGTGCTGCTGAGCGCGACTAATCCTTGCTTTTTGGATTCCCAAGAGAAAGCTGATCCACCCAGGTAAAAACAGTACCCAGAGTACGATTTTCTGTCCAGACTATCGTTTGCCCAGTCTGCATCGACAAACGCATGCAATCGTTGACCAGTCTTGCGATAGTGTAGCTTTAAGTCGATCGTCTTCGACAGATATCGCAAAATGTGTTTTGCGCCAGACTCATGCTCGACATGTGGGTTAGAGTTTCGCTGAGCTAACTTGCTTATAGAGTGCATGATGTCAGGACGCGTTGAAATGGCCAAGTACATTATAGATCCGATCAGTGACTGATATTCAGTTGTGTCCACCTCTGCACAGCTGTCACTATCGCAGCGAATTTGAAATCCAGGGTTCAACGGCGTTGAAACAGGTCGGCACTGATTCATGTTATACTTCTCAAGTAGACATTTAATGTACTGCTTCTGACACACAGAAATTGCACCACGCTCACCCTGTCGCTGTATTTCCATTCCAAGAAAGTGATGCAATGGACCATTGTCATGGATATCGAAACTTTCGTGCAGCTTCCTTTTGATGTTATCCAAATCACTCTTTTTCGAACAAGCTATTATAATATCATCGACGTATATGGCTATCAAATTGTACGAATTCTGACTTATTTTCTTGTACAGACACGGCTCGCTTTTAGTAGCCTCAAAACCCAATCCTTTCAATGTATCATCCAATGTGCTATTCCAGGCCCTGCCAGACTGTTTGAGGCCATATATAGCTTTGTTAAGCTTTAACACGCGGTTTGGATGTTGATCACTGACGAAATTCTCTGGCTGCCTCATATATACCACTTCCTGCAATTTACTGTTCAAATATGCATTTGAGACATCCATTTGATGAAGGTACAGCTCCTTTTCTGCTGCTACTGCCAATAAAAGCCTTATATTCTCATATCGAATGACTGGTGAAAAGGTTTCGTAGTAATTTACTCCATATTGCTGGCTGCACCCCTTGGCTACAAGTCTGCTCTTAAACCTTATGATCTTTCCTTCAACATCTCGCTTAACTCGGAACACCCACATGGATCCTATAGCTTTTGCACCTGAAGGAAGGTCTACCAATGACCAAGTCTTGTTTTCAATAAGAGCGTCATATTCACGTTCCATAGAACTTTGCCAATTAGACGAATGCTTGCCCGTTAGTGCCTGTTTTACTGTGCCGGGCGTCTCGATGTCATGATAGCTTACGATATTGTGTACCATATTGTACTCTTTTCTTGGCCTACCTCGCTGGCCAGTACGTATAATCTTGGGCCTACCTGGACCACGGTGAACACGATCACCATCAACGGGACTGCTGGGCGGACTGACATTATCTTCTTCAAAACTCTCGAACTCGTCGTCATCAGAATTTTGCTCATCTGGGTCTGGATGCACGCCCTCTGGAACTGAGTTCTCCGCGTTGACTTCTTCTGGAGCTACCTGTGCAGTTTCGCCCTCTGCTGCACCGCCTTCTTCTGAAGCTGCTTCTTCTCCAACTTCGCCCTCTGCTGCACCGACTTCTTCTGAATCGGCTGCGGCTTGATAGCTTCCTGCGCTAACCCGATCTGCTTTTTGTGGAAACTCTAAGATAAACGAAGTAAAATCATTAATTCTTGCCTGATGATTAACCGATACTTCTTCGCCTTCCACAAATTTGACGTCACGCTTTTCCACGACTTGTCGAGCCTCTTTGTCGAATAGTCGATATGCCTTGGCGGTAAGCGAGTAGCCGACGAACGTGTACTCCTTGCCCTTAGCACGAAACTTGTGGTGATGCATCTTATCCAGAGCATATACGGATGAACCAAAAATCCGTAGATGCGCGACCGAAGGCTTCTTGCCGCTCCACATTTCCATTGGAGTGATCCCCTCGAGCGCCTGCGATGGAGATCTATTTCGTAAGTAGCTTGCAGTTGCAACAGCTTCTGCCCACAATGGCTCCTCAATGTTTTTGTGCAGCATCATACTTCTCGCCATTTCAACAAGCGTTCTATTCGCTCTTTCAGCCACACCGTTTTGTTGCGGAGTGTATGGCACGGTTAATTGTCTTTTAATTCCACACTCACGCAAATATTCGTCGAACTTGTGATTTATATACTCTCTGCCATTGTCACTGCGAATCGCTTTAATTCGTTTTTGCGTTTGATTTTCGACTAACTGTTTGAACATTTTGAACTTTTCAAGTGCCTGATCTTTGGTTTGCATAAAGTAAACAAACACTCGCTTTGAAAAATCATCGATAAAGGTTATAAAGTACTTTGCGCCACTTATCGATTGCACATTTATCGGTCCGCACACGTCCGTATGAACTAGTTCCAAAATGTTCTTTGCCCGCGCACTGCTCTTTTTAGGAAATGGCAAAACACAAATCTTGGATTTGTTGCAGGTGTTACAATTTATTTCAACCGGAATATTGTTCACGTCAATGCCTTTCACACGTTGATTCACTATCAGTTCCTTTAGGCTTCGAAAATTCAGGTGACCATAGCGATTATGCCACACCACTGCCTTTTCTTGCATTGAGAATAATCGGTTTACATTTAAGTCACTAAACAAAAATAAATTGTTCTGCATTTGCGCCCTTAACATGACAACTCCATCTTTTGCCGTTACTGTCGCGCGATTGTCTTTGAAATACACGGAATGCCCATACTGCATTGCTTTGCTAACGGAAAAGAAATTCATTTGTAACTCTGGCACATACAACACGTTTTGCAAAGTTATTTCACAATCGCTGGATTTTATTTTCACGTTTCCTTTGCCAGGCGATTCAATTATTTTGTCTGCAGCTAACATAACTTTGTCTTTTTCTTCGACAAACGAAACAAACGCACTTTTCTCACAACACATATGAGAAGTTGCCCCACTGTCCAGGCACCAAGTTTGTTTTGTTATGTTCTCTTGATTCACAGCAGCAAAAACCGAAAACGACAATTTTTCATTGCTTCTCTCTTCGCTTTGAACTTTGCCTTTACCGTTTCTTCCTTTTTCTCTACACTGCGTTGCTTTGTGGCCACGTTTGCCACACACGAAACACTTTCCGTTGAATTTACCGTTTTCCTTTGCATGTGCATTTTGTTTTTCGCTTCCCGATCCAGCGTAATATGCGTGTTGCTTGCTGTCCTTCTCATTTTTCTCGTTCATTCTTTCGGCCTCTGCCAAAAGTTTGATCTTGATTGACTCAAAAACCGGCAGCGAATCTCTTGTTTCCATAGCAACAACGAAGTGTTCATACTCTGCACTTAAACTTGACATTAGAATTATCACTTTTAACTCCTCGGGTATGTCGACGTTCACTTCGGCCAATTTGTCAATTATTTCCACAAAGTTGTTTAAATATTGAACCATGCTTTGATCTGCCGAGTATTTTGAATTTAACAGTTTCTTGAACAACAACACTTTTCGAAGTGGTCCTTTTGAGACATACACCTCGCGCAACTTGGCCCATGCTGCTAGCGCTGAGGTTGCATTTTTCACATAACTTAACTGCGACACATTCACATTAAGAATTATGCATGCCAATGCCTTTTCGTCCATTAAGTTCCATTTGACAGCTTCCTCGGATGTTGACTCGTTAGTCAACTTCAGCTTGCCACTCACGATGCCCCAAAGTTCTTGGTGTACCAGAACACTTCGCATCTGAACACTCCACACATCGTAATTCTGATCACTTAACTTTTCTATTTGATATGCACTCATCTTAATTTCGCGAGACTGGGCCCATAACCAATGTTAAAGCTGAAATGTGAGCCGATACCAAATAGAAGTAAGAACGCCGAATTTACGTGCACACACGACAAACGTATTTTATTGAGTGAGACATATAGAGAATCAGAAAGCAAGAGGAACAAGGAGGAGAGAGAAACAGAAAATACTATCGCTTAGAGATGTGCAAGTGGAACGATATAACTTGTAAACTTCAACAAAATCACTGCAAATTGACAATAATTCTTGTTTTCTGCAATTTTTAATTATTTGATTTTCACTAAATACTTACCGTGTCTCCCAGGAAATCGTGTAAGAAATCCAGCAAGCTCGGAATTATTTATTTTTAATTAAATACTTTCTCGATGCTTGCGGATTACCGGCTCCGGTAAACCTTCGCGAAACTGATAAGAGATGCTTTCGATACGCCGAACTGCATCGCGATAAGATCGAACAGCTGATCTAAGCGAGCTTTTATGTTTGGCGCGATCTGAATATCGTAGTTATTTTAAAAGCTACCCTCTCGTTTAAACTTATTCAAATAATCATATTTATTTGTCCTAACCATGCGCAGCACAAAACTGGATAATCTGCCGTGTCTTACACAAGGAAGATTAGCCTGAAAATAAGTCCTTCTATATTTCCCTGTAAGTCTTCGAGAATATAAGTTGAGCCTCCTACTTTTTCCCGCCTTAACAAATGAAGGACACAACTTACTAGCTATATTTTTTTCGAAATTGCTCTGAACAAAGTTCCTACGGAATACTTCTTGCCCAACTGCATAAGTCACTTCCTTAGATCTCAAATTATATTGCTTCGCTTGTTGCTCATATGCATTTGTTATGTGGTACCTACTTAATATCTTTTCTTAATAACGCCAACTTATCCTCGGTACTAAGCGGACAAACTGATTCTTCTAGCATATTAAGATTTCGTAGTAACGAATATTCGGAGCCATGGGTTATCATTTTCATGCCATAAATAGCTCGATATGGTGAAACCTTAATACTCTGATGAATCGAGTTTCGCAAAGCACAACTAATAGCCTATATATTCTTATCCCAATCCCTCTGGTCATCCTTAAGATAAGCTCTTATAGCAGATATTATGGACCCTCCGTGAGCAGCAACTACACAATCGTGCGCCCTTGATATTACCTCTTTCGTTTAACTTGTTGGTATCCACACCTTCCACATAGTATCTTTTGTCGCTTCTGTCCCATCGTCATGTTCCGTCCGAATGTACACACAGTTCTCCGCTATTTTTATATCTGGATATTTCTCTGCCTTTGACAAAATTCGACGTTGAAGATCAAGATATTCAGGATCCTTAAAACACTCTGAATAAAATTCAATCACCGGCCCTATTCCTTTAACAATTGCTACCTCACCCTCATGCAATCGCGACAATGCGTCGGGCACCACGTGATCCTTTCCTTTTCGATGACTTTTAGTGAACCTATATCCTTGCAACTGCATTGCCCATCTAGCTACACTCATAAAAAAAAACCTTCATATTCGCCTTCAAAATAAGGAATTTGACCTTTAAATTTTAGCCTTTTTTAAGGAAAATGTACTTCTAAAATTAAGGGTCATTTCTTTCTTAAAAATTCTTCGAGTAAGAAATAAATTTTCTTAAAACAGTTCCTATTTTTTTTAGAATACCTTATGTTTTAAGAAAAGATGTTTCTTGTAATCTAAAATATTTTTTCTTTAAACATTACCTATTCTTTTTAGAAGACGAAATATTTTAAGAAAAGATTTTTCATGAAACCTGAAATATTACCTTTCTTTGAGGACCTTTTTTTTAAGGAAAATGAACTTCTTAAATTAATGGTCATTTCTTTCTTAAAAATTCTTCGAGTAAAAAATAAATTTTCTTAAAACAGTTCCTATTTTTTTTAGAATACGTTACACACAAAAAAATAAACTATCAGGGGTGCTACGGCAAACCATTCAGCTCACGTTCAGCTTGATTTCAATTCCTGGGTGCTACGTAGCCTCAATTCAGCTGTGTTTAGCTGTTTTAAAACAGCTAGCAAATGTGTCAGCTATTTGGGTAAATACAGCTAAAATAAACGGTTTTAATTAACAAGCCATATATTACAGAAAAGCTGGTTCAATTTCTGATAATTCTGCATTAAAATAATTACAGTTTGCATGCAATTATTATTTTTAATAATTTTTTAGCAAATTGCTTAGAAACTGGCTTGTAAAAATTGTCAAACATAGCGAAATAGCATTTCACTGGTGCCACCTAGTTAAGTTCGAAAAGCGAAAACATATTTTATGGTGGTAAAACACAGATGATTGTGTTTAAAAGCAGTAACAAAGTATAAAAAATAAGTTGTCATTCTTAATTTGTTAGTCAAGCGCGTTTTTCCTGTTTATTTTGTAAAAAAAAAGGTTTAAATACTATTTTTTCCTAGTGTGGCAACGATTGAAAATGTCATCTGTTGCATAGGGAGGGGAAGAAAAAAAACAGAAATTAGCTAAATTACATACATAAATGACCATAAACAATACCAAAAACAATACCAAAAACAACAACAAAATAAAACGTTTCGTCCGATTTGGAAAATGGGTCCAAAGAGTCTCTTAAGCGTCTTCGCTCTATGGTTTCCTTTATCGCCTGTTGCCTGCGCAGCTCATCTAGTGCAAGAAGTCTTGTACAAGGCATTTTGTTTAATTTGTTTAAAATTTGTTAGCTATTTAGTGCCCGTTCGGGTCCAGTTCGAAATGGTTTGTGAGTTAGCTAAAAATATTAAATCGCTCGAAGTTCCGTGGCACCCAGGAAATTTTTCAGCGATTTGACAAAAAGCTGAATTCAAAATCGCCCCAGTTTGCCGTAGCACCCCTGTATGTAAAATTAACGATTTAATGATGAAAACCGCCCCGACCTAACAAAAATGTTTAATTTCCCAGAAATATTAAAGTCCCTATAAATAGTAGAGTGACTATTTCAAAGAAACCATACTATTAAATGGGGAATTAACAATTTTTCCTAGGTAGGGGCGGTTTTCATCATTAAGTCGTTGGTTTTACACAGCAAAATAGTTGTATAATCAAAAAAAATTAAATTTTGGATGGCGAAAGGTTTTGATGATAAATATTTAAATAGTTCACTTACTTTGTTGGAATAGTACTTATTGCAACAACAAAATACATGAGATAAAAAAATAAATTGTATATGTCGTAGAGTAGTCAGTTATTATGTTAAGTTTGAATTCATACTTCTGTTAAATAAACGTGACCAAATGAGTAAAAGATGTTAATGTTAAGTAACGGTGTTAAAAATAATATTAGGGTTGGGAAAAGATAAATAAAGACAGAGAGAGACAAAAAGAGTGTGCGTGATGCATTGGTAGTTGCGTAAAGACGAGGTCCGAGCGTGACAGCTATACGGGCTGAGCGTGGCTCAGTTGTGCGAACTGGTTCCGAACTGGCTCAGGGTGCATGACATGGCAAAAGGCCAATATAGAAAAGGAAGCGGAACAATCCACAACTGCGACTCGCTGCGTCTTTAAAAACTCAAATAAAATAATGGCAGACAACAACGAAGCTAACTCTCCTACATCAGAAGTGGGATCGCCACAGCCACAGCATCCTGAAATCATGCTGCAACTGTTGGAAGCGCAAAACCAAAAGTTTTTGGAATTGCTAAAGGCCATGCAGACCCCGGCAAAAACAACAGCTCGAGAGACTTCAGTGACGCTGCCTACGTTTAACCCCGAATCTGCTGGTGCTGACGCTGCAGCATGGTGTAAAACTGCGAATATGATTCTGACCGAGCATCCACTGGAGGGCAGTGCATTGGTGATGACCCTCAGTAAGTCACTAGCTGGAAGCGCGTCCCAATGGCTGTCGCAAATTTGCTACGCTGGAATGACATGGCCGCAGTTCCAAGAACTGTTCACACACCGGTATGAGAGTGCAGACACGCCAGCCGCCATTTTTTCAACCTACTAAACGGACGTCCGAGTGCAAACGAGTGTTTGTCTGTATACAGTAGCCGTTTAGTGACGTCTTTGATGGCAAAATGGAGTTCGATGACTGTCGAAGAGATGGCAGTGTCGCTTGTGATGGCACATGCATCGCAGATTGACAAAAGGCTTCAGAGTCTGCTATACACAACAACAATAAAGACGCGCAGCGAACTGCAGCAGCAACTGAAGGCATATACATTTGGCAAGCAGGAACAATGTTTTGGATTGGATTCTGGCCCAGAACGAAAGAAGCAGAAGATGCAAGCTCCACTAAAATGTCATCATTGTGGCAGGCTTGGGCACAAAATCCGAGAATGTCGTAAGAGGATGGCAGACGAGAAGAGCGAGACCAGAACCAAGCAATCGCATGGCACGCCGGTGACTGGACGAGACAGATCAGGGGTGACGTGCTACAAGTGTGGCAATGTAGGACACATTGCATCTACGTGCCCCAATGGTGCAGCGAATGGGAACAACGTGAAGCGTGTCGACGTATGCTCAGTATCAGGGCCACAGGGAGTGATGTACCAAAATGGTGAGCCGTTCCAATTTTTCTTCGATTCTGGCGCTGAATGTTCACTAATCAAGGATAAGTTATGTGATAAGATAGCCGGTAAACGATTTAACAATATGGTTATTTTGAAAGGAATAGGAGAAAATGTTGTTAAAAGTAACTTGCAAATTTTAGCAAAGGTACAGATTTCTCAATTTCATTTAGAGATTCTATTCCACGTTGTAAATAATGATTGTCTTAAGTATGATGTTATGATCGGCCGTGAGATATTACAACTTGATTTTGGTATGACAATAGATTTGGATAAGCTAAGTTTGTTTAAAACAAAAATTGTCAATGTTGTCCAGAAAGAATCTACAGCAGAGATTATGTTAAAAGCTGTCAATAACAATGTTAATTTAAGTGAACAGGACAAGCAAACGTTAATAAACGTGCTGGAACAATACTCAGATAATTTTATAAATGAAATTCCGCAAAGACGTGTCACAACGGGGTCGCTAGAAATTCGTTTACTAGATAACAATAAGACAGTTCAGAGACGCCCTTATAGGCTCAGTGAGGATGAAAGGCAACTTGTTAGACTGAAGATAAAGCAGATGTTAGATGCTGGAGTAATCCGTCCTAGTAGCTCGCCGTTTGCTAGTCCAATGCTCTTAGTGAAGAAGAAAGATGGCAGTGAAAGACTATGTGTTGACTATAGGGAGCTAAATGCTAATACGGTGTCTGACAAGTATCCGTTGCCACTAATTTCTGATCAAATTAATAGACTGTCTGATGGAAAATATTTTTCAAGCCTAGATATGGCAAGTGGATTTTATCAAATTCCTATTCAGACTAAATCAATTGAAAGAACAGCGTTTGTGACACCTGATGGACAATTTGAGTACCTTGCCATGCCTTTTGGGCTGAAAAATGCCTCCTCAGTTTTTCAGCGATCAATTGTACGAGCGTTAGGTGAACTTGCATATTCATATGCGGTAGTTTATATCGATGATGTTCTGATTGTTGCTAGATCAAAAGAAGAAGCCTTTGAAAGATTGCAAATTGTACTAAAAGCTCTATCAACTGCGGGATTTTCTTTTAATATAAAAAAAATGTGCCTTTCTCCAAACAGGAATTGAATATCTAGGGTACTTCATTAAAAACGGTGAAATTAAACCAAACAGTAGAAAAATAGAAGCCCTATCAGCACTATCTAAGCCAAATTCAGTAACACAACTCAGACAGTTTATAGGACTAGCATCCTATTTTAGACAATTCGTACCACGTTTTTCCGAACAAATGAAGCCACTGTATAAGTTAACAGCTAAAAATAGTGATTTTATTTGGAAAGAAGATCATGAAGAGATACGTAAAAATATCATTCGAGCATTGACCAGTGACCCAATATTAGTTATCTTTGATCCAAAGAATCCAATCGAACTACACACTGATGCTAGTGCAGATGGATATGGTGCAATGCTGGTACACAGAGTTGATGGCAAGTGTAGGGTGGTGGAATACTACAGTAAGTGTAATTCTCCAGCAGAATCTAAATATCATTCCTATGAGTTGGAGACTCTGGCGGTGTATAATGCTGTGAAACATTTCCGCCATTACCTGCATTGCCGCAAGTTTGTTGTGCATACAGATTGTAACTCACTAAAAGCAAGTCGGAATAAAATCGAACTAACACCAAGGGTACACCGTTGGTGGGCTTATCTGCAATCATTTGATTTTGATGTTGAGTATCGTAAAGGAACCCAGATGGCACATGTAGATTTTCTGTCCCGTAATCCAATTCCAAATAAATCCAGTTGCACAAATAATATAACTGAGGTGCGAGTAGACTTAGCTGAGATTTCAGACAATTGGTTAATTGCTGAACAACAGCGTGATGAGGATATAGTTGACATAGTTGAACGGCTGAACAACGGCGAGATGCCGGAAGATATAGCTAGAACGTATGAGTTGAGAAGCGGATTATTATATCGAAAAATTCAGAGAAACGGCAAAACTCGTTGTTTGCCAGTCGTTCCTCGCGCCTTTCGTTGGTCCGTTATTAACAATGTCCATGAGTCGATTATGCATCTTGGATGGCAGAAAACATTAGACAAAGTTTACGAGCAATATTGGTTTGAAAATATGTCGAAATATACTCGAAAATTTGTGGATAATTGTATCACATGCAAGATTTCCAAGCCATCGTCAGGCAAGGTGCAAATGGAAATGCATCCAATTCCTAAAGTAAAAATACCATGGCATACTATTCACGTAGACATTAGTGGCAAGTTAAGTGGCAAAAACGATAAAAAGGAATACGTGATTGTACAGATAGATGGATTTACCAAGTTTGTTTATTTGTATCATACCTTTAACTTGGACACAGAAAATTGTATCAAAGCCATCAGATCAAGCATATCACTCTTTGGAGTACCTTGTCGTATCATTGCAGACCAAGGTAGAAGTTTTGCAAGTAGTAAATTTCGTGAGTTTTGTTTGGCTAGTTAAATTGAGTTACATTTGATAGCTACGGGCGCTAGTCGAGCTAACGGGCAGGTAGAACGTGTCATGAGCACAATGAAAAGTATGTTGACAGCTGTAGAGACAGGTGAGCGCTCGTGGCAGGAAGCGTTGGAGGATGTACAGCTAGCCATGAACTGTACAACTAATAGGGTGACAAAATTTAGCCCATTAGAGCTTTTGATAGGCAAAGAGGCCAAACCACTAGGTATGGTAGTAGTAAATGAAGATAGCGAAGTTGATCTTGATGATGTAAGAACACGAGCCAAAGAAAACATTGATAAGAATGCTGTATATGAGAAAAACAGAATTGATTTAAATAAGGCGAAAATTGTAAAGCATAAGGTGGGCGATCATGTCTTACTAAAATCTGAAGAGCGGCATCAGACTAAACTGGACCCAAAGTTTAGAGGGCCATTTAAAGTAATTGAATTGTTGGAAGGTGATAGATACCTATTGAAGTCATTGACAAACAAAAGAACATACAAGTATGCGCACGAAAGTTTGCGGAAAATGCCAGATAACTGTGTTGTATCTGAAATAAATGAAGAAGATGATTGCGGTGAAAAAGACGTAGATCATCAGTCGATCTCTGTCACCGAGGGTGCAGAGAACATCTCACATGGGGGCTGGTCCAAGCAGCAATGTTCATGAGGAGATGAAATTGTCTGTGGCGGATGTTTGGTCAAGTGATGGATCAAGGCACTGCAGGTGCATAGCGTCGCAGAGTGGCGGCAAGAGCCCGAGAACCATGTAGAGAAGTATATCGATAGCCAAATGTGCGAGTTTCTAACGAAACTGACATTTGAAGAGTTAATCTAAGTTGTATGTTCTAAGGAATGTCATGATGTAAAAAGAAGTATTGGCAATGTAAGATATGATGCTACCGTATGCTTATGTAAGAGTTTGATGATGCACACGAGGACGTGTGAGAGTCAGGAAGGCCGTGTCGTAGAGTAGTCAGTTATTATGTTAAGTTTGAATTCATACTTCTGTTAAATAAACGTGACCAAATGAGTAAAAGATGTTAATGTTAAGTAACGGTGTGAAAAATAATATTAGGGTTGGGAAAAGATAAATAAAGACAGAGAGAGACAAAAAGAGTGTGCGTGATGCATTGGTAGTTGCGTAAAGACGAGGTCCGAGCGTGACAGCTATACGGGCTGAGCGTGGCTCAGTTGTGCGAACTGGTTCCGAACTGGCTCAGGGTGCATGACATGGCAAAAGGCCAATATAGAAAAGGAAGCGGAACAATCCACAACTGCGACTCGCTGCGTCTTTAAAAACTCAAATAAAATAATGGCAGACAACAACGAAGCTAACTCTCCTACATATACTATTTTAATAGTAGTTTCACTATAAATTTTTCCAAATGAAAAAACAACAAAATACACAAGCAAACTGAAAATATTTGTCTTATTGTTTTAATAGTTGTTTAACTATAAATCTGGCCAGAAGAAAAAACAACAAAATACACAAGAAAACTTAAAATATTTGTTTACTATTTTAACAGTAGTTTCACTATAAGCTTGGCCAGAAAGTAAAACAACAAAATCCTTGAGGAAAATATAAATATTTTTCTTACTATTTTAATAGTAACGGGACTATAAAAAAACAAAAACAAAATACACCAAAATTTATTGCATAGTAACGTAACATTTTTCTATCCAAGAAAGCAAAAACAAAATACATGGAAAATGGTAGAATAGTGATGTTACAATTTTTTTATGTAAGACTTGGACAAAAAACCAACAACAAAATACATGAAAAATAAAAAAATTGTAAAGTAACAATTATTCTAGGTTGACTTTACATAGTTTATTTTTTTGTGTGATATGTTTTAAGAAAAGATGTTTCTTGTAATCTAAAATATTTTTTCTTTAAGCATTACCTATTCTTTTTAGAAGACGTAATATTTTAAGAAAAGATTTTTCATGTAACCTGAAATATTTTTTCTTAAAAAATTACCTTTCTTTTTTAAAAGACGCCTTCAAATTTAAAAAAATCTTTCATGTAACCTGAAATATTAAATGAAACAATATTTAAAAAAAACCTCTGCGAAGCAAAAAATTTGGGGTGCTCACAATACAAAGTCTTTAGTTTTTTACATAAAAAACTGTATTCATTTTCTACTTTTAATACTTCTTTGATTTCATAAAATATTATTTGTGGTGTTAATAAAAAAATTATAAGATTTTTTTAAACAAAACATTTTTTAATTTTACGTAGGAATAGCATTCAGCATTTTCTAAGTCTGGAAAAAAGGTTTTTATTTCGTCTGAAAATTCAGAATTCCATGCGTAACATTTTGTTTTACTCTACTTAAAAAAATTTCAAAGCTTATGCAAAGTTTTATTGATAAAGACTAAACAATATTTTGACTGGACGTTATGTTTTTGGCATATGATTTAAGTCTTTTATGTTTCGCTTTAAATGGGAATGTCCACAAGTACTTCAAAGGCCCAGATTCTTCAACTATTTTACAATAATGATTCAGAAAATGATGTTTTGGCTTAAGATTGTCGTTAAATAGGGTCGGGTATTCCTTGTTATGGTACACAATAAGCTCTTTCAAATTTCTTAAGTCCGAAGAAGTATATTCTGTTAGTGTTAGTAAATCTATAAGCTGTAACAAATTTTTGACAAATTGCCAAAGTACATCGTCAACTGGAATTAAATCTCCTACCATAAGGGGAAAAAATGATACAAAAGTGAGAATTTCCCTTGCTGTTGCTTTAAGATTAAACTTTTTAAGATGGTTTATTTAAAACGGGCAAAAACATTTCCTATTTCGGCTTGGCCATATTCGAAACAAGATTTTCTAATATTCAAAAGTTCCAAGTCAAACCGATTTGTATTTATGTAATGCATTATAATATGGCACAAGTCATATCTAACCACACCTTCGAACACGTCGTGCAATATATCTACGCTAAAACTTGAAACGGCTGAAAAGTGTGTTAACTTATTCAAAATGCAATCGGTTTTAACTCCTGTTAATGAAAAATCATCGATTTCAAGATCCCTGCGGTAGTTATTTTCAGTTCTTAAGTTTAGTGTCATCAGTATATGATGTGCCGGACATTTCGTTTGTAATTTTGCCAAATCTACAAAAAAACTTAGACGAAAAAGACGTTGTAAATCCGAGAATGCTGTTTAACCCCAGATTATCTCCTAATATGATTCCCAAAACAAAGTAAATAGTATGTTTTTCACCCTTGACACTAACCTCAACTCCATTTCTTTCCAGATGATTTAAAAGTTCAACAAGTTTAAAAATGCAATTTGATGTTCCCAAAGACTTAACATCAACGGATTTAAACAAAGCAGCTATAAATATGATACTGTAATCAATAGTTGTTGTAGGCAGGGACAGATATAGAGCTAACAGTGGAGAGCAGTGCGGTCCTAAGGGATTGTTAATCTCAAAATCGTCTGCGTATAGAAAGTACGGAACTAGTATTTTTTTTGGTTCTTTGTTGCTGCATATAATTTTTCTCCAAATGTTTCTATTGCAAAAGTTTATAATAGTTTTTTGACTTTGTAAATAATTGAGGTTCTGCATGAAGCTTTCAAAAACATAAGGTAGCTCGAAAAATTTTTTTCAACTGAAATTCTAAAAGAAATATTACCCTTTTACATTTCTTCGGACCTAAGATCACTTGATTGTTTCTTTTATTATCAACTGTTATAAAGTTGGGGGACTTATATAGGTCCATAACTTTAAGCTTTTTAATAAACAAATGCTCAGTATTAACATTTTTTATACAATAACTTATAACCTCTTTCATGTCTTCTATTACCGACTTTAAACTTTTTATTTGCGATACTCGAAGAGTAAGCAAATACTGTAAACGATCAAATGTCTGTCTGTCCGTCCGTCCGTCCGTCCGTCCGTCCGTCCGCACAAACATCGAGATCTCGGGAACTATTAGAGCTAGAACCACCAAATTTTTCACACAGACTTCTATGAGCAAGGCGCAGATCAAGTTTGTTTCAAAACCTGACCACGCCCCTTTTACGCCCACAAACCGGAAAAAACTCTGTGGTGTCCACATTTTTAGTGCTAGAGAAAAGTAGCTCTTACAAATGTTGTTCGTATTGAAAAATCCTACCCAAATATCTAAAAAATTTTTAAAATCTGACCATTTTCAAGAAATTGTGTATACAACTGCGTTGAAAATTTTTATTGCGCTTAAAAGTAGGCAAAAAAAAAAAAATTTTTTTTTAAGAGAGGGCGCTTAAAACTGATTGCGCATGAAAGTAGGCTACACATAATTGAAGAGGGCTAGCTAGCTGTTTTTAAAGAGGGCAATGAGTATCGCAAATCTTATAGTCGGGAAACCCGACTATAGCGTTCTTTCTTGTTTCAGATTATATTCTGTCAAGTATAGACTGCAAGACTGTTAAATGTTTTTGAATTTTTTTTTGAATTTTAAATGTGTCTTGTCGTGGCATTTTTATATCAGAAGAAATATCTAAAGTTAAATTAACCGAGTTACCTTTAATTTCTTTCAACCGATTCAAATTAAAGCTGTCTTTGAAGTAGAAGGTAGTAACATCAGCTGAATTTAAACTACTAAAAGGACTATCGTTTAAAGTTCTGAAAGAACTACAATGTATACTACTTAAGGCCACTGAATTAGGAATAGGGGAGACCGGGGCTAGTTGGACCCTATTTCACTTATGGATTTTTTCTGGTTAAATGGCGAATGTTAAAAAAAAATGGAAAGCACCATAGTATCAGATGAACATTCAGCTACATCCATGATTTTTTTCAAACCAATCTAAGCAGTCCTTTAAGAGTGGCAGAGCATTTTATAGGGTGTTGTCAAACCCTTGTGCGGGGCAAGTTGGACCCTTTAAAAAAAAGACTTCTTCTTTGGATAAATCGTTTTTATTACTGTACTTTGGTCAGTTATAGTCATTTATACGTAGATAAGGGATAAAACTATAAATTTTATTACGGGTTCTTCGGTTCTTCTATTTGTTTCTTTTTGTAAGTTCTCACCAGTAAAACCAGTTTGGTAAGTTTGTATTACACGAAATTTTAGTTTCAAAAATAGTAAAAGAGTGTAATTATTGTAAACCGGGATAAATTTTTGTTTGTTCACACAAAATTAATTGACTGGCACACGCCAAGGAATAAATCTAGGGGACCAACTTACCCCATTGGAAAAGGTCCAACTAGCCCCGTTGCTTTTTCCAAGCTGTATTGTACCATAACTAATATTAGAATTAACGGACATATTAAAGAGTGGGCTGTTTTTATAGCTTACAGATGCACGTAATAATGGTGAATTTAAAAAACACAAACTTAGAGATGTGAAATAGTACAAATTTACTATAAAAAACAGAAAATCTTTTATACTTGTCGAAATAGCGGTACCATTTCAATGAAACTTTGTTTGTAAGTTGGTATTCACAGTGCACATACACCATAAAAAGATGGCAGCTCTAGATTAATTTAAAGTAATTAAAAATGCATTTTTTCTACTTGCCTCAGGGTCCAACTAGCCCCGGTCTCCCCTACTTGTTACCAAACGGCTAACTTCTAGTTTTATATGTTTTGATAATGAATAGAAATTTGAAAAGAGCTGTGAGCACATAGGAATTCCACACGGTAGCAAAATAAACATACACAGATAAAAAAAAAGATCAATTTCGATTTGATATGCGCAGGTCAAATAGATATTTACATTAAAAATGTCGCTTAGATGACTGAAAAAGATCAAATAGATATTATTTTCTCATTTTTAAATTTCCCGCTCTCCGAAAACTCTACGAAGCGGAGAATGCAACCTTGGAGTAAGGGAGCGCGAATGATTATTTTAAGGGGGAACGAGATAGATACGTTTTCGAATGTCGAAACTTAACGAGTGCGACAGAGACCGACGTAGAACTCCCATATTTTGAGCTTACCGTCTCTTTCTCTCCACTTGACATATGCATACATATGTATTTTGCGCATATGATTTCGTAAGCGAGAGTGAAAAGTAACAAATTTTGGAATTTTGTTGTGAGAATAACCGGTAAGTAAAAGTAAACAATTGCAGTGCAGTTGGAGTGAAATAACAGGAAGCAAATTGGGTAATGTGTTCATTTTGCATTATTATTTCATATTCAAGTTGCATTTTATCAGTAAAAATTAATTTGTGTGTGTGTGCGTATGTGTGTGTGTGCCGGCACGTAGCTTTTTTGGACGCAACAAAGAAATACGGTGGAACATACAAATGCACATATGTATTTATTTTAACATCTTTTTATTCTAGGCATCTAATCGCGTCGCTAAACCCTTAACTAAATAATATTCACAGTAACTAGCATTTTAATTTAAGAAATAAAAATGTAAACAAAAATTGTACACAAAATTGAAATAAATACTGTAAATATGCTCGTGCATTTACTATATTTTTCTTCGACAGCGTTTTTATCTATTAAAATAAACACTACTTATAACTAAAATTTAAATATCAATTTGACATTTTCATATCAATTTGATATTATCATATCAATTTGATATTATCATATCAATTTGATATTATCATATCAATTTGATATTAACATATCAATTTGATATGTTCGAAAATGTAGAATTGATATTTTCGAACATATCAATTTGATACCAGCATATCTGGTCCAAAATGATATGAGAAATCATCAAAATGACGATCATATCATATCTGTTTTTTTTTCTGTGTATCTAGCGAACTTGTATGACTTGCTTGAACATGTTTCAAAAAAGCATTAACATTTGCAAATGTATTTAGGCATGTATTTAGCTTGCAAGTTAATTCCATACTTGGTATTGTGTAAATTTATAGTTAGGGGTGCTTTAAATATGATTTGTTTTTTTGTTTTAAGATTTTATTATATTTTTTTGTAACAAAGTTAAATATTTTTGGCGCAACAGTAGTAAATGAATAAATTGTATCTTAATCAATTTTTTAGATTGTTCAAAAGTTCGGAAAGCGATCGTCTTTTAATATCGGTCTTGAGATTTATCTTAAACAAATACTTTTGATTAAAGGTCCATATGAGAGACGCTTCTTCAGGGTATTCAATATTTAACACGTGAAACAACTTAGAGTATAGGTTAATGCATTCTAAAATATTACTAAACTCGTAAAACACGCCCGAGATATGAACAAAGTATTGTTTTGGGCTATAAGGAGATTTACCAATGCAGCACAGTGTTGGCTGGTATCTTTTCTTTGATAAGAAAGCGTCGTCGATTTCATTTTTAATTACCGATTTTAGTTCTGCAAGAGTTGGATTCCACGAGAAGAACACGTTCCTGGAGTCCTCGATTGAAAAATTTTTTCCCAGAGCTCCGTCCTTCTTTTTCCCCTTGCCGAAGGTACCAACAGGGCTGGCAGCAAGTAGCAAATAAGGGAGTCCTTTACAGCTATAATAAAAACCAAAAAAAATTAGTAAATTGTAAACACAACAAATTATGTAGGGTAAATCCGGGACAAGTGCCCCGCCGGGACAAGTGCCCCACTTTGTTTACTGTTATCATGCATCGATAAGATTGCAGCGCCATCTCGGGAAAACTTGTGTTTAAGTGTCAAAATGAAAAACTTGTGTGGAAATTCGTACTTTGGTAAGTTAACTATTCACAATTTATGAAATCCATACGCAGTAGGTCCAAAATTTTTTAGCGATTCAAAAATGTTTGTTATTTCATCGTCAAAATGTCAACAGACGTCAGATGAAGTATCATAACCTTCCTATGTAGCAAGATCATTTAGCAGATAACTATTTTTACATTTACTGTTCGCCAATATTTTTTTAATTAATAATTTTCATATGCTATGCAATCGGGACAAGCGCCCCACTTGTTCTCGGGGACAAACTCCCTACTGATAATCTGGTTTGAGCACTTTATGTTTGTTATTATTTATTAACAAAAATATTCTATATGGTGTTTTTACATAATTTACAATTGTTTATTAATGTTTTTTTTGTATAAATAAAATTTTTCGTATTGTGATTCAATTTTGGTACCTCGATCGACAAATTCAGTCTTTTATTTTTATTATCTTTAAAAACCAGATCTGTTATTATTTGCGATACTCGAAGAGTAAGCAAATACTGTAAACGATCAAATGTCTGTCTGTCCGTCCGTCCGTCCGTCCGTCCGTCCGTCCGTCCGTCTGTCTGTCTGTCCGCACAAACATCGAGATCTCGGGAACTATTAGAGCTAGAGCCACCAAACTTTGCACACAGACTTCTATGAGCAAGGCGCAGATCAAGTTTGTTTCAAAACCTGACCACGCCCCTTTTACGCCCACAAACCGGAAAAAACTGTGGTGTCCACATTTTTAGTGCTAGAGAAAAGTGGCCCTTACAAATGTTGTTCGTGTTGAAAATATCTACCCAAATATCTAAAAATTTTTAAAATCTGACCATTTTCAAGAAATTGTGCATACAACTGCGTTGAAAATTTTTATTGCGCTCAAAAGTAGGCAAAACAATTTTTTTTTTAAAGAGAGGGCGCTTAAAACTGATTGCGCATGAAAGTAGGCTACACATTATTGAAGAGGGCTAGCTAACTGTTTTTAAAGAGGGCAATGAGTATCGCAAATTTTATAGTCGGAAAACCCGACTATAGCGTTCTTTCTTGTTTTTATCATTATTATTAAGTGTTGATGTGTGTTAGAAAGTACCGAAGAATCAATGTAATGGCTTTTTTCGCGAGTTGTTGTTTGCAAAATAATTTAAATCCTAAGCATAAAAGCGGGGCGCTTGTCCCTGAAGATGTTTGAACTAGCAAATTTGCTACTTTTTATTAATCATCCCACAGAAAGCTTGTAACGTAAAATATTGATGAATAAAATGTTGTTCTTACTTCTGGATATACTACTCGACCTACAACAATCACAAAAGCCCTCGTAAACATATTTGTGAAACAACCATTTCGATTTTCAAAAACGTGGGGCACTTGTCCCGGGTTTACCCTATATAAAAATAAGAGTGCATTAATAATGACAACTTTACAACTTTACTCACCGTTTGACTCTTTTTCAAAATTTTTTAAAATTGCACAGCAATTTTTGTTTGCAATGTTGTTTTTGCAAATGGGAAAAATTTTTTCCCTAAAATTACCCCAGTTATCCAATAGCAGCGTATTTTGTCCGGGAAATATGCGCTTTAAATCAGATTCAATCTATTAAAATACAAAGTGCATGAATTAAAACACAATAACTTAAAAAAAAGCGTAACACAAAAAATATCTTTGTTTATATAGTTTTTAAACTTGGCTTAAGAACCAGCTGAAAGCAGACAGACAAACATACAGCTGTTCATTGAAATAGCAGTGTCGGGTATTTGTAGGGTATTTGATAGGTATTTTTGTAAAATAGTGAAAAACAAGAAAAAGAGTTCTGAATGTAGCTTGACTTTTTCGGTTTTATAATTCTAACACTCTGAGCTTTAAAAAAGGTATCGCTTGTTTAATTTGGAAGACTGGAAGTGTTTCAAAAGAGAGTTGGAAAGGGGTGAGGTGCGGCACTGCTATTTGGATGAACACAAATGTACATGTGTGATTCGAATGGCAGTGGGATCAACAATAATAACGATTTTAAGACTTCTCTGACTCACCAGCACGTTTCCAAACGACTGTTTCTTGTCGTCCAAGGTCACAGAAGATTTAAAGTATGAAGATCTGTACTCGAATAGGAATTCCCATCTCGCAAGGACATCGCTTATTGGTTCACTGTTGAAATGGAGTGGGGCGGAGTCTGGACGATCAGGTTGGGGGGCTGAGCAGCGGGGTGCTGGATCGGCCATAGAAATTTCCCTCGGGTGGTGAAGGCAGAAAAGAAGGCGACGAAGGTTTTTCTGGCACTTCACTTTTATTCTTCTTCGGACTTTGCTCGTACATAGGTTGCTTAGAATTAACATAATATTACAGGGGTGGATGCTTCCAGAGCGGTTTGGAGAGCGGAGTGGAGACCCTTAACAGAGCGAGAGAGCGAGATGCGAGCGATCTGGAAGAAACTGCTTTCTCGACTGCTAAGACTCCAGGGCCGCTTGGAAGGGAACTGGAAGGGCCGTTTAACGGCAAACTGTAAGCGCCGTTTGGCGCGAACAAATGTTATAGCGGAGCCAGTGTTTCGCTACTTCAACCTGATCTGCAAATGAAACCATATATACGTCTGTAAATGAAACCATACCAAAAAAATTATTATTTATTATTTTATTTTATTATTTAAAAATTATTACTCAACCAAATCATTCAACTTCACTGTCAGATCACTCCTGAAGTTGTTTTTGAGGTTGTAAAATTTGGAATATAGTAACCCTCCAGGTTTTTTCCTGAGGTTTTTGAAATACATCTATGAAAAACGCACACAGAAATACAATAGAAGTTTATCTTACCTACGTTTCAGAGTCAAACACCGACTATTTGTTCCGCAATTTCATCAAACATAGGTTGAGAAACCTTCTTGTTTGCAGATATGAGGTGCTCGGCAATAGTTTGACTCAGACATTTCCGGCATTTTGCGTTTAATGTACGCTCCTTTGCGTAATGCGACAAA
This sequence comes from Drosophila oshimai, assembly GCA_018150695.1. Taxonomy (NCBI): domain Eukaryota; kingdom Metazoa; phylum Arthropoda; class Insecta; order Diptera; family Drosophilidae; genus Drosophila; species Drosophila oshimai. Next base: position 1,169,636 of record JAECWM010000276.1, read on the forward strand.
ATAAGCTAGCCGCTTTTTGCCTCGGACAAGATTTGCGACACGTCCACCTGTAATAATAATTTATGTGTTATGGAGTGGGACGGAGTGTGAATAAATCAGGCTGGGGGGCTGAGCAACGTTTGCTAGATCAGCCGTAGAAATTTCCCTCGGGTGGTGTAGGCAGAAAAGAAGGCGACGAAGGTTTTCTTCTTGCACTTCACGTTTATTTTCAAACTTCGAACTTTTCACGTACATAGGTTGCTTAAAATTAACATAGGATTACGGGGGTGGATGCTTCCAGAGCGGTTTGGAGAGCGGAGTGGAGACCCTTAACAGAGCGAGAGAGCGAGATGCGAGCATGGTGAAACTATATAGGTGGTCTCGTCGCGAGAGCTGCCCTCTTTTGAGGACGTTATTTGTGCCAGTCGTTTGTAAAACGTTGTCGAAAGAGGTTGTGTAGCGCATTTTTCTTCGTTGTCTTCTTCTTTCTTGAAAGAAATACTATTTCTATCTCTTTCTTGTGCTTGTCTCTCTGAGAGCGGAGAGAGAGTGCTGAAAAATCCTCGGCAGAAACTGCTCTCTCGACTGCTAAGACTCCAGGGCCGCTTGGAAGGGAACTGGGAGGGCCGTTTAAAGGCAAACTGGCAGCGCCGTTTGGCGCGAACATTATGTAAACAAAACTACTTATATAAAATCACATGTATGTTTGCTTTTATACTTACTAAATTGTTCTCGGTGAGGAAGTTGTTCTCAAAAACAAAAAATTCAAACAAATGAATAGGTAAACAATAAATGTATGAAAATTAAAATATAAAAAAAAAATAACTTGTAATAGCCATGAACGCTATTATTTATGTTTTTTGGCCATTCAGCCACAACAAGCACTGTTTTCCTTTAGGTGAGTACAATGCACAGTGTATGTGTATATGTGTGCACTTATTTTGTCTCCCTTGCTCTCTTGTGTTGTCGCTATTAAATTTTACATCTAAATATGTTAAAAAGCAAGCGACTGGCATGTTAGAACAAAATTTATTTAATTAATTTAAATTATTTGTTAAAGAAATTATAAATATATTTACATAGGTACATATGTATTTATATGTTAATATGCAACATACATGTGTAAAAAGCATAAAGAGGAGAATTTTAAAGTGTCTCTTTAAACTCCTCTTTTGCTTTTTGCACATGTATGTTACATATTAACATATAAATACGTATGTATATATATTTATAATTTCTTTAACAATTAATTTACATTTTCCCTTTTCTTATGAAATTAACTACTTTTATTCGCGCACAACAAAAATATCACTTGCCTTTACAAATGCAGCTTCACTTTTGACAAACGCGAACAGAGACAAAAGCGATCAGCGAAAATCAAATGTTCTAGAATGTTCTAGACGGAACAGCAGTAAAAAAGGAGAAGGGAAAATAAGAAGAAGACGTGCGTGCTCGCTGACCGATTTGAGCACGCAAAAAAACGTGCGTCTTCTTCTTATGTTCCCTTTTCCTTCTTTACTGCGAGCGAGCGAGCAAGAGAGAGAGAGAGAGACGCGACGCGATGCGATGCACATGAGAAACATTCACAAGTACATACATATACTTTTTAACATATGTATGTATGTGCACATGTAAGACTGACAAAAGTTGCGTTGTTTAACTTACCTTTTTTGTTGCTTGCCACTTTTTTAGGTTTTCGAAAAAAATTACTGCTTTTCCAAGTAATCGCTTTGGAATGTGTGGCAATCTGCTCCCACCCCAGCGATTCCTCCGTGAGGTTGAGTTCTGAAAAATTAATTAAATACAAGTTAGATATGCATATGTACAATATAAATTTGTATAAATGTGTAATTACCTGCAAACACTTCAGAAAAGGCTTGACCTCTTAATTTTTTCAACAGCTCGTCCATCCTCGTTACGATACACTCACTGAGTGACACGCGCCGAAATCACAGCCCATGGTGCAAATATATAAGGTGGTCTCGTCGGCTCTGCTGAGGACGTTAAATATGTTTACCTCTCTGTCTCTCTTAAGCGATAGAATGAGATAGCTAGATAGAGACTGGCACAAATGACGTCCTTAAAAGAGACCAGCTCTTTCGTTGAGACCACCTTACACATATAGTTTCACCATGTCACAGCCGACGCGGTCGCGGTCGCGTTCGCGTTTTACCGTTCATTTTTGTACTTTGCTTTCGCGTTATGGATTTTCGGGGACGGAGTAAAACCGATTTATGACCGTCACGCTGACGAACGTACTCTCTGTCGTCTTTTTTCCTCTCTTCGCTAGAATAGAATGCGCTTGCTTGTGTCACTTCTTTTTGACCCGGAATGAAAACATACAATTCTTCTTCTTCTTCTTTTCGCTCGGTTTGTTAACTTTTGAGAGTTCAACTGAAAACTTTAAAGGCGATTTTCACCTTAAAATCTTTAAAAATGGTGTTGTTGCTATCGCCTTAAAAGACAGACAAAATTTCATTTTTCCATTTTTGTGAAAAGTTATTTCTTAAAAATTCAAATTAAGAAAGGGTTTCTGTATTTCTGATTAAAAACAAGAAATATATTACTATTTCTAAAGGTTGGTGAAATTAAAAGGCGATAAATTTAGAAATTAATTTTTACACTCCTACACTCCTGCCTTTTAAATTAGCCTGTCTCATTAACCAAACTAAACTTGCATGATCCGTAATAACTTCGAAATCATGAAGTTCTAGATAACATCGAAATTTTTCTATGGCCATCAAAGCCGCTAAACATTCTCGTTCACTTACACTGTAGTTCCTTTGCGCTGTATTTAACTTTTTGCTCATATATGCAATTGGCTTCTCCTCCTGGGAATCATTTTTTTGCGTAAGGACGGCTCCAATGCCGTAATCGCTTGCATCACAATGAAGATAGAACTTTCGAGAGAAGTCTGGATTTTGTAAAACGGGTGCTGAAGTTAAAACTATTTTAAGCTTCTGAAACACTCTTTCTGCCTCCTCGACGATCTTTGTTCTTTATTTTTTTTTTTCATTATTATTTTATCTTTGTAATTTGAGTTCGGTTGAGTTATTATTATTTATTTTTTTTCTGTTTATTTTAACTTTTCTTCTTTTTACGCCATTTATATTTTACACACTTTTATAAACGTTGTTTTTCGCCAGTCGTGTTTTTGTTGTTGACTTGTGTTTCGTGTTTACTTTTACGGTGCAAATTAGGAGGTTTATACTTAACAGAACATCTGATTCTATAGCATTAAGATTAACAGAGGGTAGCGTCAAGAGAGGGAAATATAAGAAGTTGAAAAGAGTAGAGAATGAGCTTGAAAAAAAGGTCGTGTGTTCTCGGAGCAAAGAATAGAAACGTGTAAAACTAAGTGAAGTGAAAACTGTAAAGCTGCATATCGTAAATATTTTAAATAAAGTGAACTTATATTATACTAAATGAATCGGAGGCAAGAAGCCTCTCCCTACAAATTTGGGGGCTCGTCCGGGATGAATCTACGTGGAAAGTAAACGTGATTTGCGGCCAACAAAAAACCATGAAGATTTGTGCTAAAAATCCATCGTTGTAAAATGTGAAAATCCGAGAGATGCAGGGAAAAACCGAAAAAGATGATAAAACCAGATAGAAGAGGAAAGATGATAAAGTAAGAAGCATAGCAGAAGAAGAAGAAGAGAATTTTCGTGTTTCGCAATTCACTAAGTATTGCGTAACATTGTGAAATTCGAAGGCGTCGCGTTGCAGACCAACTGCGAAGAAGAGAGGAGCAGAAAGAAGCCGAGAGAAGCAGAGAGAAGCAGAGAGAAACAGAGAAAAGTCAAGAGAAACAGAGAAAAACCGAAAGACGCTGAGAAAACCAGAAAACAAAAGGAGAAAAAGAGAATTTTCGTATTTCGCAAGTCCATCAAGTATTGCGAAATGTTGTGAAACACCAACGACGAAGCAGACAGAAGAAGAGAAAAGCCGAGAGAAGCAGAGAAAAACCGAGAAAACCAGAGAGAAGAGGAAAGATGATCAAGTAAGAAGCAGAACAGAATGAGAAGAGAATTTTCGTGTTTCGCAACTCCACTAAGTACTGCGTAATATTGTGAAATTCTGGAGGCGTCGCGTTACGTACCAACTACGAAGAAGAGAGAAGAGGAACAAGGATCAGAAGCAGAGAGAAGGAGAAAACTAAGAGGAGACAAGAATTTTCATATTTCGCAACCGCCATGAAGTATTGCGAAACATTGTGAAATTCTGCAGCTTCGTAAGACTGTTACGTAAAAGAAGTTTGAACGGAGGCGAGATACGAACCGGTGACGTCATTAATCCGTCGTCGCTGAGGACGACAAAAAATTGGCTACAGCGACAGCTTGAGGAAGTGAAGCAGAGGAGCAAAAGAAGATGAGAAGAGGAAGTCAACCAGAGAGACGAGGCCACGAAGAAGAGAAGAGGTGTCCTACGAGAGCAGTGACATCATTTACATCGAGGCAAGAGGTTGCAAACAGTTTCACAGAAGGCGCGCAACGGCTACGATTCAAATCGCAATGGCATATCAAGCAGTGACGCCATCCAGAGGTGGCAAGCAGTTCAACAAGAGGCGCGCAACGGCTGCGATTCAAATCGCAACGACAAATGGGAATAATGTATAGTTTACGTTGCATAAAAATAAACTATATAGAAGTTTAAATAAATGCCACAAGTCGTCGAAGAGTTTATACTTGCGCACTGCTTATTTTCGGTCGTCTTTTTTGATGCACCCCTGGATGCCTTGACTACCCAAGCAGTGGTTAAATTGTTCTTTAGTTTTAAGAGAAAAGTACTCAGAAAATATTTATAGTCGAAATAGTGTTTTAAGAGTTAGAATTCAGTAAGAATAATATGAATGTTGAAGAGATCACACGATTTTCTGTTGCAGAGCTTAGAGATAAACTAAAAGAATTGAAATTGAAAAGTTCAGGGAACAAACCAGAGTTACGGCAGAGGTTAACATCCTATTTTGAGGGAAATATTATTGACCCAGAGGAAACTTCAGAGCATTCAGAGTACTCATCAGTGTATGAAGAATCACACACACTTAATACTCCTTCAACCATGGCGTTTACAATAAGAGATATTGAAGATTCCCTTTCTGCATTTACTGGAAGTGGTTCCCCCGATATCAATGAATGGCTTGCAGATTTTGAGCTAAATTCCATTACAGTTGGGTGGACTGATCTTCAAAAATTTATTTACGGCAGGAAGTTAGTGAAGGGAGCTGCGAAGTTATTCTTAGGCAGCCAACCAGTGATAAACGATTGGAATTCTTTGAAAGAAACCCTAAGACCACTCCTAAGAGCCTTCCAACTGCCCGGTACTCAGCAGAAGACCCCAAGGTGTATAGGGCAATGGCTTTGCGCTTTTCCAGGGGAACCGCATCCCGCCAGTTTGTGTTCTTCTTTTGCAGCACTTGGAGTCGGGACACTAGTATGGAAAAGTTTGACCTTTCCATGCGAAAGTTCTCCTTGAAGAACACCTCGTCATTATCAGGCACATCCTTCTCCCAAAATGTCCCGAACCGCTTCTAATAAACATAAAAAATTTATGTACTTGCAGTTCAAAGTATTTGTATAGATATTGGTTGTGGATATACTTACCACCGTCCCCACCCTTCTTCGCAATTGTGAGGTAAAAATGCTCCTGTACCACAGCCAAATACGCTGGAATATTATCCATATTTGTTTTTCAGTTTTTTTCACAATTTAGGATTAACTTAACACCTGTCGCGTCACTTTTTTTCAGATGGTGGATGGTGACCAGTGGGAATCGAAGTTTCACATCTTTCAAAAATCCCAACCGTTCCCCTGGGACGTGCTCTGTGGGATTACCGTATTATTTTCACTTTTTTTTTTTTTTGTGTTCGTCCCACCAAATTTATATAAAACGCGAGGAGAGTAAACGGAGAGAGAGACGGACGTGCATAAAGTGGCTCCTGATTTATTTACAAAATTTAATAGACCTGGTCCGCTGAGGTCTTGCTGGGCATACCTAAACACTGGCACTTGGAAGGGGCTACATCGGGATTGTGAAGTCTCTGGCATAACACATCCAAATCTGGCGAAAATACCTTGGTATCACCTCTCCCAAGCTGACCTGGAGGCGCTGCTTTTCACTCAAGCAAATCATTTTTGTTGGTGGAAACCGACGGAAAAGGAGGAAAAACCAAAGGAAAAAACACTCAGTAGACCGGCAATGATTAAGTGCAAACAAAACTAGTGATGGAATACAACAGCTGAGTACCAATCACAGTGAGTCGTATTCAAAGCTCATGTTTATTGAACACCCAGCGAAACATAGCTCAATCTAAGCCACAGTCCCAGCTCAGCCGATAGGTGGCGCTGTTCCTTTTTTAAGAAAGCCAACTCTCGAAAAATATTATAGCATCGTTTTAGGCATACTGGTATATCTGTGCACCTCGACAGCGTATATACACAACTGAAAATACAAAATACAAAAATGTCAGGACTCGCCAGGACTCCTACTAAACCACAGGGTACCTGGGTCATGCTGGGACACTTACAGCAACACCTGCTAGCGTCGCGAAACGGAGCCGATCAGACACTCCTCCGCAAAATTCTCGCACACCAGCAAATACAGGCAACCTGGTAGATCTTAAAGATCTGAAATCCATGCTGGAGGGTATGTTCGACTCCAAACTTAAGGACGTAGCTACAAAATCGGACGTCAATTTGATTGCCTCAAAAATGGAAGCCATTTAGCAAAATGTAAATTGTCTCTCAACAAAGGTCGAGTCGATCAAAAGCGACAGCTAATAAGCGAAAAAACATTATAATCAGAGGCTTAAAATCCGACAAAAGTCCATTTACAGCTGTATCTGACCTAATAAAGAGAAACCTGTTGATAAAGGACCGTATGGAAATAGACTCGGTTAAGAAGCTGCACGACGCCGAAGGAAAAATGGCTGTTCTGGTTGAACTGAACTCAGTAAGCGCAGTGCAGACCATTCTTAAGCACACCAAAAACCTGAAAGGAACCCGTATCTCAATCGAACAGGATCTAAACATCGAAAGAAGACTTAAAAAACGCGTCATGCTAGGCCTCCACCAGGACATTCTTGGAAGCCACAAAAACCTTAAAGTCACTGTCAGAAACGATCGCATGGTTATAGAAGGAAAATGGTTGTACTGGAACAAAGATGGCAAGCTGATGTGTGGCACAGAGTTAGCACAAAATGTCCTCGAGAACATATACGGTAGCCCTTTTAACATATCGCTAGACTACGAGGTCATATTGGGAAAACTAATGTAGTACCGTCCCTTAATGTTAAAATTGTATCGTATAACATAGCTGGCTTAGCAAACAAGGTATTATTTAAACAATTCTTTGATTTTATTACTCAGTTCGACATTTTTCTACTATTTGAAACTTTTCTGGCCGACGGAACGAGTTTTGCAAATTACTTTCCTGATCACATGCTGCATTGGATACCAGCAGTGAGATCTGCTGCCCGGGGACGGGCGAGCGGAGGAAGTGTATACGGAATCCGGAAGCAGAGGGTGAACGAAGGACACTTTACTTTTACAATCAAGGAATACGCCGATGTCATCGAAATAAACACGAAAGAAGAAAAGCTGTACATCCTTCCAGTATATATAAACTGCAATAACTGGAAAGCTGATTTCGAAACGATGTACGATTTCGGACTGACAGCATGTTTTAATAACCTAATGATTATTAAGGATATAAATGCTCGTATCAGAAACGCACAAGCCACATCAGAACCCACAAATATAGACCTCAGGACCACTAGCACGATTCGGAAATCTAAAGACTTAATTGCAGATAACAAGGGTGCGAAAATTGTTGAGATGTGCGAATCTCTAGGACTGACGGTACTGAACGGCAGGACGATCGGAGATCAAGAAGGAGAATATACCTTTATAAGGGGCGCGGCAAAGTCTACCATTGACTACTGCCTCATACAAGGAAAGTGGCACGATGTGGTAACCGACATGATGGTAAGCGTTCAACCCCTCTCTGATCATATGCCCATCGAGGTTCTTTTGAAGGTCTCACTACATGAACCAGCCGTCAGGACCCAGCCAATACTAAACCGAAAGCTAAAGTGGAAGGACAACCACCGCCAAAGGTACGCAGATGCCCTAGTATCAGGAGTTCAGCGTTTGGAACTTCAGAGTGGGTCTACACTGCTAAGCAAACTGCTCAACTTAACCGAAGATGCCTCCAAACCCATGCAACAGTCAATAAACTTCAGCAGAAAGCACCCGTGGTTCGACGTACAGTGTGAAAGGGCTCGGAAACACTCATTTGATTGTCTTAAGCAACTAAGACGAAATGAAATAACGGGTAATATCTACAAAACGGCAGTAACAAACTACAAACGTCTATGCAAAGAAAAGGAAAAGGAGTATTTGATAAATATGGAACGCCAACTACAAGAAGTACGCGACAGCAAACAATTCTGGGAAATCGTTAATACATTAAACGGGAACAAACAGAAAAAACCCATAAAAGCAAGTTCAACAGATTTAGCAGAACATTTCAGTGGCCTACTCTCTCAAATGCAAAACGTAACAGAAATTAGTTATGCTAAGCCGCTGTACTCCTTAGACCATATGGACTCCCCTTTCAGTCTAGCAGAAATAGAAAGCGCTGTTTTAACACTAAAACTAAACAAAGCCCCAGGTGAAGACAGAATAACAGCAGAATTTTTCAAAAACGCCCCTCTCATTTTTATACAGCGACTTACTGATGCCTACAATGAGTTTTACAGACATGGAATTTTCCCAGATTGCTTCAAAAAAAGTCTTATCAGTCCAATTTTTAAAAAGGGTGTGGAGACCGATCCCAGCAACTATCAAGGCATTTCTGCCCACAATACAGTCGCTAAGATTTTTGCAGGAGCACTACTAGTCCGTATGACGACATGGGTAAACCGAGAAAACATTCTTAGTGAGTTTCAGACAGGTTTTCGGAAAGGTTTCTCGACAGTGGACAGTGTTTTCACGCTGACCTCAATCGCCCAATCTTTTCTGCAACAGAAAAAGAAGCTGTACATTTTCTTTGTAGACTTTAAAGCCGCCTTCGATACAGTTAACCGAAACAGACTGTTTTTCAAACTAAGCCAGCTCGGACTCTCAACGAAAGCCATAATGGCACTGTCTAATATCTACGAGGATAACAAAGCAAGTGTGTGGGATGGATCAGAACTTTCGGATTGGTTCGATACCAACATTGGAGTTAAACAAGGCTGCATTCTCAGTCCTCTCCTCTTTTCCCTCTTTGTGGACGACATTGTCGACTTTCTACCAGGTGGAGTGACGGTGAATGGAACCCATGTTAAGACCCTTATGTACGCCGATGACATGTGCCTACTGGCTGACAGCCCTGAAACGTTAAGGGACATGATTGCTAGCCTTTCCGAGTACTGTAGCTTATGGAACCTCATCGTAAACACCAACAAATCTAAGATTTTGGTAGTTAAGGGTACAGGTGGCCGCCACGCCAGAAACGAAGACTGGCAACTAAACGGAATACAGCTGGAACGGGTGAAATCATTCAAGTATCTGGGAGTAACGCTAACATCAAATATGAGTTTCTATACCCACATAAAAGAAAAGCTCAAGGATGCAAAAACAGCAATGAATGCAACTTGGAAAAACTTTTTAGGCAGAAAAAACGTAAAAATGAGTGCCAAATACAGTCTGTTCCAGGCGGCGGTCAAAACAATTATGTGCTACTCTGCAGAGGTGTGGGGATATCAGAGATATGAAGACGCAGAACGAGTGCTTACTTTTTTCATAAAAAAGATATTTCGACTGCCGCAAAACACACTATCACACACATAACACACTTCAACACACTATGCCATTTTTATTGAAACTGGACTGTCAAGTATATTTTCATTTACACTTCAGCAGCATTTCAAATACATCGAGAAGGTTATGCATATGCCAAATAGCAGATTGCCGAAAAAAATTGCTAAGTCGCTTTGTGAAAGGAACGATTTTCCGTTCTCTAGATGGACGGAAATGGCAACCGAATGCAACTGCCCCCTTGACCTTGATAATGCAAGCTCGTGGAGCAGGACTCATGCTGAAATAATAACCACATACCACGATATAGAAAGGGAAAAGTTTATAACTAAGGCCAAAAACAGCGTGTCGCGGAGTATGTATAAAAATCTTCAACACAATTTATATGAAAAAAACTACTTCCACGATCAACACAGAGGAGAACATATAAAACATATTTTTCAAGCAAGGAGCGAGACTCTGCCTCTTAATGGCAGGCCATACAGCAGCAGCCCATCACAGGAGTGCAGCCTCTGCAACATGAGAGAAATCGAGGATGTGAAACACTTCATTGCAGTCTGCCCTATTCTCAGAGAAATACGTTTTACTTGTTTTACGAAAAACACTCTCTGCGAATCGGATCTTCACAGTCTCTTAAATGGGGAAAACTGGGAGATTTTGGCATCCTTTATTTCAAAAGCCAGTATCTACAGGCAAAAAATTATTTTAGAACACTTTTAGAAACATTATACCTAAATAACCGACTGACGGCATACAAGCCATTGTCGTTGTAACCAAATTTTGTTTGTTTATTTGTTTTTATGTAATTTTCAAATTTGTACAGCCAGTTATAATTAAGAAACAAAGAAAAACGAAACAACAAAAATAAACAAAACCTACTACTACTACTACTACTATAAAACGTGACCGCCCAAATGACAAATGAGAATGCGCTAAATTTCAGGTTTCAGGATTTTATTCACTTGATTCTCTAATCTTAAATCTGCTCTTGCTTATCCCGTTTCTCTCCTGCGCCCGTCGACACTCTGCCACCTCGCCGGTTGACTGCTCTGCTTTCTGGCTTCCGCTGGCTGTCCTCGGCGTGTAGATTTTACTGTAGTCGCTGGCTGTCTGGCTTTAGCTCATAGTTACAGTTCCCAGAATAGGGTGAACAGAGAACTACCACCTTCAGGCGTACGACGGCGGTGTCAGCCTACTGTCCCTTTTTCTGTTCCGGCCGGTCAACACCAGCACTTCGCTCACTCTCGCCTACCGATTCAGGCGTAGGCCAGAACTCGACAGGGCAATCGTTGAAGCTCAATTTCAGGTTCAGACGAACGCTCCGCCCTAGCTTTGTTGTAGCTGAGCCGCTGTGCTGGTCTCTGCTATCTCTGCAGGTTCCCGTGTCTTGGGCAGCCGGGCGATGAACCGGGAAGAGCCAAATGTTTTTGGTTCGTGGGGCTCTGACGCGGTGTGGTTTCTGGGGCTAACTGATGCCACCAGAGACTCTCACTCAAACAATCGGACGCGCCAGGTTTACGCCAGGGTCTAGTCGGGCTGTATTTTGCGTGAGGTCCTTGGCTTTAGTCTGCGGGCGCCAGACGCGCAAGGCGTACGCCTGGGCTTATTCATCGTTCTAGTTGGGGTCTAGACCACGCTCGCGACAGGATACGCTTGTTTACACTCTATCAGACGCGCCAGTGATATCACTGATATCACCCGATAAAACTTCAAGTACAGTCCGCTTCTCTATTTTCCGCAAACAGATAACTAAATATATTCCATAATACTTCTTTAAATTCCTACGCCGGCAAGATAAACTGTTTGACAAACATACATTATTCTCTGCAACTCCGCTGCTCCAAGTGCAATCACACATATATTTCTCCGCTAGTCCGAGCGAGAACAAATAAATACATACATATATACAGATAGACACCTTTGCAGCACCGTCAAACATACGGACATACACACATATACTTTCTGTCTCCAACCGTTTTGCAAAAGCGCGTGATAAATTAGGGTAAATCCGGGACATGTGCCCCACGTTTTTGAAAATCGAAATGGTTGTTTCACAAATATGTTTACGAGGGCTTTTGTGATTGTTGTAGGTCGAGTAGTATATCCAGAAGTAAGAACAACATTTTATTCATCAATATTTTACGTTACAAGCTTTATGTGGGATGATTAATAAAAAGTAGCAAATTTGCTAGTTCAAAAATCTTCAGGGACAAGCGCCCCGCTTTTATGCTTAGGATTTAAATTATTTTGGAAACAACAACTCGCGAAAAAAAGCCATTACATTGATTCTACGGTACTTTCTAACACACATCAACACTTAATAATAATGATAAAAATAACAGATCTGGTTTTTAAAGATACTAAAAAAAAAAGACTGAATTTGTCGATCGAGGTACCAAAAATACCGAAAAATTTTATTTATACATAAAAAACATTAATAAACAATTGTAAATTATGTAAAAACACCATATAGAATATTTTTGTTAATAAATAATAACAAACGTTTACAACATAAAGTGCTCAAACCAGATTATCAGTAGGGCGTTTGTCCCCGAAAACAAGTGGGGCGCTTGTCCCGATTGCATAGCATATGAAAATTATTAATTAAAAAATATTGGCGAACTGTAAATGTAAAAATAGTTATCTGCTAAATGATCTTGCTACATAGGAAGGTTATGATACTTCATCTGACGTCTGTTGACATTTTGACGATGAAATAACAAACATTTTTGAATCGTTAAAAAAATTTTCGCCTGTTTTTTGACCTACTGCGTATGGATTTCATAAATTGTGAATAGTTAACTTACCAAAGTACGAATTTTCCACACAAGTTTTTCATTTTGACACTTAAACACAAGTTTTCCCGAGATGGCGCTGCAATCTTATCGATGCATGATAACAATAAACAAAGTGGGGCACTTGTCCCGGCGGGGCAAATGTCCCGGATTTACCCTAAATCAAAAAAAAAATCGTTCCGAAAAATATTTAATTATTTTATCAAATACTGCTCCTAAGATTCAAATATTAACAAAATCTAATATTTTTCCAGTGTTACCATAAATATTTTCCGGTTGACACTAAATTAATTATTTAATTAATTTTTTTATTTCCCGAAGAAAAAGATTTACAAAAAAAAAGGATTTAAATATAACGATATCCATCCAGAAATATTTCGCCACTTAATCCCATATACTTTCCAGTGTGGCCGTATTTAATATACATAATTCAATTGGTTCCTAAATTCCAAATTCTACAAATATTAATTAATATCGGTTTTCCTATCGACAAATCCACAATCCACAAATACTCCGAATTTACAAACAAAGTGTGACCGTATTTCCCAAAGCTTATATTTTCGTTTCTTTGCCTAAACATGCCTATTGAAAACAAGAAGAGCCTTTCTGCTTTACCCGCAGGCAAATTCAAATTCGCGCTTTTACCGCTGGCAGCTAAGCACAGCAAGAGCGTTTCCAAAATTATGGTGAAGCCAGCTACGCCGAAAACACCAAGGTCAAATACCAAGTCCGATTCTTCAGCACAGGAAATGGCTTCTACTGCGCCAACTGTTGCTCTAAACAAATTCATTGCCACAACTGATCGTCTGTGCCAGTTTGTGGCCAGCGTCAGCGTTCCCGAAGCGTTAAGTCCATCTCCATACACGTGCCAGGTCCGTCGCGACCAAGTCCGGGCACTTTGGGATAAAGTTGAAAGAGAATTCGAAGCTTGTTCCGATCTTATTTCAGTTGGTGTTGAGGGTGCGGCAGACACCTTGCCTACTCTCCGGGCAAAACACGATTACTGTTACTCAGTATACGAAAGGTGTGCCTCTCAACTCGGAGAGCAAATCGAGAAGACTCAAGTCCAGCCTGTTCCTACTCAAAATTTCATTTCGTCTGGCTGTCGGCTTTCTCCATGTGATACGGAAGTTTTCTCGGGCGTTTATATTTGCTGGCCGACTTTCCGGGACCTTTTCACAGCCGTCTATATAGACAATCCAAGGCTGACTCCTGTTGAAAAGCTGTTCCATTTAAATGCCAAGACAAGGGGCGAAGCTCATGCCATAGTTTCCAATTCGCCCCTCACCAACGACGGCTTCCGCTCAGCTTGGGACAATCTAGCTGAGCGTTTCGAAAACAAGCGATCGCTGGTAAACAGCCAACCGAAAACTTGTTCAATTTAAAATCCATAGCGCAAGAGTCTGCGTCGTCCTTGAAGAAGCTCCAGAATACCATCCAAAGTTGTTTAACTTCTTTAAAAATGTCCGGCATCACAACAGAGACTTGGGACTGTCTTCTTGTTTATCTATGCTCCACAAAGCTTCCAGTGCCCACTCTCTCATTATGGGAGCAATCCGTAAAAGATAAAACGGAAATTCCTAAGTGGCTCGATCTGAATGCATTTCTCACTGAACGCCACAGAACCTTAGAGGCCATAGATTCCATTCAACCTTCCAAGATGAGTACCGTTCCAAAGATTCAGTCAAAAGCAACGAACTCCTACTTGCCAGCGCCAAGAATAAAATCCTTTACTACGAAGATTATTCCAATGGTTTCTAAAAGCTGCGATTTGTGAGAAAGAAAGAGAACCATCCAGTACGCATTTGTCCACGCTTCCTACAGATGGACGGAAACGATCGGTTATCCTATATTCAAAGTAAACCGTTGTGCCTTAATTGCTTTTCAAAAGGCCATACACTTCATAATTGCACCACCGCCCATAGCTGTTCCACTTGCCGTAGTCGACACAACACGTTGTTGCATCCAAGCAACTCTTCCTCCAGTGTACCGATCTATCTTGATCCTCCAAGGCAAACATCCGCTACAATCCAAACTAAGATTTCCAACTTCTCTGCGTGAGTTTCCAATGCTCCCGATTCGCCCAATTATTGGGTTCCATATCCCGACGCGCAAAAGCAGACGTTCCCGAGGTATTTTATCCTACCAATTCCGAGTCTGCCAGGGGAACCATCCACTACGAAAATGCCACAGTTTCCTGCGGCTAAGCGCAGAGGCACGGCTCCAGGCAGTATACAACAACAGGTATTGCGCCAATTGTTTGGCCCACAAACATTCCGCAGGATCGTGTCGAAGTGGCGACCGTTGCCAGACGTGTAGACAGGACCACCACACTCTGCTGCATATCCACGAGCGCTCAGCGTATCCAACGCTTTCCGGAGCACAAATTTCCTGATGTTCTTGCTACGCCCACCTTCGCAAGGGGGGGGAGAATGTTCACGCCAAGTAGGCGCTCACTTTTGAGCGGCAGTGTCGAGCTGCAGTTTCTCCAAATCTTCCATCACGCTCGCTCGCACTGCCGGGAGTATCCCCGCTCTCCCGCTGGTAACGGCTTCTCCACTTCTCCCTCTCTCCACCTCTTCCGCTTCGCTCTGGAGCAACTACGTTTTAGCTAGCATAATTAGTTCCTATTTACATGTGTACAAATAAACATACTCCCGCACGTCGCGCAACCCCAAAGTTTTCGATATTCGCTTTTATTTCCACGGGGGAAATTCGCCTCCACCACTACCCTAATTCTACGATCTTGTGCCCCAACGGAGAAGAAGCCACCCCACGCCATCTGTACTCTATCACTTAAAACCGCGGAGGAATGGTTTCGACGATTCAGAGCCGGTGAAAACGACACCATGGATAAGCCAGCTGGCGGAAGACCTGTAACGATGAATACCGATCAAATCATGGAAAACATCGAGTTAGACCGGCATGTGGCATATCGGGACATCGCCCAGGAGATAGGAGTTAGTCACCAAACCATTTTAAACCACGTGCAGAAGGCTGGATACAAAAAAAAGCTTGATGTTTGGGTGCCGCATGGTTTGACGCAAAAAAACCTTCTGGACCGAATCAACGCCTGCGATATGCTGCTGAAACGGAACGAACTCGCACCATTCTTGAAGCGGACTGGCGACGGTGACTGGCGACGAAAAATGGATCACATACGACAATATCAAGAGAAAACGGTCGTGGTCGAAGGCCGGTGAATCGTCCCAAACAGTCTCCAAGCTGGGATTGACGTCCAGGAAGGTTTTGCTGTGTGTTTGGTTGGATTGGAAAGAAATCATCCACTATGAGCTGCTCCTATACTGCGAACAACTGAACCGATTGAAAAGTGAAAAGTGATTTTGTTCTATAATTTCATCATATTGCATCATCCATTTAGCCAATGCTACCAATGCCACCAACAAGACGATCAACTATAGGTCGACGTACGCGTTATTCAACCTATAGATTTAGTCAAAGGAGATCGCAAGGTGTAGATCAGAGATGGGCACGCCCTGGCTCAATTTGCTCACTTGCTCAAACCGTTATATTTTTCGGGAGGCGCCAGCAAATCGTCGCAGACGGGTCGCGGATGGCGTTCAGCGATCCGTGAAGAAAACCAAAAACAATGCTACAGACTCTGTAGCAGGTAGGGAGCTAATCGCCTCGGTCCCGAGTTTTGCAACAAAAAATACATTGGCTGGGTCTCGCACATCGTACCCAAAACAAAAACAACTTTAAAGGGAATTGCGTATTCTCTTTGCTCGCACATTCTGCGGCGCTCCGCGACGGTGGTGGTTGTTGTTGTTTTTTTTGGTCTGGCCTACCTGCTACTCAAACCGTTAGATCTCGTGCCCATCGCTGGTGTAGATCAACTCTCACAACAAAATCAAAAACAACAATTACGAAACGCACGTCGCACAGTGGGGTATTTTTCAAAAAAGTGGGACTTAATTCACACAGGCTAAATAGACTCTGCCTTATATTTTTCTTGTATTAAGTTTATAAAATAAAACTAAAAAAAGTTATTTTTAGATAAGGCTTAGTGTAATTTTATTAAAAAGAAATTGTTTTTCATAAAATTTTTTAATTAAAAATTCATATCTTAGGAACTAATGCAGATATTTTTAAAATTTTAAGTGTTTGTTATAGCTAAAACTTAAGGCTTTCAAATGAGTGCTCAAACGTGGTGCTGCAATCAAAGTGTGATTTTTCATAGATTTTCAAAGTTAAATTTTAAAAACTCAATAATTAAAAATTAATATTTTTTTTTCTTCGTTTTTTTCACTAATTTTATTTTATTTAACTAAGAATTAATTGACGTTTCATGTTTAACATAACAAAACAAACAAAAAAAAAATATTGTCTTTAGCCATTGAAACCGTTGACTCTCACCAAAAAAAAAACGTTTTTCCGTCCAAGTTTACAACTTTGATCTCAAATATCTCGCTTATCGCACAAAATCGCACGATCAAACTTTTGTAAACATATTAGTGACACTTTAAAGTATAATTAAAAAAAATGATCGCGTGCGGACGCGTGTGGGTCAACTATATGTCCATGCAAAGCAAAAAATTCATAAATTTTGTAGACTGTTAATATATATTTTTTTTAAATCCTAAAATTTTTTTTTTTTAAATTTAAAATTACCATAAAATTAAAAAAAGTTCAAAGTAACGGAATAAAAAAACACACACACATTCTTTGAACAATGTTAAAGACATAGCGCCTACAAAATTCACCAAAACGGAAAAATATGTATCTTACGCATTAACTAAAAACAAAATCTGAACTTTGAACGTAGATTGTGAAGCCCAAAAAAAATCATAAAATTATATTTTAAACAGGGTTTGATAGAGAATTTTATCTATTTTGAATTGGTATGACTCACTTATTTGAAATCGAAAAAACATTTTTTTAATTAAGTCCCACTTTTTTGAAAAATACCCCACTGTGCGTCGTCATAGATCGGCAGATCCAAATCCATTAAATCCAGCATCGAGACGAACGCCAATATCAAGAATACAATGCGGCATTTTAAACGACTTCTTTTGGTGCGACCAAAATTGTAAGAGACAATTTCATGCCGACGCCTAAGGTGATTTCTGAGGTTATCTGAGCAGCAATTTTATGGATGTGTTCAAGAATTCTGACCCAACATCTAATTACATTTGACAAGTATTACAGATTCAAGGTCAGATTTATCATCGAGCTGGTTCCTTATTGCCATATCCTGATGGTGATCATCATTTTTTGCAAATCTATTTTATCGGAGACGCAAATCATGAATTGGATCGGCGTTGTACAATTGCTTCGCGTGCAAAGCGACAAATTTGTTCTGAACTTTAAACATTCTTACATCAGCACAATGAATTAATTCGATTGTTTAAAACCGCTCTCGATCGTATGCCATCTGATGACCACAGAATCGTTATCAGGGCAGACAAAAGCCCTTTGGAGAGCATGCGAGGCGATTTAATGCACCAACAATTGATGAAGTGGGCATTGTAATTGTTGGAATTCAGTTTCAAACTCGCGATATTGAGCTACATCGAAGAAATTATGAAAAACGGCGTGTTTCAGAGCTTCACCGCAGCTATGATGCATTACAATATCCATTATTGTTTTGGAAAGGTGACGAACAAACCGGTAATTTAATATGTATTTTTTTCAAAACAAGAAAACATGATTTTAATTTTCTGATAATGTATTCGTATTAGGTCGTGACGTAAAAAAACGGTTAGCGGGATGAATTATTATTCATATTGATTCATGATTCGCCCACAAGAAAACAACTTTATTATGCGATGTGGCAAACATTTCCACCAACACGCTGTTGACATGTATGCGAAAATTGAATCAAGCAAAATTGCGATCGGAAGAATTTATACACTTGAGATGCAATAGTGAATGATGTCAATGTTAATGATATCGGACGATTAACAATATTACCATCGACAAATGTTGGCAGTCCGCGCCACTTGCACGAATATACGCAAAGTGCAGTGTCATACGTTCGCAAATATGGTCGTCCCGACCTGTTCATAACATTCACATGCAATCCACGTGGGCTGACATAAAAAACAATTTATTTTATGATCAGAATCCAACAGATCGACACGATATAGCAGCACGTGTATTTCGACAGAAAGTAAAAACACTGATGGATTTGATTATAAAATTGGGAATTTTTGGAGAGGTGCGTTGCTGGATGTATTCCATTGAATGGCAAAAGAGAGGGCTGCCACACGCGCACATCTTGATATGGCTGGTTCGTAAAATAACACCCGATCAAATTGATTGCATTATATCAGCTAAAATTCCGGAATTCCAGAATTGTTCGAAGTTTTCACGCATAAATATGATCCATGGCCCTTTCGGTCAAGTTAATATGAGTTCGACCATGCATGGGGTCGATGGAAAATGTTCAAAACGTTATCCACGAGCATTAAGTTCGGATACAATAACAGGTGACGACGGATAGCCGTTGTACCGACGTCGATCACCGGATGATAACGGCCATACAACAACAGTTAAAATACGTAATAAAGACATTGATGTTGATAATCGTTGTATTGTGCCTTATTCTCCACTATTGTCAAAAGTATTTCAGGCTCACATTAATGATGAGTACTGTAATTCTGTGAAGTCGATTAAATACATTTGCAAATATGTAAACAAAGGCTGTTTTTGGAGTAGCTGGTGACAATAGCAATGATGAAATCGTTCAATATCAAATAGGGCGCTACATTAGCACTAATGAAGCTCTTTGGAGAATTAATACTTTTCCAATTCATGAGCGATAATTTGCTGTTGTTCATTTGGCTGTTCATCTTAAAATGCAAAACTCTAAATATCTCGAAACAAAAAAAATATGACTTATACCACTTTCAAAATCATGGGCTTATTTATTTTTATAAGAATAATAATTTTGAAATAAAAATAATACTAGATCTTAGTATATTTGTGGTATTATTTATTGATTTTATATAAAATGAATGTAATTTTTCAACAATAATGGTTGTTTTTCTTACAGTTTTACCGAAGACGGGTATGACCATTTGACCGTTTTTAAAAGCTTATTAAAATTCGTAAAATGAAAACCCTATACTTGACTAGTTTGCGAGTTTTACTTAATTATTCTCACCTGCAATTTTTTTCCAGGTAAGGCTTAACATTTTTTTTTAGTGTAGGCCTAAAAAAAAATTGAAATTTTAAATTAATTTTTGACATTTAATACATACATAGGTACTCAGTAAAAATTTGTTTGAATAAAGGTTTTTAAGATATATGTGGTTCAAACACGATGCACAAATTGTGTCTTCCGCAACGTAGTTAAAAAAAGTTTTCGTTAATAAAATCCTAAATAACCAAAAGATTTATCGAAAAACCTAATATCGTTAAAGACGAGTTGTCAGAAATTTTCAGTTCGAAAGCTTTCACACAACCTAAAGTATTTACACGGAACGTAATTGATTCGGTGAATCACAAAATGCAAAGCTCCAAAATATATTTAAGCTGTAGTCTCTGGTATGAATATTTCCACCTTTAGGCAACTCACAAGGGGAGTACCTCAAGGATCCATTGTTGTTTTCTATATACGTAAATGATTTACCTAGTCTCAACGACTCGTAGGAATCCGTCCTTTCCCGGATATGTTGTGTATGGTGGTATGTTGTCTTCCTTGATAATTACCAAGTCCCCTACTGTGACTGGTTTTTCCTGTTTTGTCCACTTTGCACGATCCTGTAGTTGGTGTAAACATTCGTAGCTCCAACGTTTCCTTCCCTATATATTTCCTTCCACCGGGTAATTTGTCCTGTCCTTCCTTCCCTCTGGTTGGCAAAAATCCTATAGCGGAACCCTCTACGAGGGTGCTAATTGGTAATTGTGCTTCAGTGTCCCTCGGAACGGTACCAGCTAAGATCTGGGACTCGCAGACTGGGGCAGAGCTTTTTCCATAGCCATGCCACACGTTTCTGCGATCTCTTATCATGACTAAGGTGAAGGGCTGGATCAAGATGTCATGCGACCCGTGCCGATGATCAACCTGGCTGGGGGCCCTTTAGAAATAGCCCAGTCGCAAACGGAGCATCCGGATACCTGGCGCCCTCCGGATCAGCCAGCCTTACCTCCCGTAGCGCGGATCTCTGCGGGAGGTGGACCACCCTTTCTCCGCAGCTCGTGGGAATCAGAATGAACCAGACTTACAATAACAAGAACAAGAAGGAGACCGGAACTCCCATAAATCCGGCGAGGACCGAGGGTCCAACGACAGAGGTTACTGAACCTAGAGTCAACCCAAAGGCCGTCACTGCTACTGGAGGAATGACAGAGCTCACTGGAGCTAAGGTCAACTCCACCCCGGCGAAACAGCAGCCAACTGGGCTCAATCGCCCCCTGGTCAGAGGCAAGGTGGTGACCGAAACCAACACCCCTGTCACCTCGGGCGAACAGCAAGGTGCTACCACAAGCGCAGCTGCATCTCAGTCATGTGCAGGAGTGAAGGGAAAGTCATCCACTAGCAAGGCCAAGATAGGAGAATATTTCCTTCACAATCTAGCTGAATTAGCAGCTGTTCCCCTTAAGAAAATAGCAGGTTTCATTAGAGAAACGGGCTGGGACTCTTTCTAACTTCGTGGTTAAAGGGTACTTATGATCCATTGCGGTATCACAATGGGCCAGTGATGGAGTGGGCCTTGTGTCAGCCCCCTCGCTAACCTAACCTAACCTAACCTACATGTTGAGTACTGCAATTCTGTGAAGTCGATTAAATTTGCAAATATGTGAATAAAGGCAATGATATGGCTGTTTTTGAAGTAGCTGGTGATAATAGCAATGATGAAATCGTTCAATATCAAATAGTGCGCTACATTAGCACTATTGAAGCTGTTTGGAGACTTAGTACATCTCCAATTCATGAGCGATATCCTGCTGTTGTTCATTTGGCTGTTCATCTTAAAAATGGCCAGCGTGTGTATTTTACCGATACAAATATAAAGCAGAAAGCAGCACAGCAACCAGCAACCAGCAACAGCAACAACACAGCAACCAGCAACAACATTAACTGCATTCCTTCAATTGTGCGATAACGATGAATTTGCCAGAACGTTGCTGTATTCAGGTGTAACGCATTATTTCACTTGGACTGCAAAGAAATGGCAACGACAAAAAAAGGAACCCCTGTTGATGGCCATCCGAGTGTTATTTTTGCAGATACCATGGGAAGATTATACACAGTTCATCCAAACGGTTGTTGTTAGTAAATGTTGATGGACCACGTTCATTTCAACATTTGTGAACAGTAAATGATCATTTATGTGTGACGTATCGTGGAGCATGTGTGGAATTGCGTTTGCTTGAAAATGATGCGCATTGGGATTTAACGCTTCACGACGCGTCGATTGCTTTTTCTCCACATCAAATCCACTTGAATTGTGGAATAAATATAACAATTTTATGGCAGAAGGCTATTTAATTCGAATGCGTCATCACACAAGAAACACTGCTTTGCTGATTTCATTGGAAGTGTAAAATGAGGCATTGATAGCGATGCCTTACAATTGCAAATAAAGTATTTGGGCAATTAGGTTTGTCATCACCCAATCGTCCAATGCATGATTTATTTGATCGAGAATTGCAACGTAAAAAACAGTATGATCCCAAAGAATTGCGAACATTTGTGACTTTGAATGTTCCCAAATTAAATGACCATCAAAAATATGTCTATGATACCATCATGCAAGCTGTACAAAATGAAGTCGGTGGATTATATTTTTTGGAAGCGCCTGGTGGTACGGGAAAAACATTTGTGATATCACTGATTTCGGCAGCCATTCGATCGGAACGAAAAATTGGATTGGCACTTGCTTACACGAAAATTGTCCCTATACCGAAAAGTCAAACCGATCCCTACTTCCGATTTTATCAAACATTTTTGGAAACATAAACAGATTCAACCGACAACATTCGGAAGAACATTGAAGATGTGACGCTGGAGAACCGAGGAAAGGCAGCTCCCGATGGCATGCCCTGCATCGGTCACCGCTGCGGCACAATCCTTCGAAGTGCTCGTGGGCCAGACAGTTTTGGCAGTAGTTATATATAGCACAGCGCGAAGCCTCTTCTCAGCACTCAGTTTGAGGAACCGATGACACTTCCGTTGCGGATGGATTCCCCGGCATACTCGGCAGCGGTATGATTGAAAACGTCGGGAACGTCTGCTTTCTAAAGCAAGAGCCTTGTGTGGACGTAGAAACAGCTTCAAAAATCTGAGGAACGGAATAGCAAAAAGTTATGTTTAGTATGGATGAAAACTAAAAATTTTTGGAAATATACACAGATTCATCCCCTTTATAGACAACAATTCATGCTTAGGCGGATGCGGATACTGGGCTCGATTTTAAGCACCACTTCGAAACGGACGTCAGGGTTTGTCTTGGACTATAGGCGGGCCTATCAATTGCGAAGGTTTGAAGGGTACAACTTTTGCTACGGGACGTTTGGCAATTGCACGCGCAATACGGATGTCTACGACACGGACATGGCCATCGGCTACTAGACTCGCCACTAGTTGGAGGCAAATTTTCATCTTTGATGACAACCATATCACCGACGAGGAGATTTCTCTAAGGGGCTTGACTCTTATTACGTCTATAGAGGTCTTCGCCAGTGGATTAAAAATGAATTGGTTTCACCTTTTATTTCGGGTTCAACGCTTTCGAGGAGGGGTCCTCTTACGAGATAATGACCTGGCGTCAGTGCCAATAGATCTGTGGATCTCTGGATCCTCGGACATTGAATAGACCGGCCGCGAATAAACCTTTTTGGATGAATTATTATTCATATAGATTCATGATTCGCCCACAAGAAAACAACTTTATTATGCGATGTGGCAAACTTTTCCACCAACACGCCGTTGACATTATGCGAAAATTGAATCAAGCAAAATTGCGATCGGAAGAATTTATACACTTGAGATGCAATAGTGAATAATGTCAATGTTAATGATATCGGACGATTAACAATATTACCATCGACAAATGTTGGCAGTCCGCGCCACTTGCACGAATATACGCAAAGTGCAGTGTCATACGTTCGCAAATATGGTCGTCCCGACCTGTTCATAACATTCACATGCAATCCACAGTGGGCTGACATAAAAAACAATTTATTTTATGATCAGAATCCAACAGATCGACACGATATAGCAGCACGTGTATTTCGACAGAAAGTAAAAACACTGATGGATTTGATTATCAAATTGCGAATTTTTGGAGAGGTGCGTTGCTGGATGTATTCCATTGAATGGCAAAAGAGAGGGCTGCCACACGCGCACATCTTGATATGGCTGGTTCGTAAAATAACACCCGATCAAATTGATTGCATTATATCAGCTAAAATTCCGGAATTCCAGAATTGTTCGAAGTTTTCACGCATAAATATAATCCATGGCCCTTTCGGTCAAGTTAATATGAGTTCGACCATGCATGGGGTCGATGGAAAATGTTTAAAACGTTATCCACGAGCATTAAGTTCGGATACAATAACAGGTGACGACGGATAGCCGTTGTACCGACGTCGATCACCGGATGATAACGGCCATACAACAACAGTTAAAATACGTAATAAAGACATTGATGTTGATAATCGTTGTATTGTGCCTTATTCTCCACTATTGTCAAAAGTATTTCAGGCTCACATTAATGATGAGTACTGTAATTCTGTGAAGTCGATTAAATACATTTGCAAATATGTAAACAAAGGCTGTTTTTGGAGTAGCTGGTGACAATAGCAATGATGAAATCGTTCAATATCAAATAGGGCGCTACATTAGCACTAATGAAGCTCTTTGGAGAATTAATACATTTCCAATTCATGAGCGATAACCTGCTGTTGTTCATTTGGCTGTTCATCTTAAAAATGGCCAGCGTGTGTATTTTACCGATACAAATATAAAGCAGAAAGCAGCACAGCCACCAGCAACAACATTAACTGCATTCCTTCAATTGTGCGAAAACGATGAATTTGCCAGAACGTTGCTGTATTCAGATGTAACGCATTATTTCACTTGGACTGCAAAGAAATGGCAACGACAAAAAAGGGAACCCCTGTTGATGGCCATCCGAGTGTTTTTTTTGCAGATACCATGGGAAGATTATACACAGTTCATCCAAACAGTTGTTGTTAGTAAATGTTGATGGACCACGTTCATTTCAACATTTGCGAACAGTAAATGATCATTTATGTGTGACGTATCGTGGAGCATGTGTGGAATTGGGTTTGCTTGAAAATGATGCGCATTGGGATTTAACGCTTCATGACGCGTCGATTGCTTCTTCTCCACATCAAATACTTATGTTATATTCTATAATCATATCAACATCTTTTTTATCAAATCCACTTGAATTGTGGAATAAATATAACGATTTTATGGCAGAAGGCTATTTGATTCGTATGCGTCATCACACAAGAATCACTGCTTTGCTGATTTCATTGGAAGTGTAAAATGAGGCATTGATAGCGATGCCTTACAATTGCAAATAAAGTATTTGGGCAATTAGGTTTGTCATCACCCAATCGTCCAATGCATGATTTATTTGATCGAGAATTGCAACGTAAAAAACAGTATGATCCCAATGAATTGCGAACATTTGTGACTTTGAATGTTCCCAAATTAAATGACCATCAAAAATATGTCTATGATACCATCATGCAAGCTGTACAAAATGAAGTCGGTGGATTATATTTTTTGGATGCGCCTGGTGGTACGGAAAAAACATTTGTGATATCACTGATTTCGGCAGCCATTCGATCGGAACGAAAAATTGCTTACACGAAAATTGTCCCTATACCGAAAAGTCAAACCGATCCCTACTTCCGATTTTATCAAACATTTTTGGAAATATACACAGATTCAACCGACAACATTCGGAAGAACATTGAAGACGTGACGCTGGAGAACCGAGGAAAGATATGGAGCTGCAGATGGCATGCCCTGCATCGGTCACCGCTGCGGCACAATCCTTCGAAGTGCTCGTGGGCCAGACAGTTTTGGCAGTAGTTATATATAGCACAGCGCGAAGCCTCTTCTCAGCACTCAGTTTGAGGAACCGATGACACTTCCGTTGCGGATGGATTCCCCGGCAGACTCGGCAGCGGTAGGATTGAAAACGTCGGGAACGTCTGCTTTCTAAAGCAAGAGCCTTGTGTGGACGTAGAAACAGCTTCAAAAATCTGAGGAACGGAATAGCAAAAAGTTATGTTTAGTAAGGATGAAAACTAAAAATTTTTGGAAATATACACAGATTCAACCCCTTTATAGACAACAATTCATGCTTAGGCGGATCCGGATACTGGGCTCGATTTTAAGCACCACTTCGAAACGGACGTCAGGGTTTGTCTTGGACTATAGGCGGGCCTATCAATTGCGAAGGTTTGAAGGGTACAACTTTTGCTACGGGACGTTTGGCAATTGCACGCGCAATACGGATGTCTACGACACGGACATGGCTATCGGCTACTAGACTCGCCACTAGTTGGAGGCAAATTTTCATCTTTGATGACAACCATATCACCGACGAGGAGATTTCTCTAAGGGGCTTGACACTTATTACGTCTATGGAGGTCTTCGCCAGCGGATTAAAAATGACTTGGTTTCACCTTTTATTTCGGGTTGAACGCTTTCGAGGAGGGGTCCTCTTACGAGATAATGACCTGGCGTCAGTGCCAATAGATCTGTGGATCTCTGGATCCTCGGACATTGAATAGACCGGCCGCGAATAAACCTTTTTGGAAGAGCGGAAGATTTTTTTTTACGTTGTTGAGCGGAAGACACAAATTTGTGCACCTACTTTTGAAGTAATATATTTTAAATACTAATTATCCAAACGAATTGAAATTTTAACACAATACTACTAGAAATATTAAGATTTAAATTTAATTTAATTTAAATTTAAATTTAATTTTTGTTTTAAGATTTAGACAAAATAAAAAAAAATCAAAAACAAGAAAGAACGCTATAGCCGGGTTTCCCGACTATAAGATTTGCGATACTCATTACCCTCTTTAAAAACAAGTAAAGTGTAGCCTACTTTCAAGCGCAATCAATTTTTAGCACCCCTTCAAAAAAAATGGTAGGCATACTTTCGGGCGCAATAAAAATTTTGTACGCACTTGTATACACAATTTGTTGAAAATGGCCAGATTTTCAAAATTTTTATATATTTGAGTAGATATTTTCAATACAAATAACATTTATAAGGGCCACTTTTCTCTAGCATTAAAAATGTGGACACCACAGAGTTTCGCGGTTTGTGGGCGTAAAAAGGGGCGTGGTCAGGTTTTGAAACAAACTTGATCTGCGCTTTGCTAATACAAGTCTGTGTGCAAAATTTGGTGGTTCTATCTCTTTTAGTTCCCGAGATCTCGACGTTTGTACGGACGGACAGACGGACAGACAGACAGACAGACATTTCAACGTTTACAGTATTTGCTTACTCTTCGAGTATCGCAAATAACTATTAATTGCTCGTAGTTAACGGGTTAGTTTTTTTTTTAATTAACT
This sequence comes from Drosophila oshimai, assembly GCA_018150695.1. Lineage (NCBI taxonomy): Eukaryota > Metazoa > Arthropoda > Insecta > Diptera > Drosophilidae > Drosophila > Drosophila oshimai. The sequence continues at coordinate 1,196,761 of JAECWM010000276.1, forward strand.
TTGTCTTGTAGGAAAATGATTAACCTTTTAAACAATTTGACAATTTGATTTGGGAAAAATCACAACTAAATTAGTTGAAAGTGGTCTAAGTCAAAAATTTTAAAAATCTATTTTATCAGCTATTACTTATCAAATTTTAATAAAATACCATAATCTGAAAAGATTAGCATAATGCCATGCAAATTAACTCTTTGAAATGTGTTTCTTTTTTATTTGTTTACTGAAATACAGATATTGTTCGTTTTGATAGTGGTAAAAGTCATTTAATCATTAAATTAACATAGCTTTAATATGGTTAAAAATTGTTCAGTCAACTGATAATAATGTTGAAACAATTGATCATAAATTTATGGTATACGGCCATTCTTCTTTCTTTGATAGAAACTAAAATTAAAAAATCAAATTTTTTATACATCCCTGAGTATTATTATAATTTAATAAAATCATACAAGATTAGAAACCCATTTTCGGTATGACTAAAACTAAAAGAATCAACGAATAATAGAAAGAAAAACATCAATGGAGAAGCTGTGGCTTGGCTCAAAATACAATGGATCAGATTTCAAAAGAATGCCCCATATAAGATGTTTTATAAAACTTCCTTAGATGACAACTTCGAATTCAAAGTATTAGACCTCTCACCTACAAGAGAAAGAAAAATTGATTTACTTCCATTATACACAACCATTAGACCAATAACAAAAGAAAAACGTAAAGACATGATAGATTAATAATTAATTAATTACTAATAAAATTGTTTCATTGGTGTATAAGTCATTTATAAAGTCATGCAGTAAATTTTGAAAGTGGTACAAGTCATTTAAACCTTTCAAAACCACATTTTCTTTCAAAAATGGCTATAAATTTCACAATCATAATAAATATTGGTTTGTTGGGACTACTTTACCGTCGAAAAATATATTTTTTAATCCTTTAAAATGCAAAACTCTAAATATCTCAAAACAAAAAAAATATGACTTATACCACTTTCAAAATCATGGGCTTATTTATTTTCATAAAATAATAATTTTGAAATAAAAATAATACTAGATTTCTAGTATATTTGTTATTATTTATTGATTTTATATAAAATGAATGTAATTTTTCAACAATAATGGTTGTTTTTCTTATAGTTTTACCGAAGAAGGGTATGACCATTTGACCGTTTTTAAAAGCTTATTGAAAGTCGTAAAATGAAAACCCTATACCTACTTGACTAGTTTGCGAGTTTTACTTAATTATTCTCACCTGCAATTTTTTTCCAGGTAAAGCTTAACATTTTTTTTTAGTGTAGGCCTAAAAAAAAATTGAAAATTTAAATTAATTTTTGACATTTAATACATATGTACATAGGTACTCAGTAAAAATTTCAAATTTGTTTGAATAAAGGTTTTTAAGATATACGTGGTTCAAACACGATGCACAAATTGTGTCTTCCGCAACGTAATTAAAAAAAGTTTTCGTTAATAAAATCCTAAATTACCGAAAGATTTATCTAAAAATCGAAAAACCTAATATCGTTAAAGACGAGTTGTCAGAAATTTTAGTTTTAAAGTATTTACACGAAAAGTAATTGATTCGGTGAATCACAAAATACTGTGTGCAAAACTCCAAAATATATTTAAGCTGTAGTCTCTGGTATGAATATTTCCACCTTTAGGCAACTCACAAGGGGAGTACCTCAAGGATCTATGTTAGGGCCATTGTTGTTTTCTATATACGTAAATGATTTACCTAGTCTCAACGACTCGTATGAATCCGTCCTTTCCCGGATATGTGGCAGTTACTCTGCCCAATGGCCACTGCAGGTGGTATGTTGTGTATGGTGGTATGTTGTCTTCCTTGATAATTACCAAGTCCCCTACTGTGACTGGTTTTTCCTGTTTTGTCCACTTTGCACGATCCTGTAGTTGGTGTAAACATTCGTAGCTCCAACGTTTCCAAAACTCCTGTCTGATCCTATATATTTCCTTCCACCGGGTAATTTGTCCTGTCCTTCCTTCCCTCTGTTTGGCAAAAATCCTATAGCGGAACCCTCTACGAGGGTGCTAATTGGTAATTGTGCTTCAGTGTCCCTCGGAACGGTACCAGCTAAGATCTGGGACTCGCAGACTGGGGCAGAGCTTTTTCCATAGCCATGCCACACGTTCCTGCGATCTCTTATCATGACTAAGGTGATGGGCTGGATCAAGGTGTCATGCGACCCGTGCCGATGATCAACCTGGCTGGGGGCCCTTTAGAAATAGCCCAGTCGCAAACGGAGCATCCGGATACCTGGCGCCCTCCGGATCAGCCAGCCTTACCTCCCGTAGCGCGGATCTCTGCGGGAGGTGGACCACCCTTTCTCCGCAGCTCGTGGGAATCAGAATGAACCAGACTTACAATAACAAGAACAAGATGGAGACCAGAACTCCCATAAATCCGGCGAGGACCGAGGGTCCAACGACAGAGGTTACTGAACCTAGAGTCAACCCAAAGGCCGTCACTGCTACTGGAGGAATGACAGAGCTCACTGGAGCTAAGGTCAACTCCACCCCGGCGAAACAGCAGCCAACTGGGCTCAATCGCCCCCTGGTCAGAGGCAAGGTGGTGACCGAAACCAACACCCCTGTCACCTCGGGCGAACAGCAAGGTGCTACACAGCAAGCGCAGCTGCAGCTCAGTCGGGTGCAGGAGTGAAGGGAAAGCCATCCACTAGCAAGGCCAAGATAGGAGAATATTTCCTTCACAATCTAGCTGAATTAGCAGCTGTTCCCCTTAAGAAAATAGCAGGTTTCATTAGAGAAACGGGCTGGGACTCTTTCTAACTTCGTGGTTAAAGGGTACTTATGATCCATTGCGGTATCACAATGGGCCAGTGATGGAGTGGGCCTTGTGTCAGCCCCCTCGCTAACCTAACCTAACCTAACCAACATTTTGAGTACTGCAATTCTGTGAAGTCGATTAAATTTGCAAATATGTGAATAAAGGCAATGATATGGCTGTTTTTGAAGTAGCTGGTGATAATAGCAATGATGAAATCGTTCAATATCAAATAGGGCGCTACATTAGCACTATTGAAGCTGTTTGGAGACTTAATACATCTCCAATTCATGAGCGATATCCTGCTGTTGATTAACTGGACCGGTCACTTGTTGCCGAGCAGGCGAACCGACTGGACCAGTGGTAAGTGTCGCTCAAAGTGCAATATCTTCTTTCTCAGAGGTTTCTTGGAAAAAAAATGTACGCCGCTTTATAAAGTGAACCTCGACGAACTCAAAAACCCCAAGTAATCCTCGAAATGTTTTTTAAGGTCTTTTAAAAACTTTTTTTTTTAATCTAGTAGCCGATTGGTATAGTTCGATTGTTTATACGGCTTCTTTAAGTATATGATTACTTTGTTTGAAAAATACATTGACAATCATTATTTACGGTCCCTGAAATAAACTTAATTTACTTTTTTTTATCCAAGTTAGAGTGCTTGTCTGGGCAGGGGATTCGAAAATATACGAAAGAGGGGCCCGACACGGTGAGCTGTTCCATGCAACCCGAAACAGGGCCGTCACAGTAGTTTATTGTTTACTTTCTATACTCTTCACAATTTATTCTAATTTTTTAAAATAAGACTGCCAAATGCCAATACAGCATCCTTATTTTTCTACAAAATAGTAATAAATCTGTTTTTTATCTTTTTTAGCAACGAGACAAAACGACATCGTTTAAAGATTCTGGAAATCAACTCTTTTGTGGAAATGATGACTAAGTCCATGGCCTGTTTGCCACTAGATGTAAGAGAAGAGCTCGTAGCTGAAGAATATGTTGAGTACTAAACATACTTAACGATAAACCAAATCCATTTGATGAACTCTATTACGGCGAACCGATTTTCAATATCTATAAATAAATAAAATTAAAGTTAAAGGTTTTCTTAAAATATCAATAAAAATTTGTGGGAAATAGGAAAAATAAAATTTAAAAACAAAAAATTAAAACAAAATAGATTAAGTACATGATAGATGTACAGACTTTACAAAGGGTATATTTCTTTTTTAGTCCGTGTCAAATCAAACAGCCAAAACATTTTGAAATTTTGATATTTGAAACAATATAAAATTGATCAATATTGTTCACTTTTGTTCACCTAGCTTCGGCAAGCAGTATAACCCACATTTTTGGAAAAAAACTTATATTTTTTACACTAAGCAAAAAACATTATTGGAAAACATATATAAGTCGATTTGTCTGGCAGCTTTAGGATATAATCATCCGATCGTCAAGATTTTTAAATTGGACTTACTTGGACATAAAAACAGACGATGGGAAAGTTTAAGGTTGATAATTCTTACTTAAAGAGTAGTAAGACGCGGGGTTGATTCTGTGACAATAACTGACTTTATTGATATAATGGTACTAGCTTATATACTACTTTGTATGCGGAAACATAGTGTAAAGTGTGGTGTGGGCCTTTGCTGATAATCTAGATTACATCAAGTTGCTGATAATCTAGATTACCTCAAGATGAGGCCAGTTCAGTGGGTCTGCGCAATTCTGCTGTGGCCAGTGTTTGTTGGTTCTTAAGTTGTGCTGACGTACGTTGGTGATACGGCCCCTTGGTGAGCCGGCCGCTAGGTTGGCGAGTGGTTCTTTTGCTAGTAGGAGAATCTGCTGATCAGCAGTTACTAGCTTACCGCCTGGTAGCCAGTCCAAGGTCAGCTTAGTTGAGCTGACTGGCTATATTTGGGTGCATGGGAAGTTTGGTGTTGTTCCCAGGTTAATCGGCGTTGCTGTTCGCAGCAATGTTGCGGATGCTAGTATTGGCAACATTGGTTACGAACACATATCATATCAAATTCTTACTCTCTGCCGCTCTTAAAACGACTTATAAATACTAACTTCGTTAGCACAATACTTTAATATCTTCACGCGAATCGTGCCGTACGACAAACGGCTGCGCCCCTCGGTCGGTTGGGCGGGTGGTTAGCCGGGAAAAACATGAAAACAGACAAATAAAACGCATTTCAACAGCCGTTCGCATCTTAGAATATTTGGCTATGACCTTTTACAGTCGGTCTGATAGTCTGCGAGGAGGGGCTGCAATTTAAGTGCGCTCTCACTTGCAATTTTCTTCCCACAGATTTAATTCAAGTGCCAAATGTGTAATCTTGCTGCGCCTATCCAGCGGGTTCGCAGATGTACATCTAGCCAAGTGGGCTGCTGACCGCCAGTATCGCCTTGGATGAGTCGTTAGGCCATCAGTAGCTGGACGGTATTGTACTCCAGTCAAATGGACTGCAGTCGGCCTGAAAAGTTGCCGTACAGAAGTGCATGTGGGCACACAGCTACGGCCTTCCAGTGGGTTTGCCGCTATAAATCTGGCCAACGAGTGGACTGCTGGTGTCGCCTTGGATAAACCATTAGTTATTTTTATTTGCGATACTCGAAGAGTTAACAAATACTGTAAACGAGCAAATGTCTGTCTGTCCGTCTGTGCGTACAAACATCGAGATCTTGGGAACTATAAGAGCTAGAACCACCACATTTTGCACACAGACTTTTATAAGCAAAGCGCAGATCAAACCGCGAAACTCTGTGGTGTCCACATTTCTAATGCTAGAGAAAAGTGGCCCTTATAAATGTCTAAATATTTCGAAAATCTGGCCATTTTCAAGAAATTGTGTATACAAGTGCGTTAAAAATTTGTATTGCTCTCGAAAGTAGGCTACCTTTTTTTTTGAAGAGGGCTAGCGACTCTAACGTTTTTTTTTGTTTTCTGTTTTTAAAGAGGCTATAGCGTTCTTTTTTTGTGCTGTGTCGTCGGTGCAAGCACATTATTACTACTAAATATATAGCAGTTTCTTTATTTGTTTTCGTAATTTACATATTACTTTTAAAAATATTGGTAACAGCTGTAACATTTAGCGGAACGATGAACTACTTTACATGCTTAAGATTTTTTTGCAGGAAACTAGCCAGATTAAAATCGCTGCCAACAATTTAAGCTGGCAAAGCCTATCATTATTGACATTTAGGAAATAGAAAATAGTTTAAATTTTTTCGGCAGGAAGCTAGCCAGATTAGAATCGCTGCCAACAATTTTGGCTGGCAACGCCTATCATTTACATTTGGGAAATAGCAAAAGTGAAATTTTTGGGCAATTAATTTAAGCAAATAAGACTAATTCTGTTTCTTATTTGTCCCGTCCAAACTTCCAATGAGCGCACTTCCACCATTGATAGGCTGGACGGTGGTGAACTCCAGGCAGGCGGCCTGGGAACGGTCCAAGAAGTTGCCCTACAGAAGTGCGCTCTCACTTGGACGAGTCATAAGACCATCATTAGGTGGACTTTGCTGTACTCCAGTCAGGAGGCGTGTGACCGGCCTGAGAAGTTGTCGCACAGAAGTGCGTCTGGGTAAACAACTACGGCCATCCAGTGTAATTGCTTCTGTAGATCTGGCCACCGGGTGGACAATTAGGTTTGTCATCACACAACCGTCCAATGCATGATTTATTTGATCGAGAATTGAAACGTGAACAATAGTTGATCTCAATGAATTGAGAACATTTGTAAATTTGAATGTTCCAAAATTAAATGACCGTCAAAAACGTGGATTAACATTAATTATTTTGAAATACAATGCAAAAAAATCTAAAATATTTCGTTTCTTTTTTTGGTTGGTTGCAACGAAGTGCATCGGGATCCGCTAGTATTCTATAAGGCACACGAAGTGCGGGAAATTTATTTCACTTTCCAGCACTACAGCAGGCAGCCCTGGGAAAAAGACTCATCCCTAACGACAAGAGCCGATAGACAACAATCAACACTGGGCCGTATCGACAAGAAAGGTGCGATTAATATCGAATATCAAACATCGCCAGGCAGTTCCACGTGTATAAAAGGCGGTCAGATTCACTGGACCGGTCACTTGTTGCCGAGCAGGCGAACCGACTGGACCAGTGGTAAGTGTCGCTCAAAGTGCAATATCTTCTTTATCAGAGGTTTCTTCGAAAAAAAAATTTTCGCCGCTTTATAAAGTGAACCTCGACGAACCCAAAAACCCCAAGTAATCCTCGAAATGTTTTTTAAGGTCTTTTAAAAACTTTTTTTTTTAATCTAGTAGCCGATTGGTATAGTTCGATTGTTTATACGGCTTCTTTAAGTATATGATTACTTTGTTTGAAAAATACATTGATAATCATTATTTACGGTCCCTGAAATAAACTTAATTTACTTTTTTTTATCCAAGTTAGAGTGCTTGTCTGGGCAGGGGATTCGAAAATATACGAAAGAGGGGCCCGACACGGTGAGCTGTTCCATGCAACCCGAAACAGGGCCGTCACAGTAGTTTATTGTTTACTTTCTATACTCTTCACAATTTATTCTAATTTATCAAAATAAGACTGCCAAATGCCAATACAGCATCCTTATTTTTCTACAAAATAGTAATAAATCTGTTTTTTATCTTTTTTAGCAACGAGACAAAACGACATCGTTTAAAGATTCTGGAAATCAACTCTTTTGTGGAAATGATGACTAAGTCCATGGCCTGTTTGCCACTAGATGTTAGAGAAGAGCTCGTAGCTGAAGAATATGTTGAGTACTAAACATACTTAACGATAAACCAGGTTGGCAAAAATCCTATAGCTGAACCCTCCACGAGGGTGCCAACTGGTAATGGTGCTCCAGTGTCCATCGGGACGGCACCAGCTAAGATCTGGGATTTGTAGACTGGGGCGGAGCTTTCTCCATAGCCATGCCACAGGTTACTGCGATCCCTTATCATTATTATTATTCCACAAGTCTTTACCCTCCCTTCCATGACAATGCTACTTAAATTCCTGCATTGTCCCTGGGCCAAGATTAAATGATCTCTACCACATTATTAAGGAAGCGTTCGACATAAGTACTCGACAGACCATTATTATTATTTATTCAAACTTCATTTTTAATTAAATCCTATACTTAATTTATAATTATATTTATCCACATTACGTTTTATTGTTTTCATTGTAAAAGTTCAAGAATTTCCTAACGTAAGTATTAATTTTTCATTTTGTATTCAATAGTATTCTTTTCAATCAATTGTAAACTTATAAGCAAGAACTAACAATATTTTAATGAATTTAAATTACGTGTATATCTCTCGACATTAGAATGACACAGGGCGGCATTTAAAGGTTTTTAAAATAGGTATTACGCATTGTTCGTTTAAATGTGTACTCACGACCTTTTATTTTCGTTCCATGAGACGCATTGCAAAGTTGGGCCCAAGTTCACATTGGTCGTTGAGGAGCTGTTGGTCAAAATACATTAAATGACCTATACAAATACCGCACTCATGCCAATTAGACAATTATCTCAAAGGCAAATTAAATGATAAACAAGGTGACTCCCAATGGCCGATCATCGATCGCTGGACGGTGCAAGATGGTACAGACCAAACGCGATTACAGTTTCTGCACCCTTATATTAAGGCGATCCTGAGTGTCGCTGGGTGGCAATGGGTGGCACTAAGTGTGTGTGCAGTTGTTCCCGCGTCGAATAAAGGTGAGCTTAATAGCCTCGGCCTTCAACTTGCCGGTGTCCAAATGCCAACACGCGTGGGCGGTTGCGTAATCACGCAAGGAGGTTATGTTCTCCTCTGGGCCACTTTCAACAAGAATTTGGGCAAATCGGAGCTGTACGATTGGGTATAGCTGGCGTAAGACGTTCAGACAGTAACCGGCCTAATGTAGGAAAAGACTCCCTCAGCGGGGTCTACGGGTATACGTCTGACGTCACGTCTTCTTATGCAGATCCCTAAGAAAAATCGGTTAAATCGGGGACCCACACGTTCTGTATTTGTTTACCCTGCACTCATTCTCACAATTTCACTTGTAACTATTAAAAACCGCCTGGTTATATTAATTCACCACAGATTAAGATTGTATAAGTGTGTAAGGCTAACACGCGGTTTATTAATTGGGCTTAAGCCAAAAATCAAACGATTGAACTTTTCTCCAAGAGCGCAGATCAGCAAATGAATGTAAAGTTTAAAACGAAGTGCAGATAAGCCGCTGTCGCAGAGCTTTCCGCTGCAGTTCTAATCAACGGTTTAATCGTATGATTTTTGACCGTCGCGACTGATCTGCTTATCTCAACTAATTGACATTGGTATTGGTAGAGAGTAAATTTCCTAGGCCTCGGGCGCCGTGCAGTTATGTTTATCTATGCGAGGGTGGGGTGAATAGTTCTTTATCGTAAAACTTAACTGTAGGAAGATAACCTTTAAGGGGTTATATACCTTTTTGAGCGAAAAAATTGAGGGAACTTTGGGTTTTTTTTCAGGTGTGTAGCAATTATTTTATGGAACTAAAGTTATTATTTATTGATAGTACATGTTTTTATTAAAACAACAAGCTTTTGTTCTTGAAAAAATATTAATAATTTATAGAGTTATGGCAATTCTCTCGGAACCCTTTTTTTTTATAGAGGCTTGCGGTGGCCACGATGGAAGTCCAGCAGGTTAACCAAAATCAAAAAACCAAAAAATTTTCATTAGTATAGTATTATATCTAGTTCGTGAACGATTCTTTTCAAGAATATTTGGTTATTTCTGCATACAGTAACAATTTTTTCAAAAAATTGATTTTTCAAGTTCTAAAAATTTTATTAAAAAATTTTGATCTGGAAAATCAAAATTGGCGCATAAAAACCGAATCGTTCACGAACTCGGCACAATCATTACGAATAATTTAAAAAAAAATTGAAGAAGATCGATCAAATAGTTCTTGTGCAATCGTGGCCACCGCAAAGTAATTTTTTAAAAAACACCATTTCGAGATATTCGCGTTTAAAGTTTCATGTTTAGCTTGGGGCCGGGACGAGGCGCGCGGCTAGAAGTGCTGTAACTTTTTTTCTACTGCTCAGATCTCTATGAAAATGTTCTTAAGGAGTTGTTCTTTAAGATAAAGCAATAAAAAATGTTTAGTTTTTTTGGAAATAAGACATTCTTTTAGAATTACATACAATAGGATGTATATATTTTTATTTATATCTCTTTTATCTAAAATATATATACATCGGTCTACTTCTAGATATATTCCTAAATCCAAATTTTAGTGAACTTTCGAATACCTCGAACCAGCACCTTGCAGCTTGCTTAAGGCCATAAATAGCTTTATTTAGTTTACATACTTTATTTTCATCGTACTTAATTAAGCCTTTTGGAACACTCATATAAATTTCATCTTTTAAAATTCCATTTAAAAAAGCTGTTTTGACATCCATAAGATGGATCAGTAAGTTATATTGATTTGAAAATGCTAAAAGAAATCTAAAACTACAAATTCGTGCAACTGGTGCAAAAGTCTCATCATAATCCATCATATATTCTTGGGTGAAGCCTCTTCTACCAGTTGTGCCTTATATTTTAGTAGTTTTTAATTTAAACTAACTTGGTCCTCAAGAACTAGTGAGATGGTTCGAAGGGAAGCTTAGCTGAGGCCACCAGGCGGGTCGCAGGTTGCGGATAGCGAACGGCCTTTCGGGAAGGTTAGTTGCGAATAAGCGTAAGCGAATAAGCAACCCCGGACAAACAGCGGGTATACCTACGAGGTATACCGACAAGACGCTTGTTTGGCCGTCTTACCACCGTAGCCTTACACACCCCCTCCCTCACAACTACCTACCACCATCCTATCCCTCACATCTCACCTCGGTGCCGGACTAAGGTGTCATCCGAACCGTGCCGATAGTCAGCCTGGCTGGGGGCCCGAGTCAACAAATAGCCCGGTCGCAAACGGAGGGTTCAGACAAGTGGCGACCGTCTGTCCTAACTGCGCCTTACCCGGGTACGGCGGATCTCTGCCCGGGCGCACCTACATTTCTCCGCAACTCGTGGGATCTTATGAAGACCAACAAGCATACAACCAAAATCCCGCAGGATATCCCTGCAACCGGTGTCGCAAGACACTTCGAGGACAGATCCCTCGACGGCGAGAGACCCCAGGCGGCAGCGCACACGCCCAGGATCTCACCAGCAGTTCAGGCCAGACCTGCGCTGCAGATGTTCCCAGCCAGAGAGCGTGGTGTGCCAGTAGGACTTACCCTGCCAGCACGTCCACCCCTCGCGTCTGATAGGCCACACTCTATTAGACAGCTGAAGAAGCAAGACGCCCTGGCAGCCCTAGGACAGCCCGGAGGACTGGACGACCCGAACAGGCGTGGCCTGCCAGGGTCAAAAGTCAAGTGGTACCTCAGGTACAGGTACAAAGGAGCTGAGGGAGCAACCGGCAGAAGGAGCAGCACCGGCTGGCAAACGGCTGAACACCATCCGCACACCACCCGCAGACACCCCCAAAAGGTCCAGGCATGGCAAGGCTAGTGAGACAACCTCACGGGCCCCTAGGCAAGATGGACCTAGCACATCAGCAGCAGCAGCGGTAGAGAAGGCAAAGGTGCAGGCCAGGAAGATACCTTCCCAGCATCGCCGAGACCATCAACCGACTCCCGCCGGAGGACGACCCTCTGGCCCGGCACCACCGCCCTCCGGACCCCGTCCGACATACGCGGAGGCTGCCAAGAAGGCATCGCTCATAAAGGTGGCCATCCTCCCGGAGAAGTTCCCGGTGGTCAGCCTGACCAATGAGGAGCTGTCTGGGCTACAGGAGTCCATCATGGACGAGATGCTCACGTCAGCGTGGAGCGGTCCGGTCATTTTCAGGGGGATCCACTTCAGGGTGGGTTACCTGATAATCGATTACCTGGACGAGGGCACAGCTGAGTGGCTAAAACTTGCCGTACCTCAGCTGCGGACGTGGAAGGGAGTACCCCTTGCTACACGAACGGGAGCCGACATCCCGGCAGTCTTCAACGCAACGTTGTTCTGCCCGAGGAGCGCGGATAGGACCAATGAGGAGATTCTGGCCTTCATCGGTTTCCAAAACCGCGTCGGAACAGATGCCTGGAAGGTCATCTCCAGGAGTAACGACGGAGCTGGTGCACTCCTCGTAGTAGGGATGGACCAGGCCGGAAGGGATGAGATAGTGGAGTGTGACCACCAACTCATCTTCCGGTACGGTCATGTCACCGTGAGCGGTCTGAAGAAGACTATGAAAGCTCCGGAAGAGGCGTCCAACGAAGGCACCTGCGAGGCTGTCGAGGATACCCTCGAACCACTAAGTGTGGAGCCGACGTCGCAGAGTGGAGAGGACAGTAAATCGAAGGATACAAAGGTAATATGCGATCCAGGAGAACTACCTCCCAGATCATGCATTGTTATAAGGAAAGATATCAATTACAATATCTTTTCAGAGTTCCTGGGCAGGGACTGTGTGGCCATTTCCATCGACGGCACAGGAGCAACACAGAAGCTAGCAGTGGCCTTCGCCTACTTTGTTGGGGAGGAAGCCTGTCCACCGCCAGAAATACTCGGGCTAGTGGACCACTACCGGAAGAACAAGATCCCCCTTATCATCGGATTTGATGCCAACGCACATCACGTGATCTGGGGCAGTACTGATGTTAACAACAGAGGTGAGCAACTACTAGAGTTTATTTTAAACAATAACCTAGAGATCTGTAATGTCGGCTCCACGCCGACATTTGTTACCAAGGTAAGAGAAGAGGTGCTAGACATAACTCTGGCAACCAATTCAATCAAACCTCACATTAGGAACTGGCATGTGTCACCAGAAGAATCCATGTCCGACCACAGGACAATTTTGTTTGAGGTAGCCTTCAATACAAAAAGATATAGCCCTAAAAGAAACCCCAGAAAAACGAACTGGGATAAATTCAGGTCAACTCTAGAGCTTAATCTTTCCAACGAACCGTCAGGATACCCTAGACATCCCTTGGAACTAGATAGAGCAGTAGACAACCTAGGTCACCAAATAGTGAATGCCTTTGAAGACAGCTGTCCACTAGGCACACAGAAACGGGAAACAGACGCACCGTGGTGGAATGCTAAGCTTGAACGGCTACAACGCACCACTCGAAGACTGGGAACGGTACAGGCAAAGCCTGATGCTTTATAACAAAGAGATCAGGAAAGCCAAACGGAAGGACTATAGAAACTTCTGTGAGGCAATAAGTAACGTCAACGAGGGCGCAAGACTGCACAAGGCAGTGGCCAAAAGTGCAACAGACACCTTTACTTCCACGGACCGGAAGAAATTAGAACTTCTCTTTGACACGCATTTCCCGGGAAGTACTCCCATTACGGGAAATATTATGCGTGATCATCATAGAATCCCAAGGACAGTAGCAATTGACTGGGCAACAGCCAAGTCTATAGTTACGCCCGAGAAACTTAAATGGGCTATTGGAACTTTCCAACCATTTAAGTCACCGGGATTAGATAGGATCTCTCCATCCTTCTTACAGCAGGGGCAGGAGCTACTCCTAACCCGCTTAAGAAGACTAATGGTAAGCAGCCTAGCCCTTAGCTATATCCCAAGCGCATGGTGCAGCGCTAGGGTGGTCTTCATCCCCAAGACCGGTAAGAAAGATATCACCAGCCAAAAGTCCTTCAGACCTATCAGCTTAACTTCGTTTTTCCTTAAAACGCTGGAAAAACTGGTAGACTACAATATCAGGAGAACAGCTCTCAGAGACTGTCCGCTGCAACACACGCAGCATGCATACAGAGCAGGCCGTTCAACAGACATGGCACTTTATCAACTATGCCGCACCCTAGAGGGGGCAGTTGACAGCAATGAAATTGCTATTTGTGCCTTCCTAGACATAGAGGGAGCCTTCGACAACACATCACATGATGCGGTTCGAGCTGCCCTGTCTAGGAGGAACATAGATGTTACAACGAGTAAATGGATTGGTAACCTACTACAATCCAGACAGGCAACATGTACATCGGGCTCAGATAACATGACGATAGCAACCAGCAGAGGCTGTCCGCAAGGGGGAGTGCTTTCCCCTTTGCTATGGAGTCTGCTGGTAGATGAGCTTCTCAGCAAACTTGCTGAAAAGGGGATCCAGTGTCAGGGATACGCCGATGACATTGTGATAATAGCCAGAGGCAAATTTGAAGAGACACTCTGTGACATCGTCCAACTCGGACTCAAGATAACGCTAGACTGGTGCAGGGAGGTTGGACTCAACCTAAATCCCGCCAAAACAGTCATCGTTCCCTTCACAAGGAAGTACAAACTACAGAGAATGAGACAAATCTCATTGCTAGGAATTCCTATAGAAACTAGCTGAGAGGTTAAGTATCTAGGAATCACTTTAGATAGTAAGCTAAACTTCGCTTCCCACGTCCAAAAGACAGTGGAAAAGTGTTATAGAGCTCTCTAAACCTGTCGAAAAATTGCTGGGAAATCCTGGGGCCCCTGATAATAAGATGGCTATACCTAATGATTGTGAGACCAATTCTTACGTACGGAGCAATTGCATGGGGTAAACGAGCTAAGCTCATCACCATACAAAATCAGTTACAAAATTTGCGTTTGTATGACAGGGGCAATGAAAACCTGTCCCACAACTGCCTTAGAAGTACTGATGGAGCTAACACCAATCCATTGTGTAATTGAACTTCAACGCAAAGCTACCCTCCTGAGAATAAGCACTGAGGGCACGGGTAGTGGTTGCTCTCTAAATAACAGGGATGCGACTAATCTGTTAGGTGAGGGGCCCCTAATAGTTCACCCTAGGGATGAAATGACAGCCGAATTAATCTTCGAGCTGAACTTCACAGCACACTTAGGCAATAAGAAAGATTGGACCACATTGTCCGAAGTGCACCCTATGGCTAAACACACCATAGCATGGTACACAGATGGATCCCTGACACAAAAAGGCACTGGCCTTGGAGTAGTAGGGCCCCGCATAAAATACCACCAATCTTTTGGCAAATACACCAGCATATTCCAAGCTGAGGTATGCGCTATTGGACGTTGTGCAGAGCTCAACATACAGCGTGGATATAAGAATAAGGACATCTCGATCCTTTCGGACAGCCGAGCAGCAATTACTGCTCTATGCAGTAATAAAAAAACCCCCAAAAAAAAAATAAAAGGGGAAGTAAACTTTTTGGGTGTTTAATTGCTGGGGTCGGCGTCTCAGTCCGCCCAGGATCCTCTACAAATAAATTTATAATTTGCTGAGACAGTTGAGGGAGGGATATCGATAAAATGTCGTTGTTTAAGGCCTATTTTTGGTCGGAAAACTCGGGGAAAATAAATTAGCGAATCTCGGCGTGTGGGGTAATGAGCCCACACTCGTGTGGGTGGGAAAAACTCACCGTGTGTCTACGAAAACGGTGCAGACTACTCTGACACAGCGTTATCGTAGCTACCCGGCCAGAAAAACTTCGCCACGTGTCCACGAACGCGGCGCCGACTACTCGGACGCAGCACGATCGTGGCCACCCGGCTGGGGAAAATTCACCACGTGTCCACGAACGCGGCGCAGACTACTCTGACGCAGCACGATCGTGGCCACCCGGTATGGGAAACCTCACCACGTGTCTACGATAGCGGTGCAGACTACTCTGACGCACACTATTGTAGCCACCTGGCTGGGGGGAGGGGAAGCTCGCCACGTGTCCACAAACGCGGCGCCGACTACTCGGACGCAGCACGATTGTGGCCACACGGCTCGGGAAACCGCCACCACCACAGTGTCGTACGCTATTGTAGCCACCCGGTTCGGAAAAATGCACTAAATACTTGTAATACGCAGCGCCCGTCTGGCGCAGCCGCACGCTGTTTGGTCGGCGGCGCCTGGCGTCTGGCCACCTAACCTGGATGCGCACCTCAGATTTTATCACCGCTTCACCCTGCCCAACGACTAATACTGCGCATGTTTCAATTTAAACTCTTGACTTTCTTTTATTCACTTTTCTTTTCCTTATCCTGTCTCACTCGCACTTGTTTTCCCTAACCTATCTCCTGCCGCACTCCCTCACCCCGCTCCGCTCACCTCGCTTTCGTTGGCCAGGTTGTTGAGAAATATCCTGACGCGCACTGTGCCCGCCGCTACTTATCCAACTGTAGCGTGGCTGTGATGTTGCTGGCCGAGTTTTGCGAAGCGAGTTGCGACGGAACTTTTGTCTCGCGATCACCGCGTGATGCTGCACGTGCAGGGTGGCTGGTTGTGCGGCGCGTGGGTTAACCGAACCCTTTTTACTCGTTGTCCCGAGAGTCCGACCGTTCGCTACTGGATGCCAAAACTTAATGGCCGAATTTTCCGCGTGGTAAAAATAATGCCGCCGGGATCAGTGTGCCCGTCGCGTCTTTTCCTGATCTTCCTGATATTTTAAGTCATTTAGGTTATTTCTACGTTCTAGGTGGCGCTTGATCTTGGCATAGGGTTGCCATACCAGGGCCGGCGAAAAGTGGCTATCTAGGCGGGTTTACTAGCTATTTCTGGCGTATTTCTAGCTAAGAATAATTATACGATAGTTTTCTGTGGTGGAACTTAAAATTTAATAAACAACGATAATCCCTCCGTGGGCATGGCTTACGTCTAGTGATTAATATGTTCTTACGCCTACTTAAGTATCTAATAATAATATAAAAATAAAGAAATAAAAATGTGAATCTTCACACCCTCTCCCTACTTCGGGGGGCGGAAGCAGACGGTCACCTGGCCTCTCCTGTAGATGGTCACGCGATAATAATCTCCTCCAATCTCCTCGAGATACCTGACTTCGCGGGCACGGGGTTGCTCCAGCCACGTGCCGATCATCGTCCGTAATCCCTCTGGGATCTGGCCGCTGGGTGTCTGGACCCTCCACCCGGGCAGTCTGTCCACCATGATGAGGGAGACTCTCGCGGGGCCTTCTCGCCGTTGGGTTGGCATAGGGTCAGTCTGGCCGCTACATCGTCGTCTGGCCGGGGGCGGGGGTGATCCCGATGAACCCTCAGAAGAGGAGCTGCTAGTCGGCCGGATAACCCGTCGGCGGTGTCGTCTGGTCTGAGATGCTGTGCGAGCAGCAGCGGCTGCTTGCCGGGAAGTGCTGGGGCCGCTCAGGTCCAAGTCCAGGATATCATTATCCTCGGTGTCGTCGCTGTCCGTTGAACTAATTTCCACAATGGCCCCGCAGCGGACCTCTGCCGGATGGCGACTGTTGGCCAGCATCGTCCTTGGGCTCGGATAGGGTCCTGGCCCGAAGATTGACGAATAGCTTGGCGGCGGGGTGACGAACCTCTCCGTTTCGTCGGAGTCGCTCGCCACGGCCGAGTCGGTGTCGGTTATGTCCTCGTAGATGGGCGGTTGTGGCGCTGGTGGACTCCGGCACGCTGGTCTGGGTGGGGTTGGGCTTCGACGTGCCCCAAACCGAAAGTCGGCCGGTTCTTCCTCCTCTGGTTCCCGGCCTCGATGGCAAGTGAGCTCGAGAGGCTCCTCCTGCTCCGCCTGCCACGGCACTTCTCCCTCGAGGGGGGCCCCCGGCTCCGCCATCGGCACGCTGTCGTCCTCCTGCCCGAGCGATACCTCCGGTTCCGCCGTTGGCCCTGCGTCGTGCTCGGCACCTTCCCTCCACTCCCAGATGTCCATCAGGTCATCCAGGTCGAGAACCATCAAGTCGCTGTGGGGACTATCTGGTGACAAAGGTCGCTCGTTCCAGCGCTCGTCGAGGAACCTGAGCAGCGGACTGTTCTCAAGGTCCGCGGCCAGTTCTGCTGCTTCGGCGTCTGCGTCGGTTGGCGCTGGATCGGCCGAAGGTGGTCGTGGGTCGCTGTGATCCATGGTTCTAGAAACATATGAAACTTAGTAATATTCCTACATACCCTGTTTCCCTACGAGTGCGGCCTATCTGTTTTCTTTCCTATCTTGCGAGTGATTCATTACTAATTCTTAGGCTAACAATGGTTTCTTAAATCGGTTGGTTGCCCTATTTAGTTAGGTCATGGGCAACGTGTCAGGGTAATTCCCCTAGTTTTGGAACCCCCCTCTTGGGGTAAGGACGTTGGACAGTCGAAACTATCAGCAAGTGGTCCTTACGATAAAAATTACTGGCGTCTGTCATCCTTGGGTCTGGTCGGCCCGCTCGTCCTCCTCGTCGGTGTCGTCATTGTGGTACTCCTTTAAATCGCTAAGGCCAGCGATACGACGGCGTCGAGTTCCCGGTACCTGTAACTGAATAAGATTTGGGGAAAGGAACTTGTGGACCTTAAAAGGTCCGTCATATTTTGCAGCTAGCTTGGCGTTGAATCCCTCTGAGGCTTTAGAGAGGACATGGCAGCGTTGCAACACCCAGGATCCTACAGCGGGTCGCCACTCCCGACGGCGGAGGTTATAGTGGCGGCTCTGCTCACTGGATGCTCCTGCGATGTTGTCTTTAACGGCCTGAAATATTTCTCGCATTCGTTCCGCCTTCTTCTCCGGTGTCGGGTGCTCCGTGGCGTGGCCCGGACTGACTTCGTCAAACAGGGCGTTTGGGAGCCTGGGCTCTCGGCCTTGTACCAAGAAAGCTGGGCTGAACTTCGTAGTATCGGAAATACTTGTATTGATGGCCAACGAGAGTTCGGGTAGTAATTCGTCCCATGCGTTCTGATCGGCTCCATCCAGGTATAGCGCTACCATGGTTTTAATAGTCCTGTTGGCCCTTTCGGTGGGGTTTTGTTGAGGATTATATGGGGCCGTGTGTTGGAGTTCCATGCCTAGGTTCTTGCAGAACGCCTTGAATGACCTGCTGGTGAATTGGGTGCCATTGTCACACACGAATCGCTGTGGGGTCCCGAAGCGGCTGAGAATCCGATTCCGAAACGAGCGTTCCAAGTGGGCCGTAGTAGCTTTCCGTAGGGGAACCAGTTCCACCCATTTGGTGAAAGCGTCCAAAAACACCAGTAATACAGTGTTTCCGTGTCGAGAACGTGGGAGAGGACCCATAAAGTCGGCGCAGACCACACTAAAGGGTTCTTCTACTTGGCGTGTAAACATTCGTCCAGCTGGTTTTAATTGACTTACTTTGTATTTCTGACAGGTGAGGCATCGCCGAACGTATTGTGTTACTTCTCGAAATAGGCCCGGCCAGTAATACCTTTGGGCGACTCGTTTGCCTGTCTTCCGGGTTCCTAGGTGTCCAGCCGTCGGGTGATCGTGACACTCCTGTAGTACACGAAGGCGGTGTTCTCGTCCGACACATAATTTCCATGGGGTCTGGTCCTCCTCCTCGGGTACCATTCCAATCCGGCGATAGAGTTGTCCTCCTTCGATGCGGTAGTCCGAAAATTTCTCGGGTTGCTGCGTAACTAAGTCAGACATCTTCTTAATCCATTTACACTCTGGGGCTTCCACTTGGACTTGTTGTAGGGTATCCAATGGCTGCCTCGACAAGGCGTCCGCGACGATGTTGAGTTTCCCGCGTCGATATTGGACATCAAACTGGTACTGTTGCAGTTCGAGTGCCCACCTTGCAATTCTTCCAGTGGGGTTGTCTATTGAATTTAGCCATTTTAAGGCCAGATGGTCCGTTACTACTTCGAATCGGTAGCCCTCCAGATAGCACCGCATCTTGCGTATGGCCCACACTATAGCAAGGCACTCTTTCTCAGTTACTGAGTAGTTTTCCTCGGCTTGCGTTAATCGGCGACTGGCGTAGGCTATTACCCTCTCCACCCCGTCGATTTCCTGGGTCAACACTGCTCCCAGTCCATGCTCGCTAGCATCGGTCTGCAAGGAGAACTTTTGGGCAAAGTCGGGGCATGCGAGGACTGGTGCCTCTGTTAGCCGAGCTTTCAGAGTTTCAAAGGCTTGGTCTTGTTCTTCGTCCCAACTCCAACTCTTACCTTTTCGGAGGAGTCTGGATATGGGTTCCACGATGGCCGCAAAGTTTGGTACAAAACGTCTATACCACGACGCGACTCCGAGGCAGCGCCGTAGTTCTCGCAGGTTTGAAGGGGGTTGGAGTTCTCGGATTGCCGCAATCTTGTCAGGATCCGTATGTATGCCGGCTTCACTTATTACGTGTCCCATGTATTTTAAACTCCGCCGAAAGAAACTGCATTTAGCTTGGTTAAGCCTCAGGTTCGCGTCGTAGAGTCGCTTGAAGACTTCTCGGAGGTTTTCGATGTGCTCTTCGAGGGTGGTACCAGTGACAATAATGTCATCCAAGTACGCGAACGCGTGTGGCTCCATGTCGGGGCCTATGACACTGTCGAGCGCCCTTTGAAACGTTGCTGGGGCTGAGTGAAGCCCGAAGGGCATCACTTTCCAATGAAACAGCCCTCGTCCGGGCACCGTGAAAGCAGTATACTCGCGACTGGTGGGGGCAACTGGGATTTGCCAATATCCGCTTTTAAGATCGAGGGTCGAAATAAAGCGAGCGTTACGCAATCGTTCCAAAATGTGGTGTATTCTGGGCAACGGATAGGCATCGGGTATCGATCGTGCATTAAGTTGTCTATAATCTACACACATTCGTATGTCCCCAGTCTTTTTACCGACAAGTACTATTGGAGCACTATGTGGGCTCTTGGATGGCTCGATACGGTCATCCCGGAGCAGCTCGTCGACTTGCTGGTTTATGACGGCTTGCATAGCAGGGTTTTTAGGATAATACCGCTGTTTTATGGGCTTATCGTCTCTCATAACGATATGATGCTCGTTATGACCGTTAAGACCGTCGAATCTGCTTAGCTCAAACTGGAGGAAGGCCTTCACTCTTGGATCCACGGTTTCTAGATTACTTTCCGCATTAGTACTGACGGTGGCAAGGGTTTCCTCAGGTTGGGGCCTTTCTGAGTGGCGGTCGCTAAAGGGCTGCTCGTGGGGACTAAGTATAATTGGTTCCTGGAAACTTACGTGCTTTTTCCGCGTCAGTACCTCGTGTCTCTGTTGTTGACGGAAGGGGTTCCGTTCCGCGGCCTGTTCGTCGATAGGGGGTAGTGTTGTACTTCGTTGGTGGGGTGGCTCTTTGATTTCCATTTCTTTCTGGCTGTTGGCTTGCTTTGGTCTTCTGTGCCGTCGTCTATGGGTGCCTGATGGTTCTTCCACTGGAGTTGCTGAGTCCGATGCCTCGTTGATGACTGGTGTATCCTGTAAGCCCGCTGTGTTTCCTGCAGAACCAGAAGGAACTGCCGCGCACGCCTCGTTCGGTGCGCCGTTCCTCGCTGGTAAATCCTGTGAACATGCTTGGCCAGAAGGAACTGCCGCGCACACCTCGTTCGGTGCGCCGTTCCTCGCTGGTAAATCCTGTGAACTTGCTTGGCCAGAAGGAACTGCCGCGCACACCTCGTCTGGTGCGCCGTTCCTCGCTGGTAAATCCTGTGAACTTGCTTGGCCAGAAGGAACTGCCGCGCACACCTCGTCTGGTGCGCCGTTCCTCGCTGGTAAATCCTGTGAACTTGCTTGGCCAGAAGGAACTGCCGCGCACGCCTCGTTCGGTGCGCCGTTCCTCGCTGGTACATCCTGTGAACTTGCTTGGCCAGAAGGAACTGCCGCGCACACCTCGTCTGGTGCGCCGTTCCTCGCTGGTAAATCCTGTGAACTTGCTTGGCCAGAAGGAACTGCCGCGCACACCTCGTCTGGTGCGCCGTTCCTCGCTGGTAAATCCTGCGTACTTGCTGAGCGGTTGGTGGTGTTGGCTCCCAGTTGAAGGCTATATCCTCCACAGCTGAGGGTCGCGTTGATGCCGCAAAGGAAATCCATTCCTAGCAGCAGGTCGTCTAGAACAGTGGGCATCACTAAAAGGGGCATTCTTACTTGGGTCTGGCCCAGTTGGATAGTCGCCATCAGGGCTCGGGTAAGGTCTCGGCGGGAGCCGTCAGCTAGTCGGACTCGGGTACGTACTTCTCTCCAATTTTTCCCCCGGTTCAACTCCAATGCTCGAGGCTCGCTGATAAAGCTTCGAGTTGCGCCGGTGTCCAGGGTGGCCGTGAATATCTGCCCGTCGATGATCACCTGCGCCCGGATCCTCTCATGCTCACACTTTAGGCTTTGATTTATTGGTTTGAGGAATTCCTCGGGTTCCTCCAGCGGTCCTCGGCCGCTCGAGGCCCGTGCTCGTTTCCCGACTGTGATCTTTGGCAGCACTCAAAGGTGCGTAAGCCTCTACGGCCACAGTCCCAACAGAATATCATTTGTGGCTGGCGACATTCTCTCGCGAAGTGCCCTGTTGTGCCACAGTTCCTGCAAGCCCGGCGTACGTCTATCGTGGCTCCCGATTCTGGGGCTATTGTCCCATGGTGCACCTCGTTCGGCACCCGGGTCGGTGTCGAGACATAAGGAGGCGGCCTGGCCGTCGGTGGGGCCGTGTAGGTCCTTGAGGTCGGAGCAGCTGCAAAGCTCTCGTTGCCCGATGTGAACGGGGTGTGTCGTTTCCAGTTTCCCCGGCTCCGTACGACCTCGTAATTCACGATCAGTTGCGTGAGTTCGGCGAGTGTCTCAAAGTCCTTTCTCCGTGTGAACAGCTGGTACTCCGGCAGCATGTTGTCGTAGACCCGTTCAAGTTCCTGGGCCTCGGTGTACCCAGCTCGCTGCATGAGCAACCGCAGATCCACTAAATAAACTTTGAAAAGCTCACCTGGTTTTTGGCCATGTGCCCGAATTTCGTCCTCCAGCCTTTGGAAATACCTGGGTGGCAAGAAGAATTCCAAAAATTCTCGGCGGAAGGCTGCCCATGTTTCTCCTTGAAACTTGCTAGTCCGGAACCAGCTCGCGGCTCGTCCGACCAATAAAATCGGAATCGCCTGTGGGCGGTGTTCTCGTCCGACACATAATTTCCATGGGGTCTGGTCCTCCTCCTCGGGTACCATTCCAATCCGGCGATAGAGTTGTCCTCCTTCGATGCGGTAGTCCGAAAATTTCTCGGGTTGCTGCGTAATTAAGTCAGACATCTTCTTAATCCATTTACACTCTGGGGCTTCCACTTGGACTTGTTGTAGGGTATCCAATGGCTGCCTCGACAAGGCGTCCGCGACGATGTTGAGTTTCCCGCGTCGATATTGGACATCAAACTGGTACTGTTGCAGTTCGAGTGCCCACCTTGCAATTCTTCCAGTGGGGTTGTCTATTGAATTTAGCCATTTTAAGGCCAGATGGTCCGTTACTACTTCGAATCGGTAGCCCTCCAGATAGCACCGCATCTTGCGTATGGCCCACACTATAGCAAGGCACTCTTTCTCAGTTACTGAGTAGTTTTCCTCGGCTTGCGTTAATCGGCGACTGGCGTAGGCTATTACCCTCTCCACCCCGTCGATTTCCTGGGTCAACACTGCTCCCAGTCCATGCTCGCTAGCATCGGTCTGCAAGGAGAACTTTTGGGCAAAGTCGGGGCATGCGAGGACTGGTGCCTCTGTTAGCCGAGCTTTCAGAGTTTCAAAGGCTTGGTCTTGTTCTTCGTCCCAACTCCAACTCTTACCTTTTCGGAGGAGTCTGGATATGGGTTCCACGATGGCCGCAAAGTTTGGTACAAAACGTCTATACCACGACGCGACTCCGAGGCAGCGCCGTAGTTCCCGCAGGTTTGAGGGGGGTTGTAGTTCCCGGATTGCCGCAATCTTGTCAGGATCCGTATGTATGCCGGCTTCACTTATCACGTGTCCCAAGTATTTTAAACTCCGCCGAAAGAAACTGCATTTAGCTTGGTTAAGCCTCAGGTTCGCGTCGTAGAGTCGCTTGAAGACTTCTCGGAGGTTTTCAATGTGCTCTTCGAGGGTGGTACCAGTGACAATAATGTCATCCAAGTACGCGAACGCGTGTGGCTCCATGTCGGGGCCTATGACACTGTCGAGCGCCCTTTGAAACGTTGCTGGGGCTGAGTGAAGCCCGAAGGGCATCACTTTCCAATGAAACAGCCCTCGTCCGGGCACCGTGAAAGCAGTATACTCGCGACTGGTGGGGGCAACTGGGATTTGCCAATATCCGCTTTTAAGATCGAGGGTCGAAATAAAGCGAGCGTTACGCAATCGTTCCAAAATTTGGTGTATTCTGGGCAACGGATAGGCATCGGGTATCGATCGTGCATTAAGTTGTCTATAACCTACACACATTCGTATGTCCCCAGTCTTTTTACCGACAAGTACTATTGGAGCACTATGTGGGCTCTTGGATGGCTCGATACGGTCATCCCGGAGCAGCTCGTCGACTTGCTGGTTTATGACGGCTTGCATAGCAGGGTTTTTAGGATAATACCGCTGTTTTATGGGCTTATCGTCTCTCATAACGATATGATGCTCGGCGATATGGGATATCCCTTTAAGACCGTCGAATCTGCTTAGCTCAAACTGGAGGAAGGCCTTCACTCTTGGATCCACGGTTTCTAGATTACTTTCCGCATTAGTACTGACGGTGGCAAGGGTTTCCTCAGGTTGGGGCCTTTCTGAGTGGCGGTCGCTAAGGGGCTGCTCGTGGGGACTAAGTATAATTGGTTCCTGGAAACTTACGCGCTTTTTCCGCGTCAGTACCTCATGTCTCTGTTGTTGACGGAAGGGGTTCCGTTCCGCGGCCTGTTCGTCGATAGGGGGTAGTGTTGTACTTCGTTGGTGGGATTGCTCTTTGATTTCCATTTCTTTCTGGCTGTCAGCTTGCTTTGGTCTTCTGTGTCGTCGTCTATGGGTGCCTGATGGTTCTTCCACTGGAGTTGCTGAGTCCGATGTCTCGTTGATGACTGGAGTATCCTGTAAGCCCGCTGTGTTTCCTGCAGAACCAGAAGGAACTGCCGCGCACACCTCGTCTGGTGCGCCGTTCCTCGCTGGTAAATCCTGTGAACATGCTTGGCCAGAAGGAACTGCCGCGCACACCTCGTTCGGTGCGCCGTTCCTCGCTGGTACATCCTGTGAACTTGCTTGGCCAGAAGGAACTGCCGCGCACACCTCGTCTGGTGCGCCGTTCCTCGCTGGTAAATCCTGTGAACTTGCTTGGCCAGAAGGAACTGCCGCGCACACCTCGTCTGGTGCGCCGTTCCTCGCTGGTAAATCCTGTGAACTTGCTTGGCCAGAAGGAACTGCCGCGCACGCCTCGTTCGGTGCGCCGTTCCTCGCTGGTACATCCTGTGAACTTGCTTGGCCAGAAGGAACTGCCGCGCACACCTCGTCTGATGCGCCGTTCCTCGCTGGTAAATCCTGTGAACTAGCTTGGCCAGAAGGAACTGCCGCGCACCTCGTCTGGTGCGCCGTTCCTCGCTGGTAAATCCTGTGAACATGCTTGGCCAGAAGGAACTGCCGCGCACACCTCGTTCGGTGCGCCGTTCCTCGCTGGTACATCCTGTGAACTTGCTTGGCCAGAAGGAACTGCCGCGCACACCTCGTCTGGTGCGCCGTTCCTCGCTGGTAAATCCTGTGAACTTGCTTGGCCAGAAGGAACTGCCGCGCACGCCTCGTTCGGTGCGCCGTTCCTCGCTGGTACATCCTGTGAACTTGCTTGGCCAGAAGGAACTGCCGCGCACACCTCGTCTGATGCGCCGTTCCTCGCTGGTAAATCCTGTGAACTTGCTTGGCCAGAAGGAACTGCCGCGCACACCTCGTCTGGTGCGCCGTTCCTCGCTGGTAAATCCTGCGTACTTGCTGAGCGGTTGGTGGTGTTGGCTCCCAGTTGAAGGCTATATCCTCCACAGCTGAGGGTCGCGTTGATGCCGCAAAGGAAATCCATTCCTAGCAGCAGGTCGTCTAAAACAGTGGGCATCACTAAAAGGGGCATTCTTACTTGGGTCTGGCCCAGTTGGATAGTCGCCATCAGGGCTCGGGTAAGGTCTCGGCGGGAGCCGTCAGCTAGTCGGACTCGGGTACGTACTTCTCTCCAATTTTTCCCCCGGTTCAACTCCAATGCTCGAGGCTCGCTGATAAAGCTTCGAGTTGCGCCGGTGTCCAGGGTGGCCGTGAATATCTGCCCGTCGATGATCACCTGCGCCCGGATCCTCTCATGCTCACACTTTAGACTTTGATTTATTGGATTGAGGAATTCCTCGGGTTCCTCCAGCGGCCCGGGTGCCGCTCGAGGCCCGTGCTCGTTTCCCGGCTGTGATCTTTGGCAGCACTCAAAGGTGCGTAAGCCTCTACGGCCACAGTCCCAACAGAATATCATTTGTGGCTGGCGACATTCTCTCGCGAAGTGCCCTGTTGTGCCACAGTTCCTGCAAGCCCGGCGTACGTCTATCGTGGCTTCCGATTCTGGGGCTATTGTCCCATGCTGTACCTCGTTCGGCACCCGGGTCGGTGTCGAGACATATGGGGGCGGCCTGGTCGTCGGTGGGGCCGTGTAGGTCCTTGGGGTCGGAGCAGCTGCAAAGCTCTCGTTGCCCGATGTGAACGGGGTGTGTCGTTTCCAGTTTCCCCGGCTCCGTACGACCTCGTAATTCACGATCAGTTGCGTGAGTTCGGCGAGTGTCTCAAAGTCCCTTCTCCGTGTGAACAGCTGGTACTCCGGCAGCATGTTGTCGTAGACCCGTTCAAGTTCCTGGGCCTCGGTGTACTCAGCTCGCTGCATGAGCAACCGCAGATCCACTAAATAAACTTTGAAAAGCTCACCTGGTTTTTGGCCATGTGCCCGAATTTCGTCCTCCAGCCTTTGAAAATACCTGGGTGGCAAGAAGAATTCCAAAAATTCTCGCCGGAAGGCTGCCCATGTTTCTCCTTGAAACTTGCTAGTCCGGAACCAGCTCGCGGCTCGTCCGACCAATAAAATCGGAATCGCCTGTGGGAGGTGCCGTAAATCCACCTGGTACGTAGCTGCTCTCTCCTCGATGTGTTCCATGAAGCTCAGTGGGTCGGAAGATCCATCAAAGGTAAGACCCCAACGAGCCATTTTGTCCACAAGTGCTGCGTGCGTGGCTCCCTCCAATTTCGGGCCTGTTGGCCGCTCGTCCATCCTATGAAGCGCTCCTCCATTGGGGATAATCACGGTCCGTGGAATCGTCAGTGTGCTACCAGCCTGGTCCAGGCGGTTGTTCGAGTTCCCTACTGATGTTAAACCGATGTCCAGGGTGAGTGGCGAGATCGCCGGTGACTTTGGGCGGGGGCTGCTGGCAGCTCCGTAAGCGGATTCCATTTCCTCAAGCCGAGTCCGTGTTGCCTCGGGGAGGTCGTCTTGATTGGTGAACCCAGCAAGCCTGCTGCGTAGTTCCTCCACGGTTCCAGTGCTGCTGAGCCCAAACGCGGCGGTTATGGCTTCGAGTTCGTCCTTCCGACGATATGAGATCCACTTGACTCCCATGGGTTATTCTTTTATATCCACTTAAAAAATATGAAAATAATTTCTTTTAATTTTCACGGCGTATTTTATTACTTTCTTTTATATATTTTTCTCGTTTAAATTCTCTTTTAATTTTATTCTTTAAATTTTCTTATTTATTTCCACCGCAGGATATTTTTAATTTGTTCACTTGTTTTAATTATTTCCCACTGCACATAGGGAAAATTTTAACATTTAGGGCGACAAAATTATTTTGTTGTTTATTATGGTAGTAAACCCGATATAACATGCATATTTGATACTTTAATTATTCTGACTCAAGATTTGCAAGCGCATTGGTTCATAGAAAGTAAGACACCAATATCTCGAAAACTAGAGCCAATCTTAACAAACGGATTTCAGATTTGAGTTCAGGGCACAAATTTACTTTAAGAACTGTTATTATCTTTACTTTTTTCATCGCGAAAGAAGCTTTTTGCCTAATAATATATTACAGAAATAATATTTTACTTACTTGTTCACACAACTTTTGCATTTGATTTTCTCGCAAATTGGGGCAAGTTGGACCTCAATTTTTTTGACAGTTAGCTGGTTTAATTATTAATCGATTGTCATAGAAATAAAAGCTTGGACGAACTTGGAAAGGTATTATTTTCACTAATGAAGTATAAAAAATAAAGGAAAATTTGGGTGTATCTTTGACGGCCTTTAGCTGGTCGAAATGTAGACATTGAAGGTAGTTTTCTTAAAATACTATAAAACAAAAGCCTGTATTTTCAAAATCCATCACTTTTATTATTTTTTTTAACTTAAAAGACCAAATAACACCACTTTAAATAGTTGTATTTTTAAATTTGTCTATATCGATTACTCGTAGATCAAGTTTCGGCTGGCTCGCAGAGACGCACGGGCGCACTTTTAAAAAATTAAATTAGTACCTTTTGTTCGTTCGGGTGTCTATTATTTTTTGCAGTGATTAGTTTCCTCATTGGTCAACTTTAAAAAAATGACTTTTGTCGCCCTAAATGTTGAAATTTTCCCTATGTGCACTGCTCGTATTAATTTATTTTTAATATTTCTCGCTGCTCGTATTGTTTAATGTTAATTATCCACTATTCTTGTTTATTTTCCGTTGGCTGTATTATTTTATTTATTTTATTAATATTTCCCACTGCTTGTATTATTTTATTTTTAATATTTCTCGCTGCTCGTATTGTTTAATGTTAATTATCCACTATTCTTGTTTATTTTCCGTTGGCTGTATTATTTTATTTATTTTATTAATATTTCCCACTGCTTGTATTATTTTTATTTTTAATATTTCTCGCTGCTCGTACTGTTTAATGTTAATTATACACTATTCTTGTTTATTTTCCGTTGGTCGTATTATTTTATTTTAATTGTTCATATCTTCCGCTGCTTGTATTATTTTATTTTAATTATTCACTTTGGTTCGTATTTTATTTTCACCGCGTGTCTTGAGTGTTGTCCTTGTAATCACGGATAAGGATACTTTAAGGATATTTTATTTGTACACTTTTATTTTCACTTTTGGTTTTCACTTAAGTCCTTCTTGTTAAGGACGAGCTCGGAGGATTTATTGTCTCAGGATCTTGTCTCAAAAATTTTTTTATTTGGTACGTAGATTTATGCTGCGCGCGATGTATCCCTGTTAACTGCTATGAACCGACTGTCCCCGGTATGGGAGTGGTCCCCTTTATATATCCGACTCGAGGCGTGATCGAAGTGGCGACGTAGGCATATTTTTCTGGAACTCTCGTTCTCCAGCGAGGGGAATATTTTCGTGTGCGGCAAGCAAAGGCGGAAATTTATTTTTCTGGCTGGCGGTGCGTGACTGTACGTCGGACGTTTGTAAACATGCTATTTTCACTCGTAAATTTTTCGGACTCGGAAAATTTTTCTTCCCAAATTTTTATATTTATATAAATGTACCAAAGGATTTTCCAATTTTCCCGATAAACTTTTTAGCGGACAACGAGAAATAATAATATTTTCCCAAGACCCGACCAAAAAAATATGAAAAAATTATTTTCAGGCCAAAAAATTTTTTTGATCTATTGGGTCTTTAGGCCAAAAATGGATGGAATTTTCCCGGAAAATTTTTCCTCAACTAGTCCCTGTTCGGGCGCCACTGTAAGGATGTTAATTGCTGGGGTCGGCGTCTCAGTCCGCCCTGGATCCTCTACAAATAAATTTATAATTTGCTGAGACAGTTGAGGGAGGGATATCGATAAAATGTCGTTGTTTAAGGCCTATTTTTGGTCGGAAAACTCGGGGAAAATAAATTAGCGAATCTCGGCGTGTTGGGTAATGAGCCATCACTCGTGTGGGTGGGAAAACTCACCGTGTGTCTACGAAAACGGTGCAGACTACTCTGACACAGCGTTATCGTAGCCACCCGGCCAGAAAACTTCGTCACGTGTCCACGAACGCGGCGCCGACTACTCGGACGCAGCACGATCGTGGCCACCCGGCTGGGGAAAATTCACCACGTGTCCACGAACGCGGCGCAGACTACTCTGACGCAGCACGATCGGGGCCACCCGGTATGGGAAACCTCACCACGTGTCTACGATAGCGGTGCAGACTACTCTGACGCACACTATTGTAGCCACCTGGCTGGGGGGAGGGGAAGCTCGCCACGTGTCCACAAACGCGGCGCCGACTACTCGGACGCAGCACGATTGTGGCCACACGGCTCGGGAAACCGCACCACGTGTCGTACGCTATTGTAGCCACCCGGTTCGGAAAAATGCACTAAATACTTGTAATACGCAGCGCCCGTCTGGAGCAGCCGCACGCTGTTTGGTCGGCGGCGCCTGGCGTCTGGCCACCTAACCTGGATGCGCACCTCAGATTTTTATCACCGCGTCACCCTGCCCAACAACTAATACTGCGCATGTTTCAATTTAAACTCTTGACTTTCTTTTATTCACTTTTCTTTTCCTTATCCTGTCTCACTCGCACTTGTTTTCCCTAACCTATCTCCTGCCGCACTCCCTCACCCCGCTCCGCTCACCTCGCTTTCGTTGGCCAGGTTGTTGAGAAATATCCTGACGCGCACTGTGCCCGCCGCTACTTATCCAACTGTAGCGTGGCTGTGATGTTGCTGGCCGAGTTTTGCGAAGCGAGTTGCGACGGAACTTTTGTCTCGCGATCACCGCGTGATGCTGCACGTGCAGGGTGGCTGGTTGTGCGGCGCGTGGGTTAACCGAACCCTTTTTACTCGTTGTCCCGAGAGTCCGACCGTTCGCTACTGGATGCCAAAACTTAATGGCCGAATTTTCCGCGTGGTAAAAATAATGCCGCCGGGATCAGTGTGCCCGTCGCGTCTTTTCCTAATCTTCCTGATATTTTAAGTCATTTAGGTTATTTCTACGTTCTAGGTGGCGCTTGATCTTGGCATAGGGTTGCCATACCAGGGCCGGCGAAAAGCGGCTACCTAGGCGGGTTTTCTACCTATTTCTGGCGTATTTCTAGCTAAGAATAATTATACGATAGTTTTCTGTGGTGGAACTTAAAATTTAATAAACAACGATAATCCCTC
The DNA here is from genome assembly GCA_018150695.1 of Drosophila oshimai. Classification (NCBI taxonomy): domain Eukaryota; kingdom Metazoa; phylum Arthropoda; class Insecta; order Diptera; family Drosophilidae; genus Drosophila; species Drosophila oshimai. Next base: position 1,227,382 of record JAECWM010000276.1, read on the forward strand.
CGTGGGCATGGCTTACGTCTAGTGCTTAATATGTTCTTACGCCTACTTAAGTATCTAATAATAATATAAAAATAAAGAAATAAAAATGTGAATCTTCACAAACTAAACCGTTTGGGCAGTCTTAATAGACTGGCCCTCAGATGGATTCCGGGTCATAGGGACATATCCGGAAATGAAATTGCCGATAAAATGGCAAAACTAGGAGCCGAACAGCCCCTGATAGGACCAGAACCCTACTGTGGCATAGGAAGGCATACAATAAAAGAATACATTAGGAAAGAGGAAGGCACCATGAGGCAAGAACACTGGAGGAATACCCCAGGCCTAAGGCAAGCCAAAACTCTAATAGAAAACTACAACAAGAAGAGGTTCGAGGAACTTATGCAACTAGGGAAGAATTCACTTAGGATCGTTACCGGATTACTAACCGGGCACTGCAGACTGAAAAGTCACCTAGGTAAGAAAGGAATAACTAGCAGCAGGACTTGCAGATTCTGTGACATGGAGGACGAAACCTCTACACACATCATCGCAGACTGTCCGGCCTTAATAAATATAAGATGCAGAACCTTAGGATCGAGAACTCTATCACATGAGCTCTTAGGAAGAATCAACCCATCAAAACTCCTCGACTTTGTTCGAGGAAATGGGTTGATATCTGAGCTATAGGCTTCGAATGGGGGTACAATAGATCTAAACAGGTCGCGGTACACTAACACCCCAATAATATAATATAATATAATAATATTAAACTAAAAACCCACTTGCAATCAACTATGTTTTTATCCTTAGGCCTTTGAACTAAGCACCATGTACTATTTACAAAATGAGAATTAAGTTCATCTTGTATGGCTTCCTCCCACATGGTTCTGTCTTCGCGAAATTGAATTTCATCATATGTATTAGGGATATCATTTAAACATGCTTGGGTATTCATAAAAATCTATATGATCATTTTGGCTTATCTTTAATCCTCTCACTGCGTCTTACTTGTTCTTGACTTTCATTTTCTATTTTATTATCACCAGTTTCAGATGGATCGGTATTCTCGAGACAAGTGGAATTTTCATTTAAGTTTTCAACAGACTTCGAATCCATAGATTCTCTTTTTTCCTGCAGTGGAAAATCGGACTCTTCATTCTCTTCAATTGGAGAATCATAACTTTGGTTAAAATCAATTTATTTTACCGCAGAGTCATTATCATGTAAAGTCACAGACTTTATGTTTGTTTCGTCCACCACTACATCTCTAGCTATCATAAATTTCCTCGTTTCCTCGTTAAACAATTTACAGCCATTTGGCTCATACCCGACAAGTATAGTCTTGATCGATTACTCATCAAACTTTCGCTTTCGCACTTTATTTAGTGCGTACACTGTCGACCCAAATATCTTTAGATATTTTAATACTGGCTTCTTTTTATGCCACATCTCATATGGTGTTTTTCTAATATTTTTTTTAAGCTCTACTTGGGGATCTATTAACTAAATACGTTGCTGTTAAAACAGCTTCACCCCAAAAACTTTTACTAAGTTTGGTACAGTTAATCATTGAGCGAGCTTTTTCGGTGATTGTTTTAATCATCCGTTCTGATACACCATTTAACTCTGGAGTATGAGGAACAGTTAAATGATAGCTGATACCTTTTTCGACACAGAACTCACGCATTTCATTAGAGAGGTATTCCCTGCCATTATCAATATATAGATTTACCACTTTTAAGTTGAAATGAGCCTCACTTTTCGCCACAAAGTCTTTAAATACAAAGAACACGTCTGATTTATAAGTAGTTAAATATGTCACACAGTAATGTGTGTACTGATCAATAAATACTACATAGTAGTTTTTATTTTCAACAGTTGATCAGAATGAACTACGAATAGTGGGCGATCAATGTTTTCTTTGTTTTTATATTTTTCAAATTTTAGCTTTGATTGCTTTCCATTGATACACGCCTCACACAATTCATTTTTATTAAGCTGTACGTTCATCTTTTGAAATTTTGGATGCAAATTCTTTACTATTTAAATTAAATTTAACAATCGGTACATTATACTCACATATTCCTTCAAATGCCAGGTTACCGTCTTTAATTACTTTAATGCCATCTGGATTAAACTCGGCGGACATTCCTGCATTAAGCATCCTCTTCACAGACAGTAAATTGTGCGGTATTTCCTTGCAATACAGTACGTTATGTAATGCATTAGTGTTCCCAGAATTGTCCACGCTTTGCAATTTCAATCGCCACACAAAGTAATGTCGTTTACTATATGATCTGAAGCCCCCGAATCTAATATGAAACTGACTCCGTTTCCCTTTTCAGTGGAATTAAATAATTTCATCATGAATGCAAATGCACGTTCTGGCTGTATCTGAGTCTGTCTCTCTCTAACATTCATCAGAAAAGCAAACGCACAATCTGGCTGCGATGTGGTTGCCATCTGAGCCTGTCTCTCTCTAGCATTATTTTCAATAGGAACATTCTGGTTGCCTGCCTGCCTTTTCAATAGAAAACAGTCTTTCTTAATATGGCCTTGTTTACCACAATGAAAACACTTTAGCTTTGATTTTAACTTGTTGTTAAATGGTTTCTTCACAAATTTTGTAACTTTGTTTTTGTAGTGGTTATGTCTAGGCTCTCGATTGCCTATAGCCTGCAGCACTTTAGCACTTGTGTCTTTGTGAACACCCTTTAATTTTATTTCATGATCCAATAGCCGTGTCTTGACATAGGCTAATGTTAAACTGCTATCAGATAGAGTTTCTATCGCAGTTATTACTCCGTCAAAGCTAGTAGGAAGTGTTAGCAGTAAATGGGACACTTTGTTTATTTCATTATCTTGGCTCCAGCTGCGACTAACTCAGTTACTAGATCATCAAATAAATGAAAGTGGTTCACTAGAGAAGTATCACCTTTTAATTTGAGAGATAAAAGTTGTTTGCGAAGTGAAAGTTGAGATGCCAGGCTTTTACGCTCGTAAATCGTATCCAAGTTGTCAAAAATCTGCTTAGCATGTTTCCATTGTTGGCAAAAGCCAAGAACGAATCACTCAAATGTTCTATTATAAGGCTCTTTGCATTTCTTTGTGCTCGTTTTACTTCCTCACTATCTCCACCTTCCACTTCCACTTGTTCTTCATCAATTGCTTTTAACAAATCGTTTTCCTCTAGCAGCGCCCTTACACGGGCGCTTAAAAAGTTTTATATTCCTCTTTCCTTTCTCCATCTTCCTTTTCTAATTCCGCGTACGAGTATGAAAATAACTGTACTTTTGCGACTTTGCTTTGCGCTTCTCAGAATCACTTGTGGTTGCTCTTCGCTTCTCAGAATCACTTCTTCTTCGCTTCTCAGAATCACTCAAACTGTAAATCAAATCAAATTCGCGCCAATTTGACGCGTTGTTATATATATGTATTGTATCACTTAAATGCACTTATATATGTGCACATACACATGTATGTTGATGATGTTTGCATCAGTGTGGCTTTTGTATTTTCAACAAAAAATATTGCATAATAGTTGTTTCTGTGGCGAAGTCAAGTCATAAATGTTTGTCCAGTCATAATTGTCAAATTCGGTTAGTAGGTTGTTGAAATTTCTTGATTTATAGTCCCATTAGCTAAATAATCGTGTTGAATTGTCAGAAATAAAATCATATGTCATAATTATCAAGTCATGTTTAGAGAACGCTGGCACACACAACTGATTATAGAGAAGGATTTTTGACGGTTCACTAACAAAGAAAACATCTAACAAAGAGCTACAGGTACTTGTGAAATGCGTAGGTAGTTGGCAGTTTACTAAGTTTAGGCCAAGTCAGTTAAAGTCATTTTGTACACTTTGTTCTCTTATCATGTTGCTGTTAAGATCTCCAGCCAGGATTACGTTTTCGTACGCCACAGATATTTCTGATACGGACTCTAAAAGATCAGTATATTCGATCAGTCGATGGGGTCTATCAATACAACAGATTAACACTTTTGACTTGAAACTAGGATCTACGACTTCTACATACAAATATTCAACTCTACCTTCAATCTGATTTGATTTGATTTAATAAGCTTGGAAGTGTATTTGTTGCTTACAAAAATCGGTACGCCACCTGCGTGATTTAATCTGTCGGACCTATGCAAATAGTTCCCTAAACTCATCCATTTTTCTGACCAAGCTTTGAGCATTTATGTGTAGAATCTTCAAACCCACTTTCTGTTTACAGAGAATTCATAGCAGACTGCTCGCTGTTGCATTATTTTTATTGCCCTGCATTAGTGGTAGGGTATAAGGTAAATTGGGAAACGCACATATGAATTGAGAAGGCACAAGCTAGATTTGAACGAAAAGAGATTACACAGGGCAACAAAATCGAACTTTTTGAAAACTCCACGGATCATTTGCACTTTTCCATGACAATTGGGTTCTCCTGAGTCCAAGTCCCATACAAAATTATTTTCCATAACCTATAGGTTCCGCGGTATAGCGACGAATAGAAAAGTAGCATGTTGGACGACATTTTGAATTATGTTGCCTATGCCAAAGAAGATACCGTGATATTTTTAGCTGGTTTATACACTCAAAACACCACTGCATTGAACAAAAATTATTCCCTGCTTGAATATTTGTTCATTCCGTTGGAATAAGTCGTCGAAGTTGAAATCTCATATTTTACTCAAGTTTTTGTCGCATTCAAGGTCCTTTTAAAAATATACCTAAAATGGTAGAATTTTTTATTTTACCTAAAATTTGTAGCCCTATGTTCGCTTCAATTTTGGTTTTTATGCCTATCGTGATAATATTTTATTGTCCGTTTTCCATTATGTAATCTGCGAACTTCTCAGGGTATTCTTTTATCTTGTCTTTCATACCTTGAATCCATTTGCAGGGTGTCTCAACTTCAGCCGTTTGTTGCAAGACTTTGCAGGGTTGTCGGGATAGCGCGTCCGCCACCACGTTCAATTTCCTTCGTCGGTAACGCACGTCGAACTGGAACTGCTGTAACTCCAGTGATCATCTTGCTATCCGGCCGGAGGGGCATTTTCCTAATGGCCCATATGATGGCCAGACACTCCTTCTCGGTCGTCGTGTAGTTGCCTTCGGTGGCCGTGAGTCGGCGACTTGCGTAAGCGATGACTTCTCCTGGCCTTCGACGTCTTGCGACAGGACAGGTCAGTTTGCAATACGAACGTCTTGTCGAAGTCGGGACATCCTAACACGGGGGCAGTGGTTAAACTCCTGTTCACTTCTTCCAGTGAGTTCTGTTGTTCTTGGCTCCATGTCCACTTCCGACCCTTCTTCAATAGTGCCGTCATCGGCTGCACCACGGTCGCGAAGTTAGGGACGAACCGGCGATACCAAGAAGCCATGCCTAGCCACTGCCGGAGCTCCTTGAGGCAAGTTGGGGGCTTTAGGTTGGTAATGGCCGTCACCTTCTCCGGATCCGTCTGGACTCCTTCGGCACTAATAACGTGACCTAAGTAAACCAACCTCCGCCTGAAAAACGCGCACTTCTTGGGATTCACCTTCAAGTTTGCCCTACGCAGCCTTCGGAAGACTTCAGCCAGGTTAGCCAAATGTTGTTCCTCCGTGGCACCTATAACGATGATATCGTCCAAATAGGCGAAGGCGAACGGCTCCATGTCAGCACCAATTACGCTATCCAAAGCGCGTTGGAAGGTTGCGCTGGCCGAGTGAAGTCCAAAGGGCATCACCTTCCATTGGTACAGGCCTCTGCCCGGAACGGTAAAGGCCGTGAATTGGCGGCTGTCCTTGGCCATAGGTATCTGCCAATTACCATGCAATAAAATTAAATCCAGCGTAGAAATGTATCGAGCTTGGCGTAGTCTTTCCAGGATGTGATTGATCCTTGAGACGGGTTACGCGTCGGGCACTGAGTGAGCGTTCAATTGCCTGTAATCAACGCACATGCGCCATTCCCCCGACTTCTTCTTGACCAACACTATGGGCGCGCTGTGTGGACTTCGTGAAGGCTCGATGGGTGTCGATCACGCTCTGCATTGCCGGATTCCTCGGGTAATACCTTTGTTTCAAGGGTTTATCGTCTCGCATTATAGTCCGGTGCTCCGCCACGTGTGATACGCCTGTGAAGAATTCCCGCTGGTCGGGCCTTAAGTCATCCTCCTCCGTTGCTGGTTCTCCGTTCTCCGCTTCGTCAATCTCTCCAGGCCGAAAGTCCTTCAGGGCCCTCCCCGTCTCTTCGCAACTCCTGCTATCGTCTCCTCCGTGGTCCTCCTCTCGTTCTCCTGACTCGAACATCTGACGCATGATCTGATTGTGCGCGGCTACCTCACTCTGCTCTGTATACTCTAACGTGGTGTCCTCGTCATCGGATTTCTGACTCTGCGGAGTCGACGTACTCCATCCTTCGAGTACTTCCGGGTTCGTATCCTCTGACGACATCAGGATGATTTTACTTGGCCGCAGTCGGGGATCTTCCGCCGACGGGCTCAATTTCACCTTAAGGGCGGCCTCTCCGCACTGTACCCGCGTTCCCATCGCCGCCAAGAAATCCATGCCTAAAATCACGCGCTCCAACATGGTTGGCATCACTAAGAATGGCATCCACACTTGCGTGCCAGCTAATTCCACGCGAATACGCCATAACTCCTTCACTGCCCGGCTCGATCGATCAGCTAGCGCTATTGAAGTGGTGATCTCTTGCATCTCCTCAGGTCTTGCTACCATACGAGCGTATCCACCGTGGCGTCCACCCATCGGCCTCCGATCTGCACGGTAGCAGTGATCAGGCCATTATGTATCCTCAACGGCGGGTTTGTTATGGTCGGGCTGTGGCTTCGTTTGTCTCCGCTGCGCCCGCGTCTCGGCGAAGACGACGTTCGCTTCCCGGGGCGTCTCGTCGACAGCAATCCACGGTCAGGATATTTCTACGACCGCAAAAATTCAAACGGGCGTTAGTGCAACCTCGCATAAAGTGTCCGACTTCTCCGCATCTGCCGCAAGCTCGCTGTACCTCGATCTTTGGTAGGGGCTGCCTGATCATTCGGTTAGTCGCATTACCTCCTTCAATGGGCGCTTCGGGGCTTCGAAAAGGGTTCGGCGTAACACGTTGCGTAGTCCTGTCGTGGTCTGCACTCCCCGTCTTAGGAGTAACTGCGCGGCTCAACGTCAGCTGCCTCACACTCTCGTATTCCGTCGCCATGTGGGTTAATTGCTCTAGCGTCTGAAACTCGTTGCGTCTTATATATAGCCGATATTCGGGTGTCATATTTTCGTAGATCCGATAGAGCTCTTCTTCCTTTTGGTATCCGGCTTGTTGCATCTTAGTCCTCAACTCGACCAAATACTCCTTAAACGTGGGGGCAGGAAGAAATTCAAGAATTCGGCACGGAATTCTGCACATGTTGACGTCTGTAAACGGCTCCCAAACATATAATTTTAATTTAATGCAACTATTGGAAATGCATACAGAACCATTTTCAATAAACAATTTTTCATGAATATTGTTGAAATGGAGTGGGGCGGAGTTTAGAATAAATCGTACTGGGGGGCTGAGCTGAGGTTGCTGGATCGGCCGTAGAATTTTTCCCTTGGGTAATTGTTGGTAGAAAAGATGGCGAAAGAATGTCTCTAGAGGTAAAATAAGCTTAAGCTCTAACAATTCAATAAGGTGCGTAGTGAAAACATAGGTTCCAAAGTATTCAAAGTAATTACTAACAAATGTGGCTTATGAGATTAGATTCAAGTATTAATGTAGGGTCCTCCTTTAGAAGGTAAGAACACCGACGGTTTAAATGATAATATAATAAGAAATCGGCTTTTATTCCTTCGATGCTTTAAGATTAAGTTTTAACAAATAATTGTGCTCTTCCGTATATCTTATCCGCGCGAGCTTCTGGCATAGACTGACCAGCTTATTGTTGTCTTTTTTATCTCATGTTGCAATGGATCACTACTTGTATCAATAAGTTAAAACATAGACAGAGGATTAATAGGTACGACCGCTTCTGGTCACACTGCTACATTTACCGGATCCTACAAAAATGTGACTCAACAGATTATCCTTTTAAAAAGGAACGGGATCTGGGCGATTCTAGAAATCAAGCGATGGCACGATTTTTCAATTTGGAGAACAAGGTAACCTAAATTAAAAACTTGAAAGACCAATATTGCACATTAATGCATATTGTTGAGTCAAAAACAAAAGGTAAATATTATCTGCCAAATCAGGCCGTAATTAAAGACACAAGTTTGACTACTAAACTACGAGTTGGATTTGAAGCATCAGGAAAAACAACAAAAACAATAAAAGCCCTAATGACATAATGTGGATTTGAACTCGAGCTCAAAAAGACATTTTCAATATTATTTTAAAATGGTGAAAGGGCTATCGCGAGTTGCACATTGTTTTCGTACGACTTTGAAAATGAAAATTTAATATTTGTTTAGGTTTCTGAAAAATATATAGTAAAAGGTTTTATTTAGCTTAGAGGTGCAAAAGTATACTTTGAAATGACATAAAGCAAACTTTCGCTACAATTACACTTTGCGAAATAATCGCTCATAACACTGTGCAACAATTTAAGGTCGATTAAAAAAAAAACTGCTGCCACTATATAGGTCTAATAAGTCTCTGTGTGCTGAACACGACCTCATCCTTGGAATTTCTCGTTTAGCCTCAGTTTTCGAGAAGAAGGACCTTTAAGTGCAAAGAAAAGACCTTTTAGGGGTACTTTGACTCTTAATAACGGCTGAACTGAATTTATCTGCCTGAACCTAAGATAATTTTGGTATATTAAAACTATTTGGCTAGAGATCCTCTTACACAAAACAGTCGAAGGATTTTTTAAAATTTACTATTAAAGAGTACACCTCAAAGGACATTTAGCTATTTTTCGGGTGGTGCCTGAAGTAAGCTATTCCATTTTTTGTGTCTACAATTGTTTGCCAAACGGCGATTACAGTTTGCCTTTTAAACGGCCCTTCCAGTTCCCTTCCACGGGAGTCTTGGCGTGGAGAGCAGTTTTTCAGATCGCTCGCATCTCGCTCCTCGCTCTGTTAAGGGTCTCCACCCTCTCCAACCCTCTGGAAGCATCCACCCCCGAAATGCTAAATTAATTCTAAATAACCTATGTACAAGGACAGTGCAAAGAATAAAAGTGAAGTTCAGGTGAAACTCGCCATCTTTTCTACCAACAATTACCCGAGGGAAAAATTCTTCGGCCGATCCAGCAACCGCAGTTCAGCCCCCAGCACGATTTATTCTAATTTATTCTATTTATATTTTTGAAGTCAGTAAACAATTTTTCATGAATATGGTTGAAATGGAGTGGGGATTGCTCCCATAATGGGAGCGTGATTTTTGGAAGCTTCGTGGAGCATAAATAAACCAGGAGACAATCCCAACTCTCAGTGGTAGTGCCGGACATTTTTTTTAAGAGGTTAAACAAGTTTGAATAGTGTTTTGAAGCTCCTTCAAACAATTTTTTCAGTTGGCTGTTTACCAGGGATCGCTTATTTTCGAAAAGCTCAGTAAGGTTATCCCAAGCAGAGCGGAATCCATCGTTGGTGAGAGGCGAATTGGAAACTATAGCATGAGCTTCGCCCCTTGTCTTGTCATTTAAATGGAACAGCTTTTCAACAGGAGTCAGCCTTGGATTGTCTTTATAGACAATCTGTGAAAAAGTCCCGGAAAGTCGGCCAGCGAAGATAATCGCCCGAGAAAACTTCCGACAGCCGACAGCCAGACGAAATGGAATTTTGGGAGGGACTAGATTGGACTTGAGAAGAGCTCTTTTTGATCTGCTCCCCGAGTACGGCGGCACACTTTTCGTAGACTGAGTAGCAGTATTCGTGTTTTGACCGCAGAGTAGGCAACGTGTCCGTCGCACCCTCAACACCAAGTGAAACAAGCTAGGAGCAAGCTACGAATTCTTTTTCGACCTTATCCCATAGAAGTCGGACTTGGTGGCGACGAACTTTGCACGTGTACACGGATGGATCTGATGCTGCTGGAGTGCTGATGCACTCACAAATTGGCACACACGATCAGTGGAGGAAATAAATTTGTTAAGAGCGGCATTTGGCACAGTTGAAGCTATTTTGTGTGCGTAAAAATCGGATTTGGTATTTGAACTTGGTGTTTTCGGCGTAGCTGGCTTCACCCCAATTTTGGGAACGCTGTTGCTGTTTTTCGATGTCAGCGGTGTAAGCATGGACTTTGATTTGTCCATGGGTCAAGCTAAAATATTCTTTTTGTTCTTAACAGGCATGTTTAAACAAAAAAACGAATATATCTTATGTATAAAAAGAAGTTACATTTTGATTGCAACTCCATAACTTCAGAACGGCTCGACCGATTTTTAGGGAATGTGCAGGGAGGAGTGATGATTGTTAGTTGATGTTGAAATCCAAAATTGGTCCAGCCATTCGCGGTTTAAAAATAAATTTAATTTTTGTCATTTTGATTTTGGTCTAAAATAAAAGTTTGTTCACAGATTGCGATTAAAGTCATAATTTTACCAGTGTTCGGTCATGCCGCAGCCTAATTAAATTCCTAAAACTTAAAATCGAAACGTAAATACAATCTCGATGTTTGCTTTGCCTTTTGTATTTGCCCTGCGCGGCAATTATTGCATTTGTTTTCTAATTGCTACTCCCTTTGCATCTCTTTCGCTAATCGCTGCCTGGCCCTTTGTCCACGGCAAGCATATTCTCAAATCAGTTCGATTTTGGTACTCGCTCGTTGAAGGCACGGTCGCAGATCGCCTGCCTATTCTTTCGCTTATATACTTCGCTAGTTAAAAGGCACAGACAAATCGGTCTGCCTGCCCAACTTAAACAATCATAAACATTCAACTTTGTATAGAAGGCCTTGGTGCCACTTAAAATAAACTTAGTGCATAATTATTTGATTATTTCTGTGCGGTTTGATTTTATTTGGGCACCACCAAAGGTAAACGGTTAGTGAAAAAGCTCACTGACCCAACATTTTGGTGACCCCGACTGATAACAAACAAATAATTTAATTATTTTCGTTCGTTAAACTTTTGATCGCGCATATACATAACTCGCAAGTTCTATGTACATAAGCGCAGCGGTAACAAATACATAAGCTCCGCTCGAAACTCTTATCGCACCCGCCCTCGCGCATCGCAAAGAATATTTTCGTTTCCTCTTTGTGCCTTCGTTCCCGCTTTGAACGTTTTGCAGCGACGACCAAACGTTTTGTTCGCGAGTTCATTGCATACATATATATTGCAGTTTTACATGCAAATAGACACACATACATTCCGCTAGTTTTTCGGTGGTCGAGAATTTGGTACAGCACGCACTGCACAGTGGAACTTTATTAGTTTTCAAGTGATAAAAACTGAAAATAATCAAAATAAATTTATTAAAATGCCAAACGACACAACTTTAACTGCTCCAGCTCAGGGAGTGAAGCGTCTTAAATTGAAAGCTGAATCCATGTTTTCTAAGGCCGCTGAGAAGGCCTTGACTGTAGAGAAGCTCCTGGCTATGAGTGACGAAGAATTAGAGATTCCTGTTAAGCTCTTAGAGGAGAACAAAGCTGCATTTACCCAGGTCCATGACAGTCTTGAGGAGCTGGATTTTAATGAAATCGGCAGCCAGGTTCGCGACGATTATGAAGAGCTGATCATATCAATACAAATCATTCTAAATAGAGAATTGGGTAAGCGTAAACGTCCACAAATTCGAAGTTCCACGCTTAGGCCGGAGCAATCTATGGATTTCCATGCTGTGTCGGTTAAACGATCTCATTTGCCTGAATTGAGATTGCCTGAATTTTCTGGTGGCTATACTGAATTTGCTGACTTTCAGTCCATGTTCAAGGCTATCATCGACAATGACGTTGAGCTCACTAATATTGAGAAGCTGCAGCATTTAAAGTCCTGCTTGAAGGGTTCCGCCTTGGATACAGTGTAGCCTTGGATTTGTTAAATAACCGTTTCAATAATAAGCGTCTAATTTTCCAATCTCATATAATGGCAATTTTAGGTCTCCCTAAAATGGACGTGCAGTCCGCAACGAAGCTGAGAGACATGTCTGACAAAATAAATGCTAATCTACGTGCTCTTCAGTCAATGGGTTCGGTTGAGCAAATATCAAACTGCATTCTTGTTCATGTTTTACCTCAAAAGTTAGATAACAAAACTCAGTCTAATTGGGAAGAATCTGCGGCTATTGATGAAATTCCTTCGATTGATCATTTCACTACATTTTTGTCCAAGCATTGTCAAAAATTGGAAAATGTAGAGCACACTGCAGCATTGTACTCAAATAGCTCACAATCAGGAAGGAGCCGCAACCGAAGTATTTTAATTGCCACTAACACTTTGGGAAATGGATGTGTTGTGTGTCAGAACAGTGGCCATTCAATTTATAGCTGTGGTCAATTCGCTAATCTATCAGTACAAGAGCGTATTCGCAAGGTAAAGGAATTAGCGCTCTGTCTTAATTGCTTAAAGAAGGGGCATCAAATGCGTAATTGTAAATCAAGCTGCTGTCGAACTTGCAGGTCCAAGCATCACACTCTTTTGCATCTTGGTACTCAGTCCTCGACCCAAGTTCTGCGAGCTCCCGCTGCAGAACAAAGTACGCCTATTACAACTACTTCAAGCCCTTCTACCTCTTTGCTGGCTCAGAATGTGGATTCTGACATTGTCTTTCTTGCAACTGCAGTCATAAGCGTTCAAAGTCGAGCAGGTGCTTGGATCCCATGCCGTGCGCTGCTAGACTCGGGATCTCAAGTCCACATTGTGACTTCTCGACTCGCTCACCAGTTGCAACTGCCTAAAACGAAGTCTACCGTATCAGTTGCTGGTCTTGGAGATGCTCAGTTTAACTCGGAAGGACTTTCCGTTTGCATTAAGTTAAAGTCGCATACCTCCGATTATTTCGCATGCCTATCTCCTCTTGTTGCTCCAGCGATTACTGACAATCAACCCAGTTTGACCGTTAACCCCGATGGTTGGAAATTTCCCTCTAATATTCAGCTGGCTGATCCTGAATTCTATAGATCTCAGCGAATAGATCTTCTCATTGGCGCAAGCATGTTTTTTGAGCTACTATCTGTAGGGCAGATTAAGTTGCCTGCTGGGCTACCCCTGTTGCAAAAAACTAGGCTTGGTTGGATCGTTACAGGAGGTGGATCTTCTACTCTCAAGGCAACTGCACTACAAGGTCAAGCTGTCCAGCGTGAATTGGTTGCTGCTGAAGTTCATATGGATGAACTAGTCCGTCGCTTTTGGGAAGTTGAGAGCTGTGGTGAAGGCGTGGTCATCGCCACCAAAGAAGAACTGGAGTGTGAGGCTCATTTCAAGACCAATTTTCGTCGCTTAGACTCTGGTGAATATTCCGTACGACTACCTACAAAGAACACTTTGGAATTACTGGGTGAATCGTACAATCAAGCTTATCGTCGGTTTCTCAATTTGGAGAACAAGCTAAAGCGCAAGCCAGAGGTCAAGGTCCAATATTCGGCATTCATTCGTGAGTATTTGGATTTGAATCACATGTCCATCGTGCCCAGAGACTCCTTGAGTCTTTGCAAATATTTTCTGCCCCACCACTGCGGTTTCCAGGAAGACAGCACCACGACTAAATTGCGGGTCGTTTTTGATGGGTCTGCCAAAACGTCAAGTGGATATTCGCTGAATGAGGTTCTCATGGCAGGGCCTACCATTCAAAAGAAGCTGTTCAACACGCTGTTACAGTTTCGGACTTTCCCTGTTGCCTTGACTGGTGACATATGCAAGATGTATCGGTGTGTTCGCGTGGCTCATCTATCTTCAATGCATTCTTTGGCGTGACTCACCGGACCAGGAGGCGCAGGTATTCAAACTTGATACCGTGACGTATGGAACCAAGCCTGCAGCCTTTTTATCCGTTCGAACGATGCATCAATTGGCAAATGATGAGAAGAGCACATTTCCAATTGGATCTACAATCATATTGCGGGATTTCTACGTTGACGATCTGATCACAGGAGGAAAATCAACACAGGAAGTCCTCGAAATCATGTCTCAAACAACAAGCTTGCTCGCACGAGGTGGCTTCAAGCTTAGGAAATGGTGTTCCAACGAGCGTCGTGTCCTTGATCAAATTCCTGACTCGGAAAAAGAAACATTTCTGAAGTTTGATGATAGCAGCGACTTTACCAAGACACTGGGTCTTGCTTGGGACCCTGCAGCGGATGTTTTTCGTTTTTCTTTTTCGCCCACACAGGTCTCTCCGAAGCCATGTAAACGACTGGTGCTTTCTACAATTGCTCGGATTTACGATCCGCTTGGTCTCATTGGTCCTGTGGTTGCCAAGGCCAAGATCTTTCTGCAACAAGTCTGGAGAGAGAAGCTGGAGTGGGATGAGAGGTTTCCTGAGGCACTCAACACATCATGGCTCAAGTTGTCATCCGACATGGGTCGTACTCAGCAAATGAAGTTTCCTCGACGTGCGTTGCATCCAAATGGTGCTATCTAGATCCACGGATTCTGTGACGCTAGCATCGACGCTTATGGAGGGTGCATCTATCTCGTTTCAATAGCTGATGGCAAACGAGAAGCACACCTATTTTGCTCAAAATCTCGTGTGGCGCCTTTGAAGACTCTCACGGTTCCCAAATTGGAGTTGTGCGCTGCTGTATTACTGGCTCAACTGATGCGGGACGTACGCAACATGAATCTCTTCAACTGCCCGTTTTATTGCTGGTCGGATTCTGCTGTAGCTTTTTCATGGATAAGCAATGAACCTTCACGTTTTCAAGTATTTATTGCTAATCGAATTTCTTTAATTCAAGAGCTATCCAGTGGCATGAATTGGCGCTATGTACCGACTGACAGCAATCCAGCCGACATTTTGTCAAGAGGTGCGTCCCCGAGCGAGCTCCTGAAATCTGCCCTTTGGTTCAGAGGCCCAGGATTTCTTCTCAAGAATCAGCACGATTGGCCTGAATCTTGTCTGCCTGTAAAGACTCTTCCCGACCTCAGAAAGCACATTCTGGTTGGCGTCGCTAACGAAGTGGATCTATCTTTAAAATGCAAATTCGTAAATTCCTGGCAAAAGATGACCCACACTTTTGGATACGTGTACAAATTTGTTCACCGCATAAGACATTCTGGTCTCGACGTCGAAGATGTTAAAATGGGCACTCAGATGCTAATCAGAAGTATCCAAATGAGCAACCTGGCTGATGATTACTGGAGACTGCATTCTAAGCGACAAATTACATCGTCCAGCCCGTTGTCCTCACTTTGCCCATTCATCGATAGCTTTGGTCTGATGCGAGTTGGTGGCAGACTACAAAATTCGTCCTTGGATTACAATGCGCAGCATCCTGTCATACTGCCACGCCAGCATCCAGTTACACGTGCTATTATACTGGACTTGCATCGAAAAACCTTGCATTCTGGACCGCGAGCGCTCCTCGCTAGCATGCGTCTTCAATATTGGCCTGTAGGCGGCCGAAAAACAGTATCAGCTGCAACGTCCAAGTGCGTCATATGTTTCCGAGCCAAACCGCAACTATCTCAACACTTAATGGCTGACCTACCCAAGGATCGTGTAAATGCAACATCAACGTTCATGGTTACTGGTCTGGATTTCTGCGGGCCATTTTGCTACAAAACCGGAGTTCGAAGCAAGGTGCCTGTGAAAACCTACGTCTGCGTTTTTATCTGTTTCGCGACGAAAGCGATCCATCTGGAGCTTGTTCAGGATCTTTCAACGCAAGCATTTTTGGGAGCATTGAAGCGTTTTATTCTCACCAGAGGCAAACCTGCCCGGATTTGGTCGGATAATGCTACAAACTTCGTTGGAGCTAAAAACGAGCTGGCTGAACTGAAGAACTTATTCCTGTCTGGCCCCCACATTCGAGCCATAGAGGAATTCTGCCTGGAAGATTCAATTGAGTGGCGTTTTATTCCCCCTCGTTCGCCTCACTTTGGAGGGCTCTGGGAGGCTGCAGTAAAAACGGCCAAATTTCATTTCTATCGTTCTGTTGGCCCATCTTTATTATCGTTCGATGAACTGCGTACACTCGTTTGCCACATTGCGGCAATTATCAACTCACGACCTTTACTCCCTCTTTCAGAAAATCCTGCAGATCTTGAGGTGCTTACTCTATAAAGTAGTGATCCAGGCTGGGATATGTCTCAGTCTGTCCAGGGGTCGCTTACAGAAAATTTATAAGATGGGACTGGTGGAAACTGTAAGAGAGTGAGCTGACTGAGGTGGAAGTGGTCAGTCTCACGTTTGAGTTGTTGGGAAAAATTGGCCGAACGGACTGCAGCTGTGGCGGGACGCCTATAGCGGCTGCAGGGCGAGCGGGAGCGGGCGGCAACTGAGGCAGGTACGCCTAGCGGTTGCATGGCGAGCGGGAGCGGGCGGCAACTGAGGCTGGTACGCCTAGCGGTTGCAGGGCGAGCGGGAGCGGGCGGCAACTGAGGCTGTACGCATAGCGGTTGCAGGGCGAGCGGGAGCGGGCGAGAGGGGGGGAGGGTTACCTACGTCGTACTTCGATCTGGGCTGCTGGAAAACGTAACGGTCAAGTAACAAACACAGGGTTTAACCTTAACGATATACAAGCTTTATTTCATTAAGTTGGGGGGAATCCTAGTTGATAAACCTGTTCCCTGGCTTGCCTATACCGCACTCCTAATGTAGCTCTACTTGCTCAGGCAGGATGACTCCGGACTTGTTACTGGCTCTGCGGTGCGCGTGGCTGCTGGCGACGAGATGCGTGGGCGACGAGATGCGTGGGCGACGAGATGCGTGGGCGATGCGATGCGTGGGCGACGAAATGCGTGGGCGACGAGATGCGTGGGCGATGCGATGCGTGGGCGATGCGATGCGTGGGCGATGCGATGCGTGTGATCTTTGCGGCGAGGTATACGGTGACAGGCTGCGCGTGGTCGGCAGGCTGCGCGTGGTCAACAGGAGGCACGGTCGAAGAAGGCGCGTGGTCAACAAGAGGCACTGCAGCGGGCGCGTGGTCAACGAGAGGCACTGCAGCGGGAGGCACGTGGGCAACAAGAGGCACTGCAGCGGGAGGCACGTGGGCAACAAGAGGCACTGCAGCGGGAGGCACGTGGCCCTTCCGCCTTCGCGGCAGACTAAGACGTTTTCCGCGAGTCGACCGATCCGTTTCAGCTCCAGCAAAAGACTCATTTCAATACTCGGCGTCCGTTTCCTTATCGCCTAAAGTTTCGATTCCGCTGCGTCCTCTGCCGGCGTCTGCGTAGTTTATTCGTCTCCTTTGCGCCTGCGTATTCAGCCGCAGGTGGCCCTTTCGGTAGCTTTGTCTCGGTCTTGGCGTTTGCAGCTGCGCGGGTGTCTAGCCTTCCCCGTCGCCCCTTTGCCATGCCTTTGCATGTGCGCAGTGAATTTTTCCTATGGCGTGTTCGGCTGGTCTTCCATTCTCGTTGCTTAGGTTCCGTTGGTTTTCGGCGATTCCTTGTCCACGCCGACTGCCTAGTGATGGCCTGCTTCTATCATTCGCACCTAGTGGTGGCGCGTTTATACTATCGCGATACTTCATTTGATACTTAATTTAAAGGGTATTAATAATAAAAATGGGTTTAACAGATATAACTAGTAACACTAGTTTACAGCCAATCGCCTCCAAAGCCAATTATACCAGTTTCTGGTAGAGTAGGACTTCTAGATTTCGAAAACACCATTAAATATTTTTTCTATGGAACAGTTTTTTTTTAAGATTTTTTAAAGTTAAAATAAAAAAATGTCAGTTGTCTCTTTAAGTTTTCATTTATATCTCGAGTTTTGGCCAACCGATTCCGTTGCATTTTACAAAATTTTACTACCAATAGACCAATCTTTAACATTGTCATACTAAACAATTGGATTGGATAAGTCATTTATCTGCAAGAGCTCGACAAACACAAACTTTGTGAAAATTTTGGGCTGTTAAACAACTGTAAAACGGCTGCTATACCCTTAAAAACTCGAAAAAAATCCGTTGAAAAATCACTATTGGTTTTAACTGAATGTAGTTATCCGAAATAATCGGGCAAGCTAATCATGCAAGAAATTCATTGGAAATTAGATTTCTTGTGGATTTTTTAAGTTAGGCATTTTAGTTTTTTTCGGCCGTTAAGCACCGAATTTGAACTATATCCCAGTAGGCCTAGCGCTTACAGGACTGTTAAATGTAGGCAGTGTTGGCAACTTTCGGATATAAAAAGAAGCTGAACTTAATATTGAAAAAGCTAAATAATGTAAGTGTAAGTTACACCATCAAAAAGCGATGTAAATATGAAATCTTTCTTACGTTTTAAGAAGAAACACTTTATCTAAAGGTGCATTTGACTTTTATATATTTAAAATGGTTTAGTTTAACAGTGAGTTGAAGTTTTAGCAAATTGTAGCCAATTGTGTATTTTTCTCATATGTACATTTTTACTGATTTTTCCTAAGACCCTATCTATAGAAAATTATCCTGAGTTTCCCTTTGTTTTTAGACATTGCCTTAAGACACTCAAGTGCTTTTGCTAAATCGTAATTGAACTTTACAAATATACAAAATAAATATTTGTTTATCTTTATTTCTATTGGCTTTTTCTAGCTTTTTTTTTTTGATCCGACAACACTGTTAACAGTTTACAGTTCATAAGCCTACTGGGATATAGTTCAAATTCGGTGCTTAACGGCCGAAAAAAACTAAAATGCCTAACTTTAAAAATACACAAGAAATCTAATTTCCAATGAATTTCTTGCATGATTAGCTTGCCCGATTATTTCGGATAACTACATTCAGTTAAAACCAATAGTGATTTTTCAACGGATTTTTTCGAGTTTTTAAGGGTATAGCAGCCGTTTTACAGTTGTTTAACAGCCCAAAATTTTCACAAAGTTTGTGTTTGTCGAGCTCTTGCAGATAAATGACTTATCCAATCCAATTGTTTAGTATGACAATGTTAAAGATTGGTCTATTGGTAGTAAAATTTTGTAAAATGCAACGGAATCGGTTGGCCAAAACTCGAGATATAAATGAAAACTTAAAGAGACAACTGACATTTTTTTTTTTTAACTTTAAAAAATCTTTAAAAAAAACTGTTCCATAGAAAAAATATTTAATGGTGTTTTCGAAATCTAGAAGTCCTACTCTACCAGAAATTGGTATAATTGGCTTTGGAGCATTTTTTTTTTAAATTTTGTAAACTAGTGTAATTAGAAAAATATAGTAATTAGAAATATTATATATAGTAATATAGTATGGAACATGGTCGAAAATTGTACGGCCCGTTTTCGGGTCGTTACAACTCCTGCACACTTTCTTGGCACAGCTCCGCTGGTGCTGTACTCTGAGCCTGACGTCACAAAGCTGAACTTCAACCGTTTGGACCGCTGGCAGAGAATTGCTTATTTCCAACAAATCTTCTGGTCACGGTGGCGAGAAGAGTATCTGACCCTGTTGCTGCAACGGTCAAAGTGGCGCATCCCCAAACCTGCGCTACAAGTCAACGATGTCGTCCTAGTTCAAAACGAGAACTTGCCTCCTCTTAAATGGCCATTAGCGAGGGTCATGGAATTGGTGCCTGGATCTGATGGAGTTGCTCGTGTGGCAGTGATACGAACATCGACTGGAACCACTCGAAGAGCTATCCGCAAGTTGTGCGTCCTGCCGAAGCAAGATCTGGTTGAAAGCCCTGGTCTTCCAACGGGGGGAGAATGTTCGGTCATGCCGCAGCCTAATTAAATTCCTAAAACTTAAAATCGAAACGTAAATACAATCTCGATGTTTGCTTTGCCTTTTGTATTTGCCCTGCGCGGCAATTATTGCATTTGTTTTCTAATTGCTACTCCCTTTGCATCTCTTTCGCTAATCGCTGCCTGGCCCTTTGTCCACGGCAAGCATATTCTCAAATCAGTTCGATTTTGGTACTCGCTCGTTGAAGGCACGGTCGCTGATCGCCTGCCTATTCTTTCGCTTATATACTTCGCTAGTTAAAAGGCACAGACAAATCGGTCTGCCTGCCCAACTTAAACAATCATAAACATTCAACTTTGTATAGAAGGCCTTGGTGCCACTTAAAATAAACTTAGTGCATAATTATTTGATTATTTCTGTGCGGTTTGATTTTATTTGGGCACCACCAAAGGTAAACGGTTAGTGAAAAAGCTCACTGACCCAACAACCAGCCTTGCAAAAAAATTCGCTTTGAATCGCAGAATGTTGCTAAAACGCATTAAGACCATCCTCTGCTGAAGAATTCGCGGTTTCAACTTTTGTTCGTTATGATTGATATTAAAGGTAAAGGACCAATATGGACCATCCTCTGCTGAAGAATACGCGGTTTCAACTTTTTTTTTGTCATCATTGAAATTAAGGGTAAAGGACCAATGTGGACCATCCTCTGCTGAAGAATTCGCGGTTTCAACTTTTGTTTGTCATCATTGATATTAATAGTATAGGACCAATGTGGACCATCCTCTGCTGAAGAAGTCGCGGTTTCAACTTTTGTTTGTCATCATTGATATTAATAGTATAGGACCAATATGGACCATCCTCTGCTGAAGAGTTCGCGGTTTCAACTTTTTTTTTGTCATCATTGAAATTAAGGGTAAAGGACCAATGTGGACCATCCTCTGCTGAAGAATTCGCGGTTTCAACTTTTTTTGTCATCATTGATATTAAAGGTAAAGGACCAATATGAACCATCCTCTGCTGAAGAATTCGCGGTTTCAACTTTTGTTTGTTATCATTGATGTTAAAGGTAAAGGACCAATGTGGACCATCCTCTGCTGAAGAATTCGCGGTTTCAACTTTTTTTTGTCATCATTGATATTAAAGGTAAAGGACCAATATGAACCATCCTCTGCTGAAGAATTCGCGGTTTCAACTTTTTGTTGTTGTCATTATTTTTGTTAATTTTTTTGTTTTTTTGTTAGCTTGAACAAGCTCCCTACAAATCCCCACCGCTAAAATCGCACTTGGGAGATATACTCTCTCAATGTGTGATACCAGCTTGGAGAGCCAAATCATATCATTGCTTGATATCCTTCGCGTGATATTTTCCTATTGACCTTCCCTGAAGGTCCTCTAGCTCATAATAAGTAGAACCAAGCTTTCTTTTTATCCTTGCTTTTACAAAAGTTGGCGCTAACTTTGCGTTAAAACCTTTTACAAACTTGCTTTGCTGAAAATTTCTCCTATAAACTTCCTGGCCTACATTGTAAGTCACTTCTCGACTTCTTAAATTATAAGATTTCTCATTCCTACTCCACTGTTGCCTCATAGCTTTCACTGCTTCCTTCCTAAAAATATCGACTGCATCCTCTCGACTGAGTTGAGTAGCCCGATCTTCTAAAAGGTCCAATTCTCTGAGCAACTTATAAGTAGAACCTTCGGTGATCATATGCTGACCGAACGCTAAGCGATATGGTGTATTGTAAACAGCTGAATGCCAACTCGATCGGAGGGAACAACAAATACTACTAAGCTTCTCATCCCAGTTGGATTGATCCGGATGAACATAGGCTTTGATTCCAGCAATGATGCTACGGTTAACCCTTTCTGATGCATTGCCTTGCGGACTATGAACGGCTGTGTACGCATGTTGTATGCCGTACTTGCTTAACAGATTATTAAAAATGTTTGATTTAAAATGAACTCCATTGTCGGAAACGATAACCTCAGGTATTCCAAAACAATGAAATAAGTCCTCCTCTAAATACTTGAGAATGGCTTCTGCTGTGAAGTTTTTTACCGGCTTTAAGAATGGAAATTTAGTAAAATGATCTTAAACTAAAAGTATCCCCACATTTCCCAATTTTGATCTAGGATAAGGCCCTAAATAATCGATATAAAGTTTTTGAAATAGTCTTTGCGTTTCCACTGTTTAAGCCAGGGGAGGTCTAAGAACGTAATTAGGATGCTTAGTACTTTTACACACTGAACAGTTATTGATATACTCTTTGACATCATTAACTAAATTAGGCCAAAAATAGTGCCTTATAAGTCTCTCTAAGGTTTTATTAATCCCACAATGAGATGATAATGGACTATCATGGGCCTTTTCTAGCGCAATAGGTACTAACTCCTGAGGCAGCCATAGTTTCCATACCATATAATCTGCTAACCTTTCCGCTGATGCATGCTCCGTTCTTCTGTAAATGGCATCATTCACAATTTTCACATCAGGCAACTGCTTTTGAACTTGCATAAGTTTTGACTTCAGTTTCTGATACGGTTTTGACTGAAAATGGGGTGAGCAAAGATCTATTGTATTTCCAACTTCTATAGCTGACAAATCTCCTGTGAAGGTGCGTGACAAGGCACCTGGGACTACGTTCCTTATGCCCTTTCGGTGCTGAATGGTAAAACTATTCCCCTGTAACTTTAGTGCCCATCTCGCTAAACGACTACTCAAATCGGTTTGCGACATTAACCACTTTAAGGAGGCATGATCAGTTATCACCGTAAACGTATGCCCTTCTACGTAAGCTCGAAATTTTTTTATACTTAGTATTGCAGCCAAGCATTCTTTTTCCGTTACGGAATAGTTTCGCTGGCATTCATTAAGTTTGCGTGACATAAAAGCTATTGGAATTTCATCCCCTTCCTGATTGGTCTGCATTAAAACTCCCCCAACACCTGTGTGACTCGCATCACAATGTATATAGAATGGAAGTGTAAAGTCAGGTGTATGAAGCACCGGAGCTTTACACATTGCGGCTTTCAAATCCTGAAAGGATTGCTCAGCTGCACTGGACCAAGTGAAAATTTTTCTTCTTTTTCAAAGAGTCCGTAAGTGGAGAAGTTATGGATGCATAATTCTCAATAAACTTACAGTAAAAAACGACGGAGTTGTTTTAGCGACTGGGGGGTGGGGTACTCCTTAATGGCTGCGATTTTAACAGCATCCATAGATATAATCCCATGGCCGACAATGTGGCCCAAATAGTGAACTTCAGGGACGCAAAACCTACTTTTTTGAACATTAATAGTGAGACCCGCTTTTTCCAAAGCCCCTGCAATTACTTTTAGCACATTTGTATGCCGTTCAAAAGTGTCGGAAATTATAAGAAGGTCGTCGAGGTAAATGAAAACCTCATTTCTAAGATTGGCTGGAATAATGCGATCCATCAATTTTGACATGGTGGATGGAGCATTGGTCAGGCCAAATGGCATTACCTTAAACTGGTACAGAGGTCTGCTGGTCACAGTAAACGCAGTTTTGTCTCTGGAGTCAGGTTCAAGTGGTATTTGCCAGTACGCATCTTTGAGGTCAAGGCTGGTGATGAACTCAGCCTTTGGAAGACGACTCAAGATACCGTCTATCAAAGGCATGGGGTACGCATCCTTTTTTGTCACCTCATTTACCTTGCGGCAGTCGATACAGAGGCGCACCTTGCCTGGCTTTCTTACGATCACTACTGGTGAGGACCAGGAACTATTGGATTCTTCAATGACTCCAAGGCCAATCATCCGATATATTTCCTCATACATAAGTCTTTCTATCGCAGGTGAAACCTCATTTACCTTGCGGCAGTCGATACAGAGGCGCACCTTGCCTGGCTTTCTTACGATCACTACTGGTGAGGACCAGGAACTATTGGATTCTTCAATGACTCCAAGGCCAATCATCCGATATATTTCCTCATACATAAGTCTTTCTATCGCAGGTGAAACTGGGTAATGACGCTGCTTGATAGCTTTTGCCACACCTACGTCTATTTCATGACACAACAAGTTTGTTTTTCCAAGGCCCTTCTCGGCAAATGATGGAAACAATTTAACTGTCTCTGCTAATTGAATACGCTGGACGTCTGTCAGCTCGCGTTGCATGGTGTTATCAGCTGCTTGGTCTTCTGGACAGGCTAAACTGGAAATGCTTTGAACCGTCAAGCCCGCTGGTAGCATGCTAAATTCAGTCCAAAAGTCAATGCCTAGGTAAAGTGGCTGAATAAGAGATGGAACAATGTAGAATGTTAAGCTTTTTGTTGTTCCTCGATAAGTGACTTCCAACCGAAGTTTCCCAATTATGCTCTGCGACTGGTCATCTGCCGTGCGCACATTTGATGACATTGGCTTATAGCTGATATTTCGATCGGACAGTTCCCTAGCAAAGTCTCCTCCTATGCAACTAATAGATACCCCTGTATCCATTAACCCTGTCATCTGTTTTCCCATTATCATAACTTCTGGTTACGGCCTTAAATCGTGAGCTACGATAGCAGAAATTAATGCATGTTTTTCATTTTTAATTCTCTTATAATAGTTATTAATACGCAAGCAAGATCTTCTGACCTTTGCTTCCTTCGAGACTGATGATGGATGGAGGGGTTGGTGTACTGGCAGTGGGGTATTATCGTCCGGTATATTTGTTTGTGTAGATTGCGAAAAATCTACAGATCTGTCTGAGTTGTGCTTGAGGTCACCCTCTTCCGTGCACTCGCCACTGGTGCACGAACTGCTGCGTTTTTTGAACCGGTACATTTTGTACAGGAAGGCCTATAGGCATTGGCCTGCCCACAACCAAAACAAAACACCTGACGTTCCCTTAGGCAATCCTGATATCGGTGCCCATTTGCGCGGCAGTTCCAACAAACTAAATTAATAGCTGCTATTTCAAGATTCTCATCGTCCTCGCTCAAGTGTTCTTCGGAATCGTCCATCCTCTCTACAGCGTGAATCGCACGTCGCATAGGAACTTGTGGCTTTTGAAAGCTTTGTTTACTTTTGTTCAAGCCCTGCATAAAAACTTCTCTTGTTCTTACTAAATGTCGCAAGTCTGCTGTGCTAGTCACTTTTTCATAAAGAAGTTCGTGCTGTATCTGAGGCTGCAAGTTTGTGCGCAAGATTTCCAACATAGCCGACGGCGTCAAGGGTACTGATAGTTTATCAGCTAATAATACTATTGATTCATAAAAATCGTCAAACGATTCGTTTTCCCTCTGCTTACGTCGGTCAATAGCAGACCTAATGTTAATGTCTGTCAGTTCATCTTTAAATTGAGCCCTCATAGCGGCGCGCAAATCGGTCCATTTAATAGTTGGAACGCTTTTGTGATAGCGCCAAAACCAATCATTGGCACTTCCTTCAAGCAAGTTATTCATGTGATGAGCCAGCAGCTCTAAATTACCATATAGGGTTTGTTTTATAAGGGCTTCAACCCGATATATGAAATCGTCTATTGACATAGTTGAACGACTTGAGAACTTCAATTTCCAGTTGATGACTATCTGACTGATACGATCTGGTCGCAAATTTGTACCGATTGGTGCCCCGCTGGATTCCGCTTCGATTTCTTCTGGAGGAACATTTTCAGCTGAAGAACGATTTTCGCTCTCATGTAGCTGATTAACATGGCCTGCCTGATTGCTGCAGGACGCTGTTTCTTTTCCTGTCTGTGGGTCATCCATTCGTTTTTCTAATTGCGTTAACATTCTTTCAAAACCTGCACTAATGGTTGCTGTAAGCACTTCGGTTCGCCTACTAGATTCCCTTACAATTTGCTGTAACTCTTCCATGTCAAAGTCGTCTGTATCCCTGTTCAACTCAGTTTGAGACCTACCAAGAGCGCTCGCTGGCCTGCTATTGGTTTCGCTAAAGGAGTCTAAATCCGTTTTACACACCGGGCAAATTTTTTGATTTTTAACCCTTGTGTTAAAGCAAACTCTGTGAAATGTATGACCACAGATGGCCGATAATAATTGAGCCGCGTATTGAATTCCTTTTAGACAAATAAAGCAGTCAACGTTTACCGTTGTCGAGGTATTTTCTGTACAAATATTTTCTTGAGACATTTCCTATAATTAATTTTTCCCTATATTTTATGTTTATATATCTTTATATTTCTATATTTTTATATTTTATTTTGATTGTATTTTATTAAATTTATTGAATATTATTTATTTATAGTATTTTATTTAATTTATTCAAAATAACAAGAAATTTTTTCCGGGGCTCAGGGTAATCTTTGTGTCTAGTACTCGTACGTCTTCCGTCAATGTGTGTCAATAGTAAACAAATAAAGACAGTTTAGCTCTTGCAGTCATACCATTATTCGCGCATGGGAGAGATCCAAAATCATTCAACGTAACAAAAAATTCTGTTTTCCTAATCTGGCACTGCTTTGCTGCGAAATTCTTTTGGTATGTGACCTGCGATAACTAAACAAGGGCGGAAAAAAAAACAAAATGCTATTGCCACTATTAATTATGTAGATCCAAGAATAAAATTTTCTGGCAACAATTCAATTGGCTTGTAGTATAACATTGTTGCATTCAGCACCTTTTGAGAATGGGGTATAAAGGTAGAACTCTTTTTTCTTAAGAGTAGCTAATCCATCAGTTCCCTATGAACCTATTTCAGTATTGCTTATTCTGCGTGTCGGGACATAGAAATATTCTATGTTATCCACATCCAATCGCATGTACACACACTGATTTAGTTGTTCTTTCTTGTAAACGGCAAGTCAAAGTATAATCTCGGAACGTACATATAAATATAGTACGTTAATCCAGTGATTATACTGATACCGCTACAAGATTTCCCTTCTTCGGATAAAGACAAGATGCTAATTATATTCGGATAGAAAAAGTAAGGAAAAGGAAAACTCTGACCACCTTCCTAGTCTAGATGTTGGTGACTATTATGTATTATGTATGTAAACATTGACTACAGAAAATAAATTGAGAGAAATTCCTAAAATAAGCCTAAGTATTACTGAGAAGTTATGAGGTGACAATTTAAGAGCGAAACCCAGCTTCGCTAGCAGCTGCTGATGGAGTTTTGGAAGAGAGAGGGGGAGAGCTTTGGTGCCCGACTTCGTGTTCCTGAGCGAGCGCTGAAAGCTCGTCCATCCGCTCAATTCGAAAATAACTCTCTCCTCCAGTACAGCGCACGTGAACTAAACCTCCTCGGGTAAACACAGCATTGAACGTTTTTAGCTTTTTTAGGCGCATCGCTTCTCTGAAGATAAGATAATTATCTTTCAAAAGCTGCTCATTTACATAGACCGTGGCGCTTGAGTCGAGGCCCATCATATGCAAGTTCAGTTGTTGTTTATTCTCTCGCCGGTATGACCCTATCGATCGGAGTAAAGAGATTTTCTCTCGGACGGTGTCTAATTTAATTAATATAACCGGGTAAACGATCGAGTTTTGTTGTATCCGCGCTCGATAAATGTCCCGAATTCTTGGCGGCGGAGTAAGTTTAAGTGAAAAACATAACTGGTTGAACAGTGTTTTTAGGTTTTCTCCCTCCTGAAAGGGGACTCCGTGCAAACGTAAGTCGCATGCATTATTTGCTATGTGCTGAGCGGATAACTTCGTCTCCACCCCCCAACTTTCTCCCGCAGTGTACGCAGCTCACCAACCTCGCGTTCCAGATGATTCATTCGTTCCCGCCGCTGGTCTCGATGGGAGCGCAGATCGGCCACCTCCAGCTCCAGGCTGGTGACCCGTTCTGCCGACCGCTTGACCTTGTCAGAGATCAGGTTCAGACGTTTGGAAAGGCCATCGAGGATCCGCTGCTCAGCTTCTCTCACGCAATTAGTCATCTGCTCTGTCTGCTCCTGGAGGTGCACCTTCAGCAATGCCATCATCTGGGGAGAAACAGCGTTAGAGAGACGTTCGTTTGCGCCACCGGTGTTGTTGCGAAGGCGCTTGCTTCCAGAGCCCGTTGATGGCATGATTTGTTTTTGTTTTTATTTTAGTGTATGTGCAAAGAGTGATAGGTTTGCTGGGCCGACGCGAGTTTTCCTTTGTGCTCTGTTTTATGTGTTTATTCTTTCTAGTTGCTTGAGTGTTTTTTCTTTTTTTTGTTGTGTTTTGTTTTTGAGTGGTTTTCTTAAACCAGGCTTCTGTTTTAGTTTGCTTTTCGTTTTATAATTTCTCACTTTAGAGTGTTTTTAATGTGTGTGGCCAACCAGTTTAGGCCAATTTGAATTCGTTAGTGCTTTAACTGTGTTTTGTTTCAGTTTCTGCTCTACAATTTGCGAGCTTAACGCGAAAAATAAACAATTTTGAGGAGCGACAGAAAAACACGACTTGTTTCCACAATGGCGATAGTTTGATCTTTACAGGTTGTTTGGTTTTGATTATTCATGGTTTTTACTTAGGAACACTTTAAGGTTGTTACGAGCATGAACCTGATTTTAAATTTAGTATTGAATGGGCATTAAATGAATGAATTAAGTCAGTTACTTTTTTTTGAAAGGTTTTAATTTTTTTTAAAAAAAATTTTTTTTTTTTTTTTTTTTTTTTTTAAAAAAAAAATTTTTTTTTTTTTTTTTTTTTTTTTTTTTTTTTTTTTTTTTTTTTTTTTAAAAAAAAATTTTATCTGGCAGCACAGACCAGTTGGCAACGCGACAAATGAACAGCTGATGGCCGACCGCCGGCGAACGGCAAACGGTTACGCTGGGCGAATAGCTACTAAGAATAAGAACAAGATTAAGAAGAAAAAGCGCATGGAAGCTGCAAGTTGACCGGAGAGCCGTAAAAGTTTTTTAGTCTAGCTTTTGTTATAGTTTCTTGATAAAATAATCAATTTCTACCCTAGTTAAAACCTGTGTCAATATATGAAGCGAAATAAAGTTACATGGAGTGATACGCTAGGAGCGGACTTTGGTTTGGGAATTTAACAACGGACTTAAAAAAGGTACAACCCTCTACGACCAAGGAGGCATTGCCGGCGAGGCAATATTCTAAAAAACTTTTGGTGGAAAACTTCAGCAGCAAATATAACCATCTACGACCGCGATCTGGAGAGAGATCGCCGCGTGCAACGGAGATTATTACAGCACGAGGAGGTTAGATTTGCGCGGCTTTTAATTGGCGCTTGGTTCGTGTATAACCACACATCCTAGATCCGCGTGGCCAGAAGGCAGCCATCGAATACACATAATGGATGGCGCAAGTGGTCAACACGCCGGCGAAATAATGGAAAACATTCCAGCCTTAATGTCTGTTACAAGTTCTGCAGCGCAAGGAGGACGATTGGATTTGGATCGCGTTAGTGATACGCACAGTGGCGTGATCACGGCGGCTACATCGACCGCACCTAACCTGCCAATCGTAGCATCCACATGTCAGCAGGTAGCAGCACAAGGAAGCAGGATGGATTGGGGAGAGCAACACTCACCCATAACAAGTCACAGTGA
This sequence comes from Drosophila oshimai, assembly GCA_018150695.1. Classification (NCBI taxonomy): domain Eukaryota; kingdom Metazoa; phylum Arthropoda; class Insecta; order Diptera; family Drosophilidae; genus Drosophila; species Drosophila oshimai. The sequence goes on from JAECWM010000276.1 coordinate 1,256,506, forward strand.
GGTGTCCGGATTGGCTGCCCAGTGGAAACTAGGTGCATCGGGAAATATGATGTATGTTACCGCCAATGAGGGAGCGCGTTTTAGCGTAACGCATCCTGAAGCAGCTTTCGGAGGAACCATGGTGAACTCTACGTTCTACAAAGGAGGAATGGAGCGATTAGCCTACCGGACCGCAAGTTATCATCCCAGGCAATTGGAGGCAAATCGCAACCATATGTATGCAGGATCACTGCCGAAAATGACCTACACGACGCCACGAGCGGCTACGAGTACGAGCGTATATGGAATTAATCCTCAAAATATACCGAATTATGCGAGCACAAGTCAGGGTACTTGGGACTCAAGCCCGCATATGAACTTAAATGCTTAAATGCATCGCAGATAGCAACAAGACAAGTTATTAGTATGGACTTGCCTTGCTTTTCTGGAAATCCAGAAGAATGGCCAATGATTATTGTAAACTTTGAGCAGTCCACTGAAAGGTGTGGATTCAGCGACCAGGAAAATCTAGTGAGGTTGCAAAAGTGCTTGAAAGGTGCAGCTTTGGAAGCTGTACGAGGAAAATTAATGATGCCTGCTACAGTTAAGCAAGCGATCGAGACATTACGAATGTTATATGGCCGACCAGAAGCTATATATCACACCCTGCAATCGAAGCTACGAATGGAACCCGCTGTTAAATTAAGCAGCATGGAAAGTTTGGTACGTCTAGCGCTAGCGGTCCAAAATTACAGGGCGACCGTAGACGCGATAGGACTTTCTGCCTATCTGAACGACCCGATGCTTTTACGAGATCTTTTGGAGAAGTTGCCGTTCGATATGAAGCTGGATTGGGCGAGGCAGAGCGCGGGACTTCAGGGGGTGGATATCGCAGTTTTTGATGACTGGCTATTCAGAGTAGCAACCTGCGCGAGCACAGTGATGCCAATAAACCCAAGCAACGACGACAGACAACGAGAAAGGAATCCAAAAGTCCGGCTAATGGTTCATAACGACACTAGTTCTACGCCTTCATGTAGAAAGTGCAATGGCACCCATAAGTTGGAGGATTGCAGAGAATTTCGTGCCTTAAGCGTGCACGATAGATGGAATTTCATAAAGGAGAGCAGACTGTGCTGGAGATGCTTTGGAAAACACTTCCTATGACATTGCAGAGCATCACGAAACTGTTCTGTGGATGGATATACGAGAAAGCATAATTTTCTACTCCACAATGGAAATCAAAATGTAAGCAGAGCTGAAAACAGGACAAACGACATCGAACCCGTTCTGCATACAGGGCAGAACGAAAGAGCATTGTTTAGATACGTGCCCATAACGATGTACGGGCCGAGTTGCAAGGTGGAAACGTTTGCACTCATCGAGGAGGGATCAGCCTGCACGCTGATCGAGACACATGTAGCGGAAAAGTTGGGTATCGACGGACATTCAGACGAGCTGTGCCTACGGTGGACAGGAGAAATAACTCAAATGGAAACTGAGTCAAAGCGTATAAATTTAACGATCTCCCCAAGCTACGACGCAGCCCGTAGGTTTACGCTGCAAAATGTGAGAACCGTCAAGCACCTGGATCTGCCCAAGCAGACGTTGGACGATTCCGTCTTGAAATCGCATTCGCACCTCGAGAAATTACCCATTCGCACGTATAAGGATGCGCAAGCTTCGCTCATCATCGGCTTGGATAACGTGCGACTAGGAGTACCGCTTGTTGTGAGAGAGCGCGAAGACTCAGAATTTATCGCAGCTAAGTCCAGGCTCGGATGGTCTGTTTATGGACGTAAATGTGATACTGGCGACCCTGCAAGCTCTAGGGTAATGCACGTCTGCGAATGTAATAACGATCAGCAATTGGATGCTCTTATCAAAGAGAGTTTTTCATAACACTCTTAGGTCCAAGGAAGATGAGAGGGCCAATTGTATCCTGAATGAATCGACGACGTATAACAGAGATCTGAAGAGGTGGCAGACTGGACTTCTGTGGCGATACGAGAACGTAAAACTCCCGTCCTCCCGTGAGATGGCCATGCGACGACTTCAATGTTTGGAAACCCGTATGGCGAGAGACAAAGAACTACAAGAGTTCGTGAATCAACAGATCCAACGCTACGAGCAGTTGGGATATATCCGCAAACTAGGAACCGACGAAAAACGGACTTGGTATTTGCCCATATTCGTTGTCAAAAATCCGAATAAAGGAAAATCGAGATTAGTTTGGGACGCTGCAGCCAAGGTGGAAGGCATCGCCCTCAACACGATGCTACTAAAAGGACCGGATCAACTACCCTCTCTTGTTGGAGTAATTTTGAGATTCAGACAGAAACCGGTCGGCATATGTGGAGATATAAAGGAAATGTTCCACCAAATAATGGTGCGTGAAGAGGACCAAGGAGCACAGCAATTTCTCTGGAGATATGGCGACAACAGTCGAGAGCCAGATAGGTACGTAATGAGAGTAATGACTTTTGGTGCTTCTTGTTCCCCAGCAGCGGCTAACTACGTGAGAGATAGGAACGCTAAGCAATTCCTTGATGAACACCCGAAGGCAGTGAGAGCCGTATTAAGGAATACATTTGTAGATGACTGGCTCCAAAGTTGTGAGTCTGAAGAAGAAATGGTCCGCCTAGCTCAGGAAGTACGACATATACACAAAGAAGGAGGCTTCGAGATGAGAGGCTGGATATCAAACTCGTCTACAGTGATGCGTGCGCTCTTGGGTGACATTAAAACACCTCAACGCAGCATTGAAATGGCAGAGTCTACGACAAATGAACGAGTGCTAGGCATGTGGTGGAATCCTAGAGCCGACCACTTTACCTTTGTCAACAAATTTGGAGAAAATATTTATAACGAAACTGCAGTCGTGACAAAGAGGTTGATACTTCGAATAGATATGACCATCTTTGACCCACTAGGTCTGCTAGGATTTTATATAATTCAAGCGAAGCTGATACTACAGGATGTGTGGAGGTCTGCCGTAGGTTGGGACGAACCAATCGGAGAAGAAGAGCGTAATCGTTGGGCTCTATGGATAAGGCAACTCAAACACATCGAAGGTCTACAAATCCCACGGTATCTTGGCTTATCTACTGAAACATGTAATACTCAATTACACATATTTACAGATGCGAGTATTAATGCATTCGCCGCGGTGGCCTACATAAGGATCGAAGATCGAGACGGTATCCGATGTGCGTTACTGGCCTCTAAAACGAGAGTGGCACCGCTGAAACCAATCTCAATCCCCAGAATGGAACTAATAGCTGCTATTTTAGGCCTGAGATTGGCAAATTTTTTGGAGCATGAGCTATCCATCGACGTGAAGAGACGTGTGTTTTGGACTGATTCCAAAAACGTTTTATATTGGATACGCTCAGATGATCGAAAGTATCATCAGTTTGTAGCCCTACGAAATCCTGGAGAATTCCGAAACCGCCGAATGGAAATGGGTCCCGTCCGCGCTGAACGGGGCTGACGACGGGACAAAATGGACGAAGGAATCGAGCTTTCAGGCAGATTCGAGATGGCTTACAGGTCCAACATTTTTATTAGAAACAGAAGACCACTGGCCGGTTACGGAGCTAAGCCCACACACTCTGGACAGGATAAATATCCATGAGTTAAAGGAGACGTCATTCTAAAGGCTGGCAAGCATCGTCCCTGAAATTAATCGCTTTAGCAAGTGGGAGAAGCTGCGAGGAGCCTTGAAATGCGTTATGCATTTTTTAAGTAAAATATGCAAGAACGAATTAACGTCGGAGGAGGCAAGGGTTGCCACACGCATTCGCAACCTGGATGATGTAAATAACGTGATTTACAGGATGGTTCAAGAGGAAGCGTACGCGGAAGAAATAACTCTTCTACGCAAAGGAACCGTATTAGGAAGGAAGAATCCAATATATAAACTCTCGCCTTATTTGGACGAAGCAGGCGTGCTGAGAATACGCGGCCGGATCGATCGAATGAGCGGCGTGGATATGAACGTGAAAAGACCAGTAATTCGACCCAAAGGACACGAAGTCACCAATCTTCTGGTCGATTATTTTCACCGTAAGTTCCACCACCAACTAACCGAAATTGTAGTCAACGAGATGCGCCAATTATATCACATCCCGGGACTAAGAGCCACAGTACGAGCACTAGCGAACGCTTGTCAGAAGTGTCGCAATAAGAAAGCGGCTCCGGAGCCACCGGAGATGGGAGATATTCCGCCAGAAAGACTAGCTATCAATGAGCTACCTTTCACGAACACTGGTATCGACTATTTTGGCCCATTCGAGGTGAACGTTGGAAGACGACGAGAGAAACGATGGGGCGTACTGTTTACGTGCCTCACTGTAAGAGCGGTACACATCGAACTAGCTAACTCGCTTTCGACGGATACATTTATGCTGATCTTTGAAATGTTTGTGGCACGAAGAGGAGTGCCGAAAAGAATAATGTCGGACAACGGAACCAATTTTAGAGGAGCGAGCCGACTATTACAAGAAGAAATCAAGAGGATCTCATCGAAGGAGCTTGAAAATAAGTATCCAGAGATCGAGTGGTCTTTCATACCGCCAGGAGCGCCCCACATGGGTGGCGCATGGGAGCGGATGATAAGATCTGTAAAATCTATTCTATCTGAAATACTAGAAGAGAAGCACGTTCAAGAACCGGTGCTTAGAGCAGCGCTAGCCAGGATAGAAAACACGCTCAATTCCCGACCATTGACGTACGTGCCGCTGGAGACCCCAGAAGCTGATGCACTTACGCCAAACCATTTTCTACGAGGAGCAAGCAGTGCGATGGCAGCAAAGGATGGCAGCAACACGAACGGCATTTTGCTTGGTAAGAGTTTTCGTATTGCAGGTCAGATTGCAGACAGTTTCAAGAGGCGATGGCTGACGGAATACCTACCGTGCCTCACACAACGAGCTAAATGGCATGGCCCGCCTAACAACCCGATCTGCATAGGAGATGTCGTCATTATGGTTGACGAAACGAACCCCAAGGTGCAGTGGAAGAAAGGTGTCATCATGGATCTTCGAGTGGCCAAAGACGGGATAGCACGCAGCGCGGTTATACGCACCGCAACTGGATTGCTGACCCGACCGATCGTCAAGTTGGCCAAGCTTGATGTCAACAGACCAACAGCAGATGGCGGCCAAGACGTAACCATAAGTTTTGCAAACAAATCGGCGAGGATTGTTTGCGAAGGGGGGAATGTTACGGCATGAACCTATCTGGCAGCACAGACCAGTTGGCAACGCGACAAATGAACAGCTGATGGCCGACCGCCGGCGAACGGCGAACGGTTACGCTGGGCAAATAGCTAATAAGAATAAGAACAAGATTAAGAAGAAAAAGCGCATGGAAGCTGCAAGTTGACCGGAGAGCCGTACAAGTTTTTTAGTCTGGCTTTTGTAAAAGTTTCTTGATAAAATAATCAATTTCTACCCTAGTTAAAACCTGTGTCAATATATGAAGCAAAATAAAGTTACATGGAGTAATACGCAAGGAGCGGACTTTGGTTTGGGACTTTAACAACGGACTTAAAAAAGGTACAACCCTCTACGACCAAGGAGGCATTGCCGGCGAGGCAATAACAGGTATTATATAAATGCAGTAGCTACATTATTTTGGAGACAATCAATTTGATCGACAGAAATAAGACCATACAACACATTCCAGTCACACTGATTACATTCAAACGCTAACAGATTGTAGTCAATATTTTTGAAGTCCCTAAAAGTAATTTGGTGGTCAGTATTGTCAATATAAATTTCAAAGGTAATAAATATAAGGTCAATTTTTGAGAATGCTGGTACTGAGACCTGGTCATATACAAGAAAATTGTTAGGTTTGTTTACGAAAAATACGTCAAGGAGAGTGTTGCAGGTACTAGTAAAATGAGTTGGAAATGACGAATTCACTATAGTCATTCCCACAGATTATATGTTGTTGACAAGATGTTTTTCGTTTAAAGCATTGCTGTTCATATCCCCCGTCAATATTATATTGCTATACGTCATAGATGTATCACAGAAAAGGTCGAAAAATTCGGTATAGTCAGTGGTTCGATTCGGCCGGTAGACGCAACCCAAAAGTAATTTTTCTGTTTGGACAAATGCCACGAGTTCAATAAATTGATATTCCATTGTACTATTTGTGTCATTTTTCCTAACTACTTTGGCTTTTAATCTCTTACTTAAATAAATTGCAACACCCCCAGCATGTCCATCACGATCAGCACGATACAAATTAAATCCATCACATGAGACAAGACAATCACTAACATCGGACGAAAACCATGTCTCGGAAACACATATAGCATCGACTCCGGAGTTTACGAACAAGTATCTGAATTCGTCAGACTCTGGGCATTAATGTGGCATACTTTAAGACCTTTATATTGCTTGCATAAGAGCTTGAGAACTACATTGCTGTTCTCAATGGGGCTATTTATCAAAGAAAGCATGTTAAATTTATATTAAAAGTTAGGCATGTAAACATACTAGATATAGTAATTGAGAGCGACCTCATATAATAAAATTTGGCAATACGCCACAAAACAAAAACATAAACATTGACTACAGAAAATAAATTGAGAGAAATTCCTAAAATAAGCCTATGTATTACTGAGAAGTTATGAGGTGACAATTTAAGAGCGAAACCCAGCTTCGCTAGCAGCTGCTGATGAAGTTTTGGAGCCCGACTTCGTGTTCCTGAGCGAGCGCTGAAAGCTCGTCCATCCGCTCAATTCGAAAGTAACTCTCTCCTCCAGTACAGCGCACGTGAACTAAACCTCCTCGGGTAAACACAGCATTGAACGTTTTTAGCTTTTTTAGGCGCATCGCTTCTCTGAAGATAAGATAATTATCTTTCAAAAGCTGCTCATTTACATAGACCGTGGCGCTTGAGTCGAGGCCCATCATATGCAAGTTCAGTTGTTGTTTATTCTCTCGCCGGTATGACCCTATCGATCGGAGTAAGGAGATTTTCTCTCGGACGGTGTCTAATTTAATTAATATAACCGGGTAAACGATCGAGTTTTGTTGTTTCCGCGCTCGATAAATGTCCCGAATTCTTGGCGGCGGAGTGAGTTTAAGTGAAAAACATAACTGGTTGAACAGTGTTTTTAGGTTTTCTCCCTCCTGAAAGGGGACTCCGTGCAAACGTAAGTCGCATGCATTATTTGCTATGTGCTGAGCGGATAACTTCGTCTCCACCCCCCCAACTCTCTCCCGCAGTGTACGCAGCTCACCAACCTCGCGTTCCAGATGATTCATTCGTTCCCGCCGCTGGTCTCGATGGGAGCGCAGATCGGCCACCTCCAGCTCCAGGCTGGTGACCCGTTCTGCCGACCGCTTGACCTTGTCAGAGATCAGGTTCAGACGTTTGGAAAGGCAATCGAGGATCCGCTGCTCAGCTTCTCTTACGCAAGTAGACATCTGCTCCGTCTGCTCCTGGAGGTGCACCTTCAGCAATGCCATCATCTGGGGAGAAACAGCGTCAGAGAGATGTTCGTTTGCGCCACCGGTGTTGTTGCGCAGGCGCTTGCTTCCAGAGCCCGTTGATGGCATCATTTTTTGTTTTTATTTAAGTGTATGTGCAAAGAGTGATAGGTTTGCTGGGCCGACGCGAATTTTCCTTTGTGCTCTGATTTATGTGTTTATTCTTTCTAGTTGCTTGAGTGTTTTTCTTTTTTTTTTGTTGTGTTTCGTTTTTGAGTGGTTTTCTTAAACCAGGCTTCTGTTTTAGTTTGCTTATCGTTTTTGTAACGACCCGAAAACGGGCCGTACAATTTTCGACCATGTTCCATACTATATTACTATATATTTCTAATTACTATATTTTTCTAATTACTAGTTAAATCTGTTAAAATCATTTTTATTATTAATACCCTTTAAATTAAGTATCAAATGAAGTATCGCGATAGTATAAACGCGCCACCACTAGGTGCGAATGATAGAAGCAGGCCATCACTAGGCAGTCGGCGTGGACAAGGAATCGCCGAAAACCAACGGAACCTAAGCAACGAGAATGGAAGACCAGCCGAACACGCCATAGGAAAAATCCACTGCGCACATGCAAAGGCATGGCAAAGGGGCGACGGAGAAGGCTAGACACCCGCGCAGCTGCAGACGCCAAGACCGAGACAAAGCTACCGAAAGGGCCACCTGCGGCTGAATACGCAGGCGCAAGGGAGACGAATAAACTTCGCAGACGCCGGCAGAGGATGCAGCAGAATCGAAACTTTAGGCGATAAGGAAACGGACGCCGAGTATTGAAATTAGTCTTTTTCGGGAGCTGAAGCTGATCGGACGACATCGCGAAAACGTCCTAGTCTGCCGCGAAGGCGGAAGGGCCACGTGCCTCCCGCTGCAGTGCCTCTTGTCGACCACGCGCCTTCTACGACCGTGCCTTTGCTGCCCACCCGCCTCCTGTTACCGTGCATCTGTCGACCACGCGCAGCCTGTCACCGTATACCTCGCCGCAAAGATCACAGTGCCTCTTGTCGCCCACGTGCCTCCCGCTGCAGTGCCTCTTGTCGACCACGCGCCTTCTACGACCGTGCCTTTGCTGCCCACCCGCCTCCTGTTACCGTGCATCTGTCGACCACGCGCAGCCTGTCACCGTATACCTCGCCGCAAAGATCACACGCCTCTTGTCGCCCACGCATCTCGTCGCCCACGCATCTCGTCGCCCACGCATCTCGTCGCCAGCAGCCACGCGCAGTCCGCAGTCATCCTGCCCGAGCAAGTAGTGCTACATTAGGAGTGCGGTATAGGCAAGCCAGGAAACAGGTTTATCAACTAGGATTCCCCCCAACTTAATGAAATAAAGCTTGTATATCGTTAAGGTTAAACCCTGTGTCCGTTACTTGACCGTTACGTTTTCCAGCAGCCCAAATCAAAGTACGACGTAGGTAACCCTTCCCCCTCTCGCCCTGCAACCGCTAGGCGTACAGCCTCAGTTGTACCCTGCTTCCCGCTCGCCCTGCAACCGCTAGGCGTACAGCCTCAGTTGCCGCCCGCTCCCGCTCGCCCTGCAACCGCTAGGCGTACCAGCCTCAGTTGCTCCCGCTCGCCCTGCAACCGCTAGGCGTACAGCCTCAGTTGCCGCCCGCTTCCGCTCGCCCTGCAACCGCTAGGCGTACAGCCTCAGTTGCCGCCCGCTATAGGCGTCCCGCCTCAGCTGCAGCCCGTTCGGCCAATTTTTCCCAACAACTCAAACGTGAGACTGACCACTTCCACCTTAGTCAGCTCACTCTCTTACAGTTTCCACCAGTCCCATCTTATAAATTTTCTGTAAGCGACCCCTGGACAGACTGAGACATATCCCAGCCAGGATCACTACTTTACAGATGGCGCCCGAACAGGGACTTAGGGAATCAGGATAATTAGAGAACAACATCCTTCGTGACTTAAAAACCCACCAGAGTAATTTTTAAAATTTTCGAAAATTTTAAAAGTTTTATATTTTTTGAAAATTTGCCAGGGAAAAAAAATCGATTTCTTACGGGCCCAAATAGCGTAGGGAAAAGCATGCGCAGGACGATAATGGAGAATTATCCTTGCTAGAAATTATCATTGTCTTAGAAAAAAAAAAACACGGTCTCAGCTTAGGAAAATCACTGTCCCAGCTAGGGAAATCTCAGCACAGCAAAGAAAAAACGGTCTCAGCCTAGGAAAAATCACTGTTCCAGCTAGGGAAACTTCAGCTTAGAAAAAAAAAATCATTGCCACTGCCCAAGGAAAAAAAACGGTCTCAGCCTAGGAAAAATCACAGTCCCAACTAGGGACTTAGAAAAAAATCATTGCCTCCGCCCAGGGAAAACCACCGTCCAGCATAGGAAAGTCCTTTCCGAAAATTCAGCGTCACACACTGCCCACAACTTGCACTAGCCGCACGCCGAAATATTAGCGCTAATAACCGCAGATCACCGACGACCATGGGGAAACAATGGATTTATGAAATCCGGAAGGAACATATGGAGGAAATTCTGAAGGAGTTCGGGTTCTCCCCGGAGGGCACCCTGGCGGACCTACGTAAAAGGTTGTCCACCTTCATGGATCAGGCGGATCTGCCCAAGGAACGCGTCGAGCGCCTGATGGAGCTGGAGCTTCTTTCCAAATCCCCGTCCCGCGATCTGTCTCCCAGCCGTTCAGCCTGCGACCCCAAAGACACACCCCGGAAACTGGAGCGGGAACAAATGCCCGGCCATGTCCTACTTCAAATCCCACCCGCGGGAACCCGCGGAAATTCACCTGGCGGACGTAGAGAAATCTTACCGCTGGAATATCCTCTTCGAATGGAAGGAGAACGAGCCCATCAGTTTAGTCTGGCGGACAAATTAAGGAAATGGGGTATACTCTTCGACGGCGAAACTGGCGACCCGCTTCCTGGAACAGCTCGAGGAGCGCGCAGACGCCCATCAGATTGATAGGGAACAGCTACCCAGACTCATGTCGAGCATCCTGCTGGGCCGAGCCGGAGACTGGTTTCGGGTCAGCCGACTCCAGGCCGCCGCGTGGGAGGAATTCCGCTCGGAATTCCTGGATTTCTTTTTGCCGCCACGGTACTTCCAGACCTTGGAGGAAGACATCCGCGCCAGGACGCAACGGCCGGATGAAAGCTTCAAGTATTTCGCCTTAAGCCTCCGCTTGATGATGCGCCGGGCACACTACAGAGGGGGCCAAGAACTGAACCGGATATATGAGAACCTTCTCCCGGAATGTCAGTTGTTTACGAGACGACACGAGTTCGAGACGTTGACCAGGTTGACGCAGCTAGCGACCAACTTTGAGGTCACTCGGGATCGGAACCAGCAAAGATACACCCAGCTGATGACAGCCAACGGGACCCAGCCGGGCTTGGTCACAAGGAACCAAGCATTTACACATCGAGCCATCGAGGAGCCCGCAGACAGACACCCACCACAGACAGCGACTGCCCAGGTACACCGCTCCAGCGGGGAACGACGCACCGAACGCGGAGTGCGTGGCAGTTACCCCTGGACACACTGACGAGCGCAGAAAATAGACCGCGAGAAGCGACGCACCGAACGCGGTGTGCGTGGCTGCTTCTTCAACTATTTCTTTGCGTTCGAGCCCAGCCCCGCATCCCGCAACGAATACACCATCGCAGCGGCGACAAGCCACGCCTACATCAGCGTCCCCAGCAGCGCAGCGGCGAACAGCCCCACTTGAATCATCGATGCCAGAATCAACGCCACGGAAATATGACCCGCATCCGTCACCGACCCCGAGGGACATCGCCCAGACACCGGAACAGTCGCCCATGATTCCCGGGAGACCACCACGGTTCAACCAGCCCTGTCCAGCCCTGTCCAGCCCTGAATCGACGTACCGACGACAGCACAGGCGGCCCCATGTCACACGGACCGATGCGACGCAGCCCCTGGGTGCCCATCCCAACCAACTGGCGGATGCACCCGCCGCAACTCCAACTACCGGAGCACGTCGTGGAACGTCTACAGGCCCGGGTGGCCCGTAATCTCCACCAGAACATCCGAGTGTTGGAGTCGGAAAATGACCAGTTTTACCGAGTACGGATTAAAACCATCGTCACCGTCTCACTTCGCCCGGGGAAGTAAAGGGGGGGTGTAACGACCCGAAAACGGGCCGTACCATTTTCGACCATGTTCCATACTATATTACTATATATTTCTAATTACTATATTTTTCTAATTACTAGTTAAATCTGTTAAAATCATTTTTATTATTAATACCCTTTAAATTAAGTATCAAATGAAGTATCGCGATAGTATAAACGCGCCACCACTAGGTGCGAATGATAGAAGCAGGCCATCACTAGGCAGTCGGCGTGGACAAGGAATCGCCGAAAACCAACGGAACCTAAGCAACGAGAATGGAAGACCAGCCGAACACGCCATAGGAAAAATCCACTGCGCACATGCAAAGGCATGGCAAAAGGGCGACGGGAAAGGCTAGACACCCGCACAGCTGCAGACGTCAAGACCGAGACAAAGCTACCGAAAGGGCCACCTGCGGCTGAATACGCAGGCGCAAGGGAGACGAATAAACTTCGCAGACGCCGGCAGAGGATGCAGCAGAATCGAAACTTTAGGCGATAAGGAAACGGACGCCGAGTTTTGAAATTAGTCTTTTTCGGGAGCTGAAGCTGATCGGTCGACATCGCGAAAACGTCCTAGTCTGCCGCGAAGGCGGAAGGGCCACGTGCCTCCCGCTGCAGTGCCTCTTGTCGACCACGCGCCTTCTACGACCGTGTCTTTGCTGCCCACCCGCCTCCTGTTACCGTGCATCTGTCGACCACGCGCAGCCTGTCACCGTATACCTCGCCGCAAAGATCACAGTGCCTCTTGTCGCCCACGTGCCTCCCGCTGCAGTGCCTCTTGTCGACCACGCGCCTTCTACGACCGTGCCTTTGCTGCCCACCCGCCTCCTGTTACCGTGCATCTGTCGACCACGCGCAGCCTGTCACCGTATACCTCGCCGCAAAGATCACACGCCTCTTGTCGCCCACGCATCTCGTCGCCCACGCATCTCGTCGCCCACGCATCTCGTCGCCAGCAGCCACGCGCAGTCCGCAGTCATCCTGCCCGAGCAAGTAGTGCTACATTAGGAGTGCGGTATAGGCAAGCCAGGGAACAGGTTTATCAACTAGGATTCCCCCCAACTTAATGAAATAAAGCTTGTATATCGTTAAGGTTAAACCCTGTGTCCGTTACTTGACCGTTACGTTTTCCAGCAGCCCAAATCAAAGTACGACGTAGGTAACCCTTCCCCCTCTCGCCCTGCAACCGCTAGGCGTACAGCCTCAGTTGTACCCTGCTTCCCGCTCGCCCTGCAACCGCTAGGCGTACAGCCTCAGTTGCCGCCCGCTCCCGCTCGCCCTGCAACCGCTAGGCGTACCAGCCTCAGTTGCTCCCGCTCGCCCTGCAACCGCTAGGCGTACAGCCTCAGTTGTACCCTGCTTCCCGCTCGCCCTGCAACCGCTAGGCGTACAGCCTCAGTTGCCGCCCGCTTCCCCCTCGCCCTGCAGCCGCTATAGGCGTCCCGCCTCAGCTGCAGCCCGTTCGGCCAATTTTTCCCAACAACTCAAACGTGAGACTGACCACTTCCACCTTAGTCAGCTCACTCTCTTACAGTTTCCACCAGTCCCATCTTATAAATTTTCTGTAAGCGACCCCTGGACAGACTGAGACATATCCCAGCCAGGATCACTACTTTACATTTTATAATTTCTCACTTTAGAGTATTTTTTATGTGTTTGGCCAACAAGTTAAGGCCAAATTGAATTCGTTAGTGCTTTAACTGTCATCCACTTGTCGCAAAGTAACGGAACTCCTTGCGCTTCTACTCGCCGTGTACCAATTCCACCTGCACCTTTTCTCTTTTCGTCTCCGCTGTGCATATCACTTCGTGGGACTCACCGCCGCTGGACCTGCTGCTTGCTGTGATTGCGCTGCTCTTCGCTACTTGCTCTCTTATCTATCGCTCTTAGTCTGGTCTGCACTCTGTCCACACAGTGGTTGAACTAGCTGCCAAAATGAGTTTGAGATGCTCTGCTAAGAAATGAGATTTTGGTGGCACCATTGCGACATTAACCACTTTAAGGAGGCATGATCAGGCATGATCAGTTATCACAGTAAACTTATGCTCTTCTACGTAAGCTCGAAATTTTTTTATACTTAGTATTGCAGCCAAGCATTCTTTTTCCGTTACGGAATAGTTTCGCTGGCATTCATTAAGTTTGCGTGACATAAAAGCTATTGGAATTTTATCCCCTTTCTGGTTGGTCTGCATCAAAACTCCCCCAACACCTGTGTGACTCGCATCACAATGTATATAGAATGGAAGTGTAAAGTCAGGTGTATGAAGCACCGGAGCTTTACACATTGCGGCTTTCAAATCCTGAAAGGTTTGCTCAGCTGCACTGGACCAAGTGAAAGTTTTCTTCTTTTTCAAAGAGTCCGTAAGCGGAGAAGTTATGGATGCATAATTCTCAATAAACTTACAATAAAAAACGACGGAGTTGTTTTAGCGACTGGGGGTGGGGTACTCCTTAATGGCTGCGATTTTAACAGCATCCATAGATATAATCCCATGGCCGACAATGTGGCCCAAATAGTGAACTTCAGGGACGCAAAACCTACTTTTTGAACATTAATAGTGAGACCCGCTTTTTTCAAAGCCCCTTGGAGTGACTAGTGTTTACTCATACTAGTGCACTTTGATTTTCATGACAACCGGATAAGGAGAGATTTAGCTAAAGTTCATTTTTGTAACCTTTTTTATTTCTAAAGTAAATTAAAACCTATCAAGTTCATATTTCTCTGAGTACAAATAATAAATTTAATTTCTAAACAATATTAATATCTTCAAATTAGTCTTTCTTACAGTGCTAGTATTTACTGTTTCTAGTTTTAGTTAAAGTTATTCCAAAAACATTTTTAATATCTAAAGCTTTTCATTTTAATTTCACTCTAAAGTAATGGCGAAGAGATAAATGTTGCTGGAAAAGAATGTAGGAGAGTTAACATGCCCCTTACCCGGCCACAGGGCAACAACTCTGATGAAACATGCTGCAACTCTGACGAACACACACATACATTGATAGATATGTTCACATACTTTTTGATAATAAATATTGACTCTCATTTTGTACTCCAAGCAACACAGTCGTTTTCATTACAAGCTTCCTTCTTTTCTAAATTTTCTAAAGTCATTCTCGCGTATGAGAAATCCTAAACTCCCTCGGTCACAGGACTGTAACTGGCGCAGCCGAACTACGAACAAGGGATTAACCATGCCCACTACGCATATCCTTCTAGTTTTCTTTAGGCTGAGGTGAGTGAACAAGTGACAGCGGTAGTTGTGGAAATTAAAGTAGTGAGTAGTGAAATAGTAAAAATGAATTGTGCAAACGAAACAAACAAAATCAAATTCTAATTGCCACACAAGCGACCGTATATGTGTACATCAACCGCTGATAAGGCACCGGGATCGCTTGTGCAGGACAGTTTACAACAGTTATGCCAACAATTTGATGTATGTGATGACCGTATATGTGTACATCAATCGCTGATAAGGCACCGGGATCATCCATACACGGCGTCTCATAAAAAGAAACCAACAAAAAAAAAAAAAAAAAAAAAAGTAAAGAAATCAAAAATTTGACATCTCAAACTACTGTGTGTGGTGACCGTGTGCATATATGTCGGAGAGCACTTGGTGTGCGTATGTGAGAGAGTATGGGTATGCTTTTTGGGTTTTTCATCAGAATAATAGTTCCATCACTATTGTAATGTTGCATCAACCTATAGTCGCATTACATTGACAGGTGTCGCTGTTATTTCTGACGTCTCCGACGTCGCTGTCGTCGCTGTCGTCGCCAATGACTAGAGAAAAATAGTAAGAAGCTCGGGTCAGTCGAACATTAGACTTCCTTGTGACAAAAACTCGCTGCGCAAGAAGCGAATTATAACAACGACGACGTGCCCTCACATATAACCATCGCTCCAATTTATACATCAATCGCCGACAAAGCACCGGGACCATCCGCACACAGTGGTTTACAACGAGAAATGTAAGTTGTGTGATTAACGACCGTATATGTGTACAACAATCGCTGTTAAGGCACCGGGATCGTTTCCATTTATCAACTTACATGAACGCAAATTTGTTATAATGAAAGAATACTATAAGAAATTAATGAAATGAGTGCACAAATATTATACAAAACATAAAAAATAAAAGTCATACGCAGTGACAGTGACACAGCAAATATCAAGCAAACATGTATGTGTTTGTGTTATACCCGCTTGTGAGACTCTTGCTGCGTCGCTGTGCATTGGCTGCCGCCGAGAGCTGATGACGCTTGATACCGCGTTGGCTTGAACACTGCTGATTTCTTTTTGCACACTACGCACTACGAAAATAGAACCACATCAGAAAAATAAAATCAATTTAAGAAAAACTTTATATATATATGAAGAAAAATAGGAAAATACATTAAAAAAAAAAAAAGGAAAAGAAACAATAAAACAATCCACAAACTATTTAGCGTCTATTGTTGTCACATGTTCACTAACCTCTAAAATACACTTTATTGAATATTTTCTAAATCACATACATTACAGTTGAAGTCGATAACATCCAGTGAAAAAAACAACGAAGGTGGAAGGAAACACAGCAGCCTTACATGAATGACGTGCAACTAATTCTAAACACAAGAAAGCAAAGAAAAGAGGAAACTGTACAGGTTTTTTTTTACTTTGGAAAGAATACATACGTAATAACACATATGCAAATATAATACACTACACATACAATACACTATATACAAACTTCTACCAACCCTAATTTATAAATTATTCGCGATTATTTGCGAACCATAATCCCACCAAGGCTATGGATTCCGGAAACGCATCAGGGCCAATAAGTCCCACTTTTAGCAATTTGTCAACATCCATAAACACAAGCTTGAATCTGCAACAGCTTCTAGCTCTTGTACATCAACTACCCACCTACGAAGGCCCACCTGACAATCTTGATAGATTTATAGGTAGAGTGGAACAATTTCTTTTATTAGCCGGAACAGTGGACCAAGCAACATGTGGACAGTACCTACTTGGAACTATCCGTGATAAGATTAAAGGCAGGGCAGACGAAGCGCTGAGTGTCTGCGATGTACTCCTCAGTTGGGATGACATCAAAGCCAACCTCAAGCGACTGTACTCAAGCAAAAAAACTGAAGAAATGCTTGTTAGAGAGCTACACAATCTTCCGGACGGACTCAGCATGGGAAAACTTTATTACACAGCCACGAAAATAAGGAGCGAATTAATGTCACTGGCTAGAGAAGCTGACCCTAGTGGACACTCCCTCACGGCAAAACGCGACCAATATGACAGATTTTGCCTAAATACATTCCTAGTTGGATTAAAAGACCCACTTAGGTCAGCCATTAGGAACCAAAGGCCAGAGACAATCGAGAAAGCGTACGAGTACGGGCAGATCGAATTAAACTTCTCTAGAAACCTGAATAAACACCAAGAAAACCGACGACGCGACAGCTCGACATACAGAAATCACCCATATGCGAAAGGACAACCAACCAATAGTGACTACAATAGCCGTAACATACCACGCCACCACAACTATAATAATGGCTACAACGATCGTCATGTACCACGATATGATAACACCAACAATGACAATAATAGTCGGTTTACACAGCGACAACAAAATTTCAACAACAATAATAGTGGTCGTTCCCCACTGCGCCAACAGAATTTTAACAACAATAATAATAAACGCTTTACACGTCAACATAATTCCAATAACGATAGTAATGGTCGATATGATAGACAAACGTTGGGCAGGAACCCCTTCCACAATAACGACAAATCAGATCAGACCATAAACAACCAAGACAGGAACAACCGTAATCCAAGCGCTCCCCTATGTAATATCAACGATGATGCAAATTTTTTACTAGAAGCCTCGGGAAGCCAGTCGGTTACATAAGCAAGCAGACTCACGGATCTTCTTTGCCATTTGTTTTCCTATCGCCAAACTCCATGGTGTCAAACCCTCTCAAATTCCTAATAGACACTGGATCTACCTATTCATTCATAAATCCAGCACTTATTAATGAAGACCACATTAAAAAACTAACCTCCGACATCAATATCCACACTGTACTCAGTACATTCAAAATTCGGGAATATACAGATATAATAAATTTCAAACAATTCCAAAAAATGCCCAATTTCAAGTTCTTACTATTCAATTTCCACCCCCACTTCAATGGTCTTCTAGGCATGGATTTCCTGTCTGGTCTAAATGCAAAAATAAACTTTGCCGACTCAATACTAGAAACACCAGAAACCGCCATCCCAATCCTCACAAGGGCAAACCCTGTAGACACTTTACATACCCTGCCACAAAATACCAAAATGCGATTACCGCTCCCAGTAAACTTCATGGAGGGAGACTTTATATATGAAACCACGAATTTGGATAATCAAATATCCATAACAGGCGGCTTATACACCGCAGTCGCAGGATCCGCCTATTTTGAAGTCTGCAATAACTCAGACCAGATCCAAACACTTTACCTCGAAGAACCGTTACAGGCAGAAGAGTTCTCTCCACGAACCCACCAATACTTAAACTGCATGTCAGCGGCAACAGATACAGAACAACCGGACGACCAAAAATTAAACATTCAGATGGAACACCTCAACAACGAAGAAAAACAACAAATACTCAAACTATGCAAGTCATTCAAAAGACTTTTCCACGACGAAAACAATCAACTAACGTTCTCTAACGCCGTCAAACACTCTATACCAACAACAGATGATATACCGATTCACACAAAATCTTACCGTTACCCATTTGTACACAAAGACGAAGTTCGAAAACAAATTTCAAAAATGCTCGAACAAAACATCATTGTAAACAGCCACTCCCCTTGGAGTGCACCGGTTTGGGTCGTACCCAAGAAAAGTGACATCACAGGCGAAAAAAAGTGGCGCTTGGTAATCGATTTTCGGAAATTAAACGAGAAAACTGTCTCTGATAGATACCCTATCCCGAACATAGCAGATATACTAGACAGCATTGGAAAAACCATGTATTTCACAACATTAGACTTAGCAAGTGGCTTTCACCAAATCCAAATGAACCCACGCGACGCAAGCAAGACGGCATTCACCGTCGAAAATGGGCATTATGAGTTCACGAGAATGCCTTTCGGTCTCAAGAACGCCCCTGCCACGTTCCAACGCGTTATGGACAACGTCTTAGGTGACTTAGTCGGTAACTTCTGTCTCGTCTATCTCGACGATATAATAGTATTCTCACCCTCACTCCAAAAACATATAGCAGATATTAAATCTGTATTCACAAAACTTCAAAACGCAAATCTGAAAATCCAACCGAGCAAGTGTAACTTTTTAAGGAAGGAAATCGACTTCCTGGGACACATCGTCACCCAGGAAGGAGTCAAACCAAACCCCATTAAGATTAAAGCCATCAAGGACTTTCCATGCCCAAAGACTACTAGGGAAATTAAGTCATTTTTAGGACTATTGGGGTATTACAGGAAGTTCATAAAGGACTTCGCGAAAATAACTAAACCCATAACGAGACAGTTAAAAGGAAAGAAATCTATAATAATAGACGATGAATTTAAACAAGCAGTCGAAACATCGAAAGATCTTCTTTGTAATGATCCCATACTCATATACCCTGATTTCAACAAACCGTTCACATTGACCACAGATGCAAGTAATTATGCGATAGGCTCTGTGTTGTCACAGGGCCCAGACACTAATGACAGACCCATATGTTTCGCTAGCAGGACACTTTCGGACACGGAAATCCGCTATTCTACAATAGAGAAAGAAATGCTAGCTATCATTTGGTCTGTAGGTCATTTCAGACCATACCTCTTCGGACGTAGATTCAAAATAGTTACGGATCATAAGCCATTAATCTGGCTAGAAAATCTGAAAGGCCAGAATCCAAAACTACTTCGATGGAAAACTATCCTGGCCGCTTACGACTACGAAGTCGTATACAAAAAAGGGTCGCAAAACGTAGTCGCTGACGCACTCAGCAGAATTGAGCCAAACTTGAACATAAACGAAGACCCACAAATTATACCAATCGCTTCACAACCACTTAATCACTTCAATAGTCAAATAATATTCCGTACCGGATCAACAACTTCAAGACAAGTAGAAACACCATTTGTCCATAAAATAAGACATATAATCACAGAACCCGTACATACTTTCGACTCCGTTACAAACACCCTTCAAACAATCCTGAAACCGAATAAAACATTCGCAATATTTGCATCAGATGATATTTTCAAAATAATAGAAGAGTCTTATAATAACTATTTCTTCGAAAATGACCTATACAAAATTTCCCGCTGCAAATTATGGCTAACCGAAATCCCTAATCCCCAAGACCAGGAAAACAAAATTCGTTCGTATCACATTAACACCAATCATAGGGGGATAGATGAAACATATAACCATTTAAAAAGGGACATTTATTTTCCGCATTTAAAAGATGTTATTACAAAAATTATAAGAAATTGTGATACCTGCTTAACACTCAAGTACGATAGACACCCACATAGACCATTGATGCAAGCCGCACCCGCCCCAGAGGAACCATTGGCGGTTGTGCATATAGACATATATTTTATTAACAATACTTGTAACCTCACCATTATCGACAAATTCACCAAGCTTGCGCAAGCCTACCCCCTTAGCAATAGAAATTCAATAAAAGTCACCGATGCCCTATTACAATTCATAAGTCACTACGGCGCACCAAAGAAAATAGTTTTCGACCAGGGCGCGGAATTTTCGGGCAGTCTTTTCAACGACTTCTTAATCCAATTTCAAATAACAGCTCAAACAACATCATTTCAACAATCAACGGGCAACGCTTCGGTCGAAAGACTACATTCCACCTTAACCGAACTATACAGGATAATCACGAAAAAAAAAAGGAAGCACGCCATAAATGCTGTTGCGACATATAACAATGCAATTCACTCCAGCACTTCCTATACCCCTTTTGAGCACTTCCACGGAAGAACTCACATATTCAACAATACAATAACATTCGACAATCACCACGACTATCTTAAAAAGCTAAACGAATTTAGAAAAGATATATACCCAAAAGTACAGGAACATTTAAACGCGACCACAGAAAAAAGATTGGCCAAATTAAACGAGGACAGAGAGACACCAATCCAAGTCGAGCCAAATGATATGGTATTTAGAAAAGAAAACCGTAGAAACAAGACGACACCGAGATTCTCACTACACAAAGTAGGTAGAGACCAAGGCGTCACCTTCCTAACAACTAAAGGTCAAAAGGTACACAAACAAAAAATTAGAAAAACAGTTAAGAAATTAACAAACACCGGATCACCAGCTTAAGCAACAATTATTAACATCGACTAATTCTCAACGTACTTCGACCCGTAGTTCAAGAATCCTTCCAATAACCGGCCGAATCTAAAAGTATCATCAGAAGTCCTACGAAACAAACTTTAACAAGTAGAAGTCAAAATAGATACATTCTTGCCGCACTCTGGAAGTAAAAAAAGGTCTCACCAATGGTCTGGGGACCATACTCAAGTCTATCTCGCGAAACCTAGATGACAACGACGGACAAAACATATAAGTAGAACTAAAAAATATTCCAACCAATTTCAAAGATCTGTCAGAAACACAAGATAGACAAGCACTATTCAACAGAGATATAATTATCATACATATATACATAAAACCCACATTAACAAAAAAAAACGAATTGATTATGTAAACAACGTAGTACACGTTTATAAATCATATTGTACCTTCAACACAACACTCATGTATAACATTAAGATACCTTTTTTTTAATACAAAATTGTTAAATTCTAAATATCGTCGGAGTTCGTGGCGTACACCAACAACACGTCGCCTAGACACCTTTCTTCGATCCGGCCATTCTCCCTCTGTGGCCTTCTCTTCGGACTGGGGGGGGAGGAGTTAACATGCCCCTTACCCGGCCACAGGGCAACAACTCTGATGAAACATGCTGCAACTCTGACGAACACACACATACATTGATAGATATGTTCACATACTTTTTGATAATAAATATTGACTCTCATTTTGTACTCCAAGCAACACAGTCGTTTTCATTACAAGCTTCCTTCTTTTCTAAATTTTCTAAAGTCATTCTCGCGTATGAGAAATCCTAAACTCCCTCGGTCACAGGACTGTAACTGGAGCGCTTGTCGCTGGCTAATATACATTTTCAAAACCAATATAAATAATCAAAATGCCTAAAAGCAGGCAATAGTTTTCCTGGATATGCACAAATAAAAACAAGTAAAAATAATCAAAATGCCTAAAAGCAGGCAAAATTCGTCCCGGGTATGCACTTATCAGTGGCTGTGTAACCGTGCACAAAGTTAATTAGGCTGAGTAAACCATGCACAAGATAATTAGGGTCCGTCTGCTGCATAACTTTGGTTATCAAATTAGCTAAGTTTATAATAAATATAATTATTTTTAGGTGAAGAAGAAACAAAAAAACTTATGGGTAATTTAAGAAGAAAATTTTGAAGATTTTAAGGAACTTTCTAGGGCTGGGATAGACTCAGTCTGCCCAGGATCCTCCACAGATAAATTTGTAGATCACAGAGGACGAGGTGGGGTCACTGGCCTGTTCCGGCCGGGAAGGGTTGCTGCGCGGGTTCCCGCGGGTAAAACTGAACACTCATTTGCAGAACCTGACCAGACAAACAAGTGTTCTGTCCCAAAATAGTCCTCCGGCCTTCCGCTGGTTCCGTGTGGCTCGAGTGTCGGCGGCGAAAGAAAACCTACAGCCTGGGGTCACCTGTGCTCAGCTTACGGATACTGGCTGCACTAACTCTCGTGCCGTCTAGAGTCAGGGCCGCGCGCTGGCTCCGGCGGGAAACTGTACACTTATTTGCAGAATATGACCAGACAAATAAGTGCTCAGTCCCCGACGCTGGTTCCGACCAGCCAAATAAGTACACTGCCCTCCGCTGGCTCCGTGTGGCTCGAGTGGCGATCCCCGAAGAGTTCACAAATTAATAGGCGACTTGGGTGGGTAGTTTTCTGATTTCACTTTTATTTCCTTGTCTTGTCTTTATTTCCTTGTCCGCCGCACTGTAGGCTTTAGGTTTTCTCGTGGCTTAACTTACGTCGCTAGTCCCTGATCCCAGTCCGAGGCCGGCGTCCCGGCGGCGATCTCGCCGGGTGCGGGAGCTGTTCAACCGATGCGTTCGAGCGTGGAAAACGGAAGAGACGCGTTCCGCCGGATCAAGTGCCTCGTGCAAGATCGGTGGGGATGGGACTTTTCGTAAAAATATTCATACGAATATTTTTAGAAGTATTCTTAAGAATATTTATCTAATGACCTTCCTGGCATCAAAATACTAAAACTAGAAAACACACTAAGTCTAGTGTTAAGCTATCGATATATATCTTCTGGGCTGCGAGTCTTTTGATCCTAAATAATGCCTCCGTAGCTGGGTATCACTGTCGTAGTGTTAAATATGATATCTAAATCTTGGATCCGTGGCTGAGAATGTTTATATTGTTTAGAAATGTGGAGGGTCAGTTTGGTGACTCCTCACACCCCCCCCTTTCTTCCGGTGAAGGACGTAGCAACACCTCGATCGTCCGACTGGCCGTGACGATGACGTGAAATTCGTGGTTACCGCACCGCCGCAGGAGTCGCACGTTCCGGCGGTCGATGGCCCTGACGAAGTCCACTAATGTTGACCGTAGCCAATGTTTACTTGCCAATCTTCTGGTGCTGGGATCCCCGTTTCCTCGGCAAGGAGTCCTTCGACTTCCGAATGATTCCGGAGGGTCCTTAGCAGTTCGTCCTTCTCGGCCAGTCTCACAAAAAGATCGACGTCGAATGTGTCTCTAGGGTCTAGGGCGTCGGCCGGTGGCAACGGACTCGGGTGCTCGGCTGCTGTCTCCGGACCTGCATTGTAGAGGGTCGGTGCAAAAGTGATGCACATTTCTTCGACGAGAATTCTTCGTCTTGGTGTTACAGGTAGCGGGCTTGGTCGAGAACCTGGTGGCGTGTCGTCGGATATCGGTTGCTCGGGTGTCTTGTTTGGGGTCTGGCGTCTAAGTCCTGGCTGGCTCTGGTGGTCCTAGTGGGTCCTGAGGCTCCCTGTCTTCCCTCAGTCTAGGCTCGCCATCCGGTTCAACGTTGGAGTCCTCGGCGATGGACGAGTCGAGTAGCGAATCTGTCGATACGTGGGGCTCGCTCGCTGCCGTTGAGACCGTGGGGCTGGATGGGTGCTCTTCAAAACCTGCCCATACGGCGTTGGCCTCCGCTGTCTTCCCTTGAGAAGATCGGGTGGGGCTCTATCGTGGATTGGGAGCCGGTTCGCCAGCGTCTGCTGCCAAGTGGTGTTGGTCACTCCCCGAGGACGCCGTTTCCGCTATGTAATGCGGTCGGCTAACACTGAGTCCACGCTGCTGGTGGTGACTGCGGCTGCGGGTGACCTGGTGTCATTGCGGTGGTTCCTTTTCGTGTTCAGTGATGGCAGCTAAACTAGCTGTCGAGTTGCTGCTAGTAGCTGGGCCATCCTTTCGAAAATGATTTCGTTGTCGTGCAATTACGGCATCGGCTAGAGGGGTCAGCCCGTAGTTTGATGTCCCCTTGTGGGTGGGGTCCCCGTAGCCAAATTCAGGGAGCGAGGCTTCGCGTGGTGGCCAGGTCCTCGGTACTGCTGGTGCTGTCCCGGGGTTAGTTGCCGGTGTACTTACTCGGGTAGGCTCCGAAATCGGCCTATTTGACTCATTGGTCTTGCCGGATGGCCCGGGTGCTGGTGTCGATGTGGCTGCTGGAGCCCGTGGCGATGATGTGGCTGCTGGAGCCCTTGGCGATGTCGTTGATGTAGCTTCGGTAGCCCGTGTCGTTGATGTAGTTGCTGGAGCTCGTGGCGATATCGTTGATGTAGCTTCGGTAGCCCGTGTCGTTGGTGTGGCTGCTGGAGCCCTTGGCGATGTCGTTGATGCGGCTGCTGGAGCCCTTGGCGATGTCGTTGATGCGGCTGCTGGAGCCCGTTGCGATGTCCTTGATGCGGCTGCTTGAGCCCGTGGCGATGTTGTCGATGCGGCTTCGGTAGCCCGTGGCGTTGGTGTGGCTGCTGGAGCCCGTGGCGTTGGTGTGGCTGCTGGAGCCCTTGGCGATGTCGTTGATGCGGCTGCTGGAGCCCGTTGCGATGTCGTTGATGCGGCTGCTGGAGCCCGTTGCGATGTCGTTGATGCGGCTGCTGGAGCCCGTTGCGATGTCGTTGACGCGGCTGCTGGAGCCCGTTGCGATGTCGTTGATGCGGCTGCTGGAGCCCGTTGCGATGTCGTTGATGCGGCTGCTTGAGCCCGTGGCGATGTTGTCGATGCGGCTTCGGTAGCCCGTGGCGTTGGTGTGGCTGCTGGAGCCCGTGGCGTTGGTGTGGCTGCTGGAGCCCTTGGCGATGTCGTTGATGCGGCTGCTGGAGCCCGTTGCGATGTCGTTGATGCGGCTGCTGGAGCCCGTTGCGATGTCGTTGATGCGGCTGCTGGAGCCCGTTGCGATGTCGTTGATGCGGCTGCTGGAGCCCGTTGCGATGTCGTTGATGCGGCTGCTGGAGCCCGTTGCGATGTCGTTGATGCGGCTGCTGGAGCCCTTGGCGATGTCGTTGATGTAGCTTCGGTAGCCCGTGTCGTTGATGTAGTTGCTGGAGCTCGTGGCGATATCGTTGATGTAGCTTCGGTAGCCCGTGTCGTTGGTGTGGCTGCTGGAGCCCTTGGCGATGTCGTTGATGCGGCTGCTGGAGCCCGTTGCGATGTCGTTGATGCGGCTGCTTGAGCCCGTGGCGATGTTGTCGATGCGGCTTCGGTAGCCCGTGGCGTTGGTGTGGCTGCTGGAGCCCGTGGCGTTGGTGTGGCTGCTGGAGCCCTTGGCGATGTCGTTGATGCGGCTGCTGGAGCCCGTTGCGATGTCGTTGATGCGGCTGCTGGAGCCCGTTGCGATGTCGTTGATGCGGCTGCTGGAGCCCGTTGCGATGTCGTTGATGCGGCTGCTGGAGCCCGTTGCGATGTCGTTGATGCGGCTGCTGGAGCCCGTGGCGATGTTGTCGATGCGGCTTCGGTAGCCCGTGACGTTGGTGTGGCTGCTGGAACCCTGTGGCGTTGGTGTGGCTGCTGGAGCCCGTTGCGATGTCGTTGATGCGGCTGCTGGAGCCCGTGGCGATGTTGTCGATGCGGCTTCGGTAGCCCGTGGCGTTGGTGTGGCTGCTGGAGCCCGTGGCGTTGGTGTGGCTGCTGGAGCCCTTGGCGATGTCGTTGATGCGGCTGCTGGAGCCCGTTGCGATGTCGTTGATGCGGCTGCTGGAGCCCGTTGCGATGTCGTTGATGCGGTTGCTGGAGCCCGTGGCGATGTCGTCGATGTGGCTTTGGTAGCCCGTGGCGATGATGTGGCTGCTGGAGCCCGTTGCGATGTCGTTGATGCGGCTGCTGGAGCCCGTTGCGATGTCGTTGATGCGGCTGCTGGAGCCCGTTGCGATGTCGTTGATGCGGCTGCTGGAGCCCGTGGCGATGTCGTCGATGTGGCTTCGGTAGCCCGTGGTGTGGCTGCTGGGGCCCTTGGCGATGTCGTTGATGCGGCTGCTGGAGCCAGTTGCGATGTCGTTGATGCGGCTGCTGGAGCACGTTGCGATGTCGTTGATGCGGCTGCTGGAGCCCGTGGCGATGTCGTCGATGTGGCTTCGGTAGCCCGTGGCGATGATGTGGCTGCTGGAGCCCGTGGCGTTGGTGTGGCTGCCGGAGCCCGTGGCGTTTATCGAAATCCCGTGTCCCCGACGAGAATTACCCAAAATTCTGGCGTTGTAGTGATGCACTGCGTCGACCGCTCGGCGAAGCAGAATAGTTGGGCTGGTTGCCGGCGCTTGGGGTACCCTTCCGGGCGGCTACGGGCACACGGCGTATTTATGGGTCTTTAGGCCGTAAATTTGGACACGCCGGCTCGTCCTCCTCGTCCCTGTTCGGGCGCCAATCTGTAAGGAACTTTCTAGGGCTGGGATAGACTCAGTCTGCCCAGGATCCTCCACAGATAAATTTGTAGATCACAGAGGACGAGGTGGGGTCACTGGCCTGTGCCGGCCGGGAAGGGTTGCTGCGCGGGTTCCCGCGGGTAAAACTGAACACTCATTTGCAGAACCTGTCCAGACAAACAAGTGTTCTGTCCCAAAATAGTCCTCCGGCCTTCCGCTAGTTCCGTGTGGCTCAAGTGTCGGCGGCGAAAGAAAACCTACAGCCTGGGGTCACCTGTGCTCAGCTTACGGATACTGGCTGCACTAACTCTCGTGCCGTCTAGAGTCAGGTCCGCGCGCTGGCTCCGGCGGGAAACTGTACACTTATTTGCAGAATATGACCAGACAAATTAGTGCTCAGTCCCCGACGCTGGTTCCGACGGAAAACAGGGCACTTATTCGGAGATATAACCAGTCAAATAAGTACACTGCCCTCCGCTGGCTCCGTGTGGCTCGAGTGGCGATCCCCGAAGAGTTCACAAATTAATAGGCGACTTGGGTAAGTAGTTTTCTGATTTCACTTTTATTTCCTTGTCTTGTCTTTATTTCCTTGTCCGCCGCACTGTAGGCTTTAGGTTTTCTCGTGGCTTAACTTACGTCGCTAGTCCCTGATCCCAGTCCGAGGCCGGCGTCCCGGCGGCGATCTCGCCGGGTGCGGGAGCTGTCCAACCGATGCGTTCGAGCGTGGAAAACGGAAGAGACGCGTTCCGCCGGATCACGTGCCTCGTGCAAGATCGGTGGGGATGGGACTTTTCGTAAAAATATTCATACTGTTTGTCCTCAAACCTTTATCTGCTTGTCCGCGCAGGAGTCTCGAATGCTCCTGGGGCCGTGCAGATGTTGTTTTAACCGACGAGACGATCGGGAGTTGCTGCCGTTTCCGCGGCTTAACGAGTAGTAACACACGGGTTGATTCTGCGACAATAACTAACTTTATTGGTATAATGGTAATAGCTTATATACTACTTTGTATGCGGAAACATAGTGTAAAGTGTGGTGTGGGGACTTTGCTGATATTCTAGATTATGTCAAGTTGCTGATAATCTAGATTACCTCAAGTTGAGGCCAGTTCAGTGGGTCAGCGCAATTCTGCTGTGGCCAGCGTTTGTTGGTTCTTCGATTGTGCTGACGTACGTTGGTGAGACGACCACTTGGTGCGTCGGTCGCTTGGTTGATGAGTGGTTCTTTTGGCTAGTAGGAGAACCTGCTGATCAGCAGTTATTAGCTTACCGCCTGGTAGCCAGTCCAAGGTCAGCTTTGTTGAGCTGACTAGGTATATGTGGGTGCATGGGAATTTGGTGGTGTTCCCAGGTTAATCGGCATTGCTGTTCGCAGCAATGTTGCGAATGCTAGTATTGGCAACATTGGTTACGAACATTCTCCCCCCCATTGAGCGGTAGACGCTCAATTAAAGAAGGTGTTGTAAGCAAGGTCGATTATGTGTCCCAATAGGGATCTGTAAGCGTTGTCGTGAGGACTAAAATTGTGGCCCCCTAAATACATATCCTGTACTAGGCAGTCACTGTAAACTAATGATATCTGAGAATCCTTGCACGGTAGTGCTTGATATGTGATGGGCTGCTGCCATGTCGTGCGTCTCGGCCTCCTTGTTTCCTTGGTCCAGATAATGATTCTGTTTTCTCTAACATGCCCATATGGTTTAGCAACTGTGTTCTCGATATTTAGTTTGGTAATACTTGCGATGCCACGCAGAAGATGTTCCCTGGCTAGAAGTAGTACCGTTAAATACTGTTGACAATTTTCGGGGACGCTGCAGGATTTGTTGTAAACTAGCTGATCACTAGTTGCGCTTATTATTGTAGGTGTCGTTGACCTTCCAGTTGGCTGAGGCAGCTCATCTTTGGTGATAGCCAACGATTTCAACTCCGATGATTCGGTTTGAACATTTGTTGCCTTACTAGCTGCGTTTTTAAGAACCTGCGGCTGCGTACAATTTTGTAGAGCACTCGGTTGCAGATTAAGACGATTGTTATTTTGTGCTTCTAGACGTGCGCCAAGTTCTGAGATTTCTTCTACAGTAATATGGTTTGTTGATTCGGTAACGTCCTCTTGCTTCAGCGGACCCATTAGCATCCAACCCAGCCTTGAGTTTAGAGCCAAAGGTTTTCCAGGTCCCAATACGAAAGATCCTTGTTTTATTACGGCCGCATACAGCTCAGCTCCCATGTTCAGGTCGATTGGACCAGGTTGCCGAAAATCAGGGTCGGCTAGCTGAAGATTCTTTGGAAAAGTGAGAGTGTTTCTTATCGGCACTGACGGCTGATCTGAAGCTATAGTGGGAACAATAAAAACCTCCACCTGTGATTCAAAATCTGAAGTGTTCGACGACAGCCTTAGTACCGCTCGCGTTGCTGTTGTCTGTCTTCCTCCAATTCCTGAGATTTTCAACGTTGTTGTTTCCTTAAGGGAGAGCATGTTTGCTATTTTCCTAGAGATCAGATTCACTTGCGATCCTCCATCTAAGATCGCGCGACAAGATTGGATTTTTCCGGTTGGTCCCTCAAGTACTACCCTTGCGGTTGGTAGCAGTACGTAGCCTCTCGAATCCTCGTTAGAAACGACGGTTAGTAATCCAAATACCGGATGGTTTGTTGGTCCAAAATTATGCAACATTGTATGGTGTTTTTGCTGACAATGGTGACAGGTTTGCGACGATGAACAGTTTTCTACCATATGAGAGGTGGAAAGACAGTTCGTGCACCCTCCCATCTTCAACATCACCTGGCGACGAGTTTTAGGATCCATTTCCTGAAACTGGCTGCAGAACATTGAGCGATGTTCCCCTTGGTAACAGATTCCGCATCTTCTGTCGCGGTTTATTGATTGTTTGCGGACTGCAACTATGTGTTGATTATCTAGTGTTTCTAGCATGCATGAACGCTTCTCTAGAAACGATAACATACTGTCGAGTGTTGGGACTTCTGTGGGTGCGTCCGCGGAGTTTTCTAATGCTGATAGTGTCAATGGATCTAGTTTCCGTCGAATCAGGAGCCCGACAATTGGATCCCATGTTTTTGTACATACCTCCAGATTTTTTAATGTGCTGAGCGCCTTTTGAGTATTATCGTGAACGGCTCGTATCTGTCGAGCGGAACCATCTATTGGTTTTTGGTCCAAGATCTTGGCTATGGCTGAATACACCAGAATTTTTCCGTTTTGGTATCTCGTAACGAGACGTTTCCATGTATCATCATAGCCGCCTTGCGAAAAGTCGGTATCTATTAATATGTTGCGGGCTTCTCCGCGTAGAGCGCTCTGGAGTAAGTGCAACTTTTCAGTGCCAGAATATGGTTTATTGTGCACTAGTTCCACAAATAAATCATAAAACCTTGGCCATTCTAAGTAGTCGCCTCCAAATTCCGGTACGTTGACCGGTGGATGGGATATTTTTAACTGCGCTTCAGGTTCGTGGAGCAGTAGCGTTTCGTAATCGTCAGCAATATTCTGGCATTGAGACAATTCCTTTTTGGCTGCAGCTACGGCTCCCGGCACACCGTATAGGGCGTCTTGTGCGTCCCTTAGTGCTACCCACTGGCCGTCAAGATGCCGCTGTAGTGCTGGTGTAATTGTGGCCGCGGTTGTTGCCAAGCCTACTGCGGATTCCAGCTCGCTGCATCTCCGCCTTAAGATTTGTATGACTCGGTTGATTTCGGGGTCATCGTGAACTTGGCCTTCCGGTTGTGTTTTCTTGGGTTGTTTTTTATCCTCGCGTGGAGGCCTGATTGGTTCACTACTGCTTGGCATGTTGTCCTTAAAGATTTGTTTATATTTCTCGACCGTTTGACTAAGGCCTTCAAAGCGTTTGAAGTATTCATTGTCAGCTGGGAGCGCTGCGTCTCTTAGTGTCTGGTCTGTCTCTCGATATAGAGTCCATAATTCAGACAACTGTGCTAGTCTCCTAGCATAATATCCTTCTCGAGTCCTTCTGTCGCTTGAATCCTTTCCATAGTTTTTGATTAACTGTTGCATTTGTTTATGCAAATCGAGTTGATCGTCTAATAGCTGACTATGAAGTTCAGCCCGGGCTTGGCTGGTCTCCATTATAAATGATGTTGACATTTCACCAGTAGCGGTAGTATGGTTAACGGTAATTCTTACCAGCTTAATATTTTGATGCCTTCATAACTGTTTCATGAAATTGTGTTTAGGTTCTTTGTAGAATCCTGTGAAGCTAGATTTAACTGTAGCGTCTCAGTGTGAGTAGTGTGTGCTGTTGCTGGCGCAAGCTGTTGTGTCCCAATATGGGTGGTGTATCCTGTTATGCTGGGATGAGCGGTCCTGCGAGCTATGGTTGTCTCAACAAGCGGAGTGATTCTGTAATGCTGGATCTGCGCTCCTGTGTGATTTGGTTGTCTCAACAAGGAGACGGTTCTATAACGTTGGTGTATACGCTTCTGTGAGATCTGGTTGTCTCAACAAAAAGACGATCCGATGACGTTGGTGTGTACGCTCCTGCGAGATCTGGTCTCAACAAGAGGATGTCCTGTGACGCTGGAGTAAGCGGTCCTGCGAGCTATGGGTGTCTCAACAAGAGGATGTCCTGTGACGCTGGAGTAAGCGGTCCTGCGAGCTATGGGTGTCTCAACAAGAGGAAGGGTTTTGTAACGCTGGATCTGCGCTCCTGTGAGGTCTGTTGGTCTCACAAGGAGACGGTCCGATAACGTTGGTGTAGACGCTCCTGTGAGATCTGGTCTCAACAAGAGGAAAGATCCTGAACGCCGGATTAAGCGAGCCTGTGAGTTAATGCGTTGTCTCGACGAGGCGTTGTCCTGTGACGCTGGAGTAAGCGGTCCTGCGAGCTAGGGGTGTCTCAACAAGAGGAAGGGTTCTGTAACGCTGGATCTGCGCTCCTGTGAGGTCTGGTGGTCTCACAAGGAGACGGTCCGATAACGTTGGTGTAGACGCTCCTGTGAGATCTGGTCTCAACAAGAGGAAAGATCCTGAACGCCGGATTAAGCGAGCCTGTGAGTTAATGCGTTGTCTCGACGAGGCGTTGTCCTGTGACGCTGGAGTAAGCGGTCCTGCGAGCTAGGGGTGTCTCAACAAGAGGAAGGGTTCTGTAACGCTGGATCTGCGCTCCTGTGAGGTCTGGTGGTCTCACAAGGAGACGGTCCGATAACGTTGGTGTAGACGCTCCTGTGAGATCTGGTCTCAACAAGAGGAAAGATCCTGAACGCCGGATTAAGCGAGCCTGTGAGTTAATGCGTTGTCTCGACGAGGCGTTGTCCTGTGACGCTGGAGTAAGCGGTCCTGCGAGTTAATAGGTTGTCTCGACAAGGAGGGATTCTGTACCGCTGGATACTGCGGTTTGTGTTCGGAGTGTGATCTCTTGTATTGAGATCACGTCGGGGTCACCAATGTTTGTCCTCAAACCTTTATCTGCTTGTCCGCGCAGGAGTCTCGAATGCTCCTGGGGCCGTGCAGATGTTGTTTTAACCGACGAGACGATCGGGAGTTGCTGCCGTTTCCGCGGCTTAACGAGTAGTAACACACGGGTTGATTCTGCGACAATAACTAACTTTATTGGTATAATGGTAATAGCTTATATACTACTTTGTATGCGGAAACATAGTGTAAAGTGTGGTGTGGGGACTTTGCTGATATTCTAGATTATGTCAAGTTGCTGATAATCTAGATTACCTCAAGTTGAGGCCAGTTCAGTGGGTCAGCGCAATTCTGCTGTGGCCAGCGTTTGTTGGTTCTTCGATTGTGCTGACGTACGTTGGTGAGACGGCCACTTGGTGCGTCGGTCGCTTGGTTGATGAGTGGATCTTTTGGCTAGTAGGAGAACCTGCTGATCAGCAGTTATTAGCTTACCGCCTGGTAGCCAGTCCAAGGTCAGCTTTGTTGAGCTGACTAGGTATATGTGGGTGCATGGGAATTTGGTGGTGTTCCCAGGTTAATCGGCATTGCTGTTCGCAGCAATGTTGCGAATGCTAGTATTGGCAACATTGGTTACGAACACATACGAATATTTTTAGAAGTATTCTTAAGAATATTTATCTAATGACCTTCCTGGCATCAAAATACTAAAACTAGAAAACACACTAAGTCTAGTGTTAAGCTATCGACATATATTTCCTGGGCCGCGAGTTTTTTTGATCCTAAATAATGCCTCCGTGGCTGGGTATCACTGTCGTAGTGTTAAATATTATATCTAAATCTTGGATCCGTGGCTGAGAATCTTTAAATTGTTTAGAAATGTGGGGGGTCAGTTTGGTGACTCCTCACAAGATTTAAAATTACAAATGAATAATTTGATTTTTTCTAAGTTTAGATATACTTAAAATTAATACTGGAAAGAAAAATTACTATATGTTAGCAGAGTTTAGATCCGCAGGGATGATATCCTTTTTCCAGTGTCAAATGTCACAGCGACATTGGAGACCTTCGCGGCTTGCGGAAATAGGCCTGCGAGCCTGATCCAAACCCTAAGCTCGGTCTATTTGCCGATTGACTCTTGAGGTGACCAGTTCTCTTCATCTACAAGCCAAGTTTTCTTAACCTCACGTGGACAAGCCGACGCAAGGCTGGTCAATCGCTTTAGAGCCACAAACAACAGTGTATTCTTTGCAGTTCAGGGTAAATATAATATTAACCTGGAATCAATGGCAGACCCGAATTTTGGGTAATTTGGCAATATTTCTTGCAGGCCAACTTCCGACGTCCCACTGCCTCTGTCGCCGCAAGATTTCTATTTGGGAGAGCCAAAAGCTTGCGAGTGCAGAGCTGCGGAGAGGTGTGGGGCGCAAGCCCAAAAACCTACACATTTTTCTTCAGTCCCCCAAAATCCAGTGAGATAGGGGAAGCTACGATCCAGTTGGGAGTAGGCAGCGCTTAAAATCAGCCGCTTCAGCATCATGTAACCCCGTAGGCGGAAAAGTGCGGAAAAGTGCGGAAAGATCCGAAAATAACCCCTTGACCCCCTCGAGCTCGTGCATAACCTATCTCGTGTTAACCCCATCGAGCTCGTGCGTAACCCCCAAATGGGCCTCGGCATGCCTTGAAAGAGGTTAAACTCGAAGGAAAACCCGATCGAGTTACATGTTTTTTTTGTTTTTTTCTTAAATTTTTTTTTTTTGTTGAAAATCATGAAGGCCTAATCTAAAACCAAAATCAGTGAGAAAATCAAAATATGTGAGAGAATGGTGATGTGCACAATAATATGACAAGAAAAGAAAAATGAAAAATGAAGAAAATAATGAAAAAAAGTATAAATAACCAAATGGGCAAACTGAAAATATAATAAAATTATTTTGGCGAAAATAAAAGTGGTGTGTTGCTTGCGTTACAAAAGCAAAACAAAAACAAACATAAAACCTAATTAAAGTACGCAAGACAACAAACAAAAAGAATGCAAAGTAAAGCAAAGTAATATCCAATAAAAATTAAAAGTGATCTTAAAGCTCTTATATAGGTTTTTATGACCCCTCCCTGCAGAATCGCCGAAAGCGCTTTCGACCGACTGGAAATGGAGCGGTAAGTTTACCCAAACCTTTTGTTGTTTTTAGATCTACACATGGAAAAAAAAGTAAAGTAAAGTAAAGTTAAAGCCAAGTAAAAGAAATTTTGGGACTAAACGGCTATGATTAAAACTAACAGAAAACACAATTAATGAGAGTTTTTATTGCTACCGTAAACCACTTCGGTTCGCGCCTGAACAAAAATAATGCCCGAATTTAAATATACCCTATTTTATTATACTATATTATATATTAAATATATTACTATTATCATACCTTAAAAGTACCTATCATATTATCTTCCCACAGCGCCATTCTCACGATTATTCTCACTATGCTAACTATTTTTCTTAATTAAATAAAATTAAACCTTTACATGCCTAAATTAAAATATTATTTGCTAAAAGTATTAGAAACTAAATATACCCAGACTCACATGGAGTGTAGTTATTATTACTATTATTTTTAAATAAATATTGTGAATTTAAAATGAATAACTGCTAGGCGTTAACATAATGGGGTCATGCAGATCGGAATAATGGTAGGGTATTAAAAAACCGACTTGAACAAGGGACCATTATAAAAAAATATTTTTATAAAGCGGAGAAAATGGTCATGGTTGGGAGGGCTATTATACGTTGCTGTAACAACAACAACAGCAGCAACATTCAAGTCAACATGTTTTAGTGTATTTGTTTTCTTTTTTCAATCGTTTAGTCACCTTTGCGAATCCCTTTTTTAATCCCGATGCACGCGAGATCAAATAATTTTTTGTATGCAAAGCCAGCAACTGCGAGTAGTACACATAGAGAAAAACCCCCCCATTGACCCGAATGAGCAGAGCCGGTAGCAACGCGTGCTGTGCTACCTCGTAACGACTGGCCACGATAGGATACCCTGGTATTTTATTTAACCGTGATATGCTACAATAAATATTATTTGTGGCGCCCAACGTGGGGCCATAACCGGCAAGCCGATTAATTCATGCTTATAGGCCATCTCCATCTAACGATTTGTAAATTGTACCTCAAATTTAGGCCACCCTTCCCTCACACACTCTTATCAATAATTCTTACTATCTTTCTCAAATTTAATTGCATTCGTCAAGCCTAGTATTTTTGGGTTTAGATTAGCGGACGTTTTCCAAGTAAACACGCCTCGACCCATCAAAAATGCTAGGGTATTTGTATTTCAGTTGAGATGTCTTGCACGGTTGACTATAGTGTTTTGACTAAGTGAAAGCCTTTTCTCGTGCTCAAGTTTTCTCGACAATTATACCCTTCCTATTATCTAGCTATTGAAATCGGTAAATTTCAAAAATAATTTCCGCATCTAGCTAGATGTTGTCTTTTAGTTCTTTTCTTTTATTTAGCTATTGATTTTAATTTTAAAATAATTGCCGCATCTAGCTAAATTATCTTTCTAATTATTTTCTAAATTCCTTTTTATTTAGCTATTGACTTCGGTTAATTTTAAGATAATTGCCGCATCTAGCTAAATTATATGTCTAATTATTTTCTAAATTCCTTTTATTTAGCTATTGACTTCGGTTAATTTAAAAATAATTGCCGCATCTAGCTAAATTATATTTCTTATTATTTTCTAAATTTCTTTTATTTAGCTATTGACATCGGTTAGTTTCAAAATAATTACCGCATCTAGCTAAATTTTATGTTTTTCTGGTTATTGTTGAATGCGTATATGAAACTCAGTCGTGGTGCATTACTACTAGAGATCTCTATACAAAATTCAGAACAATACCTATTCCTCGTCCATAACTAAAACGTATTATACCTTTCCGGAAATAAGTGATAGCATGACCCTAGTAATTTTGATATTATAATTCACCACTTCTATTTGATTTTTTTTTGGGAAATCTTAATATTTTTTTATTTTTGTTATAATTCATTAACCAACATAAACATATTTATAAAACGATGCCTTTGACTCGCAGTCCATAACACTTACGTGGAGAGGAAAGAGCTGTACATTGTTATATTTGCACAAATGAGATTGAGTATACGACGCAGCTGCTAACAACAGATTGTGAACATACCTTTCACCTGGCGTGTTTTAACGCCATAGCCCGTACACACTGTCCCGTCTGCAAAGCTCCGATCAAACCAACTGAACCATTAGACAACACCCAGGTAGAACAAGCAACAGGTTCTCAAAATTTGAACAGGCAGTCAGACGCGAATACCTCAGAAATGGACTTACAGGACGAGGATCCAAATATAGCAAGCTAGTACAGGCTATAACAAATGCAATGGGAGCCGCTGCCAGTAAGCAATCAGAAGTTCTAACGAGGGCAATAGAGACAGGCTTCCAAAGAATGTCATTTCAGGGGCAAGCAGCGACCAGTGGAAACAATAACGGAACCCAAGTTCCTCCACAGAATTCTACAAATGCAGTAGGCAATGTAAACAGATTGATTAGTTCTAACTCAGAGGTACCCGACCTAAATCCAGGCCGTATTATTCAAATAATGAAGTTGCGATACACTGGCAAAGGTGCCTTATCAGTAGATGACTTTATTTACCGGGCCGAAGCCTTGACTAGGCAGACACTAGCAGGAAGATCTGATTTGTTGGCCATCCTACCATTCGACGATCTTGTGCCCAAGCGGAGATCAAGCCACCCCACTCCTACATTTTGATCCAGCAGCTTTGGTGGCTTTAAAACCGCACAAGATAAGTTCAATTTCCAATATTAAGTGCCGGTCACAAAATCATTTTTTCGAACCCCATTTTGTTAAACAGTTTTGTGATTTTATCATAATCCAAGTCCGATTATTTCCGACATACGGCACTTAATTCGCACATATTCCAATTCCCATTTTGCGTTTTTATATTCCTTCTATTTATGCACTCACGAAAATTTCCATTTCCTCTGTTGTAAATATTTCTTACATCCAAGTTCCTAAATCCAGTGCTAAAATTCCTAAAAAAGTCTGTGCATATCCGTTTAAATAAACAAACAGAAAATTTTATTTGCAAAATTCCGAAAGTGTGTTTTTAAATATTTGCCACAAGCCACAGTGAAAGTTACTCCACTAAAATTAAAGGCCTACTTTTTTCTTTCACTGAGTTCCACCGCTTGCATTTATTTACACATAAAAAACTTCAAATACAGTCCACCTCGCTAATTTTCCGCAAACAAATATTTAAATGTATTCGAAAAAAAATACTTTGTCAATGTTCGGGGCCAGCGAGTTGGAAATTGTAGGAGTTCAAGAAAACACGTCCGTTCGGTTCAATTCAGAATTCTTTTATTGGATGACTTTTCATTTTAGTGGCCACAGCCAAGATAACTTCACAAAAAAACGATTACAAGCTAAGGTTACTTCACAAGCCAAGGTAACTTCATATTAAAACTTCATTAATATAATAAAAATACATAAAGTGGGTTTGGAAATTCCGGAACTGGAACATGTTTTGGTTTACAACGTTTACAAACGTAAACATCCCGCCGGCCTTGCAATATGTTGCAAGAATGCATCCGTTGGCTCATCACAGGCTCAGCATCGACATGCCCCAGAAAGCGTCCACCCAAAGACTGTGCTTTGAGCGACTGGCAGACCATCCGTGCTGGGCAAGACTCCTGCGCGTATAACGTCCGAATACACGTCCGCTCCTAAAATGATCGCCACCGTGGATGGGCGATCAAACAGCTCATCCGCCAGAGTGATGTGTTCGAACTTCCCACGAACCCGCGGGTCAATTGGAATACTTGGCGTGCGTTGGTTGAGGTGCGGGTCTATCTCCAGGTACACTTCTAGCCTGAATTCGGGTGTTATTGTAGACTTTATCACCGCGCGACACACCTCTCCGCTGCCAACCGAGGTCCTTTCGAGGTGAAATGCTCGTGCCATGGAGGCGTTAATACGAGACACAGGCTCACAAGGATCGATGAGTGCCCTCGTATCGTACTCTGTCGCTCCGTTGTGAACCAGGATCGATGCCGTCGGAAGCACTCTGGGGTTTCGGTGTTGCAACAAAGCCGTCAGGGACGATGACTGAACCCTGGTCTCAGGCTGGTGCGACGGTGGAGTCCTGGATGCCGTTCTTCGGACATGACGCGGTGACCGTGACCCGACGGATTATGATCTGGACGTAGATCGCGTAGACAGCGTCGACTCCCGCATGTGTAACAGCGTGTGATGGTCCCCGTCACACTCACGGCACTTGTCGTTGCTTCGGCAGGATCCTCCCGAATGTTCGTGAGCCAGGCAGTTAGCACAGTACCGGTTGACTAATACTGCCCTGAGCCGCTTCTCCATGCTCAATCTCAGAAACCGAACGCACTTCTTGAGAGGGTGGACGCCTCGGCAAACTCGGCATCGGTAGGAAGTAATACCTCGAGTACATTTGCGCTCATTGGCTTGTACCTGCTCTCGACGTGGGCGTGGCGGCATGGTGGTCTGAGGACGGAATCGGATTGACGTATGGATATGTATGTGGATGGTCTGAGTGATAAAATGAATGAAATGAATGATGATATGAATGAAATGAATGGTGAATAAATGGAATGAATGGTGAATAAATGGAATGAATGGTGAACGAATAAAATGAATGATGAATAAATGGAGCTTGGTTATTGACTGGAAATGATTGACGAGTAGGAAGACAGGCTTTGGGATTCCATTGGAAGCAAAACGGTTTTAGCGATCGGTCTTTTAATGACCCCACGCGAAGTGGTCAGATCGTGATTATAAGCGAATGTTTTGGGACATTGGGAGCAGTCAAACCGTTCTCCAAAATGAGCGTGCATGTGAATAGTCAGATTAGATTGCTGGGTAAATGAGCAATGACAACAACCGAACGGTCGTTCCTCGTGGGTCTTTACGTGCGATTGTAGAGCCGCGTATCTCCAAAAAGACTTTTTGCATTGTTTTGTGTTTTGCCTTAAAGAAGGCCAATGTTTTGCCTTGAAAAAAGCCGATTGGTTGGGGTTTTTGTTTGTTGTGCATTGGGACATTGCTATGGATCTAGAATGACCCAGCGAAATGGCATCTGGGTTACGAAAAGGAAGAGATACCACGTATCTTTCGCACTCTAGTCGCTTTGTGGTTTTTTGAAAATAGTGCTCATGTATTGTATCGGGCTCTTCAGCTGCTGGAAGCGGTAGATCTTCCACCTCCCAAAACCGAGTAAGAAGGTTTTCCGACTGGTCATGGTTCTCAACAGAGATTCGAGTGGAGAATGATGAAATTGAACTGGGAACTGGCCCAGAAATTACCCAGCCAAATATCGTTTCTTGGCACCCCTCCTAAGAGAATCGACGGAATAATATCGGCTCCAATAAGTACATCAATTGGTGCACTTTTTGAGAAGGACGGGTCAGCCAACTGGATATCTGGCATATCCCTCAACGCATTGGATGAAACCTCACGCGACGGCAGATTCTCTGCCAAATGTGGAAGAACATAGGCGGAAGTTTGTATTTGGATGTGAGAATGATGCGAGGAGCCCAAACTGAAGTGACACATTTTTTGAGTCTGGCCAGCAACAGCTTGATTCAACCCTGAGACTCGCGCATGAACCTTCGTATAGGAAGTCTTTGTAGTCCTAAACAATTTTTCGGAAATAAACGTTCCCTCGGAACCCGAGTCGATCAAGGCTCTGGCCGTAAAAGCCACGCCGTTGATAATCACCTGCACAAGTGCAGTTCCTAGCAAAACGCCTTGCCCGTTGTTGACAAAGAAAGAGTTCACGTCTGTAGCGGTGGGGTTGCTGGTGCTAGCCGAAGGCGGAATAACTTGGGTTGAACCGTCGCATTGCAGAAGCGTGTGATTTACCCGGAAAGAATGTTGATTTGGAGCGGGTGTGAACTCAGCCGCAGCAGGATTAATGGCTTGCGCCATAGGCGGAGTAGCAGCAGCTTGAAAAGCATCATCGCGGTGAAGAAGCGTATGATGTCGACCCCTGCACTTGTAACAATTGTGTGTGCTATTACACTCACGAAGTTGGTGTCCCCTTGCGAAACAGTTCATGCATAATTTTTGCTGTCGGATATAATGAACTCTCTCTTCCGTTTTAAGTTGCAGAAAGCGCGAACACAAGCGTATTGGGTGATTTTCTTTGAAACAACAATTGCAATTTTGTGGCCGTGTGTTCACTTTCGTTTCAAAAGCATGTACGTTTCTTGAAGTAGGAGCGTTCTTGAAATTAGTTGTGCTCGGTTTTATGTCTTCAATCGCTTCAAACGTTCTGTATCTCTCACTGAGGAATTTGTTCATTTCTTCCCATTTTGGAATCTCAGACTTGTCAGAGAGAGATTGCTCCCACAGAGAGAGAGAGTTAGGTTTGGCAATTTGCTTGAACACAGGAAAACAAGCAAACAATCCCAGTTTTCGGTGGATATGGTGGAATGCTTTAAAGCAACCAAGCAGCCTTGGATAGTGCTTTGAAGCTCTTTCAGTGCAACACCTGACTCGAAACCTATCTCAGATAGATTAAAGAGAATCTTGAGCTGGCTATTTACTAGCAGCCTTCGATTCTCGAAACGTGCCATTAGATTGTCCCATGCTGACTTGAAACCTTCATTTGTGAGCGGAGATTTGGAGACAATCGCATGAGCATCTCCAGTGGTTTTTGCGTTAAGATGGAATAATTTTTCGACATCGGTAAGCCTTGGATTATTAATATATATGGCCGTAAATAGGTCCCTAAATGTGGGCCAGCGCAGATAATCACCACTGAAGACCTCAGTATCGCAAGGAGGGAGACGGCAGCCGCTCGAATTTATATTGGAAGGGACAACAGAAATGATACTTTGGGACTGTGTTCGAGACTTTTCTATTTGTTCACACAATTGTGCAGCACACTTCTCGTAGACCCCATAACAGTAGTCATACTTTGCCTGCACCACAGGGGTGAGACTCTCGGCGAGCTCTGAAGAGATTGCTTCGCAGCATATTTCATATTCGCGCTCCACCTTTTCCCACAAGGCCCGGACTTGGTCCCGACGAACTTGGCAGGTATACGCGGATGGCTCAGCTGTGCCAGGAGTGTTAATCCTTGCTTCAAACTGACTCATCCTGTCAGTTACAGCAATCAATTTCGATAATGCAGCCTCTGAAGCGACTGTTGCCATTTTAGCGCTGGATCGAGTATTTCTAGAACTTGTAAGTGGGACCTCGTCCTTAGACCCTGGAGTAGGTGGGTTTACCGAAATATTAGGGGTGGCCTTAGTAAGGGCTGTGGATTTCAACGTCGATGCCTTTGGGCTGGGTGGGGGTTTTCTTACAAGTTTAGGAGTTTGAGTCTTTTGCGAGTTTTCCTCGCGATTTCTTGTAGGTGTGCGAGAGGAACTCGCTTTTCCGGCGGACAGGGCTGACAACTTCTTCTTGTCTTTTGAGCTTTAAGTTTGTCTTTCTTAAAGTTGTACCTTTTCCCCGAAACGCTAGTGTTGTTTAGTGGAAACACCCGCGAATAAAATGGAAATATTGTATCGTAAATATATATATGGACCCTTTTGAGATTAATGTGTAATGTGTGGAAAGAATGCCTGATAAAATGGAGTTCGAAAATATAATTACTGCAAAATCGTAGTATTTTCACAAATAATTAATTTTATTTTAATTCAAAATAATAAATTTGGATAATAAATAACTTGAACCGTAAAAGCAATATGTTTCGATATTTATCGATTTTGCTATTAGGGCAATGGTGGTGTATATAGCTTGAATGTAAAGCAGTGTGTTTCGATAATTATCGACTTTGGAAAATGTATATGATAGTGGAAGCGCAGTATTTTTGGTAAATGTATATATGTAAAACACGTAAAACAATGATCAATATATGTGTTCAATAATAATATAAGTATATGTTCTACAATATAAATGTGAATATAAAATGTAATGGAGTGCCGAATCGCGGACTGTAAGTAGTGCAGAGTTGTGGACTGTAGTTAGTGCAGAGTTGTGGACTGTAGTTAATTGTTTATTGTTACTCAATTGATAATGTCAAATAAATGAACATACATATTTAAATACATACATATATGTGTGCCGGTACGAAATGGTAGAGGGCCAATTGGCGGGACTTAAAACTGGAGGCGGCAGCACATACATATATATATATATATGTAGAAATGAGTAGGTATTTTGGAGACTTAAATTTCAAAATGGCAGCCTCCTCGAGAATGACTCCGAATAATTTGTATGTATGTGGGCAAAATTACGGAAGTGTAGATGCGGACTTGGACAATACGGACTTCGATGTATAAATGGATAATATTAGTTCAGTACTTAGCTCTTGTGTTGACCCGGGAAAACTTGATTTCACTTCGCTGGTTTGCTATCCTGGTATCCTGGTAGGGCGATCCGGTTCGATGGATCAAAATGTTCGGGGCCAGCGAGTTGGAATTTGTAGGAGTTCAAGAAAACACGTCCGTTCGGTTCAATTCAGAATTCTTTATTGGATGACTTTTCATTTTAGTGGCCACAGCCAAGATAACTTTACAAAAAAACGATTACAAGCTAAGGTTACTTCACAAGCCAAGGTAACTTCAGATTAAAACTTCATTAATATAATAAAAATACATAAAGTGGGTTTGGAAATTCCGGAACTGGAACATGTTTTGGTTTACAACGTTTACAAACGTAAACAGTCAAATTCCTACGCCGGCAAGAAAACTGTTTGACAAACAAACGCATAAAATAATACATACATTCTTCTCTGCAACTCC
The DNA here is from genome assembly GCA_018150695.1 of Drosophila oshimai. Classification (NCBI taxonomy): domain Eukaryota; kingdom Metazoa; phylum Arthropoda; class Insecta; order Diptera; family Drosophilidae; genus Drosophila; species Drosophila oshimai. Next base: position 1,299,336 of record JAECWM010000276.1, read on the forward strand.
GTGCATACGTACTCCCGCTACCTCAAGTGCAATCATACATCTGCATACACATATATACAGACATATATTTCTCCGCTACCCGAGCGAGAACATTAACATACATACATACATATAGACACCGCTGCAGCTCCGTCAAACATACGGACATACATACATACATCAACTTTCTGTCTCCAACCGTTTTGCATACGCAGCGCACCGTGGTTCAAGGGCGCGTGATAAATTAAATCGAAGTCTCGTTCCGAAAAATATTTAATTATTTTATCAAATACTGCTCCTAAGATTCAAATATTAACAAAATCGAATATTTTTCCAGTGTGACCATCAATATTTTCCGGCTGACACTAAAATTAAATATTTAATTAATTTGTTTTATTTCCCGAAGAAAAGAGTTACAAAAAAGGATTTAAATATAACGATATCCATCCAGAATTATTTCGCCACTTAATCCCATCTACTTTCCAATGTGGCCATGTTTAATGTACAGAATTCAATTGGTTCCTAAGTTCCAAATTCTACAAATATTAATTAATATCGGTTTTCCTATCGGTCCAAAAATACCCGAATTTACAAACAAAGTGTGACCGTATTTCCCAAAGCTTATATTTTCGATTCTTTGCCTAAACATGCCTATTGAAAACAAGAAGAGACTTTCTGCTTCACCCACAGGCAAATCCAAATCCGCGCTTTCACCGCTGGCAGCTAAACACAGCAAGAGCGTTTCCAAAATTGTGGTGAAGCTAGCTACGCCGAAAACACCAAGTTCAAATACCAAGTCCGATTCTTCAGCACAGAAAATGGCTTCTACTGCTCCAACTGTTGCTCTAAACAAATTCATTCATCATTCATTCAAGTTTGTGGCCAGCATCAGCATTCCAGAAGCGTCAAGTCCATCTTCATACACGTGCCAGGTCCGTCGCGATCAAGTCCGGGCACTTTGGGACAAAGTTGAAAAGGAATACGAAGCTTTCTCCGAGCTAATTTCAGTTGGTGTTGAGGGTGCGGCAGACACCTTGCCTACTCTCCGGGCAAAACAACACTACTGTTACTTAGTATATGAAAGGTGTGCCGCTCAGCTCGGAGAGCAAATCGAGAAGGCTTAAGTCCAGCCTGTTCCTACTCAAAACTCCATTTCGTCTGGCTGTCGGTTTCCTCCATATGATACGGAAGTTTTCTCGGGCGATTATCTTCGCTGGCCTAATTTCCGGGACCTTTTCACAGCCGTCTATATAGACAATCCAAGGCTGACTCCGGTTGAAAAGCTGTTCCATTTAAATGCCAAGACAAGGGGCGAAGCTCATGCCATAGTTTCCAATTCGCCCCTCACCAACGACGGCTTCCGCTCAGCTTGGGACAATCTAGCTGAGCGTTTCGAAAACAAGCGATCGCTGGTAAACAGCCAAATGAAAAACTGGTTGCCTACTTACAAGTGTCCAAATAAACGTACGCTGGATCGAGTATTTCTAGAACTTGTAAGTGGGACCTCGTCCTTAGACCCTGGAGTAGGTGGGTTTACCGAAATATTAGGGGTGGCCTTAGTAAGGGCTGTGGATTTCAACGTCGATGCCTTTGGGCTGGGTGGGGGTTTTCTTACAAGTTTAGGAGTTTGAGTCTTTTGCGAGTTTTCCTCGCGATTTCTTGTAGGTGTGCGAGAGGAACTCGCTTTTCCGGCGGACAGGGTTGACAATTTCTTCTTGTCTTCTTCCTCCCCCGCTTGCATACTAGGTTGGGCTACAGAGCTTTAAGTTTGTCTTTCTTAAAGTTATACCTTTTCCCCGAAACGCTAGTGTTGTTTAGTGGAAACACCCGCGAATAAAATGGAAATATTGTATCGTAAATATATATATGGACCCTTTTGAGATTAATGTGTAATGTGTGGAATGGAATGCCTGATAAGATGGAGTTCGAAAATATAATTACTGCAAAATCGTAGTATTTTCACAAATAATTAATTTTATTTTAATTCGAAATAATAAATTTGGATAATAAATAACTTGAACCGTAAAAGTAATATGTTTCGATAAATATCGAGTTTACTATTAGGGCAATGGTGGTGTATATAGCTTGAATGTAAAAAACAGTGTGTTTCGATAATTATCGATTTTGGTAAATGTATATGATAGTGGAAGCGCAGTATTTTTGGTAAATGTATATGTGTGAAACACGTTAACAATGATCAATATATGTGTTCAATAATAATATAAGTATATGTTCTATAATATAAATGTGAATATAAAATATAATGGAGTGCCGAATCGCGGACTGTAAGTAGTGCAGAGTTGTGGACTGTAGTTAGTGCAGAGTTGTGGACTGTAGTTAATTGTTTATTGTTACTCAATTGATAATGTCAAATAAATGAACATAAATATTTAAATACATACATATATGTGTGCCGGTACGAAATGGTAGAGGGCCAATTGGCGGGACTTAAAACTGGAGGCGGCAGCACATACATATATATATATATATGTATAAAATGAGTAGGTATTTTGGATACTTAAATTTCAAAAAATGGCAGCCTCCTCGAGAATGACTCAGAATAATTTGTATGTATGTATGTGTGGACAAAATTACGGAGGTGTAGATGCGGACTTGGACAATACGGACTTCGATGTATAAATGGATAATATTATTTCAGTACTTAGCTCTTGTGTTGACCCGGGGAAACTTGATTTCACTTCGCTGGTTTGCTATCCTGGTATCCTGGTAGGGCTATCCGGTTCGATGGATCAAAATGTTCCGGGCCAGCGAGTTGGAAATTGTAGGAGTTCAAGAAAACACGTCCGTTCGGTTCAATTCAGAATTCTTTTATTGGATGACTTTTTCATTTCAGTGGCCACAGCCAAGATAACTTCAAAAAAAACGATTACAAGCTAAGGTTACTTCACAAGCCAAGGTAACTTCAGATTAAAACTTCATTAATATAATAAAAATACATAAAGTGGGTTTGGAAATTCCGGAACTGGAACATGTTTTGGTTTACAACGTTTACAAACGTAAACAGTCAAATTCCTACGCCGGCAAGAAAAACTGTTTGACAAACAAACGCATAAAATAATACATACATTCTTCTCTGCAACTCCGTGCATACGTACTCCCGCTACCTCAAGTGCAATCATACATCTGCATACACATATATACAGACATATATTTCTCCGCTACTCCGAGCGAGAACATTAACATACATACATACATATAGACACCGCTGCAGCTCCGTCAAACATACGGACATACATACATACATCAACTTTCTGTCTCCAACCGTTTTGCATACGCAGCGCACCGTGGTTCAAGGGCGCGTGATAAATTAAATCGAAGTCTCGTTCCGAAAAATATTTAATTATTTTATCAAATACTGCTCCTAAGATTCAAATATTAACAAAATCGAATATTTTTCCAGTGTGACCATCAATATTTTCCGGCTGACACTAAAATTAAATATTTAATTAATTTGTTTTATTTCCCGAAGAAAAGAGTTACAAAAAAGGATTTAAATATAACGATATCCATCCAGAATTATTTCGCCACTTAATCCCATCTACTTTCCAATGTGGCCGTGTTTAATGTACAGAATTCAATTGGTTCCTAAGTTCCAAATTCTACAAATATTAATTAATATCGGTTTTCCTATCGGTCCAAAAATACTCCGAATTTACAAACAAAGTGTGACCGTATTTCCCAAAGCTTATATTTTCGATTCTTTGCCTAAACATGCCTATTGAAAACAAGAAGAGACTTTCTGCTTCACCCACAGGCAAATCCAAATCCGCGCTTTCACCGCTGGCAGCTAAACACAGCAAGAGCGTTTCCAAAATTGTGGTGAAGCTAGCTACGCCGAAAACACCAAGTTCAAATACCAAGTCCGATTCTTCAGCACAGAAAATGGCTTCTACTGCTCCAACTGTTGCTCTAAACAAATTCATTCATCATTCATTCAAGTTTGTGGCCAGCATCAGCATTCCAGAAGCGTCAAGTCCATCTTCATACACGTGCCAGGTCCGTCGCGATCAAGTCCGGGCACTTTGGGACAAAGTTGAAAAGGAATACGAAGCTTTCTCCGAGCTAATTTCAGTTGGTGTTGAGGGTGCGGCAGACACCTTGCCTACTCTCCGGGCAAAACAACACTACTGTTACTTAGTATATGAAAGGTGTGCCGCTCAGCTCGGAGAGCAAATCGAGAAGGCTTAAGTCCAGCCTGTTCCTACTCAAAACTCCATTTCGTCTGGCTGTCGGTTTCCTCCATATGATACGGAAGTTTTCTCGGGCGATTATCTTCGCTGGCCTAATTTCCGGGACCTTTTCACAGCCGTCTATATAGACAATCCAAGGCTGACTCCGGTTGAAAAGCTGTTCCATTTAAATGCCAAGACAAGGGGCGAAGCTCATGCCATAGTTTCCAATTCGCCCCTCACCAACGACGGCTTCCGCTCAGCTTGGGACAATCTAGCTGAGCGTTTCGAAAACAAGCGATCGCTGGTAAACAGCCAAATGAAAAACTGGTTGCCTACTTACAAGTGTCCAAATAAACGTACGCTGGATCGAGTATTTCTAGAACTTGTAAGTGGGACCTCGTCCTTAGACCCTGGAGTAGGTGGGTTTACCGAAATATTAGGGGTGGCCTTAGTAAGGGCTGTGGATTTCAACGTCGATGCCTTTGGGCTGGGTGGGGAGTTTTCCTCGCGATTTCTTGTAGGTGTGCGAGAGGAACTCGCTTTTCCGGCGGACAGGGCTGACAATTTCTTCTTGTCTTCTTCCTCCCCCGCTTGCATACTAGGTTGGGCTACAGAGCTTTAAGTTTGTCTTTCTTAAAGTTATACCTTTTCCCCGAAACGCTAGTGTTGTTTAGTGGAAACACCCGCGAATAAAATGGAAATATTGTATCGTAAATATATATATGGACCCTTTTGAGATTAATGTGTAATGTGTGGAATGGAATGCCTGATAAGATGGAGTTCGAAAATATAATTACTGCAAAATCGTAGTATTTTCACAAATAATTAATTTTATTTTAATTCGAAATAATAAATTTGGATAATAAATAACTTGAACCGTAAAAGTAATATGTTTCGATAAATATCGAGTTTACTATTAGGGCAATGGTGGTGTATATAGCTTGAATGTAAAGAAGTGTGATTCGATAATTATCGATTTTGGAAAATGTATATGATAGTGGAAGCGCAGTATTTTCGGTAAATGTATATATGTAAAACACGTAAACAATGATCAATATATGTGTTCAATAATAATATAAGTATATGTTCTACAATATAAATGTGAATATAAAATATAATGGAGTGCCGAATCGCGGACTGTAAGTAGTGCAGAGTTGTGGACTGTAGTTAGTGCAGAGTTGTGGACTGTAGTTAATTGTTAATTGATACTCAATTGATAATGTCAAATAAATGAACATACATATTTAAATACATACATATATGTGTGCCGGTACGAAATGGTAGATGGCCAATTGGCGGGACTTAAAACTGGAGGCGGCAGCACATACATATATATATATAAATATGTATAAAATGAGTAGGTATTTTGGATACTTAAATTTCAAAAAATGGCAGCCTCCTCGAGAATGACTCAGAATAATTTGTATGTATGTATGTGTGGACAAAATTACGGAGGTGTAGATGCGGACTTGGACAATACGGACTTCGATGTATAAATGGATAATATTATTTCAGTACTTAGCTCTTGTGTTGACCCGGGGAAACTTGATTTCACTTCGCTGGTTTGCTATCCTGGTATCCTGGTAGGGCTATCCGGTTCGATGGATCAAAATGTTCCGGGCCAGCGAGTTGGAAATTGTAGGAGTTCAAGAAAACACGTCCGTTCGGTTCAATTCAGAATTCTTTTATTGGATGACTTTTCATTTTAGTGGCCACAGCCAAGATAACTTCACAAAAAAAACGATTACAAGCTAAGGTTACTTCACAAGCCAAGGTAACTTCAGATTAAAACTTCATTAATATAATAAAAATACATAAAGTGGGTTTGGAAATTCCGGAACTGGAACATGTTTTGGTTTACAACGTTTACAAACGTAAACAGTCAAATTCCTACGCCGGCAAGAAAACTGTTTGACAAACAAACGCATAAAATAATACATACATTCTTCTGCAACTCCGTGCATATTACTCCCGCTACTCAAGTGCAATCATACATCTGCATACACATATATACAGACATATATTTCTCCGCTTCTCCGAGCGAGAACATTTACATACATACATACATATAGACACCGCTGCAGCTCCGTCAAACATACGGACATACATACATATACTTTCTGTCTCCAACCGTTTTGGTTCAAGGGCGCGTGATAAATTAAATCGAAATACTCGTTCCGAAAAATATTTAATTATTTTATCAAATACTGCTCCTAAGATTCAAATATTAACAAAATCGAATATTTTTCCAGTGTGACCATCAATATTTTCCGGCTGACACTAAAATTAAATATTTAATTAATTTGTTTTATTTCCCGAAGAAAAGAGTTACAAAAAGGATTTAAATATAACGATATCCATCCAGAATTATTTCGCCACTTAATCCCATCTACTTTCCAATGTGGCCGTGTTTAAAGTACAGAATTCAATTGGTTCCTAAGTTCCAAATTCTACAAATATTAATTAATATCGGTTTTCCTATCGGTCCAAAAAATACTCCGAATTTACAAACAAAGTGTGACCGTATTTCCCAAAGCTTATATTTTCGATTCTTTGCCTAAACATGCCTATTGAAAACAAGAAGAGACTTTCTGCTTCACCCACAGGCAAATCCAAATCCGCGCTTTCACCGCTGGCAGCTAAACACAGCAAGAGCGTTTCCAAAATTGTGGTGAAGCCAGCTACGCCGAAAACACCAAGTTCAAATACCAAGTCCGATTCGTCAGCACAGAAAATGGCTTCTACTGCTCCAACTGTTGCTCTAAACAAATTCATTCATCATTCATTCAAGTTTGTGGCCAGCATCAGCATTCCAGAAGCGTCAAGTCCATCTTCATACACGTGCCAGGTCCGTCGCGATCAAGTCCGGGCACTTTGGGACAAAGTTGAAAAGGAATACGAAGCTTTCTCCGAGCTAATTTCAGTTGGTGTTGAGGGTGCGGCAGACACCTTGCCTACTCTCCGGGCAAAACAACACTACTGTTACTTAGTATATGAAAGGTGTGCCGCTCAGCTCGGAGAGCAAATCGAGAAGGCTTAAGTCCAGCCTGTTCCTACCAAAACTCCATTTCGTCTGGCTGTCGGTTTCCTCCATATGATACGGAAGTTTTCTCGGGCGATTATCTTCGCTGGCCTAATTTCCGGACCTTTTCACAGCCGTCTATATAGACAATCCAAGGCTGACTCCGGTTGAAAAGCTGTTCCATTTAAATGCCAAGACAAGGGGCGAAGCTCATGCCATAGTTTCCACTTCGCCCCTCACCAACGACGGCTTCCGCTCAGCTTGGGACAATCTAGCTGAGCGTTTCGAAAACAAGCGATCGCTGGTAAACAGCCAAATGAAAAACTGGTTGCCTACTTACAAGTGTCCAAATAAACGTACGACGCACGTCGCGCAACCCCAAAGTTTTCAATATTCGTTATTATTTCCACCGGAGGAATCTTGCCCCACTCATTCTACCATTCGACGATCTTGTCGTCGCGATCTTGTTGTCGCGGTAACAAAAGCAGTGATATTCCAACAAAAAATCAACAAAGTGTAGTACAAATTTTGCAGATGACCTAATTTTTGCCGAACTTAAAGAAACAGTGTTATAGAAACATAAAGAACTTCTCCACCCCGGAATCGATAAAACCAATAACTGGTTCAAAGAAAAATTCTTTTTTCCCGGATTATCAGAAAAATAATTCAAAACAACATTAATAAATGCGAAACTTGTAATATTGCAAAAACAGAACATTGGAACACAAACATGTCATTTGAAACCACTCCAGAAAAATAAACAATGGATTTTTTTTTATATGGTTGGTAGAAGTAAAAGGTAAATTTGTTTAGAAAGAAAAAGAGCAATAGTGAAATGCAAAAACCTCAAACCATCAAAGCAGATAAAGATTCACCATTTATGTGTGCAGCATTACAGGCCTGGTTAAATTCAAGAGGAGTACAATTTCAAGTTACTACAAGTAAAAATGGTTTTTCAGACGTAGAGAATTTTCGTAAAACATTTGTTACCAGCGTATATTGCGTGTCTTGGGGGCACCTCATACCGCTCCGTTCAACTAGCAACTTATACCGCTAACCGCCGAATCCCTGACTAAAACACAACAGTATTTCGTTAGGAACTGGTCTTTATTTGGCGCTCATCGCGTCTTTTATACCCTTTTCCACTTATGTACTAGTTACAGTGTCCTTATGTATAAGCAACTCTAGGGGATCATATGTCTAAAATATTTTGGGCACAAGTGTATGTCTTAGAGGGTAATAAATGTCAAGTGTCAATGATTTGGGTTAGCTATTTGACTCTCGGGTTAAGTGTTATCTGAAGTGGTGTAGTGTTGTACCAACCGCCTGATAATCCATGTGCAGATCTGAACATTCTGCCGGGGGCCTTAATGCCTTAATGGATTCAATGTATTCATTGGTAGCCCGAATTCTATGTTAATATGTTTTTTATCATTCTTACATTTACTCCTTACATAAATAAAACTTAATATTTTCAGTTTTTGTTCTTCTATTTGCTTTTTAATGTTAATTATATCATATGTATTATTTATGAGCCTTGATGCCATTGGCTTAATTTTTTCTTTCTTAATATTAAACGCTACTGTGATTAGTGGTGCTACCGGCTCCTTTATGTCGTCTTCTGTAATTAAAAGGTGTTGTCCATTGCGGGCTGAACATCCGTTGCGCAGTCTCAGTACTCCTTGGGCTTGAATTTGCGTGACCTGACTTCGATGGTTTCCACATGTCCATTCCAACAACGGGTCGTTGAAAACCTTATACAGCCAAGAATTTGAAGTAGACAATTCTACCAACATGTTTTCGGCCCGACTCTCTTGGAATTCACATATTGGGTTCCGACTTTGCTTAAGTGCCGATAACTCGCAGAAATTGTCAGTAGCTGATTTCCAGATCCAGTTTCCTCGACAAAGAAAGTTCTGATTACTTTGACGAGAGCAAGCATTTAACTGTGTATTTGTTTTTAACGTATAAGAGTCCTTGTTGAAGTTGTTTATTAACAAGTCAGCCTTTAACTGCGGAACGATTGTTTTGCCATAATTTGCGAATGGTATTGGAATCTTTCTGAACACTGTTGACGCTTCCTGATCGAACAACGGTATTTCTGCGTGTATGACCAGTTTCTCATCCACAACGATCGCTTGGGCTGTCATTAAATTGTATATCTCCCTTATTTCTGTTCCAGTAGCTGATCCAGGTAGCTGCAGGTTGGGTGGTAGTTTTTCTTTAATTAGAGCAATTTCCCGTTTTATTTGTGTTGGTTTTAGCAATTGGGGGTTAACCCGACCGTGATTGAGATCAATTAATAAATTTGTAATTGATCCTTGCGTTTCTCACAGCTTTCCAGCAATTGTGTAATTTGAAACAGCATCGTTTGATATGCTAGCGCCATCCTATTGACATATTGATTTTCGTGTACTTCTTTGTGTAACCTCATTATTTCGTCTTCCATAGCTTTGAATTGTTCGTTCATTTCCTCTGATGTTTTTGTAATTATATTTAACGTCGAATCTATTAAAGATGTTTGTTTTAGATACATATGTTCCAGATCTTGTTGATTATCGAAGATGTTTTGCATTTTTGCTTCAATCATATTCCTGTCTGCAGCATCCATAGTTCCAAATAGTATATGATGTATAGTTCCAACAAACTCAAAAGGTGCTCTTTTCTGTCTCTTTCTTTTGAATATCAACTCGTTATTTGCCTTAAGTTGATTAATTCTAATATTAAAGTTGCGTACCATTATTTGACAAAGCTCCTTCATATAAAATTAAAGCCTTGCAAATCACTGCTAGCTCCCAGATATATTTATCTATCTGTCTTAACTTGGTGTTGTATGGCTCCAAGTTATAATAAATAATTAAATTCCATTTCGACGCTGTGATGTCCACTAGTCCAAGATTGTCCAGGTATATCATCGTGTTATTCTCCAATGGTTGCATATTGGTTATTCCGCTTGCTGGACTTTCTATTGCCTTTATCCCAGTGAAAAGGGAAAACATAAAAAGGCAACTTAATAAAGTTACTACTTTAGTCAATTTTAAAATTTCTTTCATTCCATCTTCTTGTTCCTTTAATAACTTCCATCGATCCAGAGGTGACACACACCTATCGTCTGGGATTCTGGTATTGATAGTTGGCTTTTTAATAAAAGGGGAAGGGGGTTTCCGATTCCCAAACTTCTCCAAAGTGGAGACTTCCCGGCGGCCTTAAATGCTTTTTCAATCGTTCATTAGCGACGTCCGAAATTGTTGTCTGTGCTTGAAGTTCAGCCAATTCAAATTCACGCTGCCTTTGCACATCGGGCTTAGTTGTTTTCTCATTTAAAACACTAAGTTTCTTTTTAAAAGGTGCTATTAAAGTTTCATTTTGCAAACTTTCCGTCAATTGATTTTGTTTTCTTCCAGGTGTATTCACGATTCCTGACAAAATCCATCCCAGTTTGGTGCATTGACCAATCATCTTGCTTTACTCCCTTTCAAGTAATTTCGGCTAATAAATCTCCTCCTGTTAGCACGTCAAGCTTGCCGCGTTCATTAAAAGTAGGGTCCGCTAACATTATATCTTCCCATTTTCGCATGTCATATTTAAACGATCTTGACGGTTGAGGATTTAATCATTTTTTTAATACGATTGCATCGGTCTCAAACTCATAATGACTTGTAAACTGTCATCCAATCCATATACTTGGGTTTTCTTTTTTTGTGTTGGTAATCGTAAAATCTTTGCTGCTTCTTCCGATACAACAGAAATTTGAGATCCTTGATCTACTAACGCTCGAAGTGTTTTCCATCCCCCATTTACATCCTGCACTTCAACTTGTGCCGTGGCTAATATTGTGGTTTTTTGTGTCGTCGTTATCATACCAGCTTTGCTTCCCTTTTTACCATGTAATAAATTGTGATGGGGCCTGTTACACTTCGAGCACTGTTGTTCCACTTGACAACCTTTATATGTCGTGTATCTGTGACCCAAGCACTTGAAACATAGTCGCTCCTGGCGCACAAATTTCCATTTTTCTGTAATGGAGAAGAGACAAAATTTAAAGCAATCTTGTAGTTTGTGTCTTCTTTCTTTACAATATGCGCAGTTGCCTTTTGTTTTACCATATGCGCTGTTGCCACCAATCACCGATATCAACACTCTTGGATTTTCTCGAGCTACTTGAAAGTGCCTTGGTTGCCTCACTGCTTTAATGGCTTGTTAATGTTTTTCCAAAATTCCAACACATTTCGAAGGGTCTGTACCTTTTGTTGCACATGAAGTGTGCTCATACTGTTGCTGCCCTTGACGGTCAAATTTCCTCAATAGGATTCCAGCAATGAAGACATCGGTGTCTTCTAACGCGATGCCCATGCCCTTAATGGCATGAGTGCATTTTTGCGTCGTGTCCAGCATGTTCTGAACACTCTTTTCTGATTCGCTGTTCATCATAACAATAATTTTTTGTAAATAACTGACGTCTATTCTCGTATCTGCTTTTTAAAATGTCCAAAGCTATTTGATAGTTGTCATCACATATGAGCAGATGCTTTATTAAATTAGAAGCTTCGCCTTTTACAACTTCCTTTAGTCGCATCAGTTTTATCTTGGGATTCATCATCTCATCGCTGTCGATCATTTCCTTAAACATATCAAAAAATCCTGCCCATGCGGAAATGTCTCCAAAAAATGCAGGGACCTCCATCTCTCTTACAGTTATTCGACGTTCTTCAAGATTGTTTTGTTGCATCCAAATTTCTTTATTTCTTTTTTCTATTTTTATCTTCTCATTCCCCTCTAAAATTGTTGGGGTTGTTTGTCCATTTATTTTCAGTTCTTTTAGATTTTCGGTAAGCCGCAGAAAATCTTCCTCAATATATTTCATAGGTATATATTACTTGTAATAGTCTTGGGTCTTGGCCCCCATTTTTTAAGGTTCCAAGAAGCGCTTTTTTTGCCTGGTTGTACTCGTGCAAGCGCATTTCCTGATCTCCAAGAAGTTGTTGCATGGAATGGTTCATCGTTTCCTCGGCTGATTTTTTATTAAATTCCGCCATAATTAGGTTTTTTAGGCCTTATGTTGATTTTTAAAGAGTTCCCACTGGCCCTGTACTTCAGACAGAAATACCAAATTTGCTTCATCTATTTGAAGGACTTCTTCCTCCCATTTTTCATCTGGCTGTATATGGCTGATTGACTAGCCGCCAAAGCATTTAATGCTTCTCCTGTAAGTACCATTTTTAAGGTTTTTATTTTATTTACGAGAAGATTTTTATTTATTAACAATGGATTTAATTTTTCGCCTTCGCATTTCAAAAATCGTTTGCTTTTTCCTCGTTTGTTAGCGACTCTGCCGTGGACTTCCCACGCAGTTGTAGATACGCTGCAGTTGCTCCTTATACGTCAAGTGGATTTCCCACGCCGTAGTAGCTCTGTTCAACGTCCGCAGTTGCCTCTTATACGTCAAGTGGATTTCCCACGCCGTAGTAGCTCTGTTCAAACGACCGTAGTTGCCTTCTCAGTCGCTTGAACCTGGTTTCTTCTCACGTCTACTGCCAGTCCTGTCCCTCGCAGCAGTCTTAGGTTGGAATCGTCGATTTAGATTTTGTTTCCCTAATCTTGCCGTAGTGCACCGTTAAGTGCGCCTTGCGGACTTTTCTACCGTGGATACCGTAAAGTATACCGATCGGTTTGGCAGTCTACATGAGCAAAGAAAAATCTTATGCTCGAAGGACCATCAAATTCTAGGGGATTATATGTCTAAGATATTTTGGGCACAAGTGTATGTCTTAGAGGGTAATAAATGTCAAGTGTCAATGATTTGGGTTAGCTATTTGATTCTCGGGTCAAGTGTTATCTGAAGTGGTGTAGTGTTGTACCAACCGCCTGATAATCCATGTGCAGATCTGAACAACATTCAACGAGAAATTAAGAATTATAAGCAGTGAATCAGGTATAGAAAACAGATGGACAAAGATTGGGTTAATCCGATTATAACTAGAGGTTTACGCCGATGGCTTCAGCTTCGGCGGCGGCGTAGAGTTCTAAATTACCCAGCGGCGGCGGCGTAGCCTTTAGAAAGAACTAGCGGCGGCGGCGGCTACGCTGCCGTTTAAATTGTCGGCGGCTGGCGGCGTAAGCATTTAATAAACTGATTTTTGTTTTGTATTCCTTTAATTAAATTCAAATTAAAACAACATAATAGTATTTTCTTGACTTGATTAGTTTCAGTTTCTAGTGTTTTCACGGCTTCAGTGACTTTCAGTTCAAAACTACGTACACTATTGAATACAAATTAAAAATAAATAACAGTCTTTTTTTGATTTAAGTAGTTTTAGTTTTGAGATTCAAAGAAATCCATTGGGATTTTTTTCTCTAATATAAATTTAAGAGGTTTATCATTTACGGTAATTTGTCCGAAATTTAAGGTATTATTTTCTTTAAAATATTAACTAATATTAAATAAATATTAACAAAATTGAGTTTACAATTACAAAAAGTTTTTAGTTTAGGAACATGACATTTTTGATTTAAAATAAAATAAAGTAGGTTAAGTTTAGTTGCAACTATCTTTAAGAACTCAAGAAGTCTTTGATTTTAGAGATAAACTGAGACGCGCTTCTTAGGGCATGAGGTAGATTGTTCCTTAGGCGAATAGCATTTATAAAGAATTGCCTCCTTGGGCACAAAGTTTTGTATCTAGGGATAATAAAATTTTGTGTTTTTGCGATTGAGCTGGACGAAGTTTCTGAAACAAGAAGGATGGTTCACGGGTACACACAATTTTTTGAAAACAAATTAAGCTCTTAAAGTCAATCTACTGACTAAGGCTAAGGTCAAGAATATTGTTGATTAGATGGGAAGTGTGTCAGTACGACGGAGATTAAACACGTAACATGAGTATCGCAATGCCCAAAAATCTCAATACCGTTAAACAGGGTGGGAACTAGAATGGTTTTGGCCACTAGCATTCGTAGCTGGGTTGGCAGGAACGACTGAGAAGTTTAAAGCTGTCTCAGAAGCCCGTATGTTCGCCCAGCTGCTTTGGAAATATGTTTACTCCATGTTAATATGTTGTTAAAGGTGATACCCAGGTTACCTGCAGAATCTTCATATTGGATTGGGCTATTACCAATAATCAACTTATGGAGTTGTGTTGTGTTGAAAGGTTTTTTATAAATTACTAAACATTTGCTTTTTTTTGGGTTCAGAAATAATCCGTTTTCAATGGCCCAGTTATTAATTTTAAAAAGCAGGGTATTACACATACTAATACAATCATTAACTTGATATAGAGGCTTACTAACATAGAACTGGACATCACAAGGAACAGAATATTAGGTAAGTCATTAACATAGATAGAAAACAATAAAGTCCCTAGCACAGATCCTTGGGGAACACCTCTAGTCACCGAAACAAAGCAAGAAGTACTCGACCCTGACACGACTGCTTGTTGTCTACCTGTTGGGTACGACCTCAAGAGCGTGACTGCAGAGTCAGAAAAATTAAAAAGGTTTTTCAGCTTGGTACATAGAATCATGTGGTTGACGGTGTCAAAAGCCTTGCTGTGATCAAGTAGAGTCAAAAACGTGATCCAGTTTGTATCATGCTTCGATCGAATGTCCTCAACTACATCGGTAATGGCACTTATACAACTCCTCTTTTTTCTAAAGCCAGATTGCTTTTCACTAAGCATAGAATTGTTGTCCAAAAAGGGTTGTATCTGTGCCGCAAGTATATTTTCAAAAATTTTTGACAAAAAGGGAAGAAGGGATATGGGTCTGAATTCGGTTTGACTTTTCGGGATAGGGACAATTTTCACGTACTTCCATGCGGAGGGAAAGGTGGAATTGGGTTTTGCGGTGTTCATAATGTGTGTAATATGGGTGATGATTAGGGGTAACAGCAATTTAAAAATTTTGGGCTAATGCCATCCAGGCCTTCAGCGTTTGATTTTACCTTAAGTAAACATTCAAGAACATCACATTGACTAACACACATAAAACTAAATCTATTATCACAGTTTGGAAAGGCATTCAGGTACTTGTTGCATGTAGCTCCAGGTACATCGAATTGCACAAACTTCCTGTTCAGGTCGTTGACGTCCACTGGGTGTTGGTTCAGCTGCTTGTTTTTACCAACGCCAATACTTTTAAGTTCAAGCAATGTTTTGTGAATTGTTAGATTTTGAAATTTAGACCCATAAAAGTCAAACTTTTCTGATCTGATGATATGCCTAAATCCGTGTTGACACGGAGATATAACTGACCTAAAAGGTGCTGCAAATGAGGAGTAATGACATTTTCGAAAATATTTGGGTAGCCAACAACTTAGAGATACCTCTATAATTGCCGTTACCTTTTTTGTGGAGTGGAACAACAAATGACTCTTTCCAAATAAGGGGAAATTGGGAGGTTTCTAAAGATAAGGTGAACAACAATTTGAGAAGGGGTTTGCATAGGGCTTCCGCGCAATTCCTAAGCACGCAGCCAGGAATTCCGTCGGGACCTGTACAGTAAACTGGCTTAACACGTTGAAGACCCAAAAATAAAGAGCTTTCGTTTATAGTAGGACTGAATATAAGGTTCGACGGTGGAAGGATGGTGAGGATGGTGTAAGAATAAGGCTCTATTGGATGTGCTGAAGTAGTATAAGTTGTTTGAAAAAACTGGGCATAAAGATCGGCTATTGCCTCATCTGTGGTTGCCGTCATGTTTTCAAAATATAGCGAGGAAGGATAAGAAGTAGATTAACGCTTGGTGTTAACAAAGATATAAAATTGTTTCGGGTATTGCGAGAACTGGACCTTACAACGATTTAAATAATTTTTATAGCACTGCGCGTCAAGCACAGTAAATCTTGACCGAGCACTTAGATATTTTGAAAAAAACAGATTGTGAACCGGAGTCTTTATATTTCCTATAAAGTCTGGACTTAACATTTCTTAGGTGTGACAACTCTTTACTATACCAAGGTGGTTTACTGGAGATAGACGGATAGTACATCGGAACACAAGAATTAAATAATGATTTCATTGCAGTATAAACAAGAAGAAAGAAAAATAGTCGGTGTTCAGTTGTCTCCTTGTCCCACTGTGCGGCGAAGAGATACAGTGCGATCAGCTGAGTGGTCGCTCAGATGAGACCATAAGGGACAGCGAGGGAAGGAGGGATTCTGCAATTAAAGTCGAAGCTAAACGCACGTCGCCGGTCTAACGAATTTACACTTACACATACATATAAATAGCTTGTAACAAATCTGAAGTTGCTTAGAATTATACTGAATTTGCTGAAAGTGAACTTTAGTGTTTTGTGTTTGCATTTGCCTGGAAACCCCTCTCACAATGACCTCCTGTTAAACGAGTACAGGGGGACACAACTATACAGTCGGGTTTCCCGACTATAAGACTATAGAGTCGCCACCTATGGGGCGCTACATAAACTACACTTTTTACACTCACAAGCACGTGTATGTAGAATATGTACATATGTAGACTATATTTGCAGCATAGCTAAATGTTCTATAACTTCTTTATTATTTATTTAGTAAATCAGTTCACATATCATTATATCCTTTTACAGCCGTTTCGATTGCATTAAAATTGTGGGCACCACAGATTTTCACGGTTTGTGGGCGTTAAAAGGGGTGTGGTCGGGTTTTGAAACAAACTTGATCTGCGCTATGCTTATAGGAGTCTGTGTGCAAAATTTGGTGGCTCTAGCTCTTATAGTTCCCGAGATCGAGGGGCTCGTACGGACAGACGGAAAGACAGACATTTGCAACGTTTACAGTATTTGCTTACTATTCGAGTATCGCAAATAAAAATGTTTATGGCATCAGCCATATTATTGCATGAGTAGAGATCGGACCAATTGAAGCCAGATATAAAGCTATTAAGCCTAGAAAAGTCTGTGGGCAATGTATTCGTTTAATTGACCTTTCTGATTTTTTTTCTATCACTATACCCGTGTCGACTGTCACATCGAAAGTAGGATGATATGGATCTTCAGGTTGCGTAAGTGGTGGCACCCTGGATAGAAACACGCCCTTAGGATTTGAGACAAAGCACAAATCTAGTAAGCGGCCTAGTGAGTTTCGACATTTCGAACATGGTTAACTCGACTCAAAGATATGTCAAGCAAGCCGTCAATAAAGTCTTGTTGTGCAATAGGAAGTAAGACATTTGATTTTTCATCTGTGGACCACGTAGCTCCAGGTATGCTGAAATCGCCTCGAACTAATAGCTGATTCCTATCGGACAGCCTATTTGAAACGGACTGTATAACAGAAAGATGATTTAAGTACTCTTGGAGTTCAGAAGATGGCGGAACATAAGAGGAATGGATATATATAAGCTTTCCCGGAAGGGACAGCTTTATACAAATAAATACGATATTATTAAATTCCTCAAAACGTACCTCTTCCGACGTGAATAAACAAAAAACAGGAAGCGAAACTACTCCGTTCTCCGAGCGCTCGGTTTCCGCTCGGCTCGCCGAGTCACACTTCGCCGGCCTAACACGACCGGGAGCTACGACCGATCAGATCGGTAGGCCGACCCACAGTGGTTGCGACACGTCTCATACCCTGGTAGACATAAGTGGCCTCCAACCTCTCTCAGAACTAGGAAGACCTAAGTGGCCTCCCAATCTTCTCATACCCTGAAAGACCCAAGGGGCCTCCAAACATTCTCATCCTCATAGAAATAAAGAGACACAAAACGTAGCCTAGCCAAAAGGAACGACGTGGTCAGAAACCACATCAGGGCATACTTTCCGGCGCAACAAAAGCCGGTTTCTTTCTTTGTCTCAACTCTAAGCTTAATAAACGCATATCCGTTCAATTTCACCTCGCCTCACACGGGGTCAAACTCTTAACGACCTCAGCTGGTTACAATAGAATACCCTGAATTTTATTTACTCGTAATTTGATAAAAAAAATATTGTGTGTGAATATCCCGAAACAAAAGTTATATATTTTGCTTTAACTTCTTAAATCTTAATTAGTCAATACAAAACATTCGAATAAAAAAATAAATGGATGCCAAAATCTATCAAACCAAAAATACTTAAAATAAACACAGATCAATAATTTTGCAGCTGTGTCTAAATGGGGGCCTCTGTTATTTTCTCACACATTATTGATGTATTTGTACCGGCGTCTGAAAAAGTGAACATTCCATAAACTCTTCTTTGAAAATTCCACGTTTTTTTTTAAAAGTTCGCCTGTGCCACAACTAATCTCGGGCTTAGAGACAGAATCCGCATCATAAGTTAAAGGAAGAGCTCCGATTTCGGTCAGTTTTCCAGCATAACTATTTATTATATATTGTCTTGAATTGAGTTCTACCATATCTAGTAACCTTTCTGCTTCCAATGTTTTAAGTTTTTTGGCTATTTGACGATTTATTCGCTGAGTAATATAAAAGATGTTTAAGTAAGTATTAACAAAATATTATACATATTTCGGAATTAAAGAAAAATTTGTTTATGCCTTGGAAGCTGTTTTTGCGGCTTTCCAAGTATACAATTGTTTATTTTTCGAGGGAAAAATATTTATTTTTGAGAAAATATCTTAGAAGGCATGCTTTGAATGGGTTTTTGTAAAACATAAATTGGTGGGGAAAGAACATATTCTATGAGCAGTTCTTAGCAATCTTGTAAAAGAAACTATCATATGTGTCTAAAATCAGTTTCAACCGTTCGTTACTATTAGAGTAAAAGAAAATACAGTGAACATTGCAAATATCCATCCGTCCCTCTGTACGAAGACCTCAGCAACCATAAGAACTACCCCATGCAGTTCAAGTTGGTTTTAAAAACCCGACCACGCTATTTTAACGCTCACAAACCACAAAACTGCGGAGCCAACATTTTTAATGCTGAGAAAAGAAGCCTTAACTACACAGGTCGACAAAATGAGACTTTGTAAAAGGTGCAGGATTAAACACGCAAAAATATGTTGATATAGACAATTTTAAGCACACCTGCATACTTGGTATTGGTTCTCAACGCAAGGTATTTGCAGTGTCATGTTTTATAAACAAATCACAACATTTAATCGATTGATTTAATATATCTTCATAAGTGGGTACTCCACTTCAATGACGTTCTTTAGATCTGCGTTTAATTTTCTATAACATCTTTAGTAAAATAAAAATGATTTGTTGTGAACAAGCTTTAAAAATACAAAAAAAAAATCACAACACCAAAAACAAGGTGCTTTTATGTACCGTTTTCTACCATTTAAGATATTAACCACCATTCTGCAAACATTTTTGAAGTTTATTTTGTAAGACCTTTAAAAGTAACGAGTCATAATATAGGCACAAATTAGTGACATGTTAACGTAGCTTAAATAAAATGTTGGACCTTATTAGCCATTGATTTTTCTGGGGGGTAAGGGCAAACATTTTTAAGGGACAATATAACTTCTGAAAATCCCCTCTCTTACTACCCACAAGCTACTCCACTGTATTTAATCAAAATCCTATCTTTTAAAATAGTTACTTAAAATGTGAGTTTAAATACCTAGCTCAGGAACGTTGCTTTTTAAGGGGAGCTTCTCATGTAACACGTCAAAAAGTAGTGGTTTTTTTGGGATTTTTTTTCACTCGGAAAATAAAAACACACCCAAATAATTTTTCGCATGTAAAAAAAACATTTTTTGAAAGTCTTAAAAAACAAAATGGCGGACTTATTGAAGGTTGCGTGCGGCGCGATTCGGCTGAGGTATTTATCGCGGTACAGTGTGGAGCCCAAAGTTTTCATCTGAAACATACAACAAATAATTTCTGTTACTCAGCAAGGTTCCCCCAAGTGCGTGAATGTCTGCATTTTAAAAAAATTTTCTTCTACAATATTGAAATCAAGTCTTGAAAAAAAAGTGATATTTTTTCGTCATTTTTTGTCGCTAAATAAGGCTTAAAAGTGTATAAAATAATTTTTTTTCACAATTCCAGACAATAACGCACTCGTTTAATTCATAATCAGCAAAACACTTTTCAAAAATCAAAATCGGTTCAGTATTTTTGCACAATCGTGTACCGCGTTTTTAAAATCATAGTTTTGAGAAAAACCGATTTAAAGTTCTGAGTTAGCGCCAAATCGCACACAAAGTCGCCCGAGCGCGCTGGTCCAATCAATCATATTTTCCGTAATATTCAGAGTTAAGTCATAAAACTTTGAAAATATACTCCCAAGACCTTATTCTATCAACCTATACAAAAAAAATTGATTTTTTGAAAATGTTACATGAGAAACTCCCCTTAAGGGGGACATCTGAGTAACTGAAACTTTATAAATAACAACAATGTTTGTGAATGGTGTTGAAAATTCTAAATGGGGCGCCTTGTTTTTGGTGTAGTAAATTTTTGGTATTTTTGCTTGTTAACAACAAATTATTTTTTTTTGAAGAGAAGTGAAAACACTACAAATTCAAGAATAACTTTTATTTTACTAAAGATATTATAGAAAATTAATTGTAGATCTAAGGAACGTTATTTAGGCAAACTTATGTTTTGCATCTTAATTGTAAGGGGGCTTACCATTTTTATTTGCGATACTCGAAGAGTAAGCAAATACTGTAAACGTTGAAATGTCTGTCTCTCTGTATGTCCGTCCGTCCGTCCGTCTGTCCGTCCGTCCGTCCGTACAAACGTCGAGATCTCGGGAACTATAAGAGCTAAAACCACCAAATTTTGCACACAGACTTGTATTAGCAAAGCGCAGATCAAGTTTGTTTCAAAACCTGACCAGTTTTTACGTCCACAAACCGCGAAACTCTGTGGTGTCCACATTTTTAATGCTAGAGAAAAGTGGCCCTTATAAATGTTATTTGTATTGAAAATATCTACTCAAATATCTAAAAATTTTTAAAATCTGGGCATTTTCAAAAAATTGTGTATACAAGTGCGTAAAAAATTTTTATTGCGCCCGAAAGTAGGCTAACCATTTTTTTTTGAAGAGGGGGCTAAAAATTAATTGCGCTTGAAAGTAGGCTATACTTTAGCTGTTTTTAAAGAGAGCAATGAGTATAGCAAATCTTATAGTCGGGAAACCCGACTATAGCGTTCTTTCTTGTTTTAATTAAGTTTAATTAAATACTAAGTTGCTAGCAAGCCTTATATTTATTACGAAGCAAACTCGCAGAACTTCATTTGCATCGAACCACATTATTGTGCGGCGAGCAACGAGCAACCCGCTCTCACACCGTCGAGCAGCGAGCCCACCATCGAGCGGCTAACGAGCAACCCGCTCTCACACCGTCGAACCGCGTGCCAAACATCGAGCGGCCAACGAGCAACCCGCTCGTACATTGTCGAGCAGCGAGCACATCGAACGAAGCTTCGTCGCCACCGTCCCCTCGCACCATCGAGCAGCGGGCAAACAATCGAGCCACCGGCAAACTTCCCCCAGGCGCATTACGAACCCGGTGTGTTTCCGAACAAACAGCAGCCGAGTAATTTTCCCCAGCCAAGCGAGCCACACGTTAGCACGAAACGACTATCGCGCAGCCGCCGTCGACAGCGACGTCGACGCGCACGCCCGGTCACCCGCATCACGCGGCGGTAATATTTTTTTCTTGTGGACTTTTTGCGCAGGACTTTTAGAAAATAAATAAAGTTAAATTAAAACTTATTTAACTACCGTGTTTGGGTGTGTGTGTGTGGGTGTGTGTGTGTGTGTGGGGAAAGGAATTAATAAGAAAAACTTCCGCCTTGTACCGATCGTGGCCGGAGCGCGGAGTGGCTAAGGTTTTCGACGGAGTTTTGCTCGTTTGTCGGATCCAAAGCCAATTCAGGTTTCGGAGCGTGGAGTGGCTAAGGATTTTGACGGAGTTTTACTCGTTTGTCGGTTCCAAAGCCATCTCAGGCAACTGAGACGTGCCGTAACTGTATGCAATCTCGGAAGTGCGACTATACTCTACACGTGAGGGTGGCTGGAAATAGGTTCTTGACACGGGCTTGATGGCTGATGGTAGTCGGGCGGCCTGGCAGGAGGCATAAAATGCTAGGGGACCGATTTACCCGAAAAGAAACAATCGCGCCGAAGGTCAACAAAGATCACAAGGCGGGCTGGGATGTCAGCCCACACGTCGGTGGAAGCTGTGACTGCTTCCACCGCCGGGCACGGGGAGGAGCAATCCTCTCTGCGTGTCGCCAGCGGTCACTCCTCTACTCTGGCTGGGGTGGGGTATCCCAGGATGGAGGAAAGGCTAAGGAGCCTCAGAACCCGATACGGAGGCAGCACCAGGTCCACGACCAGGACTCCGAACCAATGGAACTGACATCTGCCATGCGGATCGGTGGGTTCCAGTGCCTAGGGTAAGGAGCCAGGGTCAGTATGCAAATCTGCACCCACTACCGAAACGGACAGCGATCTCCCTCGCAAGCAGCGACGGGGCTACCTCTCTTCTGTCGAATACCTCATGAATTTGCACGCTTACTGAGAGATCGAAAGCTAAAAAAAAGCACGAGTATAACGTATGGAATAGAGCCCTGGACGAGTAGAGTTTAAAATTAGCTCTGAGCTTGAGCTGATTGTTTGTGACTTTGGAATCATAGCTCATGGGATCATGGAATAATCGAGTAACAGCTCCCCCTAGAAGCCTATGATTCCATGAGTCTATGATTCCTTGAGCCCATGATTCCATGAGCCTATGATTCCATTAGCCCATGATTCCATGAGCCCTTTCAAACAGTTCGGCTAGAGTAGCTCATGTCAAAAAAACAAACCAAAAAAACAGCTCACGTTATTTGAACAAAAAGAGCTCAAAAAGGCTCAATGTCAAAATCGATAAAGAAATAAGTCGAAAAGTTAAAAATTGCAGCACATTAAAAAATTACGTGGTTCTTAAGAAATCGCAGTGCATCGAGGATACTTTTTAATCGCAATTTTAGGTATAGTTCAAGTTACTACTAAAGCTGAATCCTTGCCGCTGTGAGGCTGCCTAAAAGCCCCGCGAAAATAAAGATCTTCCCTTTCTTTTGTGTTTCATTTGGTTTGTTTACTTTTGGTTTCGTTAGCTAATCGCGCATTTTGTTTTCTCGCTGTGCCATGGCTTTACTTAAAAATAAGTTTGTTTTGTGTATAAGAGTATAAATAAAACTAACAAAATAAATTAAACTAAATCCTAAACATATTTGTTTTGCTCTTCTTCGCTGCTGCGGATTTTCAGGTGGCCGCCAACTGCCTTTGACTGGCTGAGGCGCTGTTTTTGTTTTTTTTTGTGTTCAAATGATAAATCGGAGAACTTGTTTTAAGCGACTGCGCTTTAGCGCTTTGTAATGGCTCGGATTGTATTGGCTTGGATTAGCTTGGCTTGTTTTAAAAGTTAGAAAACATTGAATTTTTTTTTCCCTGTGGCAACGCTTAAAAGCACCGATTTTCCGTATCCTCGGTGCAGCAATCTGGCGTCTGATTGGCTTTCCCGATGCAATAAATGAAGCCTCCTCCAGCGCTTTTAAAAAAAATTGTCTCGCGGCGAGGGTCTGCAAAGTTGCCTGCGCAATCAAACCAAAAAGAAGCGGCTTAGCCACTTGCCTATCCACAACTCATTTGAGACAACTCACCCTTGTTCTGCCACTGCCGCACAGTACCAATAAAAGTAACTAAAGCGGAAGGACACCTCGTAGATCGCACAGAACAGAACGCACAGAAAAACACAAGTTAACTTTGGCTTTGGCCAACTAAACCACGCACATACTTTTTTTTTAGATTTTTTCTCCCTCACTGATAAACTGACAACTTTACACATTTGCTGCTTTTGCCGCCCGGGCCCGGTCTTATATAGCCCTGTGACCGCTGCGGATCCCAACTTCACCACTGCGCCATTTGTGGTCAGGAGAGGCGCCAAAACGCTTGATCTAATTTTCCTCTTTTCTCGCCACACACACAGGCTCAGTTTTCCCTGAGTGGCAGCAAGAGGATCATGTTGCCATGCTCAATGTTGCGACCCATGTTCCGCAACCAGCCGTTTTTGACAACCAAAAATGAGTCTAAACATCTTGCTTTTTTTTTTGCTGGCACAAGCGCCACTTCAATTCCCCCTACCAAAATCGGACTGGGGATCGCATTGCGAGAACCACTTTTTCCTGACTCGAGCTTTTAGAAACCTGGGTCCAAACTTGGCGTTGCAGCCCTCAGCGAAGTTGCTTTGCTTAAAATTCCTTCGGAAAACCTCTTGCCCCTCTACAAAGTTTGCCTCTCGCGCACGAAGGTTGTACTGGCGCTCATTCTTCTCATTATTATTATTATTATTATATTGTTGGGGTGTTTAGTGTACCGCGACCTGTTTTGATCCATTGTACCCCCATTCGGAGCCTACAGCTCAGATATCAACCCATTTCCTCAAACAAAGTCGAGAAGTTTTGATGGGCTGATTCTTCCTAACAGCTCATGTGATAGAGTTCTTGATCCTAAGGTTCTGCATCTTATATTTATTAAGGCCGGACAGTCTGCGATGATGTGTATAGAGGTTTCGTCCTCCATGTCACAAAATCTGCAAGTTTTGCTGCTGGTTATTCCTATCTTACCTAGGTGACTTTTTAGTCTGCAGTGACCGGTTATTAATCCGGTAACGATCCTAAGTGAATTCTTCCCTAGTTCAATAAGTTCCTCGAACCTCTTCTTGTTGTAGTTTTCTATAAGAGTTTTGGCTTGCCTTAGGACTGGGGTGTTCCTCCAGTGTTCTTGCCTCATTGTGCCTTCCTCTTTCCTAATGTATTCTTTTATTGTGTTCCTTCCTATGCCACAGTAGGGTTCTGGTCCTATCAGGGGCTGTTCGGCTCCTAGTTTTGCCATTTTATCGGCAACTTCATTTCCGGATATGTCCCTATGATCCGGAATCCATCTGAGGGTCAGTCTGTTTCGCCTGCCCAATCGGTTTAGTTTTCTATTCACCTCTAGGACTATCTTTGAGGTGACTTTGTTACTGCATAAAGCAGTAATTGCTGCTCGGCTGTCCGAAAGGATCGAGATGTCCTTATCCTAATATCCACGCTGTGTGTTGAGCTCTGCACAACGTCCAATAGCGCATACCTCAGCCTGGAATATGCTGGTGTATTGGCCAAGGGATTCGTGGTATTTTATGCGGGGCCCTACCACTCCAAGGCCAGTGCCTTTTTGTGTCAGGGATCCATCTGTGTACCATGCTATGGTACACTTCGGACAATGTGGTCCAATCTTTCTTATTGCCTAAGTGTGCTGTGAAGTTCAGCTCGAAGATTAATTCGGCTGTCATTTCATCCCTAGGGTGAAGTATTAGGGGCACCTCACCTAACAGATTAGTCGCATCCCTGTTATTTAGAATGCAACCACTACCCGTGCCCTCAGTGCCATCTTATTATCTAGGGCCTGGTTCCCCAGGATTTCCCAGCACTTTTCCGACATGTCTTTTGGACATGGCAAGCGAAGTTTAGCTTACTATCCAAAGTAATTCCTAGATACTTAACCTCTCGGCTAGTTTCTATAGGAATTCCTAGCAATGAGATTTGTCTCATTCTCTGTAGTTTGTACTTCCTTGTGAAGGGAACGATGACTGTTTTGGCGGGATTTAGATTGAGTCCAACCTCCCTGCACCAGTCTAGCGTTATCTTGAGTCCGAGTTGGACGATATCACAGAGTGTCTCTTCAAATTTGCCTCTGGCTATTATCACAATGTCATCGGCGTATCCCTGACACTGGATCCCCTTTTCAGCAAGTTTGCTGAGAAGCTCATCTCCAGCAGACTCCATAGCAAAGGGGAAAGCACTCCTCCTTGCGGACAGCCTCTGCTGGTTGCCATCGTCATGTTATCTGAGCCCAGTGTACATGTTGCTTGTCTGGATTGTAGCAGGTTACCAATCCATTTACTCGTTGTAACATCTATGTTCCTTCTAGACAGGGCATCTCGAACCGCATCATGTGATGTGTTGTCAAAGCCTCCCTCTATGCCTAGGAAGGCACAAATAGCAATTTCTTTGCTGTCGACTGCCCCCTCTAGGCTGCGGCATAGTTGATAAAGTGCCGTGTCTGTTGAACGGCATGCTCTGTATGCATGCTACGTGTGTTGCAGCGGATAGTCTCTGAGAGCTGTTCTCCTTATATTGTAGTCTACCAGTTTTTCCAGCGTTTAAAGGCAAAACGAAGTTAAGCTGATAGGTCTGAAGGACTTTGGGATGGTGATATCTTTCTTACCGGTCTTGGGGATGAAGACCACCCTAGCGCTGCACCATGCACTTGGGATATAGCCAAGGGCTAGGCTGCTTACCATTAGTCTTCTTAAGCGGGTTAGCAGTACCTCCTGCCCCTGCTGTAAGAAGGATGGAGAGATCCTATCTAATCCCGGTGACTTAAATGGTTGGAAAGTTCCAATAGCCCATTTAAGTTTCTCGGGCGTAACTATAGACTTGGCTGTTGCCCAGTCAATTGCTACTGTCCTTGGGATTCTATGATGATCACGCATAATATTTCCCGTAATGGGAGTACTTCCCGGGAAATGCGTGTCAAAGAGAAGTTCTAATTTCTTCCGGTCCGTGGAAGTAAAGGTGTCTGTTGCACTTTTGGCCACTGCCTTGTGCAGTCTTGCGCCCTCGTTGACGTTACTTATTGCCTCACAGAAGTTTCTATAGTCCTTCCGTTTGGCTTTCGACAGGTATACAGAGCTCTATAACACTTTTCCACTGTATTTTGGACATGGGAAGCGAAGTTTAGCTTACTATCTAAAGCGATTCCAAGATACTTAACCTCTCGGCTAGTTTCTATAGGAATTCCTAGCAATGAGATTTCTCTCATTCTCTGTAGTTTGTACTTCCTTGTGAAGGAAACGATGACTGTTTTGGCGGGATTCAGGTTGAGTCCAACCTCCCTGCACCAGTCTAGCGTTATCTTGAGTCCGAGTTGGACGATGTCACAGGGTGTCTCTTCAAATTTGCCTCTGGCTATTATCACAATGTCATCGGCGTATCCCTGACACTGGATCCCCTTTTCAGCAAGTTAGCTGAGAAGGTCATCTACCAGCAGACTCCATAGCAAAGGGGAAAGCACTCCTCCTTGCGGACAGCCTCTGCTAGTTGCCATCGTCATGTTACCTGAGCCCATTATACATGTTGCTTGTCTGGATTGTAGTAGGTTACCAATCCATTTACTCGTTGTAACATCTATGTTCCTTCTAGACAGGGCAGCTCGATCCGCATCATGTGATGTGTTGTCAAAGGCTTCCTCTATGTCTAGAAAGGCACAAATAGCAATTACTTTGCTGTGAACTGCCCCCTCTAGGGTGCGGCATTCGCGGACAGTCTCTGAGAGCTGTTCTCCTAATATTGTAGTCTACCAGTTTTTCCAGCGTTTCAAGGCAAAACGAAGTTAAGCTGATAGGTCTAAAGGACTTTGGGCTGGTGATATCTTTCTTTCCGGTCTTGGGGATGAAGACCACCCTAGCGCTGCACCATGCACTTGGGATATAGCCAAGCGCTAGGCTGCCTCCCATTAGTTGTCTTAAGCGGGTTAGGAGTAGCTCCTGCCCCTGCTGTAAGAAGGATGGAGAGATCCTATCTAATCCCGGTGACTTAAATGGTTGGAAGATTCCAATAGCCCATTTAAGTTTCTCGGGCGTAACTATAGACTTGGCTGTCGCCCACTCACTTGCTACTGCCCTAGGGGTTTTATGATGATCACGCATAATATTTCCCGTTTAATGCCATTGTGCCACCATGGTTCCTGTACAAGGGCTAGCCCTAGGTGTTAGGAGGTGATCATCCTGGCCAAGACAGCAGATGCTGCTTTGGCCCGATGGATGTTCACCTGGGCTAGCCGATTGCTGCTTGTTGCAGTCATCAGATGGGGGTTTGTGCCACCATGGTTCCTGTACAAGGGCTAGCCCTAGGTGTTAGGAGGTGATCATCCTGGCCAAGACAGCAGATGCTGCTTTGGCCCGATGGATGTTCACCTGGGCTAGCCGAGTGCTGCTTGTTGCAGTCATCAGATGGGGGTTTGGTGCCCCGTGATTTCTGGTGAAGAGAGCGAGCAAGTCTCTCCACTACCGTCTATCACGGTGACCTCCGCCTCATCGCAGCTGTCGTCCAGGAGGAGCTCCTGGGCCAGCTCTTGGGATGAGATGGGGTGTCCATCCCCCTGGTCGTCCCCAATCTCCATGACAGATTAACTGTCTTCTCACACTTAGTGGTTCGAGGGTATCCTCGACATTACAAATCTCAAGGTTATCGATTAAAATAAATTCTAGTAGTTGCTCACCTCTGTTGTTTACATCAGTACCGCCCCGATCACATGATGTGCGTTGGCATCACATCCGATAATAAGGGGGATCTTGTTCTTCCGGCAGTGGTCCACTAGCCCGAGTATTTCTGGCGGTGGACAGGCTTCCTCCCCAGCAAAGTAGGCGGCGGCCACTGCTAGCTTCTGTGTAGCTCCTGTGCCGTCGATGGAGATGGCGACACAGTCCCTACTCAGGAACTCTGAAAAGATATTGTAATTGATATCTTTCCTTATAACGATGCATGATCTGGGAGGTAGTTCTCCTGGATCGCATATTACCTTAGTATCCTTCGTGTACAGGCCTTTAATGCCATGGTGCCACCACGGTTCCTGTACAAGGGCTAGCCCTAGGTGTTGGGAGGTGATCATCCTGGCCAAGACAGCAGATGCTGCTTGTTGCAGTCATCAGATAGGGGTTTGGTGCCCCGTGATTTCTGGTGAAGAGAGCGAGCAAGTCTCTCCACCACCGTCTATCACGGTGACCTCCGCCTCATCGCAGCTGTCATCCAGGAGGAGCTTGTAACGAACACACTTATTGAGCGTTGTACCACCTCAACACGCTCTGTCTACATTTTTGACCGGCAGGCTCAGGGAGAGTGGCGTGGGTTTGTGTTAAGAGGGAACAAGAGTGTCACAGAACTAACATTTGTAGACAGAGAGACGATATCAATGAAATAGAAAACCAAACGGTTAATTATCGGACAAGAAAGTGTACCTATCGAAGATGGAGGTCCAGTTGTTGTTGGCCTCCTTCTATACCCACCCAACCTGTGAAGTCTAATCAGACTCCACCCATATACAACCACTGCGCTACATACCCAAAGGTGCCCTCAAAATATTTCGAATTAATTCATTTTAAGCATAATATAATTCATAATATTCATAATATCGATAATAATGGGATACATGTTATTAAAACTAAATTTCCTAATACTAGTAAACGGTATTTACGTTAAAGGACTCTCTATATATGTGAGATTTTGTATATTACTGGCTAATAAGAATAGTAGTAGTAGTAGTAGTAGTAGTAGGTTTGTAAGGAACTTTCTAGGGCTGGGGTAGACTCAGTCTGCCCAGGATCCTCTACAGATAAATTTGTAGATCGCAGAGGACGAGGTGGGGTCACTGGCCTGTGCCGGCCGGGAGGGTGGTTGCGCGGGTTCCCGCTGATAAGACTGGACGCTTGTCTGCAGAATATGACCAGACAAACAAGCGTTCAGTCCCCGGCGCTGCTTCCGACGGAAAACAGGGCACTTATTTGGAGATATGACCAGTCAAATAAGTACACTGTCAACCGCTGGCTCAGGGAGTACGCAAATGAAAAGGCGGCTTGGGCGGGTAGTTTTCAGATTTTTCACTTTTATTCTTGTCTGTTGGGTCTTTTACCCGCACTGTAGGTTTTATTTCACTCGTTGGTTGACTTACGTTGCTAGCCCCCGATCGTGGTCCGGGCCGACGTCTTGGCGTTGATTTGGCTGTGTCGTGGCGGTTATCTTGCGATGTCGTGGCGTTGCGTGTGTCTGGATGCGGAGTCTGTGCAACCGATGTGTTTGAGCTTCCAGAACCGAAGAGACGCGTTCCACCCGATCCCGGTTCGAGGCCGGCGTCCCCCCCGGCGATCTCGCCGGATGCCGGAGCTGTCCAACCGGTGCGTTCGGGCGTGGAAAACGGAAGACCCTTCCGCCAGATCCACGTGCCTCGTGCAAGATCGGTGGTGATGGGACTTTTCGTAAAAATATTCATACGAATATTTTTAGAAGTATTCTTAAGAATATTTATCTAATGACCTTCCTGGCATCAAAATACTAAAACTAGAAAACACACTAAGTCTAGTGTTAAGCTATCGATATATGTCTCCTGGGCTGCGAGTCTTTTGATCCTAAATAATGCCTCCGTGGCTGGGTATCACTGTCGTAGTGTTAAAAATGATATCTAAATCTTGGATCCGTGGCTGAGAATGTTTATATTGTTTAGAAATGTGGGGGGTCAGTTTGGTGACTCCTCACACCCCCCCCTTTCTTCCGGTGAAGGACGTAGCACCACCTTGATTGTGCGACTGGCCGTGACGATGACGCGAAATTCGTGGTTATCGCACCGCCGCAGGATTCGCACGTTCTGGCGGTCGATGGCCCTGACGAAGTCCACTAATGTTGACGGTAGCCGACGTTCGTATGTGTTCACTTGCCAGTCTTCTGGTGCTGGGATCCATGTTTCCTCGGCAAGGAGTTCTTCGACTTCTGGATGCTTCCCGAGAGTCCTCAGCAGTTCGTCCTCCTCGGCCAGGTTCATGAAGAGGGCGTCGGTTGGTGCCAACTGACTAGGGTGCTCGTCTGCCGTCTCTGGACCTGGATTGTGGACCGTCGGTGCAAAGGTGATGTCTACTTCTTCAACAAGAATCTGTCCCGGTGTCGCAGGTAGCGATCTTGGCTGAGACCCTGACGGCGTGTCGTCGGATATCGTGTCCCCTCCTGCGATGGGGTCTGGCGTCTAAGTCCTGGCTGGCTCTGGTGGTCCTAGTGGGTCCTGAGGCTCCCTGTCTTCCCTCAGTCTAGGCTCGCCATCCGGTTCACCGTTGGAGTCCTCGGCGATGGACGAGTCGAGTAGCGAATCTGTCGATACGTGGGGCTCGCTCGCTGCCGTTGAGACCGTGGGGCTGGATGGGTGCTCTTCAAAACCTGCCCATACGGCGTTGGCCTCCGCTGACTTCCCTTGAGAAGATCGGGTGGAGCTCGATCGTGGATTGGGAGCCGGTTCGCCAGCGCCTGCCGCCAAGCGATGTTGGTCACTCCCCGAGGACGCCGTTTCCGCTATGTAATGCGGTCGGCTAACACTGAGTCCACGCTGCTGGTGGTGACTGCGGCTGCGGGTGACCTGGTGTCATTGCTGAAGCGGTAGTCCCAAGAGCGGTGGTTCCTTCTCGTGTTCAGTAATGGCAGCTAAACTAGCCGTCGAGTTGCTGGTAGTAGCTGGGCCATCCTTTCGAAAATGATTTCGTTGTCGTGCCATTACGGCATCGGCTAGAGGGGTCAGCCCGTAGTTTGATGTCCCCTTGTGGGTGGGGTCCCCGTAGCCAAATTCAGGGGGCGAGGCTTCGCGTGGTGGCCAGGTCCTCGGTACTGCTGGTGCTGTCCCGGGTTTAGTTGCCGGTGTACTTACTCGGGTAGGCTCCGAAATCGGCCTATTTGACCCATTGGTCTTGCCGGATGGCCCGGGTGCTGGTGTCGATAAGGCTGCTGGAGCCCGTGGCGATGATGTAGCTGCTGGAGCTCGTGACGATGATGTGGCTGCTGGAGCCCTTAGCGTTGATGTGGCTGCTGGAGCCCTTGGCGATGTCGTCGATGCGGTTTCGGTCGCCCGTGGCGATGATGTGGCTGCTGGAGCCCTTGGCGATGTCGTTGATGTAGCTTCGGTAGCCCGTGTCGTTGATGTAGTTGCTGGAGCTCGTGGCGATATCGTTGATGTAACTTCGGTAGCCCGTGTCGTTGATGGAGCTGCTGGA
Source organism: Drosophila oshimai (assembly GCA_018150695.1). NCBI lineage: Eukaryota > Metazoa > Arthropoda > Insecta > Diptera > Drosophilidae > Drosophila > Drosophila oshimai. The sequence continues at coordinate 1,331,262 of JAECWM010000276.1, forward strand.
GCTCGTGGCGATGTCGCTGATGTAGCTTCGGTAGCCCGTGTCGTTAATGTAGCTGCTGGAGCTCTTAGCGGTTGCGATGATGTGGCTGCTGGAGCCCGTGGCGATGTTGTCTATGCGGCTTCGGTAGCCCGTGGCGTTGGTGTGGCTGCTGGAGCCCGTGGCGTTGGTGTGGCTGCTGGAGCCCGTGGCGATGTCGTCGATGTGGCTTCGGTAGCCCGTGGCGATGATGTGGCTGCTGGTTGCCGGCGCTTGGGGTACCCTTCCGGGCGGCTACGGGCACACGGCGTATTTATGGGTCTTTAGGCCGTAAATTTGGACACGCCGGCTCGTCCTCCTCGTCCCTGTTCGGGCGCCAATCTGTAAGGAACTTTCTAGGGCTGGGGTAGACTCAGTCTGCCCAGGATCCTCTACAGATAAATTTGTAGATCGCAGAGGACGAGGTGGGGTCACTGGCCTGTGCCGGCCGGGAGGGTTGTTGTGCGGGGGTCCCGCTGGTAAGACTGGACGCTTGTCTGCAGAGTATGACCAGACAAACAAGCGTTCAGTCCCCGGCGCTGGTTCCGACGGAAAACAGGAGTGCTTATTTGGAGATATAACCAGCCAAATAAGTCCTCTGACTTTCCGCTGGTTCCGGGTGGTTCGAGCGCCGTCTAGAGACAGGGCCGCGCGTTGGTTTCGGCGGGAAACTGTACACTTATTTGCAGAATATAACCAGACAAATAAGTGGGCAGTCGCCGGCGCTGGTTCCGACGGAAAACAGGGCACTTATTTGGAGATATGACCAGTCAAATAAGTACACTGTCAACCGCTGGCTCAGGGAGTACGCAAATGAAAAGGCGGCTTGGGCGGGTAGTTTTCAGATTTTTCACTTTTATTCTTGTCTGTTGGGTCTTTTACCCGCACTGTAGGTTTTATTTCACTCGTTGGTTGACTTACGTTGCTAGCCCCCCGATCGTGGTCCGGGCCGGTGTCTTGGCGGTGATCTGGCTGTGTCGTGGCGGTTATCTCGCAATGTCGTGGCGTTGCGTGTGTCTGGATGCGGAGTCCGTGCAACCGATGTGTTTGAGCTTCCAGAACCGAAGAGACGCGTTCCACCCGATCCCGGTTCGAGGCCGGCGTCCCCCCCGGCGATCTCGCCGGATGCCGGAGCTGTCCAACCGGTGCGTTCGGGCGTGGAAAACGGAAGACCCTTCCGCCAGATCCACGTGCCTCGTGCAAGATCGGTGGTGATGGGACTTTTCGTAAAAATATTCATACGAATATTTTTAGAAGTATTCTTAAGAATATTTATCTAATGACCTTCCTGGCATCAAAATACTAAAACTAGAAAACACACTAAGTCTAGTGTTAAGCTATCGATATATGTCTCCTGGGCTGCGAGTCTTTTGATCCTAAATAATGCCTCCGTGGCTGGGTATCACTGTCGTAGTGTTAAAAATGATATCTAAATCTTGGATCCGTGGCTGAGAATGTTTATATTGTTTAGAAATGTGGGGGGTCAGTTTGGTGACTCCTCACAGGTTTTGTTTATTTTTTGTTGTTTCGTTTTTCTTTGTTTCTTAATTATAACTGGCTGTACAAATTTGAAAATTACATAAAAACAAATAAACAAACAAAATTTGGTTACAACGACAATGGCTTTTATGCCGTCAGTCGGTTTCTAAAAGTTTTCAAAAATAATTTTTTGCCTGTACTGGCTTTTGAAATAAAGGATGCCAAAATCTCCCAGTTTTCCTTATTTAAGAGACTGTGGAGATCCGATTCGCAGAGAGTGTTTTTCGTAAAACAAGTAAAACGTATTTCTCTGAGAATAGGGCAGACTGCAATGAAGTGTTTCACATCCTCGACTTCTCTCATGTTGCAGAGGCTGCACTCCTGTGATGGGCTACTGCTGTATGGCCAGCCATTAAGAGGCAGAGTCTCGCTCCTTGCTTGAAAAATATGTTTTACATGTTCTCCTCTGTGTTGATCGTGGAAGTAGTTTTTTTCATACAAACTGTGTTGAAGATTTTTATACATACTCCGCGACACGCTGTTTTTGGCCTTAGTTATAAACTTTTCCCTTTCTATATTGTGGTATGTGGTTATTATTTCCGCATGAGTCCTGCTCCACGAGCTTGCATCATCAAGGTCAAGGGGGCAGTTGCATTCGGTTGCCATATCCGTCCATCTAGAGAACGGAAAATCGTTGCTTTCACAAAGCGACTTAGCAATTTTGTTCGGCAATCTGCTATTTGGCATATGCATAACCTTTTCGATGTATTTGAAATGCTGCTGAAGTGTAAATGAAAATATACTTGACAGTCCAGTTTCAATAAAAATGGCATAGTCGGGGGTGTTTTGCGGCAGTCGAAATATCTTTTTTATGAAAAAAGTTAGCACTCGTTCTGCGTCTTCATATCTCTGATATCCCCACACCTCTGCCGAGTAGCACATAATTGTTTTGACCGTCGCCTGAAACAGACTGTATTTGGCACTCATTTTAACGTTTTTTCTGCCTAAAAAGTTTTTCCAAGTGGCATTCATTGCTGTTTTTGCATCCTTGAGCTTGTCTTTTATGTGGGTATAGAAACTCATATTTGAGGTAAGCGTTACTCCCAGATACTTGAATGATTTTACCCGTTCCAGCTGCATTCCATTTAGTTGCCAGTCTTCGTTTCTGGCGTGGCGGCCACCTGTACCCTTAACTACCATAATCTTAGATTTGTTGGTGTTTACGATGAGGTTCCATAAGCTACAGTACTCGGAAAGGCTAGCAATCATGTCCCTTAACGTTTCAGGGCTGTCAGCCAGCAGGCACATGTCATCGGCGTACATAAGGGTCTTAACATGGGTTCCATTCATCGTCACTCCACCTGGTAGAAAGTCGACAATGTCGTCCACAAAGAGGGAAAAGAGGAGAGGACTAAGAATGCAGCCTTGTTTAACTCCAATGTTGGTATCGAACCAATCCGAAAGTTCTGATCCGTCCCACACATATGCTTTGTTATCCTCGTAGATATTTGACAGTGCCATTATGGCTTTCGTTGAGAGTCCGAGTTGGCTTAGTTTGAAAAACAGGCTGTTTCGGTTAACTGTATCGAAGGCGGCTTTAAAGTCTACAAAGAAAATGCACAGCTTCTTTTTTTGTTGCAGAAAAGATTGTGCGATTGATGTCAGCGTGAAAACACTGTCCACTGTCGAGAAACCTTTCCGAAAACCTGTCTGAAACTCACTAAGAATGTTTTCTCGGTTTACCCATGTCGTCATACGTACTAGTAGTGCTCCTGCAAAAATCTTAGCGACTGTGTTCTGGGCAGAAATGCCACGATAGTTGCTGGGATCGGTCTCCACACCTTTTTTAAAAATTGGACTGATAAGACTTTTTTTGAAGCAATCTGGGAAAACTCCATGGCTGAAAAAACTCATTGTAGGCATCAGTAAGTCGCTGTGGGTCAGGCCACGTCAACTGTACCTAAAATTTAAAAAAATTTTTCTGATTCGAAAAAAAACTATAAAAATGTGTAGCTTAGGACAGTACCTTAATACATCTTTACCAGTTTTTCGAAACTCAGCACCGTTTTCGATATTTTGAGCTTCAAAGTTTGAAAAATTTGTTTTTAAGGTTTTGGAGAAAAATTCATAAACTCTTGAAGGGTTTGACATATATCGACGAAGTTTTTTTGAGTGTAAGAGAGTCATTTTGTCTTAAAGAAAAAAATATTTAAAAATTAAATTTTTAATTTAACATAATTTTTAACAACAATTGTTTAAACAAATTGGTTTTCAAAAGTGTTCTGGGGTAGTTTTTTCTTTGAAACTTTCGCACAATTATCGTCGAACTGTTATTTATAAAGTTGCAAAAAAATTTTTGCACTTTTGCCTTGAACAGTCAGAATCGCATTTTTTGTCCAGCCGCGCGAGTGTCCTCCATGCGAAATTTGCGCCAGCAGCTTTGGCGTCGTCGTTGACGTCACACAACGCTGACTGCGCTGCCGGCGTCTCGCACGATGTTTGCGCTGCTTGCGAATAACTGTATGTAAAAAGCGTGCGCGGCGGGACAAAAATGCGATTCTGACTGTTCAAGGCAAAAGTGCAAAAATTTTTTTTGCAACTTTATAAATAACAGTTCGACGATAATTGTGCGAAAGTTTCAAAGAAAAAACTGCCCCAGAACATTTTTGAAAACCAATTTGTTTAAACAATTGTTGTTAAAATTATGTTAAATTAAAAATTTAATTTTTAAATATTTTTTTCTTTAAGACAAAATGATTCTCTTACACTCATACATACTCTTATACTTCGTCGATATATGTCAAACCGTTCAAGAGTTATGAATTTTTCTCCAAAACCCTAAAAACAAATTTTTCAAACTTTGAAGCTCAAAATATCGAAAACGGTGCTGAGTTTCGAAAAACTGTTAAAAGTGTTTTGAGGTACTGTCATAAGCTACACATTTTTATAGTTTTTTTTCCAATCCAGAAAATGACTAGGTACAGTTGACATGGCCTGACCCTGTATAAAAATGAGCGGGGCGTTTATGAAAAATTCTGCTGTTTTTCTGTCTTCACCTGGGCCTTTTTTTAGTTTTAGTGTTAAAACAGCGCTTTCTATTTCTGATAGACTGAAAGGGGAGTCCATATGGTCTGAGGAGTACAGCGGCTTAGCATAACTTATTTCTGTTACGTTTTGCATTTGAGAGAGTAGGCCACTGAAATGTTCTGCTAAATCTGTTGAGCTTGCTTTTATGGGTTTTTTCTGTTTTTTTCCCGTTTAATGTATTAACGATTTCCCAGAATTGTTTGATGTCGCGTACTTCTTGTAGTTGGCGTTCCATATTTATCAAGTACTCTTTTTCCTTTTCTTTGCATAGACGTTTGTAGTTTGTTACTGCCGTTTTGTATACATTATCCGTTATTTCATTTCGTCTTTCAATCAAATGAGTGTTTCCGAGCCCTTTCACACTGTACGTCGAACCACGGGTGCTTTCTGCTGAAGTTTATTGACTGCTGAGGCATCTTCGATTAAGTTGAGCAGTTTGCTTAGCAGTGTAGACCCACTCTGAAGTTCCAAACGCTGAACTCCTGATACTAGGGCATCTGCATCTGCGAGCGTCCTGCCGTTCAGTACCGTCAGTCCTAGAGATTCGCACATCTCAACAATTTTTGCACCCTTGTTATCTGCAATTAAGTCTTTAGATTTTCGAATCGTGCTAGTGGTCCTGAGGTCTATATTTGTGGGTTCTGATGTGGCTTGTGCGTTTCCGATACGAGCATTTATATCCCCAATAATCATTAGGTTATTTAAACATGCTGTCAGTCCGAAATCGTACATCTTTTCGAAATCAGCTTGCCAGTTATTGCAGTTTATATACACTAGAAGGATGTACAGCTTTTCTTCTTTCGTGTTTATTTCGATGACATCGGCGTTTTCCTTGATTGTAAAAGTAAAGTGTCCTTCGTTCACCAGCTGCTTCCGGATTCCGTATACACTTCCTCCGCTCGCCCGTCCCCGGGCAGCAGTTCTCACTGCTGGTATCCAATGCAGCATGTGATCAGGAAAGTAATTCGCAAAACTCGTTCCGTCGGCCAGAAAAGTTTCAAATAGTAAGAAAATGTCGAACTGAGTAATAAAATCAAAGAATTGTTTAAATAATACCTTATTTGCTAAGCCAGCTATGTTATACGATACAATTTCAACATTAAGGGACGGTACTACATTAGGGACATTTAGTTTTTTGAATCTAGTTTTCCCAATATGACCTCGTAGTCTAGGGATATGTTAAAAGGACTACCGAATATGTTCTCGAGGACATTTTGTGCTAACTCTGTGCCACACATCAGCTTGCCATCTTTATTCCAGTAAAACCATTTTCCTTCTATAACCATGCGATCGTTTCTGACAGTTACTTTAAGGTTTTTGTGGCTTCCAAGAATGTCACGGCGGAGGCCTAGCATGACGCGTTTTTTGAGTCTCCTTTCGATGTTTAGATCCTGTTCGATTGAGATCCGGGTTCCTTTCAGGTTTTTGGTGTGCTTAAGAATGGTCTGCACTGCGCTTACTGAGTTCAGTTCAACCAGAACAGCCATATTTCCTTCGGCGTCGTGCAGCTTCTTAACCGAGTCTGTTTCCATACCTTCCTTTATCAACAGGTTTTTCTTTATTAGGTCAGTTACAGCTGTAAATGGACTTTTGTCGGATTTTAAGCCACTGATTATAATGTTTTTTCGCTTATTAGCATCTTCTAGTTGTAGAAGTCGTGCTTGTTTGCTGTTGCTGTCGCTTTTGATTTTAATAATCTCTGCCTGCAGTTTTTTGTTTTCCTCTGTAAGCGAGTCGACCTTTGTTGAGAGACATTCTACATTTTGCTGAATGGCTTCCATTTTTGAGGCAATCAAATTGACGTCCGATTTTGTCGCTACTTCCTTAAGTTTGGAATCGAATATACCCTCCAGCATGGATTTCAGATCATTTAGATCTACCAGGTTGCCTGTATTTTTGTTGGTGTGCGAGAATTTTGCGGAGGAGTGTCTGATCGGCTCCGTTTTGCGACGCTAGCAGGTTTTGCTGTGAGTGTCCCAGCATGACCGGTACCCTGAGGTTTAGTAGGAATCCTGGCGAGTCCTGACATTTTTGTGTTTGGTGTTTTTAGTTCTGTATATACGCTGTCGAGGTGCACAGATATACCAGTATGCCTAAAACGATGCTTTAAAATTTTTCTAGAGTAAGCTTTCTAAAAAAAGGAGCAGCGCCACCTATTGGCTAAGCTGGGACTGTGGCTTAGATTGAGCTTTGTTTCGCTAGGTGTTCGGTTAACACGAGCTTCGAATACGACTCACTGTGATTGGTACTCAGCTGTTGCTTTCCGTCACTAGTTTTGTTTGCGCTTAATCATTGTCCGTCGGTTACCACCAACAAAAATGATTTGCCTGAGTGAAATGCCGCGCCTCCAGGCCAGCTTGGGAAAGGTGATCAGAGACTTCACGATCCCGATGTAGCCCCTTCCAAGTGCCAGTGTTTAGGTATGTCCAGCAAGACCTCGGTGGACCAGGTCTATTAAATTTTGTAAATAAATCAGGAGCCACTTTATGCACGTCCGTCTCTCTCTCCGTCTAGTCTACTCTTTTCCTAAAAAGAATATAAACTTTAATTTACGTAAAATATTTAATGGGTTGTGTATTTAGTCCAAGATTCTTAAATATTTATTTAAATTTATTCTAGTCGGAAAGTAAGATATGAAAGCAAAGGCACTTAGACGACGATTACGTTAAATAATAATTTTTAAATGATTTCTGAACGGTTGTTATTAGAATTCCATTACTTCAAATTCAAATCAAAGTAATTCTAACAATATTTTAATTGGAATTACGTTATTGTGTGTCGATTATATGTGTATATCAAGGGTTGTGCAACCAATGACAAAAATATGGATGTATTTATGTGTCAAATATTCAGGGCTGTGCCGTACTTACGAAGCATCCGTCGACGTCAGCAGGCCTGATGACTGAAGATTTTGTTGCTGTAGATCTTAATTAAAATTGATAAATGTACATCATATATATAATGTCAAGATGGCACACACATTTACATCGACTATAATGAGGATCGTAGAAATTTAAAAGTAATGGGTTTTAGATGTACAAGAAAAAAAATCAACTATAAACTACTGATACTCAGAAATGTTCACACAAATGAGCATGCGTGATCGTGTCGACTTGCAGGACGATGATCGAAACAGAATTCGTTTACAAATTCTTGTTGAATCCGGTCAGGGCGCAAGAATGAACAGGCATGAACGTGTCGCAACGCTCACGCAGAATTTGACGCACAGACGCACAGGTGATAAATTATGCGACTTGCTGCTTCCTGATAAATCCGGGGGTATGCAGAGGGAAGACGCACAGTTTCTGCTTCTTGCTTGCAGCAGTTCCACGAGGGAGACGCACAATTTCTTATACACGACGAAATACTTTTTGCGTTTGGCAGGAAAAAGAAAAAGACACAGCGTTCTGGTCCGGGCTGAGTTTGTAGAATTCGCACTCGCAACACGTGTTTGCGAATCGCAGGCGGAAGAAGAAGATGCGAAATTTCCAGTTCAACGGCGATCGGCGTCTCGCTGTCGGCAACGGGAAGAACAAGGTCCGCTTTGACCGCAAGAATCCCAGCACAAAACACTAAAATTAGTCGATCCTACTAGATACGTGGGTTCGACCTTTTCTACTTACAGATAATTCCGGGAATTCGAACTATGAAGCAGCAATCGATTGCTCGGGGTGATTTCACTGGCTAGATTCACAGTTATTTTGGCCACGAGGCGTGCCAAAGCCTGGGCTGGGCGAAGAAAATGGCCTCCACGTGTTCCAAACTTTTATTTTAGCTTATAAAACACAAGTTTGTGGTTCGAGGGTGTCCTCGACAGCCTCTCAGATGTCTCCACTGGTCGTATCTTCTGGAGCCTTCCTGGTCTTCTTTAGACCGCTCACAGTGACGTGACCATATCGCAAGTTGAGCTGGTGGTCACACTCCATTATCTCATACCTACTACGAGGAGTGCACCAGCTCCGTCGTTTCTCCTGGAGATGACCTTCCAGGCGTCTGTTCCGACGCGATGAAGGCCAGAATCTCCTAATTGGTCCTGTCCGCGCTCCTTGGGCAGAACAACGTGGCGTTGTATACTGCCGGGAAGTCGGCTCCCGTGCGTGTCTCAAGAGGTACTCCCTTCCACGTCCGCAGCTGAGGTACGGCAATCTTTAGCCACTCAGCTGTGCCCTCGTTGAGGCAATCGATTATCAGGTTACCCACCCTGAAGTGGATCCCCCTGAACACGACCGGACCGCTTCACGCTGACGTGAGCATCTCGTCCATGATGGACTCCTGCAGTCCGGACAGCTCCTCATTGGTCAGGCTGACCACCGGGAACCTCTCCGGGAGGATGGCCACCTTTACGAACGATGCCTTCTTGGCAGCCTCCGCGTATGTCGGACGGGGTCCGGTGGGCTTTGGTGCCGGGCCAGAGGGTCGTCTTCCGGCGGGTGTCGGCTTATGGTCTCGGCGAGGCTGGGAAGGTATCTTCCTGGCCTGCACCTTTGCCTTCTCTACCGCTGCTACTGCTGATGTACTAGGTCCATCTTGCCTAGGGGCTCGTGAGGTTGTCTCACTAGCCACCTTCTCATGCCTGGACCTAATGGGGGTGTCTGCGGGTGGTGTGCGGCTGGTGTTCAGCCGTTTGCCAGCTGGTGCTGCTCCTGATGCCGGTTGCTCCCTCGACTCCTTTGCCTTCTTTAAGGCCTTCTGTGGCGTCAAGCCCTGCAAGAGGTACCTAAGGTACCATTTGACTTTTGACCCTGGCAGGCCACGCCTGTTCGGGTCATCCAGTCCTCCGGGCGGTCCTAGGGCTGGAAGGGCGTCTTGCTTCTTCAGCTGTCTAATAGATTGTGGCCTATCAGACGCGAGAGGTGGGCGTACTGGCAGTGTAAGTCCTGCTGGCACACCACGCTCTCTGGCTGGGAACACCTGCAGCGCAGGTCTGGCCTGAACTGCTGGTGAGATCCTAGGCGTGTGCGCTGCCGCCTGGGGTCTCTCGCCGTCGAGGGATTTGTCCTCGAAGAGTCTTGCGACACCGGTTGCAGGGATATCCTGCGGGATTTTGATTGTATTCTTGTTGGTCTTCTTGAGTTCCCAAGAGTTGCGAAGAAATATAGGTCCGACCGGGCAGAGATCCGCCGTACCCGGGTAAGGCGCAGTTAGGACAGACGGTCGCCACTTGTCTGAACCCTCCGTTTGCGACTGGGCTATTTGTTGACTCGGGCCCTCAGCCAGGCTGACATCTTAGTCCGGCACCGAGGTGAGATGTGGAGGATAGGATGGTGGTAAATAGTTGTGAGGGAGGGGGTGTGTAAGGCTACGGTGGTATGACGGCCAAACAAGCGTCTTGTCGGTATACCATCGTAGGTATACCCGCTGTTTGTCCGGGGTTGCTTTTTCGCTTACGCTTATTCGCAACTAACCTTCCCGGAAGGCCGTTCGCTATCCGCAACCTGCGACCCGCCTGGTGGCCTCAGCTAAGCCTCCCTTCGACCCATCTCACTAGTTCTTGAGGACCATGCTGTTGCTGCATTATTTCACCGGCTCGGCTGCGCATAATTTCTAGGGAGTCCTTTTGATTTATGTTAACCGAGCGGTCTTCTAGTAGGCTTAACTTTCGCAACAGCGAGTAAGTGGAGCCAGAAGTAATCATCTGCTGGCCAAACATCATATAGTCTGGGCAAAGACATTAGAACTATAAGATTAGTAACGTCCATACATTCGTTTTGCAATATGTGGCAACTTTTTTGATGGCAACGAAAATCGCTCTCTTTCCGCTCTCACAAAGTTGAGAGCGTAAAAATCTAAAAATAGAATGCGCTTGCTTGTATGAGTAAACTCAGGAACAAGCAATTGCGTATGTATGCGTAAATAAGTGTATGCTTCAGTTCGCAAGCGCAACCACCGAAAATTTAATTTTTGTATTTTGTGCTGCTGGTAGCTTTTAGAGTGAGAGGGGGGATACCGAGACCGGCAGCAGAAACAGCTGATCGCCAACATGTATTTTGTTTTGATTTTAGCTTGTTTACATTTTCTAGTGCTTAAAAGCCGTTATATATATTTTTTCTTTTTTATATGTAAAACAAAAATAATATAACGCGCGCGGTTGAGAAAGGGAATTAAGTTAAATATTAAATATTATTAATAATATGCTAAGTATGCTAAATAATAAAACTAGTTTATATAAAAACATAATTATATATGTATTTATAATTTTTTATTTCAATGGGCTAATAAATAAAATATTATTATAATACATAAATGTAAAAATACATATATATTCATTTATTATTTTTACAATTTATGTATTATAATAATATTTTTTTCTTAGTCAATTAAATTAAATAACTATATATATATATTTTTTTTTCGTGGCCTTCTTGAAGCACTTTGTTATTTTTCAAACGTCGCACGCTTAATACCCTAAAGTTCCATGTGATGTCTTGTATAAAATATATTTATTGTGTATCATTATATAAGTATGTTTATCCGGTCATTACATTCAAATGTAATATATTCAAATAATTCTCATGTAATTATTATAAAAAATATTAGTTTTTTAATATACGAGGCACCAAAATGAACTTAAATGAACTTAAATCTTATAAAGTGAAGGGTATATTTTGACTCGGAAAACTAACACTTGCATGAAATTACGCTGCATGAGAATACGTGTGCACACACACAGTCGACAGCTGTCGCTGAATGCCTACAAGAGAGCCTGCTGGCTCTAGAGCGCTCTCTTACTGGCTTTTGAACAAAATTTAAGAGAGCCTGGAGCCAGTTCAAAAGCCAGCACGAAAAAATCGCGTACCAAAAAATCGTATGGCGTTACTTATCTTTATAATTCTATTGTCTTTGCTCACACACATGGCAGAGCAGCTACAACAATACCAGCAATAATAAAACACAATACTTTAATCATTTAACGTAACAGAGCGAGGGAGGAACAAATAGAGAAAGATTAAGAAGAATGCTAATTTATGGAGCAAACAATCGAAATGAATTTTTGCATAATTGACAACGTTGAGGAATCTGTGCTGAGCACGTGCCTCTGTGCCTCTGTCGATATCAATCTTAATAATTATCGCCGGATATGACATGATTGAAAATTTCAGCATATGCATACCCGAAAAAACAATTTTTTTGATATTATATCTTAAATGAAGAGAAGTTTTAGCTTTATCTGAGTAACCTTAAGTTAAACTTATTTAAATATCAAGAGCTTTTAACCAGAAACTGGGTTAACAACTTATTTTTAAATGTGAGGAATGCTTTTACTTTATTAATAATATTTTCAATTGTTTTTTGTTGAGCAGGCCTAATGGAATTTCATTAATCTAGGTCTGATCTTTCTAAAAAATATTAAGACATACAACCAGAATAACAATCTTATTCTTAAAAATTCATATCCCTAACAATACCAAAACTTGTACTATTAAAATAATTGAATCATCCGGTCAGTAGCACTTTAGAGCAGATAAGCAAATCGAATCAGCTTCCCTCGAATTGTTTGTTGACTGTAACGAAATTAAGTTTTATTCGATAAGAACACAGCTGTTCAGCAACTTCAAGGTCCAACCAAAGACATTAGAACTATAAGATTAGTAACGTCCATACATTCGTTTTGCAATATGTGGCAACTTTTTTGATGGCAACGAAAATCGCTCTCTTTCCGCTCTCACAAAGTTGAGAGCGTAAAAATCTAAAAATAGAATGCGCTTGCTTGTATGAGTAAACTCAGGAACAAGCAATTGCGTATGTATGCGTAAATAAGTGTGTGCTTCAGTTCGCAAGCGCAACCACCGAAAATTTAATTTTTGTATTTTGTGCTGCTGGTAGCTTTTAGAGAGAGAGGGGGATACCGAGACCGGCAGCAGAAACAGCTGATCGCCAACATGTATTTTGTTTTGATTTTAGCTTGTTTACATTTTCTAGTGCTTAAAAGCCGTTATATATATTTTTCTTTTTTTATATGTAAAACAAAAATAATATATATATATATATATATATATATATATACTAAGAGTTTATTTCATAATAATAATATTAAAAATAATAACAAATTATAGTGATTTATTAAAATACTTACCTGCAAAGACATAGGAGTTATAATATAATAATATATAATAACTCTAAAGTCTTTGTTACTGGCGTGTTTTGTTTATTGTGGTATCCCCAATAGGCCTAGTCCACATTTAATATGTCTTTGGTATTGTTTAATGTCTTTGGTATTAATTATTATTAAATTATGTAAATTACCCATTTTTTTGTATTTGAATTAAAATTTGATTCGACTAACGCGCGCGGTTGAGAAAGCGGGAATTTAGTTAAATATTAAATATTATTAATAATATGCTAAGTATGCTAAATAATAAAAATAGTTTATATAAATACATAATTATATATGTATTTACAATTATTTAATTCAATGGGCTAATAAATAAAATATTATTATAATACATAAATAGTAAAAAATACATATATATTCATTTATTATTTTTTACAATTTATGTATTATAACAAAATTTTTTTCTTAGTCAAATAAATTAAATAACTATATATATATATATTTTTTTTCGTGGCCTTCTTGAAGCACTTTGTTATTTTTCAAACGTCGCACGCTTAATACCCTAAAGTTCCATGTGATGTCTTGTATAAAATATATTTATTGTGTATCATTATATAAGTATGTTTATCCGGTCATTACATTCAAATGTAATATATTCAAATAATTCTCATGTAATTATTATAAAAAATATTAGTTTTTTAATATACGAGGCACCAAAATGAACTTAAATGAACTTAAATCTTATAAAGTGAAGGGTATATTTTGACTCGGAAAACTAACACTTGCATGAAATTACGCTGCATGAGAATACGTGTGCACACACACAGTCGACAGCTGTCGCTGAATGCCTACAAGAGAGCCTGCTGGCTCTAGAGCGCTCTCTTACTGGCTTTTGAACAAAATTTAAGAGAGCCTGGAGCCAGTTCAAAAGCCAGCACGAAAAAATCGTGTACCAAAAAATCGTATGGCGTTACTTATCTTTATAATTCTATTGTCTTTGGTCTGGGCTTGTTCCTATACTGGAATGTACCGCTGACCTCAAGGCACAGCATTTGTGAGAGAGATATTTGTCCCAATCCTTTTGTTCGCCCTTTACATAGGAACGGATGGCCGCAACTACTGATCGATTAACTCGCTCTGCCTTATTAAAAATTTAAAAGAGAAAAAAAGAAAAAAATTGAAAGTTAAAACAGTTCGTATTTCATTTGTGCGTCCCATTTAAAATATATTTAAATGAGGCCCCACGTTGGGCGACAAAAATAAAATAATAATAACATTTTTTGTAACGAATAACGTTGGCTGGGCAAGGTGGTAAAAAATAATCATTCCGACGCACGCTATTAATATCGGCTGCACTCGTCGGCTTGAGGGGGGTGTTATTTGGTTGTGATGATTTGGCCCTTATTACTATTACCCTACTACCCTAAAAAAATAAACACAAAAAAATAAATGGAACATTCAAACATGCAAAAAAACTTTAAATATAAATGATTGTATTAATTGAACTAAAATAGTTTGTGTCGTCGAACGACTGTAAAGGGTTTGACCAAAGATAGCACAAATTAAATGCAAGTAAACATAAACGAACGTTGTTGTTGTCTAGGCGCGCAAGCAAAACCGAAACATAGTGCAAGGTGCACTCTTGGGCGCGCAGGCGCGGTAAAAAGTTGATGAAGCTTGTATTTTCATAGCTCAAACGGAGCGGAAGGAGAGAGAAGGAAAGAACATAGGCGGTGGTTGCTTTATGTTTTCATCCGTTAGTTTTAGTTTTCGCTAACCTTGGCCCGGTGCACCATTTAAAGTTTTTCGTTTTCGGGCTTAAAGTGTTTATGACAAATACCAAAATTACGTACTCATTTTCATTGTCGACTTCGCGGTGAAAGCGCTTCCAACGAGGTTGCCGTTGTGAGGGGAAAATTTAGAAAACATGCATTCCTGCCTAAAAGTCCAGCGAAAATAAAGTTATTCCCTTTCTATTGTATTTCGTTTGTTTTGTTTACTTTTGGTTTCTTTAGCTAATCGCGCATTTTATTTTCTCACTGTGCCACGACTTGTATAAATAAAACTACCAAAATAAATTAAATTAAATCCTAAACATATTTGTTTTGCTCTTCTTCGCTGCTGCGAAATGAAAAATCGGAAAACTTGTTGGTGTTTTGAGCGTTTGCGCTTTAGCGCTTTGTAATGGCTCGGCTTGGATTGGATTGTCTTGGATTGGCTCGGCTTGGATTGGATTGGCTTGGCTTGTTTTTAAATGTTAGAAAACATTGAATTTTTTTATTCTGTGGCGGCGCTTAAAAGCACCGATTTTCCGGATTGTCTTGCGGCGAGGTTCTGCAAAGTTGCCTGCGCAATCAAACCAAAAGAAACGGCTTAGCTACTTGCCGGTCCACAACTCATTTGAGGCAACTCACCCTTGTTCTGCCACTGCCGCACAGTACCAATAAAAGTAACTAAAGCGGAAGGACACCTTGTAGATCGCACAGAACTGAATAAAAAAACACAAGTTAACTTTGGCTTTGGCCAACTAAACCGCGCACATACTTTTTTTTTTAGATTTCTTCTTATACACTCACAAGCTAACACTTTTCACATTTGCTGCTTTTGCCAACCGGGCCCGGTCTTATATAGCCCTGTGACCGCTGCGGATCCCAACGTCACCACTCCGCCATTTGTGGTCAGGAGAGACGCCAAAACGCTTGATCTAATTTCCTCTTTTCTCGCCACACACACACCCTTAGTTTTCCCTGAGTGCCAGCAAGGGGATCATGTTGCCAGGCTCAATGTTGCGACCCATGTTCCGCAACCAGCCGTTGTTGACAACCAAAAATGAGTCTAAACATCTTGTTTTTTTTTTTGCTGGCACAAGCACCACTACAGGTGCTAAACTTGCGGTCGTATCGCTAGTCCAAATTCCTGTGAGAACGATCATAAAGGTATAGATACCGGCTCTGAACAGAATATAACCCTGCTGAACCTGATCAAGTCACAGAATGCGGAACTCGATACGGGAGACTGGACCGTCTGCAAGAGATTTGCGCGCTACGGTTATAATGGCAAGGATGTCTGGATCAGCATCGGTCCGGATGCCTTGTCTTAACTCCGCACAAACAATGAATCCTGTGGTTTGGATAAGGCAGCAGTCGGGCGCAAATTCCAAGCCATTCCAGGCCCACCGACCAGTCTATGAGAAGTGCAGATTAGTCTGCACCATACAAGAGTACCATCGGTGGACCTGCTGCGGCTTATGAGCGAGAAGAACGTGGACGTGACACTTATCCAAGAATCCTGGATCCTCGGTGAAAGAATTTGCGAATTGGGTACTCTCGTTCCTAAGACGGCAGGTAAGCCAAGAACTTGTATCGTGGAAAGGGCCGGGCTTAATGTTTCTTTTCTCTCCTCTTTACAGCTCACCAGAGCTGACGGTTGCAATCACAAATCTACCATACGAACCCACCCTGCGAGAACCTCTGGAGCCTAGTTTCCCACACAAGGAATAAGGAAACCTACATTGTCATGGGGTGTGACGCGAACGCTCATCACTCACTACGGGCACTAACGTCAGAGATGCGTCATTGTGGCTAACAGGGGCAACCCACCTTCCGCAATAAGATTCGTGAAGAGGTTTTAGACATAACACTTGCTTTGAGCAAAATTACAGAATGGAGAGTGTCCACCGAATGCTCCTTCTCGGATCACTATAGGATACTCTTCAACATCGACTGGCACAACACCAAACCGGAATCATTCCGGAACCCGAAAAAGACGAACTCCCTCAAAGGCCTTCTTAATGTCCTGTCCTGCACTATGTTGAACTTGACCCGTTTCCGTGGCCAAAATTTAAATTTTTAAAATTAACAAGATTTTTTACTGCAGGTTTCTTGAATAATGATAGTTATGACTATAGGAAGGTATTTTAGAAAAGTGGGCGTGTTAACGCCCCACTCCGCTCACAGAAATCGGAAAAAAAAACGAAAATTTAAAGCAATTATAAAGTTAGAGACCCATTTTTGAACACAGGATGAATGTCATATTTCAAATGTGTCCTGCAAATTTTGTCCAGATCGCATCATAAATATAGAAGTGATTCAATAATTGCTGTCTCACCTTGTGATTGGAAAAATTGTATTTTTTTTATCGTATAAATCGGAAGTATAACTCTTTAAGAGTATGTTCCACAACATTTATGTTCGAATTCCAAGAACTTTGTAAGTTACAGGAGTTTAAAGTCGGACGGTTTAATCAACGCGCCCTACGTCGTCTGGGAAACAAACGCGTTTTTCTCAGAACCACATTTTTGGACTTTACGGAAGTGATTGAAGGCGCTGGGATGAACCAATCGTCACCATTTTTTTTTTTAATGTTCGTTAGGGTCCTTTTTTAATAAATGAACTACTAATAGAGTTTTCATAAAAATAAATCTTAAACAATCTTACGTAATTATTAGCACCATCCTTCTTGTTTTGGGGACATCCGCTTATGAAATGGTCCATCGCCCCACATCCATAGCAAGACCCTGCGGTCCTCTTCGGTTTGATGCACTCTCTTGCCCAGTGCCCTTTTCCATTGCAGTTATAGCACCGCGTCTCCTTGCTCGCCGTATCACTCTTCCCTGTTTGCATCTTATTTACTGCAGGAGCCTTTGCCGGCATCATTATGTCAGCAAACGCTCTGAGCATCCTTCCAGGGTTGTCGAAGCACTGCAACTTGGCTTGCGTGCGCAAATTCACCGCTGGAATACCGACAATAAGTCCATCCAATAACTCGTCATTTTCCATGTTGACATCTCTGGCCAGCCTGCTTTTTTCTTCGAAGTACACTGCAAACTTCTCAGTTGGCTTCCACAGACGCGCTTCGAATTTGCGCCTCAAATCGGCTTTTGACTAGTTGCCGCCAAAAGCAAGCTGTAACTGGTTCACTTGCTCACTCGTTGGTTTCACAAAACGGGTAGCATCAGCGTGTAGCCACTGCAGCGCGCTGCCTTTCAATTTGCCGATCAGCAAAACTCTGCTCTGGGTGTCCGATAGCTTGTACAACTTGACTATATTGTCCCATTGGGAGACCCAGGCGCCAACGGAAATATTGTCCGAGAAATCCATTAAGACTTCCTTAGCCAAGCCAAATCAAGCTGATGAAAAATCGTCCCGAATGCCTCTGCCGTCATCCATGCCGCTAGCTCCGTTTCGTCCGTTGTGAAGCTGTTCGATATTTCCAGAACTTTCGTTGGCGTCTCTCTCGATTCTCTGCACACCATTTGCCAAACCACCGCCACGCTCGCCATCTCTTTCTAGCATGTTGTCGCCGTTCCCCGCCAAGCCGCTGCCACGTTCGCCATCTCTTTCGCTCCTCTGCCCACCTTCTGCCAAACCGCCGCTACGCTCGCCATCTCTTTCTAGCATGTTGCCGCCAGAACCGTCGCTTCTGGCGCCGCTGTCGCGAGCCGCCAATTCTTGGAACGACGCGTCGATCTGCTGCTGCATATTTTCTAGAACTTTTCTCGCCTTCTCAATTTCATGATGCAGCTCCTCCATGGTTTTCCTGCCACGATCCAGCTCCCTGCGATTTTCCTGCATAAGGCTCTCCAACTCTGTGCCTCCCGCTTCCATGTCCAGTATTTCTTGTTCCTCCAAATGGTTGATAACTGGAACTTTGCCACGTCTTTCAGGTGGAACTGTACATAAACGGGCGTACAGATCAGCTTTGGACCCTTTAGTTGGCAAATTTAGACACTGCAACCACTTTTTTAGCTGTGCCACCGTCACTTCATTTTTTTCCAACTTTGCTTCGTTAATCGTTTATGAACATTTTTCCACTTGATCCCTCTTCTGAGATTGTATCAGGATGTTTTTATTACTTGTCGTTTCTTTTATTGTGTCTATAGTTAATTTTAGCTTAGTTTAGATTAAGTTTAGATGTAGTTTAGATTTAGTTTAGCACTCTGTCTTTTTAGTTCACGTCTTAATCTGTTACGCTCTCGTTACCAAGTGATCTGCTGCTCGCAAGCAGCGTGCTTTCAACCCCCGTTTTCCAAAGGGAGGCGCTCTTTGAGAGAGTAACGGGCTCTCTCGAGAGAGCGTAACTCATCGAACTGTGTGACCAGAGTATGCTTATATCGATTGGCCTGCTACACTTGCAATCCTGCATCTAAAATCGCGCGACAAGATTTGATTTTTCCGGATGGTCCCTCAAGTACTACCCTTGCGGTTGGTAGCAGTACGTAGCCTCTCGAATCCTCGTTATAAACGACGGTTATTAATCCAGATACCGGATGGTTTGTTGGTCCAAAATTATGCAACATTGTATGCTGTTTTTTCTGACAATGGTGACAGGTTTGCGACGATGAACAGTTTTCTACCATATGAGAGGTGGAAAGACAGTTCGTGCACCCTCCCATCTTCAACATAACCTGGTGACGAGTTTTAGGATCCATTTCCTGAAACTGGCTGCAGAACATTGAGCGATGTTCCCCTTGGTAACAGATTCCGCATCTTCTGTCGCGGTTTATTGATTGTTTGCTGACTGCAACTATGTGTTGATTATCTAGTGTTTCTAGCATGCATGCACGCTTCTCTAGAAACGATAACATACTGTCTAGTGTCGGCACTTCTGTGGGTGCGTCCGCGGAGTTTTCTAATGCTGATAGTGTCAGTGGATCTAGTTTCCGTCGAATATGGAACCCGACAATTGGATCCCATGTTTTTGTACATACCTCCAGGTTTTTTAATGTGCTGAGTGCCTTTTGAATATTGTCGTGAACGGCTCGTATTTGTCGAGCGGAACCATCTATTGGTTTTTGGTCCACGATCTTGGCTATGGCTGAATACACCAGAATTTTTCCGTTTTGATATCTCGTAACGAGACGTTTTCATGTATCATCATAGCCGCCTTGCGAGAAGTCTGTATCTATTAGGATGTTGCGTGCTTCTCCGCGTAAAGCACTCTGGAGCAAGTGCAACTTTTCAGTACCAGAATATGGTTTATTGTGCACTAGTTCCACAAATAAATCATAAAACCTTGGCCATTCTAAGTAATCGCCTCCAAATTCCGGTATGTTGACCGGTGGATGGGATATTTTCATCTGTGCTTCAGGTTCGTGGAGCAGTAACGTTTCGTAATCGTCAGAAATATTCTGGCATTGAGATAATTCTTTTTTGGCTGCAGGTGCGGATCCCGGCACGCCGTATAGGGCGTCTTGTGCCTCCCTTAGTGATACCCACTGGCGGTCCAGATGCCGCTGTAGTGCTGGTGTAATTGTGGTCGCGGTTGTTGCCAAGGCTACTGTGGATTCTGGCTCGGTGCATCTCCGCCTTAAGATTTGTATGACTCGGTTGATTTCGGGGTCATCGTGAACTTGGCCTTCCGGTTGTGTTTTCTTGGGTTGTTTTTTATCCTCGCGTGGAGGCCTGATGGGTTCACTACTGCTTGGCATATTGTCCTTAAAGATTTGCTTATATTTCTCAACTGTTTCCCTTAGGCCTTCAAAACGTTTGAAGTATTTATTGTCAGCTGGGAGCGCTGCGTCTCTTAATGTCTGGTCTGTCTCTTGATATAAAGAGAGGTGGAAAGACAGTTCGTGCACCCTCCTATCTTCAACATTCAACTGTGGATTCTAGCTCGGTGCATCTCCGCCTTAAAAGTCGTATGACTCGGTTGATTTCGGGGTCATCGTGAACTGGGCCTTCCAGTTGCGTTTTTTATCCTCGCGTGGAGGCCTGATTGGTTCACTAACGCTTGGCATGTTGTCCTTAAAGATTTGTTTATATTTCTCGACCATTTCCCTTAGGCCTTCAAAGCGTTTGAAGTATTCATTGTCAGCTGGTAGCGCTGTTCACAGAGTCCATATTTCGGACAACTGTGCTAGTCTCCTAGCATAATATCCTTCTCGAGTCCTTCTGTCGCTTGAATCCTTTCCATAGTTTTTGATTAACTGTTGCATATGTTTATGCAAATCGAGTTGATCGTCTAATAGGTGACTATATAGTTCAGCCCGGGCTTGGCTGGTCTCCACTATAAATGACGTGGACATTTGAACAGTTGCGGTGGTATGGTTAACGGTAATTCTTACTAGCTTAATATTTTGATGCCTTCATAACTGTTTCATGACACTGTGTTCAGGTTCTTTGTAGAATCCTGTGAAGCTAGATTTAACTGTAGCGTCTTAGTGTGAGTAGTGTGTGCTGTTGCCGGCGCAAGCTGTTGTGTCCCAATATGGGTGGTGTATCCTGTAATGCTGGGATGAGCGGTCCTGCGAGCTATGGTTGTCTCAACAAGAGGAGGAATTCTGTAACGCTGGATCTGCGCTCCTGTGAGATCTGGGTGTCTCAACAAGAGGAAGGGTTCTGTAACGCTGGATCTGCGCTCCTGTGAGGTCTGGTGGTCTTAAAATAAGACGGTCCGATAACGTTGGTGTATACGCTCCTGTGAGAACTGGTCTCAACATGAGAATGTCCTGTGACGCTGGAGCAAGCGGTCCTGCGAATTAATAAGTTGTCTCGACGAGGAGTGATTATGCGTGTTCGGTGTGTGATCTCTTGTAGTGAGGTCGAGGTCACCAATGTTTGTTCTCATACCGTTATATGACTGTCCGCACAGGAGTCTCGAATGCTAGCCGTTCAGAGGTTGTATTAACCGACGAGACTATCGGGAGCTATGCCGTTTCCGCGGCTGAAAGAGTAATAATAACCGGGGTTGATTCTGTGACAATAACTAACTTTATTGATATCAGGATACTTATATACTACTTTGTATGCGGAAACATAGTGTAAAGTGTGCTGTGCGCCTTTGCTGATAATCTAGATTACATCAAGTTGCTGATTATCTAGATTACCTCAAGTTGAGGCCAGTTCAGTGGGTCAGCGCAGTTCTGCTCTGGCCAGCGTTTGTTGGTTCTTCAGTTGTGCTGACGTACGTTGGTGAGACGGCCACTTGGTGAGTCGGTCGCTTGGTTTGTGAGTGGTTCTTTTGGCTAGTAGGAGAATCTGCTGATCAGCAGTTTCTAGCTTAGCGCCTGGTACCTAGTCATAGGTCAGCTTAGTTGAGCTGACTGGGTATATGTGGGTGCATGGGAAAGTTTTGTGTTGTTCCCAGGTTAATCGGCGTTGCTGTTCGCAACAATGTTGCGGATGCTAGTATTGGCAACATTGATTGCGAACATTCTCCCCCCATTGAGCGGTAGACGCTCAACTAAAGAAGGTGTTCTAAGCAAGGTCGATTATGTGTCCCAATAGGGATCTGTACGCGTTGTCGTGAGGACTGAAATTGTGGCCTCCTAAATACATATCCTGTAATAGGTAGTCACTACACATTAATGATCTTTAAGAATCCTTGCACAGCAATGCTTGATATGTAACTGGCTGCTGCCATGTCGGACGCACGACCTCCTACCTTTCTTGGTCCAGAATATGAGACTGTTTTCCCTAACAATCCCATATGGTTTAGCAACTGTGTTCTCGATATTTAGTCTGGGAATGCTTACGATGCCACGCAGAAGATGTTCCCTGGCTAGAAGTAGTAACGTTAATACTGTTGACAATTTTCGGGGACGCTGCTATGATGCCAGTTGGCTGAGGCAACTCATATTTGGTGATTTCAACTCCGATGATTCGGTTTGAACATTTGTTGTCTTACTAGCTGCATCTTTAAGAACCTGCGGCTGCCTACAATTTTGTAGAGCAATCGGTTGCAGATTAAGACGTTTGTTATCTTGTACTTCTGAGATTTCTTCTACAGTAATATGGTTTGCTGATTCGGTAACCCAGCCTTGAGTTTTGAGCCATAGGTTTTCCAGGTCCCAATATGAAAGATCCTTCTTTTATTACGGCCGCATACAGCTCAGCTCCCAACTTCAGGTCGATTGGCCCAGGTTGCCGAAAATCAGGGTCGGCTAGCTGAAGATTCTTTGGAAAAGTGAAAGTGTTTCTTATCGGCACTGACGGCTGCTCTGAAGTTATAGTGGGAACAATAAAAACCTCCACCTGTGATTCAAAATCTGAAGTGCCTGACAACAGCCTTAGTATCGCTCTCATTGCTGTTGTCTGTCTTCCTCCAATGCCTGGGATTTTCAACGTTGCTGTTTCCTTTAGGGATAGCATGGTTGCCATTTTCCTAGAGATCAGATTCACTTGTGTATCAGGATGTTTTTATTTTTTAATTTTAGCTTAGTTTAGATTAAGTTTAGATGTAGTTTAGATTTAGTTTAGAACTCTGTCTTTTAAGTTCACGTCTTAATCTATTCCGCTCTCGTTACCAAGTGATCTGCTGCTCGCAAGCAGCGTGCTTTCAACCCCCGTTTTCCAAAGAGAGGCGCTCTCTTGAGAGAGTAACGTGCTCTCTCGAGAGAGCGTAACTCATCGAACAGTGTGACCAGAGTATGCTTATATCAATTGGCCTGCTACACATATTAGTATCAACATATAGTACTAAACTAATGTAAAGTAGTGATCCTGGCTGGGATATGTCTCAGTCTGTCCAGGGGTCGCTTACAGAAAATTTATAAGATGGGACTGGTGGAAACTGTAAGAGAGTGAGCTGACTAAGGTGGAAGTGGTCAGTCTCACGTTTGAGTTGTTGGGGAAAATTGGCCGAACGGGTTGCAGCTGAGGCGGGACGCCTATAGCGGCTGCAGGGCGAGCGGGAAGCGGGCTACAACTGAGGCTGTACGCCTAGCGGTTGCAGGGCGAGAGGGAAGGGTTACCTACGTCATACTTTGATTTGGGCTGCTGGAAAACGTAACGGTCAAGTAACGGACACAGGGTTTAACCTTAACGATATACAAGCTTTATTTCCTTAAGTTGGGGGGAATCCTAGTTGATAAACCTGTTCCCTGGCTTGCCTATACCGCACTCCTAATGTAGCACTACTTGCTCAGGCAGGATGACTGCGGACTTGTTACTGGCTCTGCGGTGCGCGTGGCTGCTGGCGACGAGATGCGTGGGCGATGCGATGCGGGGGCGACGAAATGCGTGGGCGACGAGATGCGTGGGCGATGCGATGCGTGGGCGATGCGATGCGTGTGATCTTTGCGGCGAGGTATACGGTGACAGGCTGCGCGTGGTCGGCAGGCTGCGCGTGGTCAACAGGAGGCACGGTCGAAGAAGGCGCGTGGTCAACAAGAGGCACTGCAGCGGGCGCGTGGTCAACGAGAGGCACTGCAGCGGGAGGCACGTGGGCAACGAGAGGCACTGCAGCGGGAGGCACCTGGGCAACAAGAGTCACTTCAGCGGGAGGCACGTGGGCAACAAGAGGCACTGCAGCGGGAGGCACGTGGGCAACAAGAGGCACTGCAGCGGGAGGCACGTGGGCAACAAGAGGCACTGCAGCGGGGGGCTTGTGGCCCTTCCGCCTTCGCGGCAGACTAAGACGTGTTCCGCGAGTCGACCGATCCGTTTCAGCTCCAGCAAAAGACTCATTTCAATACTCGGCGTCCGTTTCCTTATCGCCTAAAGTTTCGATTCTGCTGCATCCTCTGCCGGCGTCTGCGAAGTTTATTCGTCTCCTTTGCGCCTGCGTATTCAGCCGCAGGTGGCCCTTTCGGTAGCTTTGTCTCGGTCTTGGCGTCTGCAGCTGCGCGGGTGTCTAGCCTTCCCCGTCGCCCCTTTGCCATGCCTTTGCATGTGCGCGGTGGAATTTTCCTATGGCGTGTTCGGTTGGTCTTCCATTCTCGTTGCTTAGGTTCCGTTGGTTTTCGGCGATTCCTTGTCCACGCCGGCTGCCTAGTGATGGCCTGCTTCCATTATTAGCACCTAGTGGTGGCGCGTTTATACTATCGCGATACTTCATTTGATACTTAATTTAAAGGCTATTAATAAAAAAATGGGTTTAACAGATATAACTAGTAATTAGAAAAATATAATAATTAGAAATATATAGTAATATAGTATGGAACATGGTCGAAAATTGTACGGCCCGTTTTCGGGTCGTTACACTAAAGAATCAATATTCATTTTGAATTTGATTATTTAATGATTTTTTGGCAGAGATATGCCAATTTGAAATTGCACCGCAAATGTAGCATATCACTGTTAACCCTTGTGTGAGCGGAAGGAACATTTTTGTTCCATTTCGATTTTGCTTGTAAATATCTCGGGTTGTGTGAAAGCTATCGATCTGAAATTTTCTGACAGCTCGTCTTTAACGATTCCAAACAAGTTTGCCGATTTTTAGATAAATCTGTTGGTAATCTCGGATTTTATTAGGGAAAACTTTTTTTAACTACGTTGCTGAGCAGAAGACACAATTTTGTGCATCGTGTTTGAACCGCGTATATCTTTAAAGCCTTTATTCAGATATTTGATATTTTTTTTGATATTTTTACTGAATACGAATTAACTCTCAATTATTAAATTTAAATAAAAATTAAAAACTAGTATTAATTTTATTTCAAAATTATTATTCTTATCCAAAAAGGGGTATTTGTGGTTTTAGGTACTATTGCTAATAAAAGTAACGCTCACAAATCACCCAAATCATTTATGACAGCCAGGTGCAGGTGCCGACAGCTCCCTTTGGAATGATCCAAAAAAGGGTTGTTGGTAAAAAAAACTACCTGCACACATTTTTTGCACGTTTTTAGACCTTTGAACTATTTTTATAGTGACTTTTTCTTAAGAAAGGTTTGACACATTTTACCACTTTGGAAAACTTATTAAAAGCCCTATAACGTAGTATCTTTCGTTTTCAATTGTTTGACTAGTTTGCGAGTTTTACGTTATTAATCTCAGCTGTAATTTTTTTTCCAAGGTAAAACTTAAAAAATTTTTTTAGTGTAGGCTTGATTAAAAAATTTAAATTTTAAATTTAATGATTTTGAGTTAATACATATTCAGTAAAATTTTAAAATTGTTGGTTTTTTTGGTTTTTTCTCTACATGTACCACTTGCAGCTGCTGGCTTTGCGTACATAAAATTATTTGACATCGCGTGCATTGGGATTAAAAAAGCGATTCGCAAACTCTTATTAAAATTAGATAAGAAAAGGTAACCAAACGATCGACAGTAGAAAACAAATACACTAAAACATGTTGACTTGAATGTTGCTGCTGTTGTTGTTGTTACAGCAACGTGTAATAGCCCTCCCAGCCATGACCATTTTCTCCTCTTTATAAAAGTATTTTTTTATAATGGTCCCTTGTTCAAGTCGGTTCCTTAATACCCTACCATATTTCCGATCTGCATGACCCCATTATGTAAACGCCTAGCAGTTATTCATTTTAAATTCGCAATTTTTATTTCAAAATAATAATAATAGCTAGTTTCTAATAGTTTTAGTAAATAATATTTTATTTTATTTTTATTTATTAATTTTATTTAATTTCAAGAAAAAAATAATTAGCATAGTGAGAATAATTGTGAGAATGGCGCTGTGGGAAGAAAATATAATAGGTACTTTTAAGGCATGATAACAATAACATATTTAATATATAATATAGTATAATAATACAGGGTATATTTAAATTCGGGCATTATTTTTGTTCAGGGGCGAACAGAAGTGGTTTACGTTAGCAATAATAATTCTCTTTTATTTTCTGTTAGTTTTAATCATCGCCGTTTAGGCACAAAATTTCTTTTTTTTTCGGCTTTAACTTTACTTTACATTAATTTTTGCATGTGTAGATCCAAAACAACCAAGGTTTGGGTAAACTTACCGCTCCATTTCCAGTCGGTCGAAAGCGCTTTCGGCAATTCTGCAGGGAGGGGTCATAAAAACTACATATGAGCTTTAAGATCACTTTTAATTTTTGCATGTTACTCCTTCTTTTCGTTTTATTTTGTTTTGCTTTGCATTTTTTTTTTTTGTTGTCTTGCGTACGTTAGTTAGGTTTTATGTTTGGGTTTTTTTTTTCTTTTGTAACTCAAACAAAACACACCACTCTTATTTTCGCCAAAATAATTGTTTATTTTTTTTCAGTTTGCCCATTTGGTTATTTATACTTTTTTCTTTACTCCATTATTTTTCATTATTTTCTTAAGTTTCCTTTCTTTTTATATTATTGCTAACATCACCATTCTCTCACATTTTTTTTTTGATTTCTCACTGATTTTGGTTTTAGATTATGCCTTCACGATTAACACCACTAAGGGGTTATGCACGAGCTCGATGGGGTTAACACAAGAGAGAGCTCGACGGGGTCAAGGGGCTATTTCGGATTTTTTCGCACTTTTCCGCCTACGGGGTCATCATAGAAAGCTCGATTGAATTCCCTTTGACGGATTTAAATGATGCTGAAGCGGCTGATGTTACCCGCTGCCTACTCCCAACTGGATCGTAGCTTCCCTTATCTCAACTGGATTTTGGGGCCGAAGCTCTGCACTCAAAAGCTTTTGGCTCTCGCAAAAATAAATCTTGCGGCGAAAGAGGCAGTGGGACTTCGAAAGTTGGCCTCCAAGAAATATTGCCAAATTACCCAAAATTCGGGTCTGCCATTGATTCCAGGTTAATATTATATTTACCCTGAACTGCAAAGAATACACTGTTGTTTGTGGTTTTAAAGCGATTGACCAGCCTTGCGTCGGCTTGTCCACGTGAGGTTAAGAAAACTTGGCTTGTAGATGAAGGTGAACTGGTCACCTTAAGAGTCAATCGGCAAATAGACCGAGCTTAGGGTTTGTATCAGGCTCGCAGGCCTATTTCCGCAAGCCGCGAAGGTCTCCAATGTCGCTGTGACATTTGACACTGGAAAAAGGATATCATCCCTGCGGATCTAAACTCTGCTAACATGTAGTAATTTTTCTTTCCAGTATTAATTTTAAGTATAGGTATCTTAACATAGAAAAAATCAAATTATTCATTTGTAATTTTAAATCTTCAAAATTTTCTTCTTAAATTACCCATAAGTTTTTTTGTTTCTTCTACACCTAAAAATAATTATATTTATTATAAACTTAGCTAATTTGATAACCAAAGTTATGCAGCAGACGGACCCTAATTATCTTGTGCATGTTTTACTCAGCCTAATTAACTTTGTGCACGGTTACACAGCCACTGATAAGTGCATACCCGGGACGAATTTTGCCTGCTTTTAGGCATTTTGATTATTTTTACTTGTTTTTATTTGTGCATATCCAGGAAAACTATTGCCTGCTTTTAGGCATTTTGATTATTTATATTGGTTTTGAAAATGTATATTAGCCAGCGACAAGCGCTCCTACAAAACCCCCCCACCAAGATCAAGCTTACAAGGGAAAGAAAAAACCTGGAAAGCGCGATCCACGCTTGGAGCTGATAGGTTTCTTACGCTATTGTTTAAGGTCTTTAGCATGGAATTTACCTATATAATGACCCTGTAGATCCTCTACGTCATAGTAACAATTACCGAGTTTTCTTTTAATACGAGCCTTAAGAAACGTTGGGGCGAGCTTGGCATGCAAAGTTGCTTTGGGAGAAATTCCGCCTATATACTTCCTGGCCTGGGACGAAAGTAACCTCCCGACTTCTGAGATTGTACGCGTTTTCGTTTCTCTGATGCTGTTTTCTCATGGTCACAACTGCCTTGTTGCGTTCTAAATCGAAACTATCATCTCTCTGAAAGCATACTGAGCGGTCTTCGAGCATATCCAAATTACGTAAGAGCTTATAGGTGGAACCATTGGTAACCATGTGTTGGCCAAATGTCAACCGATATGGAGTGGCATTTACGGCCGTATGAAAGCTAGAGCGCAGAGAACAACAAATCTTGCTTAATTGCTCATCCCAATTGGTCTGATTCGGATGTATACATGTAAGACTTAGTTGCTGCTATCACGGACCTATTTACTCTTTCGGAGGCGTTTCCCTTTGGCGCGTAAATTGCCGTATATGAGTGATGAATGTTATATTTTTCCAAAAGACGATTAAACGCGTGAGATTTGAACTGAACGCCGTTGTCAGATACAATCACCTCAGGAACGCCAAAGCAGTGCAACAAATCTTCCTCAACGTGCTTTAAAAATGGAAATTTTGAAAAATGATCCATTACTACAAATACTTTTATATGGCCAGATCGAGAACGCGGATATGGCCCCAGAAAATCTACTTAAAGTTTTTTGGAAAAACCGCTGTGTTTCGCCTGTTTTACTTAGATTAGGTTTGAGGCTATAATTGGGGTGTTATGAGCATTTACATATTTCGCAGCTATTCACATGAGTCTTTACGTCCGCTACTAGATTGGGCCAGTAATAATACCTACGTACTCGCTCTAGGGTCTTATTTATACCACAGTGGGAAGCTAAAGGGTGGTCATGTGCTATCTGCAATACGGTCGGAACCAATCCTTTTGGAATCCAAATCTTCCAGGCCATGTCATCTGCTATTCTATCGCCTGTTGCGTGCTCCATCCTGCGATACAAAAACTCGTCAATGACTTTTACATCTGGAAGTTGAGACTGATTCTGCCTAACTTTGCTCTTTAGCTCTTCATAATCCTTGCTTTTAAAATGATCTGATTGGAATTCAATAAACTGGTCTACTTCTAGAGCTGATAAATCTTTTGTGAAGGTCCGTGAGAGAGCATCCGGAACAATATTTTGGCTGCCTTTTCTGTGTGTAATTTCGAAACTAAATCACTGAAGCTTGAGAGCCCACCTTACTAACCTGCTGCTTAAGTCTAACTGGGACATGAGCCATTTTAGCGAGGCATGGTCGGTGACAACGGTAAACTTATGGCCCTCAACATATGCTCGGAATTTCTTAATAGACATGATAGCCGCTAAACATTACTTTTCAGTAACGGAATAGTTCCTTTGGCATTGATTCAGCTTGCGAGACATGAAAGCAATTGGCACTTCGTCTCCACTAGAATTTAACTGGACCAATACCCCACCGATCACCGTATGGCTGGCGTCACAATGTTTTTTAGAGCTTCAAACGCCATTTGCGCCTCTGTCGACCATTCAAACTTTCTCTTTTGTCTAAGCGCACCAGTTAAGGGTGAACCAATAGTGGCATAATTATTTGTTAATTACACAGGCCGACAAAATTTCGACAACTTCATGTTGACTAAATGATGGTAGCCGATTCTTATAGGATTTTCGCCGTAGAATCCGATTCTGACCTTGAAAATATCCGATTGGCTCTAGTTTTCGAGCAACATGAGGTTAAAGGTGTCAAAACTGATTTTTTACACTTTTTGAACAGCTATAAATGGAAAAAGCGATGAAAGAAAATGGCCTATATAGGACTTAAAGAAAGCTTAGACATTACTCTTTAATATCCAATATCAAAAAAGTGGAAGTATTCAAGATATACTTTTTTTACAAATTCGGAAATATTTTGCCTTTGATTTGATACAGTATATTCACATTACCCCAATCTCCCCTACACATAAACTGTTCCCAGTTGCTTAAATTATCATGTATCCACTTTTTTGATATTGGATATTAAAGAGTAATGTCTAAGCTTTCTTTTATTCCTATATAGGCCATTTTCTTTCATCGCTTTTTTCATTTATAGCTGTTCAAAAAGTGTAAAAAAAGTATGTATATTAGCCAGCGACAAGCGCTCCTACAAAACCCCCCCACCAAGATCAAGCTTACAAGGGAAAGAAAAAACCTGGAAAGCGCGATCCACGCTTGGAGCTGATAGGTTTCTTACGCTATTGTTTAAGGTCTTTAGCATGGAATTTACCTATATAATGACCCTGTAGATCCTCTACGTCATAGTAACAATTACCGAGTTTTCTTTTAATACGAGCCTTAAGAAACGTTGGGGCGAGCTTGGCATGCAAAGTTGCTTTGGGAGAAATTCCGCCTATATACTTCCTGGCCTGGGACGAAAGTAACCTCCCGACTTCTGAGATTGTACGCGTTTTCGTTTCTCTGATGCTGTTTTCTCATGGTCACAACTGCCTTGTTGCGTTCTAAATCGAAACTATCATCTCTCTGAAAGCATACTGAGCGGTCTTCGAGCATATCCAAATTACGTAAGAGCTTATAGGTGGAACCATTGGTAACCATGTGTTGGCCAAATGTCAACCGATATGGAGTGGCATTTACGGCCGTATGAAAGCTAGAGCGCAGAGAACAACAAATCTTGCTTAATTGCTCATCCCAATTGGTCTGATTCGGATGTATACATGTAAGACTTAGTTGCTGCTATCACGGACCTATTTACTCTTTCGGAGGCGTTTCCCTTTGGCGCGTAAATTGCCGTATATGAGTGATGAATGTTATATTTTTCCAAAAGACGATTAAACGCGTGAGATTTGAACTGAACGCCGTTGTCAGATACAATCACCTCAGGAACGCCAAAGCAGTGCAACAAATCTTCCTCAACGTGCTTTAAAAATGGAAATTTTGAAAAATGATCCATTACTACAAATACTTTTATATGGCCAGATCGAGAACGCGGATATGGCCCCAGAAAATCTACTTAAAGTTTTTTGGAAAAACCGCTGTTTTACTTAGATTAGGTTAGGTTTGAGGCTATAATTGGGGTGTTATGAGCATTTACATATTTCGCAGCTATTCACATGAGTCTTTACGTCCGCTACTAGATTGGGCCAGTAATAATACCTACGTACTCGCTCTAGGGTCTTATTTATACCACAGTGGGAAGCTAAAGGGTGGTCATGTGCTTTAATATCTTTATCTTTAATATCCAATATCAAAAAAGTGGAAGTATTCAAGATATACTTTTTTTACAAATTCGGAAATATTTTGCCTTTGATTTGATACAGTATATTCACATTACCCCAATCTCCCCTACACATAAACTGTTCCCAGTTGCTTAAATTATCATGTATCCACTTTTTGATATTGGATATTAAAGAGTAATGTCTAAGTTTTTTTTTTTTTCTATATAGGGCATTTTC
Organism: Drosophila oshimai; assembly: GCA_018150695.1. Taxonomy (NCBI): domain Eukaryota; kingdom Metazoa; phylum Arthropoda; class Insecta; order Diptera; family Drosophilidae; genus Drosophila; species Drosophila oshimai. The sequence goes on from JAECWM010000276.1 coordinate 1,362,680, forward strand.
TTTCATCGCTTTTTTCATTTATAGCTGTTCAAAAAGGGTAAAAAAAGCAGTTTTTGGCACCTTTAACCTCATGTTGCTCGAAAACTAGAGCCAATCGGATATTTTCAAGGGGATAAGAGTCTTTTACAACGAAAATATTAAAAATCAGGCTTACCATCATTCAGTCAACAAAATTTTGTCGGCCTGTGTTATTATTAATAAATTTGTGGTACCACCCTGTCATACCTAAAAAACGTCGAAGCTGTTTGACTGATCGTGGTTCCGGAAACTCTACGATGGCTGTAATAAGTGTGAACGGTCCTTAATTCTAATTGATAATCGATAATAATCGATAGCTGCCTACTTGTATATGCATTAATATGTAAGATGCCGGGCATAGTTAGTTAAGTTTTAGCCAACCAAACGATACAACATCGTTATTAATAAAAAGACACAAAACCACCCATTTAATAGTTTCATTAAATGTAGAATATCAGTCTTTTTACATGGTGTCAGAAGATAAAACAATTAAAATAATCATTATTTTAATAAAGTTCATTGCAAGTGTAAATTTCACAACAATTTCGTCACATTGCGTCATACACGGAACTGTATACAGAAATACATAAACACATACACGGAACTGATACAGAAATACATAAACACATACACGGAACTGATACAGAAATACATCAACACATACACGGAACTGTACACAGAAACACATGCACGGGTATTTTGGGCTGCGAGTGATGCCCTAATTCAAGTTTTTGCATATTTTATTCTACAATGGCAAATAATCAACGCATTCCAAATGAGCTAGATTGCTCAAACTTAGCCATCGAATGGCCATCATGGAAACGAAATTTCATTGTTTACTTGATCGCAAACAACAAACAAGATGACAGTGAAGATAAAAAAATCGCTACATTTTTATGGCTCATTGGTACACAAGCTGCGAACATATACAACACGTTATTTCCAAATGATGGCACACAAGACAAATTGCTTGGAATTATAAGAACAACACGCACAATTGCAGCTACTAGTAGTGCAGCAGCACGTGAAGAAGAAGTTATCACTTATCGTTCATTACATGAAGTTTTAAAGAAATTTGATGACCATTGTTTGCCACAAAGAATGTTGCTATGGAATCATACAAATTCAATATGATTACACAAAAAGAAAAGCAATCATTTGGTGAATTTGAAACCGAACTTCGCACTCAAGTAAGCCGTTGTGAATTTTCGTGTACGTGTAACGAGTCATATGAAGACAGAATGCTTCGTGATCGCATTATAACGGGCGTGCATGACAAGAAACTGCAAATGAAGTTACTTGATGGTCAATGCAAAACATTGCAAAATGTAATCGACATATGCAAGGTTTTTGAAGCGGCAAATGCAAACAAAATGCTATTGGACAACAAACAATCCATTGCGAGCATCGAAACATCATCGGAACCGGCTGTTAACGCTATTAATCGTTTCTGCTTCAATTGTGGTGAGCATTGGACACCAAAACACGTCGAAGTCTGCAAGGCAAGAGGTCAAAAATGTCGAAGCTGTTCGAAGATGAATCATCTTGCAAAAATGTGCCGCCAAAATCGGAAACATAACAACAACACCGTCAGCAGCAGCAACAACCAAAATGTTTCAGCGCTTTGGGCTGATCAAAAAGGTTTGTTGTCGAGTAGTACTAGTAATAGTTCGGACCGTATTCTTAATTCATGTAAATTTATTTGTAGAATAAACTCAGATCGTAAGGAAAAGTGGACCAAAGAATATCAAATAGACAATCAAAAAGTGACATTCAAAATTGATACTGGAGCAGATGTGAACTGCATTCCAATTAATATCGTTAAGAAATTAAACAAACAAATGTTGAATCAACAGAAATTTAACGTATTTGATTATAGCAACAATAAAATTAAAATCTTTGGTACCATAAAATTAAATTGTTTGGAAATGGACACAAATACTTCTAAATTAGCTGAGTTTATTGTAGTTAGCAATGATTTCGAACCGATACTTGGATTAGAAACTAGCATTTTATTTGGGTTAATAAAACGTCTGGATGTCAATTCAATTGCTTGCTTACCGGTTGATAAAAATAAATTAATTGAACAAAATTGGGATTTATTTCACGGAATAGGTAAATTTCCCGGGAAGTTTACAATACATTTAAAAGAAAATTCGAAACCGATACTTCATTACAAAAAACGTATTCCGTCAGCATTGATTGACAAACTTCGGGTCGAACTTGATCAGATGACACGGGATGAAATCATTTCACCTGTTGAATATCCGACTGATTGGGTAAATAATTTGCAAATTGTTGAAAAAACAGGGGGTAAATTACGCATATGCCTGGATCCAAAGCCACTAAACGCGTGTATTAAACGCGAACACTTTCTCATTCCAACTGTCGAGGATTTAACATCAAAACTTGCAAATAAGATAGTTTTTTCGGTCTTTGATCTTAGTAGTGCATTTTGGCATATGGAATTAGATGAAAAAAGTTCAAACCTTACAACGTTCATGACTCCGTTTGGTCGATACAAATTTAATCGTGTACCGTATGGACTAAATTGTGCACCGGAAATGTTTCAGCGGAAAATGATACAAATATTCGGGGACTTGGAGGGTGTAGTGGTTTATTTTGATGACATGTTTATATTCGCGGATAATGATACTGAACATGACAAAATAATAATGAAAATAGTTGATCGGGCCAGGAAAAATCATGTCAACTTTAATCCGGAAAAGGTTCAATACAAACAAAACGAAGTTAAATTCATGGGGAATGTCATTTCATCGGGAAAAATTAAACCGCTCAATAAATATTTGGATGCAATACTCGGTATAAAAAAAACAACTGATAAAAGCGCAGTACTTCGATTCTTGGGACTTTTAAAATACATCGCTCGTTTCATTCCAAATCTCTCACAAGCAACGGCAAATTTACGAGACTTAACGCGAAAAGATGTTCAATTTGAGTGGACTGACAAGCATGAAAGCGAATTCGAACAATTGCTAAACGTTGTATCTTCAAGTCCAGTGTTATCAATTTATGATCCATCCAAGCCAACGCTGGTTCAAACTGATGCATCAAAAGATGGTCTGGGATGTGTGTTAATTCAAGAAGGACATCCTGTGGCGTTTGCATCAAGAACATTGTCAAAAAGTGAACAGAAATGGGCACAAATAGAAAAAGAACTTTTGGCAATTGTGTTCGCATGTACAAAATTTCATTTTTTTCTTTACGGTCGGGAATTTACGGTAGAAAGCGATCACAAACCACTTGAGGTTTTAATAAAACGTGATATTGACAATGTAACAGTGAGACTGCAACGCATGTTTTTGTTTTTACTTAAATATCCAGGCATAAATGTGGTGAAAAGCCGGGTAAAGATATACTTATCGCTGATTGTCCCGCGCTCAACTTGAACAACAGGGGGAAATTGTTGAATTAACGGGTGTGATTCATTCGGTCATAAAATCGGTCTGTATCTCGGAAGAAAATTACAATTTTTATCGGGAAATAATTCAATTGGATGAGCAATTTAAAAAAATTTGCCAGTTTGTCGCAAATGGTTGGTCGGGATATCATCATCTTGATGAATTCAGTCAGCATTTTCATAAAATCAAATCGGAATTACATGTAGAACACGAACTTTTGTTCTACAACCATAGATTAGTGATACCAACCAAATTGCAAAACAAGATCGCAAAGTGGCTGCATGAATCACATCTCGGTATTGAAAAGACTCTTGCAAGAGCTCGAATGTTATATTATTGGCCGGGAATGAATTCACAAATACGCGAAATAGTACAGTCATGTTCAGTATGTGAAAAATTTAAGCGCAACAATCAGAAGGAACCATTGCATCAGGAAGAGGCCCCGAAGTATCCGTATCAAATTGTGGCAATGGATTTATTTGAATATGCCGGACATGATTTTATTGCAATTTTTGATTTTTATTCTAACTTCTTATCGGCCTTTCGATTAAATAACAAAACGTCACGGCATATAATAATGGGCTTAAAAGATTTGTTCAATCGTGTCGGATATCCAACAATAATAAAGAGTGATAACGTACCATTTAATTCGGCTGAATTTGATCGATTTTCGTCACAGTTCAATATACAATTTAAGTATTCAAGTCCACGCTACCCACAAAGCAATGGTCTGGCTGAAAAGGGCGTAGCTATTTCAAAAAATATCTTAAAAATATGCTATGAAACAAACGAAGTCGATCAATTTCAATACAAAATTCTTGAATACAATACAACACCTATTGCAAGATTGGGGTTGACTCCATCCGAACTCTTTTTCGGAAGATTGGTAAAAACAAAGCTTCCGGTTTCGAGTTCATTGCTGGCTAGAAATAACTTACCGGAAAAAGCAATTCAAGAAAAAATTGAAAATAAAAGAGAAAAGCAAAAATATTATTATGATCGAAATGCAAGATCATTACCGGTACTGAGCTTGGGTGACACGGTTATTTTTAAGAAAGTTTCAAAAAATTGGCATTATGGCACCATTGTGGGTGATGTAAATGGAAAATCATATATTGTCAAAGATAACTTCAACAATCATTATAGACGAAATCGTCGATTTATTGCAAAGTCAAAAATACGGCCTTTAATGCCAGTGATTTGTTATTTGAAGAAAACATAGTTTCTGGTAGAAATTTGGCTAAAAACAATCTTGAAGAAATCGCAATTGTACCACCCACTAATCAAAGCATGAACAGTAATATTAATGATTGTGAAGTGAATGAAACAGAATTCTCAGTGTTTAACAACGATGAATCACTGATCTCATCTGATGCATATGTTACTGCTGAAAGTGATGTTTCAGGATCTGATAGCGAGATTGAAAATGCGGTGCCACCTATTGCACCTGTTGTAACACAACCAGTGATTACCACACGAAGTGGTCGCATAAGCCGCCCAGCAAAAAGATACGGCTGGGATTAGTATTAAAGATAGTCCATTTAATTAAAAAAAAAAAAAAAAAAAAAAAAGAAAAGCGTGTAATAAGTGTGAACGGTCCTTAACTTAAATTGATAATCGATAATAATCGATAGCTGCCTACTTGTATATGCATTAATATGTAAGATGCCGGGCATAGTTAGTTAAGCTTTAGCCGCCAACCGATACACATCGTTATTAATAAAAAGACACAAAACCACCCATTTAATAGTTTCATTAAATGTAGAATATCAGTCTTTTTACAATGGCTGAAAGTTTATCTGGGTCTGTGGCTATTGTTCCGTGTCCTACCACATGGCCTAAATACTGTATTTCCTTTAAACAAAACTAACTTTTCTGCACATTTATTGTAAGACCTGCCTTGGAAAATTGCGATGCCAGTTCTCTTAACGTTTTAAGGTCTAGGTAAACAAAAAAGTTCCCTTTTAAATTAGCCGGGACGATTTTGTCCATTAACTTGGACATGGTCTGGGGTGCATTGCAGAGCCCGAATGGCATTACGGTATATTGATAAAGGGGACGACCGGGGACAGTAAACGCAGTTTTATCCCTGGACTTTTGGTCAAGTGCAATTTGCCAGAAGGCATCCTTCAAGTCTAAACTTTGGCAATTGACTTAGAATTCCGTCGAGAAAAGGCATTGGATAGGCGTCCTTTACTGTTACTGCGATCACCTTTCTACTATCTAAACAAAGGCGGACTTTTCCAGGCCTACGTACAAGGACCACAGGAGAAGACCACGCTCTTTTTGGTTCTTCAATCACTCCCCGCGACAACATGCGGTCTAACTCTTCGTACATAATCTTTTCTATAGCGGGAGAAACTGGATAATGTCTCTGCTTAATTGGTTTCGCATCCGCCACATCGATGCTATGCAAAAGAACAGATGCATGCCCTAATCCATTTTCGGCAAACGAAGGAAATAAAGCTACGGTGTCTGTCAGTTGTTTACGCTGTTCCGTTGTTAATGGTCGCACTAAAGGGTCATCTAAAGTTGACAAATTAATGCTGGAAACTCAAGACGCAAATGAAAACTGACCCAAAAATCAATCCCTAAGTAAAGGTTTTGGGATAAGGAAGGCACAATGTAGAAAGTAATTTCTTTTGGCTGATCCCTGAATACTACCTCTTTGGTTAGATTGCCTATTATCTCCTGTGACTTTTCATCTGCTGTTTTTACTGAACATCGAAAGGGTTTTATGGGTTTCTGGTCATTTATCAGTTCCTTTGCCAAAGATCCGCCTATGCAACTTATTGACGCTCCGGTGTCAAGTAAACCACTATATGATTCGCCTAAAATATAAACCTTTGCGTATGGCCTAACGTCTTATAAATTTTCTATAATTGATGAAGGCACCTTTGCGCGTTCTTGCCTAATTGTTTTAAAATAAATTTGATGTCGAACTCCTGATTGGCAATGCTTGTGCTTATTTACTCCATAATGTTTTTTGACTTTGCTATGTAATGGTATGTCCAGGAAATTATGGATATCTGGTTTATTTTGATTATTTACTGAAAGCGTTACTGAATTATCGTTTATTAATCCAGTTTGGATGGCTTTCCGCATCCATAGCAGAAAACTCGGCGTTCGCATGTACAGTCATGGTATCTATGCCCTGCTACGCCGCAGTTCCAACACTGCAGCTCAATTGCCGCAATTTCTTCGATCTCTTGACCTTCGCCGGGTGGCTCATCCTCTGGTTGAGTAGCTATCTTGTGAACCTGTCGTTTTTGCAAAGGTCGGCTAAAGGTATTATGGGGCTTGGACACATTCTGCTTAAAAATCTCATGCCTTAATCCATTTTCGACAAGCGAAGGAAATAAAGCTACGGTGTCTGTCAGTTGTTTACGCTGTTCCATTGTTAATGGTCGCACTAAAGGGTCATCTAAAGTTGACAAATAAAGGCTGGAGACACAAGACGGAAGCAAATGAAAACTGACCAAAAATCAATCCCTAGGTAAAGGTTTTGGGATAAAGAAGGCACAATGTAGAAAGTAATTTATTTTGGCTGATTCCTGAATACTACCTCTCTGGTTAGCTTGCCTATTATCTTCTGTGACTTTCCATCTGCTGTTCTTACTGAACATCGGAAGGGTTTTATGGGTTTCTGGTCACTTATCAGTTCCTTTGCCAAAGATCCGCCTATGCAACTTATTGATGATCCGGTGTCAAGTAAACCACTATATGATTTGCCTAAAATATAAACCTTTGCGTATGGCCTAGCGTCTAATGAATAATTGATGAAAGCACCTTTGCGCGTTCTTTCCTAATGGTTTTAAAGTAATTTCGATGTCGAGCTCCTGTTTGGCAATGCTTGTGCTTGTTTTTTTATTTCAAAATGTTTGTTGACTTTGCTATGTAATGGTACGTCCGGGAAAATAATGATATCTGGTTTATTTCGATTATTTACTGAAAGCGTTACTGAATAATCGTTTATTAATCCAGTTTTGGTTCTCTCGGTGGATATTTTGGCGAGCACTCCCTACTGGTGCTCGAGTCCCCCAGTTTTTTTGACGTCTGACATTTTGTGCATGTGAATCTATACGTATCTGGCTTTCCGCATTCATAGCAGAAAACTCGGCGCTCGCATGTACAGTCATGGTATATATGCCCTCTACGCCGCAGTTCCAACAATGCAGCTCAATTACCGCAATTTCTTCGATCTCTTGATCATCGCCGGGTAGCTCATCCTTTGGTTGAGTAGCTATCTCGTAAACCTGTCGTTTTGCAAAGGTCGGCTAAAGGTATTATGGGGTTTGGACATATTCTGCTTAAAAATCTCATGCCTTCGCACGGCTTGGCGTAGATCAGCCACGCTTTTAATCGATACATAAAGCAGCTCGTGTTGTATTTCTGTTAAAAGGTTTGACCTTAACACCCCTAGCATATAGGCTGAGACAAGTGGTCTGCCATAGCAGCTATAACCTGATAATATTCATCAAAATTAGTTGGGTTTCTGCTTGCGCTGATCAATAGTGACCTGAATATCCCTATCTGTACGGGCATCTTTGAACTGGGTCCTCATACCTGACACAAATCTACAAATCTGACTTGTGGTATCCCCAAAACCACTCGAACAAGTTGCTTGCGTATTACGCCAGCAAATCAGATCTTCCTGCTAGTGTCTGCCTCGTCAAGGCTTCGGCCCGGTAAATAATGTCATCTACTGATAAGGCACCTTTGCCAGTGTATCGCAACTTCCAATTGGTCATTATAATGGTTCAGGTGGTTCGATCGGAGCTTTGCAGACGGAACAGTGTGTACGGGCTATGGCGTTAAAGCACGCCAAATGAAAGGTATGTTCACAATCTGTTGTTAGCAGCTGCGTCGTATACTCAATCTCATTTGTGCAAATAAAACAATGTAGGTATAGCTCTTTCCTCTCCACGTAAGTGTTCTGGACTTCTGATGGTTAATGAATTATAACAAAATAAAGAATACTAAGATTTCCAAAAAAAAGTGAAATCGAACTGGTGAATTATAACATTAATATTACTAGGGTCATGTGATACGTACGCCTGTGGGGCGGGGTAAATCAGCGCACCACATGATCGCCAAAAAGAATTTCACAAGTCAAGCCAACTTCACCAATTTCACAATTCTCAGAAAAATACCCGGAAACCAACTACAGACCGTTTATGCAATGCCCGTGTCTATAAATTCTGACGCTCTACTCAAATTACACTAGGTGTCACATGCGTCAGCAATTATGCAACGCCCCATTGCCAATAAACCGAATATCGAGACCAACTCTAGGTACATGGCAATGTCCTTCAGCACAGCCCAATTCCATCTGTAAATCCACCATAGATCAATGGATCGTAGCCTCGGTACCTATATAAAGGGCTGGCAGAACCAGAAACGGAAGGTAAAAAAGTACACGCGAGAAAACGCGAGTGACAAGGCGCGAAGCCATAGTAAAGTGAAGTGCGAAGAAGGACCTTGACAGGACCTTCTACAAGGACCTCATCCCAAACCAAGGATCTTGAAGGAAGCCTCCATTATTGTGATCGCATCCTGGAAAGGAAATAATAAAACATCCTGATCCTGGGACACCACTAAAGGAAACTGATCCTCGAAGTGAGATGACACAAGACAGTTAAAAATCTTTGAACATGGGATCTAAAACGTCGAAAGCGGACAACGATACCGCCAATGTTATCAACAACGTTGAAGTAGTGGACCATAAGGAAGATATAACCCGTGTATTCAATATCTTCATGATAATTGCTTTGATTCTCTTCGCAAACTTGGCAATCAACATTTACGTCATGCATAAAAGGAGCCTGCGGAAGAGATACACCGCCTCAAGCAACGACATTAAACGCGCTATCAGCACGATCACTGCCTAAAAGGAAACATCTCACAAATAATAATAAATAAATGTGACTATTGACAATATCACAAATAATGAAGGGCAACACATCAAAAGACATTGAACTTGGAAGCCCCAGTGAAACGTGTAAAACCATAAAATTTGTGTCGCTTGAACTCATAAGCCTCTGCATAGTAATCCTAATCATCCTAATGCTGTGGTTCCTCATTCACACATTGAAACAAATCCGACTTCCCGGATGGGGGGGATTTAATAAACGACTTCTAAAAATGGGCGGAAAAGTGACCAAAGAAACTATTAAAGAATGTACTATCATAGTGGACCACAACCCTCAAATCGCCCGCGTGTGTTACATACTCCTGGTCATCGCAGTGTTTCACATAATTAGAAATTTGATGACGTGTATTTTATGCGAAAATCCAGGTCGACAAGAATCAGCCAAGTCTGACTGACAATTGGCTCAAAACCATTAAAAACTACAAGCAGAAATAACTAAAACCAACGAAAACAATTAATGCATTTAAATGCAAGCCATAAACAAAACGAAATACAATATCCAGCAACACGCCGCAAGGGGAGCAGTGAACCATCCGGTGACAAAACTCCAACAACAACAGTAAGCCATATTAACACAAATAAATGAAAATTAATGTTCTAATAAGTGTATAAGAATTATATCATATTTTTTTTTTGCTAAGTGACCCAACTAATTCTTTTTGAAGGCGCATGTATATATATATGTATGTTGTTCTTTTACTCAAAACCCAGGAATCCAAGCGTCGAGATCTCATCGCCGGATAAAAAAGGGGTAAGTTTGCCATTACTAAATGACATATATATATATTTATGCGCACTGACAATAACTATTTCAAAGAACTACAAAAAACACTAACTATCAAATAAACACAAATAAGTAAACATATGCTAGTTTTCTGTAAGGTTAGTTTGACGATTTTTATTATTTCAAATCATTTATTAAATTTCCAAATATATATGATTAAGTTTTTTCCTTTTATTTAATTTAATTATCTTTTTATACTTTTAATGATTAACTTCATAAATTAAATTCTTACTTTGTATTTTGTATCCCTAGTTTAATTTTCATTTTTATATTTTTGTAATAATCTTAATTTTCTTTTCTAAAGAAAGCGGAAGGGTATCAGCTTTGTATGTTTTTATACAAAAAGCCACCGAGCAACAGTCTTAGTTGTAAATAGTCAGCAGTTTTGCAGACGTGTGCACCTTCTTAGGTGAAAACTCGAAACCTTCCGCTAAACCAAATATGATTAATCTGTTTAATTTTTATCATATTTTAAATCAAAGATTTGTATGTTAATTTTAACAACCTCCATGGCATTAGCCAAACCAGTACATTTTATCAATAAAATTTGAATGGAAAACTAATGTAACCATGTGTTGGTAGAGACCATCTTTCGGGGGTGCTGAGAACGAAGAGTGAAGTAGGTCAAGAATAAGGACGAAGAATTGACGAACGAAACAAACAAAATAGGGGATCAGATTGCAAGGCCAGCGCTGATCCATTGGATATGCTTATGCATATACGGGGAGGGAATACGGCCAAACACCGCGATTGTAATACAATCAAGCTGGCAAGCTTGCGGCGGTCCGGACAGAACGACGTATTAACTAACTGCTTCTACTATTTTTCCTAGGCACGATTTAATTTTTCTAGTTATTGTCTGAGAAGTGAGTGGCTTCCAAAGAACCCACCCCAAATACGACGAAGCTTATGCCGGACTTTCGTGCCGAACCTAGGTCGCTACTCCTTCGGCTTATGTCCTTTCGGACTGGGCACTAATAGTCAGACGTAAACAGATGGCGCCCAACGTTAGCAATATCCTTAGATCCTTTATTGCCAAAAATTTATTTTTCTTAAAAAAATATCTCATAGACTTAAAAAAAAAAAAAAAAAAAAAATATTTTAGTATCAGACTTAGTGCTTAATGCATAAAACCAAGTTATCCTTTTTAAGGACCAACATATAGTTGACTTCAGTTGTAAAAATTAACGGTTTACAATTTTTTTGATTTTTTTATAAAGTATTAAATTTGCCTTTAAAGTCACCAACTTCAAAGACAGGCAATCTTTGAATTAGAAAGGCATTTCAATCTAAAATTTGTAGTTTTTAGAATTGGTATGTGACTTTAGGAACATTTTAAAATCATTATTCTTTTTGAAAAATATTAAAAAACTGATTAAAAACGTACAGACGACTTTTTAAATTATCGTAGAATTTTATTAAGCGTGCTTTCTAACTGATGCTGCCGACGTATCAGGCACAGTACCGCGATCAGATGAGGAGCGACGCCCCACCTGGCGGTGTCAGGGGTAGCGGATCCGTTTCTTATTTGTCGATCCAGGACTGACAGGGGAGAAGGGGACTAACCGGATACGTACAACTGATGCTGCCGGTTGCACTAGGCTATGCCAGGTCTTCTTGTGAGGCTCGGTTGTACGGCATTCATAATTACTTGGGTGGGATGACGACTTAATTTCTCTGGCCGATGCTGCCGACGTATTAGGCACAGTACCCGGTCGTTTGTGAGGCTCGTGTCCAGTGAAATAGGAAACTGGTGTATATAACCGGAACCCGGAGTTCTTTACCGTTAAAGGGGAAAACATCAGCAGGTGTAGCAGCTCAGCTGATCATAAAAATAGCGCGTACTGGTTCATGTAAGTCCAGGCGCATAATACAAAATATAAACAATTTAAGAGAATCGGTCTGGGAGACTCTTGCCTGATTTTCGTCGACAGGGAGGAGGGGGCTTCGGACAGAACCTTTCTGGGGAAAAATTTATAACACTCCACATGAAAGAACACAGTGAAAGGTGTGTGTACTGGTTCATGTAAGTCCAGGCACATATTATGTTCACTGTATAGGGACTTTGCATTTTTTTGGGGCTTAAAATGCGGACGATTCTTGACTGAAAAATAACTCACAACAAAATCAGCACCCCTGAATTTATATTTAATTTATTTACAAACAAATTTGCCGTGTTAGCACTAACACACTATTGATGTTTGAATACTGTTTAAACAAGAGCTTTTTCTTGAGTATAAAATAAGAAGTCAGGCGGTGCTAAGTTTAGAGTATGATTTTTAATGGTAAATTGGCTTTTTCTCGCTGCACTTAACTTCCTCGTGCGAAGGTTATAATTCAAGTCGTTTTTCTTCTATATTCTTCCTTTCTTCTACTCTCTCATTCGTCTGTTCGAGATGGCAGTATCGCGGTAACAGCGGAGGAGAGCGCCATCTATGTTAACTTACAGTCAAAAAGCGCAAAGTTCGAATTTGCTAATAATATAATTTCATGATATACCAATAATTGGGTTTTTGACCCAACATTCCGGCCCCGTTGAAAGTATGCGATTGACTTTCAAGAGACAGGTAATAATGCTAGTTTCCGTACAGGTCGGCGGATAGTTCCTTTGGTAGTGCGTATGTTGGCTCCACGCACGATGTTGTCTGATCCTGTGATAGTGCTGACAATACGGCCAAGTAGCCACCGTTGTGGGGGAAGATTATCCTCATGCACGATGACCATGTCGTCGACAGCTAAATTGTGCGCTGGTTTCGTCCACTTTGCACGAGTTTGGAGCTCGTTGATGTACTCGTGACTCCAGCGACACCAGATGTGATGTTTGATAGCGCTGACCCTCTGCCAGCGATCCAATTTGTCGAGATTGTCGTCGGCTGGTGTAAGTTCCGGCAATGCTCGAAGTGCGTCACCCACCAAGAAGTGTCCGGGCGTGAGTGCGGCTAAGTCGCTTGGATCCGACGATAGTGGAGTCAGAGGCCGAGAGTTTAAGATGGCTTCGACGTCAGCAGCTGCAGTAGTTAGCTCTTCAAAAGAGAGCCTGGTGTCTCGAAGAGTGCGATTGAGTAGTCCTTTAACACTCTTGACTGCTGCTTCTCATATTCCACCAAAGTGAGGAGCCCTAGGCGGAATAAAGTGAAAATTAATAAATTCGGTCGTACAAAAATTGGTGATGGAGCGAACTGTCTCATCCTTGAACAAAAACAGTTTCACAGCCTCTAGCTTGTTGTTTGCTCCTGCGAAGTTCGTTGCGTTATCGCAGAAAATGTCCAAAGGAAGTCCACGCCGGGCAATCAAGCGCTTGAGGGCTGCAATGAAGCTGTCAGTGGTCAGATCCGATACCACCTCAACATGTATTGCTTTTGTAGCAAAGCATACAATAACTGCCAAATAAGCCTTGGTTGGAGGCTTGCCACGGATGCGCAAATAGACGTTTACTGGCCCGCAGAAGTCTATGCCGCATCGTGAGAATGGTCGTGATGGTGTGATCCGTTCCTTAGGTAGCTGTCCCATAAGGTGTGTTTCCAAAGTAGGTCGATAGCGAACGCAATGTATGCATGATCGAACGACTTGCCTCGCCAAGTCTCGTGCGTTTACTATCCAGAATTGCTGTCGGATTAAAGCCACGAGAGCCCTTGAGCCGGCATGATAGTTTTGAAGATGGAGATGGGTAACAAGCAGTCCTACAAAAGGGTCCGTGGTGGGAAGAAGAGCAAGGTGCTTTTGAATGTCTGGGTGTGAGGCAAGTTCCAGGCGCCCTCCAACCTTAAGAAGCTCGCAGCGGCTGGCCTTTTCGTAGTAGAGACGTTTCTTGAGCGAAGTGGTTGCCTTGAATGTTCCATACAGTGCAATGTAGCGCCCGCTGCAATTCCGTGATGGTTTGCAATAGCGACTGAAATGACGATAATTTGCAGCATCGATGAAGAAATCTGTACATCCAGGCAACAACGCGTACGCAGCGATGATACGAGCTAAATTTATAGATGCCTGTAAGCAGTTGATTGCTGATAGTTTGTATGGCGAACGCTGATTTTCTTTTCTCCAATTGAACAACTTCCATGTCGATGTTGTCCCGATTGTCCGTTGGCCAATTATGTTGATCTTGGAGCAAGAATTCAGGGCCTTCAACCAGATAAAGTGCTGCAAGTCAGCGACTGTGCAGCCTCTGGACAAGATATCTGCCGGGTTGCAATGTGTTGGAACATGCCTCCAGTGACAGTTTAATGTTGACTCCTGAATTTCTGAAATTCGGTTGCCGACAAAAGTAGATAATGTGGCTGAGTGTTGGCGATTCCAATGCAACACAATTTGGGAGTCACACCATAAGTATGTGGTTGGTTCTCTGTCTGCGAATAGTTGAATAATCTTCCGATATAATTGAGACAGCAAGTGCGCTCCACAAAGTTCCAATTTAGGCAGCGAAAGTTTTCTGGTTGGAGCCACTCTTGACTTGGATGTGATTAGCTGTACCTTGATGGTGCCATCTGACCCAAGGGTGCGAGCGTAAATGCAGCAGCCATACGCTCTAATGGAGGCGTCACAGAATCCGTGTATCTGTAGGCTGCGTGCCGTCGTTTGCAGGCAATATCGTGGTATTGCTACTGAATCCAACTATGTGAGCGATGAGAGGAGCGATGTCCAAGCATTATGAATGCCCTGAGGTACAGACTCGTCCCAGTGTAGTTTCAATAGCCACAGCTCCTGCAGAATGATTTTAGCAACTATAATGATGGGCGTTACTAATCCCAAAGGGTCAAACAGCGAGGATGCTATTGAGAGGATCGGGCGCTTGGTAACAAGCTCTGAGTTGATCCTAGGCGAAAATGAGAATATGAATGTGTCCAAAACTTGGTCCCATTTGAGGCCAAGCGTGCTGGTAACATTGTTGTCACCCAAATGCAAGTACTTTATGGTATCGTCATTGATAAACTCACTGTGATTTGAATGCCATTTCGCAAGTTCGAGTTTGCCTTCCTTAAGAATAGTTGTGACTTCCTACTTAATTTGATGAAGTTCCTCTAGTGTGTCAGCTCCACCAAGAAAGTCGTCAACATAGAACGAAGATTGGATGGCTTTGGCACCAATTTTGAGTTTGTCCATGAATAGATCTGCAAGATGTGACATGCTGCGTATAGCTAGATACGGTGCGGAAGCAGTGCCATAAGTAACAGTATTGAGTTCGTAGGTGCGTAATGGCTCTGAAGGCGAAGTTCTCCAGATTATGAATTGGTATCTGCGGTCCTCCGCAGACACCTTTATCTGGCGGAACATTTTGACTACATCAGCAGTGATCGCGTACTGATATGTACGAAAAGAGATCTGGCTGAATGGTCGGTCCAACCATAAGCAGATCGTTGAGTGATTTCTGAGACGTTGTCTGACAGGATGCGTCGAAGACTACTCTCAGTTTTGTTGACGTGCTATTAGGCTTGAGCACGCAGTGGTGTGGAATATAATAATGCGGAGTGTCTAGCTGTGGGTGATCTACGATGCTCATGTGACCCAAGGTTTTAAACTCCTGCATAAACTCGATGTATTTTGACTTTACCTCAGGCTTCTTGCTAAGGCTGCGTTCGAGAGCAAGAAATCGTCGCTTTGCGGTATCATATGAGGCGCCGAGTACGCTGGGTTCATCCTTAAATGGAAGTCGTACCTCTAGCCGACCATCTGATGCGCGTCGCACGGTTTTGGTGTAGAACTCCTCACAGGTCCGTTGTTCTGGCGTAAGTGTGTCCTCTGAACACTTGACCTCGTCGATGCGCCATAAGTGCTCCACATTTTTGTGAATGTCTTCGTCTACGATTGACAAGAAATGATGTAGTGATCCGGGATTGGTTTGGCATCGACCAGATACTATCCATCCAAGTAACGTTTTCTGCAGCACGGGCAGATTTTGGCCAAGTTTAATTTGGCCGATTGACAAAATATCGAAGAATGTTTCCGTGCCCAGCAACAGATCGATTCTGCGCGACTTGTTGAAGTTCTCATCAGCTAGGGATGACTGAGGCGGCAGGTTCCATGATGATATGTCTATTTCCGAATCAGGGTGATAGGCAATATGTGATGTGACGCAAAAATCAAGCAGCAACTCAAACTCATTGTGACGAGACTTGACTCTGGTAGCTGTGTGGTGCTTGATCTGAGTTTGTGTATCGCCGATGCTACGAATATCTATGTTAAGTTTGCTGCGTGGCAGTCGGAGCTTCTGGGTGAATTCCTCTGATATGAAATTCACCTGAGAGCAGGAATCCAATAAGGCTCTTCCAATCTTGTAGCATCCAGACGCATCCTTTACCAGAACCAGTGCAGTGGCTAGGATGACACAATCCGGACGACTGCCAGTGTGGGTATGGGTGACTGCGTCTGTAGCTGGCGATACCGCTGGGGTTGAATCCGGTGCAGATCGATGTAGCAGCGAATGATGTGCTAATGAACAAACGCGGCATCTGTGCGTAGACGGGCAATTGGTGACCTAATGACCTTTACTTAGGCAATTTATGCAAAGCCTGTGGCGTTTTACTGCATTGAGTCGATTTTCTAGAGCAAGATTAATTAGTTCTGGGCATTTGAAAATCTTATGGTCTGTGCTAGAGCACATGTTGCAAGTTTGTGTGATACAATTGAATGACAAACTTGCCTGGTTCCTCTGCGATCGGGTTCTTTCACCACCTGGTGGGCTTATGGCGGCGTTAGCAGCAGGTTTCCGTGGTTCCGATTCCAAATATTGGCAATGGCGTTCAACGATTTGAACGCAGTTATTCCACGAAGGTAAAACAGAGTAATCCAGTGACTCGTTCCACTTTTTTTTGGTCTCCTGATCGACCTTTCCCATGACGATAGAGATGAGCATGGCCTGGGTTATCTCAGCGTCTGTGCCCAAAGACCGCAACGAATTGTACAATGCAGAGGCATTGTCGATGAGGCTGCGCAACTGTGGGCCATTGGATTTGGCGGCAGTTGGCAATGCGAAGAGCGACGATATGTTGTCCAAGAAAACTAGCGTTGGATTGTCATAGCGCTTTGTCAAGCGTTCCAGAGCCTTCGTATAGTTGTCCGACGTCACTTGGAATGCTCGAACTGTCTCTAGAGCTGGTCCTCGAAGACAGTTTAGCAGCTGGTTGAACTTCTCGATTTTTGACAGCCATACTTGATTCCCAATGACTTGGTTGAATGATGTAATGAAGTTTTGGTACTCAGAGTATTTTCCGTCAAATGTTGGCAACGACAACCGTGGTAGTTTGATTGCAGACGTATGAGCCACATTAACCGTAGTTTCGTTAATGCCAGTGCTGTTTGCGTCAGGTCCAAGCTGCTCGTGAATACTGACTTTAGCGTGGATGAACATCTCCTCTAATTCCCAACGATAGTTGCGGTTCATCTCCTCTGGATCCATCTGCTCCATGGTTTCCTGTATGGAAAGTGCGAGTTTAAAATATGATTCCAAAATTGATAAGCGGCATGATAGCTCCAATGGAGTTAAGTTGAAGCCGGCATCCACTGATTTGCTAATCCGAGATAGATTCTTGCGAGCACTAAAACGCTGAGTTTTAAGTTGTTCCAAACTAGCCATGTTGACTTGCAGTTGCCGAGCTTAGAAATTCGGTATGCACGAGCGAGCGAGACGACGATATGTAATGGAAAGTTTCGGTTCACCGAGACAGTGACGAAGAGGGGTAACGGGTGCACTGCCACTCAGGACACAGTGTCGACTCCAACGATGTATTCTAGCAGCGGTGGCTGGATGGCAGCGATGACGGCGAAGCGCAGGTGTATGTAGGTGTGTGGATGGAGGACCCAATGTCGACTCTAACCACGAAACTTCCAGCAGCGGTGGCTGGATGGCAGCGACCGCGAGGCGCAGCTGTATATAGGTGTTTGGATAGAGGACTCAATGTCGACTCTAACCACGATGAGGTGATCGCTGGGTACACCGTCAGCGGGACGTGATTGGCGATGCGCGAAGTACTTTTCGGCCGGGCGAAACCGTATATGCGCGTGCGAACTGGGAGCAAAATTAAATGTCGGAGAACATAACCTCAATAACCACAAATCAACTCCAAAACTAACACAGTCCTGTCACGGTCGCCAAAATGTTTAAACAAGAGCTTTTTCTTGAGTATAAAATAAGAAGTCAGGCGGTGCTAAGTTTAGAGTATGATTTTTAATGGTTAATTGGCTTCTTCTCGCTGCACTTAACTTCCTCGTGCGAAGGTTACAATTCAAGTCGTTTTTCTTCTATATTCTTCCTTTCTTCTACTCTCTCATTCGTCTGTTCGAGATGGCAGTATCGCGGTAACAGCGGAGGAGAGCGCCATCTATGTTAACTTACAGTCAAAGGGCGCAAAGTTCGAATTTGCTAACAATATAATTTCAAGATATACCAATAATTGGGTTTTTGACCCAACAAATACTAAAAATATTGCTCAGAAAACAAACGTGATTATATACGATTTGCATTATCGTTTATCGCACATTTTTTTGAAAAAATATATATTTGGCAGATACAGATAATTGTTTTTGTGAAATATCACAAACATACAATCATAGATTTTTTAATTGTACTCTAGAATTTTCTTCTATACAATTATTGGGAGTACGTTTTTAAGCGGACTCGAGGTCAAAGGCGGCTTAGATTTATGTAATATAAATCTAATACAGGCTTTTTATGCCACACACACAAAGTTCTTGTCAAAGACAAGGTGCAAAGCTTATAGCCTACAGCGCTGTTTCGACATGTTTGCTAGACATCTCATCAGGACTATTTTTGCTGACTTTACCACTCCTCGGTGTTGGGTTACCATCACCACGATACTACAACCAGTTGGGAATTGTAGTGTCGCAGCGAAGGGGAAACACCCTCGAAAGGTGGCAAAGAAACTTTGGTGTGTGGACTTTGCACCTTTATCAAAATTCCATCGGAATTGGTGAATACAGCTGGCAAATAAATGCCAGTTCTGCACAAAAAATTGTGCGTTTGTCTAGTAGCCCAATATAGTATATTGGCTACCGTCCGGTGTGTCTCCCGTTTTTGGTTATTTTGGCTTGTTTTTGTGACCTGTTTTGGCTTAAGTACGTTTTTAAGCGGACTCGAGGTCAAAGGTGGTTTAGATTTATGTAATATAAATCTAATACCGGCTTTTATGCCACAGACACAAAGTTCTTGTCAAAGACAAGGAGCAAACATCCAATCATAGATTTTAAAATTGTACTTTAGAATTTTCTTCTATACAATTATTGGGAGTTTAACGAAGTGTTTTGTAAACATAAAACAAACGTTATATGCCAGTGGCTAAGACTGACCGTTAACACCGTCAGGTCGTATGACCAGATCAGCAGCTCTCAAGCGATTTGAAGAAGCTGCGGCAATCAGACGTAGAACTTTGAAGGTAAGACAGAGTCTTAGAGAAGAAAGTAACCGAAGAGAAGACCAGTGTCTTAGCTTTAACAGTAAACTTGACCAGTTAGGAATGCTGGAAGAGAATACAGAAAATATGAGTGAACAAGATATAAATGAAACCCAAGGAGTTGGCCCAGAGTTTCAACCCCGAGGGCGATCCACAATTGTTCCACCGCTAATGCAATTCCCTGGACCCGTAAATAACCCGGAACCAGAAGACACTTATAATGCAAAACAATGAAATAAAGTCAACTCTGCACAAGGAGATAAATGACTTAAAGATGACAGTTACCGGTCTGCAAGATCGTGTAACGCAGATGACGCTGGCGGAAAGCCAGGGATCAGGACATATCGAACAGGCACCCGCACCAACGCACAGAATTTCAAATAGTTTTTGGGCAAATCAGCCAACACCTTCAATAAGCCAGCCACCACCGGTGGCTACACCACGTAATACACAAGACTTAAGCAACCCAGCGGTGCCACCCACTGGGCCACCAACAGCTCCACTAACAGTACCCTTGTGTACTGCCCAAGGAACAAATAATGCAACAAGTTCCCCTGCAACTAGACCAGAGGCCAATAGCACGGCTATGTGGCATCCAGATGAAGTAGCGGCATTATCAACACAATTACCAAATGCAAGTGGAGTTCGCCTTGACAAATGGAATGTCAAGTTCGATGGTACCGGACGAGTAATGACAGTTGAAAGCTTTCTGTTTCGAGTGGAACGCTTACAAGAACTATATGGATTATCTCGTAGACAAGTGTTCCGAGAATTCCACTGCCTACTCACAGGCGCAGCTACTAAATGGTACTGGCAACTGATGGAAGATAAAGCCGATGATCCAGAATTTGACTACTTTTCACTCACATGTGAGATGACTAGAGCTTTTTCAACCTCAAAAAATGATTACGTGACCATCAAAGAACTAATGGAACGGCGTCAAGGATTTAACGAATCTTTTGAGGACTATTTATCGGCAATGCACAATCTTTATTTCAAGTTGAAGCAAAAGATACCTGAGGAAAATCTGATTGACATCCTTAAGGAAAACCTCAACGCACAGATAGGAGCATTCCTGCTATCATCACCTATTAAGACTCTCAAAGAATTTAAGAGCGAAGGCATACGCATTGAGCGTTGGCTATAGGAAAGAAGATGGTGTGAGGAGTTAAATAACTCCTCACAAACAAATGCGCTGTTCACACGGGGCGAACCCAGATACCGGATATGCGGCGAATTCAGGCCAAAGATACGGCTGTAAGGAGGCGCCGCTAATTAACGGTAGGGGCATGGACATTGGACCCAGTCATAAGGAGGCGCCGAGAAATAACGGTACCAGGATGGAAATGTGTGGTGCCGTGAGCAGAGGTCAAACAAGGACGTACGGTAAAACGTGGACCTTGGACCTGAGGAAAGGGTCCAGTTTGCCACCTAAAAAGAAAAAAAAGGTAAACAATGTGAGCCGGCAGAATATGCAAATGCAAATATGCACTCACATATACATACAAGGAGGACGGCGACAATACAACGAGTATGGCGGCCGAAGAAAGGGCAATGACCTGCGATAATGGCAAGATGGCTGCAAAAAGGAGAAAAGGAGAAAGCTAAGGAAAATAAGGGAAAGTTGAGATAAAAACTTACGCATGAGATTGTGCGGCAGAGATGGACTATGATATCGATATGATAATCGATTAATTCCAAAGCCGCGACAATGCAAATCGAATGAGCAATCGATCTCGATTAAACAGAGTGACCAGACGAGGTAAAAGGAGAATCGACATGGAAGAGGATGACGGAGGAGCGGGAAATTTGAAATGCGAAGTGGAGTTCGAAGTTCCCGAAGAAAGGGGAGAATGTGAGGAGTTAAATAACTCCTCACAAACAAATGCGATGTTCACACGGGGCGAACCCAGATACCGGATATGCGGCGAATTCAGGCCAAAGATACGGCTGTTAGGAGGCGCCGCTAATTAACGGTAGGGGCTTGGACATTGGACCCAGTCATAAGGAGGCGCCGAGAAATAACGGTACCAGGATGGAAATGTGTGGTGCCGTGCGCAGAGGTCAAACAAGGACGTACGGTAAAACGTGGACCTTGGACCTGAGGAAAGGGAGACGCCGAGGATTAACAGGACAAGATCGGCCTATAAAAGGAGGCCCAGCCCAGGAGCAGGGACTAGTACCCGTGCAGAGGGAGCAGTAGGAGCACGAACAACAGGCAGCAGACAGAAGTGATCAGGGACTACAAGGATTAAATCCTGGAATCAGCGGTCGACCTCAAAGACTCACGGGCTTGAGGCGATCATGGTGCGGATGTTCCGTAGTTGGAAAGGCAGAGCTCGAAGAAGCGAATCCTTGAACCAGATCGGCCCCAGAGACTTACGGGCTTGAGGCGATCTAGGTGTGGATGGTCAAGAAGGACGTGAAGGCAAAGGCACAAGGCGAAAGGCGTATGCCTTGGAAGCCAAAGGCTGACCACCGAGAGTCCTAGAGCGGCAAGAACCTCGAGAAACCCCCATCGAGAGCGGCCAGGACGAGAGCAGAGAAGGCGCAAGGACCTCGAGAAGCCCCAGGACGTGCGACGAGGCACGGCGAGGACACCGAGAGCGGCCAGGACGAGAGCAGAGAAGGCGCAAGGACCTCGAGGAACCCCAGCACGTGCGACGAGGCACGGCGAGGACATCGAGAGCGGCCGTTACGAATCTTTTGAGGACTATATATCGGCAATGCACAATCTGCATTTCAAATTGAAGCAAAAGATACCCGAGGAAAATCTGATTGGCATCCATAAGGAAAACCTCAACGCACAGATAGGAGCATTCCTCCTATCACCACCGATTAAGACTCTCAAAGAATTTAAGAGCGAAGGCACACGCATTGAGCGTTGGCTAAAGGAAAGAAGATGGAAGCCAAGGCAGGTAAACGAGATAGAAGAATTACAAGATTTCGGTATTGCGCAAAATTCCGAAAGCGAACCCGATTCTATACTGATCGAAGTTCCAAAGAAATCGTCGTCCAGAAATGCGGCGTGATAAATATAACGGACAGAATAACCTAGTACAAGGAAGAAAAGGATCAGGCCAAGAAGTACGGCAAAACCAAAAACAAAATTTCACGGCGCCACAACATTCTTTGACCTGTTACAAATGTGGAAAGAGATCAGATTTCTACCAGCAGCACTCGTCGGGTAAAGTATTATGTGACTCCAATTTCCATAATGTTATATGCCGCTTATGCCGGGAGTCATCAACACAACCGTTTTTACAGCAGAGTCTGCCGGGGAACCAAGGGAAACCCGAGCAGACCAACACAAACCTGAGTACGTAAACCCTAAACCAAAACAAATGTCCTCGCGTAAAAACCTTGAACAAAGACAGGAGGAGTATGACCAAGCGATGGGGCGTATTTTTAGAGGCTCAGAAAAACTAGCTAATACACCCCGCGAACACTTTAAAATACAAAAATTATATGAGCGACGAGCAGATGAACAACGGCTCAAACAAAAAGTAGTAGACACCGTCGTACGGATGCAAAACGATAATCGTATCTTTGACAAAACAAGAGTTGATGGAGAAGAAGTAGTAGCACTGGAGCAAATGCAAACTGTATAGGAAAAGGAGCAGAAATATTTCTACAGGGCCGCACCAACAGAATAAAAAAGTTAAAAGAAACCGTGCGGACCGCAAACGGTGGGAAAACACAAGTTATGGCAGTTGACGGAGCGATCACATCACCAGTGGAATGGGAAGGAGAAGTCAAAGACCTTGATTTTCTGAAAGTACCCGGACTGACACAACCATTTTATTTCGGAATCGAATTCTGGGACACATTTGGATTACCACTGCTTGGACAACTCAATAAAACTAAAACCTGTTGTCCATGAAATCAACTTAGATGAGGAAACCCTGAAGCCAGAAACTGCTTATACTCCACATCAACTCACTCCTAAACAACTTAAGGAGCTAGAAGAGGTCATAAAAACGTATCCATCCTGCGTCGAAAAAGGATTAGGAAAAACCGGACTAGAGGAACACATAATTACCGTCACCGATGAAGACATACCGATGAAGCAGCATCACTACCCAATATCACCAGCCAAACAAAAATTGGTGTATGACGAGCTAGATCGTATGTTAGGATTAGGCGTGATTGAGGAAAGTAATAGTAGCTGGAGTTCACCAGTAACACTAGTGCAAAAGGGGACAAAGAATCGTCTCTGCCTCGATGCACGCAAGGTTAATTCTCGAACTATTAAAGATGCATATCCACTACCACACAAAGAAGGATTATTGAGCCGGCTGCAAGATACGTATTTTATTTCTGCCATAGATTTAAAAGACGCATTTTGGCAAATTACTTTAGAAGCCAAAAGTCGAGAAAAAACAGCTTTATCGGTCCCAGGCAGGCCACTATACCAATACACCGTTATGCCATTCGGATTGTGCAACGCAGCACAAAGAATGTGCCGACTTATGGACAAAGTTATACCAGCAGCACTGAGGGAAAATGTATTTGTGTATTAAGATGATCTTCTCGTATGTTCATCTACCTTTGAAAAATACCTAGAAATGTTGGCACAGGTCAGTACCTGTTTACAAAAGGCGAAGCTGACAATTAATGTCGAAAAGAGCAAGTTTTGCTACAGCCAAGCCAGATATCTAGGGTATGTAGTAGGTGGAGGATGCATCAAAACCGATGATACAAAAGTAAAATCAATCAAAGAATTTCCAGAGCCAAATCCAGCCAAACAGATGCGAAGGTTTCTGGGAATGACTGGATGGTATCGCCGGTTTATTCAAAATTACGCTCAAATCGCAGCACCACTGCATGACTGTTTAAAGAAAGACCGCATAAAGAACTTCAAATTACCAGTGGAATGGGAAGGAGAAGTCAAAGACCTTGAGTTTCTGATAGTACCCGGACTGACACAACCATTTTATTTCGGAATCGAATTCTGGGACACATTTGGATTACCACTGCTTGGACAACGGTATGACTCAATAAAACCAAAACCTGTTGTCCATGAAATCAACTTAGATGAGGAAACCCCGAAGCCAGAAACTGCTTATACTCCACATCAACTCACTCCTAAACAACTTAAGAAGCTAGAAGAGGTCATAAAAACGTATCCATCCTGCGTTTTAGGAAAAACCGGACTAGAGGAACACATTATTACCGTCACCGATGAAGACATACCGATTAAGCAACGTCACTACCCAATATCCCCAGCCAAACAAAAATTGGTGTATGACGAGCTAGATCGTATGTTAGGATTAGGCGTGATTGAGGAAAGTAATAGTAGCTGGAGTTCACCAGTAACACTAGTACAAAAGGGGACAAAGAATCGTCTCTGCCTCGATGCACGCAAAGTTAATTCCCGAACTATTAAAGATGCATATCCACTACCACACATAAAAGGATTATTGAGCCGGCTGCAAGATACGTATTTTATTTCTGCCATAGATTTAAAAGACGCATTTTGGCAAATTCCTTTAGAAGCCAAAAGCCGAGAAAAAACAGCTTTTACGGTCCCAGGCAGGCCACTATACCAATACACCGTTATGCCATTCGGATTGTGCAACGCAGCACAAAGAATGTGCCGACTTATGGACAAAGTTATACCAGCAGCACTGAGGGAAAATGTATTTGTGTATTTAGATGATCTTCTCGTATGTTCATCTACCTTCGAAAAACACCTAAAAATGTTGGTACAGATCAGTACCTGTTTACAAAAGGCGAAGCTGACAATTAATGTCGAAAAGAGCTAGTTTTGCTACAGCCAAGCCAGATATCTAGGGTATGTAGTAGGTGGAGGATGCATCCAAACCGATGATACAAAAGTAAAATAAATCAAAGAATTTCCAGAGCCAAGTTCAGCCAAACAGATACGAAGGTTTCTGGGAATGACTGGATGGTATCGCCGGTTTATTCAAAACTACGCTCAAATCGCAGCACCACTACATGACTGTTTAAAGAAAGACCGCATAAAGAACTAAAGCTTTCGAAACGCTTAAAAACAGCATGGTGTCTGCCCCCGTCCTTATCACACCCGATTTCAAAAAGCCATTTACCATCCAATGGTGGGGGGGTGCCGACACAGGCGGTGAACATCCAATTGCATATATGTCTGCAAAGCTGAATATTGCCCAGAAAAATTACAGCATTACGGAACTGGAATGCTATGCGGCAATTCTAAGTATCAGCAAATTTCGGGCGTATGTAGAAGGGATGCCTTTCAAAGTAATAACTGATCACGCTAGTCTAAAATGGCTGATGGGTCAGAAATATTTAGCCGGGAGACTAGCAAGATGGAGTTTGAAATTACAGGCATTCGATTTCGAAATAGAGCACCGCAAGGAATCACTTAACGTGGTGCCGGATGCACTATCAAGAATCCACATAGACGAAATGAGAACCGATATAGTTAATTCGATGGAGCTGCAAATAAATCTAGGTTCCACCGCCTTTCAATCTCCCGATTATAAATCGTTAATCCAGTCGATTGAAGAAAACGGGGAGAATATTTTAGATACTCAGGTATCTAACGGATACATCTATAAACGCATGGGTTTCAGGACCAATGAAGCTATCTAAGAAGAAAGGGCATGGAAACTTTGGGTTCCCACAGAACTACGAGCAGATTTAGCTTGGCGGGCACATCATGCCACCACCGCAGGACATGGAGGCATACATAAATCTCTTGCAAGACTGAGACAGTTTTACTACTGGCCATCAATGGTCATCGACATCCAAAAGGTAGTAAAAGATTGTGAAATTTGCAAGGTCAGCAAGACCTCCAATAGGACAAACCGACCACCGATGGGAAATCAACGGATCACTAATCGACCGGTACAGAGGCTATTCATAGACTTTATGGGCCCATATCCACGAACAATAAATGGTAACACGGTCATCTTTGTATGCCTGGATCATTTTACCAAGTTTGTGTGGCTACAACCAATGCGAAGGGCCGTAACTACGGAAGTCATTCGATTCCTCGAAGACCAAATTTTTCACCAGTTTGGCGTTCCCGAGTACATACATTCTGATAACGGAAAACAATTTGTATCCCAAGCGTTCACTGAACTGCTTCAAAAATTCGACATTCGACACGTCAAAACTACGTTTTATAGCCCAAACAGCAATTCTGCTGAGCGAGTAAATCGCTCAATACTGCAAATGTTGAAAACAACGATGGATAAAGAACAGCGGAACTGGGATACGAATTTAAGCCGAATTGCCTGTACTCTAAGGAGTGGTTGGCATGAATCAATTGGCATGGAACCATACTACGCCATGTTTGGTACCATAATGATTACACACGGAACAGCATACCCCATACTGCGTCAGCTTAATGACTTGCTAGCTGCTGACCAAGAAATCAGTTTACCTGATAAAATGGATTTAATCAGGCAGAAAGTAAGTCAGGGTTTAGATCATGCTCATGAAAGGGCAGAAAAGGCTTATAACACCCGTAGTAGGGCTGTAGAATTCTCGGTAAGACAAGTAGTCTACCGAAAGAATTTTAAACAAAGTAATCGAGCCGAGGGATATAATGCAAAATTAGGCCCGAACAGAATTCGCTGTTTAGTACTAAAACGGAAAGGCAATGCACTTTACGAGCTAGGAAACACCGCTGGAAAGACCATTGGGGTTTACCAATGGTTTAGATCATGCTCATGAAAGGGCAGAAAAGGCTTATAACACCCGTAGTAGGGCTGTAGAATTCTCGGTAAGACAAGTAGTCTACCGAAAGAATTTTAAACAAAGTAATCGAGCCGAGGGATATAATGCCAAATTAGGCCCAAACAGAATTCGCTGTTTAGTACTAAAACGGAAAGGCAATGCACTTTACGAGCTAGGAAACACCGCTGGAAAGACCATTGGGGTTTACCACGCGAAAGATATTTTTGCTGTCTAAGTAAAAAATTGCAACGGCGGGACGGGACTTGGAGGTGCCCTATTGCTGGCAAAGGGCCCGAGCAGCGATAAAAGGCACTCCACAGGAACCAATGGGGCTATTTAAAATGGAAGCTTTGCAACAAGAATGGTGGGTTCTACTCAGGGAAACACGGTGCGCCTCAAATTACTGGGAGCAGACCCAAGTCTACATCGGAGTACTTTAAGAAGGTCTCCGAAAATGCCGACAGTCCCTGGCCATGGAAAGGACCAAGTACATGGAGATGTTTACTTGGTACCGCACGGCCGTTAAAAAATCCCGGACCCACCGGTACAGCGGGATTGTTCAGCACCATCAGAAACGGAGCGCCGCCAGGCTTATCAAGGAGAGATGAGCCTGTAAACGAAGGATGGCTCTAGTGAAAAAGGAGGCAGCCGAGTTCAAGAGCTTCATAAAAACACAGTGCTTTATACAAAGGAAAGAAAAGAGGGATTTCAGGCGACTGACGAGTCAACAACAGGAACTGGACGCCCGGATCGCAAGCAACAATGGAGCACTGGCAGCCTAAAAACAATAAACAAAAGATAAAACAATTTTTATATGTTTATTTTTCTACATCAATAAAAACAAAATAACAATAACAGAACAAAACTAAATATATATATATATTTTTTTGGCTTATGGAGTTCTTTTAATAATCAACAAACCAATGAAATTAGATGCCCGGAGAGCTCAAGACTCGCTATCACAGGGTATGGGTTGAGGCCACACGTTGAAGGGCTTAATTCATGAACGTTGATGTTGCATTTACACGATCCTTGGGTAGGTCAGCCATTAAGTGTTGAGATAGTTGCGGTTTGGCTCGGAAACATATGACGCACTTGGACGTTGCAGCTGTTACTGTTTTTCGGCCACCTATCGGCCAAAATTGAAGACGCATATTAGCGAGCAGCGCTCGCGGTCCAGAGTGCAAGTTTTTCCGATGCAAGTCCAGTATAATAGCACGTGTAACTGGATGCTGGCGTGGCAGTATGACAGGATGCTGCGCATTGTAATCCAAGGACGAATTTTGTAGTCTGCCACCAACTCGCATCAGACCAAAGCTATCGATGAATGGGCAATGTGAGGACAACGGGCTGGACGATGTAATTTGCCGCTTAGAATGCAGTCTCCAGTAGTCATCAGCCAGGTTGCTCATTTGGATGCTTCTGATTAGCATCTGAGTGCCCATTTTAACATCTTCGACGTCGAGACCAGGACGTCTTATGCGGTGAACAAATTTGTATATGTATCCAAAAGTGTGGGTCATCTTTTGCCAGGAATTTACGAATTTGCATTTTAAAGATAGATCCACTTCGTTAGCGACGCCAACCAGAATGTGCTTTCTGAGGTCGGGAAGAGTCTTTACAGGCAGACAAGATTCAGGCCAATCGTGCTGATTCTTGAGAAGAAATCCTGGGCCTCTGAACCAAAGGGTAGATTCCAGAAGCTCGCTCGGGGACGCACCTCTTGATAAAATGTCGGCTGGATTGCTGTCAGTCGGTACATAGCGCCAATTCATGCCACTGGATAGCTCTTGAATTAAAGAAATTCGATTAGCATTAAATACTTGAAAACGTGAAGGTTCATTGCTTATCCATGATAAAGCTACAGCAGAATCCGACCAGCAATAAAACGGGCTGTCGAAGAGATTCATGTTGCGTACGTCCCGCATCAGTTGAGCCAGTAATACAGCAGCGCACAACTCCAATTTGGGAACCGTGAGAGTCTTCAAAGGCGCCACACGAGATTTTGAGCAAAATAGGTGTGCTTCTCGTTTGCCATCAGCTATTGAAACGAGATAGATGCATCCTCTGTTGGAGTGGAGTGGCTTGATCTCCTGGTGCACAAGATGGTAGAATGGTCGGATGTGTGGGGCAAGATTCCCGGTAGAAATAATAACGAATATTGGAACTTTGGGGTTGCGCGACGTGCGGGAGTATGTTTATTTGTACACATGAACATAGGAACTCACTAAGCTTAGCTTAACATAATTGCTTCAGAGCGAAGCGGAAGATGTGAAGAGAGGGAGGAGCGGAGAAGCCGTTACAAGCGGGAGAGCGGGGATACTCCCGGCAGTGCGAGCGAGCGAGATGGAATATCTGGAGAAACTACAGCTCGACACTGCCGCTCAAAAGGGAGCGCCTACTTGGCGTGAACATTCTCCCCCCCCTTGCGAAGGTAAGAGTAGCAAGAACATCAGGAAATTTGTGCTCCGGAAAGCGTTGGATACGCTGAGCGCTCGTGGGTATGCAGCAGAGTGTGGTGGTCCTGTCCACACGTCTGGCAACGGTCGCCACTTCGACACGATCCTGCAGAATGTTCGTGGGCCAAAAAATTGGCGCAATAATTGTTGTGGTGTGGTGGTGGCCTCGGCGCTTAGTCGAAGAAAACGGAGGCATTTCCGAAGTGGATGGTTCCCCTGGCAGACTCGGCATTGGTAGGATAAAATACCTCGGGAACGTCTGCTTTGCGCGGCGGGATATGGAACCCAATAATTGGGCGAATCGGGAGCGTTGGAAACTCGCGCCGAGAAGTTGGAAATCTTGGTTTGGATAACGGCGGATGTTTGCCTTGGAGGATCAGGATAGATCGGTACACTGGAGGAAGAGCTGCTTGGATGCAACAACGTGTGGTGTCGACTACGACAAGTGGAACAGCTATTAGCGCAGGAGCAATTCTGGAGTGTATGGCCTTTTGCAAAGCAATTTAGGCACAACTGTTTCTTTTGGATATAAGATGACCGATCGTTTACGTCCATCTGTAGGAAGCGTGGACATATGCGTACTGGATGGTTCTCTTTGGAACACAAATCGCAGCTTTTAGGAACCATTGGAATAATCTTCGTAGTAAAGGAATTTATTTTTGGAGCTGGTAGGTAGGAGCTTGCTGCTTTAGACTGATGCCTTGGAAGGGTACATATCTTGGAAGGTTGAATGGAATCTATGGCCTCTAAGGTTCTGTGGCGTTCAGTAAGAAATACATTCAGATCGAGCCACTTAGGAATTTCCGTTTTATCTTTTACGGATTGCTCCCATAATGAGAGAGTGGGCACTGGAAGCTTTGTGGAGCATAGATATACAAGAAGACAGTCCCAAGTCTCTGTTGTGATGCCGGACATTTTTAACGAAGTTAAACAACTTTGGATGGTATTTTGAAGCTCCTTCAAGGACGACGCAGACTCTTGCGCTATGGATTGTAAATTGAACAAGTTTTTCAGTTGGCTGTTTACCAGCGATCGCTTGTTTTCGAAACGCTCAGCTAGATTGTCCCAAGCTGAGCGGAAGCCGTCGTTGGTGAGGGGCGAATTGGAAACTATGGCATGAGCTTCGCCCCTGGTCTTGGCATTTAAATGGAACAGCTTTTCAACCGGAGTCAGCCTTGGATTGTCTATATAGACGGCTGTGAAAAGGTCCCGGAAAGTCGGCCAGCGAAGATAATCGCCTGAGAAAACTTCCGTATCACATGGAGGAAGCCGACAGCCAGACGAAATGGAATTTTGAGTAGGAACAGGCTGGACTTGAGCCTTCTCGATTTGCTCTCCGAGCTGAGCGGCACACCTTTCGTATACTGAGTAACAGTAGTCGTGTTTTGCCCGGAGAGTAGGCAAGGTGTCTGCCGCACCCTCAACACCAACTGAAATTAGCTCGGAGCAAGCTTCGTATTCTTTTTCGACCTTATCCCATAGGAACCGGACTTGGTCGCGACGGACTTGGCACGTGTATGGAGATGGACTTGACGCTTCGGGAACGCTGACGCTGGCCACAAACTGGCACAGACGATCAGTTGTGGCAATGAATTTGTTAAGAGCAACAGTTGGCGCAGTAGAAGCCATTTTCTGTGCTGAAGAATCGGACTTGGTATTTAAACTTGGTGTTTTCGGCGTAGCTGGCTTCACCACAATTTTGGAAACGCTCTTGCTGTGCTTAGCTGCCAGCGGTGAAAGCGCGGATTTGGATTTGCCTGCGGGTGAAGCAGAAAGGCTCTTCTTGTCTTCAATAGGCATGTTTAGTCAAAGAAACGAAATACGGTAACACTTTGTTTGAAAATTCGGAGTATTTGTGGATATTAATTAATATTTGTAGAATTTGGAATTTAGGAACCAATTGAATTATGTATATTAAATACGGCCACACTGGGAAGTATATGGTATTAAGTGGCGAAATAATTCTGGATGGATACCGTTATATTTAAATCCTTTTTTTTGTAACTCTTTTCTTCGGGAAATAAAACAAATTAATTAAATAATTAATTTTAGTGTCAACCGGAAAATATTTATGGTCACACTGGAAAAATATTCGATTTTGTTAATATTTGAATCTTAGGAGAAGTATTTGATAAAATAATTAAATAATTTTCGGAATGAGTTTTTTTCTCGATTTAATTTATCACGCGCCCTTGAACCACGGTGCGCTGCGTTTGCAAAACGGTTGGAGACAGAAAGTATACATATGTATGTATGTCCGTATGTTTGACGGAGCTGCAGAGGTGTCTATCTGTATATATGTATGTATTTATTTGTTCTCGCTCGGACTAGCGGAGAAATATATGTCTGTATATATGTATGTATAAAGATGTATGCTTGCACTTGGAGCAGCGGAATTGCAGAAAATAATGTATGTTCGCCAAACAGTTTATCTTGCCGGCGTAGGAATTTGATAATGTATTTTGGAATGTATTTAATTATTTGATTGCGGAAATTAGCGAAGCGGACTGTATTTGAAGTTTATGTTAATGTGGAAATAAATGCAAGCTGTGGAACACAGTGAAAGAAAAAAGTAGGCCTTTAATTTTAGAGAAGCAACTTTCGCTGTGGCTTGTGGCAAATATTTAAACACACACTTTTGGAATTTGGATTATATAAACTTGTGTTTGTTTATTTAAACGGAGATGCACAAACTTTTTTGGGAATTTTAGCACTGGATTAAGGAACTTGGATGAAAGAAATATTTACAAAAATGGAAATGTAAATTTTTGTAAGTGCATAAAAAGGAATTGGAAGAATATGGAAGTGCACAAAGCGAAATTGGAATATGTGCGAATTAAATGCCGTATGTCGGAAATAATCGGACTTGGATTATGACAAAATCACAAAGACTGTTTAACGAAATGGGTTTCGAAAAACTTTGTGACCGGCACTTAATATTGGAAATTGAACTTATCTTGTGCGGTTCTAAAGCCACCGAAGCTGCTGGTCGAATTATCCGGTTCGAAGGACCAAATGTTGGAGTGGGGTGGCTTGATCTCCTGGTGCACAAGATGGTAGAATGGTCGGATGTGTGGGGCAAGATTCCCGGTAGAAATAATAACGAATATTGGAACTTTGGGGTTGCGCGACGTGCGGGAGTATGTTTATTTGTACACATGAAAATAGGAACTCACTAAGCTTAGCTTAACATAATTGCTTCAGAGCGAAGCGGAAGATGTGAAGAGAGGGAGGAGCGGAGAAGCCGTTACCAGCGGGAGAGCGGGGATACTCCCGGCAGTGCGAGCGAGCGAGATGGAATATCTGGAGAAACTACAGCTCGACACTGCCGCTCAAAAGGGAGCGCCTACTTGGCGTGAACATCCTCCATAAGCGTCGATGCTAGCGTCACAGAATCCGTGGATCTCAATAGCACCATTTGGATGTAACGCACGTCGAGGAAACTTTATTTGCTGAGTACGACCCATGGCGGATGACAACTTGAGCCATGATGTGTTGAGTGCCTCAGGAAAGCTCTCATACCACTCCAACTTCTCTCTCCAGACTTATTGCAGGAAGATCTTGGCCTTGGCAACCACAGGACCAATGAGACCAAGCGGATCGTAAATCCGAGCAATTGTGGAAAGCACCACTCGTTTACATGGCTTCGGAGAGACCTGTATGGGCGAAAAAGAAAAACGAAAGACATCCGCTGCAGGGTCCCAAGCAAGACCAAGTGTCTTGGTAAAGTCACTGCCATCGTCAAACTTCAGAATTGTTTCCTTTTCCGAGTCAGGAATTTGATCAAGGACACGACGCTCGTTGGAACACCATTTCCTAAGCTTAAAGCCAACTCGTGCGAGCAAGCTTGTTGTTTGAGACATGATTTCGAGGACTTCCTGTGTTGATTGCCCTCCTGTGATCAGATCGTCAACGTAGAAATCCCGCAATATGATTGTAGATCCAATTGGAAATGTGCTCTTCTCATCAATCGCCAATTGTTGCATCGTTCGAACGGATAAAAAGGCGGCCTGCACCTCCTGGTCCGGTGAGTCACGCCAAAGAATGCATTGAAGATAGCTATCGGGTTCAGCCACGCGAACACACCGATACATCTTGCATATGTCACCAGTCAAGGCAACAGGGAAAGTCCGAAACTGTAACAGCGTGTTGAACAGCTTCTTTTGAATGGTAGGCCCTGCCATGAGAACCTCGTTCAGCGAATATCCACTTGACGTTTTTGCAGACCCATCGAATACGATTCGCAATTTAGTCGTGGTGCTGTCTTCCTTGAAAACGCAGTGGTGGGGCAGAAAATATTTGCAAAGACTCAAGGAGTCTCTGGGCACGACGGACATGTGATTAAAATCCAAATACTCACGAATGAATGCCAAATATTGGACCTTGACCTCTGGCTTGCGCTCTAGCTTATTCTCCAAATTGAGAAACCGACGATAAGCTTGATTGTACGATTCACCCAGTAATTCCAGAGTGTTCTTTGCAGGTAATCGTACGGAGTATTCACCAGAGTCCAAACGTTGAAAATTGTTCTGAGCCTTGAAATGAGCCTCACACTACAACTCTTCTTTGGTGGCGGTGGCCACGCCTTCACCACAGCTCTCAACTTCCCAAAAGCGACGGACTAGTTCATCCATATGAACTTCAGCAGCAACCAATTCACGCTGGACAGCTTGACCTTGTAGTGCAGTTGCCTTGAGAGTAGAAGATCCGCCTCCTGAAACGATCCAACCAAGCCTAGTTTTTTGCAACAGGGGTAGCCCAGCAGGCAACTTAATCTGCCCTACAGATAGTAGCTCAAAAAACATGCTTGCGCCAATGAGAAGATCTATTCGCTGAGAATTCAGGATCAGCCAACTAAATATTCGAGGGAATTTTCCAACCATCGGGGTTAACGGTCAAACTGGGTTGATTGTCAGTAATCGCTGGAGCAACAAGAGGAGATAGGAATGCGAAATAATCGGAGGTATGCGACTTTAACTTAATGCAAACGGAAAATCCTTCAGAGTTAAACTGAGCATCTCCAAGACCAGCAACTGATACGGTAGACTTTGTTTTAGGCAGTTGCAACTGGTGAGCGAGTCGAGAAGTCACAATGTGGACTTGAGATCCCGAGTCTAGCAGCGCACGGCATGGGATCCAAGCACCTGATCGACTTTGAACGCTTATGACTGCAGTTGCAAGAAAGACAATGTCAGAATCCACATTCTGAGCCAGCAAAGAGGTAGAAAGGCTTGAAATAGTTGTAATAGGCGTACTTTGTTCTGCAGCGGGAGCTCGCAGAACCTGGGTCGAGGACTGAGTGCCAAGATGCAAAAGAGTGTGATGCTTGGACCTGCAAGTTCGACAGCAGCTTGACTTACAATTGCGCATTTGATGCCCCTTCTTTAAGCAATTAAGACAGAGCGCTAATTCCTTTACCTTGCGAATACGCTCTTGTACTGATAGATTGGCGAATTGACCACAGCTATAAATTGAATGGCCACTGTTCTGACACACAACACATCCATTTCCCGAAGTGTTAGTGGCAATTAAAATGCTTCGGTTGCGGCTCCTTCCTGATTGTGAGCTATTTGAGTACAATGCTGCAGTGTGCTCTACATTTTCCAATTTTTGACAACGCTTGGACAAAAATGTAGTGAAATGGTCTATCGAAGGAATTTCATCAATAGCCGCAGATTCTTTCCAATTAGACTGAGTTTTGTTATCTAATTTTTGAAGTAAAACATGAACAAGAATGCAGTTTGATATTTGCTCAACCGAACCCATTGACTGAAGAGCACGTAGATTAGCATTTATTTTGTCAGACATGTCTCTCAGCTTCGTTGCGGACTGCACGTCCATTTTAGGGAGACCTAAAATTGCCATTATATGAGATTGGAAAATTAGACGCTTATTATTGAAACGGTTATTTAACAAATCCAAGGCTACAGCATAGTTGTCATCACAAATTTCCAATGAACGCACTGTATCCAAGGCGGAACCCTTCAGGCAGGACTTTAAATGCTGCAGCTTCTCAATATTAGTGAGCTCAACGTCATTGTCGATGATAGCCTTGAACATGGACTGAAAGTCAGCAAATTCAGTATAGCCACCAGAAAATTCAGGCAATCTCAATTCAGGGAAATGAGATCTTTTAACCGACACAGCATGAAAATCCATAGATGGCTCTGGTCTAAGCGTGGAACTTCGAATTTCTGGACGTTTACGCTTACCCAATTCTCGATTTAACATGGTTTGTATTGATATGATGAGCTCTTCATAATCGTCGCGAACCTGGCTGCCAATTTCGTTAAAATCCAGCTCCTCAAGATTGTTATGGACCTGGGTAAATGCAGCCTCATTCTTCTCTAAGAGCTTAACACGAAGCTCTAATTCTTCTTCACTCATAGCCTGGAGCTTCTCCACAGTCAGGGCCTTCTCAGCGACTTTAGCCTTAGAAAACATGGATTCAGCCTTTAATTTAAGCTGCTTCACTCCCTGGACTGGAGCAACTAAAGTTGTGTCGTTTGGCATTTTAATAAATTTATTTTGATTATTTTTAGTTTTGATCACTTGCAAAATAATAAAGTTCCACTGTGCAGTGCGTGCTGTACCAAATTCTCGACCACCGAAAAACTAGCGGAATGTATGTGTGTCTATTTGCATGTAAAACTGCAATATATATGTATGCAATGAACTCGCGAACAAAACGTTTGGTCGCCGCTGCAAAACGTTCAAAGCGGGAACGAAGGCACAAAGAGGAAACGAAAATATTCTTTGCGATGCGCGAGGGCGGGTGCGATAAGAGTTTCGAGCGAAGCTTATGTATTTGTTACCGCTTGAACTTATGTACATAGAACTTGCGAGTTATGTATAAGCGCGATCAACTTTTAACGAACGAAAATAATTAAATTATTTGTTTGTTATCACGTCGGGGTCACCAAAATGTTGGGTCAGTGAGCTTTTTCACTAACCGTTTACCTTTGGTGGTGCCCAAATAAAATCAAACCGCACAGAAATATTCAATTAATTATGCACTAAGTTTATTTTAAGTGGCACCAAGGCCTTCTGTACAAAGTTTAAATGTTTATGATTGTTTAGTTGGGCAGGCAGACCGATTTGTCTGTGCCTTTTAACTAGCGAAGTATATAAGCGAAAGAATAGGCAGGCGATCAGCGACCGTGCCTTCAACGAGCGAGTACCAAAATCGAACTGATTTGAGAATATGCTTGCCGTGGACAAAGGGCCAGGCAGCGATTAGCGAAAGAGATGCAAGAGGAGTAGCAATTAGAAAACAAATGCAATAATTGCCGCGCAGGGCAAATACAAAAGGCAAAGCAAACATTGAGATTGTATTTACATTAAATTTTTAATTTTTAGGAATTTAATTAGGCTGCGGCATGACCGAACAAAATCATTATTCTTTTTTGAAAAATATTAAAAAAACTTATTAAAAACGTGCAGACGACTTTTTAAATAAAAATAGAATTTTATTTAGCGTGCTTTCTAACTGATGCTGCCGACGTATCAGGCACAGTACCGCGATCAGATGAGGAGCGACGCCCCACCTGGCGGTGTCAGGGGTAGCGGATCCATTTCTTATTTGTCGATCCAGGACTGACAGGGGAGAAGGGGACTGACCGGATACGTACAACTGATGCTGCCGGTTGCACTAGGCTATGCCAGGTCTTCTTGTGAGGCTCGGTTGTACGGCATTCATAATTACTTGGGTGGGAGACGACTTAATTTCTCTGGCCGATGTTACGTCTGACTATTAGTGCCCAGTCCAAAAGGACATAGGCCGAAGGAGTAGCGACCTAGGTTCGGCACGAAAGTCCTGGTGCCGGCATAAGCTTCGTCGTATTTGGGGTGGGTTCTTTGGAAGCCACTCACTTCTCAGACAATAACTAGAAAAATTAAATCGTGCCTAGGAAAAATAGGAGAAGCAGTTAGTTAGTACGTCGCTCTGTCTGCACCGCCGCAAGCTTGCCAGCTTGATTGTATTACAATCGCGGTGTTTGGCCGTGTTCCCTCCCCGTATATGCAAAAGCATATCCAATGGATCAGCGCTGGCCTTGCAATCTGATCCTCTATTTTGTCTGTTTCGTTCGTCAAAAGTTATGTCATTATTTTTGACCTACTTCACTCTTCGTTCTCAGCATCCCCGAAAGATGGTCTCTACCAACACATGGTTATTTTACTTTCCCATTTAAATTTTATTGATAAAATATAATTGTTTGGCTAATGCCATGTAGATTGTTAAAATTAACATTATTAACATTATTATGGTGATACAAAAATATAAAAATGGAAATTAAACTAGGGACCCAAAATATAAAGTAAGAATTAAATTTATGAAGTGAATCATTGAAAGTATAAAATGATAATAAAATTGAATAAAAGGAAAAAAAAATTAATCATATATATATGGAAATTTAATAAAATGGTTTGAAATAATTAAAATCGTCAAACTATCATTACAGAACACTAGAATATGTTTACTAATTTATGTTTATTTAACTATTCGTGGTTTTAAGTAGTCATTGTTAATGCGCATAAATATATATATGTCATTTAATAATGGTAAACTTACCCCTTTTTTATCCGGCGATGAGATCTCGACGCTTGGATTCCTGGGTTTTTAGTAAAAGAACAACATACATATATATATACATGCGCCTTTAAAAAGAATTAATTGGGTCACTTAACAAATAATATGATATAATTCTTATGCACTTATTACGACATTAGTTCCATTTATTTGTGTTTATATGGCTATTGTTTTTGTTGGAGTTTTGTCACCGGCTGGTTCACTGCTCCCTTGCGGCGTGTTGATGGGTATTGTATTTCGTTTTGTTTATGGCTTCCATTTAAATGCATTAATTGTTTTCGTTGGTTTTGGTTATTTCTGCTTGTAGTTATTAATGGTTTTAAGTCAATTGTCAGTCAGACTTGGCTGATTCTTGTAGACCTGGATTTTTGCATAAAATACACGTTCATCAAAATTCTAATTAGATGAAACATTGCGATGACCAGGAGTATGTAACACACGCGGCGATTTGAGGGTTGTGGTCCAGTTGGCAATATTATCCGAAGCTTTTGACGTTGTTAAACCCATGATGGAAAAGGATTTAATGCAACTTTCAAGGATATTTAGTTTGAGTTCTGGGCCATACTGGCAGGATCTTTGATTTCAAAACTGATTGTTTTTGGTTGAATGCCGCGGTGCCGAGTACAGGTCTTTCCGTGAAGAGTTCCAGGTTCTTGACTCTCCCTGCTCTCAAAATTGGGGTCTTTTATACCAGTGATCGTGCCTAGCTTCGCCTATGGGTCACCGGAATGGAACATCAAGGTGTTCCCACCTAGGTGCATCGGTTCCCCTCTGTATTCTAATTGGCCAAAGTCTTATTTGGGTCATCTTTGTTCGAGTACCGGACAGTTCGATCAACCCGGCAGTATTTCGTTACCCATGAGTGCATGGCCCTATTCGTCTAGTTAAGGCGGTGTCATTTTTTTACCAAGCCAAATTCCGGTGAAATTTGTCATCATAGTTCTTATGGGGCACGGGAATGCATGACTCAATGTGTGTATATTGTGAAATGCTCCCCTCTTGGTTTTCTCTTATGCCCTGAGCTAAGATCTTACGTTGGTCCTAACCGGCGTACGTAACATAGTTGGTTTCTGGGTATTTTTCTGCTAACTGTGAAATTTGGTAGTTGGATTGCGAAACTGGTGAAATTGACTTGACTTGTAAAATTCTTTTCGCCGATCATGTGGTGCGCTGATTTACCCCGCCCCACAGGCGTACGTAACAGGCTCGATGTCGTCGATATTAGTATAATATGGAACGACTTCGTAAAAAAAATCTTCACGTAGGCTGTTCCGGCGGGAATTACATTTTTATTTTTTTCTTCCTGTGCCCTTCAACGTGTGGCCTCGACCCATACCCTGTGATAACGAGTCTTCAGCTCGCCGGGCATTGATATTTTGAAAGAACTCCATAAGCCAAGAAAACATATATATATATATTTAGTTTTGTTCTGTTTTTGTTATTTTGTTGTTATTGATGTAGAAAAAGAAACACATAAAAATTGTTTTTTCTTTTGTTTGTTGTTTTTAGGCTGCTAGTGCTCCATTGTTGCTTACGACCCGGGCGTTCAGTTCATGTTGTTGCCATTTCTACTTAGACAGCAAAAATATCTTTCGCATGGTAAACCCCAATGCTCTTTCCAGCGGTGTTTCCTAGCTCGTAAAGTGCATTGCCTTTCCGTTTGAGTACTACACAGCGAATTCTGTTCGGGCCTAATTTGGCATTATATCCCTCGGCTCGATTACTTTGTTTAAAATTCTTTCGGTAGACTACTTGTCCTACCGAGAACTCTACAGCCCTATGGGTGTTATAAGCCTTTTCTGCCCTTTTATGAGCATGGTCTAAACCCTGACTCACTTTCTGCCTGATTAAATCCATTTTATCAGGTAAACTGATTTCTTGGTCAGCAGCTAGCAAGTCATTAAGCTGACGCAGGATGGGATATGCTGTTCCGTGTGTAATCATTCTGGTACCAAACATGGCGTAGTATGGTTCCATGCCAATTGATTTATGCCAACCACTCCTTAGAGTACAGGCAATTCGGCTTAGATTCGTATCCCAGTTCCGCTGTTCTTTATCCATCGTTGTTTTCAACATTTGCAGTATTGAGCGATTTACTCGCTCAGCAGAATTGCTGTTTGGGCAATAAAACGCAGTTTTGACGTGTCGAATATCGAATTTTTGAAGCAGTTCGGTGAACGCTTGAGATACAAATTGTTTTCCGTTATCAGAATGGATGAACTCGGGAACGCCAAATTGGTGAAAAATTTGGTCTTCGAGGAATCGAATGACTTCCGTAGTTACGGCCCTTCGCATTGGTTGTAGCCACACAAACTTGGTAAAATGATCCAGGCATACAAAGATGACTGTGTTACCATTTCTTGTTCGTGGATATGGGCCCATAAAGTCTATGAATAGCCTCTGTACCGGTCGATTAGTGATCCGTTGATTTCCCATCGGTGGTCGGTTTGTCCTATTGGAGGTCTTGCTGACCTTGCAAATTTCACAATCTTTTACTACCTTTTGGATGTCGATGACCATTGATGGCCAGTAGTAAAACTGTCTCAGTCTTGCAAGAGATTTATGTATGCCTCCATGTCCTGCGGTGGTGGCATGATGTGCCCGCCAAGCTAAATCTGCTAGTAGTTCTGTGGGAACCCAAAGTTTCCATGCCCTTTCTTCTTGGATAGCTTCATTGGTCCTGAAACCCATGCGTTTATAGACGTATCCGTTAGATACCTGAGTATCTAAAATTTTCTCCCCGTTTTCTTCAATCGTCTGGATTATGGATTTATAATCGGGAGATTGAAAGGCGGCGGAACCTAGATCTATTTGCAGCTCCATCGTATTAACTATGTCGGTTCTCATCTCGTCCATGTGGATTCTTGATAGTGCATCCGGCACCACGTTAAGTGATCCCTTGCGGTGCTCTATTTTGAAATCGAATGGCTGTAATTTCAAACTCCATCTTGCTAGTCTCCCGGATAAATCCTTCTGACCCATCAGCCATTTTAGACTAGCGTGATCAGTTATTACTTTGAAAGGCATCCCTTCTACATACGCCCGAAATTTGCTGATACTAAGAATTGCCGCATAGCATTCCAGTTCCGTAATGCTGTAATTTTTCTGGGCATTATTCAGCTTTGCAGACATATATGCAATTGGATGTTCACCACCTGTGTCGTCAGTTTGGAATAAGACACCCCCCACACCTGTTGTGGACGCGTCGTATTGGATGGTAAATGGCTTTTTGAAATCGGGTGTGATAAGGACGGGGGCAGACACCATGCTGTTTTTAAGCGTTTCGAAAGCTTTAATTGCCTCTTCGTGTAATTTGAAGTTCTTTATGCGGTCTTTCTTTAAACAGTCATGCAGTGGTGCTGCGATTTGAGCGTAATTTTGAATAAACCGGCGATACCATCCAGTCATTCCCAGAAACCTTCGCATCTGTTTGGCTGAATTTGGCTCTGGAAATTCTTTGATTGATTTTACTTTTGTATCATCGGTTTGGATGCATCCTCCACCTACTACATACCCTAGATATCTGGCTTGGCTGTAGCAAAACTTGCTCTTTTTGACATTAATTGTAAGCTTCGCCTTTTGTAAACAGGTACTGACCTGTGCCAACATTTCTAGGTGTTTTTCAAAGGTAGATGAACATACGAGAAGATCATCTAAATACACAAATACATTTTCCCTCAGCGCTGCTGGTATAACTTTGTCCATAAGTCGGCACATTCTTTGTGGTGCGTTGCACAATCCGAATGGCATAACGGTGTATTGGTATAGTGGCCTGCCTGGGACCGTGAAAGCTGTTTTTTCTCGGCTTTTGGCTTCTAAAGGAATTTGCCAAAATGCGTCTTTTAAATCTATGGCAGAAATAAAATACGTATCTTGCAGCCGGCTCAATAATCCTTCTATGTGTGGTAGTGGATATGCATCTTTAATAGTTCGAGAATTAACCTTGCGTGCATCGAGGCAGAGACGATTCTTTGTCCCCTTTTGCACTAGTGTTACTGGTGAACTCCAGCTACTATTACTTTCCTCAATCACGCCTAATCCTAACATACGATCTAGCTCGTCATACACCAATTTTTGTTTGGCTGGGGATATTGGGTAGTGACGTTGCTTAATCGGTATGTCTTCATCGGTGACGGTAATAATGTGTTCCTCTAGTCCGGTTTTTCCTAATCCTTTTTCGACGCAGGATGGATACGTTTTTATGACCTCTTCTAGCTTCTTAAGTTGTTTAGGAGTGAGTTGATGTGGAGTATAAGCAGTTTCTGGCTTCGGGGTTTCCTCATCTAAGTTGATTTCATGGACAACAGGTTTTGGTTTTATTGAGTCATACCGTTGTCCAAGCAGTGGTAATCCAAATGTGTCCCAGAATTCGATTCCGAAATAAAATGGTTGTGTCAGTCCGGGTACTATCAGAAACTCAAGGTCTTTGACTTCTCCTTCCCATTCCACTGGTAATGTGATCGCTCCGTCAACTTGTGTTTTCCCACCGTTTGCGGTCCGCACGGTTTCTTTTAATTTTTTTATTCTTGTGGTGCGGCCCTGTAGAAATATTTCTGCCCCTTTTCCTATACAGTTTGCATTTGCTCCAGTATCTAATAGTGCTACTACTTCTTCTCCATCAACTCTTGGTTTGGCAAAGATACGATTATCGTTTTGCATCCGTACGACGGTGTCTACTACTTTTTGTTTGAGCCGTTGTTCATTTTAAAGTGTTCGCGGGGTGTATTAGCTAGTTTTTCTGAGCCTCTAAAAATACGCTCCCTGGCTTGGTCATACTCCTTCTGTCTTTGTTCAAGGTTTTTATGCGAGGAGATTTGTTTTGGTTTAGGGTTTACGTAGTCAGGTTTGTGTTGGTCTGCTCGGGTTTCCCTTGGTTCCCCGGCAGACTCTGCTGTAAAAACGGTTGTGTTGATGACTCCCGGCAAAAGCGGCATATAACATTATGGAAATTGGAGTCACATAATACTTTACCCGACGAGTGCTGCTGGTAGAAATCTGATTTCTTTCCACATTTGTAACAGGTCAAAGAATGTAGTGGCGCCGTGCAATTTTGGTTTTGGTTTTGCTGTACTTCTTGGCCTGTTCCGTTTCTTCCTTGGGCTAGGTTATTCTGTCCGTTATATTTATCACGCCGTATTTCTGGACGACGATTTCTTTGGAACTCTTCGATCTGTATAGAATCGGGTTCGCTTTCGGAATTTTGCGCAATACCGAAATCTTGTAATTCTTCTATCTCGTTTACCTGCCTTGGCTTCCATCTTCTTTCCTTTAGCCAACGCTCAATGCGTGTGCCTTCGCTCTTAAATTTTTTAAGCGTCTTTATCGGCGATGCTAGGAGGAATGCTCCTATCTGTGCGTTGAGGTTTTCCTTAAGGATGTCAATCAGATTTTCCTCAGGTATCTTTTGCTTCAACTTGAAATGAAGATTGTGCATTGCAGATATATAGTCCTCAAAAGATTCGTTAAATCCTTGACGCCGTTCCATTAGTTCTTTGATGGTCACGTAATCATTTGTTGAGGTTGAAAAAGCTCTAGTCATCTCACATGTGAGTGAAAAGTAGTCAAATTCTGGATCATCGGCTTTATCTTCCATCAGTTGCCAGTACCATTTAGTAGCTGCGCCTGTGAGTAGGCAGTGGAATTCTCGGAACACTTGTCTACGAGATAATCCATAAAGTTCTTGTAAGCGTTCCACTCGAAACAGAAAGCTTTCAACTGTCATTCCTCGTCCGGTACCATCAAACTTGACATTCCATTTGTCAAGGAGAACTCCTCTTGCATTTGGTAATTGTGTTGACAATGCCGCTACTTCATCTGGATGCCACATAGCCGTGCTATTGGCCTCTGGTCTAGTTGCAGGGGAACTTGCTGCATTATTTGTTCCTTGGGCAGTACTCAAGGGTACTGTTGGTGGAACTGTTGGGTTGCTTGAATCTTGTGTATTACGTGGTGTAGCCACCGGTGGTCGGTGTTCGCTTAACGCTATGTGCGGAAGCTGGCTTATTGAAGGGGTTGGCTGATTTGCCCAGAAACTATTTGAAATTCTGTGCGTTGGTGCGGGCGCCTGTTCGACAATTCCTGATCCCTGACTTTCCGCCAGTGTCATCTGCGTTACACGATCTTGCAGACCGGTAAATTTCATCTTTAAATCATTTATTTCCTTGTGCAGAGTTGACTTGATTTCATTGTTTTGCATTATAAGTGCAGACAGCATTCTTTCGATTCTGTCTTCTGGTTCCGGGTTATTTACGGGTCCAGGGAATTGCCTTAGCGGTGGAACAATTGTTGATCGCCCTCGGGGTTGAAACTCTGGGCCAACTCCTCCCACGGCTCCTTGGGTTTCATTTATATCTTGTTCACTCATATTTTCTGTATTCTCTTCCAGAGTTCCTAATTGGTCAAGTTTACTGTTGAAGCTAAGACTCTGGTCTTCTCCTCGGTTACTTTCTTCTCTTAGACTCTGTCTTACGTTTAAAGTTCTACGTCTGATTGCCGCAGCTTCTTCGAATCGCTTGAGAGCTGCTGATCTGGTCATACGACCTGACGGTGTTAACGAGGGTCTTTTTTTCTTAGCCACTGGCATATTAGGTTTGTTTTATGTTTACAAAAAAACTTCGTTAAACTCCCAATAATTGTATACAAGAAAATTCTAAAGTGCAATTATAGAATC
This sequence comes from Drosophila oshimai, assembly GCA_018150695.1. Taxonomy (NCBI): domain Eukaryota; kingdom Metazoa; phylum Arthropoda; class Insecta; order Diptera; family Drosophilidae; genus Drosophila; species Drosophila oshimai. The sequence goes on from JAECWM010000276.1 coordinate 1,407,642, forward strand.
TATGATGTGTGTTTGTGATATTTCACGAAAACAATTATCTGTGTCTGCCAAATACATATATATTTTCAAAAATGTGCGATAAACGATAATGCAAATCGTATGTAATCTTTTCTCAGCAAATTGTTTAATATTCAAACATCAATAGTGTGTTAATGCTAACACGGCAAATTTATTTGTAAATAAATGAAATATAAATTCCGGGGTGCTGATTTGCTGCGAGTTATTTTTCAGTCAAGAATCGTCCGATTTTTAAGCCCCAAAACAAAAACAAAGTCCCTATACAGTGAACATAATATGTGCCTGGACTTACATGAACCAGTACACACACCTTTTACTGTCTTCTTTCATGTGGAGTGTTATAATTTTTTCCCAGAAAGGTTCTGTCCGAAGCCCCCTCCCCCCTGTCGTCGGAAATCAGGCAAGAGTCTCCCAGACCGATTCTCTTAAATTGTTTATATAATATTTAATATTATGCGCCTGGACTTACATGAACCAGTACGCGCTATTGTTATGATCAGCTGAGCTACTACACCTGCTGATGTTTTCGCCTTTAACGGTAAAGAACTCCGGGTTCCGGTTATATACACCAGTTGCCTATTTCACTGGACACGAGCCTCACAAACGACCGGGTACTGTGCCTAATACGTCGGCAGCATCGGCCAAAGAAATTAAGTCGTCATCCCACCCAAGTAATTAGGAATGCCGTACAACCGAGCCTCACAAGAAGACCTAGCATAGCCTGGTGCAACCGGCAGCATCAGTTGTACGTATCCGGTCAGTCCCCTTCCCCCCTGTCAGTCCTGGATCGACAAATAAGAAACGGATCCGCTACCCCTGACACCGCCAGGTGGTGCGTCGCTCTTAATCTGCTCTCCCGCTCTTTCTTAACCGAGCCTCACAAACGATCGTGGTACTTGCCTGATACGTCGGCAGCATCAGTTAGAAAGCACGCTAAATAAAATTCTACGTTAATTAAAAAAGGTCGTCTGCACGTTTTAAATAGTTTTTTAATATTTTTCAAAAAAAAGAATATTGATTTTAAAATGTTCCTAAAGTCAAATACCAATTCTAAAAACTACAAATTTTAGACTGAAAGGCCTTTTCTAATTCTAAAATTGCCTTTCTTTGAAGTTGGTGACTTTAAAGGCAAATTTAATACTTTATAAAAAAAAATCAAACAAATTGTAAGAATGTTAATTTTTACAACTGAAGTCAACTATATGTTGGTCCTTAAAAAGGATAACTTGGTTTTTGCATTAAGCACTAAGTCTGAAACTAAAATAATTTTTTTTATAACAAAATCTCTATGAGAAATTCTTTTAAGAAAAATAAATTTTTGGCAAATAAGGATCTAAGGATATTGCCTGCGTTGGGCGCCATCTGTTACGTCTGACTATTAGTGCCCAGTCCAAAAGGACATAGGCCGAAGGAGAGGAGCTACCTAGGTTCGGCACGAAAGTCCTGGTGCCGGCATAAGCTTCGTCGTATTTGGGGTGGGTTCTTTGGAAGACACTCACTTCTCAGACAATAACTAGAAAAATTAAATCGTGCCTAGGAAAAATAGTAGAAGCAGTTAGTTAGTACGTCGTTCTGTCTGCACCGCCGCAAGCTTGCCAGCTTGATTGTATTACAATCGCGGTGTTTGGCCGTGTTCCCTCCCCGTATATGCAAAAGCATATCCAATGGATCAGCGCTGGCCTTGCAATCTGATCCCCTATTTTGTCTGTTTCGTTCGTCAAAAGTTATGTCATTATTTTTGACCTACTTCACTCTTCGTTCTCAGCACCCCAGAAGATGGTCTCTACCAACACATGGTTATTTTACTTTCCCATTTAAATTTTATTGATAAAATATAATTGTTTGGCTAATGTCATGTAGATTGTTAAAATTAACATTATTAACATTATTATGGTGATACAAAAATATAAAAATGGAAATTAAACTAGGGACCCAAAATAAAATTATGAAGTGAATATTGAAAGTATAAAATGATAATAAATTGAATAAAAGGAAAAAAAAAAAAATTTAAGGGTTTGAAATAATTAATGTCAACTTCTTAATTTTATGTTATTAACCGTGGTTTTAGGGCATAAATATATTATGTCATTTATAATGGTAAATCTTTTTTTTTTTTTTTTTTTACGTTTTATTTATTTATTGAATCTTCTCTAGAAGAGACTTACAATAAGTGTTCAAATCTTAACCTATACTATATTATAATTGTTAATTGGTTAATGGCCCTAAGTTGGGCAGGAGTGGACGGTCGTTGCGCTGTAACCGAGAGTGGTTACTGAGCGCCTGAGCTGCCTGGCTAGTTGGTTTGGGTGTAGTGACAGTCTAGCTTCGTACTTCGAAACTTTACTATCAATTTCTTCTTTAACGGGTTTAATATCCAGGTCCCTATGGATATTTGCGTTGCGAATATACCAGGGGGCCCCAGTTATTGTTCGCAGTATCTTCGATTGTACTCGTTGGATGATTTCTATGTTGCTACTGCTTGCGTTTCCCCAGAGTTCGGACCCGTACATCCAGGTTGGCTTTAAACAAGAGTTGTAAATAAGTACTTTGAGTTCCAGTGGCAGGGGTGAGCGGGAATTGATGAGCCAGTGGAAACTGTTGGCCTTGAGTTTTAGGGAAATCTTCTTTGCTTCAATGTGCTTTCTCCAGGTAAGCCGCCTGTCTAAGTGGATGCCCAGGTATGTGACTTCGTCGACACGGGGGATTTCTTTGTTGTTTAGGGTCAGTGGTGGGCAGGTTGCCCGATTAAGTGTAAACGTAATATGTTTGCATTTTTGTTCGTTGACTTGTATGCGCCAATCTGCTAGCCATTTTTCTACGGCCCCCAGGTGGTTTTTTAAATACGCTGTTGCTGTTTTTGGACATTTTGAACGACTGGTTATAGCTGTGTCATCAGCAAAGGTGGATAGGGTTGTCTGGCTGCTTGTGGGAATGTCGGCCGTGTATAGGACATACAAGATCGGTCCGAGCACACTTCCTTGGGGTACTCCAGCTTCGATTTTGTGGTTGGCGGAGAAGAAATTTTTGCATCTGACAGTAAATACTCTGTCTTTAAGGTAAGATTCAAGTAATTTGTGGGTGTTTTGAACCAGACCGTCAATCCAAACGCGATCGAAGGCTTGAGAAACGTCTAGGAAAAGAGCACTGCAGTATTCCCTGCATTCAAACGCTGTGCGTATTTCAGCTGTTATGCGATTTACCTGTTCGGTAGTTCCGTGCTTTTCCCTGAAGCCGAACTGATGCAGGGGGATCGCTCTGTCGTTTTGGAGGTGTGTTCTGAGGTGGCACAAAAGCAGCTTTTCAAATAGCTTTGATAGGCAGGGAAGGAGGCTAATGGGCCTGTACGACGAAGGTTGGGATTTGTCTTTGCCTGGTTTTGGTATCATTGTAATAACAGACTTTTTCCATTGTGTGGGAAAATAGCCCCATTTAAGAATTGAGTTGAATATGGTGGTTATGCTTTTGACTGCGCATAGAGGCAATTCAATTATCATTTTAGGCGAAATTAAATCATGGCCAGGGGCTTTTTTTGGATTCATCTGTTCTGCGATGGCTTTTATGATTGTGCTTGTTTCAAGGGTTATTGTGGAGGAAGGCTCCGCTGGTGAGATGCTTGGTAAAGTGAATTGGTTTGTCGGCGGATGAGGTTGGAAGACATTTTTTAAGTAAGAGGCGAATATGTTGGCTTTTTCCTCGTCACTACGGGCCCACCCACCTGTTGGTGATCGAATTGGAAAATCGGGTTCTATTGGTGGTTGAATGTTTGGGTGCGCTCTCCAGAGTGGAAATTTGTTGCTGGTGGGCGAAAGTTGCGCTATATAGGCACGTTGAGTCTGATTCTTTACAGTTAATAAAGCTTTAGACAACTTCCGACAAGCTTCATTAAACCTTTGTTTAGTGGCTGGGGAGCGGTGTGCCTGCCAGTCTCGGCGAAGTCGCCGCTTTTCTTGAAGAAGTAACTGAATCTGTGTATTTGTACGTGTAGTTTTTGGGGGGGATGTGGCTGAAAGTTCGGGTGTAGAGTGTTTGGCAGCAGAGGACATAACATCCGTTATATGCTTAAGTGAGTCTTCAATATCAGCTTCAAAGGAGATTTTAGGTTCGATTTCAAAGTTGTGAGTTTATATTTTTTTTATAAACCGCGTTTAGTCCCAGTTTGATTTATTGGATGTCAGAAATTGTGGTCGTTCTACAAACTGTGGATGTTCAGGATAGACGAGAGTTATAAAACAGGCGAAAGGTCAGATGTCAGTTCCGCCAGGGTTTCAACATGTATCAGCCTGGACGGCACTCTCCTAAGTTAGCGGCAAGAATCGATAATGTCTGGTTTTTTGTTCGGATCGGCTGGCCAGTATGTGGGAGTGCCTGGTGAAACAAAATCTAGCTTATTACACGGGTTTGATAATAGCGTTGTATAATTGGCTAGTCCTTTGGGGTTAGATAAGACGAGAGCCCCACCAAGTCGGCTGTATTCGCAGAATAAGTTATGAGTAAAATATTACCATGTATCGTTGTACGGTTAGCTAGGGACCGCGTAACCTGTTTAGAACTAATCTGGTACCCAATTCGAAGCCTACAGCTCAGGTATCAACCCATTTCCGTGAAGCAAAAGTCGAGGAGTTTTGATGGGTTGATTCTTCCTATATGAGCTCATGTGATGGGAGCTCTCGATCCTAGGGTTCTGCATCTTATATTTATTAAGGCCGGACAGTCTGCGATGATGTGAGTAGAGGTTTCGTCCTCCATGTCACAGAATCCTGCAAGTCCTTGCTTGTTATTAAACCTATCTTACCTAGGTGACTTTTTAGTCTGCAGTGGCCGGTTTGTAATCCGGTAACGATCCTAAGTGAATTCTTCCCTAAGGTTGCCAAGTTCCTCGAACCTCTTCTTGTTGTAAAGTTTTCCCACTTAGTGGCCAGTTGCTATTTAGATTGCCCAAAGTTCGATTTACTTGACGTTTAAATTTACTTCACCTCTAGTACTATTTTTGAGGTGATTTATATGATTGCATAGAGCAGTAATTGCTGCTCGGCTTGTCCGAAAGGATCGAGATGTCCTTATTCTTATATCCACGCTGTATGTTGAGCTCTGCACAACGTCCAATAGCGCATACCTCAGCCTGGAATATGCTGGTGTATTGGCCAAGGGATTCGTGGTATTTTATGTGGGGACCTAACCTCGAAGGCCGAAGTGACTTTTTTGTCAGGGACTCCATCTGTGTACCATGCTATCAGGTAGTTTAAAATCCATCTAAGAAGATGCAATTCGGAAACCCTAACAAGTCAGTTTCCGATTGCCTAAAAGTGAGTGTTGTGACAGTTCTGCTCAAATGCTTTATTAAAGTCAGTGTAAATTTCATCCCTAGGGTGTAGTATTAGGGGCACCTCACTTACACCAGAGTTAGCTCGCATCCCTGTTATTTAGAATGCAACCACTACTTGTGCCCTCAGTGTTTATTCTCAGGAGGGTAGCTTACTGACCTTCAAAGGTGCAATTGCACAATGTGTGGTGTTAACTCCATCAGTACTTCGAAGGCAGTTTTGGGACAGGTTTTCAACTTGCCCCTGTCATACATACTGCAATGGCAAGTCTTTGCAACTTTGTTAGCTGTTTTTGTATGGTGTTGAGATTAGCTCGTTTACCCCATGCAAAAAAATTGGGAGGTTCTAGAGAATTGGTCTCACAATCATCAGGTATAGCCATCTTATTAGTCTGGGGCCTGGTTCCTAAGGATTTCCCAGCAATTTTTCGACAGGTACCTGCAGAGCTCTATAACAGGCTTCACCACTGTCTTTTGGACATCCGAAAGCGAAGTTTAGCTTACTATCTAATAGTGATTCCTAAATACTTAACCTCTCGGCTGGACTTTCTGTAAGAATTCCTAGGCAATGAGATTTGTCGTCAGTCTCTGTTGTTTGATACTTCCTTGTGAAGGGAACGGCTATAGACTGTTTTGTGGTTGCGGTCATGTGTTCAACCTCCCTGCAGCCAGTCTAGCGTTACTCTTGGAGTTAACCGAGTTATAGGACTGTTTGGTCCACGAGAACTGGCCCTTACAAATTTGCCTAATGGCTTTTATAACACTGTCGCGTTAAGCACGGTATCCCTGAGCACTTGGATCCCTTTTGATCAGCAAGTTTGACCGGAGAAGCTCATTTCCTATAAAGCTAGACTTCCATAGCAAAGGTGTGACAACTCCTCCTTGCGGACAGCCTCAGGTGGTTTGCTGAGATCGTCGGATAGTATATCTGAGCACAAGAGTTAAAAAATGTTTCCTGTCTGCATTGTAGTAGGTTACCAATCCATTTACTCGTTGTAACATCTATGTTCTCTTAGACAGGGCAGCTCGAGACCGCATCATGTGATGTGTTGTAGAAGGCTCTCCTCTATGCCTAGGAAGCTGCCTTACAAATAGCAATGTATTTGCTATTAACTGCCCCTTCTAGGGTGCGGCATCAGTTGATACAAGTGTCACGTGTCTGTTGAACGGCCTGCTATGGATCGCATGCTGCGTAAGTGGTGGAACCTGGACAGATCCCTTCAGGAGCTGAGACAATGCCCTAATATTATAAGTCTACCTAGTGATTTTCGAACATGCGTTTTTGACGCAAAAACGATATGTTAAGCTGATAGCGTCAATGAAGTGACTTTGGGCATGGTAGTATATCTTTTCTTCCCGGTCTTGGGGATGAAGACCACCCTAGCGTCTGCACCATGCACTTGGAACTAATAGCTAAGCCCTATGGACTGCCTACCATTAGTCTTCTTAAACGGACTGTATAGCAGAAAGCCTGCTTTAAGAAGGATGGAGAGATCTTATTATCCCGGTGACTTAAATGGTTGGAAGGTATCCAATAGCCCATTTAAGTTTCTCGGATATAATATAGACTTGGCTGTTGCCCGGTCACTTGCTACTGGCCTAGGGGTTTTATACAAATAAATTCACGCATATTATTTCCCGTCAATGGAGTACTCTTCCGAGAAGTTGCGTGTCAAAGGCAAGTTATAGATTCCTCTCCCGATCCGTGGAAAGAAGGTCAGCTTATATACCTGTTCTTCAGGGCTAAAAAACTATCTGTTGCACTTTTGGCCATGGCTTTGTGCAGGTCTTGCACCCTCGTTGACGTTATTGGTTGCAAATCAGAAGCTTTCTATAGTCCTTTAGTTGCTTTCCTGATCTCTTTGTTATTGAGCGTCAGGCATTGCCAGGACCGTTTTCAGTTAGTTTTTTGAAGCAGTTTTTGGCACTGGTTGAAGAGCCTTATTCGCAGTGGTGCGTTTTATTTTTTTTAGCTTCGAATCCTTTGCATTCCACCAACGGTGCGGCCAGTTTGCGTTTCTGGTCTGCCTAGTGGGACAACTGATCTTCAAAGATGACATTCACTATTACGTGAAGTTGAGTTTTTCTACTCTCTATCGTTTTCCGGCTTTTGATGTCTATGTATATAAGACAGTACGTTGGAAGATGTTTGATCAGGGTTGAAGCCGTGAAACTAATATTTGTTTCTTTAGTGGAACCACTGAAAGTTTCTTTTAGGTGGTGCAGGTTTTGTGTCTGAAGGCTACTTGAACCAAAATTGTCCTGTGGTCGGACATCAAGATTCTCCTTGAACATGCCGGTGTGTTAATGTGGGGCTTGATTGAATTGGTTGCCAACTGAGTTATGTCTACGGACAAATCGGAATTTTCAGGATTTTTTTGTTTCAAAGTGTGAGCTTGTAAGATATTTCAAATCTTTAGGTTTGTTTTATTGGTTGAAAGAAATTGTGGTAGTTGCTACAAACTGTGGATGTTCAGATCAGTACTTCCAGAGTAAAACAGGCGAGTGGTGGCATCCGATGTCAGTTCCGCCAGGGGTTCACTACATGTATTTCAGCCGGTGGACAGGCACTCTCCCAGTTCAGCAAAGTAGGCGGACTAATGTCTGCTTTTTTGTTCGGATCGGCTGTGCCAGTATGTGGGGAGTGCTGGCGAAACAAAATCTAGCTTATTACCGGGTTTGAAAATAGGTTGTATAGTTGGCGTCCTTTGGGGTTATATGAGAGGCCCCAGTAGTGGTGTTTCGCTTATAGTAGGTAGTTTTAAAAGTTGCCCAATGAGTTATAAAAGCCTAGAAATTCATTTTCTGAAATATTAAATCGTGGGGGACAATACACAGCCGATAGGGTGACTGGACCGCTGGTTGTGTTGATTCGTAGGGATGTGGCCTGTATGTGGTTGTAAGCAAACGCCTCCAGAGGATGATGCCTAATGCGCTGTTTGATAAGGATTCCGGTGCCTCCGTGAGCTTTGCCGTCTGGGTGGTTGGTTGCATAGAAGATGTAGCCAGTGAGATGGAAATTGTTTTTATTGGTTAGGTGCGTTTCTGAGAGGAGCATGATATCGATGTCCTGGGTGTTTAAGAACTGTAGAAGTTCAAGTCTGTGCTGCGAAGCACCGTTAGCGTTCCAAAAGCATATTCTTAAGGGATCCATTTAAATTGACTTTTGTTTGATTAGAAGTTCCATAAGGATGTTCTGGTTTCGCACTAGTTCCTGGAGGGTACCTTGCATTGAGAGCATGATGTTCGTGAGTGTAGCTAAAGTAGCTTCGATGCTGTTTTGTATTTGTGGAGTGTAAGTCTGGTTTTGTTGGTTATTAGGTTGAGTTGGTCTTTGATCGTTTTGCTCTGGAAGCCGGGTATATTTTGGTTTTGGTATGGGCGGGAGGGGCGGTAATGCTTCGGGCTGAGCGGTTCTTGTAGGCGACATTCCAGGGTATCGAAGTGCAGCCGCGAAAGTAACTCCAGGAGTGGTTTGCGAAGGAATGTAAAAATTTGGCTGAGCAACCTGTTGGGCGGGGGTTGGTTGTTGGCGCCTTTGGTTGAGCCGACTCTTGATCTCTTTATAGACGGGGCAGCCCCTGTAATTAGCAGTGTGGTTTCCACCACAGTTGCTACATTTTCTCAGTGCTGGGTCTTCTTTGTTACCCGTGCAAGCTTCTATACAGTGCAGGTCGCCACAGGCAACACAGACTGGTCGCAAGGTGCAATAGCTTTTTGTGTGCCCAAACTCTTGGCAGTTTGTACACTGTACCGGGCCGTTTCGTTTGTGCGGCTCCTCTACGGTTATTCTTCGATGGAGTAGGTATTGCAGTTTGTATATGGGGTGCACTGCGTTTTTCTTCAGAGTAGTCGCGTCTGGTTTGAGTTCAATCTTGAAGAGTGGCTGAGGAATTTTCGCCCTATTGGTTATGTTCATAACGTTTTTAACGTCAAAACCATTTTCTTTAAGTCCTTCAGCTATATCAGCTGTCGGGACGGTTGACTCGATACCCTTTATTACAACTTGAAGTCCTTTGCTACTTTTAAGTTGGTAGGTGTAATAATTGACACGCTCACTGTCCAGGAAGTTGGTTACTGAGCGGTAGTTGGCTTCATTGGTAATCTGGAGCTTGGTTTCAGATATATTACCTCTTTTTAAAATAGTAACATAAAAGTTGTTTTGCCCAATTTTTTGCTTAAGTTTATTAATTAGATCTGAACAATTTTGATCTCTAATGTACATAGGTGGTGGCTTTACAATTTTAATGGCTTGGGGTGGTTGGCCCTCATCTTTTTCGAGCTCGCCAAGTATGGCAAATTTGTTTTCAGAAGTTGCCTTAGTGGTGTAGTTTGAAGTTTTCGTAAGTTTCGGCAAATTTGCTTCTCTAGCTTTTTGCGGACTAAGTCTTCTTTTAATTTGTACATACCGATCGATCCCAGTCTGTACGAGCGTAGATTGTGAGAGCTCTGCAGCAGAAACGAGTGTTGCTCGCGATGCCAAAATCGGCCACACGTTGGTCGATGTTGAAGTTGTTGTTGTTGTAGTCGATACGACAGTTGTTATTGAGGGCACCGTGTTAGTGGGTGCACAAGCTGATGTAGTCGGTGCGTCTATAGGTGGAAGGGGGGAAGGGCATTGCGAGCTCCATGACTGCGTTGGAGCAGCGCAGCTTAAGTTGGCAAATACTGCTGGCGAAAGAGACCGAGCTCTCTCAGCAGCGGGCGGCGACATTGCACTTGTTGTTGCGTTATTTGCTGTCTCCGAAGAGACAATTGATAGGTATGCATTATTTTTCGAAGACGAAGACAGTTGAAGCGAAGACAGTCGACGCGCGTCTTGCTGTTGTTGTTGTTGTACACGACTTTGACTCACCGGCTTGCTGTTGGCACTTTTCAATAACGTACCCGCAGGCATTGTTATTTAGTTTAATTTATTTAAATCTTTGTATTTGGTATTAGATTTGTTAGGGAAGAGAGCCCTTGTTGTTTGGCATTGCTGCCAGCGTCTTTTCGCTATTTATTTTTAAATAAGTTAGTTTTCCCGTTCACTCGGCGGAGCGATCGGAAACACGTCTACCTCGGGTGAATGCTTGCGCTTTCTCGTGAATCATTGAAAGTATAAAATGATAATAAAATTGAATAAAAGGAAAAAAAAATTATATTGGGAAATTTAATAAAATGGTTTGAAATAATTAAAATCGTCAAACTATCATTACAGAACACTAGAATATGTTTACTAATTTATGTTTATTTAACTATTCGTGGTTTTAAGTCATTGTTAATGCACATAAATATATATATGTCATTTAATAATGGTAAACTTACCCCTTTTTTATCCGGCGATGAGATCTCGACGCTTGGATTCCTGGGTTTTGAGTAAAAGAACAACATACATATATATATACATGCGCCTTTAAAAGAATTAATTGGGTCACTTAACAAAAAATATGATATAATTCTTATGCACTTATTACGACATTAGTTCCATTTATTTGTGTTTATATGGCTATTGTTTTTGTTGGTGTTTTGTCACCGGCTGGTTCACTGCTCCTTTGCGGCGTGTTGATGGGTATTGTATTTCGTTTTGTTTATGGCTTGCATTTAAATGCATTAATTGTTTTCGTTGGTTTTGGTTATTTCTGCTTGTAGTTATTAATGGTTTTAAGTCAATTGTCAGTCAGACTTGGCTGATTCTTGTAGACCTGGATTTTTGCATAAAATACACGTTCATCAAAATTCTAATTAGATGAAACACTGCGATGACCAGGAGTATGTAACACACGCGGCGATTTGAGGGTTGTGGTCCAGTTGGCAATATTATCCAAAGCTTATTTGGCACTTTTTAGAACCCATGATGGAAAAGGATTTGAAAATGCAACTTTCAAGGATATCTTAGGCTTTGAGTTCTGGGCCATACTGAAAGGATCTTTGATTTCAAAGTTGATTGTTTTTTTGGTTGAATGACCGCGGTGCCGAGTACAGGTCTTTCCGTGAAGAGTTCCAGGTTCTTGACTCCCCCCTGATTATGCAGGCGGCTTTGCCGATGAAACCTTCGCAATTGAAGCTGAAGCTGAATTTCGCGAGGAGGAGGAGGATACCAAAAGTGCGAAAGCAATGAATTACACGCTCGTTATACACTTAGGAACGATTTCGTCCTTATCATCGCAATGGCGACATGGATTATACGGAGGTGGACTCCTTTTCCAACTGACTTTTCTTTGTTGCCGACCATAACGCTTGTCTTCTGGCACGGATTTAATGCACTTTCGAGGACTATTTAGCTTTGAGTTCTGCGCCAATGATGGGCCTGCAAAAGGAACTTATAAGTGAGAACTGATTCCTTTCGGTTGGATGCCTCGGAGCCGAGCGACTCGGTTCACACTATCAAGAAATTTCCAGGTTCTTGACTCTCCCCTGCTCTCAAAATTGGGGTCTTTTATACCAGTGATCGTGCCTAGCTTCGCCTATGGGTCACCGGAATGGAACATCAAGGTGTTCCCACCTAGGTGCATCGGTTCCCCTCTGTATTCTAATTGGCCAAAGTCTTATTTGGGTCATCTTTGTTCGAGTACCGGACAGTTCGATCAACCCGGCAGTATTTCGTTACCCATGAGTGCATGGCCCTATTCGTTTAGTTAAGGCGGTGTCATTTTTTTACCAAGCCAAATTCCGGTCAAATTTGTCATCATAGTTCTTATGGGGCACGGGAATGCATGACTCAATGTGTGTATATTGTGAAATACTCCCCTCTTGGTTTTCTTTTATGCCCTGAGCTAAGATCTTACGTTGGTCCTAACCGGCGTACGTAACATAGTTGGTTTCTGGGTATTTTTCTGCTAACTGTGAAATTTGGTAGTTGGATTGCGAAACTGGTGAAATTGACTTGACTTGTAAAATTCTTTTTGCCGATCATGTGGTGCGCTGATTTACCCCGCCCCACAGGCGTACGTAACACCGATGCTGCCGACGTATCAGGCACAGTACCCGGTCGTTTGTGAGGCTCGTGTCCAGTGAAATAGGAAACTGGTGTATATAACCGGAACCCGGAGTTCTTTACCGTTAAAGGGGAAAACATCAGCAGGTGTAGCTTGAACTCATAAGCCTCTGCATAGTAATCCTAATCATCCTGATGCTGTGGTTTCTCATTCACACATTGAAACAAATCCGACTTCCCGGATGGGGGGTAACCAATGAAGATTTAATAAACAACTTCTAAAAATGGGCGGAAAAGTGACCAAAGAAACTATTAAAGAATGTACTATCATAGTGGACCACAACCCTCAAATCGGCCGCGTGTGTTACATACTCCTGGTCATCGCAGTGTTTCACTTAATTAGAATTTTGATGAACGTGTATTTTATGCGAAAATCCAGGTCTACAAGAATCAGCCAAGTCTGACTGACAATTGCCTCAAAACCATTAAAAACTACAAGCAGAAATAACCAAAACCAACCAAAACAATTAATGCATTTAAATGCAAGCCATAAACAAAACGAAATACAATATCCAGCAACACGCCGCAAGGGAGCAGTGAACCAGCCAGTGACAAAACTCCAACAACAACAATAAGACATATAAACACAAATAAATGAAAATTAATGTCGTAATAAGTGTATAAGAATTACATCATATTTTTTTTTTTGCTAAGTGACCCAATTAATTCTTTTTAAAGGCGCATGTATATATATATGTATGTTGTTCTTTTACTCAAAACCCAGGAATCCAAGCGTCGAGATCTCATCGCCGGATGAAAAAAGGGGTAAGTTTGCCATTACTAAATGACATATATATATATTTATGCGCACTGACAATAACTACTTTAAAGAACTACAAAAAAAACTAACTATCAAATAAACACAAATTAGTAAACATATTCTAGCTTTCTGTAATGATAGTTTAACGGTTTTAATTATTCAAATCAATTATTAAATTTCCAAATATATATGATTAAGTTTTTTTTCTTTTTTATTAATTAAATTAAATTCTTACTTTGTATTTTGTATCCCTAGTTTAATTTTCATTTTTATATTTTTGTAATAATCTTAATTTTATCTTCTAAAGAAAGCCGAAGGGTATCAGCTTTATATGTTTTTATACAAAAAGCCACCGAGCAACATTCTCAGTTGTAAATAGTCTGCAGTTTTGCAGACGTGTGCACCTTCTTAGGTGAAAACTCGAAACCTTCCGCTAAAACAAATATGTTTAATCTGTTTAATTTTTATCATATTTTAAATCAAAGATTTGTATGTTAAGCCTAGTACTCAGATCGACGAACAGTTTCCATGTCGAAAAGAGGTCATTCTTTTTATTTTTCTCGGAGTATGACCGTTTTTAGGAAATTCATCGGTAATTTCTTTCAGCAAGTACTGCGGTCACACTAATCCCCATTCGCGCGCTGTATATGCTGTTTTCTATTTGTTGACAAAGCAAATTATAAATAAGCTAGGAAAATGATTATGCAGGCGGCTTTGCCGATGAAACCTTCGCAATTGAAGCTGAAGCTGAATTTCGCGAGGAGGAGGAGGCCGAAAGTGCGAAAGAGCATGCAGTTACCCTTAACAAGGAACGATTGGGGCACATCATCGCAAGGCGAATGGATTATACGGAGGTGGACTCCTTTTCCAACTGACTTTTCTTCCCTGCCGACCATAACGCTTGTCTTCTGCACGGTCGCCGAGGAGCACTCGATTTGCGGGCTCAGCTGCGAGCTGCACCAATGATGGGCCTGCAAAAGTGAACTTATAAGTGAGAACTTATCCCTACGGTGGATCTCAAGCCGGGCGACTCGGTTCACACTATGAAGAAATTTCAGGCTAAACGGCTGTTTACCAAGCTGGTGATCAAGCACCATCAGGAAATCAATGACTTTTGTTTCAAGGACTGAATTAAACAGCCGTTTGTAAATTAATTTTAAAGAAATATTTTACGAATGTAAGCGTATCTATTTTTATGTAAATAAATAAACAAATAATAATTTGCATACATTTCGTTGTTCAGTCGAATTTCGCGCCATTTTTTGAAATTTTGGTAAACCGTCTTTATGATTGAGTGGGAGGGCAATAACATAGAACGACCTGTTTATTAAATAGTTCTATCTGCTCTGCCTTTCGTTCTCGAAAAACTGAAAGAGTAAGTTGGCATCGCAATTAGTTGCCAAACAAAGTTTTTAGTATATTTTTTCTATCATCTGAGTACCGCCTGTCGAACAGCTCCCTCGAAAAGTGTTTCGATGTTATTGGCCTCTCGCTCTGTCTCACTGATTTCGAACTCATTTCGTCGATCTGAGTACTTGGCTTTAATTTTAACAACCTCCATGGCATTAGCCAAACTAATATATTTTATCAATAAAATTTGAATGGAAAACTAAAGTAACCATGTGTTGGTAGAGACCATCTTTCGGGGGGGCTGAGAACGAAGAGTGAAGTAGGTCAAGAATAATGACATAACTTTTGACGAACGAAGCAGACAAAATAGGGGATCAGATTGCAAGGCCAGCGCTGATCCATTGGATATGCTTATGCATATACGGGGAGGGAATACGGCCAAACACCGCGATTGTAATACAATCAAGCTGGCAAGTGAGAAGTGTGTGGCTTCCAAAGAACCCACCCCAAATACGACGAAGCTTATGCCGGACTTTCGTGCCGAACCTAGGTCGCTACTCCTTCGGCCTATGTCCTTTCGGACTGGGCACTAATAGTCAGACGTAACAGATGGCGCCCAACGTTAGCAATATTCTTAGATCCTTTATTGCCAAAAATTTATTTTTCTTAACCCTTCTGTGAGCGGAAAATTTTTTATACGTTGTTGAGCGGAAGACACAAATTTGTGCATCGTGTTAAAACCGCGTATATCTTAAAAACCTTTATTCAGAAAAATTTGAAATTTTTACTGAATATGTATTACCTCAAAATCATTCAATTTAAAATTTTAAATTTTAAATTAAGCCTACACTAAAAAAAATTTTTAAGTTTTACCTTGGAAAAAAAATTGCAGGTGATATTAATTACGTAAAACTCGCAAACAGATCATACAATTGAAAAGAAGTCACTATAAAAAGTAGTTCAAAGGTCTAAAAACATGCAAAAAATGTGTGCAGGTAGTTTGTTTTACCATCAACCCTTTTTGGGTCATTCCAAAAGGAGCCGTCGGCAGCTGCACCTGGCGGTCATAAATGATTTGGGTGATTTGTGACCGTTACTTTTATAAGCAATAGTAGGGGAGAAGTGGGGGTTGTGGGCATAGTTTTGTTTTTGGCTTATAATTACCGAACTTTGGACTTTTGTAAAACCGTAATTTTCAGCTAACATTTTTTTTGGGGGGTGTGGCACCCTGGGAAAAAAATGCTGCAAATGGAAAAATATGATGGGAAAAACCGCAACCAATATCAACATAACGACAATTTATTTATTTCAAAGACTACATAGGCGTTATTAATCGTCGGAAACACATGATGACTGGCCCGCATGTCAACACATTTCAGACGAAAAGCTCGATCGCAAAATTACAAATCTTTGTGATAATCCCTCTCAGCGAGAGAGGATCCTTTTCCAAGAGCCTAAGATTTCTACAAGAATGTTCTAGAGGGTTCCAAACAAATTTTGAAAACAATTTTACAAGAAATTGTAGGTTATAAAAAAATTTGCCAAGAAAAACAGGTGCCCACAACCCCCCCAATTTTGGTGCCCACAACCAACTTTAGCAGACATTTTTAGAAGTAATTAAAAAATGTGTTTGCATACATTTTTTGGTTCAAATCGATATTGTTCCATTTAGTATAATACTTTGACTAAATAAAAATGCATTACACTTACCTTCTTAATCGATTCACTTTAATTAATACACTATTGAAAATCTTTGAAAAAACTTCACCACCTTTTCCAAGCACAAAAAAAACCAATTCGTTCATTTCAAAAAGCAAACGCGTTCGTTTACTTTGATATTTGGCATAAATCATACATAAGGTAATTGCTTGCGAATGACATTACCAAAAAAGTCAATCTTCATTTTGTGAAAAGATACGTAGGGGTGCCCACAACCCCCCCATGCCCACAACCCCCACTTCTCCCCTACCTAAAACCACAAATACCAATTTTTGGACATTTATAGTAATAATTATGGGTTTAAAACAATTTATTTTTATAATAATAATAATTTTGAAATAAAAATAGTACTAGTTTTCTAGTATATTTGTGGTATTATTAATAAAATTTGTATAAAATAAATGTAATTTTTCAACATTATTGGTTGTTTTTCTTATAAGTTTTACCAAAGAAGGGTATAACACATTTGACCATTTTGGAAAGCTTATTGAAAGCCCTATAACGTAGTATATCACGTTTTTCAATTGTTTGATCAGTTTGCGAGTTTTACGTAATTAATCTAAACTGCAATTTTTTTTTTTCAAGGTAAAACTTAAAAATTTTTTTTAGTGTAGGATTAATTTAAAAATTTAATTTTTTAATTTAATGATTTTGAGTTAATAAATTCAGTAAAAATTTCAAATTTTTCTGAATAAAGGTTTTTAAGATATACGCGGTTTTAACACGATGCACAAATTTGTGTCTTCCGCTCAACAACGTAGTTAAAAAAAGTTTTCCCTAATAAAATCCAAGATTACCAACAGATTTATTTAAAAATCGGCAAACTTGTTTAGAATCGTTGAAGACGAGTTGTCAAAAATTTCAGATCGATAGCTTGCACACAACCCGAGACATTTACAAGCAAAATCGAAATGGAACAAAAATGTTCCTTCCGCTCACAGAAGGGTTAAAGGAATATCTCACAGACTTTTAAAAAAAAAAAAAATATTTTTGTATCAGACTTAGTGCTTAATGCATAAAACCAAGTTATCCTTTTTAAGGACCAACATACCTATAGTTGACTTCAGTTGTAAAAATTAACGGTTTACAATTTTTTTGATTTTTTTATAAAGTATTAAATTTGCCTTTAAAGTCACCAACTTCAAAGACAGGCAATCTTTGAATTAGAAAGGCATTTCAATCTTAAATTTGTTGTTTTTAGAATTGGTATTTGACTTTAGGAACGTTTTAAAATCATTATTCTTTTTTGAAAAATATTAAAAAACTGATTAAAAACGTGCAGACGACTTTTTAAATTAACGTAGAATTTTATTTAGCGTGCTTTCTAACTGATGCTGCCGACGTATCAGGCACAGTACCGCGATCAGATGAGGAGCGACGCCCCACCTGGCGGTGTCAGTGGTAGCGGATCCGTTTCTTATTTGTCGAATCAGGACTGACAGGGGAGAAGGGGACTGACCGGATACGTACAACTGATGCTGCCGGTTGCACTAGGCTATGCCAGGTCTTCTTGTGAGGCTCGGTTGTACGGCATTCATAATTACTTGGGTGGGATGACGACTTAATTTCTCTGGCCGATGCTGCCGACGTATTAGGCACAGTACCCGGTCGTTTGTGAGGCTCGTGTCCAGTGAAATAGGAAACTGGTGTATATAACCGGAACCCGGAGTTCTTTACCGTTAAAGGGGAAAACATCAGCAGGTGTAGCAGTTGTAAAAATTAACGGTTTACAATTTTTTTGATTTTTTTATAAAGTGTTAAATTTGCCTTTAATGTCACCAACTTCAAAGAACTATTTTAAAATTTATCATCAAAACCTTTCGCCATCCAAAAAATTTTGGGTGTGTGGCTGAGTGGTAGAATATTAGCTCAGCAACCTGTGGGTCGTGGGTTCGAGCCACGCTGTTTTAAAGAATATTTTTTGTTAAAATATTTTTTTTTAGTATAATATAGTGTTCCATATTATTCATAAAATAATAACGATATTTTAAGAAAAAATTAAATTAACACGGTAAAAGGGTCTTTGAAGTCTTTTGACTTCTCACTCAAACAAAAAAATAACAAAACGCTCTCTAACGCGCAGAAGCATATCATGCGACTGTAGCCTAGAAGTTAGAGCGCGAGCCTCCGACAATTGGGTCCCTGGTTCACTTCCTGGTGTTGACAAGGTGAATTTGAATGTTGCTGCTGTTGTTGTTGTTACAGCAACGTGTAATAGCCCTCCCAACCATGACCATTTTCTCCGCTTTATAAAAGTATTTTTTATAATGGTCCCTTGTTCAAGTCGGTTTCTTAATACCCTACCATATTTCCGATCTGCATGACCCCATTATGTAAACGCCTAGCAGTTATTCATTTTAAATTCATTTTACTTAAAAAACAGTATTAATTACTTCACTCCATGGGAGTCTGGATATATTTAGTTTCTAATAGTTTTAGTAAATAATATTTTAATTTAAACATGTAAAGTTTTAATTTTATTTAATTTCAAAAAAAAAAATAATTAGGATAGTGAGAATAATTGTGAGAATGGCGCTGTGGGAAGATAATATGATAGGTACTTTTAAGGTATGATAACAATAGTATATTTAATATATAATAAAGTATAATAATATAGGATATATTTCAATTAGGGTTTTATTTTTGTTCAGGCGCGAACAGAAGTGGTTTATGTTAGCAATAATAATTCTCTTTTATTTTCTGTTAGTTTTAGTCATCGCCGTTTAGGCACAAAATTTCTTTTTTTTTGGATTTAACTTTACTTTACATTACTTTTTGCATGTGTAGATCCAAAACAACCAAGGTTTGGGTAAACTTACAGCTCCATTTCCAGATGGTCGAAAGCGCTTTCGACGATTCTGCAGGGAGGGGTCATAAAAACTACATATAAGCTTAAAGCTCAATTTTAATTTTTTCATGTTACACCTTCTTTTCGTTTTATTTTGTTTTGCTTTGCATTTTTTTTGTTTGCTGTCTTGCGTACGTTAGTTAGGTTTTATGTTTGGGGTTTTTTAACGCAAGCAACACACCACTTTTATTATCGCCAAAATAATTAGGGGAGAAGTGGGGGTTGTGGGCATGGGTCGGTTGTGGGCACCCCTACGTATATTTTCACAAAATGAAGATTGACTCTTGTTGGTAATGTCATTCGCAAGCAATTACCCTATGTATGATTTATGCCAAATATCAAAGTAAACGAACGCGTTTGCTTTTTGAAGTGAACGAATTGTTTTTTTTGTGCTTGGAAAAGGTGGTGAAGTTTTTTCAAAGATTTTCAATAGTGTATTAATTAAAGTGAATCGATTAAGAAGGTAAGTGAAATGCATTTTTATTTATTCAAAGTATTATACTAATTGGAACAATATCGATATGAACCAATAAATTTATGCAAACACATTTTTTAATTACTTCTTAAAATGTCTGCTAAAGTTGGTTGTGGGCACCAAAATTGGGTGGGTTGTGGGCACCCGTTTTTTTTTGGCAAATTTTTTTATAACCTACCTACAAATGTGTTTGCACATATTTTTTGGTTCAAATCGATATTGTTCCATTTAGTATAATACTTTGACTAAATAAAAATGCATTACACTTACCTTCTTAATCGATTCACTTTAATTAATACACTATTGAAAATCTTTGAAAAAAAACTTCACCACCTTTTCCAAGCACAAAAAAAACCAATTCGTTCATTTCAAAAAGCAAACGCGTTTGTTTACTTTGATATTTGGCATAAATCAAACATAAGGTAATTGCTTGCGAATGACATTACCAAAAAAAAGTCAATCTTCATTTTGTGAAAAGATACGTAGGGATGCCCAAAACCCCCCCATGCCCACAACCCCCACTTCTCCCCTACCCTGTCATCAGACCGCCAAAGCCCAACACCAAAAAGTGGTGGACATCGGCACTGAGACAGTGCAGTAAGGACACAAGAAGAATTTCGCAGTCGCAGCTTCAATGCCTTAAAAAGCGCTTGCAGGAAAGCAAAAAGAGAATCCTGGAAAAATTCTTTGAGGATCTGGCAGGCACCTCGGCCGGAAATTATAAAGAATTCAGCCAGGAAACACTGGATCTCCTCATGTACACTCACATTCCTGGATGTGTACACGTTGACGATGAGCCAAAAGGTCAGTCTTCTGGGATCACTGGCGATCTGCACAGGAGGGAGGAATGGCTGCTTAACGTGATCATCACGGAGGAGAAAATTGTCTGGGCAATAAAATCGTTCAAGCCCTACAAATCTGAGGAGCCAGACGGCATAATACCAGCGATGCTCCAAGTGGCTACTAAGGAACTCGTTCCCTGGTTGTCCCAGATTTTCAAAGGTTGCCTTCATCTGGGAGCTGGAGAGAGGTGAGAGTGGTCTCATTTCCAAGGCTGGGAAGATCAACAACTGCTCCCCGAAAAACTACAGACCAATGAATCTATCATCCTTTTCTCTGAAAATCTTACAACGACTGGTGGATCTGCACCTCAGTATCCGTCTTAATACACACAATTTAAGCAGCGCACCGCACGCCTACATGAAGGGTAGGTCAGTTGACACCGCGCTGCACGGGGTAGTGGGGGGTATAGAGAAGGCCCTAGAGTTTGCGTTGGCAGCCTTTCTTGACATTGAGGGCGTTTTCAACAATGTCAGTATCGAATCAGTTACGGACTCATTATCCAGAATTGACTCACCGCTGATGATTACAAGGTGGCTGGGCTCCATGCTCAGATGCCGATTGGTCAATTCTTCTCTTGGTGTAGCGAAAGTCAGGAAAAAGGTAACAAGGGACACGCCACGAGGAAGGGTTATCTCCCCCCTTTTGTGGAACCTTCTCCTGAACGACCACCTGATAAAGCATGTAGAGTTACAGCCTATGCGGATGACCTGGTTCTTCTCATAGCGGGGAGATTTCTCTCCACAGCCAGTGAGCTTTTAAAATCTTTCCTAAGCCTAACTCTCGACTGGACGCATGCTCACGGTCTTGGGGTAAACCCACATAAGACTGAAGTCGAGCTGTTCACAACAAAATACAAGGTACCTGAGTTCAATCCTCCCAGACTAGGATGCACACAACTCAGGCTCTCGAAGGAAGCAAGGTATCTAGGAGTTGTCCTGGACTCAAAGCTTTCTTGGAAAAGGAACTCTGAAGAAAGAATGAAGAAAGCTCTGGGTGCCCTCTACATTTGCAAAAGAACATTCGGACGGAAATGGGGACTGCAACCGTAAATCTTACAGCTGTCGTTCTTCTGATTCTGACCTATGGATCACTTGTATGGTGGGAGGCGGCCAACTCCAAATCCCACTTTGCAAACCCCCAAAAGGTTGAAAGAGCAGCCTGCCTGGGGATCATCGGATCGCTCAGATTTACGCCTCAAGCGGCACTCAATGCCCTACATAACCTAACACCATTAGGATTAACTCCCAAGCTCTGAATGCTCTGCGGCTTGACGCACTGCAAATCTTTAGGCCAAACGCTACTGGTCACGGATCAATAATCCAAGCCATGGGGTGTCAATCCGTATCAGGAGAATCCGACTACAGCCCCCCAGAACTTAGCTGGGGTAGGAAATGTGGGATCTCGATTTCTTCAATTGCAATTGCAATCTTCACAGATAAATCAAAGACGGAGGAAGGCACAGGAGCAGGGGGTTTATAGACCAACGCTTTCCGTTAGACTACCGGACTGGTGTAGCGTCTTTCAGGCAGAGATTTACGCTATCTGGCAGGCTGCGAAGCTGATCTCGAGCTGGCAACCTCCTCCCACCTCAGAGGTCATCTTTGTGGACAGCCAGGCAGCAATCAAAGCTCCACAGGCACATACCAGCAGGAGCGAGCTAGTACGCTCACATAGGTACCTGGCCATCGCGGCATTAGGGGAAACGAGCGAGCTGATGAATGTGCCAGACGCAGATCAGCCTCACCGCCGTCGGCGTCTCCTTCCACCTCAGCGGTCATCTTTGTGGACAGCCATGGGCCACACGGCCTCCGAGTGATCTTGTCCATAGGAACCTAGCCTTACCTAACCTAATCTAACCTAACCTAACCTAACCTAACCTAACCTAACCAACTCGTTTGTAGGATCCAAAGCCATCTTGGCTTTCGGAGCGCGGAGTGGCTGAGGATTTTTTTTTTTTTTTATTACATATGCATTTTATTTATTGGATCTTCTCTTCTCTTGAATTGAGACTAACAATAAGTATATAAAATCTTAAATTAAAAAGCTATCTGATAGTCGAGATGACTAATGCAAGATTTAAGGGCTCTTGTAACTATTGCTGAGCTGGAAGGTCATTTCGTTGCAATCAAGTCCGGTCGGAAACCCTGGCTAGGCCCCTGGCGAGCTGGTTTGGATGAGAAGCTAGCTTGGTGTGGTAGGACGCTTTTTGTCTTGATATTTGTTCTTTTACGGTTAGAATGCCAAGATCTCTTTGGATTTTGTCGTTCAGAACATAGTTCTCAGGATTTTTGATTGTGCTCGCTGGATAATGTAGATGTTGCTGCTGCTCGCGTTTCCCCACAACTGGGAGCCGCAAGTCCAGACTGGCTTAAGCGTTGAATTGTAGAGCAGGACCTTGAAGTCCAGACAGAGGGGGGAGCGAACGTTTATAAGCCAATGGAGGCTATTGGACTTTAGTTTGAGATGAATTTTCTTAGCTTCGATATGTCTCCGCCATGTAAGTCTCCTGTCTAGGTGAACGCCAAGGTACGTTACATCGTCAGCTTGTGGAAGTGGCGTGTTATTCAGAGTTAGCGGTGGACACGTTTGTCTGTTAAGAGTAAACGTTATGTGTTTACACTTTTGCGCATTTATTTTTATACGACAGTCTGATAACCACCTCTCCACTACCACGAGATGATCAGCTAGTAGTGCTGTTGCCTGAATTGGGCATTTGGACCGACTTACGATCGCGGTATCGTCTGCGAATGTGTAGTTAGCCTCTTGTTCGTGGGAATATCTGCGGTGTAAAGGAGAAATAGAGTTGGACCAAGGGCGCTACCTTGGGGAACTGCAGCCTCTATAGTGTAATCGTCGGATGTTGTAGTGTTGCTTCTCACGGCGAGTTCTCTGTTGTAAAGGTACGATTCGAATATCCTGTGAGTGTTTTCCGGTAGAATAGTTCTGATTTTATGCATAAGGCCATCAAGCCAGACTCGGTCGAAAGCCTGTGCAACGTCAAGGAATACCGCACTGCAGTATTCCCGATATTCGAATGCAGTCCGTATTTCTGTTGTTAATCTGTTGACTTGCTCTATTGTTTCATGGCTTTCTCGAAAGCCAAATTGATGTGCCGGAATAACGTTGTGCTCTTTCAAAAATGGGATTATGCGCGTCAAAAGGCATTTTTCAAGCAGTTTTGCCAGACACGAGATTAAACTTATCGGTCTGTATAAAGCTGGTATTGTGTGATTGGGATCATTATGATTACCGATTTTTTTTCATTTTTTTAGCAAGTAGCCAAGTCGTGTAATCCCGTTAAAGAGTTTACAAATGACCTCACCTGCACAGTTTGGGAGTTCAATTATTATTATAATTATTATATTTACATTTATATATTATATTTAGATCTATTGTACCCCCATTCGGAGCCTACAGCTAAGATATCAACCCATTTCCTCGAACAAAGTCGAGGAGTTTTGATGGGTTGATTCTTCCTAAGAGCACATGTGGTAGAGTTCTCGATCTTAAGGTTCTGCATCTTATATATTTATTAAGGCCGGACAGTCTGCGATGATGTGTGTAAAGGTTTCGTCCTCCATGTCACAGAACCTGCAAGTCCTGCTGCAGTGACTTTTCAGTCTGCAGTGCCCGGTTAGTAATCCGGTAACGATCCTAAGGGAATTCTTCCCAAGTTGAATAAGTTCCTCGAACCTCTCCTGTAGTTTTCTATTAGAGTTTTGGCTTGCCTTAGGCCTGGGGTATTCCTCCAGTGTTCTTGCCTCATGGTGCCTTCCTCTTTCCTAACTTATTCTTTTATTGTGTGCCTTCCTATGCCACAGTAGGGTTCTGGTCCTATCAGGGGCTGTCTGGCTCCTAGTTTTGCCATTTTATCGGCAATTTCATTTCCGAATATGTCCCTATGACCCGGAATTCATCTGAGGACCAGTCTGTTTAGACTGCCCAGACGGTTTAGTTTACTCTTCACCTCTAGGACTATCTTTGAGGTGACTTTATTACTGCATAGAGCAGTAATTGCTGCTCGGCTGTCCGAAAGGATCGAGATGTCCTTATTCTTATATCCACGCTGTATGTTGAGCTCTGCACAACGTCCAATAGCGCATACCTCAGCCTGGAATATGCTATTGTATTGGACAAGGGATTCGTGGTATTTTATGCGGGGCCCTACCACTTCAAGGCCAGTGCTTTTTGTGTCAGGGATCCATCTGTGTACCATGCTATGGTGTGTTTAGCCATAGGGTGCACTTCGGACAATGTGGTCCAATCTTTCTTATTGCCTAAGTGTGCTGTAAAGTTCAGCTCGAAGATTAATTCGGCTGTCATTTCATCCCTAGGGTGAAGTACTAGGGGCACCTCACCTAACAGATTAGTCGCATCCCTGTTATTTAGAATGCAACCACTACCCGTTCCCTTAGTGCTTATTCTCAGGAGGGTAGCTTTGCGTTGAAGTTCAATTACACAATGGAGTGGTGTTAGCTCCATCAGAACTTCTAAGGCAGTTGTAGGACAGGTTTTCATTGCCCCTGTCATACAAACGCAAGCAAGGCTTTGCAACTTTTGTAGCTGTTTTTGTATGGTGATGAGCTTAGCTCGTTTACCCCATGCAATCCGTATGTGAGAATTGGTCTCACAATCATTAGGTATAGCCATCTTATTATCTGGGGCCTGGTTCCCCAGGATTTCCCAGCAATTTTTCGACAGGTATACAGAGCTCTATAACACTTTTCCACTGTATTTTGGACATGGGAAGCGAAGTTTAGCTTACTATCTAAAGCGATTCCAAGATACTTAACCTCTCGGCTAGTTTCTATAGGAATTCCTAGCAATGAGATTTGTCTCATTCTCTGTAGTTTGTACTTCCTTGTGAAGGAAACGATGACTGTTTTGGCGGGATTCAGGTTGAGTCCAACCTCCCTGCACCAGTCTAGCGTTATCTTGAGTCCGAGTTGGACGATGTCACAGGGTGTCTCTGCAAATTTGCCTCTGGCTATTATCACAATGTCATCGGCGTATCCCTGACACTGGATCCCCTTTTCAGCAAGTTTGGTGAGAAGCTCATCTACCAGCACACTCCATAGCAAAGGGGAAAGCACTCCTCCTTGCGGACAGCCTCTGCTAGTTGCAATCGTCATGTTATCTGAGCCCAGTGTACATATTGCTTGTCTGGATTGTAGTAGGTTACCAATCCATTTACTCGTTGTAACATCTATGTTCCTCCTAGACAGGGCAGCTCGAACCGCATCATGTGATGTGTTGTCAAAGGTTCCTCTATGTCTAGGAAGGCACAAATAGCAATTTCTTTGCTGTCAACTGCCCCCTCTAGGGTGCGGCATAGTTGATGAAGTGCCGTGTCTGTTGAACGGCCTGCTCTATATGCATGCTGCGTGTGTTGCAGCGGACAGTTTCTGAGAGCTGTTCTCCTAATAATGTAGTCTACCAGTTTTTCCAGCGTTTTAAGGCAAAACGAAGTTAAGCTGATAGGTCTAAAGGACTTTGGGCTGGTGATATCTTTCTTTCCGGTCTTGGGGATGAAGACCACCCTAGCGCTGCACCATGCACTTGGGATATAGCCAAGGGCTAGGCTGCTTACCATTAGTCTTCTTAAGCGGGTTAGGAGTAGCTCCTGCCCCTGCTGTAAGAAGGATGGAGAAATCCTATCTAATCCCGGTGTCTTAAATGGTTGGAAGGTTCCAATAGCCCATTTAAGTTTCTCGGGCGTAACAATAGATTTGGCTGTCGCCCAGTCACTTGCTACTGTCCTAGAAGTTCTATGATGATCACGCATAATATTTCCCGTAATGGGAGTACTTCCCGGGAAATGCGTGTCAAAGAGAAGTTCTAATTTCTCCCTATCCGTGGAAGTAAAGGTGTTATTACCCTTTTTCAGGGCTAAATTACTATCAATTGCACTTTTAGCCATTGCCTTGTGCAGTCTTGCGCCCTCGTTGACGTTACTTATTGCCTCACAGAAGTTTCTATAGTCCTTCCGTTTGGATTTCCTGATCTCTTTGTTACAGGCTTTGCCTGTACCGTTCCCAGTTACTTTCAGTTTTTGTTTCCGTGTTTGCCTTTTTCTTTCTGCCTAGAGGACAACTGTCTTCAAAGGCATTCACTATTTCGTGACCTAGGTTGTCTACTGCTCTATCTAGTTCCAAGGGATGTCTAAAGTATCCTGACGGTTCGTTGGAAAGATTTAGCTCTAGAGTTGACCTAAATTTATCCCAGTTTGTTTTCCTGAGTTTTCTTTTAGGGCTGTATCTTTTTGTATTGAAGGCTACCTCAAACAAAATTGTCCTGTGTTCGGACATGGACTCTTCTGATGACACATGCCAGTTCCTAATGTGGGGTTTGATTGAATTGGTTGCCAGAGTTATTTCTAGCATCTCTTCTCTTACCTTGGTAACAAATGTCGGCGTGGAGCCGACATTACAAATCTCTAGGTTGTTGTTTAAAATAAATTCTAGTAGTTGCTCACCTCTGTTGTTAACATCAGTACCGCCCAGATCACATGATGTGCGTTGGCATCACATCCGATGATAAGGCGGATCTTGTTCTTCCGGCAGTGGTCCACTAGCCCGAGTATTTCTAGCGGTGGACAGGCTTCCTCCCCAGCAAAGTAGGCGGAGGCCACTGCTAGCTTCTGTGTAGCTCCTGTGCCGTCGATGGAAATGGCGACACAGTCCCTGCTCAGGAACTCTGAAAAGACATTGTAAATAATATCTTTCCTTATCACAATGCATGATCTGGGAGGTAGTTCTCCTGGATCGCATATTACCTTTGTATCCTTCGTGTACAGGCCTTTAATGCCATGGTGCCACCATGGTTCCTGTACAAGGGCTAGCCCTAGGTGTTGAGAGGTGATCATCCTGGCCAAGACAGCAGATGCTGCTTTGGCCCGATGGATGTTCACCTGGGCTAGCCTAGCAGCCATAAATGGGGGTTTGGTGCCCCGTGATTTCTGGTGAAGAGAGCGAGCATATCTCTCCACCACCGTCTATCACGGTGACCTCCGCCTCATCACAGCTGTCGTCCAGGAGGAGCTCCTGGGCCAGCTCTTGGAATGACATGGGGTGTCCATACCCCTGGTCATCCCCAATCTCCATGACAGATTGACTGTCCTCCCCACTCTGCGACGTCGGCTCCACACTCAGTGGTTCGAGGGTATCCTCGACAGCCTCGCAGGTGCCTTCGTTGGACGCCTCTTCCGGAGCTTTCATAGTCTTCTTCAGACCGCTCACGGTGACGTGACCGTACCGGAAGTTGAGTTGGTGGTCACACTCCACTATCTCATCCCTTCCGGTTTGATCCATCCCTAAAACGAGGAGTGCACCAGCTCCGTCGTTTCTCCTGGAGATGACCTTCCAGGCGTCTGTTCCGAAGCGGTTTTGGAAACTGATGAAGGCCAGAATCTCCTCATTGGTCCTATCCGCGCTCCTCGGGCAGAACAACGTTGCGTTGAAGACTCCCGGGATGTCGGCTCCTGTTCGTGTTGCAAGGGGTACTCCCTTCCACGTCCGCAGCTGAGGTACGGCAATCTTTAGCCACTCAGCTGTGCCCTCGTCCGGGCAATCGATTATAAGGTGACCCACCCTGAAGTGGATACCCCTGAAAACGACCGTACCGCTCCACGCTGACGTGAGCATCTCGTCCATAATGGACTCCTGTAGTCCGGACAGCTCCTCATTGGTCAGGCTGACCACCGGGAACCTCTCCGGGAGGATGGCCACCTTAATGAACGATGCCTTCTTGGCAGCCTCCGCGTAGGTCGGACGGGGTCTGGTGGGCTTTGGTGCCGGGCCAGAGGGTCGTCCTCCGGCGGGTGTCGGTTTGTGGTCTCGGCGAGGCTGGGAAGGTATCTTCCTGGCCTGCTCCTTTGCCTTCTCTACCGCTGCTGCTGCTGATTTACTAGGTCCATCTTGCCTAGGGGCCCGTGAGGTCGTCTCACTAGCCTGGACCTTTTCGGGGTGTCTGCGGGTGGTGTGCGGCTGGTGTTCAGCCGTTTGCCAGCCGGTGCTGCTCCTGATGCCGGTTGCTCCCTCGGCTCCGTTGCCTTCTTCAAGGCCTTCTCTGGCGTCAAGCCCTGAAAGAGGTACCTGAGGTACCACTTGACTTTTGACCCTGTCAGGCCACGCCTGTTCGGGTCATCCAGTCCTCCGGGCTGTCCTAGGGCTGGAAGAGCGTCTTGCTTCTTCAGCTGTCTAATAGAGTGTGGCCTATCAGACGCGAGAGGTGGACGTGCTGGCAGGGTAAGTCCTGCTGGCACACCGCGCTCCCTGGCTGGAAACACCTGCAGCGCAGGTCTGGCCTGAACTGCTGGTGAGATCCTAGGCGTGTGCGCTGCCGCCTGGGGTCTCTCGACGTCGAGGGATCTGTCCTCGAAGTGTCTTGCGACACCGGTTGCAGGGATATCCTGCGGGATTTTGGTTTTATACTTGTTGGTCTTCATGAGTTCCCACGAGTTGCGGAGAAAAATAGGTCCGCCCGGGCAGAGATCCGCCGTACCCGGGTAAGGCGCAGTTAGGACAGACGGTCGCCACTTGTCTGAACCCTCCGTTTGCGACTGGGCTATTTGTTGACTCGGGCCCCCAGCCAGGCTGACTATCGGCACGGGTCGGATGACATCTTAGTCCGGCACCGAGGTGAGATGTGGAGGATAGGATGGTGGTAAATAGTTGTGAGGGAGGGGGTGTGTAAGGCTTCGGTGGTAAGACGGCCAAACAACCGTCTTGTCGGTATACCGTAGGTATACCCGCTTTTTGTCCGGGGTTGCTTATTCGCTTACGCTTATTCGCAACTAACCTTCCCGGAAGGCCGTTCGCTATCCGCAACCTGCGACCCGCCTGGTGGCCCCAGCTAAGCTTCCCTTCGAACCAGCTCACCAGTTTGAGGACCAAGGGAGTTCAATTAGCATTTTGGGAGTTATTAGATCACCGCCTGGGGCCTTTTTTGGTTTCAAATGCTTGCTGATGACTTTTGCAACTTTGTTTGGTTGAAACAGAATTGGCTCCGTCTCAGTTTCAATTCGAATTGACGGCGACGGTAGTGCGAATGAACTTGTTGCAGGGTTTGGCTGAAAAACATTTTGAAGGTGTAAAGCAAATGTACAATCTCTGTCTTTGTCGCTTCTGGCCCAGCTGCCTGAAGAGTCTCTTATGGGAACTACTGTTTCGGCCGGCGCACTTAGATTTGGGTGGGCCCTCCACAAGGGATGCTTGGTGCTGGTGGGTGAAAGTTTCTCAATGTACTGGCGTTGTGCTTTTACTTCTTCGTGCCTTAGGGACCTGGTAAGTCTGCGCCCAGCTTCCTTAAGACTTTGTTTTGAGGATGGCGATCTGCTGGTTTGCCAAGCACGCCTCAAACGTCTTTTCTCCAAAACAAGCTGATCGATTTCAAGGTTAGTTTTGTGTTGGTGTGTGCGACGAGTACAGATTCCAGTGCATCGGCATAGCAGTCGATGTCCTCCTTGATGTTGAGCAGTGGAGTTAGTTCAATGTGGGAACTTATGTACTTTTTGAACTTCAGCCAGTTGGTTCCATGCGACGTCAGCCTGCAAGGGTGCTCGATTAGTTCCGGGCTTTGAAGAAGAGTTATTAGCACTGGTGAGTGGTCCGATGATAGATCCAAAAGCGATTTTGCAGACATTAGATTGCGAAAAATATTTTTTATCACAGCAAAATCAATTAAATCAGGTAGTTTTCTAGGATCTGTAGGACAGTATGTAGGGCTGCCTGGTGAAACGTAGTCCAGTTTGTTGCATGTTTTGATAAGTGCATTATATAGTTGCCTGGCGGGAGCCCCAGTGTGTGTGCTTGGCGTTGTGAAGCCAAGTGAATTGTAGAAGTCCAATAATTGGTCTTCGGAGACTGTAAAACGGGGTGGGCAGTAAACAGCGGCAATGGCAAGGTTGCAGTTGCCCAACTGTAATTTTATCGATGTAAAAAAAGTAATTGCAAGTAATTTTTTGCAAACCTTTGGTGAAAGTGGTGTTTGATGCGGTTTCTTATTAAGATGCCGGTTCCGCCATCTGCTTTACCTCCTGGATGATCGGTGCTGTAGAACGTGTATCCCTGTATTTGAAAGTTATATTTGCTGGTGAGATGCGTTTCTGCCAGCAACATAACGTCGATGTGGTTTTCGTTCAGAAATTGAGTTATTTGAGGTTCATGCCGTGAAACACCGTTGGCGTTCCAAAGAGTTATTCGAAGACTAGGCATAGTTTATTTGGACTGCTGAACTGCAAGTATTTGTAACAAGATGATTTGGTTTTGCATAAGGGTTTGCATGGTGGTTTTCATGAAGGACATAAATTCCATCACATTTTGTTGCAAAGTGATCATCATAGTTTCCATGTTACTTTGTGGCTGTCCCATGGCCTGCTGGATTCTATCAATTTTCGGCTCTAAGTGAGCTGTGCCTGATCTTAGAGCACTAGCGTAAGAAATGATGACCTGGCTGCTTTTGCGAAGAAAACTTCCGGTGTTGTTTGTGATCTCTTGTAAGTGTTCTGTGTGTTCTGGGAGCGTGCCGTTGTCGCTCGTTGCATCCGACTTTTCATCTCCTTGTAGACTGGACAGCCTCTGTAGTTTGCTGTGTGGTTTCCTTGGCAATTTACACACTTTTTAGTGAGAGAGTCTTCCTTGTTGGCAGGGCAGGGTTCGGAGCCGTCGCAGTTTCCACAAGCTACACATACTAAGGGTGCAGTAAGCCCTGGTGTGTCCGTATCCTGGCAATTTGTGCATTCCACTGGCCCGTTCCCTTTGTGCGGCTCTTCTACTGATCAGCAGGTACTGCTGCTTGTAGATCGGGTGCACTGCGTTTTTATTCAAAGTTTTTCAGCTCGACCTTAAATAGTGGTTGCGGCTTCATGTTTTTGTTCATTATGTTTATAACATTTTTTGCACAGAAACCGTTTTCTTTTAAAGCCTCTGTAATTTCAGAGGGGGTCACATCGGGTTCTGTTCCCTTAAGCACAACTTGCAAGCCTTTGCAGCTTTTTAGCTGGTACGTGTAGTAATTTTTTTGGCAATGTTTAAGTACTTTGACACTGCTCGGAAATCGTCTTCAGTTTTGGTTTGCAGTTTGGTTTCGCTTATATTCCCTTTTATAAGCGGAATAATATAAAAGTTATCTTTTCCGACTTGGTCACCTATTATTTTGACTAGGGCATTTGAGATCTTCTCTTAAGTTTCCTTGGGGCTAGTTGTTCAGACTCTGTTTCAGGCTCCGCCAGAATGGAATATCTATTTTCATTTAATGGCCCGAAATTTTAAGGGCCTTTGTTGGTACGGTTTACTTTGGGCTTATTGCCATCAGATCCATGCCTGTCTGCAGTAGTAAGCTCCGTCGAAATCCTCGGCCTTTCGACGGAGCTTTACTCGTTTGTCGGATGCAAAGCCATTTCGGGCTTTGGAGCGCGTGGTGGCCGAGGATTTCGACGGAATTTTGCTTGTTTGTCGGATCCGAAGCCGCTGCGGGTTTCGACCTATGGTCAGTATTTTTTGGTGACAAAACTCGCATTTCCCCCTTTTTTTTGATTTCGACGATCGTTGCCAGAACACGTGGTGGCCGAAGATTTCGACGGTGTTTTACTCGTTTTTTTTTTGTTTTAAAACACACACACGTAGGGAACAATAGATACTCGCCGGCGCACGCAAGGGAAAACTTTCGAGAGGCGACTCACCAAACGTGCCTCTCCAATAATGCCTTCGCATTCCACTACACCGCTCCAGCGGGGAACGACGCACCGAACTCGGATTACGTGGCCGACGAACGCTTAAATTCGATTTGCAAGAATTTCATAACCCCGAAGAATGAGGGGGTGCGAGGACCCAGGCCTCCCATTTTTATTTGCGATACTCGAAGAGTAAGCAAATACTGTAAACGATCAAATGTCTGTCTGTCCGTCCGTCCGTACAAACGTCGAGATCTCGGGAACTATAAAAGCTAGAACCACCAAATTTTGCACACAGAACAAAGCGCAGATCAAGTTTGTTTTAAAACTTGACCACGCCCCTTTTACCGCCTACAAACCGCGAAAATCTGTGGCGCTCGCATTTTTTATGCAACCGTTGCGGTTTTAAAATAAATATAATTATATGTGCACTGTCTTACTACATTCCGAACCATTTTGTGCTCTAATAAATAATAAAGAAGTTACAGAACATTTTGCTATCCCTTAAATCTAGTGTACATACATATTTTACATACACGTGTTTGTGAATCTACAAATGTAGTTAATGTAGCCCCATAGGTGGCGACTCTAT
This sequence comes from Drosophila oshimai, assembly GCA_018150695.1. Taxonomy (NCBI): domain Eukaryota; kingdom Metazoa; phylum Arthropoda; class Insecta; order Diptera; family Drosophilidae; genus Drosophila; species Drosophila oshimai. Next base: position 1,440,214 of record JAECWM010000276.1, read on the forward strand.
CGTTTTTTTTCGTTTTGTCTTTTAAAGAGGGCAAATGAGTATCGCAAATCTTATAGTCGGGAAACCCGACTATAGCGTTCTTTCTTGTTTTTTTCTTGTGCACTTTTTGCGCAGGACTTTTAGAAAATAAATGAAGTTAAAGAATTTCATCACCCCGAAGAAAGAGGGGGGTGTGAGGACCCAGGCCTCCCATTTTTTAAATTTAATTTAATTAAATACTACTTTGCTAGCGAGCCTTACTATTTATTACCAAGCAAACACGCAGAAACGCAACTCGATCGCCGTAGGCAAAAACGACCCCAGTGTGTTTTCGAACAAACAGCAGCCGAGTAATTTTTCCCAGCCAAGCACGCCACACGTGAGCACGAAACGACGATCGCGCTGCCTGGCTTCGAAAGAAGCAGGAGTTTTTGGAGTTTCCACCGGTCGGGGAAGGTCCCTTCCAGCAGACACTTGTTGTACAGGTCCGCTACAGCCTTTGTGTGAAGCAGAAGCCAGGTAACGCTATTTGGGACCAGGTCCGGCCCCGGTGCCTTTTTCTTTTTTAGGCTTATTGCCACCGATTGGAGTTCTGGCTCCGTGACTGGGATTATGTCTCTTCCCACTGGCCCAATCCACCGGGGAACGGAAAGTGTGCGCCCCGCTGGGAAAAGAACTTGGATAGTGGCGTCCAAAGCAGCCGGGTCCGAAGGCGATCTGTTTCCTGCGTTCACGTGCTTCACTACCGTCTTGTAGGCTCTTCCCCATGGGTCGTACTCCAATTCGTCACAGCGCTTGAGGTAGCACTCTCGTTTTCCGCTGCTGCATGCTGTGGTCGCAAGCTTCCTGCAATCTTTTTTTTTTTTTTAATCTTTTTTTTTTTTTTTTTTGCGCGTAGTCATACGGCCCACATACCAGTCCAACCGACCGGGGGGCGCAGCCGTGTATCGTACGGTACGATTTGCGAGAAGACAGAAGCGAGTTATTTTATTTATTTATTTAATCTTCTCTAGAAGAGACTTACAATAAAAGTTCAAATCTTAACCTATACTGTATTATAATTGTTAGTTGGTTAATGGCCCTAAGTTGGGCAGGAGTGGACGGTCATTGCGCTGTAACCGAGAGTAATTACTAAGCCGCCTTAGCTGCCTGGCTAGTTGGTTTATATGTATTGATAGTCTAGCTTTGTACTTCGAAACTTTACTATCAATTTCTTCTTTAACGGGTTTTATATTCAGGTCCCTATTAATATTTAAGTTGTATATATACCAGGGGGCCCCAGTTACTGCTACTGCTTGCTTTCCCCCCGAGTTCAGACCCGTACATCCAGGTTTTAAACAAGTACTTTGAGTTACAGTGGCAGGGGTGAGCGGGAATTGATGAGCCAGTGGAAACTGTTGGCCTTGAGTTTTAGGGAAACCTTCTTTGCTTCAATGTTCTTTCTCCAGGTAAGCCGCCTGTCTAAGTGGATGCCCAGGTAGGTGTTTAGGGCCAGTGGTGGGCAGGTTGCCCGATTGAGTGTAAACGTAATATGTTTGCATTTTTGTTTGTTGACTTGTATGCGCCAATCTGCTAGCTATTTTTCTACGGCTTCCATGTGGTTTTTTAAATACGCTCTTGCTGTTTTTGGACATTTTGAACGACTGGTTATAGCTGTGTCATCAGCAAAGGTGGATAGAGTTGTCTGACTGCTTGTTGGAGTGTCATAGGTCATACAAGTTGGCGGCGAAGAAATTTTTGCAAATTGACAGTAAATACTCTTTAAGGTAAGATTCAAGCAATTTGTGGGTGTTTTGTGGTAGGACAGTCTTGATTTTATAAACCAGACCGTCAATCCAAACGCGATCGAAGAGATACGTCTAGGAATAAGGCACTGCAGTATTCCCTGCATTCAAACGATGTGCGTATTTTAGCTGTTATGCGATTTACCTGTTTAGTAGTTCCTTGCTTTTCCCTAAAGCCGAACTGATGCAGGGGGATCGTTTGTCGTTTTGGAGGTGTGTTTTGAGGTGGCACAAAAGAAGTTTTTTTAAATAGCTTTGATAGGCACAGAAGAAGGCATGGTATGGGAAAAAAGCCCAATTAAAAATTAAGTTGAATATGGTGGTTATGGTCGAATTGGAAAATCGGGTTCTATTGGTGGTTGAATGTTTGGGTGCGCTCTCCAGAGTGGAAATTTGTTGCTGGTGGGCGAAAGTTGCGCTGTATAGGCACGTTGATTCTTTTTCTTAAGTAAAACTTTAGACAACTTCCGACAAGCTTCTTTAAATCTTTGTTTAAATACTTGGGAGCGGTGTGCCTGCCAGTCTCGGCGAAGTCGCCGCTTTTCTTGAAGGAGCGACTGGATCTGTATATTTGTACGTGTAGTTTTTGGGGGGGATGTGGCTGAAAGTTCGGGTGTAGAGTGTTTAGCAGCAAACGACATTACATCCGATATATGCTTTAGTGGGTCTTCAATTCCGCCAGGGTTTCAACATGTATCAGTCTGTACGGCGCTCTCCTCGTTACAGCAAAATCAATGTCTGGTTTTTATTCGGATCTACTGGCCAGTATGTAGGCCTATCTGGTGAAAGAAAATCTAGCTTATTACCGTGTTTGATAATAGCATTGTATAATTGGCGTTCTTTGGGGCTAATAAGACGAGAGCCCCAGTAGTGGTGTTTCGCATTATAGTCACCGGCAGCTATAAAGCAGTTACCTAATGAGTTATAAAAGCCTCAAAAATCATTCTCTGAAATATTAAATCGTGAGGGACAATGCTCATCCGATAGGGTGACTGGACTGTTGGTTATCTTGATTCGTAGGGATGTGATCTGTATTTGGTTGTAAGCAAACGCCTCCAGAGGGTGATGCCTTATCCGCTGTTTGATAGAGATGTAGCCAGTGAGATAGAAATGGTTTTTATTGGTAAGGTGCGTTTCTGAGAGGAGCATGATATCGATGTCCTGGGTGTTTCAGAGCTGTAGAAGTTCAAATATGTGCTGCGAAACACCGTTAGCGTTCCAAAAGCATATTCTTAAGGGATCCATTTAAGTTGATTTTTGTTTGACAAGAAGTTCTATAAGGTTGTACTTGTTTCGCGCTAGTTTCTGGAGGGTACCCTGCATTGAAAGCATGATGTTTGTGAGTGTAGCTAATATAGCTTCGATGCTGTTTTGTATTTGTGAAGTGTAAGTCTGGTTTTGTTGGTTATAAGGTTGAGTTGTAGAGCTGCAAAACCATCAATGGTTTCAACCATCGACTATCGTAAATTATTCAGCGATATTCGAAAATAAATGCACTATTTTTTTTTTATATTTATATAATGCGGCTCCTCTAAGGTTATTCTTCGATGGAGTAGGCATTGCAGTTTGTATATGGGGTGCACTGCGTTTTTCTTCTGAGTAGTAGTGTCTGGTTTGAGTTCAACCTTAAAGAGTGGCTGCGGAATTTTTGCCCTGTTGGTTATGTTCATTACGTTTTTAGCATCAAACCCGTTTTCTTTTAGTCCTTCAACTATATCAGCTACCGGGACGGTTGACTCGATACCCTTTATTACAACTTATAGTCCTTCGCTACTTTTACTTTACTTTTTTTTTGGGTGTAATAATTAACACGCTCACTGTCCAGGATGTTTGTTACATAGCGGTAGTTGGCTTCATTGGTGATCTGGAGCTTGGTTTCAGATACATCACCTCTTTTTTTTAAATAGAAATATAAAAGTTTGTTTGCCAATTTTTTGCTTAAGTTTATTAATTAGATCTGAACAATTTTATCTCTAATGTACATAGGTGGTGGCTTTGCAATTTTGTTGGCTTGGGGTGGTCGACCCTCATCTTTTTCGAGCTCACCAAGTAGGCCAAATTTGTTTTCAGAAGTTTCCTTAGTGGTGTTGTCTGAAGTTTTCGTAAGTTTTCGGAAATTTGCTTCTTTAGCTTTTTGCGGACTAAGTTTTCTTTCTATTTGTACATACAGATGGATCCCAGTCTGTACAAGCGTAGATTGTGAGAGCTCTGCAGCAGAAGAGAGTATTGCTCGAAGTTGTTGTTGTTGTAGTCGATACGACAGTTGTTATTGAGGGCACCGTATTAGTAAGCGCACAAGCTGACGAAGTCGGTGCGTCCATAGGTGGAAGGGGGGAAGGGCATTGCGAATTCCATGACTGTGTTCATGTCGAACCAAGCTTGGTGCAACATCGCTGGCTTGGCATCAGTGTTGCCCAACCGGTTAAAAGCTCTCTCTCAATATAGACCTTAGGCCCTAAGACCTCACGCCATATTGTACCCGAGTGAAAAATAACACATTCCGTGCAAGCTCAGCAAAATAATTCGGTTTATACATATAGGGTAAATCCGGGACAAGTGCCCCGCCGGGACAAGTGCCCCACTTTGTTTATTGTTATCATGCATAGATAAGATTGCAGCGCCATCTCGGGAAAAATGGAAAACTTGTGTGGAAAATTCGTACTTTGGTAAGTTAACTATTCACAATTTATGAAATCCATACGCAGTAGGTCCAAAAACAGGCGAAAATTTTTTTAGCGATTCAAAAATGTTTGTTATTTATTCGTCAAAATGTCAACAGACGTCAGATGAAGTATCATAACCTTCCTATGTAGCAAGATCATTTAGCAGATAACTATTTTTACATTTACTGTTCGCCAATATTTTTTTAATTAATCATTTTCATATGCTATGCAATCGGGACAAGCGCCCCACTTGTTCTCGGGGACAAACGCCCTACTGATAATCTGGTTTGAGCACTTTATGTTGTAAACGTTTGTTATTATTTATTAACAAAAATATTCTATATGGTGTTTTTACATAATTTACAATTGTTTATTAATGTTTTTTTTTGTATAAATAAAATTTTTCGTATTGTGATTCAATTTTGGTACCTCGATCGACAAATTCAGTCTTTTATTTTTATTATCTTTAAAAACCAGATCTGTTATTTTTATCATTATTATTAAGTGTTGATGTGTGTTAGAAAGTACCGTAGAATCAATGTAATGGCTTTTTTCGCGAGTTGTTGTTTCAAAATAATTTAAATCCTAAGCATAAAAGCGGGGCGCTTGTCCCTGAAGATGTTTGAACTAGCAAATTTGCTACTTTTTATTAATCATCCCACAGAAAGCTTGTAACGTAAAATATTGATGAATAAAATGTTGTTCTTACTTCTGGATAAACTACTCGACCTACAACAATCACAAAAGCCCTCGTAAACATATTTGTGAAACAACCATTTCGATTTTCAACAAGAAAGAACGCTATAGTCGGGTTTTCCGACTATAAAATTTGCGATACTCATTGCCCTCTTTAAAAACAGTTAGCTAGCCCTCTTCAATAATGTGTAGCCTACTTTCATGCGCAATCAGTTTTAAGCGCCCTCTCTTTAAAAAAAAATTGTTTTGCCTACTTTTGAGCGCAATAAAAATTTTCAACGCAGTTGTATGCACAATTTCTTGAAAATGGTCAGATTTTAAAATTTTTTAGATATTTGGGTAGATATTTTCAACACGAACAACATTTGTAAGGGCCACTTTTCTCTAGCACTAAAAATGTGGACACCACAGTTTTTTCCGGTTTGTGGGCGTAAAAAGGGGCGTGGTCAGGTTTTGAAACAAACTTGATCTGCGCCTTGCTCATAGAAGTCTGTGTGCAAAGTTTGGTGGCTCTAGCTCTAATAGTTCCCGAGATCTCGATGTTTGTGCGGACAGACAGACAGACGGACGGACGGACGGACGGACAGACAGACATTTGATCGTTTACAGTATTTGCTTACTCTTCGAGTATCGCAAATAAAAACGTGGGGCACTTGTCCCGGATTTACCCTATATATTTGGCATTGGCCACCACTCTTTGCAAAAATATATATGTATGTATACACAGATTTATTTTACTTTCCGTTCGGCAAATTAATAAAAATTATCCAAACCATTTTAATATTTGATGTTCAGGTCGCCCTGCAAAGCTACGAGCAAATTTGCATGTTTTCATGCAATTTTCGAAGTTTCAAAGACGTTGCGGGGATAGTAAATATTATCCTTTCGGGCTAAAACTTTTTGTGCTTTCATTTGACATTGTTTTACGAGTTTTCCGCACCCAGCGTCATCAAAAAAAAAAAAAAAAAAATCGAGTTTCCATGAAAATAGTATAGTATATATTATCGTATATTATAGTAAATATTATCCTTTCGGGCTGAAATTTTTTGTGCTTTCATTTGACATGGTTTTACAACATATCCGCACCCGGCCTCATCGAAAATCAAGAAAAGTTGATTTTCGATACACTCTATTGCCCACCCTGATCAACCGGAGAACTTGTCACGGTGTAATGTTTATTCATAAATTAATAAATGGTGATGTCGACTCCTCCTTTGTCCTCAGTTCCCTAAACTGGAATGTACCGTGCAGGACAATTCGCCGTTATCGGCCCCTGTCTCTGCCCTTGTGCAGGTCAAATTTTGCCCTTCATGACCCTTTCCGTATTCTTTGTGATAATTATAATGTTCTAAGTCATGTCTTGTTGTATGGAGTCTCTTCAGTGTCGAATTATAATAAGATATTATTGTTATTGTCTTCAAGCTAGTAATTCTATGTGCCTACCACTCGATGTGAGCAGGGGCATATCGTTAAAAATCTCCCCTAATGTAGTTTGGTCTTAGAATTATAAAATTATTGTATTATAATGATTACAAGCAGCTCATTGCTTAATAAATACAAATACAAAAAATACAAATACAAAATGATGGTAGCCGATTCTTATAGGATTTTCGCCGTAGAATCCGATTCTGACCTTGAAAATATCCGATTGGCTCTAGTTTTCGAGCAACATGAGGTTAAAGGTGCCAAAAACCAAAAACTTTGAACAGCTATAAATGGAAAAAGCGATGAAAGAAAATGGCCTTTATAGGATTAAAAGAAAGCTTAGACATTACTCTTTAATATCCAATATCAAAAAAGTGGAAGTATTCAAGATATACTTTTTTTACAAATTCGGAAATATTTTGCCTTTGATTTGATACAGTATATTCACATTACCCCAATCTCCCCTACACATAAACTGTTCCCAGTTGCTTAAATTATCATGTATCCACTTTTTTGATATTAGATAATTTTAATCCTATAAAGGCCATTTTCTTTCATCGCTTTTTCCATTTATAGCTGTTCAAAAAGTGTAAAAAAAACAGTTTTTGGCACCTTTAACCTCAAAGAAAATCCTATAAAAATCGGCTACCATCATTTAGTCAACAAAATTTTGTCGGCCTGTGTAATCATTGTTTTGAGATTATTTTTGTATTTTTTGTTTTTAAAAAATAAAAACAATCATTATTTCGAGATTTGTAAAATAAAACTTATAATGATTACGGACACTGATAAGTAGGTATATTGGGAAAGTTTCTTAAAAATGTCTGTTTTCTCATAATCAAGTGACCTTAGGCGTGCACATAGCTTCTGCTGATGGAGTAGGTATTTATATATATTTATATACATATGTGGGGTGTGCTTTGAGGAGCAACCACATAAGACGAGATTTACCATAGACAACAACCATGTTTGATGCACGAGCTAACTTAAAGAAGACTTAAGATGAACGACGCGCCAAAGAAGATTAACGATGAACGACGAGAAGAAGGACAATGCCAAAGTGGGCATTGTACAGACGACGATGAACGACGAGCGAGGAGTTGAGCTAAAACCCTAGACGAGTGCGGTCCTACGACGCTGGGCCAACAACGACGAGCTAACGACGACGTGACGGAAAAGAGAACGAAGTAATAAAGTAAATCAAGAAAGACGCAGGCGAAGTGAACAAGAGAAAAAACGAAGAAAAACTTTTGCAAAAAACTACGACTAAAAGAATAAAATAATTGCTTAAATGAAGAAGTATGTGTAAATCAAAAATATATTTCGTTGCCGTGAAATCAAATTTTTTTTACCGACATGAGCTGCTTAAATGATTTTATAAACCGAAATTTGCGCAGTGGCAGCAGAGAAAGCATCGAGGCTTTGCATAAGTATGTGTTTGAAAGAGCGGGTGACAGAGGCAACCGCCAAAGACTTCGAGATTTTTCCGGATTTGATTTTGACGAAAACTCGGAAAATTATCAGACGAAGGAAAGATATTTGCAAGAAAATCTCAACGAACGCTATCTTGTGTCGATTTGCAACATCTTGAACATACCCTACAACGTTGATGACGTCAGACTACACATATTTCACAATCTGTTGCGAAATAGGCTTCTCGCACACAATCAAAACGACTCAGAAAGCGAAGAGGACGATGTATATGAGAGCGGGAGAAACTCCCAAAACGACGCGGCGTCCCAGCGAAGCGAAACAGGAGAAGAGCAAGAGCAAAATCGAGCGATTAAGGCAGTCGAAGGAGACGAGACAAGATTTACAACGATGGCTGTACCGAAATTTGCGTTTAGTTTTTGCGATTTGAAAGACTCAATTCGTACTTTCGACGGTACTAACGTAATCTCAATTGAATCGTGGTTAACAGAATTTGAAGAGCAGGCAGTAATTATGTGCTGGCATTGGCCACCACTCTGTGCAAAAATATATATGTATGTATACACAGATTTATTTTACTTTCCGTTCGGCAAATTAATAAAAATTATCCAAACCATTTTAATATTTGATGTTCAGGTCGCCCTGCAAAGCTACGAGCAAATTTGCATGTTTTCATGCAATTTTCGAAGTTTCAAAGACGTTGTGGGGATAGTAAATATTATCCTTTCGGGCTAAAACTTTTTGTGCTTTCATTTGACATTGTTTTACAAGTTTTCCGCACCCAGCGTCATCGAAAAAAAAAAAAAAAAATCGAGTTTCCATGAAAATAGTATAGTATATATTATCGTATATTATAGTAAATATTATCCTTTCGGGCTGAAATTTTTTGTGCTTTCATTTGACATGGTTTTACAACATATCCGCACCCGGCCTCATCGAAAATCAAGAAAAGTTGATTTTCGATACACTCTATTGCCCACCCTGATCAACCGGAGAACTGTTCACGGTGTAATGTTTATTCATAAATTAATAAATGGTGATGTCGACTCCTCCTTTGTCCTTAGTTCCCTAAACTGGAATGTACCGTGCAGGACAATTCGCCGTTATCGGCCCCTGTCTCTGCCCTTGTGCAGGTCAAATTTTGCCCTTCATGACCCTTTCCGTGTTCTTTGTGATAATTATAATGTTCTAAGTCATGTCTTGTTGTATGGAGTCTCTTCAGTGTCGAATTATAATAAGATATTATTGTTATTGTCTTCAAGCTAGTAATTCTATGTGCCTACCACTCGATGTGAGCAGGGGCATATCGTTAAAAATCTCCCCTAATGTGGTTTGGTCTTAGAATTATAAAATTATTGTATTATAATGATTACAAGCAGCTCATTGCTTAATAAATACAAATACAAAAAAATACAAATACAAAATGATGGTAGCCGATTCTTATAGGATTTTCGCCGTAGAATCCGATTCTGACCTTGAAAATATCCGATTGGCTCTAGTTTTCGAGCAACATGAGGTTAAAGGTGCCAAAAACCAAAAACTTTGAACAGCTATAAATGGAAAAAGCGATGAAAGAAAATGGCCTTTATAGGATTAAAAGAAAGCTTAGACATTACTCTTTAATATCCAATATCAAAAAAGTGGAAGTATTCAAGATATACTTTTTTACAAATTCGGAAATATTTTGCCTTTGATTTGATACAGTATATTCACATTACCCCAATCTCCCCTACACATAAACTGTTCCCAGTTGCTTAAATTATCATGTATCCACTTTTTTTGATATTAGATACTTTTAATCCTATAAAGGCCATTTTCTTTTATCGCTTTTTCCATTTACAGCTGTTCAAAAAGTGTAAAAAAAACAGTTTTTGGCACCTTTAACCTCAAAGAAAATCCTATAAAAATCGGCTACCATCATTTAGTCAACAAAATTTTGTCGGCCTTTGTAATCATTGTTTTGAGATTATTTTTGTATTTTTTGTTTTTAAAAATAAAAAACAATCATTATTTCGAGATTTGTAAAATAAAACTTATAATGATTACGGACACTGATAAGTAGGTATATTGGGAAAGTTTCTTAAAAATGTCTGTTTTCTCATAATCAAGTGACCTTAGGCGTGCACATAGCTTCTGCTGATGGAGTAGGTATTTATATATATTTATATACATATGTGGGGTGTGCTTTGAGGAGCAACCACATAAGACGAGATTTACCATAGACAACAACCATGTTTGATGCACGAGCTAACTTAAAGAAGACTTAAGATGAACGACGCGCCAAAGAAGATTAACGATGAACGACGAGAAGAAGGACAATGCCAAAGTGGGCATTGTACAGACGACGATGAACGACGAGCGAGGAGTTGAGCTAAAACCCTAGACGAGTGCGGTCCTACGACGCTGGGCCAACAACGACGAGCTAACGACGACGTGACGAAAAAGAGAACGAAGTAATAAAGTAAATCAAGAAAGACGCAGGCGAAGTGAACAAGAGAAAAAACGAAGAAAAACTTTTGCAAAAAACTACGACTAAAAGAATAAAATAATTGCTTAAATGAAGAAGTATGTGTAAATCAAAAATATATTTCGTTGCCGTGAAATCAAATTTTTTTACCGACATGAGCTGCTTAAATGATTTTATAAACCGAAATTTGCGCAGTGGCAGCAGAGAAAGCATCGAGGCTTTGCATAAGTATGTGTTTGAAAGAGCGGGTGACAGAGGCAACCGCCACAGACTTCGAGATTTTTCCGGATTTGATTTTGACGAAAACTCGGAAAATTATCAGACGAAGGAAAGATATTTGCAAGAAAATCTCAACGAACGTGATCTTGTGTCGATTTGCAACATCTTGAACATACCCTACAACGTTGATGACGTCAGACTACACATATTTCACAATCTGTTGCGAAATAGGCTTCTCGCACACAATCAAAACGACTCAGAAAGCGAAGAGGACGATGTATATGAGAGCGGGAGAAACTCCCAAAACGACGCGGCGTCCCAGCGAAGCGAAACAGGAGAAGAGCAAGAGCAAAATCGAGCGATTAAGGCAGTCGAAGGAGACGAGACAAGATTTACAACGATGGCTGTACCGAAATTTGCGTTTAGTTTTCGCGATTTGAAAGACTCAATTCGTACTTTCGACGGTACTAACGTAATCTCAATTGAATCGTGGTTAACAGAATTTGAAGAGCAGGCAGTAATTATGTGCTGGAGTGATGTGCAGAAATTGATATTCGCAAAGAAAAGTTTGAGAGGTAGCAGTGCCTCTCAAACTTTTCTTTGCGAATATCAATTTCTGCACATCACTCCAGCACATAATTACTGCTTTTCGTTATGAGTGAGAGAGGGCTAAAAACCTGGAACGCGCTAAAAAATGCTCTCTCGAATGAGTTTAAGACTGTAGTGAACAGCAAACAAATACACAAGCAGTTGTGCAAAAGCAAACGCGAAAAAAACGAGTGTAGTTTTGCCTATTTGTGCCGAATGAAAGATCTGGCTGTTCGAGGGGACATTTGTGATTCGGTTCTAATACAATACGTTATCGATGGTATAGACGATCATCACGTTGACAAGACTCTGCTTTACGGGGCAAAAAAAATGAGTGACTTTAAAGAGAAACTAAAAAGTTATGTTACAAAAAACGAGAGAGAGAGAGGGTATGAAAAAGAGAAACCAAAGCGAAGCGACGACGCATACATCAACAAAAAAGCTGCAGCACTGAGCAAAAATTATAAAAAAGAAGTTTCGTGTTATAATTGTGGTGAGAAAGGACACATGTCGAACAATTGCAAAAACAAAGAGCGAGGCACGAAATGTTTTAAGTGTAATCAATACGGTCATATATCGCGCAATTGTGATCAAAATGAAAAGCCGGAGAGCAGAAAAGTTAACACACACCGAGTGCAGTCAAAAAACAATTTAACGAGCAAGGAAGTTACTCTCGCTAATAAGAAGTGTGTGGCTCTGTTTGACACAGGCAGTTAATTCAACCTGGTGCGCGAAGACTTTTATAACGAATTACGTCAACCAAAACTTTAGAGCTGCAGTGTCGTTCTAATTGGATTCGGTGGAAAACGCGATACAAACAAAATAAATCTAATTGGACATTTTCAACACACGATCCACATTGACGAAAACGATTTCCAGTTAGATTTTTACGTGGTTCCAATCAGTTGCATGGATTTTAAGTTGATCGTAGGTGAAGAACTTTGCTTACATGCTGAAATACTGTTTAATCGTGACGGTTTGCAAGTGCGTAAAATGCCGAGAGAAATAGAAGACAATGATTTGGTAAACATAATGAAAATAAACGTGGCGGAAAACAATGAAGAACTAAATATCAACGAGCAAGCCGGTGCGTTCGCAAAAAACGAGGTGCGCAAAATTATTAACAACTACAAGCCGTTACATGCAAAAACAACAAATATCGAGATGCGCATAATCCTGAAGGAAGAGACACCAATTTTTGCCAGACCAAGACGATTGCCGTTTGCTGAGTCGCGCCTGGTAGAAGAGCAAGTCGACGAATGGCTACAAGCTGGAATCATAGAGGAGTTCACAAGCCCTGTGGTACTGGTAAAGAAGCGAGACGGTTCCCCAAGACTCTGCGTTGACTACAGACGGATTAATAAGGTAATCGTAAAAGACCATTTTCCTCTACCCCTTATCGATGATCAGCTGGACCGACTCCAAGACGCGAAGATTTTCCACACGATTGATTTGAAGAACGGATTTTTCCATGTTCCTGTCGAAGAGCAAAGCCGGAAGTACACATCTTTTGTCACTCAGAGTGGGCAATACCAATTTCGGAAGGTGCCCTTTGGCCTTTCGAATTATCCAGGAGTTTTTCAGCGGCATTTTAACGCTATTTTTCGTCAGCTGACTCGCAGGGGCATTGCTTTGCCATACATTGATGACGTCATTATACCAGCTATGAACGAAGAAGACGCAGTCCAGAACTTGAAGGAGGTAATTGACAGCTGTGCACAATATGGTCTCGAGCTGAATCTCAAAAAATGTCATTTTTTGAAAACGCGCATACAATTCCTCGGCCATATTATTGAGAACCAGAAGATTTATCCGACGCCAGAGAAAATAGATGCAGTCTCTAAGTTTAAATCACCTCAAACCTTAAAGCAGCTAGATTTATTCAAAATGATGCTATTATTTCCAAACCACTGACAGACCTTACAAAGAACAATACCAAATTTAGTATGGGTCCCAGAGAAAAATTGTCCGTAAACAACCTGAAGAAGATTTTGACACAAAATCCAGTTCTGAGCATATACAATCAGAAACTTGAGACTGAAGTACACACAGACGCTTCCATTGACGGATTTGGTGCAATCCTTTTGCAAAAATCCGCCGACGACGGTCATATGCATCCTGTATATTTTATGAGTAAGAAGACGACCGACGCTCAACGAAAATACACAAGCTATGAGCTTGAGATTCTTGCAGTCATCGAAGCTCTCACCAAGTTCAAGGTATACTTACTGGGTATACTGCAACGCTTTCACAAAAACCTTGGAAAAGCAGAACCTATGTACAAGAGTCGCTCGCTGGGTCCTCTTTTTACAAGAGTATGATTATGAGGTAGAGCATCGATCTGGGACGCGTATGAAACACGTCGACGCTCTCAGCCGATACCCAATTATGACGGTAGTGGAGGAAAGTATTTCGTTAGGCATAAAGAAGTGCCAGGAACAAGACGAACATCTCAGAGCAATACGCGACATTCTCAACGACGGAAAGGACTCCTACAACGACTATTTTCTCAAGGGCAATGTACTACACAAGCTGATCAACGATGCTGAGTTAATAGTGGTACCGAAAGATATGCAAAGGCAAATTATAACGAGGGCTCATGAGAATGGTCATTTTGCTTTAAAGAAGGTTAAAGATCTGCTGACAAACTACTACTACATTCCAAATCTTGACGAAAAGATTCAAAAAGTCATAGATTGCTGCATCCCGTGTATCCTGAGCAATCGCAAGAAGGGGAAACAGGAAGGATTACTGCATCCTTTGGACAAAGGAGACGTCCCTCTGCATACCTTTCATGTAGACTTTTTGGGGCCTTAAGTTCAACCAACAAAGACTACAAGCACATTTTAGCAGTTGTAGATTCATTTACAAAATTTTGCTGGCTGTACCCGACTAAATCGACAACTTCAAACGATGTTATTACCAGACTGCGAAACCAGAGTGTGGTGTTTGGCAACCCTGCAATCATCATTTCCGATAGAGGGTCTGCATTTACTTCGCAGGACTTTTTGAAATACTGCGCCGACGAAAACATCAAACCCATCAAGACGACAACAGGACTTCCGCGAGTTAACGGTCGTCGAGAGATTGAACGCGACCATAATTTCAGTTCTTTCTAAGCTAAGTATAGACGACCCAACGAAGTGGTACAAGCACGTGGACAAGGTTCAACAGGCGATCAATTGCACATTTGCTAGATCCATCGCCACAACGCCGTTCGAGCTTTTAATAGGCTCAAAAATGAGGACCAAAGAAGACATCAAGCTCCAAGACTTGATAAACAAGGAAGCGATAGCAGCATTCAACGACGAGCGAAACGATTTGAGAGTCAAAGCAAAAACTCAGATCTCGAAGGTGCAAGACGAGAACAAGAAAACCTACAACTTGCGTCGCAAGCAAGCAAGCCAGTACGACGTAGGCGATATTGTCGCCATCAAAAGGACGTAATTTGGTAGCGGTCTCAAGCTGAAACCAAAATATTTGGGGCCGTATAAGATTGTCAAAGTTAAAGGCAATAACTCATACGACGTACAGAAGATCGGCAATTTCGATAGTCCAATAAACTCATCGACTTGTGCTGAGTACTTGAAGCGCTGGTCTACTCCTGATGACGACGACGATGCATTCGGGTCGAAAGCATAGCAGGATGGCCGAATGTGGGGTGTGCTTTGAGGAGCAACCACATAAGACGAGATTTACCCTAGACAACAACCATGTTTGATGCACGAGCTAACTTAAAGAAGACTAAAGATGAACGACGCGCCAAAGAAGATTAACGATGAACGACGAGAAGAGGGACAATGCCAAAGTGGGCATTGTACAGACGACGATGAACGACGAGTGAGGAGTTGAGCTAAAACCCTAGACGAGTGCGGTCCTACGACGCTGGGCCAACAACGACGAGCTAACGACGACGTGACGACGCTATTCAGATTTTTGATTAATTAACTTGTGTTCATTTATTTACTTTAAACTTTAATAAACTTACATTAACATTTTATCAATAAACCTAAAAAATCCCACATATATATATATACCGGGGTGCCACAGAAACCGTCGACGGTTTTGGTGGCTCGGATTAACGGTTCGGAAAAAAGACAGGTCTGACTTCCTATTTTTATTTGGCATTTATTTGCTATTTTTCAATAAATTCAAGCGAAGTTTCACTTCTTTTGCAACCTAAACCCTGCAAAACTCTGCACCTAAAACGTAACCAAAAAATTGCTCAACATTTTAAATTGACCGCCAAACTAAAGAACAGAAGTCACCCCTGTACTAGATTGCTTCTTTCGAGAGGCCGCTACATGAAATCAGTCCCCTAGTCTAATATAAAAATCAAATCCCCTTGAACTAAGCAACATATATACGTAGTCTACAATGTTTAAAATTGGGATGATAGTGTGTGTAGTTGAAAAGTGTGGTCGAGTTTTCGTCGTCTCCGAGAAAGTCCAAATCTACGGTCAAACAACGACGCGTTACTCACTGGTTGCAGAAAACACGGGCACTCTGCAGTTGACCATCGGACACCGCTGGAATCACCACTTGGTTTTCTGGAAAGTTGACCACTTTTTGCACTCAGCGCGGACGAGTGAAAACCGGCGTGTTAAAGAGTAAACAACACTAGAGGTGGTAACCAACAGCTGACCGAAGCCGCTGTGAGTTTCCAACTACTTAATCCAGAGCTTGTAAAAAACTAGATAGCGACCACCAATAGAGGGCGCCAGGTTCCTTTGTTATAAAAAATTTGAGCATTCGACTAGGCGTGTAGATAAGGGCGGCATCAGTAATGTCGAGTTCGGATGAGACAGATTCATTCTCATCACCAGAGGTGCAGGCATTCCAAAAGCGGAAGCTAGAGAATATGTCTCATAGCGTACCAGGAGGAGCTTCTTTAAAGGATGTCAATGCTGCTCGATCTAAAGCTGAAAGATCGCTCAACTAAATCCGATTTTGAAGACTTAAAACAGGATCTAAAAGGCGATATTGGAGCCATTTCACGGGAGGTTGAACAGCTAACTGACGACAACACGCGTCTCAAAGAGGAGATCCCAAACCTTCGCGCAAATAGAGAAGCCGAAAAGTGAACAATTAACATGTTGCTAGAACAACAAAAGGAAAAAAATTGTGTGGTGAAAGGTCTGAAGGTTGAAAAGAACTGCAGAATGGCTGTCAAAACTTTGTTAGATGAGAAATTGAACCTAAAGATGGGTTACGGATGTGCGAAAGCTACATGAGCGGGATGGCAAAATGATGGTGCTAGTGGAAATTGAATCTGAAGGAGAAGCAGAGAATATTCTGAAGAAAGGGCACAAACTGCTTGGAATTCAAGTATTTCTTGATAAGTACTTGACAGCGGAAAAACAAACCAACAAAGTTGCTCTTTTACAGTTAAAAAAGATTCTTTTGACCGTGTTCGTGCAAATCACGAAGGCCGGTAAGGCAATTTATTTCCAAATAAAAATTCAGACAGACGATAAAAATCGTTTTACAAAAGTACATCTCCACCGATTTTTCGGCCGCCTCCCGAAGCCCGCCTATGTGTGGCGCTCTGGGAGGGACGAATTCGATGGTGAATCTGTGAGCCGCAGCATACGACATGATGCTCTGGTCGTTGGTGTCGAAAGGTTCCAAAAGCTGCTTCAGGATTCGAGCAGCTCTCACAAAAGTCGTGGCGTTGTCGCAATAAAGTTTAACAACAGGACCCCGACGACCCACAAACCTGGATAAGCATAAAATAAATGTATTAGACGTCAAATCTTTCACAACTTCCAAAAGTACAGCGTTTGATGCTAAGCAGACAAACACTGCTATGTACATCTTGATTGGCTGCTTTCCCTGAGTTCCAACTTAGACTTTAACAGGCCCAAAGAAATCCACTCCGCTTACTTCAAAGGGTCTATTTCCATGCAATCAATATCTTGGTAAATTACCCATTATCTGTGATAAAAGTTTTAATTTATAGTGAATGGTATGGTACTGCACTCGCGACGTGCGTTAATAAGCCAAATTACTGGTCTGAGAAGCCCAACCAACGACCGTGGACCAGCGTGACAGTTGGTTCTATGTAAGTGTCTCAAGTATAGGGTCACGAATTTGCAATTTTTTGGCATTAACAAGGGTTGTGGGCAATGAGGGCATGTAGAAGACGACCACCTACTCGCAACAAAGAGTATGACAAAGTTCCAAACTGTTCAACAGATAGAAACACAGATTTAATTTTTGAATTCCAGCATGCATATTAGCTAATTTTTCTAGTGTAACAATTTCTTCCGCAAATGCTGTCTTTTGAATAGCTTCAACAACTTTAAAAGACGCTGTTCCGAGCTTGTCCGCTGACGGACAAATTGAGTTCCAAGATATCTTTTTCCTTCGGTTGATAAATCGATACACATAAACCACAATGCGAACTACTGTCAGATACGACGATGACCTTTCTACAATATTTAAAATCGCGCTTAGTTCAACATCGGCTGCGATGAGAGCCACGCGTGCCTTTTTGGTTTCTACTACTGCGTCTGTTTCTGATAGGTGAAAATGAGGATTTAATGGCCAGCACTCGGCTTAATTCTGTAAAAAAACTAGGACCATTGTAAATGAGGACCATTGTAAATGAGGTACTTAGCTCCTCAGCAGAGCATCCTCGCGAGACTAAATCCGCAGGATTTTCCTTGGTTTGCACTTGCCGCCAAACAGATGATGACACAATGTCTTGTATATCAGCAATTCGATTAGAGACAAATGTTGCAAGCTGAGATGGGTGAGTTTGTATCCAGTGAAGAAATACTTCAGAATCGGACCCAAGGACAACACTATCGACTTGAAAGGTAATGATGTTGCGAACTTCTTCCCAAAGTTTTGCCAACAAATGCGCTGCACATAGCTCTAGTCTAGGCACCGTCTTTGTTTTTAAAGGGGCAACCCTAGATTTTTTCGTTCTGGTTATTATTAAGCATATCAAACCCAAAGGATCAAAAAGTGTGGCGATAAAGGACAAGATTGATCTGTGGATGCTTTCATAACGCCGTACTTTAAAACGTCAGTCTGTGGATTCCATGTCAATCAAAGAGTCTTGAGATCTTTAAGATCTCCGTGTAAAATTTCCGCAGTCGATTTGTCGCTTGTACCTGTTTTGCAATTTGAAGCCCATTTTGTCAAAACAAAGCCCGCTGGTTCCAGGATCTCAATTAGGTCGCGACGAAGAACAGCCATTTCCTGCTCTGTTTCCGCTCCGGTGAGCAGATCATCGACGTAGAAGTCCGTGCTAAGAGATCTTGCACCTTGAGGATGAGATTGCAAAAGGGTCTTGCTGTTCCATACGTAACAGTATTTAGGAGTTAAGTTTTTAAGGGACTGGCAGCACCTCTTCTCCATACAATTGATTGAAATGTTCGCTGCACCTCGTAAACCTCCACTTGACGGTACATTTTAATTATGTCTGCAACAAGTGCGTATTTGCGAAAACGAAACCTTAGGAGAGTGGAATATAAGCATGGCTTTATTGTTGGTCCTACCATAAAAATGTCATTAAGCGATACTTGCGAAGTAGTCTTGCAAGATGCATCAAATACCACTCTAAGCTTAGTGGATGTGCTTTGTGGACGTTCTACACATTGGTAGGGTATTAAACAATGCGAATTTTTCGGAATTGAACCTTCGATCGCAGTCATATGTCCGAGAGCCAAATACTCTTCCATGAACTGATTAAACATTAACTGTGTATTCGGTTTTTTAGTTATCCGTCTCTCTAACAATAAAAAGCGCCTTCTCGCCATCTCAAACGATGATCCGAGACACGTTTGGCTAGGTTTAAACTGTAAAGATACTTGCAATCGCCCTGAGGGTAATCGAACTATTGTTTCTCGAAAGATTTTCTCACAAAGCATTTCTTCTGGGGTATACAGTTTGTCACGCGAAACATTTGGAACTTGTTCCAACTCCCAGAATCCTTTAATAGTTTTTCGAGTGGACCAGACTCCTCAACTATGCCCACAATAGAACACGCCCCAGTCCTTTGGGGTTGTTTTGATTTACACAGCCCTGACACCACCCAACCAAAAACAGTGTTTTGCAAAGTCAGTGTATTTTCTTGTATAATTTGGCCATCTTTCAAAAGATCAAAAACGCGTGTGCTCCAAGCAACAGATCTACGTTTTGTGTCTTATGAACAGCTGGATCTGCAAGCGGTAGATTTGTAGGAATGCTAAGAGATTTAGTTGAAACGCTTTTTTCTGGGTGATAGGAGGAAATATATTTTAGAGCGACGAAGTCAACAACCGTTTCATATTTATGAATGTTGTTTGCACAACTTGGTGCGCAGATAAGCTGGATTTTCCAATTTCCAACAAATTAGTTTTCGAATCCGTTTTAACTGCAAACCTCTCGCCAACTCGTCCGTTATAAAATTGACCTGGGAACCCGAATCCAAAAGTACCCTGGCTGGCTGAATCTGACAGGGGCCACCTTTAATATCTACAACTGCGGTCGCTTAAACAACTTGCTGTGCATCGAGGGCGCTTGCATGACTTGACTACAAAAGGTTGGAATGTTCTGCAGCTCGCACTCCTATATGGCTTGCCGCAGGGTCTAAATTTTGTTGTCAGCAGTACCTTTGAGCATACCCTTGCTGCCTTGCAGGCGGATACATTATGCCCTTTTCTCAAACGATTTATGCAAAGTTGGACCCATTTGGCAAATTTAAACCAAGCTATGACAGAAGCAGATGAGAATGATAGACATGTCGTAATAAAATGGTCATTAGACTTGCAGAACAAAAGTTTGGCTGTTTCAGGAGTTCACAGTAGAAGAGCCGCACACACGGAACGGGCTTGTGGAAACTGCCACGGCTCCGAACCCTGCCCTGCCAACAAGGAAGACTCTCTCACTAAAAAGTGTGTAAACTGATAAGGAAACCACACAGCAAACTACAGAGGCTGTCCAGTCTACAAGGAGTTGAAAAGTCGGATGGAACGAGCGACAACGGCACGCTCCCAGAACACACAGAACATTTACATGAGATCACAAACGATACCGGAAGTTTTCTTTGAAAAAGCAGGCAGGTCATCATTTGGCCCTTCAATTACCAACAACGGCATTTCTTACGCCAGTGCTCTAAGATCAGGCACAGCTCACATAGAACCGAAAATTGATAACATTCAGCAGGCCATGGGACAGCCACAAAGTAACATGGAAACTATGATGATCACTTTGCAACAAAATATGGTGGAGTTTATGTCCTTCATGATAACCACCACAAACCCTTATGCAAAACCAAAACATCTCGTTCAAAATGCTTGGAGCTCAGCAGTCCAAATAAACTATGCCTAGTCTTCGAATAACTCTGTGGAACGCCAACGGTGATTCACGGCATAAACCTGAAATAACTCAATTTCTGAACGAAAACCACATCGACGTTATGTTGCTGGCAGAAACGCATCTCACCAGGAAATATAACTTTCAAATACGGGGATATACGTTCTACACCACCGATCATCCAGATGGTAAAGCACATGGCGGAACCGGCATCTTAATAAGAGACCGCATCAAACACCACTTTCACCAAAGGTTTGCAAAAAAATACTTGCAAGCTACATCGATAAAATTACAGTTGGGCAACTGCAATATTGCCATTGCCGCTGTTTAATGCCCACCCCGTTTTACAGTCTCCGAAGATCAATTCATGGACTTCTACAATTCACTTGGAGAGCGATTCATAGCAGCAGGAGATTACAACGCCAAGAACACACACTGGGGATCCCGCCTTGTGACCCCCAAAGGAAGGCAACTATATAATGCACTCATCAAAACATGCAACAAACTGGACTACGTTTCACCAGGCAGCCCTACATACTGACCTACAGATCCTAGAAAACTACCTGATTTAATTGATTTTGCTGTGACAAAAAATATTTCTCGCGATCTAATATCTGCAAAATCACTTTTGGATTTATCATCGGACCACTTACCAGTGCGAATAACTCTTCTTCAGGAATTAATCGAGCACCCTTGCAGGCTGACGTCGCATCGAACCAACTGGCTGAAGTTCAAAAAGTGGGTAAGTTCCCACATTGAACTAACTCCACAGCTCAACATCAAGGAGGACATCGACTGCTATGCCGATGCACTGGAGTCTGTACTCGTCGCAGCAGCCAAAGTCTTTACACCGCAAGGGAGGGATGGGCACACACACCAACACAAAACTAACCTTGAAATCGAACAGCTTGTTTTGGAGAAAAGACGTTTGAGGCGTGCTTGGCAAACCAGCAGATCGGCATCCTCAAAACAAAGTCTTAAAGAAGCTGGTCGCAGACTTACCAGACTTACTAAGGCACGAAGAAGTAAAAGCACAACGCCAGTACATTAAGAAACTTTTACCCACCAGCACCAAGCACATACCATTGTTTTCATCGACTTTTCTTCGAGTGTTTAAGAGTCGGTGAAAAAACCGAAAAAAATCACAAACGATACCGGAAGTTTTCTTCGAAAAAGCAGCCAGGTCATCATTTGGCCCTTCAATTACCAACAACGGCATTTCTTACGCCAGTGCTCTAAAATCAGGCACAGCTCACATAGAGCCGAAAATTGATAACATGCAGCAGGCCATGGGACAGCCACAAAGTAACATTGAAACTATGATGATCACTTTGCAACAAAATATGGTGGAGTTTATGTCCTTCATGATAACCACCACAAACCCTTATGCAAAACCAAAACATCTTGTTCAAAATGCTTGCAGCTCAGCAGTCCAAATAAACTACGCCTAGTCTTCGAATAACTCTGTGGAACGCCAACGGTGTTTCACGGCATAAACCTGAAATAACTCAATTTCTGAACGAAAACCACATCGACGATATGTTGCTGGCAGAAACGCATCTCACCAGCAAATATTACTTTGAAAAACGGGTATACACGTTCTACGGCACCGATCATCCAGATGGTAAAGCACATGGCGGAACCGGCATCTTAATAAGAGACCGCATCAAACACCACTTTCACCAAAGGTTTGCAAAAAAATACTTGCAAGCTACATCGATAAAATTACAGGGGTCGCTTACAGAAAATTTATAAGATGGGACTGGTGGAAACTGTAAGAGAGTGAGCTGACTAAGGTGGAAGTGGTCAGTCTCACGTTTGAATTGTTGGGAAAAATTGGCCGAACGGGCTGCAGCTGAGGCGGGACGCCTATAGCGGCTGCAGGGCGAGTGGGAAGCGGGCTACAACTGAGGCTGGTACGCCTAGCGGTTGCAGGGTGAGGCGGGTACGCCTAGCGGTTGCAGGGCAAGCGGGAGCGGGCGGCAACTGAGGCTGTACGCCTAGCGGTTGCAGGGCGAGAGGGGGGAAAGGGTACAACTGAGGCTGTACGCCTAGCGGTTGCACGGCGAGAGGGGAAGGGTACAACTGAGGCTGTACGCCTAGCGGTTGCAGGGCGAGAGGGGAAGGGTTTACCTACGTCGTACTTCGATCTGGGCTGCTGGAAAACGTAACGGTCAAGTAACGGACACCGGGTTTAACCTTTACCAAATAAAAGCTTTATTTCATGAAGTTAGGGAAATCCTAGTTGATGAACATGTTCCCTGGCCTGCCTATACCGCACTCCTAATGTAGCACTACTCACTCAGGCAAGATGACTGTGAACTTATAACTGGATCCGGGGTGCGCGTGGCTGCTGGCGACGAGATGCGCGAGGCAGCGATATGCACGTGTTTCCTTGCGGTGAGGTATACGGTGGCAGGCTGCGCGTGGTTGGCAGGCTGCGCGGCGACAGTATGCGCGTGGGCGGCAGATGCACGTGGTCGGAACGCTGCGCGTGGGCGGCAGATGCACGGTAACAGGAGGCGCGTGCGCGGCAGAGGCACGGTCGTAGAAGGCGCGTGGTCGACAAGAGGCACGGTCGTAGGAGGCGCGTGGTCAACAGGAGGCACGGTCGAAGAAGGCGCGTGGTCGACAAGAGGCACGGTCGAAGGAGGCACGTGGGCAACAAGAGGCACGGTCGTAGGAGGCACATGGGCAACGAGAGGCACTGTACTTTAGTTTCCGCGGTAGACTTGGACGTTTTCGCGATGTCGACCGATCAGCTCCAGCTCCCGCAAAAGACTAATTTCAACTCCCGGCGTCCGTTTCCTTGTCGCCTAAAGTTTCGATTCTGCTGCGTCCTCTGTTTATGCATTTATGCGCAGTTTATTCGTCCCTCTTGCGCCTGCGTATTCAGCGCAGGTGGCCCGTGCGCTAGCTCTGTCTCGCTCTTGGCGTCTGCAGCTGCGCGGGTGTCTAGCCTTCCCCGTCGCCCCTTTGCCCTGCCTTTGCATGTGCGCAGTGGTTTTTTCTATGGCGTGTTCGGTTGGTCTTTTATTCTCGTCGCTTCGGTCCCGTTGGTTTTCGGCGATTCCTTGTCCACGCCGGCTGCCTAGTGATGGCCTGCTTCCACCATTCGCACCTAGTGGTGGCCCATTTATACTATCGCGATACTTCAGTAGAACTTAGTTTTAATAATAATAATAGGAATGATAATATAAAGTAATAAGGAACAGTATGGTAATAAGAAAATTGTATGGCCCGTTTTCGGGTCGTTACAACTTAGTGCTCAATTACATAAAGAGCCTAAACTTTTAGGGAACCATTCATTTTCTATTTGCCTGTACAATAGATCTCTATAGGTCGCGGTACATAATAGGCTTACAAAAAAAAAAAAAAAAAACCAGGGCCCTACGGCACGAAGAAGTAAAAGCACAACGCCAGTACATTCAGATACTTTCACCCAACAGCACCAAACATCCCTTGTGGAGGGCCCACCCAAATCTAAGTGATCTAATTACTCCCAAAATGCTAATTGAACTCCCAAACTGTGCAGTTGAAGTCATTTGTAAACTCTTTAATCTGGCTTTCGAGAAAGCCATGGAACAACAAAGCAAGTCAACAGATTAACAACAGAAATACGGACTGCATTCGAATATCGGGAATTCCTTGACGTTGCACAGGCTATCGACCGAGTCTGGCTTGATGGCCTTATGCATAAAATCAGAACTATTTTGCCGGAAAACACTCACAGGATAGGGGAACATGGGGCATAACGGGGCAATTTTCAGTTATGATTTTTTTTCACATACAAAATATGTTTTTTTTGTGAATTTTTTTTTTAGGAATCTTCATTAACTCATATTACAATGAAAAAAATTTTAGAACGTCAAAAATCATGTGATTGAATTATATTTTTTGACGATTTAGAAAAAAAAGTTTTTCATCCTGTTATGCCCCGAGCACGGGGCATAACGGAATACTTCTTTCTCTTTGTTATAAAATTAATTTAAGTTGCGAATATTTGCATTAAATGTTTTTATTGTTAATAAATAAGACAGTCAGTTGTTGTCAAAATTTTTTTTTAATTGCAAAATATGAAAAAGCGGTAAAATAGTGATGAAATAGTGATTTAACAAAAAAACTTGTATGCTTATTTGGACATTTTTCGACTTCCTTTTTGAATTTTTTTGCTGATCACAAATTTTCGCTTTTTGTTTTTCAAATTTCTTTTGTAAGTTTTTAATAGTTTCTTCTTTTTTCTGGAGTCTCATTTGTTGCTTTTCATTCTTTTCATTCACATCTTGAGTTTGCTTACTGCAAAAGATTGTGCCCCGTTATGCCCCGCCCGTTTTGCCCCGGGAACACTTTTTTGATTAACCCTTATAAAAAAAAAAACTAGCGCACGGAATGAAAAAAAGAAATATGCGGTGTAAAGCTGAAACAACATATTTTATCTTGGAATGAACACAATATTTATAAAATATAAACAAATATAACATACTTAGATATGCAAAATCTCGAAAGTTACAATTCGGCCGGAATGCACACCATATATGCTGCAAAAAATATGCTGCCGCAATCATTGTGCCGGATTCACTTGCAAAATGTCGCATATGATGTAAAACTATGTTGATGTAAATTTCAATAGATGGCGCGACAGTGTGGGACAATTATTAATTTCATCCCGTTCTGCCCCTTGCCCCGTTATGCCCCATGTTCCCCTACTCGAATCGTACCTTTACAACAGAGAATTCGCCGTGAGCTGCAACACTACAACATCCGACGATTACACTATAGAGGCTGGAGTTCCCCAAGGTAGCGCCCTTGGTCCAAATCTATTTCTCCTTTACACCGCAGATATTCCCACCAACAAGCGGCTAACTACTTCTACATTCGCAGACGATACCGCGATCATAAGTCGGTCCAAATGCCCAATTCAGGCAACAGCACTACTAGCTGATCAACTCGTGGTAGTGGACTGGCGTATAAAAATAAATGCGCAAAAGTGTAAGCAACTAACGTTACTCTTAACAGACAAACGTGTCCCCACGCCTTTTTCACAAGATGACGAACTCCCAAACTGTGCATAATGATCCCAAAGCCACGAAAAGATCACACAATACCAGCTTCATACAGACCGATAAGTTTACTCTCGTGTCTGTCAAAACTGCTCGAAAAATGCCTTTTGACGCGCATAATCCCATATCTGAAAGAGCACAACGTTATTCCGGCACATCAATTTGGCTTTCGAAAAAGCAATGGAACAATAGAGCAAGTCAACAGACTAACAACAGAAATACAGACTGCATTCGAATATCGGGAATACTGCAGTGCGGTATTCCTCGACGTTGCACAGGTTTTCGATCGAGTCTGGCTTGATGGCCTTATGCATAAAATCAAAACTTTTCTGCCGGAAAACACTCACAGGATACTTGAATCGTACCTTTACAACAGAGAATTCGCCGTGAGATGCAACACTACAACATCCGACGATTACACTATAGAGGCTGGAGTTCCCCAAGGTAGCGCCCTTGGTCCAAATCTATTTCTCCTTTACACCGCAGATATTCCCATCTACATTCGCAGACGATACCGCGATCATAAGTCGGTCCAAATGCCCAATTCAGGCAACAGCACTACTAGCTGATCAACTCGTGGTAGTGGACTGGCGTATAAAAATAAATGCGCAAAAGTGTAAGCAACTAACGGTTACTCTTAACAGACAAACGTGTCGCCACGCCTTTTCCACAAGATGACGAACTCCCAAACTGTGCATAATGATCCCAAAGCCAGGAAAAGATCACACAATACCAGCTTTATACATACCGATAAGTTTACTCTCGTGTCTGTCAAAACTGCTCGAAAAATGCCTTTTGACGCGCATAATTTCATATCTGAAAGAGCACAACGTTATTCCGGCACATCAATTTGGCTTTCGAGAAAGCCATGGAACAATAGAGCAAGTCAACAGACTAACAGCAGAAATACAGCAGAATGGCCTTATGCATAAAATCAGAACTATTCTGCCGGAAAACATTCACAGGATACTTGAATCGTACCTTTACAACAGAGAATTCGCCGTGAGATGCAACACTACAACATCCGACGATTACACTATAGAGGCTGGAGTTCCCCAAGGTAGCACCCTTGGTCCAAATCTATTTCTCCTTTACACCGCAGATATTCCCACCAACGAGCGGCTAACTACTTCTACATTCGCAGACGATACCGCGATCATAAGTCGGTCCAAATGCCCAATTCAGGCAACAGCACTACTAGCTGATCATCTCTTGGTAGTGGAGAGGTGGTTATCAGACTGGCGTATAAAAATAAATGCGCAAAAGTGTAAACACATAACGTTTACTCTTAACAGACAAACGTGTCCTCCGCTAACTCTGAATAACACGCCACTTCCACAAGCTGACGATGTTACGTACCTTGGCGTTCACCTAGACAGGAGACTTACATGGCGGAGACCTATCGAAGCTAAGAAAATTCATCTAAAACTAAAATCCAATAGCCTCCATTGGCTCATAAACGCTTGCTCCCTTCTCTGCCTGGACTTCAAGGTCCTGCTCTACAATTCAACGCTTAAGCCAGTCTGGACTTACGGCTCTCACTTGGGCACCTTGGTATGTTCGGAACGACAACATCCACAGAGATCTTGGCATTCTACCCGTAAAAGAAGAAATATCAAAACTTCTTACTTCTCATCCAAACCAGCTCGCCAGGGGCCTAGCCAGGGTTTCCAACCGGACCCGATTGCAACGAAATGACCTTCCAGCTCTAACTACTGCTGAGCTGGAAGGTCATTTCATTTTAGAGCCTTTAAATCTCGCGTCAGTCGTCTTGACTGTAAGATTTTATATACCTACTTATTATAGTCTTATAGTCTAAATTCAGAGAAGATCCGATAAATAAAATGCATATGTAATAAAAAAAAAGGAGTTCTAGTTGTTTGTGATACTGCCAGTGAAGTTTTGCCAACATGCTTGTTTTAAGTATCTTGTTGTCCTTTGCGACCTTTTGAGCGTCCTTTTGTAGCCTCTTCAGCCGACAAATGCTGAAAGCGCTTATTCAGGGCAGTAACACACTCAGACCATAACGGAATTTTTTGATAATCTAAATTCAACCTTTGTTGAAAGTGTGAATAGTGTGATTGCAATAACCTTTTCTTCGCCAACGGATAACAAGGACTCATATATTGCCGATACTGTATCAATAAGCGACCGCAATGCGCTTGCAGATGGACTTTGGATAGCCTGTAACTCAAAAAGTCGAAATATGCCGTCAAAAACACGAAAGAACGCTATAGTCGGGTTTCCCTTCTTCAATTAAAATTTCTATACACAGTTCTTAAAAATGGACATATTTTTAATGTTTTTAGATGTTTGGGTAGATATTTTCAATATCTTCAAGTATCGCAAATAAATATAAAGCACTCGTTGTCATAAACTTGGTTTCGAGCGGCAAGAGCCTTCGCATAATTCTGATCCGTCACCTGAAAGACTTTAACAGTACCTAACACTTCGCCTTCTAAACAACATTATAAATGATTAAACATTTCAACGTTGCATAGGGATGGGTCACTATCAACTATGCTCGAAAATAATCCAATTAAGTTTTTGAATTCAGAATAATTACCACCAAACTTGGGCAACTGCATTCGAGGCAGGTGGCACACTGATTCGTTTAGATTGTTTGGCGTGGCTGGAGTTTTTAACGACAACAACTATCCCCTGCTTAGCACGCATAAATCTTCAAGTTCAGATCGCGATGACAAGTCCGGATCGACATCCTCAATTTGCAGTTGTAAAGCAACGAGCGATTTATGTACGTATCTAAAATACTCAAACGACAATCCAACTGCACAGAGTGTAGTGTACGGGGGTGCTGGAGAGCTAGTAAATACTATCAGAGAGGACCTTGTACCTTCAAGCTTGGGATACGCACTCTTGCTAGGCTCGGTTCTAGCTCGCCGGATGTCGGGGTTCTTCCTTGCTTGAGAGGGTACGGGTGGGCGCCAAAAATGTGTAGTGTACGGGGGTGCTGGAGAGCTAGTTTTATCTCTATCCTTCGATAGTCGGCCGTCTAATAGAGGATGGTAAATACTATCAGAGAGGACCTTGTACCTTCAAGCTTGGGATACGCACTCTTGCTAGGCTCGGTTCTAGCTCGCCGGATGTCGGGGTTCTTCCTTGCTTGAGAGGGTACGGTTGCACGCTACCACACTGTACTAGTGCGTAATAATCAAAAGACAAACAATCGAGACTAATGGTTAAGCTATACGTAAAACAATTAATTTAATAAGGAAGCGAAAGGCAACTAAGAATCTGATAAGTTCCTTTCTGGAATCTTGATGTTATTATTCCACAAGTCCTAAATTTCCCTTTCGGGACAGGGTGGCAGCCCTCCCGCGATTGTTCTTGTCGATAGTCGGTGACTATCGATATCGCCAACTAGTGGCCACAACAAAATATTTAAATATATTCCAAAAACTCTGTGGAAAGAGAAAGAAGAAAGTCGTAAAATTAAGAGCTCCGCAAAAAACGCTTTAAATTACGGAAAAACTGGCGAAATAATTCAATATTTGCAATAAACATCTCCATAAAGTTGTGCTTAACTAAAATTTAGTGCGCTCAAGACAGTGTATCTTGAATTAAACTGCCAAATTTAAACTTTTTATAATACAACCCAACTTTGGAAAAGTGCAAAGCAGAAATCTGAAAACACTCACACAAATTGCACTGCCAATACAAAAAACAAAAACAAAGCTAGTGCAATATTCGCAAACAAAACACAAAGCATTAACTGCGAAACGTTCAATTCACTTCAAAAACACTCAAAAATTCACTCAACAAAAATATGTCGACTGCAAAGCGCCTGCGGGAAAAAACCAACCCGGATCTGAAGGCGAGCCGGCTGTCCGATGCATCTTCGACCCAGATGCTCCAACTCATCAATGAAACGTTCTATGAGCAGAAGGAGACCCTTTCTAAGGAGCTGCAAGAAAGTGAGGCACGCGTTCTCTGCAACCTTCAGGAGAAGTTCCAGGTGATGGCTACTGAGATCCATAACCTCACTCAACGTGTCACTCAACTGGAGAATGAGGTAAAAAAAAGTAGATGAGCTCCAACAGCGTGTCAACGAATTGGCTGGCCAATTGGCTGCGCAAGGCCCACGTACAGGCCTGGTAGATGCGCTGAAGCAGCAAGTGGTCGACCTGGATGCCAAGCTAGAGGCCAAATGCATTGCGGAGGAGGATGCTGCAGTCGCCAGCAATTTGCGCTGGCATGGTGTGCCACAAGTGGAAGGCGAAAATCTTAAGACGCTGTTCCACAAGCTCTGCTTCTCGCTGCAGCTTACTCCGCCACCTGTGGTTAGATCCACTTATCGGGTTCGGCCACGGCAATCGGGTCAGACATTTGTGGACCCGATTATAATTATTAAACTGGAGAACGTACGCGGAAAGGCAGAGCTGCTGAGAGCGATAGGGGCGTACAGGCGAGATAAGAAAGCCCAACTAAGCCTTCAGCTGATAGGGTTTGAGTTGCCAGCACTGATTTATCTAAATGAACAGCTGACCAAATATAATTATGAGATCTTCAAAGAAGCAATGCGACTCAAAAAGCACAAGCAGCTTACAGCTGTTTTCACACGCCGTGGAGTGGTCTACGTTAAGCTGAGCGACGGAGGGGAACCTCGATATGTGCAAAGCTCGCTCGAGCTTTCTGAGCTGACCAACGATGTGGGCGGCGCAGATAAGAGTTCATTTCGAGAATAATCAGTCTCACTCAATTTATCATATTGTTAGATTATATTGTATTGTTATATTTATTAGATTTAAAATTAATGTAGGTCGCTTTGTTTACTTTATGTGCTTTGTTATGTCTTATCAATGTTTTGTTTCATACATAACGCGTGCGCAACTGATAATTTTGTTTAAACATTTGAAATGGAAGACAATTTAGAAGTCTCGAATAGCCATACCCTTTTGCGACTTATTACAAAACAGAGATCTGGCCTTAAAGTTTGCCACTTAAACGCTCAAAGTCTGACAAGAAAAATTGAAGAGTTCAAATATATGTTTGTGAATTCTGCTGTATACGTCATATGTGTATCTGAAACGTGGTTTGTTAAAGATGTCTGTGATACGTCAATTTCATGTGATGGTTACAATGTTTACCGTGCGGATCGTGTCAGTCATGGGGGGGGGGTGTAGCAATATATGTTAGTAAAAAATTAATGTGCAAGTTTATATGTAAGCATCCCGATAATAGCCCTATTGAATATTTTTTTCTTGAAATTATTTATCATTTTACAGCAAAGAAAATTCTTATCGGATGCATTTATCGCCCACGTTGCAATATTAATTATAACGAGGTAATTAATTTGCTATCAGATATTTCTTTAAGCTATGCAGACATTTTATTAGCTGGTGATCTCAATAGCAACATGTTGAGGGAAACACATCTCAAAAGCGAAATGGAGTCATTAGATTTAAAATTAGTAAACTCTGTGTTTCCAACACATTTCAGCAGAACATGCAGCTCTTTGTTAGATGTCTTCTTTGTAACTGACATTGGAAAAGTATATTTGTATGACCAACTTATCGTGCCTTCGTTCTCAAAACATGACCTTATATATTTGACCTACAACTTTGACCTGCAATATAATGACGAATTAATAGTATTTAGAGACTTTAAGAACATTGACTACGACCTGCTTATGGCTGAACTCGACAGATGCAACTGGAATAATATTTTCATATCCTCAACGGTTGACCAACAGCTCACAATACTTCAAAACAACATCAGCAACCTGTATGACACTTTTGTTCCAATCAAAAGCAAAGTGATCAAATACTCAATTAAACCATGGTTTAATAATGAAATTAAACAGGCAATTAAATCTCGAAATGATGCTTTTCAAAAGTGGAAAAGGTATAGGACTCCACATTCGCTCTGTACTTTCAAAGTGAACGGCCGTGTTTTTTTTCTGCGCTCCGATTTTTTATTTGTTTGTTGAGTAAACCCAATGGTGGGAATATAAAAAACATATAAATCCCCTTCTTAATTTTTAAACTTTTATATTCCGTTCGCTTCATGAGTGAAATCTGTTCTATTCTGTGCATAACATCGAATTAACAATTTAAACTTTTAGTTTCTTTTGTGTTTTTTGTTGTTGCGTTTCTATTTTGTCTTTCTTTTGTGCCACGCAGAGTTAATCGTTGTTGGTGTTTTTGCATGCACATCAATTGCATTGCACTGCGCTCTCTAACTCTCTCGCTCTTTATTGTCTTTCTTTTGTGCTTTATTCGTCCCACGCAGAGTTAATCGTTGTTGGTGTTTTTGCATGCACATCAATTGCATTGCACTGCGCTCTCTAACTCTCTCGCTCTTTATCTCGCTCTCTATTTCGAAGCTCCTAAGCGGGCATTTATCTGTGCTCTTACGGTACTTTTAGCGGCTGGCTTACAAGGTTCGATTTCATTTTCATTTGGTACAGTGGTCCGATTAAGTAAAATTATGGACACATATTTTTTTGTCTGTGTTGATAAAAAATGCCAGAAGGCAATCAAGGCTGACCAGCCTAAAATGATTTGTTGGCTATGTGAAAAAATGGTGCACACCAAGTGCGCTGGTTTTACTGGCCGTACAAGTGATGACCTAAGTAAGGGTAAAAATTTACAGTTCTGTTGTGACGCCTGTCTCGAGGTTGCAATGAAATTGTTCATGCGCCAAACTAAAGGCGGCTTGAAGGGGCTGATCACCTGTTTTGCCGGAGCTAGAGATAGTTTTCGCAGGGCAGATGATCTGCTCCAAGCTCTGGACACTCAATTTAATAGTATAAAACTATTAGAGGAGTCTCCAAAGCGCAAAAAAGCCGCTGGTGGTAGGCCAAAGGGGAACACCCCGCAGCCACCGTCAGGTGACCAGCAGAGCACTTCCGTGGATCAGCAGCCGAACTCAGCAACCGCTCAAATGTTGCTAAGATCGGCAGCAAAAAAAGATTCGGAGCCCGATCAATCCACAGCGGAATGTATGCAAATAGGCGATCCTGAAAATTCCGATTTGTCCGTAGTGGTTTCACAGTTGGTGAATCCACCAAACCTAGTTAACACACCGCCACAAGGGAATATTGAGTCCGGACTACCGGGCATAGGTGGTTCTGCAGACGCACAACCTGCACCACCTAAAGCTCTTTCTGTGGTTCTACCAAAGAAACAAATATTTGTTTCGCGGCTTTCCCCTGATCAAACATCTTCTGATGTGCTGTCTTATATAGAAATCAAAACAAAAGCCGAAAACGTTAAGGTGGAAAAATTTTACTTCTCTTATGCTAGGGATATTTCATCTTTCAAGATCACTGTCCCACCCGAGCTCTTTGCTACCATATGCTCTGCCAAATTCTGGCCGGACAATTTGGTGGTAAAGGAGTTCTAAGCTAAGAAAAAAAAGAAAGGGCCCACGGGAATAAGACTTCCCAGTCGCGGCCAGACCATTGTGCCATCTTCTACTTCTTCTTCATCTACAAAAAACTAACTAGTAACCTCCTTCTTTCTTATCAAAATGCAAGAGGCTTGCGTAGCAAGCTAACTAAATTGTATTCTGATAGCTTTTCATTTGCATCCCATGTTATTGTGTTTACAGAAACCTGGTTAAAGCCGGAGATTCTAAGCTCCGAAGTTTTTACCGGTAAGTACACAGTATATAGGCTTGACCGTCTTTCCAAACGGGGAGGTGGAGTCTTAATTGCCGTGGACTCCAACCTTACGTCGGAAGAGGTACGTTTTGAGGAATTTAATAATATTGAATTTATTTGTATAAAGCTGTCCCTTCCGGGAAAGTTTATTTATATCACTTGCTCTTATATTCCGCCGTCTTCTGAACTCCAAGAGTACTTAAATCATCTTTCTGTTATACAGTCCGTTTCAAATAGGCTGTCCGATAGGGATCAGTTATTAGTTCTAGGTGATTTTAACATACCTGGAGCTACGTGGTCCACAGACGAAAAATCAAATGTTTTACTACCTATTGCACAACATGACTTTATTGACGGCTTGCTTGACATATCTTTGAGTCAAGTAAACCATGTTCGAAACTCACTAGGCCGCTTACTAGATTTGTGCTTTGTCTCAAATCCTGAAGGCGTGTTTCTATTCAGGGTTCCACCACTTCGCAACCTGAGGATCCATATCATCCTACTTTCGATGTGACAGTTGACACGGGAATCGTGATAGAAGAAAAATCAGAAAGGTCAACTAAACGAATACATTGTTTTCGTAAGGCAGACTTTTCTAGGCTTAATAATTTTATATCTGGCTTCAATTGGTCCGATCTCTACTCATCCAATAATATGGCTGATGCCATAAATATTTTTTATTCTGCAATTAAATCATTTTTTAATTCTTGTGTTCCGATGTACTATCCGGCTACCTCCAGTAAACCACCTTGGTTTAGTAAAGTGTTGTTACACCTAAGAAATGTTAAGTCCAGACTTTATAGGAAATATAAAGACTCCGGTTCTCAATCTGTTGTTTCAAAATATCTAAGTGCTCGGTCAAGATTTACCGTGCTTAACGCGCAGTGCTATAAAAATTATTTAAATCGTTGTAAGGTCCAGTTCTCGCAGGACCCGAAACAGTTTTATAACTTTGTTAACACCAAGCGTTAATCTACTTCTTATCCTTCCTCGCTTTATTTTGAAAACATGACGGCTACCACAGATCAGGCAATAGCCCATCTTTATGCCCAGTTTTTTCAAACGACTTATACTAATTCAGCACATCCAATAGAGCCTTATTCTTACACCATGTCCACGTCGAACCTTATATTCAGTCCTACTATAAACGAAAGCTCTTTATTTTTGGATCTTCAACGTGTTAAGCCTGTTTACTCTCCAGGTCCCGACGGAATTCCTGGCTGCGTGCTTAGGAATTGCGCGGAAGCCCTGTGCAAACCCCTTCTCAAATTGTTCACCTTATCTTTAGAAACCTCCCAATTTCCCCTTATTTGGAAGGAGTCATTTGTCATTCCTCTCCACAAAAAAGGTAACAAATTGAATGCCAGCAATTAAAGAGGTATCTCTAAGTTGTCGGCTATTCCCAAACTTTTTGAAAATATCATTACTCCTCATTTGCAGCACCTTTGTAGGTCAGTTATATCTCCGTGTCAACACGGATTTATGAAAAGAAGATCAACAACTACTTACCTTTTGGAGCTCACCTCATTCGTGATAAAAGGCTTTAAAAGTAGCTTTCAAACAGATGTCATTTACACTGACTTTAGTAAAGCATTTGACTCTGTAAATCACTCACTTTTAGTTCGGAAACTTGACTTGTTAGGGTTTCCAATTGATCTTCTTAGATGGATTTTAAGTTATCTGAATGGCAGGACACAAAGAGTCCTTTTTAAAAATTCTCTTTCTGGTTTTCTCCGAGTTACTTCCGGCGTCCCACAAGGTAGTCACCTTGGTCCGCTTCTTTTTACTTTATTTATTAACGACCTTCCATTAATTATAAATCATTCTCGCGTTCTTATGTACGCAGATGATGTTAAGTTATGCCTGCAGTACAAGGATATTTCCAGCTATTCTGACTTACAATCCGATCTAAATAATTTTCAAAACTGGTGCCGTGATAATTTACTAAATTTAAACGGGTCTAAGTGCAAGCTGATGACTTTTTGCCGAGTCAATCCAAAACTTGCAACTTACTCACTAAGTGGGAAATCTTTGGATAGAATAACTATGGTTGACGATCTTGGCGTCCTTTTGGACCCAAAACTTAAGTTTACTGATCACATTTCGTCCATGGTTAATAAAGCCAGGGGAGTGCTTGGTTTCATTAAAAGATGGTCGAAGGAATTTGACGATCCCTACGTCACTAAAACCTTATTTACTTCGCTAGTCCGTCCGATTCTAGAGTATGGGTCTCCCGTCTGGAGTTCATATAGATCGCATTGAATCTGTACAGAAAAACTTTTTAATTTTTGCTTTACGGCGCCTCAACTGGGATGCAAACCTTAACTTACCTTCTTATTCTAGCAGATTACTTTTAATTAATTTACCCTCCCTAGCTAACCGTAGAACGATGCTTGGTACTATTTTTATTTATAATCTTATTCGTGGTGATATTAACAGTGCCGACTTGGTAGGTCGGCTTAACTTTTCTGTGCCAAGTAGATTAACTAGAAATTATATACCCTTATTATTAAACCATTGTAGATCTAACTATGACTTGCATGAGCCTTTCAGAGTATTATGTTCTGACTATAATAGACTTTATCCTATAATCTCAAATTCTGACTCTCTGCCGCTCTTAAAACGACTTATACTAACTTCGTTAGCACAAAATTAGATCCTACTTTTTACTCGGACTTTTGCCTATCTTTTCATAACTCGCGTCTATCCTCTCGCGAATCGTGCCGTACGATACACGGCTGCGCCCCCCGGTCGGTTGGGCGGGTAAGTGGGCCGTGGGACTACGCGCGAAAAAAAAAAAAAAAAAAAAAAAACACCACGGACACTTTAAGTTACTAAGACAGACCGTGACCAAACTAATTGAATCTGCGAAGACAAACTTTTGTAGTCGTAGATTCAACAATTCAACTTTAACTAGACAAGATGGAAATAAATTAAGTCATTAGGAATAGGTAAACAAAAAGCAACAGCTGTACAGGATGTTGACATAGAAGAACTGAACATAAGGCTGTCAGAATGCAATGTACCTGAAATCTGCAATAACAATATGTACCTGAGATCAGTACCTGAAAATTTCTGTGATAATAGGTTTAGATTTGTGTGTGTCAATCAGTGTGAAGTGCTTGTCAATATTCTTAAAATCAAATCGAACGCTGTTGGACTTCACGATATAAACCCAAAATTTTTAAAATTATTACTTCCGAAAATCATACGATTTATTACGCAAATTTTTAATACTGCCTTTACGACATCTATGTTCCCAGACTGTTGGAAAATTGCCAAAATTGTCCCAGTCCCAAAGGCAAACAAAGAGTATAGGCCCATTTCTATTCTTCCATACTTGTCAAAGGCCTTTGAGAACATAATGGCAGCCCAAATAAATTCGTTTGTACCAGAAAATGATTTGCTAAATCAAAGTCAATAAGGATTTCGGAAAAACCGCAGTTGCACTTCAGCAATCATAAAAAATTTTGAATGATATACGTGACTATGCTGACAAATCCTATGTGACGCTTCTAGTACTTCTCGACTTTAGTAAAGCCTTTGACACGGTTAATCATGATGTTCTATGTTCCCAGACTGTTGGAAAATCGCCAAAATTGTCCCAGTCCCAAAGGCAAACAAAGAGTATAGGCCCATTTCTATTCTTCCATACTTGTCAAAGGCCTTTGAGAACATAATGGCAGCCCAAATAAATTCGTTTGTACCAGAAAATGATTTGCTAAATCAAAGTCAATCCGGATTTCGGAAAAACCGCAGTTGCACTTCAGCAATCATAAAAATTTTGAATGATATACGTGACTATGCTGACAAATCCTATGTGACGCTTTTAGTACTTCTCGACTTTAGTTAAGCCTTTGACACGGTTAATCATGATGTTCTATGTGCCAAATTGAAAACTCAATTTAATTTTTACAACACAGCCGTCAATTTCATGTCATCGTATTTACTTAATCGTCGTCAATCTGTTGTAATGTCAAATGTGTCGTCTTCGTTTGTATTTCTAAAACGTGGTGTGCCTCAAGGTTCTGTTCTTGGTCCGTTATTGTTTACTCTTTATGTAAATGACCTTCCCTCCGTGCTGTCTAATTGTAATGAACATATGTATGCAGATGATGTCCCCTAACTAAAATAAATGAGTGTGTAAATATAGGTAATAGTGAACTTGTCCAAATTAGTAACTGGGCCAAAGAAAACGGCCTAGGACTTAATCCGGCGAAATCCAAGTGCCTAATAATTTATATAATATGAATAGTTTAAAAAAACTAAAAAAAACGCTTTATAGTAAATCCAACCAAAAAGTAAAAAAATAATGTTTAAAATGTTTAACGATAAAATTGATAGATTCCCTGTCGGAACAACGGGCCGGCAGAGTTGATGGTGTTTAAAGCGTTGGGATGCCAAATGAAGATAATTTCTTGCTACGTGTACTCTAAAATGCAGATTTAGTGCATTGACATAGTAGAAATTATAAACCTGCATGTAAATTTAGTGTATCTATATGGTGGGAGTTGTATTCCATCATGGAGATTTAGTTCATCAATATAGTGCGAGTTATATTCCAGCACGCAGATTTATTGCATCCCAACGCTTTAAACACCATCAACTCTGCCGGCCCGTTGTTCCGACAGGGAATCTATCAATTTTATCGTTAAACATTTTAAACATTATTTTTTTACTTTTTGGTTGGATTTACTATAAAGCGTTTTTTTTAGTTTTTTTAAACTATTCATATTATTTTATACTTTTTAGTTTTAATTAGGTAGGTAGGTACTGATAAAAATTGCTTGTTTAAGATAATTTTCAAATTATTATTTATACGGAAAACTTAAGGCTATTCCGCACATGGACTTATTCGCAGAGATCATTTTGCATTAGTGTGTAAACAACCACCAAAGATGACTTCTCTCGCTTGTTCAAAATTTACTCTCTCTTACTCTCATTTGAAATTTTGCTCACTGCGTTTTGGGCAGCGCTGCCGTCGCTGCGAGAGAGAGCGAGAGTAATGCTTAGTGGTGTTACGCAGCCAGATAGCCAGATAGCCACAAGTGAAACTAATATAAAGCGTTTAAAAAATACAATTTGTTCTTTTTCTAAATCTTTAAACTTTAGTTATATTTCAAATAGTTTATTTTAAAAATGTGGTGTCGTGTTATCAATTGCGGACATTGCTGGAACTACACGCGTTGCTGTCGCCATCTATCTTTGGCTGCGAAAGCTTTCAAGAGCTTAGTGGTGTTACGCAGCCAGATAGCCAGCAACAAGTGAAACTAATATAAAGCGTTTAAAAAATACAATTCGTTCTTTTTCTAAATCTTTAAACTTTAGTTATATTTCAAATAGTTTATTTTAAAAATGTGGTGTCGTGTTATCAATTGCGGACATTGCTGGAACTACACGCGTTGCTGTCGCCATCTATCTTTGGCTGCGAAAGCTTTCAAGAGCTTAGTGGAGTTACGCAGCCAGATAGCCAGATAGCCAGCCAGCCACAAGTGAAACTTATATAAAGCGTTTAAAAAAAACAAGTTGGCAGGCCTGCATGCAAACCAAAAAGTGTTAAACAGCCAGCCAACAGAAACTTCTAGAAAAACTTTCAAGAAGGATCTACAAAATACTATGCGAACGCACAAAGGGACATGTTCTAGAATTTTATTAAGCGTTCTAAAAAATTCTAGAGTGTTCTACAGTGTTCTATATATCGTATGCTTAGTGGTGTTACGCAGCCAGATAGTCAGATAGCCACAAGTGAAACTAATATAAAGCGTTTAAAATATACAATTTGTTCCTTTTCTAAATCTTTAAACTTTAGTTATATTTCAAATAGTTTATTTTAAAAATGTGGTGTCGTGTTATCAATAGCGGACATTGCTGGAACTACACACGTTGCTGTCGCCATCTATCTTTGGCTGCGAAAGCTTTCAAGAGCTTAGTGGAGTTACGCAGCCAGATAGCCAGCCAGCCAGCCAGCCACAAGTGAAACTAATATAAAGCGTTTAAAAAATAAAATAAACAGTGATTGTATCCAGCCCTTAGTTCTAAACGCTATTCCCATTACGTACGTTGATAAAGCTACCAACTTGGGTTTTGTTATCAACAGTACGCTTAATAAAGAACCAAGCTATCTTTTTGAAACGCTTCGATTTTCCGCATCGCGAAGATCAAACAATATTATTCAGATAAGGCACAGATCCCTACTCTCTGAACGGCAGTTTTTTATAAACGCAATAAGGTTATGGAACCAACTTCCAAACTCCCTAAAAAGTATGAGCAGTGCAGCGCAGTTTAAGCAAAAACTAATTTTACACTTAAAAGATTTAAATATATCATAGAACAAAGCGACCCTAACTTAAGCTTTAATATAAGTATATTTAAATTAGTTGTAGTTCTTAATTAAAATAATGATTACAAATTAACTTGTCCTGTGTGGCTAGCGCATTAGCGTTAGGAAGAACTACTAACTATTAAACTATTAAATACTTTGTCAAATTCCTACGCCGGCAAGAAATACTGTTTGACAAACAAACGCATAAAATAATACATACATAACTCTCTGCAACTCCGTGCATACGTACTCCCGCTACCTCAAGTGCAATCATACATCTGCATCTACATATATACATACATATATTTCACCGCTAGTCCGAGCGAGAACAAATAAATACATACATATATACAGATAGACACCGCTACAGCTCCGTCAAACATACGGACATACATACTTTTTTTTTTGTCTCTTACCGTTCTGCATACGCAGCGCACCGTGGTTCAAGGGCGCATGATAATTCCATTCGGAAAAAAAAATGCTTCCAAAATATTTTAAATTAAGTCATTCGAAAAAGTTAAAAATTCAATATTCTCTCCAGTGTGGCCATACATAATATAGGGGAGATGTGGGGGTTGTGGGCATAGTTTTGTTTTTGGACTATAATTACCGAACTAGTGCATATTATTTGGACATATGGGTATCTGTGTAAAGATAAAGACCTAAACTAACTAATTATGAAGAAACATACTTGATTTCGTCATGCGAAAAATATCATAAGGATTTTTGTAAAATCTTAATTTTCAGCTAAAATTTTTTTTTTTTTTGGGGGTGTTGTGGGCACCCTGGAAAAAATGCTGCAAATGAAAAAATATGGAAAAAAACCGCAACCAATATCAACAAAATGACAATTTATTTATTTTAAAGCCTACATAGGCGTTATTCGTCGTCGAAAACACAATTTTGACATGTGTAATATTTGGCCCGCATGTCAACACATTTCAGACGAAAAGCTCGATCGCAAAATTACAAATCTTGGTAATAATCCCTCTCAGCGGGAGAGGATTCATTTCCAAGAGCCTAAGATTTCTACAAGAATGTTTTAGAGGGTTCCAAACAAATTTTGAAAACAATTTTACAAGGTAAAAATAAAATTTGCCAAAAAAAAACGGGTGCCCACAACCCACCCAATTTTGGTGCCCACAACCAACTTTAGCAGACATTTTAAGAAGTAATTAATAAATGTGTTTGCATAAATTTTTTAGCATTAGCATTAAAAAATAAAAATATTAAACCAAAAACTAACAAAATAAACTGTAATAAAAGAAAAAATCAATCAGTTTTGTTCCTTTTTCAGTTTGGTCTAAATATATAGAAGCCCTTTTTAAAAAGAGCATTTAAATATTTGGGATATCTTTTAATATCAGGTGTACTTTTGAACGAAATAGGTGTGAGTCACTGTAAACTGATAAGACAGCAGGCAAATTTGGGCGGCATTTTCAAATTTTGATTACGTTTCCGTAGTGAATGTTCCTTTTTTTTCACTGCGAATGTCAAATATTTAGGGTATTCAGGGAAAAATAGCTACAAAACTAGCTAGGAACGTGCGGTTAGGAACGGTTAGTTTTGGATGGTGGAATAACCGAGAAATTTTCGGAACGGCAAAACCTTACGGACCATCCTAGATTTGGATGGTGGATGGTGGCCTGTGGGAATAGGGCATAATCGATTCACTTTAATTAATACACTATTGAAAATCTTTCCAAAAATTTCACCACCTTTTCCAAGCACAAAAAAAACCAATTCGTTCATTTCAAAAAGCAAACGCGTTCGTTTACTTTGATATTTGGCATAAATCATACATAGGGTAATTGGTTGCGAATGACATTACCAACAAAAGTCAATCTTCATTTTGTGAAAAGATACGTAGGGGTGCCCACAACCGACCCATGCCCACAACCCCCACTTCTCCCCTACAAGTTTCTAGTTGGTTCCTAAATTCCAAATTATTTAAAAATCCATTTGCTGTTTCTAATTCAACGTTTGGCACTTGGCCTGTGATAATTCTAGATAATATTCTACAACTTTACGTGTTCCATTTCGACTGTTACAAACACCGAAGAAAATATTTTGAAGTAGAAATTTACAAATCCAAGCCACGAATATTATTAAATATCGTTCCGGAAAAATATTCGGTTACTCAAACAAAGTGTGACCGTATTTTCAAGAGCTTATATTTTCGGTTCTTTGTTTAAACATGCCTACTGATAATAAGAAGAGCCTTTCTGCTTCACCCGCAAGCAAATCCACGCTTTCACCGCTGACATCTAAAACCAAGAGCGTTTCCAAAATTGTTGTGAAGTCAGCTACTCCAAAAATTCCAAATTTAAATCCCAAGTCCGCTTGGTCCGCGCCAACTGTTGCTCTTAACAAATTCATTGACACAACTGACCGTCTGTGCCAATTTGTGGCCAGCATCACCGTTCAAGCAGCATCAGATCCATCCGTGTACACTTGCAAAGTCCGTCGCGACCAAGTCCGTCTTCTATGGGAAAAGGTCGAAAAAGAATTCGAAGCTTGCTACGAGCTTATTTCAGTTGGTGTTGAGGGTGCGGCGGACACGTTGCCTACTCTTCGGGCAAAACACGAATACTGCTACTCAGTCTACGAAAAGTGTGCCGCTGTACTCGGGGAGCAGATCGAGAAGGGCTTTTCTCAAGTCCATACCATTCCCTCTCAAAATCCTATTTCGTCTGGCTGTCGGCTTCCTCCATGCGATACGGAAGTTTTCTCGGGCGATTATCTTCGCTGGCCGACTTTCCGGGACCTTTTCACAGCCGTCTATATAGACAATCCAAGGCTGACTCCTGTTGAAAAGCTGTTCTATTTAAATGCCAAGACAAGGGGCGCCTCTCACCAACGACGGCTTCCGCTCAGCTTGGGAAGCGTTTCGAAAACAAGCGATCGCTGGTAAACAGCCAACTGAAAAACTTGTTCAATTTAAAATCCATAGCGCAAGAGTCTGCGTCGTCCTTGAAGGAGCTTCAGAATGCCATTCACAGTTGTTTAGCTTCGTTGAAAATGTCCGGCATCACAACAGAGACTTCGGACTGTCTTCTTGTTTATCTATGCTCCACAAAGCTTCCAATGCCCACTCTCTCGTTATGGGAGCAATCCGTAAAAGATAAAACGGAAATTCCTAAGTGGCTCGATCTGAATGCATTTCTCACTGAACGCCACAGAACCTTAACGGCTATAGATTCCATTCAACCTTCCAAAATGTGTACCCTGCCAAGGCATCAGTCTAAGGCAGATAACTTCTACTTGCCAGCGTCCCGAAAAAATTCTTTTACTACGAAGATTATTCCAATGGTTCCCAAAAGCTGCGATTTGTGTTCCAAAGAGAACCATCCAGTAAGCATATGTCCACGCTTCCTGTGTAAACGATCGGTTATCCTATATTCAAAGTAAATCGTTGTGCCCTAATTGCTTTGCAAAAGGCCATACACTTCATAATTGCACCAGCGCCCATAGCTGCTCCACTTGCCGTAGTCGACACCACACGTTGTTGCATCCAAGCAACTCTTCCTCCAGTGTACCGATCTATCCTGATCCTCCAAGGCAAACATCCGCCACAATCCAAACTAAGATTTCCAACTTCGCTGCGCGAGTTTCCAACGCTCCCGATTCGCCCAATTATTGGGTTCCATATCCCGCCGCGCAAAGCAGACGTTCCCGAGGTATTTTATCCTACCAATGCCGAGTCTGCCAGGGGAATCATCCACTACGAAAATGGCACTGTTTCCTGCGGCTAATACGGTAATCCCACAGAGCACATCCGACGGGAACGGTTGGGATTTTCGAAAGATGTGAAACTCCGATTCCCACTGGCCACATCCACCATCCACCATCCAAATACAGTGTCTCACAGCTTATGTTGTACCCTCGTACAGCTGAAACTTAATGCCGTATAGCCGATAAGCCAAATGAGATAAACAAAAATTTAAATGCAATTTCTTTAGCAGTATCCTAAAATTTATTTTGAAAAATAGCATTAAAAAATAAACAAAATATTAAGCCAAAATCTAACAAAATAAACTGTGCTAACAGTTTGGTCTAAATATAAATAGAAGCCCTTTTTAAAAAGTGGATTTAATTTTTTGTGATATCTTTTAATATCAGGTGTACTTTTGAACGAAATAAGCGTGAGTCACTGTAAACTGATAAGACGGCAGGCAAATTTGGGAGGCATTTTCAAATTTTGATTACGTTTTCGCAGTGAATGTTTCTTTTTTCACAGCGAATGTCAAATAATTAGGGTATTCAGGGAAAACTAGCTACAAAACTAGCTAGGAACGTGCGGTTAGGAAAGGTTAGTTTTGGATGGTGGAATAACCGGAAAATTTTCGGAACGGCAAAACCTTAAGGACCATCCTAGATTTGGATGGTGGATGGTGGCCTGTGGGAATAGGGCATAAGCGCAGAGGCACGGCTCCAGGCAGTATACAACAATAGGTATTGCGCGT
Organism: Drosophila oshimai; assembly: GCA_018150695.1. NCBI lineage: Eukaryota > Metazoa > Arthropoda > Insecta > Diptera > Drosophilidae > Drosophila > Drosophila oshimai. The sequence goes on from JAECWM010000276.1 coordinate 1,484,250, forward strand.
ATTGTTTGGCTCACGAACATTCCGCAGGATGGTGTCGAAGTGGCGATCGCTACCAGACGTGTGGACAGGAACACCACACTCTTCTGCATATCCACGAGCGCTCAGCGTATCAGATTTTCCATCTCGTTCCGGGAGTATCCCCGCTCTCCCGCTGGTAACGGCTTCTGCGCTCCTCCCTCTCTCCACCTCTTCCGCTCCGCTCGGGAGCTAGTACTTTAAGCTATTACTTTTAGTACATATTTACAATAAACATACTCCCGCACGTCGCGCAACCCCAAGTTCTTTCGATCTACAATTTATGTCCACGGGAACTTCGCCTCCAACTTCACCCTACATCAACCGACATTCACCTACCAATTCTACCATCTTGTGCCCCAACGGAGAATAAGCCACCCCACTCCAACAAATATTATGCATCCCTATGTGGGCCATCCTCTTCTGAAGAATTCGCGGTTTCAATTTTCCTATGTTATCATTGAGTTAAGAAGTAAAGAACCTATGTGGGCCATCTTCGCGGTTGCCCTTACTCGCGATTCAGCGACGGACAACAACAATTTTTTCTGAGAAACTGCCACCAGCGGAAGGAGCTCTGTCTGCGGAAGAACGATATCTTCAGATTAAAATGGATCGACAACCAAACCATATATTGCGATGATTTTAATCAAAATTTAATTGCCCGGCGTCCAGAAATCGGCTTCAACAAAATTTTTCAAAATAGCTCCAACGATCTGGCTCTGTCCAACGGCTCCAACGAAATGGGTCCGACGAAAATGTCAAAAGATTTATATCCTCCTAGATGTGTCCAACTAGATGGCCTCGATGGGGTATCCAATTTTATGGCACAAAATGTCCACACAGGGGGCGCCAAAATGTTCGTGCAAATCACGAAGGCCGGTACGGACACCTTCGTTTTCAAATTGATAGTGATCAACTCAAATTTATTAAAGCTCTTCTAGAGCCATTAGGTTAGGTTAGGTTAGAGCGGCGGCTGACACAAGGTCAGCCCACTTAGGCCTTCACTGGCCCATTGTGATACCGCAATGGATCATTTGTACCCTTTAAACCATGAATTTATAAAGAATCCCAGCCCGTTTCTCTAATGAAACCTGCTTTTTTCTTCGGGGGAACAGCTGCTAATTCAGCTAGATTGTCAAGGAAATATTCTCCTATATACTTTTTCCTGCGCCTGATAAGGGCCACACAGGAACAGAAGAAGTGCTCTACTGATTCAACTTCTTCATCGTTTTTGCAGCTTCTGGAGAAGTCGTTGTTTAGGACGTTAAGTCGGGATGCGTGGGCTCCTACGAGCCAGTGGCCTGTAATTGCTCTAATTACAGCTGTGCACTGTGTGCGATGTAGACTGAAAAGCCTTTTGGTGCGTTTGGCGTCAACCTTAGGCCATGTTTGGCGACTAATGTTGCTGTGAGTGGTATTATCCCATGTTTCTTGTACAAGGGATCAAAAACCCTCCCTTGTCCTGAGCTTAAAAGTGGCTAGGGGCATACGGAAGTCCTCCTTGTCTGAAGGGAGAACTGTGGTAGTGCCGCGTCTGGCCAGTTCATCAGCTATTTCGTTCCCCTCAATATTTTGGTGCCCTGGCACCCAGATTAGGGATATAACGCACTGCTGTGCCATCTCTTGAAGAGATTTGCGGCAGTTGTTCACTATCGTCGAGTTTGAGAATAGCGCACGAAGTGACTTTATTGCTGCCTGACTGTCTGAGTAAATGTTAATTACTCCGTTTGTAAGGCTAGAGTGGCGTAGGCAACTGAGAGCCTCGCTTATGGCGAGAATCTCTGCCTGAAAAACGCTGCAGTGGTCCGGAAGACGGAAATGTATTTTGATATTAAGTTGTTCGCAGAAGACTCCTCCTCCAACTCGATTGTCGAGTTTGGAGCCGTCTGTGAAGAAATTTATACATTCATTTTGTCCAAAGGGGCTTGCCGCCCAGTCCTCCCTAGAGGGGAAGGCTGTTTTGAACGTTGTAGATGTGTGTTCTACGGGTGTGCAATAGTCTGTTAATTGTATGTTTGCGCCTTCTGTTAGGATGGATGAGTGTCCGTATTTACGGACTGTCCAGCAGTTTGCGTCTCTCAGACGTCGTGCTGTGATGGTGGCGATTTCTTTTGCCACCAGAAGAATTGGGGATATGCTAGTAATAGCGTTGAGCGCTTCACTAGAGGTTGTTCTAAGAGCTCCTGTCATGCATAGTTGCGCTACCCTTTGCACCTTGTTGAGTGCCTTGAGTTTGGAACTATACAGCAGCGCTGGCCACCAAATGGATACCCCATACAGTAGGATGGGTCTTACTATGGGGCTGTATAACCAGCTAACTACAGACGGGGACATACCCCATTTGAGGCCTACTGCCTTTTTGCAGGTGAAGAGTGCAATGTTGGCTTTACGCACTCTATCCGCTATAGTGAGATTCCAGTTCAGTTTCTTGTCTAGTACAAGCCCCAGGTATTTTGCACTGTCGCTAAACTCTAGAACGGAATCATTTAGTTTTGGGGCAGATAACTTAGGGATCTTATACTTCCTGGAGAAGAGAATAAGATCGGTTTTACGTTTAACCCACTTTCAGATGCCCATCTTGACAGTTTTCTTAGTTTGACTGTCATAATGTCACAAAGGGTTTGCGGAAATTTTCCCCGCAGCATGACAACCACATCGTCTGCATAAGCAACAATCTTGCATCCCCCGTCTTCTATGTCGCGGAGCAGCGTGTTTACTGCTAGGTTCCATAGAAGCGGAGAAAGTACCCCCCTTGAGGAGTACCTCTGCTGACATGCCTGCACAGAGTAGATGCTCCCAGTGAAGAGGTCACTTTTCTGCTCAGTAGCAGCTGTGTGATTAATCTCACCAACTGAGCATCTACTCCAAGGCTCAGCATAGCATTGGTTATTGCCTTTGAGTCGATGTTGTTGAAGGCTCCTTCTATGTCCAAGAAGGCGGCTAGGGTATATTCCTTGTCTTGCAGGGATTTTTCTATACTGGATATGACAGAGTGAAGTGCTGTTTCTGTCGATTTGCCTTTACGGTATGCATGCTGAGATTCAGATAGCAGAGAGGTATTGAAGAATGTTCTAGAGGGTTCCAAACAAATTTTGAAAACAGTTTTACAAGAAATTGTAGGTTATAAAAAAATTTGCCAAAAAAAAACGGGTGCCCACAACCCACCCAATTTTGGTGCCCACAACCAACTTTAGCAGACATTTTAAGAAGTAATTAAAAAATGTGTTTGCATAAATTTATTGGTTCATATCGATATTGTTCCAATTAGTATATTACTTTGACTAAATAAAAATGCATTACACTTACCTTCTTAATCGATTCATTTTAATTAATACACTATTGAAAATCTTTGAAAAAAACTTCACCACCTTTTCCAAGCCAAAAAAAAACCAATTCGTTCATTTCAAAAAGCAAACGCGTTCGTTTACTTTGATATTTGGCATAAATCATACATAAGGTAATTGCTTGCGAATGACATTACCAAAAAAGCCAATCTTCATTTTGTGAAAAGATACGTAGGGGTGCCCACAACCCACCCATGCCCACAACCCCACTTCTCCCCTACAAGTTTCTAGTTGGTTCCAAAATTCCAAATTATTTAAAAATCCATTTGCTGTTTCTAATTCAACGTTTCCAAAGCTTTACTTGGCCTGTGACAATTCTAGATAATATTCTACAACTTAACACCGCTGACACCGAAAAACAGCAAGAGCGTTCCCAAAATTGGGGTGAAGCTAGTTACGCCGAAAACACCTAGTTCGAATACCAGATCCGATTTTTCCGCACACAAAAAGGGCTTCAACTGTGGCAACTACCGCTCTTAACAAATGTATATCCTCAACTGATCGTTTGTGACAATTTGTGGCCAGCATCAGCACTCCAGCAGCATCACATCCATCCGTGTACACATGCAAGGTCCGTCGCGACCAAGTCCGTCTTCTATGGGATAAGGTCGAACAAGAATTCGAAGCTTGTTCCGAGCTTATTTCAGTTGGTGTTGAAGGTGCGGCGGACACGTTGCCTACTCTTCGGGCAAAACACGAATACTGCTACTCAGTCTACGTAAAGTGTGCCGCCGTACTCGGGGAGCAGATCGAGAAGGGCTTTTCTCAAGTCCATACCATTCCCTCTCAAAATCCTATTTCGTCTGGCTGTCGGCTTACTCCATGCGATACAGAAGTTTTCTTGGGCGATTATCTTCGCTGGCCGACTTTCCGGGACCTTTTCACAGCCGTCTATATAGACAATCCAAGGCTGACTCCTGTTGAAAAGCTGTTCTATTAAAATGCCAAGACAAGAAGCGAAGCTCATGCCATAGTTTCCAATTGTTTAATTTACAATCCATAGCGCAAAAAACTGCGTCGTCCTTGAAGGAGCTTCAAAATACCATCCAAAGTTGTTTAACTTCGTTAAAAATGTCCGGCATCACAACAGAGACTTATGACTGTCTTTTTGTTTATCTATGCTCCACAAAGCTTCCACTGCTCACTCTCTCATTATGGGAGCAATTCGTAAAAAATAAAACGGAAATTCCTGAGTGTCTCGATCTGAATGCATTTCTAACTGAACGCCACAGAACCTTAGAGTCCATAGATTCCATTCAACCTTCCAAGATGTGTACCGTTCCAAAGATTCAGTCAAAACCGCATACTCCTACTTGCCAGCGCCAAGAATAAATTCTTTTACTACGAAGATTATTCCAATGGTTCCTAAAAGCTGCGATTTGTGTTCCAAAGAGAACCATCCAGTACGCATATGTACACGCTTCCTACAGATGGACGTAAACGATCGGTTATCCTATATTCAAAGTAAAACGTTCTGCCTTAATTGCTTTGCAAAGGGCCATACACATTGCTCCAGCGCCTACAGCTGTTCCACTTGCCGAAGTCGACATCACACGTTGTTGCATCCAAGCAACCTTTTCTCCAGTGTTCCAATCTATCCTGATCCTCCAAGGCAAACATCCGCCACAATCCAAACTAAGACTTCCAACTTCTCGGCGCGAGTTTCCAACTTCTCGGCGCGAGTTTCCAGCGCTCCCGATTCGCCCAATTATTGGGTTCCATATCCCGCCGCGCAAAGCAGACGTTCCCGAGGTATTCTATCCTACCAATGCCGAGTCTGCCAGGGGAATCATCCACTACGAAAATGCCACCGTTTCCAGCGGCTATGCGCAGAGGCACGGCTCCAGGCAGTACACCACAACAAGTATTGCGCCAATTGTTTGTACAGAATCTCGCTATGTGGTTTATGCCTTTGCATCGGGTGCAGTGGTTATAAGCAATTGCCCCAGCAAACTGTTGGTAGTTTATTCCTCTTATTGTTTGGTTCCATTCTTCCTGTGCTGGGAACCTCGGCTGGAGGTTTTCAAACCCTTTCGTTAGTTTGAAATACTCTCCTAGAGTCTTTATTTCATTGCGTTTTGCGTAGTCTTTAAACTCTATGCTGCTGTTTCTATATGTCCATTCCAGTTTTTGTTCTTCTTTGAGTGTTGTGAATCACATCAAGTTTTGTATTTCTCGCACGTATTCTCTCGCTTTTTCTCCCCTTTGTTGGTGCCGGTGTGTGATTTGCTCTATGGCCCTCTCTTGGTAGTCTGCTGGGACATAGTATTGTTCGAACTCTGTTTTGAATGTTCTCCAGTCTGGCATCTGTGTAAGGTTTGTATGCCACCAATCTAATGCGTTACCTTTCAGAAGGAATACCATCGCTCCCGCTACGTGATCTAGCTCCATTCCGTAGGCCGCTGCCAGTTCTTCCGCTCGGCTAATGAATTCCCATGCGTTCCTTGTGCCATCGAAACTCAGACCCCATCCTCGGGCTATATTAATTGCTGTGGCTCGTGTGGCAAGATCCTTATGTGTTGTTTCTTGTGTCTTTTCTTTGGCTGTGTTTTTTTTTTTATTCCCGCGCCTATGATTATCGATGATTTCCAGTGTTGATTTGCGTCTCTGGGTGACTCCACGCTTTGATTATTGGTGTCCATTTATTGTTGGCGAAGTTCTTGTATTGCTTGTTTTTCGTCTCGCCCTGTGTCTGTTATCCTAAATTCCGGTGCCGGTGATGGTTGCCTGGCGTGTTTCTGTGATAGTGCCTTTAAGTGCTCGTGCCTTTCCTCGGTGTGTTCTCTGTTTTTAATAAATTCCGATAGTTGTCAGCGTAGACCTTCCACTGTGGCTTCTGGTTCCATTCCGAAGTCTTTCAAATATGTTTCTAACATAGTCTTGCTGACGTGGACTACCCATCCTCGGGTTATTTTTTCTTGGTCTGCCATTGTTCACTTTCCTCGTTTTTTCTGTTTTGGTGGTGTTTCGGAAGAGGTGGGCCTTTCTAATCTGCTCGTGCGCCACTGTAACGACCCTGCTTCGGGTTGCACGGGATATCTCGTCGTGTCCGGGGCTCGTGACAGAAATTTCTATCTCCGGGCCCCTTTCTACTATATTTCGGAATCCCCCGCCCAGACAGAAAACACTAATAGGGTTCAAGTGAGTAAAGTTTGTTTATTTGTATTATCTGTTGAAGCTCCGGCGTGGGTTCCGTGGCTTGTGTGGTCTTAGCTGGGGAAAGGTGGCGCTGTTGGTGCTGCTGTGATACCCTGTAAAATCGGTGGCGATGTCAGTAATCGCGCTCTGTCTCTATTGTCTTGGTTCGGTAAAGGTGACGCCGTTGGGCATGCTGTGATACCCTGTAATCGATGGCGATGTCAGTAATCTCGCTCTGTCTCTGTTGTCTTGGTTAGGTCAAGGTGACGCCGTTGGTCATGCTGTGATACCCCGTGTTACTTAATTACTACCGGTTGTGTGTACCGATCATGCTTGGATGCGTCATGCTATTGGTTAGCCAAGCGGGTCGAATAGACTCCACTCGGGCACTCTACGGTTATTGGAGTCGACTGAATGAGCCGAGCCCTGCTACAGGTAGCCAGAGGAGATCGAATAGACCCGGCTCTGGTACCCTCTAATGTGGTTATTGGGGTCGACTGAATGAGCCGAGCCCTGCTACAGGTAGTCAGAGGAGATCGAATAGACCCGGCTCTGGTACCCTCTAATATGGTTATTGAAGTCGAATGAATAAGCCGAGCCCTGCTACAGGTAGTCAGAGGAGATCGAATAGACCCGGCTCTGGTACCCTCTAATGTGGTTATTGGGGTCGAATGAATAAGCCGAGCCCTGCTACAGGTAGTCAGAGGAGATCGAATAGACCCGGCTCTGGTACCCTCTAATATGGTTATTGGAGTCGAATGAACAAGCCGAGCCCTGCTACAGGTAGTCAGAGGAGATCGAATAGACCCGGCTCTGGTACCCTCTAGGGGTGCGTGTACACTAGGCTTGCGTTTTGCGTTTCAGGCGACAAACCTATGTGATAAACCTATGTACAAAAAAACTGCGTTTCGTCCGCAAGGCAGAAACGCAAAACGCAAGTCTAGTGTACACGCGCCCTAATATGGTTATTGGAGTCGAATGAATAAGCCGAGCCCTGCTACAGGTAGTCAGAGGAGATCGAAAAGACCCGGCTCTGGTACCCTCTAATATGGTTATTGGAGTCGAATGAATAAGCCGAGCCCTGCTACAGGTAGTCAGAGGAGATCGAATAGACCCGGCTCTGGTACCCTCTAATGTGGTTATTGGGGTCGACTGAATGAGCCGAGCCCTTCTACAGGTAGTCAGAGGAGATCGAATAGACCCGGCTCTGGTACCCTCTAATATGGTTATTGAAGTCGAATGAATAAGCCGAGCCCTGCTACAGGTAGTCAGAGGAGATCGAATAGACCCGGCTCTGGTACCCTATAATATGGTTATTGAAGTCGAATGAATAAGCCGAGCCCTGCTACAGGTAGTCAGAGGAGATCGAATAGACCCGGCTCTGGTACCCTCTAGGGGTGCGTGTACACTAGGCTTGCGTTTTGCGTTTCAGGCGACAAACCTATGTGATAAACCTATGTAAAAAAAAACTGCGTTTCGTTCGCAAGGCAGAAACGCAAAACGCAAGTCTAGTGTACACGCGCCCTAATATGGTTATTGGAGTCGAATGAATAAGCCGAGCCCTGCTACAGGTAGTCAGAGGAGATCGAAAAGACCCGGCTCTGGTACCCTCTAATATGGTTATTGGAGTCGAATGAATAAGCCGAGCCCTGCTACAGGTAGTCAGAGGAGATCGAATAGACCCGGCTCTGGTACCCTCTAATGTGGTTATTGGGGTCGACTGAATGAGCCGAGCCCTGCTACAGGTAGTCAGAGGAGATCGAATAGACCCGGCTCTGGTACCCTCTAATATGGTTATTGGGGTCGACTTAATAATCCGACATCACCATTTATTAACTTATGTATAAACATTACACCGTGACAAGCTCTCCGGTTGATCAGGGTGGCCAAGTCTAGTAATCGCAATCTGGCGTTATAAGATGGCAACCGACGGCCAGCGCCCCAGTTAAAAGCTCTTAGCGCAAATACTGCTTTTGAACGGAGTCCAACATATTTTGACAAGTTACCGTCTGTGGTGACCAAATACACGAGCAATACTCCATCGATGGACGAACAAGGGATTCATATAAAAGCTTTGTTGTATAAGGGTCGTCAAACTCTTTAGACCAACGCTTCATAAAGGCTAAAAGGCTCCTAGCTTTATTTGAAATTAGCGATATGTGATCATTAAAACATAGTTTATGGTCAAATAAAACACCCAGGTCTTGTACAGAAGAAATACGTTGAAGGACATTGTTGTCAATTGAATACGAATACAAAGACGGATTACTACGATAAAATGTCATGAAATTACACTTAGAATAATTAAGATATAAATTATTGAACAAAAATCAGGTAATGACATGGACAAACACAGCTTGACATCGTCAGCGAACATTAAAACAGTTGCGGACTTAATAACTTGAGGTAAGTCATAAATCAACAGGCCAGATAATAAGGGTCCTAAATGACTACCTTGAGGTACACCGGAAGTAACAGTTATGATTTTTAAAGGTTTATCGTTGTATTTCACCTTCTGAGAGCGGTTTGTGAGGTAAGAATGTAACCACAGTAACAATTTTGGAGGGAATCCCATAAGTACCCTGTGGCTTACCGAGTCAAAAACTTTCGAAAAATCGGTAAAATTAACATAAGTTTGATGCTTATGGAGAAAACAACGGTTTACTAGTGAGGTAAACTCTAGCAAATTAGTGGTAGTAGATCGCCACCTGGTGAAGTCATGTTGACATGGCGAAATAAGAGACCGACACTGATGCTTCAATTGACAAGTTATTAGTTTTTCGAACAATTTCGGAATAGCACTTAGCTTAGCAATCCCACGATAGTTTGCGATATCCGACCTATTTCCTTTTTAAACAGTGGAACAATAAAGGATTCCTTCCAAGCAGACGGGAAATTACATTGATTAATTGACCTATTAAAAAGGATTGTTTTTTAGAATGCAACTTGGAACCATATCAGGTCCTGCTGAAAATGAGAGTTTGGAAGCATTTAATCTCTGCAGAACATCAGCTTCAAGAATAATTGGATTAAAAATTGAGTCAAGATGAGGTAAAGGATGTGGATAGATGAAATCTTTTAATTTCACCACTCGTTTTCGAGTTGAGGTGGAACAGCTTTTCGACGCCCGAAAGCCTAGGATTTTGGACATAGATGGCGGAAAAAAGGTCTCGGAAAGTCGGCCAATGAACATAGTCGCCACTGAAAATTTCGCAGTCTATTGGGGGAACGCGGCACCCACTAGGAAGAGGCGCCGGTGTGGAAGGCTGAATAAGCTGTTGAACGCTAGCGCTTTCAATCGTTTCGTTTAAGGTTGCAGCGCAGTTGTTCACTATCGTCGAGTTTGAGAATAGCGCACGAAGTGACTTTATTGCTGCCTGACTGTCTGAGTAAATGTTAATTACTCCGTTTGTAAGGCTAGAGTGGCGTAGGCAACTGAGAGCCTCGCTTATGGCGAGAATCTCTGCCTGAAAAACGCTGCAGTGGTCCGAAAGACGGAAGTGTATTTTGATATTAAGTTGTTCGCAGAAGACTCCTCCTCCAACTCGATTGTCGAGTTTGGAGCCGTCTGTGAAGAAATTTATACATTCATTTTGTCCAAAGGGGCTTGCCGCCCAGTCCTCCCTAGAGGGGAAGGCTGTTTTGAACGTTGTAGATGTGTGTTCTACGGGTGTGCAATAGTCTGTTAATTGTATGTTTGCGCCTTCTGTTAGGATGGATGAGTGTCCGTATTTACGGACTGTCCAGCAGTTTGCGTCTCTCAGACGTCGTGCTGTGATGGTGGCGATTTCTTTTGCCACCAGAAGAATTGGGGATATGCTAGTAATAGCGTTGAGCGCTTCACTAGAGGTTGTTCTAAGAGCTCCTGTCATGCATAGTTGCGCTACCCTTTGCACCTTGTTGAGTGCCTTGAGTTTGGAACTATACAGCAGCGCTGGCCACCAAATGGATACCCCATACAGTAGGATGGGTCTTACTATGGCGCTGTATAACCAGCTAACTACAGACGGGGACATACCCCATTTGAGGCCTACTGCCTTTTTGCAGGTGAAGAGTGCAATGTTGGCTTTACGCACTCTATCCGCTATAGTGAGATTCCAGTTCAGTTTCTTGTCTAGTACAAGCCCCAGGTATTTTGCACTGTCGCTAAACTCTAGAACGGAATCATTTAGTTTTGGGGCAGATAACTTAGGGATCTTATACTTCCTGGAGAAGAGAATAAGATCGGTTTTACGTTTAACCCACTTTCAGATGCCCATCTTGACAGTTTTCTTAGTTTGACTGTCATAATGTCACAAAGGGTTTGCGGAAATTTTCCCCGCAGCATGACAACCACATCGTCTGCATAAGCAACAATCTTGCATCCCCGTCTTCTATGTCGCGGAGCAGCGTGTTTACTGCTAGGTTCCATAGAAGCGGAGAAAGTACCCCCCTTGAGGAGTACCTCTGCTGACATGCCTGCACAGAGTAGATGCTCCCAGTGAAGAGGTCACTTTTCTGCTCAGTAGCAGCTGTGTGATTAATCTCACCAACTGAGCATCTACTCCAAGGCTCAGCATAGCATTGGTTATTGCCTTTGAGTCGATGTTGTTGAAGGCTCCTTCTATGTCCAAGAAGGCGGCTAGGGTATATTCCTTGTCTTGCAGGGATTTTTCTATACTGGATATGACAGAGTGAAGTGCTGTTTCTGTCGATTTGCCTTTACGGTATGCATGCTGAGATTCAGATAGCAGAGAGGTATTGAAGAATGTTCTAGAGGGTTCCAAACAAATTTTGAAAACAGTTTTACAAGAAATTGTAGGTTATAAAAAAATTTGCCAAAAAAAAACGGGTGCCCACAACCCACCCAATTTTGGTGCCCACAACCAACTTTAGCAGACATTTTAAGAAGTAATTAAAAAATGTGTTTGCATAAATTTATTGGTTCATATCGATATTGTTCCAATTAGTATATTACTTTGACTAAATAAAAATGCATTACACTTACCTTCTTAATCGATTCATTTTAATTAATACACTATTGAAAATCTTTGAAAAAAACTTCACCACCTTTTCCAAGCACAAAAAAACCAATTCGTTCATTTCAAAAGCAAACGCGTTCGTTTACTTTGATATTTGGCATAAATCATACATAAGGTAATTGCTTGCGAATGACATTACCAAAAAAAGTCAATCTTCATTTTGTGAAAGATACGTAGGGGTGCCCACAACCCACCCATGCCCACAACCCCACTTCTCCCCTACAAGTTTCTAGTTGGTTCCAAAATTCCAAATTATTTAAAAATCCATTTGCTGTTTCTAATTCAACGTTTCCAAAGCTTTACTTGGCCTGTGACAATTCTAGATAATATTCTACAACTTAACACCGCTGACACCGAAAAACAGCAAGAGCGTTCCCAAAATTGGGGTGAAGCTAGTTACGCCGAAAACACCTAGTTCGAATACCAGATCCGATTTTTCCGCACACAAAAAGGGCTTCAACTGTGGCAACTACCGCTCTTAACAAATGTATATCCTCAACTGATCGTTTGTGACAATTTGTGGCCAGCATCAGCACTCCAGCAGCATCACATCCATCCGTGTACACATGCAAGGTCCGTCGCGACCAAGTCCGTCTTCTATGGGATAAGGTCGAACAAGAATTCGAAGCTTGTTCCGAGCTTATTTCAGTTGGTGTTGAAGGTGCGGCGGACACGTTGCCTACTCTTCGGGCAAAACACGAATACTGCTACTCAGTCTACGTAAAGTGTGCCGCCGTACTCGGGGAGCAGATCGAGAAGGGCTTTTCTCAAGTCCATACCATTCCCTCTCAAAATCCTATTTCGTCTGGCTGTCGGCTTACTCCATGCGATACAGAAGTTTTCTTGGGCGATTATCTTCGCTGGCCGACTTTCCGGGACCTTTTCACAGCCGTCTATATAGACAATCCAAGGCTGACTCCTGTTGAAAAGCTGTTCTATTAAAATGCCAAGACAAGAAGCGAAGCTCATGCCATAGTTTCCAATTGTTTAATTTACAATCCATAGCGCAAAAAACTGCGTCGTCCTTGAAGGAGCTTCAAAATACCATCCAAAGTTGTTTAACTTCGTTAAAAATGTCCGGCATCACAACAGAGACTTATGACTGTCTTTTTGTTTATCTATGCTCCACAAAGCTTCCACTGCTCACTCTCTCATTATGGGAGCAATTCGTAAAAAATAAAACGGAAATTCCTGAGTGTCTCGATCTGAATGCATTTCTAACTGAACGCCACAGAACCTTAGAGTCCATAGATTCCATTCAACCTTCCAAGATGTGTACCGTTCCAAAGATTCAGTCAAAACCGCATACTCCTACTTGCCAGCGCCAAGAATAAATTCTTTTACTACGAAGATTATTCCAATGGTTCCTAAAAGCTGCGATTTGTGTTCCAAAGAGAACCATCCAGTACGCATATGTACACGCTTCCTACAGATGGACGTAAACGATCGGTTATCCTATATTCAAAGTAAAACGTTCTGCCTTAATTGCTTTGCAAAGGGCCATACACATTGCTCCAGCGCCTACAGCTGTTCCACTTGCCGAAGTCGACATCACACGTTGTTGCATCCAAGCAACCTTTTCTCCAGTGTTCCAATCTATCCTGATCCTCCAAGGCAAACATCCGCCACAATCCAAACTAAGACTTCCAACTTCTCGGCGCGAGTTTCCAACTTCTCGGCGCGAGTTTCCAGCGCTCCCGATTCGCCCAATTATTGGGTTCCATATCCCGCCGCGCAAAGCAGACGTTCCCGAGGTATTCTATCCTACCAATGCCGAGTCTGCCAGGGGAATCATCCACTACGAAAATGCCACCGTTTCCAGCGGCTATGCGCAGAGGCACGGCTCCAGGCAGTACACCACAACAAGTATTGCGCCAATTGTTTGTACAGAATCTCGCTATGTGGTTTATGCCTTTGCATCGGGTGCAGTGGTTATAAGCAATTGCCCCAGCAAACTGTTGGTAGTTTATTCCTCTTATTGTTTGGTTCCATTCTTCCTGTGCTGGGAACCTCGGCTGGAGGTTTTCAAACCCTTTCGTTAGTTTGAAATACTCTCCTAGAGTCTTTATTTCATTGCGTTTTGCGTAGTCTTTAAACTCTATGCTGCTGTTTCTATATGTCCATTCCAGTTTTTGTTCTTCTTTGAGTGTTGTGAATCACATCAAGTTTTGTATTTCTCGCACGTATTCTCTCGCTTTTTCTCCCCTTTGTTGGTGCCGGTGTGTGATTTGCTCTATGGCCCTCTCTTGGTAGTCTGCTGGGACATAGTATTGTTCGAACTCTGTTTTGAATGTTCTCCAGTCTGGCATCTGTGTAAGGTTTGTATGCCACCAATCTAATGCGTTACCTTTCAGAAGGAATACCATCGCTCCCGCTACGTGATCTAGCTCCATTCCGTAGGCCGCTGCCAGTTCTTCCGCTCGGCTAATGAATTCCCATGCGTTCCTTGTGCCATCGAAACTCAGACCCCATCCTCGGGCTATATTAATTGCTGTGGCTCGTGTGGCAAGATCCTTATGTGTTGTTTCTTGTGTCTTTTCTTTGGCTGTGTTTTTTTTTTATTCCCGCGCCTATGATTATCGATGATTTCCAGTGTTGATTTGCGTCTCTGGGTGACTCCACGCTTTGATTATTGGTGTCCATTTATTGTTGGCGAAGTTCTTGTATTGCTTGTTTTTCGTCTCGCCCTGTGTCTGTTATCCTAAATTCCGGTGCCGGTGATGGTTGCCTGGCGTGTTTCTGTGATAGTGCCTTTAAGTGCTCGTGCCTTTCCTCGGTGTGTTCTCTGTTTTTAATAAATTCCGATAGTTGTCAGCGTAGACCTTCCACTGTGGCTTCTGGTTCCATTCCGAAGTCTTTCAAATATGTTTCTAACATAGTCTTGCTGACGTGGACTACCCATCCTCGGGTTATTTTTTCTTGGTCTGCCATTGTTCACTTTCCTCGTTTTTTCTGTTTTGGTGGTGTTTCGGAAGAGGTGGGCCTTTCTAATCTGCTCGTGCGCCACTGTAACGACCCTGCTTCGGGTTGCACGGGATATCTCGTCGTGTCCGGGGCTCGTGACAGAAATTTCTATCTCCGGGCCCCTTTCTACTATATTTCGGAATCCCCCGCCCAGACAGAAAACACTAATAGGGTTCAAGTGAGTAAAGTTTGTTTATTTGTATTATCTGTTGAAGCTCCGGCGTGGGTTCCGTGGCTTGTGTGGTCTTAGCTGGGGAAAGGTGGCGCTGTTGGTGCTGCTGTGATACCCTGTAAAATCGGTGGCGATGTCAGTAATCGCGCTCTGTCTCTATTGTCTTGGTTCGGTAAAGGTGACGCCGTTGGGCATGCTGTGATACCCTGTAATCGATGGCGATGTCAGTAATCTCGCTCTGTCTCTGTTGTCTTGGTTAGGTCAAGGTGACGCCGTTGGTCATGCTGTGATACCCCGTGTTACTTAATTACTACCGGTTGTGTGTACCGATCATGCTTGGATGCGTCATGCTATTGGTTAGCCAAGCGGGTCGAATAGACTCCACTCGGGCACTCTACGGTTATTGGAGTCGACTGAATGAGCCGAGCCCTGCTACAGGTAGCCAGAGGAGATCGAATAGACCCGGCTCTGGTACCCTCTAATGTGGTTATTGGGGTCGACTGAATGAGCCGAGCCCTGCTACAGGTAGTCAGAGGAGATCGAATAGACCCGGCTCTGGTACCCTCTAATATGGTTATTGAAGTCGAATGAATAAGCCGAGCCCTGCTACAGGTAGTCAGAGGAGATCGAATAGACCCGGCTCTGGTACCCTCTAATGTGGTTATTGGGGTCGAATGAATAAGCCGAGCCCTGCTACAGGTAGTCAGAGGAGATCGAATAGACCCGGCTCTGGTACCCTCTAATATGGTTATTGGAGTCGAATGAACAAGCCGAGCCCTGCTACAGGTAGTCAGAGGAGATCGAATAGACCCGGCTCTGGTACCCTCTAGGGGTGCGTGTACACTAGGCTTGCGTTTTGCGTTTCAGGCGACAAACCTATGTGATAAACCTATGTACAAAAAAACTGCGTTTCGTCCGCAAGGCAGAAACGCAAAACGCAAGTCTAGTGTACACGCGCCCTAATATGGTTATTGGAGTCGAATGAATAAGCCGAGCCCTGCTACAGGTAGTCAGAGGAGATCGAAAAGACCCGGCTCTGGTACCCTCTAATATGGTTATTGGAGTCGAATGAATAAGCCGAGCCCTGCTACAGGTAGTCAGAGGAGATCGAATAGACCCGGCTCTGGTACCCTCTAATGTGGTTATTGGGGTCGACTGAATGAGCCGAGCCCTTCTACAGGTAGTCAGAGGAGATCGAATAGACCCGGCTCTGGTACCCTCTAATATGGTTATTGAAGTCGAATGAATAAGCCGAGCCCTGCTACAGGTAGTCAGAGGAGATCGAATAGACCCGGCTCTGGTACCCTATAATATGGTTATTGAAGTCGAATGAATAAGCCGAGCCCTGCTACAGGTAGTCAGAGGAGATCGAATAGACCCGGCTCTGGTACCCTCTAGGGGTGCGTGTACACTAGGCTTGCGTTTTGCGTTTCAGGCGACAAACCTATGTGATAAACCTATGTAAAAAAAACTGCGTTTCGTTCGCAAGGCAGAAACGCAAAACGCAAGTCTAGTGTACACGCGCCCTAATATGGTTATTGGAGTCGAATGAATAAGCCGAGCCCTGCTACAGGTAGTCAGAGGAGATCGAAAAGACCCGGCTCTGGTACCCTCTAATATGGTTATTGGAGTCGAATGAATAAGCCGAGCCCTGCTACAGGTAGTCAGAGGAGATCGAATAGACCCGGCTCTGGTACCCTCTAATGTGGTTATTGGGGTCGACTGAATGAGCCGAGCCCTGCTACAGGTAGTCAGAGGAGATCGAATAGACCCGGCTCTGGTACCCTCTAATATGGTTATTGGGGTCGACTTAATAATCCGACATCACCATTTATTAACTTATGTATAAACATTACACCGTGACAAGCTCTCCGGTTGATCAGGGTGGCCAAGTCTAGTAATCGCAATCTGGCGTTATAAGATGGCAACCGACGGCCAGCGCCCCAGTTAAAAGCTCTTAGCGCAAATACTGCTTTTGAACGGAGTCCAACATATTTTGACAAGTTACCGTCTGTGGTGACCAAATACACGAGCAATACTCCATCGATGGACGAACAAGGGATTCATATAAAAGCTTTGTTGTATAAGGGTCGTCAAACTCTTTAGACCAACGCTTCATAAAGGCTAAAAGGCTCCTAGCTTTATTTGAAATTAGCGATATGTGATCATTAAAACATAGTTTATGGTCAAATAAAACACCCAGGTCTTGTACAGAAGAAATACGTTGAAGGACATTGTTGTCAATTGAATACGAATACAAAGACGGATTACTACGATAAAATGTCATGAAATTACACTTAGAATAATTAAGATATAAATTCTTGAACAAAAATCAGGTAATGACATGGACAAACACAGCTTGACATCGTCAGCGAACATTAAAACAGTTGCGGACTTAATAACTTGAGGTAAGTCATAAATCAACAGGCCAGATAATAAGGGTCCTAAATGACTACCTTGAGGTACACCGGAAGTAACAGTTATGATTTTTAAAGGTTTATCGTTGTATTTCACCTTCTGAGAGCGGTTTGTGAGGTAAGAATGTAACCACAGTAACAATTTTGGAGGGAATCCCATAAGTACCCTGTGGCTTACCGAGTCAAAAACTTTCGAAAAATCGGTAAAATTAACATAAGTTTGATGCTTATGGAGAAAACAACGGTTTACTAGTGAGGTAAACTCTAGCAAATTAGTGGTAGTAGATCGCCACCTGGTGAAGTCATGTTGACATGGCGAAATAAGAGACCGACACTGATGCTTCAATTGACAAGTTATTAGTTTTTCGAACAATTTCGGAATAGCACTTAGCTTAGCAATCCCACGATAGTTTGCGATATCCGACCTATTTCCTTTTTTAAACAGTGGAACAATAAAGGATTCCTTCCAAGCAGACGGGAAATTACATTGATTAATTGACCTATTAAAAAGGATTGTTTTTTAGAATGCAACTTGGAACCATATCAGGTCCTGCTGAAAATGAGAGTTTGGAAGCATTTAATCTCTGCAGAACATCAGCTTCAAGAATAATTGGATTAAAAATTGAGTCAAGATGAGGTAAAGGATGTGGATAGATGAAATCTTTTAATTTCACCACTCGTTTTCGAGTTGAGGTGGAACAGCTTTTCGACGCCCGAAAGCCTAGGATTTTGGACATAGATGGCGGAAAAAGGTCTCGGAAAGTCGGCCAATAACATAGTCGCCACTGAAAATCTCGCAGTCTATTGGGGGAACGCGGCACCCACTAGGAAGAGGCGCCGGTGTGGAAGGCTGAATAAGCTGTTGAACGCTAGCGCTTTCAATCGTTTCGTTTAAGGTTGCAGCGCAGTTGTTCACTATCGTCGAGTTTGAGAATAGCGCACGAAGTGACTTTATTGCTGCCTGACTGTCTGAGTAAATGTTAATTACTCCGTTTGTAAGGCTAGAGTGGCGTAGGCAACTGAGAGCCTCGCTTATGGCGAGAATCTCTGCCTGAAAAACGCTGCAGTGGTCCGGAAGACGGAAATGTATTTTGATATTAAGTTGTTCGCAGAAGACTCCTCCTCCAACTCGATTGTCGAGTTTGGAGCCGTCTGTGAAGAAATTTATACATTCATTTTGTCCAAAGGGGCTTGCCGCCCAGTCCTCCCTAGAGGGGAAGGCTGTTTTGAACGTTGTAGATGTGTGTTCTACGGGTGTGCAATAGTCTGTTAATTGTATGTTTGCGCCTTCTGTTAGGATGGATGAGTGTCCGTATTTACGGACTGTCCAGCAGTTTGCGTCTCTCAGACGTCGTGCTGTGATGGTGGCGATTTCTTTTGCCACCAGAAGAATTGGGGATATGCTAGTAATAGCGTTGAGCGCTTCACTAGAGGTTGTTCTAAGAGCTCCTGTCATGCATAGTTGCGCTACCCTTTGCACCTTGTTGAGTGCCTTGAGTTTGGAACTATACAGCAGCGCTGGCCACCAAATGGATACCCCATACAGTAGGATGGGTCTTACTATGGCGCTGTATAACCAGCTAACTACAGACGGGGACATACCCCATTTGAGGCCTACTGCCTTTTTGCAGGTGAAGAGTGCAATGTTGGCTTTACGCACTCTATCCGCTATAGTGAGATTCCAGTTCAGTTTCTTGTCTAGTACAAGCCCCAGGTATTTTGCACTGTCGCTAAACTCTAGAACGGAATCATTTAGTTTTGGGGCAGATAACTTAGGGATCTTATACTTCCTGGAGAAGAGAATAAGATCGGTTTTACGTTTAACCCACTTTCAGATGCCCATCTTGACAGTTTTCTTAGTTTGACTGTCATAATGTCACAAAGGGTTTGCGGAAATTTTCCCCGCAGCATGACAACCACATCGTCTGCATAAGCAACAATCTTGCATCCCCAGTCTTCTATGTCGCGGAGCAGCGTGTTTACTGCTAGGTTCCATAGAAGCGGAGAAAGTACCCCCCTTGAGGAGTACCTCTGCTGACATGCCTGCACAGAGTAGATGCTCCCAGTGAAGAGGTCACTTTTCTGCTCAGTAGCAGCTGTGTGATTAATCTCACCAACTGAGCATCTACTCCAAGGCTCAGCATAGCATTGGTTATTGCCTTTGAGTCGATGTTGTTGAAGGCTCCTTCTATGTCCAAGAAGGCGGCTAGGGTATATTCCTTGTCTTGCAGGGATTTTTCTATACTGGATATGACAGAGTGAAGTGCTGTTTCTGTCGATTTGCCTTTACGGTATGCATGCTGAGATTCAGATAGCAGAGAGGTATTGAAGAATGTTCTAGAGGGTTCCAAACAAATTTTGAAAACAGTTTTACAAGAAATTGTAGGTTATAAAAAAATTTGCCAAAAAAAAACGGGTGCCCACAACCCACCCAATTTTGGTGCCCACAACCAACTTTAGCAGACATTTTAAGAAGTAATTAAAAAATGTGTTTGCATAAATTTATTGGTTCATATCGATATTGTTCCAATTAGTATATTACTTTGACTAAATAAAAATGCATTACACTTACCTTCTTAATCGATTCATTTTAATTAATACACTATTGAAAATCTTTGAAAAAAACTTCACCACCTTTTCCAAGCACAAAAAAAACCAATTCGTTCATTTCAAAAAGCAAACGCGTTCGTTTACTTTGATATTTGGCATAAATCATACATAAGGTAATTGCTTGCGAATGACATTACCAAAAAAAGTCAATCTTCATTTTGTGAAAAGATACGTAGGGGTGCCCACAACCCACCCATGCCCACAACCCCCACTTCTCCCCTACAAGTTTCTAGTTGGTTCCAAAATTCCAAATTATTTAAAAATCCATTTGCTGTTTCTAATTCAACGTTTCCAAAGCTTTACTTGGCCTGTGACAATTCTAGATAATATTCTACAACTTAACACCGCTGACACCGAAAAACAGCAAGAGCGTTCCCAAAATTGGGGTGAAGCTAGTTACGCCGAAAACACCTAGTTCGAATACCAGATCCGATTCTTCCGCACACAAAAAGGGCTTCAACTGTGGCAACTACCGCTCTTAACAAATGTATATCCTCAACTGATCGTTTGTGACAATTTGTGGCCAGCATCAGCACTCCAGCAGCATCACATCCATCCGTGTACACATGCAAGGTCCGTCGCGACCAAGTCCGTCTTCTATGGGATAAGGTCGAACAAGAATTCGAAGCTTGTTCCGAGCTTATTTCAGTTGGTGTTGAGGGTGCGGCGGACACGTTGCCTACTCTTCGGGCAAAACACGAATACTGCTACTCAGTCTACGTAAAGTGTGCCGCCGTACTCGGGGAGCAGATCGAGAAGGGCTTTTCTCAAGTCCATACCATTCCCTCTCAAAATCCTATTTCGTCTGGCTGTCGGCTTACTCCATGCGATACAGAAGTTTTCTTGGTTTTCCTTTTCACAGCCGTCTATATAGACAATCCAAGGCTGACTCCTGTTGAAAAGCTGTTCTATTAAAATGCCAAGACAAGAAGCGAAGCTCATGCCATAGTTTCCAATTGTTTAATTTACAATCCATAGCGCAAAAAACTGCGTCGTCCTTGAAGGAGCTTCAAAATACCATCCAAAGTTGTTTAACTTCGTTAAAAATGTCCGGCATCACAACAGAGACTTATGACTGTCTTTTTGTTTATCTATGCTCCACAAAGCTTCCACTGCTCACTCTCTCATTATGGGAGCAATTCGTAAAAAATAAAACGGAAATTCCTGAGTGTCTCGATCTGAATGCATTTCTAACTGAACGCCACAGAACCTTAGAGTCCATAGATTCCATTCAACCTTCCAAGATGTGTACCGTTCCAAAGATTCAGTCAAAACCGCATACTCCTACTTGCCAGCGCCAAGAATAAATTCTTTTACTACGAAGATTATTCCAATGGTTCCTAAAAGCTGCGATTTGTGTTCCAAAGAGAACCATCCAGTACGCATATGTACACGCTTCCTACAGATGGACGTAAACGATCGGTTATCCTATATTCAAAGTAAAACGTTCTGCCTTAATTGCTTTGCAAAGGGCCATACACATTGCTCCAGCGCCTACAGCTGTTCCACTTGCCGAAGTCGACATCACACGTTGTTGCATCCAAGCAACCTTTTCTCCAGTGTTCCAATCTATCCTGATCCTCCAAGGCAAACATCCGCCACAATCCAAACTAAGACTTCCAACTTCTCGGCGCGAGTTTCCAACTTCTCGGCGCGAGTTTCCAGCGCTCCCGATTCGCCCAATTATTGGGTTCCATATCCCGCCGCGCAAAGCAGACGTTCCCGAGGTATTCTATCCTACCAATGCCGAGTCTGCCAGGGGAATCATCCACTACGAAAATGCCACCGTTTCCAGCGGCTATGCGCAGAGGCACGGCTCCAGGCAGTACACCACAACAAGTATTGCGCCAATTGTTTGTACAGAATCTCGCTATGTGGTTTATGCCTTTGCATCGGGTGCAGTGGTTATAAGCAATTGCCCCAGCAAACTGTTGGTAGTTTATTCCTCTTATTGTTTGGTTCCATTCTTCCTGGGCTTGGAACCTCGGCTGGAGGTTTTCAAACCCTTTCGTTAGTTTGAAATACTCTCCTAGAGTCTTTATTTCATTGCGTTTTGCGTAGTCTTTAAACTCTATGCTGCTGTTTCTATATGTCCATTCCAGTTTTTGTTCTTCTTTGAGTGTTGTGAATCACATCAAGTTTTGTATTTCTCGCACGTATTCTCTCGCTTTTTCTCCCCTTTGTTGGTGCTCTATGGCCCTCTCTTGGTAGTCTGCTGGGACATAGTATTGTTCGAACTCTGTTTTGAATGTTCTCCAGTCTGGCATCTGTGTAAGGTTTGTATGCCACCAATCTAATGCGTTACCTTTCAGAAGGAATACCATCGCTCCCGCTACGTGATCTAGCTCCATTCCGTAGGCCGCTGCCAGTTCTTCCGCTCGGCTAATGAATTCCCATGCGTTCCTTGTGCCATCGAAACTCAGACCCCATCCTCGGGCTATATTAATTGCTGTGGCTCGTGTGGCAAGATCCTTATGTGTTGTTTCTTGTGTCTTTTCTTTGGCTGTGTTTTTTTTTTATTCCCGCGCCTATGATTATCGATGATTTCCAGTGTTGATTTGCGTCTCTGGGTGACTCCACGCTTTGATTATTGGTGTCCATTTATTGTTGGCGAAGTTCTTGTATTGCTTGTTTTTCGTCTCGCCCTGTGTCTGTTATCCTAAATTCCGGTGCCGGTGATGGTTGCCTGGCGTGTTTCTGTGATAGTGCCTTTAAGTGCTCGTGCCTTTCCTCGGTGTGTTCTCTGTTTTTAATAAATTCCGATAGTTGTCAGCGTAGACCTTCCACTGTGGCTTCTGGTTCCATTCCGAAGTCTTTCAAATATGTTTCTAACATAGTCTTGCTGACGTGGACTACCCATCCTCGGGTTATTTTTTCTTGGTCTGCCATTGTTCACTTTCCTCGTTTTTTCTGTTTTGGTGGTGTTTCGGAAGAGGTGGGCCTTTCTAATCTGCTCGTGCGCCACTGTAACGACCCTGCTTCGGGTTGCACGGGATATCTCGTCGTGTCCGGGGCTCGTGACAGAAATTTCTATCTCCGGGCCCCTTTCTACTATATTTCGGAATCCCCCGCCCAGACAGAAAACACTAATAGGGTTCAAGTGAGTAAAGTTTGTTTATTTGTATTATCTGTTGAAGCTCCGGCGTGGGTTCCGTGGCTTGTGTGGTCTTAGCTGGGGAAAGGTGGCGCTGTTGGTGCTGCTGTGATACCCTGTAAAATCGGTGGCGATGTCAGTAATCGCGCTCTGTCTCTATTGTCTTGGTTCGGTAAAGGTGACGCCGTTGGGCATGCTGTGATACCCTGTAATCGATGGCGATGTCAGTAATCTCGCTCTGTCTCTGTTGTCTTGGTTAGGTCAAGGTGACGCCGTTGGTCATGCTGTGATACCCCGTGTTACTTAATTACTACCGGTTGTGTGTACCGATCATGCTTGGATGCGTCATGCTATTGGTTAGCCAAGCGGGTCGAATAGACTCCACTCGGGCACTCTACGGTTATTGGAGTCGACTGAATGAGCCGAGCCCTGCTACAGGTAGCCAGAGGAGATCGAATAGACCCGGCTCTGGTACCCTCTAATGTGGTTATTGGGGTCGACTGAATGAGCCGAGCCCTGCTACAGGTAGTCAGAGGAGATCGAATAGACCCGGCTCTGGTACCCTCTAATATGGTTATTGAAGTCGAATGAATAAGCCGAGCCCTGCTACAGGTAGTCAGAGGAGATCGAATAGACCCGGCTCTGGTACCCTCTAATGTGGTTATTGGGGTCGAATGAATAAGCCGAGCCCTGCTACAGGTAGTCAGAGGAGATCGAATAGACCCGGCTCTGGTACCCTCTAATATGGTTATTGGAGTCGAATGAACAAGCCGAGCCCTGCTACAGGTAGTCAGAGGAGATCGAATAGACCCGGCTCTGGTACCCTCTAATGTGGTTATTGGGGTCGACTGAATGAGCCGAGCCCTGCTACAGGTAGTCAGAGGAGATCGAATAGACCCGGCTCTGGTACCCTCTAATGTGGTTATTGGGGTCGACTGAATGAGCCGAGCCCTTCTACAGGTAGTCAGAGGAGATCGAATAGACCCGGCTCTGGTACCCTCTAATATGGTTATTGAAGTCGAATGAATAAGCCGAGCCCTGCTACAGGTAGTCAGAGGAGATCGAATAGACCCGGCTCATGTACCCTATAATATGGTTATTGAAGTCGAATGAATAAGCCGAGCCCTGCTACAGGTAGTCAGAGGAGATCGAATAGACCCGGCTCTGGTACCCTCTAGGGGTGCGTGTACACTAGGCTTGCGTTTTGCGTTTCTGCGTTTCAGGCGACAAACCTATGTGATAAACCTATGTAAAAAAACTGCGTTTCGTCCGCAAGGCAGAAACGCAAAACGCAAGTCTAGTGTACACGCGCCCTAATATGGTTATTGGAGTCGAATGAATAAGCCGAGCCCTGCTACAGGTAGTCAGAGGAGATCGAAAAGACCCGGCTCTGGTACCCTCTAATATGGTTATTGGAGTCGAATGAATAAGCCGAGCCCTGCTACAGGTAGTCAGAGGAGATCGAATAGACCCGGCTCTGGTACCCTCTAATGTGGTTATTGGGGTCGACTGAATGAGTCGAGCCCTTCTACAGGTAGTCAGAGGAGATCGAATAGACCCGGCTCTGGTACCCTCTAATATGGTTATTGAAGTCGAATGAATAAGCCGAGCCCTGCTACAGGTAGTCAGAGGAGATCGAATAGACCCGGCTCTGGTACCCTATAATATGGTTATTGAAGTCGAATGAATAAGCCGAGCCCTGCTACAGGTAGTCAGAGGAGATCGAATAGACCCGGCTCTGGTACCCTCTAGGGGTGCGTGTACACTAGGCTTGCGTTTTGCGTTTCTGCGTTTCAGGCGACAAACCTATGTGATAAACCTATGTACAAAAAAACTGCGTTTCGTCCGCAAGGCAGAAACGCAAAACGCAAGTCTAGTGTACACGCGCCCTAATATGGTTATTGGAGTCGAATGAATAAGCCGAGCCCTGCTACAGGTAGTCAGAGGAGATCGAAAAGACCCGGCTCTGGTACCCTCTAATATGGTTATTGGAGTCGAATGAATAAGCCGAGCCCTGCTACAGGTAGTCAGAGGAGATCGAATAGACCCGGCTCTGGTACCCTCTAATGTGGTTATTGGGGTCGACTGAATGAGCCGAGCCCTGCTACAGGTAGTCAGAGGAGATCGAATAGACCCGGCTCTGGTACCCTCTAATATGGTTATTGGGGTCGACTTAATAATCCGACATCACCATTTATTAAGTTATGTATAAACATTACACCGTGACAAGCTCTCCGGTTGATCAGGGTGGCCAAGTCTAGTAATCGCAATCTGGCGTTATAAGATGGCAACCGACGGCCAGCGCCCCAGTTAAAAGCTCTTAGCGCAAATACTGCTTTTGAACGGAGTCCAACATATTTTGACAAGTTACCGTCTGTGGTGACCAAATACACGAGCAATACTCCATCGATGGACGAACAAGGGATTCATATAAAAGCTTTGTTGTATAAGGGTCGTCAAACTCTTTAGACCAACGCTTCATAAAGGCTAAAAGGCTCCTAGCTTTATTTGAAATTAGCGATATGTGATCATTAAAACATAGTTTATGGTCAAATAAAACACCCAGGTCTTGTACAGAAGAAATACGTTGAAGGACATTGTTGTCAATTGAATACGAATACAAAGACGGATTACTACGATAAAATGTCATGAAATTACACTTAGAATAATTAAGATATAAATTATTGAACAAAAATCAGGTAATGACATGGACAAACACAGCTTGACATCGTCAGCGAACATTAAAACAGTTGCGGACTTAATAACTTGAGGTAAGTCATAAATCAACAGGCCAGATAATAAGGGTCCTAAATGACTACCTTGAGGTACACCGGAAGTAACAGTTATGATTTTTAAAGGTTTATCGTTGTATTTCACCTTCTGAGAGCGGTTTGTGAGGTAAGAATGTAACCACAGTAACAATTTTGGAGGGAATCCCATAAGTACCCTGTGGCTTACCGAGTCAAAAACTTTCAAAAAATCGGTAAAATTAACATAAGTTTGATGCTTATGGAGAAAACAACGGTTTACTAGTGAGGTAAACTCTAGCAAATTAGTGGTAGTAGATCGCCACCTGGTGAAGTCATGTTGACATGGCGAAATAAGAGACCGACACTGATGCTTCAATTGACAAGTTATTAGTTTTTCGAACAATTTCGGAATAGCACTTAGCTTAGCAATCCCACGATAGTTTGCGATATCCGACCTATTTCCTTTTTTAAACAGTGGAACAATAAAGGATTCCTTCCAAGCAGACGGGAAATTACATTGATTAATTGACCTATTAAAAAGGATTGTTATCAGGTCCTGCTGAAAATGAGAGTTTGGAAGCATTTAAGCCCTGCAGAACACCAGCTTCAAGAATAATTGGATTAAAAATTGAGTCAAGATGAGGTAAAGGATGTGGATAGATGAAATCTTTTAATTTCACCACTCGTTTTCGAGTTGAGGTGGAACAGCTTTTCGACGCCCGAAAGCCTAGGATTTTGGACATAGATGGCGGAAAAAAGGTCTCGGAAAGTCGGCCAATGAACATAGTCGCCACTGAAAATTTCGCAGTCTATTGGGGGAACGCGGCACCCACTAGGAAGAGGCGCCGGTGTGGAAGGCTGAATAAGCTGTTGAACGCTAGCGCTTTCAATCGTTTCGTTTAAGGTTGCAGCGCACCGTTCGAAGACCGAGTAACAGTAATCATACTTAGATTGCATGACTGTAATCTTTACACTTTAATGCAGAGAGGACAGCAGAGCACTTCTCGAACTCTCTCACCACCTTGTACCAGAGAGCCCTATCGGTTAAAGTCACGAATTTTGTCAAACCTGTGTCAGCGTCAGCCTGAGCCATTTTTGCAGTTGATCTCGTGTTTGGCAGAGTTACAACTGGTTTTGCTGACTGTGACGCAGACGTGTTCGTGGACTTAAGGGGAGGTTTTGGCTATGGACTGTGGCGTGACGCAGAAGTTTTAAAGGATTTTAAAGGAGTTAATGACTTATCGCTTGTTGTTCTGGATGGACGGCTGATAATATTAGAGGGACTTAAAGTTTTACTGGGTTCTGCCTTTTGGGTGGGCAGTGACGACTCGCTTTTGGCTCTGACTCGGTGTGAGGTGCCAGCTGTTAAGACGGTCAAATGAACTTTTGGTTCCTCACCTTCTTCAATTGGCATAATAAATTCGCGTAGGAGTAAAAAAAATACACTGATGGGACGAGCCGATGGTCGAGGATGCTGGCGCTGGATAATGCGTGTAATCAACTGGACAGTTGTGCTGCCGATGCGGAGTGACGCGTGCCGAAAAATATTCGGAAACAACGGCTTATCGATTTGGAAGTTGTGCAAAGAAGAAATAAAAATTCTTAACCCCGGCCAATATACTATTACCGAAATTTAAATGGATGCGATATATTATTGTGCTGGAATGTAAATGGATATATGCTTGGAGAATATATATTTGAAACAAAATATGTGTATAGTTGGACAGGTTAAATCATATACGGGGGTGCCACAGAAACCGTCGACGGTTTTGGGGAGTAATTTTTCGGAAAATCGGAAAAAAACCGTCGGTGCTACAGAAACCGTCTCGAACTTGTTGTTCGGACTAACGATTCGGAAAAAAGACAGGGCTGACTTTCAATTTTTATTTGGCATTTATTTTCTATTTTTTAACAAATTTAAGCAAAATTTAGCTTTTTTTGGAAAGTCAACCCTAATAACTAAACAAAATCGTGCACATAAAACATAACAAACAAAATAGTTCAACATTTCGAATTGACCGCCAAACTAACAACCGTGAGACAACCCTGTACAAACAGCTGCTTAAGACACAAAAAGTATTTGTTTACATTCTTAAACAGCTTTCACAATGCCCATCACCCGTGCGTTTGCCTTAGAATATTTGCGCAAAAAACGATTACAAGCCGTTAAAATAGAGCGAAGATGTCTAAGAAGTTCATCCGATCCCTTTTCTCACACTGATGAAACGTAAGAAATTGAATGTCTTTACATACATACTTCTGCCACGCAAAAGCCTAATAATGTTTTTACAATAGGTTCCGGTACAATTATCGAGTCGACAAGGTAACATTCATGATGGTCTTCCACATGATCGCGGAGGAATTCCCGAAATCTTCCATCTCGCCAATTTTCCAGTTGGCCACTGTACTCCGCTTTCTGGGAGTTGGTTCGTTTCAAAGGGTAATTGGAAAGGATTGTGATTTGGCAATTTCAAGGCAAACAGTTTGCAAAATTATGTGGACAACTCTTCCCTTACTGGAAAGAAAACTCTGCCCACGGTTAATCAATTTCGACCAATCAGAAGATGCAATATTAAGATCGAAAGCTCATTTTTTTAACAAATTTGGAATACCAGGTGTTATCGGCTGCATAGATGGGACCCATATCAAAATTGCACAGCCGAATGAAGAAGAGTTTCATTACTTAAACAGAAAAGGGTATTTTAGTATAAACGCTACAATTGTAAGTAAAAGGTTTGATAACTGTTAAAAAACAAAGCTGTGCACTCTGTTGGTATTGTTAGTAAGTAGTTTAAAAACGAGTTGTCTCTGTCAATTGTCTAAGTGTCAAGCCAAAACTATGTAAAATTCTTTCATAAGTATCTATAATCCAACAGATTTGCGACCACAATCTTCGTATTCTTTTTGTGGATGCAGCAATGCCAGGAGCAACCCATGATTCTTTCGCATGGAACTTGAGTCTGGCTAGAGAATTTCTGCAACGTAAATATGATAGTGGGGTCCGTAGAAGCTGGCTTCTTGGGGACTCTGGATATCCACTCAAACCTTTCGTTTTGACTCCCTATCGAAGCCCAGCTGCGGGAACAGGTCAACATTTGTTTAACCTTCGACATGCGTCAGCTAGAAATGTTGTTGAAAGAACAATTGGAGTTCTTAAAAGTAGATTTCGATCTATTCAAGGCTGCTTATTGTACCACCCTCTTAAGGTTAGCCGTATTATAAACGTTTGCTGTGCTCTTCACAACTTGTGCCGAGATCGCAAAGAATTAGATTTTGAATTTGAAAGGGAACACTTGCAAACCTATGAAGATGCGGAAGATGTTATTTTATTTAATAATGGGCCAGCGGAAACATCGAGTATCCGTGATGAAATCGCATCTAGTTTAAGCCACCGATAAGATTGATCACCGATAATGATGATCTACACATCAATACCTTTCAGATAGTATATAATAAGTATGTATATATATATATATATTGGAGCTGGCTTCTACGGATCAAAAGATATATTATTATTATATTATTGGGGTGTTAGTGTACCGCGACCTGTTTAGATCTATTGTACCCCCATTCGGTGCCTACAGCTCAGATATCAACCCATTTCCTCGAACAAAGTCGAGGAGTTTTGATGGGTTGATTCTTCCTAAGAGCTCATGTGATAGAGCTCTCGACCCTAAGGTTCTGCATCTTAAATTTATTAAGGCCGGACAGTCTGCGATGATGTGTGTAGAGGTTTCGTCCTCCATGTCACAGAATCTGCAAGTCCTGCTGCTTGTTATTCCTATCTTACCTAGGTGACTTTTCAGTCTGCAGTGCCCGGTTAGTAATCCGGTAACGATCCTAAGTGAATTCTTCCCTAGTTGCATAAGTTCCTCGAACCTCTTCTTGTTGTAGTTTTCTATTAGAGTTTTGGCTTGCCTTAGGCCTGGGGTATTCCTCCAGTGTTCTTGCCTCATGGTGCCTTCCTCTTTCCTAATGTATTCTTTTATTGTGTGCCTTCCTATGCCACAGTAGGGTTCTGGTCCTATCAGGGGCTGTTCGGCTCCTAGTTTTGCCATTTTGTCGGCAATTTCATTTCCGGATATGTCCCTATGACCCGGAATCCATCTGAGGGCCAGTCTATTTAGGCTGCCCAAACGGTTTAGTTTACTCTTCACCTCTAGTACTATCTTTGAGGTGACTTTATTACTGCATAGAGCAGTAATTGCTGCTCGGCTGTCCGAAAGGATCGAGATGTCCTTATTCTTATATCCACGCTGTATGTTGAGCTCTGCACAACGTCCGATAGCGCATACCTCAGCCTGGAATATGCTGGTGTATTGGCCAAGGGATTCGTGGTATTTTATGCGGGGCCCTACCACTCCAAGGCCAGTGCCTTTTTGTGTCAGGGATCCATCTGTGTACCATGCTATGGTGTGTTTAGCCATAGGGTGCACTTCGGACAATGTGGTCCAATCTTTCTTATTGCCTAAGTGTGTTGTGAAGTTCTGCTCGAAGATTAATTCGGCTGTCATTTCATCCCTAGGGTGTAGTATTAGGGGCACCTCACCTAACAGATTAGTCGCATCCCTGTTATTTAGAATGCAACCACTACCCGTGCCCTCAGTGCTTATTCTCAGGAGGGTAGCTTTGCGTTGAAGTTCAATTACACAATGGAGTGGTGTTAGCTCCATCAGTACTTCTAAGGCAGTTGTGGGACAGGTTTTCATTGCCCCTGTCATACATACGCATGCAAGTCTTTGCAACTTTTGTAGCTGTTTTTGTATGGTGTTGAGCTTAGCTCGTTTACCCCATGCAATTGCTCCGTACGTGAGAATTGGTCTCACAATCATCAGGTATAGCCATCTTATTATCTGGGGCCTGGTTCCCCAGGATTTCCCAGCAATTTTTCGACAGGTATACAGAGCTCTATAACACTTCTCCACTGTCTTTTGGACATGGGAAGCGAAGTTTAGCTTACTATCTAAAGTGATTCCTAAATACTTAACCTCTCGGCTAGTTTCTATAGGAATTCCTAGCAATGAGATTTGTCTCATTCTCTGTAGTTTGCACTTCCTTGTGAAGGGAACTATGACTGTTTTGGCGGGATTGAGGTTGAGTCCAACCTCCCTGCACCAGTCTAGCGTTATCTTGAGTCCGAGTTGGACGATGTCACAGAGTGTCTCTTCAAATTTGCCTCTGGCTATTATCACAATGTCATCGGCGTATCCTTGACATTGGATCCCCTTTTCAGCAAGTTTGCTGAGAAGCTCATCTACCAGCAGACTCCATAGCAAAGGGGAAAGCACTCCTCCTTGCGGACAGCCTCTGCTGGTTGCTATCGTCATGTTGTCTGAGCCCAGTGTACATGTTGCCTGTCTGGATTGTAGTAGGTTACCAATCCATTTGCTCGTTGTAACATCTATGTTCCTCCTAGACAGGGCAGCTCGAACCGCATCATGTGATGTGTTGTCGAAGGCTCCCTCTATGTCTAGGAAGGCACAAATAGCAGTTTCTTTGCTGTCAACTGCCCCCTCTAGGGTGCGGCATAGTTGATAAAGTGCCGTGTCTGTTGAACGGCCTGCTCTGTATGCATGCTGCGTGTGTTGCAGCGGACAGTCTCTGAGAGCTGTTCTCCTAATATTGTAGTCTACCAGTTTTTCCAGCGTTTTAAGCAAAAACGAAGTTAAGCTGATAGGTCTGAAGGACTTTGGGCTGGTGATATCTTTCTTCCCGGTCTTGGGGATGAAGACCACCCTAGCGCTGCACCATGCACTTGGGATATAGCCAAGGGCTAGGCTGCTTACCATTAGTCTTCTTAAGCGGGTTAGGAGTAGCTCCTGCCCCTGCTGTAAGAAGGATGGAGAGATTCTATCTAATCCCGGTGACTTAAATGGTTGGAAGGTTCCAATAGCCCATTTAAGTTTCTCGGGAGTAACTATGGACTTGGCTGTTGCCCAGTCACTTGCTACTGTCCTAGGGGTTCTATGATGATCACGCATAATATTTCCCGTAATGGGAGTACTTCCCGGGAAATGCGTGTCAAAAAGAAGTTCTAATTTCTCCCGATCCGTGGAAGTAAAGGTGTTATTACCTTTCTTCAGGGCCAAATTACTATCCGTTGCACTTTTGGCCATTGCCTTGTGCAGTCTTGCGCCCTCGTTGACGTTACTTATTGCCTCGCAGAAGTTTCTGTAGTCCTTCCGTTTGGCTTTCCCGATCTCTTTGTTATAGAGCGTCAGGCTTTGCCTGTATCGTTCCCAGTTACTTTCAGTTTTTGGCCTATTGAAGAGCCTTCGAGTGGTGCGTTGTAGCTGTTCAAGCTTAGCATTCCACCACGGTGCGTCTGTTTCCCGTTTCTGTCTGCCTAGTGGACAACTGTCTTCAAAGGCATTCACTATTTCGTGACCTAGGTTGTCTACTGCTCTATCTAGTTCCAAGGGATGTCTAGGGTATCCTGACGGTTCGTTGGAAAGATTTAGCTCTAGAGTTGACCTAAACTTATCCCAGTTTGTTTTCCTGGGGTTTCTTTTAGGGGTGTACCTTTTTGTGTTGAAGGCTACTTCAAACAAAATTGTCCTGTGGTCGGACATGGATTCTTCTGGTGACACATGCCAGTTCCTAATGTGGGGCTTGATTGAATTGGTTGCCAGAGTTATGTCAAGCACCTCTTCTCTTACCTTGGTAACAAGGTCGGCGTGGAGCCGACATTACAAATCTCTAGGTTATTGTTTAAAATAAATTCTAGTAGTTGCTCACCTCTGTTATTAACATCAGTACTGCCCCAGATCACATGATGTGCGTTGGCATCACATCCGATGATAAGGGGGATCTTGTTCTTCCGGCAGTGGTCCACTAGCCCGAGTATTTCTGGCGGTGGACAGGCTTCCTCCCCAGCAAAGTAGGCGGAGGCCACTGCTAGCTTCTGTGTAGCTCCTGTGCCGTCGATGGAGATGGCGACACAGTCCCTGCTCAGGAACTCTGAAAAGATATTGTAGTTGATATCTTTCCTTATAACAATGCATGATCTGGGAGGTAGTTCTCCTGGATCGCATATTACCTTGGTATCCTTCGTGTACAGGCCTTTAATGCCACGGTGCCACCATGGCTCCTGTACAAGGGCTAGCCCTAGGTGTTGGGAGGTGATCATCCTGGCCAAGACAGCAGATGCTGCTTTGGCCCGATGGATGTTCACCTGGGCTAGCCGAGTGCTGCTTGGTGCAGCCATCAGATGAGGGTCTGGGGCCCCGTGACTTCTGGTGAAGAGAGCGAGCAAGTCTCTCCACCACCGTCTATCACGGTGACCTCCGCCTCATCGCAGCTTTCGTCCAGGAGGAGCTCCTGGGCCAGCTCTTGAGATGACATGGGGTGTCCTTCCCCCTGGTCGTCCCCAATCTCCATGGCAGATTTGCTGTCCTCTCCACTCTGCGACGTCGGCTCCACACTTGGTGGTTCGAGGGTATCCTCGACAGCCTCGCAGGTGCCTTCGTTGGACGCCTCTTCCGGAGCTTTCGTAGTCTTCTTCAGACCGCTCACGGTGACGTGACCGTACCGGAAGTTGAGTTGGTGGTCACACTCCACTATCTCATCCCTTCCGGCCTGGTCCATCCCTACCACGAGGAGTGCACCAGCTCCGTCGTTTCTCCTGGAGATGACCTTCCAGGCGTCTGTTCCGACGCGGTTTTGGAAACCGATGAAGGCCAGAATTTCTTCATTAGTCCTATCCGCGCTCCTCGGGCAGAACAACGTTGCGTTGAAGACTGCCGGGATGTCGGCTCCCGTTCGTGTGGCAAGGGGTACTCCCTTCCACGTCCGCAGCTGAGGTACGGCAAGTTTTAGCCACTCAGCTGTGCCCTCGTCCAGGCAATCGATGATCAGGTGACCCACCCTGAAGTGGATCCCCCTGAACACGACCGGACCGCTCCACGCTGACGTGAGCATCTCGTCCATGATGGACTCCTGTAACTCAGACAGCTCCTCATTGGTCAGGCTGACCACCGGGAACTTCTCCGGGAGGATGGCCACCTTTATGTGCGACGCCTTCTTGGCAGCCTCCGCGTATGTCGGACGGGGTCCGGAGGGCGGTGGTGCCGGGCCAGAGGGTCGTCCTCCGGCGGGAGTCGGTGGATGGTCTCGGCGAGGCTGGGAAGGTATCTTCCTGGCCTGCACCTTTGCCTTCTCTACCGCTGCTGCTGCTGATGTGCTAGGTCCATCTTGCCTAGGGGCCCGTGAGGTTGTCTCACTAGCCTTACCATGCCTGGACCTTTTGGGGGTGTCTGCGGGTGGTGTGCGGCTGGTATTCAGCCGCTTGCCAGCCGGTGCTGCCCCTACTGCCGGTTGCTCCCTCGGCTCCTTTGCCTTCCTTAAGGCCTCCTCTGCCGTCAAGCCCTGCAAGAGGTACCTGAGGTACCACTTGACTTTTGACCCTGGCAGGCCACGCCTGTTCGGGTCGTCCAGTCCTCCGGGCTGTCCTAGGGCTGGCAGGGCGTCCGTCTTCTTCAGCTGTCTGATAGAGTGTGGCCTATCAGACGCGAGGGGTGGACGTGCTGGCAGGGTAAGTCCTGCTGGCACACCACGCTCTCTGGCTGGGAACACCTGCAGCGCAGGTCTGGCCTGGACTGCTGGGGGGGTTCCTAGGCGTGTGCGCTGCCGCCTGTGGTCTCTCGCCGTCGAGGGATCTATCCTCGAAAAGTCTTGCGACTCCGGCTGCAGGGATATCCTGCGGGATTTTTGTATCTTTATTGTGCTTCTTCATGTGGTCCCACGAGCTGCGGAGAAGTATAAGGTCCGCCCGGGCAGAGATCCGCCGTACCCGGGTAAGGCGCAGTTAGGACAGACGGTCGCCACTTGTCTGAACCCTCCGTTTGCGACTGGGATATTTGTTGACTCGGGCCCCCAGCCAGGTTGACTATCGGCACGGGTCGGATGACACCTTAGTCCGGCACCGAGGTGAGATGTGAGGGATAGGATGGTGGTAGGTAGTTGTGAGGGAGGGGGTGTGTAAGGCTACGGTGGTAAGACGGCCAAACAAGCGTCTTGTCGGTACACCTCGTGGGTATACCCGCTGTTTGTCCGGGGTTGCTTATTCGCTTACGCTTATTCGCAACTAACCTTCCCGGAAGGCCGTTCGCTATCCGCAACCTGCGACCCGCCTGGTGGCCCCAGCTAAGCTTCCCTTCGAACCATCTCACTAGTTCTTGGGGACCAAGCAAAAGATATATAGTTTCAATCTTTATTTTCAATTTTTAAAATAAAAGTTATCGAATAATTTTTATTTTTCAATTTATATAATAAAAATTGAAAATAAAAGTTATTGCGCAATTTTTATATAAAAATCGATATTTAATAATTATTACTACTTTTTAATTATTAAAATTAATTTTAATTATTAAAAATAAATTTTTTCATAAAAATTGAAAAAAAACTTTTATTTTGTAATTTTTTGCTTTTTTAATTATAACCGTTACAGTCCCTGGTTTCCAGTCCTTCCACACCTTTACATACAAATGAGGGACTAAAAACCTTTGAGATATAAACAAAATTCTTACTCGGCGCCACCCATCAGCGGTTTTACATGGTGGTCCATTATTGTTTAGGTCAATGGTGAGCCTATCCCAAGCCTCCGCCACAAGAACCCTGTCTCCTCGCACGAATCCTTTTGCAATATCGACGTTTTCTTGAATAAATGTCAAGAAGATACTGTCTTGTTTGGGTGTTCTATGCTTTCCCCTAGAAATAAACAATGTTTAGTCAATTATATTTGGAATTTGTTGAATTCACTTACATTTTTATAGAATTTGTCTTCTTCTTCGCCTTTTTTTAGGGTTTTTACCCAAGCCGGTATTTTTTGCCACGCGCGGTCACACTTAAGTGCAATGCAACGATTTGTTTTATTAATTTCACAAGAAGTACAACTTATTTTCACTTGAAATTTTGACACGCTATAGTTATAGTTATAAACAATAGTATAGCGTACCATAACAATAATAACAATCATATTTAAAATATGAAAATTACTCCGAAATTTGGCATTTTCTATTTGGAGCAAGTTGGCAGTTTGGTTTCTCGGGTGGAATTCGGCCGGAATCACACAAGCAATTTTTGAGGTGATGGTTTTTGGAGAATTATTAATTTAAAATATAAAAAGATCAAAACATAAAAAATGTTGTATGCAGATAGCACATACAATTTATTAACGTTGTTTTAAAAAATTTTTCATTATTTATAAAAAGGTGCAAGTATGCTTATTTTATAAAACTGTCGTTTAAAACATGGGGGAAATGATAGAGTTTTCTGTGGCACCGACGGTTTTGCCTTGGGTTGGAACTTGGGCGGACTTCGGGAGGATCGGTTTCTGTGGCACCCCCGATAATAACCAAAAGAACTGGATGCGGAACACGTGGAAACGGAACGCTGCTTGTTGTTTTAATTTATTTTTGAATAAAACGATTTAAATTACACAGGGCAACACTAAAAAAAATCCACGGATCATTTGCACTTTTTCATAGCATTTGGGTTCTCCTGAGTTCAAGTCCCATACAAAATTATTTTCCATCACCTATAGGTTCCGCGGTATAGCGACGAATAGGAAAGTAGCATGCTGGACGACATTTTTAATTATGTCGCCTTATCCATAGAAGTAACCGTGATATTTTTAGCTGGATTATACACTCAAAACACCACTACACTGAACAAAAATTGTCCCCGGCTTGGACATTTGTCCATGCCTTTGAAATAAGACGTCAAAGTTGAAATCTCTCGTATAAGTCAAGTTTTGGTCACATTCAAGGGACTTTTAAAAATATACCTAAAATGGTAGAATTTTTTATTTTTCCTAGATTTTGTAGCCCTATGTTCGCTTCAATTTTGGTTTTATTGCCTATCGTGATAATATTTTATTGGAATTCTTATAGCAACAAAAGTACATTTTTTTTTACTATTTCTACTACTATATTTTCAAACAATTTTTGAAAAGTCATGGCAATCTTAAACACACATGCTTATATTATTTTGGAGTTAAAAAAATGTTTTCTTTATGGAGCAACTAAGCATTAAAAACATTACTGGCGACGAAAAGTGGGTTGTTTACAATAATGTCCAACGAAAAAGATCATGGAGCAAGAAAGATGAGCCAGCCCAAGCCACATCAAAGGCCGATATCCATCAGAGGAAAGTTATGCTATCTGTTTGGTGGAGTTGGAAGGGTGCACTTTGAGCTGCTGGGACGGAATGAAACCATCAATTCAGATGTGTACTGTCGCCAGCTATCCAATTTGGCGGAAAAATTTAAAGAAAAGAAGCCGGCACTAGCTAATCGCAAGGGTATAGTCTTTCACCATGACAACGCTAGGCCCCACACATCTTTGGTCACTCGGCAAAAATTAACGGAGCTGAATTGGGAAGTGCTACCACATCCACCTTTTAGTCCGGACTTGGCACCTTCAGATTACCATTTGTTTCGCTCTCTTCAAAACTCTTTGAATTAATAAATAATTTTGTATGGTACTTGAACTCAGGAGAACCCAAGTGTTATGAAAAAGTGCAAATTTAATTTAAATTTAAAAACAAAACAGCAGAAATGGGAACGCCTTGATTGGACCGGTGTTTATTTTTGGGTGGAACACCTCGAAATAATTTAATTTGTTGTTATTTTTAAGGTGAAGAAAGTTAGTGGTTGCAGTTTACAAATTTGGTGCAGTGTAAACGCACCTTTATTCGGCTGATTTATTCTGAAATGCGACATAAATCCCTGCGTAAGTTCACTCACACTATTATAATATGTAATTATGAAAAACAACACCTATGTGTGTAGACATGTATGAAACTAAGATCGTTAGGGCACTTTCAGCATATGCGGCATACATTGTATGCTACCAATCTTCAGGTCGCCGTGCAAAGCTACGAGCAAATTTGCATGTTTTCATGAAAATTTTGAAATTTTAAGGTCGTTGCGGGGATAGTAAATATTATCCTTTCGGGCTGAAACTTTTTTGTTCTTTCATTTGACATGGTTTTAAAACTTTTCCGCACCCAGCGTCATCGAAAAAAAGTTGATTTTCGATACACTCTAATGTGCATACACTCATAAAAAAATTAACCCTAAAAACAATAAATTCGCCACAATTTTGTCTTCAATGGCAGCTCACCATATATTATAGGAAAATTTTTTCTAAATTTAAGGCGAGTAGCCCATAAACTAAGAAAACTTTTTCTAAGATATAGGAAACAATTTCTAAAAACTAGGGCGAGCTTTTCTAGATTTTAGAAAATACTTTTTCTACAAACAAGAAAAAAAAGAAAAATATTTATTTTAAATTTTCTCATTTTATTTTCTTGGAATAAACATATTCGGGGGTGCCACAGAACCGTTCCTCCCGAAGAGGGTTGGAATTTACATAGAGAAGGGGTTGGACATTCGGTTGGAATTTGGGCGG
This sequence comes from Drosophila oshimai, assembly GCA_018150695.1. NCBI lineage: Eukaryota > Metazoa > Arthropoda > Insecta > Diptera > Drosophilidae > Drosophila > Drosophila oshimai. The sequence goes on from JAECWM010000276.1 coordinate 1,522,188, forward strand.
AACGGTTTCTGTGGCACCCCCGATTGAATGGATTTATAATGCAGAAGAATATTAATTATTAACATTTGATATAATTTATAAAACTTACTTTCCATTTGACTCCACTGGGATTCGAACCTCTGACCTTTGGATCTGTACGCGGGAGTCCTAACATCTGCTCTACAGTCGCACGTAGTAGCCGCTGTTCTAAACAGCTTTTAGGAGGATGTGTGTATGCACTCCGAATTTATAGTTTCTTAGTGTTTCTTAAGTTAAAAACTACGTTAAATAGTTTTTTTACTTTTAAGTAAAGTTTTACGCCAAAAAATAAAAAAAAATTTTAGCAAAAAAAAAAAGGAAAAATTTCGTTTTGACACCTCTAGGAAGTGAACACAGGCCAATTTGACTCCCATGCGCGTGGGTCCACCTGCTTACCCTCTAGGCTACCCTATATGGTAAGCCTTTCTATTTTTAAGTAAAAGTTTTTCTGAAATTAATGACAAGTTTTACTAAAATATAGAAATCTTTTTTTATTTTTAGGGTAATTTAAGTTTATGGCGACCATTTCTAAATTTTAGGACATTTTTCTTGATTCAAGAAAAATATGGCTTAAATCAAGAAAAATTTCCTTGGATTTAGAAAAAATTAAATTTTAGGGCGAATTTTTATTATTTAGGGTTAATTTTTTTATGAGTGTAAGCCCCCTGTCTCTTTCTGCATAGCAGAAAAAAAATTAAAAATGCGTTGGATGATTTTTATTAATTACACAGGCCGACAAAATTTCGACAACTTCATGTTGACTAAATGATGGTAGCCGATTCTTATAGGATTTTCGCCGTAGAATCCGATTCTGACCTTGGAAATATCCGATTGGCTCTAGTTTGTGACGATCCTGCCTGACGGCTGAACCGCCACAATAATCTATAGTTATTTAAGTCTAATATTGTTATAATCAATAGTTTGTAAGAGAGATCAATGAAATAGTATGATTTAGTTATCGAAGATCGAATTGGAGGATTTATGGGTATGGAACCAGAATAGGTCTAGTTTAGTTCCGCACCATCCGCCCGAGGTGGCAACGATAAGGAAGGAAATACTGGAAATCTGAAAATACCGACAGCGATCCCGATTCCGGGATCTCGTTTTCTCGGCTCCTCGAAGCATAAGGTCGCGCACGCGGACGGAAAAGTAGGATTAGCGGCAAAGGAACGCACGCAGGCGAAAAGAAGTAACGCGGAGGTTAGTGTTGAGTGAAAGGACAGTGCAGTGAAACGATAAATACAAAGAAAACGTGAAATAATAATAACATAAGCACAAATACGTGCGAGCGACTAAGGAATAGTCTTGTGGCAATTATTTTTCCCCATATCCCTGTTTTCTCCCCCCGGTGATACAGGTTGTCGACTGCACGGCCATTTAATTGGGAACGGTAAAAATCATCATCATTTATATATATTTATATTCATCTCTGCCCTCTAACTGCACGCCCGCTGCCCCACCTGTACCACGAGTCGGTAGATCCTCTCGTGCATCCACCTCCTCCCCCCTCCTTATATTCGACACGCGGTGGCAGAGCCCCGCGCGCCTTACGGAGTGGTAGAACCCTTCGTGTCCCCCTTAACCTTCACGGCGAGACGGCAGAGCCTCTCTCGTGTTCCCTCCCTGCTCTCCACTCACCCAATAACACGTAGCGGAATGGTAGATCCCTCCGCCACAACCTCTTATACTAATTTCTAGGTACGCGCGACAAAATCCGGCTGCGGCCTCGCCCGAAGGTCCAGCCCGTGGGATTTTGGACCCGCAACCCCGTATAAACGACTCTGCCCCCTCGCAATAAAATCCGGCTGCGGCCTCGCCCGAAGGTCCAGCCCGCGGGATTTTTGACCCGCGATCCCTCATCGCAACTCTGCCTCTCGCCATAAAATCCGGCTGCGGCCTCGCCCGAAGGTCCAGCCCGTGGGATTTTTGGCTCTCGACTCCCACATCACGACTCTGCCCTTCGCAACAAAATCTGGCTGCGGCCTCGCCCGAAGGTCCAGCCCGTGGGATTTTTAGCCCTCGACCCCCGCATCAAGACTCTGCGCCTCATAGCAAAAATCCGGCTGCGGCCTCGCCCGAAGGTCCAGCCCGTGGAATTTTTAGCCGTGATAGGATTTCACGTTCTGGAGATACTATAACTCGACGACCCTTCGAGTCTTGCAAGGACACGAATCTCACGGATAATTATCAAAAATCATCGTTCGCCCCGCGAACGTAACTCTCTAGCCCAGTGTCTCAGTGATTTTACAAATTTCTTGTAAAAGGACCTTTGGATCAGACTGAGAGTTGTTTCCTGGCCAGAGAGCATCCTTACAAGTTTTCGAGCAACATAAGCTTAAAGGTGCTAAAAACTGGTTTTTTACACTTTTTGAACAGATATAAATGGTAAAAGCGATGAAAGAAAATGGCCTATATAGGATTAAAAGTATCTAATATCAAAATAGTGGATACATGATAATTTAAGCAACTGGGAACAGGAGATTGGGGTAATGTGAATATACTGTATCAAATCAAAGGCAAAATATTTCCGAGTTTGTAAAAAAAGTATATCTTTTTGATATTGGATATTAACGAGTAATGTCTAAGCTTTCTTTTAATCCTATAAAGGCCATTTTCTTTCATCGCTTTTTCCATTTATAGCTGTTCAAAAAGTGTAAAAAAAACAGTTTTTGGCACCTTTAACCTCATGTTGCTCGAAAACTAGAGCCAATCGGATATTTTCAAGGTCAGAATCGGATTCTACGGCGAAAATCCTATAAGAATCGGCTACCATCATTTTGTATTTGTATTTTTTTGTATTTGTATTTATTAAGCAATGAGCTGCTTGTAATCATTATAATACAATAATTTTATAATTCTAAGACCAAACCACATTAGGGGAGATTTTTAACGATATGCCCCTGCTCACATCGAGTGGTAGGCACATAGAAATACTAGCTTGAAGACAATAACAATAATATCTTATTATAATTCGACACTGAAGAGACTCCATACAACAAGACATGACTTAGAACATTATAATTATCACAAAGAACACGGAAAGGGTCATGAAGGGCAAAATTTGACCTGCACAAGGGCAGAGACAGGGGCCGATAACGGCGAATTGTCCTGCACGGTACATTCCAGTTTAGGGAACTAAGGACAAAGGAGGAGTCGACATCACCATTTATTAATTTATGAATAAACATTACACCGTGACAAGTTCTCCGGTTGATCAGGGTGGGCAATAGAGTGTATCGAAAATCAACTTTTCTTGATTTTCGATGAGGCCGGGTGCGGATATGTTGTAAAACCATGTCAAATGAAAGCACAAAAAATTTCAGCCCGAAAGGATAACAGTTACTATCCCCACATCGTCCTTGAAATTTTGAAATTTTCATGGAAACTCGATTTTTTTTTTTTTTGATGACGCTGGGTGCGGAAAAATTGTAAAACAATGTCAAATGAAAGCACAAAAAGTTTTAGCCCGAAAGGATAATATTTACTATCCCCGCAACGTCTTTGAAACTTCGAAAATTGCATGAAAACATGCAAATTTGCTCGTAGCTTTGCAGGGCGACCTGAAGTTCGGTAGGGCAATTTCAGCAATTTCAGCTTCGCAGGTATGATTTCGATAGATTATCTAACAGTCCAAATATATTTAAATATAGATTAAACTGAATATGTATGCCGCATTTGCTGCATTTTCTACAACAGGAAAATCTGTTAAGCATAACCAATCAGTTACGGATAAAAAGTGCAAAAGCTGCGAATAATTCGTTTTCCTGAAGCAAAATCTTAGCTGTGGCCTTCTAGAAGATCTCACAGATTGGAAAACCCCATTTAAAGAAAGCTGGAGAGTAGGGTGATGATTATCTTCGGGGAGAGATAAAGGAGGAATACGTGACAGAACAGCGTCACAGTTATCCGATGTAAAACACAAGTCTAAAAGTCGCTCATTGTGATTGAAAATCGAATTTATCTGCAGCAAAGATAGCTCAATGAGGCCTTCAATAAAATCATTTTGAGCTCTTGGAGTCATGGATATCGAATCATTACATGGAAACCAAGAGACACTTGGACCCTGGGGGTATGTAGGAGCAGGTTATCCGATGTAAAACACAAGTCTAAAAGTCGCTCATTGTGATTGAAAATCGAATTTATCTGCAGCAAAGATAGCTCAATGAGGCCTTCAATAAAATCATTTTGAGCTCTTGGAGTCATGGATATCGAATCATTACATGGAAACCAAGAGACATTTGGACCCTGGGGGTATGTAGGAGCAGGTAATCAATAAATTGCACTTTTTAAGTGAGAGTTTGATAGAAACGAATTCAATACTCAAGGAGTCAGGAGTGTTGATAAGCTCCGAAGTCAGTTTAGATTTAACCGCTATGAGGACCCCCCACCACGACGACACGGACGATCATTTCTATAAATAAAGTAGTCATTAGACAAGATTTCACTATCATTTACGGTCGAGTTAAGCCAGGTTTCAGAGAATGCAATAACATTTGCATCAAAAGTAGCATTATCTTGAAATAGTTTGGAGAGCTTACTCAGCAAACCTCTAACATTTTGATAGTGAATTAAGAGATCTAGTTTTTTGGAGCCGCAGAAGTATTTTGCGAATTGTGAACAAATAATTTTACTAAACAACCCATCCGGAACATGAATTTTAAAAGAAAAGTAATCCCTTCTGAGTTTAAAATTAAATTTGGTGATGACGACAGCATTGGGATCAGTAAGGGAGAGTCTTGTGACAATATGATGTCTAACATCATGCTCAGTTGCAGAAGCCAACAGTCTCGACACAAAAATAATCTTTTTAGGAGCCAAAGCCGCAAGAGAAACAGGTGCAGGAGTTTGAACAGTAGATGGACGCCTGGGAATAGCCACCAGAGCCGTCAACGGGGCAACGGCAGTTGTCGAATCAGATGTAGATGGACCTAAGTAGCCACTGCCAGTCCTTAAAATTGAGGCGGCATCTACACTTCCGCCAGCACCAGCAACATCACAAACGCCACAAACGCCGGGATCCAAATCGTCCCGTACTTCCGTTAAGGAAGAGGGGGGAGGAACAGCGTCGGAGTCATGCGATTCACCTTCAGCGGCGTGGGGGGGAGCGGCACGATTAAAATCCCTCAATTTCATTGAGATAGGGCTCAATTGCATATTGGTGGCAGACTCTGGAACGATTAAATTGTTAATGGGCAAAGAGCAACAACGCGTATTTAAATTTTGGGGAACCCTTAGCATTTTTAAATTCTTAAAGTGGGATTCCGCAGCATTGAACTTCTCATGAAGCTGACGAAATCCAGTAGCCAAGGCTTGAAACTCTAGATGGGTTTGCCGCATAAATATTTTCATATCGACTTCAATGTGCCTACAGCTCGGACACGTCCAGTTAAGGCCAACCCGTAGCTTTAGCTTGTCGACGATTTGAGCACTTGTACGCCCTAGCTCAACGCAGATAGGATGCGCCACATTGTCACAGATCCAGCAACAAACCAACGGTTGACGAGATGTTATTTTGTTGTCAAACGCACACGAAGCAGCACAACATAAAGTCATCGTCGAAGAGCAGCGCAGCAGCAGGGCAGAGCAGCAGCAAAGAGAGAGCGGTTTCGAATGCAATCAATCGAAGAGTAGCGTGGCAGCACGGCAGAGCAGCAGCAGGGCAAAGAGCGGTCGAATGCAAACGGTCGAAGAGCAGCACAGCAGCAGGTCAGAGCAGCAGCAAACAGAGGGCGGTTTCGAAATGCAATCGATCGAAGAGTAGCGTAGCAGCAGGGCAGAGCAGCAGCAGGGCAAAGAGCGGTTGGATGCAAACGGTCGAAGAGCAGCACAGCAGCCGGGCAGAGAGCAATCTGATATAAGCGCTGAAGAACCGCTCAAAGCGAAATGCACCGATTGCAAGTTCGTGTGAATGTTCGCGGCAAACACAGAGAGAGTGATTCAAACCACCAACACAAACTTTAGGTAAAGCGGAGAGAGTGATTCAAACCAACAACACAAACTTTAGGTAAAGCGGTGCTGCTGGCAACACAGAGTAGGTTCGTGTGAATGTTCGCGGCAGTCACTGTCTATATGAACTGTCCAAACGGCTCGTAATGATTAAGATTGCAGTGTTACTGACAATATATTCAAAAACTGAGATGAACCGAATTGGTTTTCACCATGAAATCACGATGTGTAGGAGGAGCGGCGAAAAACACGTCCGAATACTTGAACTGTTGAACTTATAAGCTTTAGTCAACAAAATTTTGTCGGCCTGTGTAATCATTGTTTTGAGATTTGTTCGCGCCAAACGGCGCTTCCAGTGGCCTTTTAAGCGGCCCTTCCAGTCCCTTCCAAGCGGCCCTGGAGTCTTTAGCAGTCGAGAGAGCAGTTCCTCCAGATCGCTCGCATCTCGCGCTGTTAAAGGTCTCCACTCCACTCTCCAAGCCGCTCTGGACGTACCCACCCCCATATTTCTAAGTTAATTCTAAGCAACCACTGTAAGAGACAAGTTAAGAAGTTTGAGAATAAAAAGTGAAGAAAAGTGAAATTCATCACCTTTTTGCTACACAACCACAACCCCGAGGGAAAAATCAGCCACTCAGCCCCCCCACCACGACTATTTTCTGCCACTCCGCCCCACTCCATTACATGGTCCATCGACCGGATTCAAGCAAGTTCCAGTGTTCATCGGTGGAGTAACGAAAATACAGATAAGTAAAGATTTTTCCAATTTCCATTACCAATAAGATATTTCCAGAGAAAAAAAATCAAATTTTTTCTCGTATCTTTTTGGCCATTTCCAATCGCTTTTATTCCAAGCAATTTTCAAAGCCGCCATATTGCGGCTCTTTCTCCGTTTTCCAATTCCATTTCTATTTCCAAGTCTATGTTCATACATACATAAAGCTACATCCAGCTTTGCGTATTGATGTACATTATTTCCAAGACTGGAGTTAAATATTTGCGTAGGCATATCCTTGTATGCGCAAGTATTTAACAAAAAAATCAAAATTTTACAGTCCACAAAAATACTTCCAATTTCCAACGTCCAAATTAAAAATTGCGAAAACATTTCCAAGTTCCCGCAAAAATATACACATATATACATACATACACCCCACGAAAAACACAAATCTATCACAGTTCCCGCATACATCCATACATTTACATATTTATTCCAACTTCTAATACACACATATACACACATCCAACTATAACACTATATGCACATACATCAAATTTTTTTGGAAACACACATATCACACATTTTTCAGCTTCCAAGAAAAAACCCACGTCGGCCCTACCTCCCAATAAAGATTTTTTGGGGTATTCCGCGGCCGGCGCTGAAAACATAAACATCATAAACATAATTTCTTTACATATTTTGCATATGCAAAAACTCCGACGCATACAAGTTATCCAACCCCTGAAACCAGGCCACTTATGGCTTTTATAAACAAAAATTTCAATCTCTGCATTTGCCTTTGTTTTTGCCTTTGGCTTTAAGGTCCGATCTTGGCTTCCCAGCTAAGTTAAACAAATCAAAATTAAAGTAAACATCAGCTTCCGTTCGAAGCACAATCAATTGCGCCTTTTGCGTTCCAATTGTCCGCCAAATTGCATCGGTCAGCATAATTGGATTTCACCATAAGATGCGACAGTTTCATCTCAAGCTTTTAATCTAAACATAAATTGAAGTTCTAAAAGTTCAAAAAGAAAAGCTCCTGGCCGAGGTTCATTGGATTTGGTTCAAGATTAGGTAGTCAGTCCGAATTTGATCGAGACCGCGATCGGTTGATAATCTTAAAAAAGTATCAATAGTGAATTAAAATACTTGTGTTAATAATTTTCAATAAAGGTCTTGCACCAAAATATATTAAAAAATAAAAAATTAATTTTTTTATTTAATTTGTCCGGCTGGCAATTAACTGGCGCCCAACGTGGGGCCGCGTCATTAAAAAGTTCCAAATAATTATTTAATGAAAAATAAGTTAAATACAAACGGAGCTCGCGCGGCCAATAACCCAACATTTTTAGTGGAAAAATCAAAAAATCCATCACCAACCGACGACACCTAACATTGTGACAGTGATCGTTGTTCAAAAATTAAATGGAAATTAATTAATGGAATAATCCATTTAAAACCCGGAAATATATTAAAGGTGGACCGAAAGATAAATTATTAACGCAAAAACCAAACAAAAAAAACTCAAAGAGAATCAAAACCAAAAACCAAAAATAAAAACTAAAAATACAGTGACAAAAAAAGGAAAGACAAAAATTTTAACAAGGAAAAACAAAGAAAAACTTCGAATAAATTATAAAAGAAGGAAGGGCTGTAGGGCAATCCCTCGCCAAATTCAACACGATTACAAATAAAAAATTTAAGAAGGAAGGAAGGGCTGAAGGGCCATCCCTCGCCAAAATCAGCACGACAACGATTAAACAAACTAAGGAAGGAAGATCAACCCACAACCTCACAGAAGGAAGACCCCATCGGGACAGTTTCGTGAGGAATTAATTTAAAATAATAAAAAAATTAAAAATTTTAAATTAAGTTCAGGGAATTGAAAAAAGGATATAATTGATAAAAATAATAAGTTAGATTTGCGAATTAAATAATATCATCAAAAAACAATCTGGAAGATTTAATAAATAGCTTTGGTGAATTAAAATTAAAAATGGCAACCGGAGGTCCAACACCAAATTTCTCTGCAGGAAGTGTAGCCACAACTGGCAGCCTTACAGTGGAATTAATTAATAGATTAATAAATGTTCAGTTGAATGAAGTGAGCAGAAAAATAGAAGGTTTAGAAGGTAGATTAGCCACAGATGTAAACACTGTGGAGGATTATAAAATACAAACAATCGACCCAACTATAAAGTGCGATACAACACTTGAAGTGGTAAAATCTTTACCAAAGTTCACCGGGGAACCAACACAATATGTAGGTTGGAGGGAAGCTGCAGAAACAGCTATGAGTCTTTATAAAATTCAAAGCGAACAATACTTTATTGCTTTAACAATTTTACGAAATAAAATTATGGGAGCTGCTCATGATGCTCTTACCAATCATGGCACCGTTTTAAATTTTCAAGCAATCTTATCTAGATTGGATTTTATATATAACGATAAACGACCAATACATATTCTAGAATCAGAACTAAGTATTCTCAGGCAGGGACGAATGACAGTTACTGAATACTATAACGAAGTAAATAAAAAAATGACTTTACTAATAAACAAAACCATAATGACACACGGAAAAGACAGTGTAATAACCAAAGAAACAAACAAAACAATAAGGGGCAACGCTCTACGAATATTTATATCCGGATTAAATGGATCTATCTCAGAAACTCTGTTCTCATTAAATCCACCAGATTTGCCCAATGCCTTGGCAAAGGTCCAGGAATTAGAATCAAACAATTTCCGTGCTCAATTTGCGAACAGGTTTAATGGATTTAAAAATGAAAATAAATATCAGGGAAACAATTTACGATTTGATCAAGTACGACAAAATAATAATAATAATAAAACGGGCAATCATTGGGGTAATAACCAAAGTTATAACTGGCCACAAAAAGGAAATTTTTGGCAAAACAATAACCAAAATAACACTCAAAAGCAACAAGCTGTCGAGCCAATGGATGTTGATCCATCGATTCAACTCCAGAATAAACCTAATAACAATCGGCAGCCGAATAATAATTGGCAGGCAAATAATAATCAAGGAAGAAATAATAATTGGCAGGCAAATAATAATCAAGGAAGAAATAATAATAATTATTACCAAAATAATAATCGTTCAAATTATTATCGCCCAAATCAAAATAGAGAGCAAACTCAAGCTCAAAAAAGGGAACCAGAGGGAACTGTAAATCAGCCAGCGAATAAAGTAACTAGATTAAATAATATTAATGAAGATCATTTTTTAGACGAGACCCCTACAGAGGAATGCCTTATTTAAATAGGATAGACAGAAAAACCGAGAAGCAGTTAAAAATTTTGATAGATACAGGAGCCACTGCTTGTTATATAAAAAAGGGAATTTTTGAAAATAAAAATGAGTTATCAATATATAAAAAGGTAACTACAGTTCATGGGTATTCAATTATTAAGTATTACCATATTATAACTATATTTGAAACACGACATTTATTTTATGAAATAGAAGGATTAGAATCTGATCTTCTAATCGGGTTCAATTTACTAAGAAAAATTGGAGCTATAATAAATATAGCAAAGGGAGTTTTGGAATATAAAGGGAAAACAGAAAAGTTAAAATATTACGATAATGAGGGAAAAGATGAAATAAGTTTAATTGAAGAAAAAAATAATATTCTTCCGTTAAAAGAATTTATTATAAAAAAATATTTTGATGAGAAAAGTAGAGAAGACACAGATTCATTATTTGTGGAAAATAGTGAGAAAGGCTTGGGAATTAAAAATCCTAAGAACGCCGACGTAGAAATATCCGTCAACAAAAATACAAATATCTTGGGAATTAAAAATCCTGAGAACGCCGACGTAGAAATATCCGTCAACAAAAATACAAATATCTTGGGAATTAAAAATCCTGAGAACGCCGACGTAGAAATATCCGTCAACAAAAATACAAATATCTTGGGAATTAAAAATCCTGAGAGTGCCGACGAAGAAAATACCGTCAAAAATCGAATAAATAAAAATCGTTTGAAATGTAAAAATTTCAAGCCCGCCGTCGTTGAGGTATCCGACAAACAACAAATAAATAATATAAGTACAGATCAATTAGAAGGACTAAAGGAAAAAATAGTTTACTATATTGAAAAAGAGCATTCAAAGATAAATATGCAAATTCCTTTTAGAACAGACATAAAGGGGGAAATAAATCTTATTCACGACAGGCCAATATACGGGAAACAATATCCGTATGCTTTCTCTGTCACCGACTTTGTGAATAGCGAAATCAGTAGAATGTTATCAGAAGAAATTATAAGGCCTAGCCGAAGTCCTTACAATTCACCAGTTCTGGTAGTCCCAAAGAAAGGAGAAAATCAAGACGGAAGCCGTAAGCTAAGACTCGTTATTGATTATAAAAAATTAAATGAAAGTACTATACCTGACAGGTACCCAATGCAAGACCCATCAGTAATTCTATCCAATTTGGGGAAAGCAAGATATTTTTCAACAATAGATTTAGAATCAGGTTTTCATCAGATATTAATGAAAGAATCTGATGTCGAAAAAACATCTTTTCAATAAATAATGGAAAATACGAATTTTTAAGAATGCCATTCGGATTAACAAATGCACCAAGAATTTTTCAGCGAGCAATGGATGACATCCTAAGAGAGCAAATAGGGAAAACATGCCATGTCTACATGGACGACATTATAATATTCTCAAATTCGATAGAACAACACTATGAAGACTTAAACAAAATCATAAATATATTATTAAATGCAAACATGAAAATCTCTTTGGAAAAATCAAAGTTTTTTAAACGCGAAACCAGTTTTTTAGGATACATCGTATCTTATAACGTCATTAAGACAGACCCAGAAAAAATTGACACCATTACTAAATATCCGCTTCCAAAAAATATTCGGGAACTAAGAAGTTTTCTAGGCCTTACGGGCTATTATAGAAAATTTGTTTTAAACTACGCCTTCATAGCCAAACCTCTAACAAAATACCTTGGCGGTCATAATGGCAAAATTTCAAAAGATTGTCAACAAAAATGTTAATTCAGCTGGATGACCCAGCTATTAAAGCTTTTAACGAGCTGAAAGAAAATCTCATTGCTCAAGTAGAATTAGTTCAACCGGACTATAATAAAAAATTTACCCTGACCACCGACGCTTCGGACGTCGCAATTGGTGCAGTTTTATCTCAAGAAGGTAAACCGATTACTTTTATTTCAAAAACCTTATCTAAAACAGAACAAGTTTATGCAACTAATAAGAAAGAACTTTTAGCCATAGTATGGGCTCTTAAAAATCTAAGAAATTACTTATACGGAGTGATTGGAATTGAAATTCAAACCGATCATCAACCACTATCTTTCGCAATCTCTGATAAAAATCCTAATATAGAAATGAAACGCTGGTATTCCTTCATCGAAAGTTTCACTCCAAAAGTCATTTATAAACCAGGTACAACTAATGTAGTTGCAGACGCCTTATCAAGGATTCAGATTAACAACATAACTGAAAGTAACGAATCGGTCTCAGATCAAAACACTCAGCATTCAGCAGAGAGTAGTTTTGAGAATGTTATACAAGAAACCCGAAAACCCTTAAACCAATTTAAGCAACAATTGCTAATAACAACGGGGAGGTATACAATACATGAGTCGATTAATATATTCGAAAATACCAGACATATAGTAGAATTTGACACTCCCGAAAATTTGATATCAATCCTAAGAGAATACATTCCTCCTAATATAACAGTAGGTATTCATTGTACTTTAGAGGACTTTTATAGAATTCAAAATCCACTTAAAGAAAATTTTATGAATAAATTTTTGTATACAAGAATATTTGTCCAAGATGTGGAAAATTCTGAAGACAGAGCACTTATAATCGAAGAAACACATTGTAGAGCACACAGGGGACTTGACGAAAATTATAAACAAATCAATAGATTGTATTATTGGCCAAACTTACTCACAAAACTAAAAGAATACATAAAAAATTGTAAAATTTGCAATGAAAACAAATATAACCGACATCCAATTAAAATTCCAATTGGAGAAGCCCCAATCCCAAGTAAAGAAGGAGAAAATTTACACATTGACATATATTACGCGCAAAGCCTCACTTTCATAACTTGCATTGACGCCTATTCAAAATTTCTAGTAGTAAAAGAAATCCAAAATAAATTAAATATCGAAAACAAAGTAATGGAAGTTACTTCAACAATTTCCACAAGCCAAAGTAATAATGACAGATAATGAACCGAGCTTTACCTCGGCCCAATTTAAATCTTTTGCACAAAGGTGCGGTTTAACTTTACATTACGCAGACCCGAGGCACAGTACCTCAAACGGTCAAGTTGAAAGGGCACATTCTACATTAACAGAATTAGCTCGATGCATTAAAGAAGAATTTAATTTAACTGACTATTCCGAAATAGTAATTAGAGCCGCTCAAGAATATAATCAGAGCATTCATTCATCAACGAACCAAAAACCCTTTGACGTACTATACAATAAAATAGAGCACGATAATATTCCTCAAATTTTAAAATATACACAAGAAAAAATGTTAGAAACACACAATGATAACAGAAAAGAAAAACAATATCATGTAGGACAGGTAGTTTATGAAAAGAAACACGGGGAAAGAAATAAACTTAAAACTAGATATAAAAAACAAGTAGTTAAGGAAAATTTACCTAACAAAATAATAATCAACAGTAGAAATAGAATTATTCACAAAGATAATATAAAATTCTAAATATTTATATATTACTTTTTTTTTTACCTTTTCCAGAAAATGTTTTATCACATGCTCATACTACACCTTATTATATTTACAAAATCAGAAATAATTGACTATACAAGTCACGAGTATCTTTTATTCAAGGACAATAAAGACGTATTGACATATGATTCATACGCAGACTTATTCCACGTAACTAACTTAAGTTTTTATAAAGAAATAATAAAATTGGAATCAGATAATATAAAAAGGGATACTAATAAAAAATCACAATGGGAAATTAGATATGATTTAGAAGTAATCGAATTAATTTTATCACAATTAATTTCAACCAGATCAAAAAGGGGAATAAATGAGTTGGGCACTGTGTGGAAATGGTTAGCTGGAACTCCGGATCATGATGATTTTATTACAGTTCAGAATAAAATCAATGAATTAATTGAAAATAATAATAAGCAATCTATTATCAATTCCAAATTGTTTAAAGAAATAGAATCTCTTTCTGATGATTTTAAAAATGTTTTTATTGATCAAGATTTACCACTGCGAAAACATCGCTTACGATTATTAACATTCGATCTGCAAAATTTAATTGACACAATCACACTTGCTAAAATTGACGTTTTTAATACCAAAATTTTAAACAATGATGACATCATGGAAATATTAAAACATGAACAAAACCCAGTAATTATCGCTGACTTAATGGACATCTCTGTTTTTAAAATTGCACTTCATAAAGAACTTTTAATAATTTATATAAAATACCCAATAATAAAAAACAGATGTGAAATATATCACGCCAGAGCGATTTCTCAAATCGATGGGAAACTAGTATTAAGCAATCAAATCGCAAAATGCGCAAATACGTTTTATGAAATGTCTAACTTTAAGAACGAACTTTTTAATAATTATTGCACTTTAATTAAGGAAAAAACTTGTTTTACCCGATTATTAAATGGTGAGAAATCAACTTGCAAAAAAATAAGAGAAAAAAAAAAAAAAATAGACATCATACAAGATGGTGCCATTCTTATAAATGGTAACAATATTGTTAACAACTCCCATTTAAACGGGTCATATTTAATAACATTTAATGGTACAACCAACATTAACAATATCTCATATACCAACTTGGAAAACAAAATTCTCGACTACATAACTACGAACCACTTCAAAAATTATGAAATATCCGATTACATTTTGTCAAATAACTCGGAACTCTCTTTAGATAATATAAACATCTTAAATCCTTTCATTAAAATTAATAATACTAAAATATCACTTACCTTTATATTATTAATTTTAATCATTATATATTTGATATTTTTACTTATTATAAAATACAAAAATGCTATATTATTTGTAACAAAAAACAACGGCCAGAACCAGAAAAATCTATTAACCAAGAAAATTTTTTAACAGAATTAAGAGATCAATTAAATGAATTTCATGTTGAATCGGGACGATCCATTTTAGAAGGGGGAGAGTTATCCAACCCCTGAAACCAGGCCACTTATGGCTTTTATAAACAAAAATTTCAATCTCTGCATTTGCCTTTGTTTTTGCCTTTGGCTTTAAGGTCCGATCTTGGCTTCCCAGCTAAGTTAAACAAATCAAAATTAAAGTAAACATCAGCTTCCGTTCGAAGCACAATCAATTGCGCCTTTTGCGTTCCAATTGTCCGCCAAATTGCATCGGTCAGCATAATTGGATTTCACCATAAGATGCGACAGTTTCATCTCAAGCTTTTAATCTAAACATAAATTGAAGTTCTAAAAGTTCAAAAAGAAAAGCTCCTGGCCGAGGTTCATTGGATTTGGTTCAAGATTAGGTAGTCAGTCCGAATTTGATCGAGACCGCGATCGGTTGATAATCTTAAAAAAGTATCAATAGTGAATTAAAATACTTGTGTTAATAATTTTCAATAAAGGTCTTGCACCAAAATATATTAAAAAATAAAAAATTAATTTTTTTATTTAATTTGTCCGGCTGGCAATTAACTTACATGCATAAGTTCCGACATAGCAAAACTGCATTCGGTCAAAAGGTTTGTGTTCAAATAACCATCCAAAAACAATACTCCTCCAAATACAATATTTCCACCATCAAAATCCGATTATCGATAAAAATCGAAACAAATTATTGACCTCCGTGGCATATTTAATTATTTTTTTTGCATTATAAAATATTTTCAATTTTGCAAGGAAGATTTAAAAAATAAATCACCCAGTATATAACAAGCTGCGAGAGTTCAGCAATACAAAACTGCGCCGCAATTTTCCGACTGTGCAGCAGTGTGAAGCATTTTAAGTTTATAAATAAATTATATTATTGTTGTTATTTTTATTTTTTTCTGGTAATTTTTTGGGAGTTATTCCTGTTCCCACGCTCCGGCTTAAAAAAAAAAACCAGCGTGTCCCATTCCACACATTCCACAGCAATAAAAATATTATTATTTTTTGTTCCTGCGTCAACAAAATTATTTGTTCTGCTGCAAATTATCCAAAGTACATCCAACGACAGTGTGACCATATTTTGTATATAGTTTCCACCGAAAACATTTTTTCGTGCCCAATCTACTGCAAAGCCGAACGCAGCCGATTAAAATTTCCGAAGTCAGAATCGTAATATGCCCATAGGGGACAATAAAGATTTTTTGACTGTTCCAACTGCCAGGCTAGAACGATCACGCTCAGCGTCTCCTCTCAATTCTCAAAATTCTCGAGGTGCTCGAGTTTCCGTGGTTAAAACTAAGAGTGAAAATTCCCTGAACACCGTAGTCCCGCTTTCGAGAACCACTCGTTCCACTACAAAGATGGCTCACACCACAGCAGAGGCAGCGTTAAACAAATTTATTGCAATTTCCGACCGGGTGAGCTCATTTGAAGCCAAGTTAAACACTCCCGGGCCTTCGACTCCATCTCTATATACTTGCCAAGTCCGTCTAGACCAAACTCGGACCCTTTGGGAAAGAGTCGAAAAGGAATTCGAGGCATGCTCAGACATAATTGCGTCTGCGGTAGAGGGCGCAGCAGACACTCTACCAATTCTCCAGGCAACTCAGTGAGCAGATCGAGAGAGCAACGGCAGATGCTACTCGGGCACTTCCGATTCCGCCAAATCCAAACGCAAGCTTTTCCGCCAATGTAGTATCGTCCGGCTGTCGGCTGCCCCCTGCGATACTGAAGTTTTCAACGGGGATTACCTGAAGTGGCCCACATTCCGAGACCTTTTTTCTGCTGTTTATGTTAACAACCCGAGGCTGACTCCGGTCGAGAAGCTTTTTCATCTCAATTCCAAAACTAGCGGTGAGGCGAAGGCAATTGTTGCCAAGTCTGCGCTTACCCATGACGGGTTCGGGTCAGCTTGGAAAGCGCTTCAAGACCGTTTCGAAAATAAACGACTTTTGGTCAATAGTCAGCTCAAACTCCTCTTCAATCTCAGCTCCATAAATTATGAGTCAGGACACTCATTAAAGGAGATTCAGTCCACTATTCAAGGGTGTCTGACAGCGCTTTCGCACTCAAATATCTCAACAGAGAACTGGGATTGTTTGCTGGTGTTTCTGGGAACAGTCTCTCGCGACAAGTGCTGACATTCCGAAGTGGGAGACAATGAATAAATTCCTGAGCGAAAGATATCGAACATTAGAGGCAATAGAGGACATGAAACCCAATTCCAATCAATCCTTTTCAAAAAGCCAGCCAAATCCGAAAAAGCTTCATTCCTTTGAAACCAAAGTGAGCGTTAAAGCAAAGGGCTGCGATCTGTGCTCCAAGGAGAGTCACCCAGTACGCTTGTGCCCGCGGTTTCTGCAGATGTCAGTGGACGCCCGTTCAACTTACATTAAAAAGAAGCAGCTGTGCTTGAATTGTTTTGCTAGAGGGCATATGCTTCTCGATTGCACGAGCACGCACAGCTGTTTTACCTGTAATAGCCGGCATCACACGCTGTTGCATCGAGGCAACCCTTTTTCCAGCAATCCAAGTTCCTCTGGCCCTGCGAGACCTAGACCCGCTCCTTCGGCGGGAGGCTCAGACGTTCCCGATGCACAGTCAAATGTGCAAGTCTGTTTTGCTTCAGGCTCAAAAGCAGTTCTCCTGGGCACGGCAATGATTGACATCTGCCACCTCGGTACCCACTTCCGAGCACGGGCGCTGATCGACTCGGGATCGGAAGCGACGTTCATTTCGGAGCGTCTTTTCAAGCTAGTCAATCTGCCGTTCCGCCCCATTCAAGCGCAAGTGTCTGGTTTAAATCAGACGGTTTCCGCTCAGTCAACCCGGCTTTGCCATTTCGCCATTCGTTCTCCCACTAAGCCAGGCCTGCAGTTAGACACTGCAGCGTATGTTCTCCCAGAATTAGCAGGCACAAGATGCTTTGAGAGATTTGCCAAACCTTCCATGGGCAGATCCTACATTTCTCCAGAGTTCCCAGATTGACGTTCTAATCGGAGCTGATATCCTTCTACTCGTGTTGCTAAGCGGTACAAAGAGTAACATTTGCGGTTCTCTATTTGGGCAAGAGACCATCTTCGGGTGGGTGCTCACAGGTCCAGTGTCCACGTCCGCAAGTAACCGAGTCGCAGCCTTCACGACTCGGATTTCCAAAGTTAGTGATGTGTCCTCAATCGCAATCGCCCTCGCAATCGATTCCGCGAGATGCTTTGAGAGATTTGCCAAACCTTCCATGGGCAGATCCTACATTTCTCCAGAGTTCCCAGATTGACGTTCTAATCGGAGCTGATATCCTTCCACCCGTGTTACTAAGCGGTACAAAAAGTAACATTTGCGGTGCTCTATTTGGGCAAGAGACCATCTTCGGGTGGGTGCTCACAGGTCCAGTGTCCACGTCCGCAAGTACCCGAGTCGCAGCCTTCACGACTCGGATTTCCAAAGAAAGTGATGCGTCCTTAGACAAACTTCTGACAAAGTTTTGGGAGGTGGAAGATCTACCATCAAAAATGGTAAAAGAGTCGGATAGGCATCCGACTGCGAAGGCAATTTTCTACGAACCACGACTAGAGACGCAAGCGGGAAGTACGTAGTGACACTACCGTTCTGCGACCCCGATCACTGTGGATCTAAGCTGGGGTACTCAAGGTCTATAGCACTCGCTCAGTTTCTAAGAAACGATAATCGTTTAAAAAGAGACATTCCATTAAAAGAGCAGTACAACTCCGTGATCCAAGAATATTTGGATCTAGGCCATATGAAAGAAGTTCCGCCGACTCACAATTCTCCAAATTACTATCTCCCACATCACGCGGTAATAAAACCCGAAAGCACGACTACGAAACTTCGCGTTGTATTCAACGCTTCCAGCCCTTCAGCAAATGGGACAAGCTTGAATGATGTGCTTCATGCTGGTCCAGTCCCTTAATCTGATTTAACGATTCAGATTTTGAAGTGGCGCTATTTCCAGTATGTCTTTAGTGCGGACATTACGAAGATGTATAGGCAGATCTGGGTCGATCAGAAGCATACGCCCTTCCAAAGAATCCTATTCCGAAACAAGGAAGGTGACATTCGTGATTTCGAGCTTAAAACCGTTACATTCGGTGTCAACTGCGCGCCCTATCTCGCCATCAGAGTTCTGCAACAACTGGCAGACGATATAGAGAAGCAGTTTCCAAAAGCCAGTCACATAATCCGCAATTACATGTATGTTGATGACGTTTTAGCGGGATCCCATTCCCAACAAGAAGCTCAACTAGCTATCCAAGAGTTAGTAACTTCTCTGAACTCTGCCGGTTTTCCGCTTAGAAAGTGGACATCTAACCACAAAGGGGTTCTGAGGGACATTCCCAATGAGCATCTTCTCCACGCTGAGTTCCTCAACATTGATTCCGAAAGCATTGCCGACGAGTTCTACTTCGTGCCCCCAGAAATATCTGTCCAGTCCTCGTACACGAAACGAGAAGTTCTTTCCCAGATCGCCAAGCTATTCGATCCCGCTGGATGGCTCGCCCCGTTCATCGTCCGGGCGAAGATCTTCATGCAGGAGATCTGGCTGCAAGAGTTGGGATGGGATGAAAACCTTCCCGGCGAAATGAGCCATAGTGGCAAATTTTCCTGCGGAGCTATTCCGAGCTCAATCGGATTCGCATTCCGAGATGGGTATGCTACCAACCCGAGGTGAAAGTCGAGCATCACGGTTTTTGTGATGCCTCGCAAAAGGCTTATGGGGCCGCGATCTATCTGAGGGTCGAGATCGGTCAGAAAACCATGGCACATCTGCTTACAGCCAAAACACGAGTCGCTCCTGTCAGTTCCTCGTCTAGAATTGTGTGGCGCCCTGCTGTTGACCGAAATGGCGACAGCAATCCTTCCAAACTTGCCCACTGCCAATTCCAAACTTTTCTGCTGGACTGATTCCACAATAGTCCTCGCCTGGTTGAAAAAGCCCGCGTGTCAGTGGACCACGTTTGTGGCCAACAGGGTGACTAAGATAGCACAGGCGACACAAGTCGAAAATTGGTCACATGTTCGATCCGAGCAAAATTCCGCCGATTTGGCCAGTCGAGGCGTTTCGTTAGCCGATCTGGCTAACAGCCAACTCTGGTGGCATGGGCCAGAGTGGTTACAAAGGCCGCGAAGCCAATGGCCAGCGCAAAGTGACGACA
Organism: Drosophila oshimai; assembly: GCA_018150695.1. Taxonomy (NCBI): domain Eukaryota; kingdom Metazoa; phylum Arthropoda; class Insecta; order Diptera; family Drosophilidae; genus Drosophila; species Drosophila oshimai. The sequence goes on from JAECWM010000276.1 coordinate 1,542,250, forward strand.
ATCCTGTCACCGACTTAGAGCAGCGTGCCGTGAAGGTCTGCTTTGCAAAGACCCCAGCTGAGGACTTTCTCGAGCGGTTCTCGAGGCTAGACAAAGCTCTGCGGGTCCTCGCCTATGTGCTTCGGTTTATAAAGCGCTGCCGCAAGTTGCTGATCGAGACAGATCAGCGTCCAACTAGCGTCGAAATCCGAGAAGCGGAAAGAGCGCTCATTTCAATTGCGCAACGCAGAGAATATTCAAAAGAGTATCATTTCTTAAGTGATAAACGTCCGATTCCAAGCTCAAGTCCAATTTTGAATTTATTTCCTTTTATAGACCAACATGGGCTCTTAAGAGCATGTGGTCGCATAACTGCCTCTAAAGTCCTGCAGTATGACGAGCGCCATCCTGTAATTCTCCCGTACAGCTGTCGGCTATCTCGTCTTCTTGTCCAATTCACGCACCAGATTACGCTTCATGGCGGCAACCAGTTGATAGTGCGCCTGATGCGATCCAAATATTGGATTCCTAAAGTCAAGAATCTGGTTAAAGGCGTGGTAAAATCGTGCAAGGTGTGCACAATTTATAAAAAGAGACTGCAGACCCAATTGATGGGCGATCTGCCGACTGATCGGGCCTCATTTTCCAGGCTATTTACTTACACCGGCATCGATTATGCCGGCCCCTTTGAAATTAAAAACTATACAGGGAGAGCGTGCCTCATCACAAAGGGATATGTGTGCGTGTTTGTGTGTTTTTCTACGAAGGCCATCCATTTAGAACCCACCTCTGACCTAACCACTGAGAAGTTCCTAGCAGCGTTTGCGCGTTGGCGAGGTTGTCCTCAGCGGGTCCATTCCGATAATGGCAAAACTTTTGTTGGGGCAGCAACTCTTCTCTCCAGTGACTTTACGCAAGCCCTGAAGGAGTCTGTGACTGATGCGTATAGCCATCAGGGACTCGTGTGGCGTTTCATCCCACCAGGAGCTCCGCATATGGGAGGTCTGTGGGAGGCAGGGGTGAAGAGTTTTAAAACTCTGTTTTATAAGTCCACGTCCACTCGCAAGTATACTTTCGAAGAGCTTTCCACGCTTCTTGCCAAGATTGAAGCTTGCCTTAATTCCAGGCCGCTCTCTCCAATGTCGGAAGACCCTACAGACTTGCTTGCCCTAACGCCAGGCCATTTCTTGATCGGTGGTCCGTTGCTTTCCACGGCCGAGCCCGAGATTAAGGGCGAAGCTAAGTCGATTATAAATCGATGGCAACATCTCAAGGCCCAGCATCAACATTTCAGTGCGCGATGGAAAGAGGAGTATCTTAAAGAACTCCACAAGCGCAACAAGTGGCAAAATCCATCCAGAAACCTTCAAGTCGATGATATGGTAGTCGTCAAGGAAGACAATATGCCATCGAATGACTGGCGGCTCGGCAGAATCGTAGCTGCATTTCCAGGAGCCGATACCAGAGTTCGCGTAGTGGATATTCTTACTTCTCGGGGTACCATAAAGCGTCCAGTACACAAAGTTGTTCTTCTTCCAATGGAGGCTATGGAAGCCTCGGCTCCTCTCCAATAACCTTTAGTACACTTCCTAGGTTTAAAATATAGGTACTAAGTCGTTCTGTTCGTTTCCCATCCTCAGACCAATTCCAATATGGCTCCTCGTCCACGTTCTGTCAAGGCCTTGGAAAGCAGATGTACCCGAGGTACTAAGTCCTACCGCTGCCGAATCTGCAAGGGCATCCATCCTCTTCGGAAGTGCAAGCGTTTCCTCAAGCTTAGCTCCGAAAAGCGCCTTCGCGCGGTGTTGATCAACAAGTATTGCGCCAATTGCTTGGCGCATCAACACTCCGAGGGGAGCTGCCTCAGTGGAGATGGGTGTAAAAAGTGTGGACGGGACCACCACACGTTGCTCCACTTGCACGAGATGACGTCCTCGCGTGCTTCTCGTCGCCACTCGGCCGCTCGGGTCTCGAGGTCACTCTCTCGATCTCCATCTCCATCTCCATCCACGAGCCGATCACGTACACTGGTACGCCATTCAACATCAGCGGCAACCCCATCCGTGGCGGCGTTGCTGCAGCATCGGAGCCTGCACATACTTCCGACTGCCATCGTGGTCCTTGAGTCTGGGGCCACCACTTTCGAAACCGGCGCGCTAATAGACCCGTGCACTCTCGTCAGCACCATCGACAGCTCCTTGGCGGCCGCCTTCAAGCTACCCAGGACAACCGTGAGAGGCGAGGAGGTCTGCTCGACGACCATCCGGTCAAGGACGGGCGACTTCCAGCTCGACGTGCTCCTCAAGGTCAGCCCTAGTTTAAGGATCCGCACCCCGACTCGTGCGTTGGATGCCACTGTGCGAGCCGAGTTCGACAGCATCAAGCTGGCCGACGAACAGTTCCACCGCCCAGCAACAGTGTCGCTGATTTTGGGCTCCGACGTATACCCCGACGTCATCCGACCCGGGTTCCTAAACATACGTGATGGGCTGCCTGTTGCACAGAGCACCGCGTTTGGGTGGATCGTGTCTGGAGCTTGCAGGCACGCTTAAGGCCAGATCCGGGCAACATTATTGCTGCGCTCGCCCTCGCAAGGGGGGGAGAATGTTCGCGCCAAACGGCGCTTCCAGTGGCCTTTTAAGCGGCCCTTCCAGTCCCTTCCAAGCGGCCCTGGAGTCTTTAGCAGTCGAGAGAGCAGTTCCTCCAGATCGCTCGCATCTCGCTCTCTCGCGCTGTTAAAGGTCTCCACTCCACTCTCCAAGCCGCTCTGGACGTACCCACCCCCATATTTCTAAGTTAATTCTAAGCAACCACTGTAAGAGACAAGTTAAGAAGTTTGAGAACAAAAAGTGAAGAAAAGTGAAATTCATCACCTTTTTGCTACACAACCACAACCCCGAGGAAAAAATCAGCCACTCAGCCCCCCACCACGACTATTTTCTGCCACTCCGCCCCACTCCATTATAAGATTATTTTTGTATTTTTTGTTTTTAAAAATAAAAAACAATCATTATTTCGAGATTTGTAAAAGAAAACCTATAATGATTACGGACACTGATAAGTAGGTATATTGGGAAAGTTTCTTAAAAATGTCTGTTTTCTCATAATCAAGTGACCTTAGGCGTGCACATAGTTTCTGCTGATGGAGTAGGTATTTATATATATTTATATGTATATATATATATATATACCGGGGTGCCACAGAAACCGTCGACGGTTTTGGTGGCTCGGATTAACGATTCGGAAAAAAGACAGGTCTGACTTCCTATTTTTATTTGGCATTTATTTGCTATTTTTCAATAAATTCAAGCGAAGTTTTACTTCTTTTGCAACCTAAACCCTGCAAAACCCTGCGCCTAAAACGTAACCAAAAAATTGCTCAACATTTTAAATTGACCGCCAAACTAAAGAACAGAAGTCACCCCTGTACTAGATGGCTTCTTTCGAGAGGCCGCTACATGCTGCTGGATGAAATCGCACCCATCTTGGAATGCGATCCTCCTTCAGGGCTGGATACCCTTTAAGAAAATCATGCCACCTTGTGACGAAATCAGTCGGGAGAGGCTGGTCCCAGCTTAACTCACGCAGCCAAATTTCTTGCATGAATATTTTGCCCGGATGACGAACGGCGATAACCATCCTGCTGGATCAAACAGTTTAGCTATCTGGGATAACACCTCTCGTTTGGTGTAGTCTGTTTGAAGAGCAATTTCCCTCGGTAGGAAAAGGAAACTATCAGACGTTGCTTGCCAACGGATTCCTAGGGTTTTTGCCATAGTGGCCTCTTCCAACTCAAGGAAGTCAAGTGGTCTTTTGGGATCCCTTGCAAGAGTCCCTTCTTGTTTGAGGTCCACTTGCGCAGTGGAAAAACTGCACTCTCGAGGGCCAAACGGAGTTCTTTGATGGCTAGAACAGCGGACTGCTGCGTGTGGTTGCCAGCTAGAACGTCGTCGACATACATGAATTTGGAAATTATGTCGCTCGCTAAAGGATATTGGTCAAGTACATCCTGGGCTAGCTGTTGAAGCACGCGAATGGTCAGAAAGGGCGCACAGTTAACGCCAAAGGTCACAGTGTTAAGCTCATAGTCGCAGAGCTTTCTTTCTTTATCGCGGAACAGGATTCTTTGGAAGCGTGTATGATCGGAATGGACGAGAATTTGCCGGTACATCTTTGTGATGTCGGCGTTGAAGACGTACTTAAAGAAGCGCCATTTGAGGATCTGGGTGGTCAAATCAGATTGCAGTACCGGACCGGTATGAAGGACATCATTAAGACTGTACCCGTTTGAAGATGGACTGGAGGCTTTAAACACGACGCGAACCTTTGTTGTGGTGCTATCTGATTTGAAAACCGCGTGGTGTGGCAAATAAAAATTTTTGGAGACTAGATGCATATGACCTAAATCTAAATATATACTGCTCTTTTAAGGGGGCGTTTTTGTTTAGCCGTGCCTCGTTTCTAAGGAATTGCGCCTGTGCAACAGGCCTTGAGTGTCCCAGGTTTATACTGCTAGGATCTTCAAAGGGCAAGGAAACCACATACCTCCTTTTCTCATCCCTTTTAGTGGTCTGCTGGAAGTTGTTCTCACACACCTAGCTGGATTCCTCAACCAGCTTCACTGGAACATCCTCCACCTCCCAAAAATTGGTGAGGATGCTGTCTAGTTTAGACTCAGTGACAGACAATCGTGCCGAGAAGGCAGCTATTCTGTTAGTGGGATCCTTCGCGATTGGGCCACAAAGAATCCACCCGAATATGGTCTCTTGGCCAAGAAGTGTTCCGCAAACATTTGACTGCGAGCCGCCTAGAAGAATCGATGGAAGTAGATCGGCGCCTATGAGCACGTCAATCTGCGAACTCTGGTAGAAATTCGGATCTGCTAGGCTAGGCTTCGATTTTTATATGTGGCCTATGTTGGGAGCCTATGTTGAACTGACAGCGCTTACGAGGCTGGGCAGCAACAGTTTGGTTTACTCCCGCCACTTGAGCTTGGATGGATTCATAGGGGAGCTTAATTAGGTTGAATAACCGTTCTGATCCTGAGTCAATTAAAGCGCGTGCAGAGTACCTTATGCCCGAGTGGCAGATCTCTATAAGCGCCGTGCTCAGGAGGACCCCTTGCGTGTTAACGGCGAGGTACGATTGGACGTTCCACCCTGAAATCTCGGATGGTTGAAGGAGAGACTGCTCCCACAGAGACAGCGTCAATTTCGGCAACCTCGAGGAGCACAGAAAGACGAGCAGACAATCCCATTTGGTGGTGTCTACCTTAGCTATTTCCAAGGCTGTCAAACACCCTTGGACTGTGCTCTCCAGGTGCTTTAAGGATTTCCTACATTCTTGGGAGACAGAAAGAAGACTGAATCTTAAGCTGGCTGTTGACGAGCAGTCGCTTGTTTTCAAAACGATTCTGCAGGTTCCTCCATGCTGATTCAAACCCTTCGTTGGTTAAAGGAGATAGCGCAACGATGGACTTTGCTTCACCACTCGTTTTCGAGTTGAGGTGGAACAGCTTTTCGACGTCCGAAAGCCTAGAAATTTGGACATAGATGGCGGATATATTGGGGGAACGCGGCACCAACTAGGAAGAGGCGCCGGTGTGGAAGGCTGAATAATCTGTTGAACGCTAGCGCTCTCAATCGATTCGTTTAAGTTTGCAGCGCACCGTTCGAAGACCGAGTAACAGGAGTACTTAGATTGCATGACTGTAATCGTGCCATTACACTTTAATACAGAGAGGACAGCAGAGCACGTCTCGAACTCTCTCTCCACCTTGTCCCAGAGAGACCGTATTTGCTCAAGTCGGACCCGATTTGTGTGAACGGACGGAAGATGATCTGCTGGGGTGTTGACTCTGGCTTCGAATTGACTTACTCTATCGGTTAAAGTCACGAATTTTGTCAAAGCTGTGTCAGCGTCAGCCTGAGCCATTTTTGCAGTTGATCTCGTGTTTGGCAGAGTTACAACTGGCTTTGCTGTCTGTGTCACAGACGTGCTTGTGGACTTAAGAGGAGGTTTAGGCTGTGGACTGTGGCGTGACGCAGAAGTCCTCACGGATTTTAAAGGAGTTAAAGACTTCTCGCTTGTTGTTCTAGATGGACGACTGATATTAATAGAGGCACTTAAAGTTTTACTGGGTTCTGCCTTTTGGGTGGGCAGTGACGACTCGCTTTTGGCTCTGACTCGGTGTGAGGTGCCAGCTGTTGGGACGGTCAACTGAACTTTTGGTTCCTCACCTTCACCAATTGGCATAATAAACTCGCGGGAGTACAAACAATAAACGGATGGGACGAGCCGATGGTCGTGGATGCTGACGCTGGATAATGCGTGCAGAAGACTAAGTGGAAATAAGGCATCAACTGGGAAGTTGTGCTGCCGATGCGGAGTGATGCGTGCCGAAATATATTCGGAAACAACGGCTTATCGATTTGGAAGTTGTGCAAAAAGAAATAAATAGAAAATGCTTACCCACGGCCAATATACAAATACCGATATTTAAATGAGTGCGATATATTATTGTGCTGGGATGTAAAATGGATATATGCTTGGAGAATATATTTTTGGAACAAAATATATGTGTAGTTGAACAGGTTAAATCATATAATAACCAGGAAACTAAATGCGAAACGTTTTAATTTATTTTTGCATAAAACGATGTAAATAATTCAATTTGTTGTTATGTTTGACAAAAACAAAAAAACAAAACAGCAGAAATGGGAACGCGTGGAACCGGACCGGTGTTTGATGGTCCAAATTAATTTAGGATGGAACTCCTCGAAATAATTAAATTTGTTGTTATTTTTAAGGTGAAAAAGGTTTATCGAGTTTCAGGTCGTTGCAGTTGGCAAATGCGGTGCAATGTGAACGTACCTTAATTTGGCTTACTTATTATGAAATGTGATATGCAGCCCTGCGTAATTTCACAACAACCAACACATACAGTGCCGAGCGAAAGTGAAGGCACACTTAGAAATCTCACATTCAAACGCAAGTGCCAGTCTAATGCAGCATATTTTTGATGAAATTCTTTTTTACATGTATAAAGTAAACATTTCTTTATTCAAAGCCACAGTTTTTTGCATTTTTATATTATGTTCTTAAAACCGTTTAAACTTTAAAAGAAAATTACCTTATTTGTTGACACAAAAGTGAAGGCACACTACATTCAAGTGCATTTTTTTCAAAACTTTACCGATTCGGCTCATTTTTCAGCAAAATCAAGGTTATCTGTACGCCCTAAATGGCGGAGTGAAACATTTTCAAGCTTAAATCGGCGCAGGACCTTTATTTTAAGCTAAAATTATCCTTTTCGACCAAACACTAGGTGTACAAATTAAACCTACCGAATCTCAGCGGAAAATACTTTTTCTTTTGCACTATCAAGGCAAATCGTCCTTGGGTATTATAAAAATCAAGCCCAGTAGCCATTAATAACTTTTTGATCCTTTCTCCGCGTTTTAAAGGCCATCATCGTTTCAAATGCAAGGTATGCAGGCCAACCCAAGGCTTTGAGGGGCCAGAAAACGAAACAAGATCTTTAAAAAAAAAACGAAAATTTGAAAATCTCATTGATTACACATCGCAGCTCATGTTAAAAAGGATTTTGGCAAGGATATTCATCCCCTGTCGGTGTTACGCACTATGCAAGAGGCTAACTACAAGGGCCGTAGTACTAGAAAAGTAGCATTGATTTCAAAAGTCAACCAACCGATGAGTTAAGCTGATTCCAAAGGATATCTTAATATCTCAAAAGGACTTTTGGAATACTATCATCCCCTCTGAAAACATGAAATTCATTTCCGTGGGCAAAACGCTTCCGTTGGTTGACTTTTGAAATCAATGCTACTTTTCTAGTACTACGGCCCTTGTAGTTAGCCTCTTGCATAGTGCGTAACACCGACAGGGGATGAATATCCTTGCCAAAATCCTTTTTAACATGAGCTGCGATGTGTAATCAATGAGATTTTCAAATTTTCGTTTTTTTTTTTAAAGATCTTGTTTCGTTTTCTGGCCCTCAAAGCCTTGGGTTGGCCTGCATACCTTGCATTTTGAAACGATGATGGCCTTTAAAACGCGGAGAAAGGATCAAAAAGTTATTAATGGCTACTGGGCTTGATTTTTATAATACCCAAGGACGATTTGCCTTGATAGTGCAAAAGAAAAAGTATTTTCCGCTGAGATTCGGTAGGTTTAATTTGTACACCTAGTGTTTGGTCGAAAAAGGATAATTTTAGCTTAAAATAAAGGTCCTGCGCCGATTTAAGCTTGAAAATGTTTCACTCCGCCATTTAGGGCGTACAGATAACCTTGATTTTGCTGAAAAATGAGCCGAATCGGTAAAGTTTTGAAAAAAATGCACTTGAATGTAAGTGTGCCTTCACTTTTTGTGTCAACAAATAAGGTAATTTTCTTTTAAAGTTTAAACGGTTTTAAGAACATAATATAAAAATGCAAAAAACTGTGGCTTTGAATAAAGAAATGTTTACTTTATACATGTAAAAAGAATTTCATCAAAAATATGCTGCATTAGACTGGCACTTGCGTTTGAAGTTGAGATTTTTAAGTGTGCCTTCACTTTCGCTCGGCACTGTATGTATGTAGATATGGATGAAACTTAATAACAAAACAATAATACTTTATATTTATTGGGTTTTGTTTTTCGGGATGCCGCGATCGTTTGGTGGTGCCGCGATCGTTTGGTGGTGCCGCCCTCAGCCTCGCCCATCGACAAGTGCGTGTTCCAATTGGATAACTGGCCGTTGGCGCAGCGAAATGCGTAAGCCGGGTTTGTTATTATTTGATGTTTGAATTTTTGGATGAGTGTGCAATCAAATATGTACATCTATGTACATATGTATGTATATAAATGTGTTTGGATGTTTGTGGAAGTAAATATGGTGTATGTGGATGTGATACTTGGCATATGCATAAGCCCCCTGTCTCTTTGTGCATAGCCAAATGTTCACATAGAAAAAATAAAAAATGCGTTGGATGATTTTTATTAATTATCAGCACCGACGGGAAAATGTAAAATGTGTGAAGGTGATGTATGTGGTTTTTAGAAATTTGTATGTATGAGGATGTGATATGTAGTATGTTCATATGCTGGTTTCAGGCGTGGATCCGGGGGGTGGTTTTGGGGGTTCAAACCCCCCCCCCCAAATGTTCGAAAACCCCCCCGAAATATTTTTCTGGATCCGCGCCTGGCTGGCTTGGATAATTTTTTATTAATTTGGCACGGAAAGTGTAGATATGTATGCCGATCGGAAAGAAAAATAAATCTGTGCAGACATATGTACATACATATATACTTTTACACAGAGTGGTGTCCAATGCAAAATATATTTGTGTATGAACCGATTTATTTTGCTGAGCTTGCACGGAATTTTCCAATAGTGTTGTGCATATTATACTTATGCTCGGACAAATTATGATTGGAAAAAAGAGTCAAAGTATGGATATATATATATTTTTTCACACAAAATGGAGGCCAAATCGGCGGAGTGTGGGTGTGAAAAAATATATATATGTCGAAATGGAAAACCTTGGAATTACTTAGCTGGTGGAAAAAACGATGAGAAGGTAAATCCGGTTCTAAGGATCAAAATGTTGGGGCGGGTCCCTGCCGTGCTAAATTCCTCCAAGTTTCCAGAAAAATTACGAAAATGATTCGGGGTTGAAATTCACTTGTTGCTGCGTTCACTTTATTTTTCACTATGATTAGTATTACAAGAGAATAGATTACAATATGGCGTGAGGTCTAAGGGTCTACGACCTATGTTGAGAGAGAGCTTTCAACCGTTTGGGCAACTGTGATGCCAAGCCAGCGATGTTGCACCAAGTCTGGTTCAACATGAACAACAGGCGTGAGCTTTATTGTATATGTCGGCGCATTGAAACTGCGTGGTTGCGAATGTACGTGTGTGTGTGTGCGAATACACATTTTCGGGTATTTCACTAGAATAATAATATTGCATCAGTGTGTGGTTGCCAGGCAACCGTTGTCAGGCGACCGTTTCCTGGATGTTGTCGCTTTAAGAAGTACCGTTGTAGCGAGGCGACAGCGTTGTGTCGCTGTCGCCGATCGTGGTTCGGTAGTATGCACAGTAGGTAGAGATTTAGACGCAGGCAGTTGCGTACCAGAACTTGAAGTGTGTGCAAGGCCGAAACTCGTTGCGCCACAATGGAAGACAACAACAACAACGATTTTACAAGAAAACACATTGAAAAGCAGTGCGTTGGTTATGGCTTTGAGTTCGGCTTTAGAAGGAAGTGCTTCGCAATGGCTTTCGCAAGTGTGCTATGCTGAAATTACTTGGCCTGAGTTTAAAGAATTGTTTATACAACGCTTCGACACTATAGAAACACCAGCCGCTATGTTTCTTAATATGCTATCAAATCGACCGACTGATGGCGAGAGTCTGGCCGTTCATGCAAGTCGCATGGTTACCGAACTAACGACGAAATGGCGCCAAATGGATAACGAAGAGATTGCTGTGTCTGTGACCCTTGCGCTGCTGGCAAGCTTTGATCACCGATTGCAGCGTTTAAGTTTCACATCAAATGTTTGAACCAGAGGCGATCTACAGTCCGAATTAAAAGCATTCACTTTTATTAAAAGGAAAAGCGGCGCTATGGAGCATCAGTCTGAAACTTATTCTAAACGGCAAAACAATCACCGATAGAGTGCCATTTCTGCGGAAAAGTGGGCCATAAAATGTCTGAATGCAGATTCAGGAAACAACAGAATCAATTCGCGACTGATAAAACCCAACATGGCAGGCATGATGTTCATCACCGTGGAAAATCAAATGTAACTTGCTACAAGTGCGGAGAATTGGGTCACATATCCACCCAATGTACAAAGAACGAAGCTGATAAGAACAAGGCATTCAACCGGGAAAAGCGAGTAGAACAGTGCAGCGTTGCAGTACCAAAGGGATGCCTGAACCATAGAGGCCAAATTTTTGAAATCACCTTCGATTCGGGATCGGAATGCTCGTTGATAAAAGAAAAGCTAAGTATCAAATTTTCTGGTAAAAGATTCAATAATATTGTTATGTTAAAAGGTATCGGCAGCAATGGAATATGTCCGTACTACATATTCCATTGCTGCCGATACGTTACAAATATTAAGCAATGTAAAAATGGACGATTATTGTGTTGAAATTTTGTTTCATGTAATAGGCGATGATGATATGCAAAACGACATTGTAATTGGCCGTGAGATATTAAATCAGGGTCTTGATATTGTCATTTCATCAAACCAATTTAAAATCTCAAAGACCAAAGTAGTTAATTTGTGTACCGGCAATGAGCCAGCCGATATTAATATTGAGCTTGAGGGACAAGATAAAATAAAACTACATTCACTGTTGGCAAAGTACTCAAATTCATTTATAACTGGGATCCCAAGTACTAAAGTCAGAATTGGCGAAATGAAAATTAGGTTGATTGATCCAACAAAAACCGTACAAAGAAGGCCATATCGTTTAAGTCCATGCGAGCGAGATTTGGTTAGGGACAAAATTAATGAACTGCTAAAATGGAATATAATTAGGCCAAGCTGCTCACCTTATGCAAGCCCTATATTATTAGTGAAGAAAAAAAATGTTACGGACAGACTTTGTGTTGACTTTAGAGAGCTGAATTCAAATACAGTCGCTGATAAATACCCTTTACCACTTATACAAGATCAAATCAATAGGCTTGGAGGAGTTAATTACTTAACATGTTTAGACATGGCCAGCGGATATTACCAAATTCCTTTACATTCAGATTCTATCGAGTACACGGCGTTTGTGACTCCGGATGGATACGGAAAAAGGTCATTGCCACTCTTACCGACAAACCAGTCCTTGTTATTTTTGACCCTTATTATCCAATCGAATTGCACACAGACGTCAGTTGCAGTGGCTACGGTGCAATTTTATTACACAAAATTAATAACAAACCCCAGGTAATAGAATACTATAGCAAAACTACTTCATCGGCAGAATCAAGATATCACTCGTACGGGTTGGAAACCTTAGCTGTCGTGAACGCCATTAAGCATTTTCGACATTATTTGCTGGGCAGGAACTTTGTAGTTTATACTGACTGCAACTCGCTTAAGGCGTCGAGAAATAAACAAGATTTAACCCCCAGAGCACAGCGTTGGTGGGCTTATTTGCAGTCATTCACATTCGATATTCAGTATAGAGAAGGGAAAAGAATGGCACACGTTGACTTTTTATCGAGAAATCCCCTTTCAACCGCAAAAATAGTCGAAGAGAAAAGAGTAAATTTAGCTGAAATTTCAAGCAACTGGCTCATCGAAAGATACAAAGAAATGGGAGAACACGTTGTTTACCAGTGGTGCCACGAGCTTTCAGATGGTCTGTCATAAACCAAGTGCATGAGTCCATAATGCATTTAGGTTTCGAAAAGACATTGGATAAAACTTACGATTTCTACTGGTTTGACAATATGTCAAAATACGTAAAAAAATTTGTCGACAACTGCATCACTTGTAAAATGTCAAAATCCACTTCAGGAAAAATACAGGCGGAGTTGCATCCAATACCAAAAGTCACTATTCCTTGGCACACTATCCACATCGATATCACAGAAAAACTAAGTGGCAAGAGTGATCAGAAGGAGTATGTAATTGTTCAGATAGACGCCTTTACCAAATATGTCTATCTTAGTCATAGTCTTAAATTAGACAGTGAGAGTTGTATAAGGGCCGTTCAATCTGCCGTTTCATTGTTTGGAGTACCAAACCGAATAATAGCCAACCAGGGAAGGTGTTTTACAGGCGCAAAGTTCAGTCAATTTTGTTCAGATCAAAAAATAAACTTGCATTTGATAGCCACTGGTGCAAGTCGAGCTAATGGTCAAGTGGAGCGAACTATGAGCACGTTGAAGAATATGTTAACGGCGGTTGAAACGGGAACACAGTCTTGGCAGGATGTGTTGGGAGAGGTGCAGTTGGCAATCAATTGTACAACCAACCACACTACGAAAGCAAGTCCTTTAGAAATGTTATTGGGAAAGGGCGTGCGCCCATTGGGATTACTTCCACCTAGTGATATAGAAAATGTTATTGATTTGCCAAACGTAAGAGCGCAAGCTGCAAAGAATGTATTAGCCAGTGCAGCTTATGATAAAGAACGATTTGATAGAAATAAGGCAAAAATAAAAAGGCACAAAATTGGAGATTTCGTATTACTTAAGAGCGAAGAAAGACACCAGACCAAGCTAAGTCCAAAATTTAGGGGGCCTTTTGAAATAGTAAAAGTTCTAGAAGGTGACAGGTACATTTTAAAGTCTTTAACTAATAAAAGAAATTATAAATATGCACATGAGGATTTAAGAAAATTACCAGAGGGGCAAGTGCCCGAAGAGCTAAATGTGTACGATGATTTTAATAATTTAGATGAAAGAAACGTAACCGCTACAGAAGAGAGTGAAAATGAAAATATTGAGAGTATTGAAGAAAATAGTGAAAATGAAAATATTGAGAGTATTGAAGAAAAAAGTGAAAATGAAAATACTGAGAGTATTGAAGAAGAAAATGAAGTACACCAATAAGGGTGACAAAGTTGTACTGCTGGCCTATGAAAATGGCAGAGTACTGAGTCCATAAAATATAATGCAAGCACAAGTGCAAAACATATTGTTTGTTTTGATCATGGCGTGTGGGGTATTTGATTATGCGACTATAAGAGTGAATAATGAAGAAGAATGGATTATATAAAAGAAGAAGAAAAACAAAGAAATGAAAAGAAAGAAAGAAAAATTTAATTGAATTGATGAAAAAATTATGGTTATGGAACTCAATACTGTTTTGTGAAACTGTTAATATGATAATTTGTTATGAATTAAGATAAGAAAATTGGATTTTGTTATGAAACTATTTAATGTTCAGTCTAATAATTAAAAGAAAGAAAGAAAATTCGAATGTTGTTATTTTCTACACGAGGTCGTGTTAGGGTCAGGATGGCCGTGTCGGCGCATTGAAACTGCGTGGTTGCGAATGTACGTGTGTGTGTGTGCGAATACACATTTTCGGGTATTTCACTAGAATAATAATATTGCATCAGCCTCTTGCGCTGTGAGTGTGTGGTTGCCAGGCAACCGTTGTCAGGCGACCGTTTCCTGGATGTTGTCGGGCAGGGGCGTCAGAAGCTTGAGCTGGCGGAGCCGTGCCCTGTTGGATTTTATCCGTGAGCTGAGCGGCGTATCTCTCATACACTGTATAACAATAGTTATATTTTGCCTTGAGAATGGGCAGTGTGGGCGCTGCATCATCGCCTGCTGCTGTCCTTCTGCACCTTGTCCCATAACACTCGGACTTGCTCCCGACGGATTTGGAGCAAGGAAACGCTTGGAGTCTCGTTCCCAGCAGTGTTAGTTCTGCTTTGAGATCGCTTAGATGATCTGAAACCGCAATGAACTTGTTTAAAGGTAACTCATGAGCGTAGCTGGCTTCACCACGATGCTTGGTTGGCTCTTGCGGTTTTTGGATGCCAGCGGCGAGAGCATGGACTTGGTTTTGCTCAAGGGGGAAGCAGATACATTTTTCTTATCGTCTCCACCGGGCATAGGGGAGACCGGGGCTAGTTGGACCCTTTTAAATGGCGAATGTTAAAAAAAAAATGGAAAGCACCATAGTATCAGATGAATATTCAGCTTCATCCATGATTTTTTTCAAACCAATCTAAGCAGTCCTTCAAGAGTGGCAGAGCATTTTGTAGGGTGTTGTCAAAAGGTCCAACTTGCCCCAGGTACGGGATAAGTTGGACCCTTGTGCGGGGCAAGTTTTTTTTTTTATTTATACGTTTTATTTGTTTATTGAATCTTCTCTAAAAGAGACTTACAATAAGTATTCAAATCTTAACCTATACTGTATTATAATTGTTAATTGGTTAATGGCCCTAAGTTGGGCAGGAGTGGACGGTCGTTGCGGTGTAACCGAGAGTGGTTACTGAGCCGCCTGAGCTGCCTGGCTTGTTGGTTTGGATGTATTGATAGTCTAGCTTCGTACTTCGCAACTTTACTATCAATTTCTTCTTTAACGGGTTTTATATCCAGGTCCCTATGGATATTTGCGTTGCGAATATACCAGGGGGCCCCAGTTATTATTCGCAGTATCTTCGATTGTACTCGTTGGATGATTTCTATGTTGCTACTGCTTGCGTTTCCCCAGAGTTCGGACCCGTACATCCAGGTTGGCTTTAAACAGGAGTTGTAAATAAGTACCTTGTGTTCCAGTGGCAGGGGTGAGCGGGAATTGATGAGCCAGTGAAAACTGTTGGCCTTGAGTTTTAGGGAAATCTTCTTTGCTTCAATGTGCTTTCTCCAGGTAAGCCGCCTGTCTAAGTGGATGCCCAGGTATGTGACTTCGTCGACTTGGGGAATTTGTTTGTTGTTTAGGGCCAGTGGCGGGCAGGTTGCCCGATTGAGTGTATACGTAATATGTTTGCATTTTTGTTCGTTGACTTGTATGCGCCAGTCTGCTAGCCATTTTTCTACGGCCCCCAGGTGGTTTTTTAAATACGCTGTTGCTGTTTTTGGACATTTTGAACGACTGGTTATAGCTGTGTCATCAGCAAAGGTGGATAGAGTTGTCTGACTGCTTGTGGGAATGTCAGCCGTGTATAGGACATACAAGATCGGTCCGAGCACACTTCCTTGGGGTACTCCAGCTTCGATTTTGTGGTTGGCGGAGAAGAAATTTTTGCATCTGACAGTAAATACTCTGTCTTTAAGGTAAGATTCAAGTAATTTGTGGGTGTTTTGTGGTAGGACAGTCTTGATTTTATGAACCAGACCGTCAATCCAAACGCGATCGAAGGCTTGAGAAACGTCTAGCAACTGCAGTATTCCCTGCATTCAAACGCTGTGCGTATTTCAGCTGTTATGCGATTTACCTGTTCGGTAGTTCCGTGCTTTTCCCTGAAGCCGAACTGGTGCAGGTGGATCGCTCTGTCGTTTTGGAGGTGTGTTCTGAGGTGGCACAAAAGCAGCTTTTCAAATAGCTTTGATAGGCACGGAAGGAGGCTAATGGGCCTGTACGACGAAGGTTGGGATTTGTCTTTGCCTGGTTTTGGTATCATTGTAATAACAGACTTTTTCCATTGTGTGGGAAAATAGCCCCATTTAAGAATTGAGTTGAATATGGTGGTTATGCTTTTGACTGCGCATAGAGGCAATTCAATTATCATTTTAGGCGAAATTAAATCATGGCCAGGGGCTTTTTTTGGATTCATCTGTTCTGCGATGGCTTTTATGATTGTGTTTGTTTCAAGGGTTATTGTGGAGGAAGGCTCCGCTGGTAAGATGCTTGGTAAAGTGAATTGGTTTGTCGGCGGATGAGGTTGGAAGACATTTTTTAAGTAAGAGGCGAATATGTTGGCTTTTTCCTCGTCACTACGGGCCCACCCACCTGTTGGTGATCGGATTGGAAAATCGGGTTCTATTGGTGGTTGAATGTTTGGGTGCGCTCTCCAGAGTGGAAATCTGTTGCTGGTGGGCGAAAGTTGCGCTATATAGGCACGTTGAGTCTGATTCTTTTCAGTTAGTAAAGCTTTAGACAACTTCCGACAAGCTTCTTTAAACCTTTGTTTAGTGGCTGGGGAGCGGTGTGCCTGCCAGTCTCGGCGAAGTCGCCGCTTTTCTTGAAGGAGTAACTGAATCTGTGTATTTGTACGTGTAGTTTTTGGGGGGGATGTGGCTGTTTGGCAGCAGAGGACATAACATCCGTTATATGCTTAAGTAAGTCTTCAATATCAGCTTCACAGGAGATTTTAGGTTCGATTTCAAAGTGTGAGCTTATGTATTTTTTATACTTTAGCCAGTTTGTTTTATTGGATGTCAGAAATTGTGGTCGTTCTACAAACTGTGGATGTTCAGATAGACAGAGTAAAACAGGCGAGTGGTCAGATGACAGTTCCGCCAGGGTTTCAGCATGTATCAGCCTGGACGGCACTCTCTTTTTTGTTCGGATCTGCTGGCCAGTATGTGGGAGTACCTGGTGAAACAAAATCTAGCTTATTACCGGGTTTGATAATAGCTTTGTATAATTGGCGTCCTTTGGGGTTAATAAGACGAGAGCCCCAGTAGTGGTGTTTCGCATTATAGTCACCGGCAGCTATAAAACAGTTGCCCAATGAGTTATAAAAGCCTAGAAATTCATTCTCTGAAATATTAAATCGTGGGGGACAATACACAGCCGATAGGGTGACTGGACCGCTGGTTATGTTGATTCGTAGGGATGTGGCCTGTATGTGGTTGTAAGCAAACGCCTCCAGAGGATGATGCCTAATGCGCTATTTGATAAGGATTCCGGTGCCTCCGTGAGCTTTGCCGTCTGGGTAGTTGGTTGCATAGAAGATGTAGCCAGTGAGATGGAAATTGTTTTTATTTGTTAGGTGCGTTTCTGAGAGGAGCATGATATCGATGTCCTGGGTGTTTAAGAACTGTAGAAGGTCAAGTCTGTGCTGCGAAGCACCGTTAGCGTTCCAAAAGCATATTCTTAAGGGATCCATTTAAATTGACTTTTCTTTGATTAGAAGTTCCATAAGGATGTTCTGGTTTCGCACTAGTTCCTGGAGGGTACCTTGCATTGAAAGCATGATGTTCGTGAGTGTAGCTAAGGTAGCTTCGATGCTGTTTTGTGTTTGTGGAGTGTAAGTCTGGTTTTGTTGGTTATTAGGTTGAGTTGGTCTTTGAGCGTTTTGCTCTGGAAGCGGAGTATATTTTGGTTTTGGTATGGGCGGGAGGGGCTGTAATGCTTCGGGCTGAGCGGTTCTTGTAGGCGACATTCCAGGGTATCGAAGTGCAGCCGCAAAAGTAACTCCAGGAGTGGTTTGCAAAGGAATGAAAAAATTTGGCTGAGCAACCTGTTGGGCGGAAGTTGGTTGTTGGCGCCTCTGGTTGAGCCGACTCTTGATCTCTTTATAGACGGGGCAGCCCCTGTAATTAGCAGTGTGGTTTCCACCACAGTTGCTACATTTTCTCAGTGCTGGGTCTTCTTTGTTACCCGTGCAAGCTTCTATACAGTGCAGGTCGCCACAGGCAACACAGACTGGTCGCAAAGTGCAATAACTTTTTGTGTGCCCAAAATCTTGGCAGTTTGTACACTGTACCGGGCCGTTTCGTTTGTGTGGCTCCTCTACGGTTATTCTTCGATGAAGTAGGTATTGCAGTTTGTATATGGGGCGGGGCAAGTTGGACCCTTTAAAAAAAAAGACTTTTACTTTGGATAAATCGTTTTAATTACTGTACTTTGGTCAGTAATAGTCATTTATACGTTGATAAGGGATAAATCGGGATAAATTTTTGTTTGTTCACACAAATTTAATTGACTGGTACACGCCAAGGAATAAATCTAGGGGACGCACTTACCCCATTATAAAAGTTTCAACTAGCGCTTAACGGACAAATTAAAGAGTGGGCTGTTTTTATAGCTAACAGATACACGTAATAATGGTGAATTTACCTTTGAGAAAAAACAACGTTGAGTGGTGGAAAAAACACAAACTTAGAGAAATAGTACAAATATCTGCCAAAAACAGATAATCTTTTATATCCGTCGAAATAACGGTACCATTTCAATGAAACTTTGTTTGTGAGTTGGTATTCACAGTGCACATACACCATAAAAAGATGACAGCTCTAGAGTAATTTAAAGTAATTAAAAATGAATTTTTTCTATTTGCCCCAGGGTCCAACTAGCCCCGGTCTCCCCTACTAAGACCAAAAAGCGTAAGCAAATAACTGTGGATATCGCCACACTTTGTTTGTGTGAAACGATTGAAATGGAACACGCCACTTAAAAAATAATATTTTGGAGTTCTATGTACTCCGGTTTTTTGAAATGGTCGAATTGGAATTTTTCAACACTTGTTTCAAATACTTTTTAGGTGTGTGGGACGATTGGAAGATTACACACCACTTGAAAAAAATAATATTTTTAGTTCTATTGGACTCAGGAATTGGAATTTTTCAACACCAGTTAACCAGACGAGAAAAACAAATAAATACAGAAAAAATGCAATTATACCATTTCTTATTTTTGAAGTGAAACTTCTTTAGGCGCATGAGGGTAAAATTTGTACAAATGAAACGTCAAGAAACGTTTCATTTCATTGAAAAAGTCGAAAAAGAGAGAGAGAACGATCGAGAGTGATTGAGAGAGAGTAAGACAGGGCGAACGTAAAAGCGAAAAATGTATATGTATATCCCTGTCCCTCTCTCACCGCTGACGAACGTTCTCTCTCTTCTCTTCTTTCCTCTCTTCGCTCTGAGCGCGCTCGCACATGGTGCGAATATATAAGGTGGTCTCGTCCGCTTTGCTGAGGACGTTAAATATGTTTACCTCTCTGTCTCTCTCAATCGGTAGAATGAGGTAGCTAAATAGAGACTGGCACAAATAACGTCCTCAAAAGAGAGCAGCTCTCTCGTTGAGACCACCTTACACATATAGTTGCACCATGCGCTCGCACAAAGTTGAGAGAGTAAAATCTAAAAATAGAATGAGCTTGCTTGTGTGAGAATACGATTTTTAAGCTAAAATCATTTCTGTGACATCAGTTAAGCACAATGCCAAAAAATTGTGGTGGGAGAATGTGAAACAATTAAAAATAAAATATCTGTTAGACGGCCAGTTAAAACGTCAACACAACTTGTACGTGAATTCAGAGAGCGAAAAAGGCTTTAAAAAATGCAGCTAGCCAAGAGTTGAATATCTCATCGTCCATCATTACAAAAACTAAACCAAAAACTCCAGCAGAGTGTAGTCGTGACTACAGAGCTACAGAGACAAAAATATGAAGAAAATCCTCAACCTTCGTCTTCGACTTTACCAATTGAAAAAAATAATACTTCAACAGAACGTGTTCGTGAGTTTAGAGCAAGAAAAAATTATTGACAAACCTTTCAGAAAACATTATTGAAGATTTTCAAACATCATCAAATATTATTAATGCTAATAATAATAATAATAATAACAATAACAATAATGGTAATAATAACAATATTAACAATAATGGTGATAATAATAACAATAATAACAATAATAGTGATAATAATAGCAATAATAACAATAATGGTGATAATAATAACAATAACAAAAATAATGGTGATAATAATAACAATAACGGTGATAATAATAACAATAACAATGATAATAATAACAATAATATTAATAATAATAATATTAATAATAACAATATCGAAGATGAAAATCAGATTGTCAATAATAGAAATAACACGAGACGTATTAAAGATGATGATTTACGTGTAGAAGATATAATTAGTTTCTTGCATCAACAATTACTTCCATACAGCCACGGAGGTGCTGCTATTCTTGGTAATGAGAATAGTAAAATATCACTTGTTTTGGGTGGTGACTTTAACACTAATTTTGCAGTTGATAATTCCAAACCATTAATTAACTTTCTAGAAGAAAACTTTACTCTACAGCTGAATAATAATTCCAAACACACCAACTACAAATTCAGGAACGACCATAGATGCTATTTTTACAAGATATTTACATAATGTTAAAACACTAACTTATATTGCATATTTTACGTATCATAATGCTTTAGTCACAACAATACCTATAGAAATTGCGTCGAACAATGTAAATATAGAAGAAATAAATTAATAAAAACTAAATTTATAATTTATATTAATTTTCAACACTTTTATTTTTTCCCTTCCTTTAAGTCTCGGAAATCTAAAGTTTTAGATTTGCATAAATATAGACAAGACTGATAAATAAGTTCGCCAAAGAAGTTTCACTTCTGACATGTGTACTTTGTACGCACGCACTTTTTTTTTTTTTTTTTTATACGGGATAAATTACACAGGGCAACACTAATCATTATCTTTATATGCATAATAGTATACATAAAAAAAAATTAAAAATAAAAAATATATTAAAAAAATTATTTAAAAATTAAAAATAATACAATTTACAATACGAAAATATATAAACTAATTTAAAAAAACAAAAAACCCTTAAAAAAATATGAAAAAATACTAAATAAAAAAAAAAAATTAAAAAAATGGGACCATCCTATCACCACGTCCTCGTCGTTGGTCCTGGGGCAAGCTAAGAGTGATATTTTTATGTGGATTTGTTAATGACATATTGATTGTGTATGTGAATATAAAAATTGTATCGCCTTTTCTTCGAGTGTTTAAGAGTCGGTGAAAAAACCGAGAAAATTACAGTTGGGCAACTGCAACCTTGCCATTGCCGCTGTTTACTGCCCACCTCGTTTTACAGTCTCCGAAGACCAATTCATGGACTTCTACAATTCACTTGGAGTGCGATTTATAGCAGCAGGAGATTACAACGCCAAGCACACAAACTGGGGATCCCTCCTTGTGACCTCAAAGGAAGCCAACTATATAATGCACTCATCAAAACATGCAACAAACTGGACTACGTTTCACCAGGCAGCCCTACATACTGGCCTACAGATCCTAGAAAACTACCTGATTTAATTGATTTTGCTGTGACAAAAAATATTTCTCGCGATCTAATATCTGCAAAATCACTTTTGGATTTATCATCGGACCACTTACCAGCGCGAATAACTCTTCTTCAAAGCCCGGAATTAATCGAGCACCCTTGCAGGCTGACGTCGCATCGAACCAACTGGCTGAAGTTCAAAAAGTGGGTAAGTTCCCACATTGAACTAACTCCACAGCTCAACATCAAGGAGGACATCGACTGCTATGCCGATGCACTGGAGTCTGTACTCGTCGCAGCAGCCAAAGTCTCTACACCGCAAGGGAGGGATGGGCACACACACCAACACAAAACTAACCTTGAAATCGAACAGCTTGTTTTGGAGAAAAGACGTTTGAGGCGTGCTTGGCAAACCAGCAGATCGGCATCCTCAAAACAAAGTCTTAAAGAAGCTGGTCGCAGACTTACCAGACTTACTAAGGCACGAAGAAGTAAAAGCACAACGCCAGTACATTAAGAAACTTTTACCCACCAGCACCAAGCACATACCATTGTTTTCATCGACTTTTCTTCGAGTGTTTAAGAGTCGGTGAAAAAACCGAAAAAAATCATGTTTTGTGTTTGTCGAGCTCTTGCTGACAAATTACTGATTGAATTCAAATTATCTGTACAGCAAAGTTAAAGATTGATTTGTTGGTAGTAATAATTGGTATCAAGCACCTAAATCGGCCGACTTAAACCCGAGATATGAAGAAATCTAGTAAAAGCCATTGACAATTTTTTTCTTAAACTTAAAAATTTTTTTTTAAAATTCGCTTAAAAAACTTTTTTTTTATTTTTTTCTTAAAGAAGAGAACAAACTTTACTAGAAAAAATTTTTTCGGTCCGGTTCAATATTTTTTTTTTTATGTTGTAATTTAGTCTAGTAAAAATTACATTTACAAATATTTTGCGAAACAGATCAGCTGGGATTTAGGTCTCTTCAGTTCTGTAATCTGGGGACACATACGAACCAAGATCCAAGCTTAGTTTGCGTCACTATGTTCGTCAAACCTGTGACCTCTTGGGGCTCACTGTGAGTACAAAGCTTAAGATTTTGGTATAATTCATTTCTTTCTACGTCTATTAGAAAAGCGTGATATAAAAAAAAATAAAAATTATTTTCGGTCCCCTAATTCTTAAGCTCTATCAGCTTTGCCATTTTCGCTATTTTTAGTTTAAGAAAACCACGCTATACCTTTAAGAGCGGCTAAGCAAATTAGTGCACTTTTCGAAATTAGAAAGTTTTATGTGTCTTCTTTAAGTAAGTTTTTGATTTACCTTCTTCATTGATTTAAAAAGGAAACTATGCTTTTGTATATAAAATAACAAATAATTCAAAAATTACAAATTCTGAAAAGCTTTTAACAAGCCAAATGACTTAGTCTTACCTGTTGCATTAGTAATTTGTTCTTTACTTCTACAGTAGGCATATGTGATAACATGCGCTTCAGAGTTTCATTAATCTTTTGAGCCTCAGAAAATTTATTTTTCATGTTCAAATTTTCAACTGACTGCTTTAATGCGCGCCTGTATATGTCAAAAAATAACATTTTTTTAAAGGTATAGATTTCAGACTTACTTTTGAAGTACTTGCAACTTTTCGATTAATTCAAACTTTTTTGGGTCTTCCCCTTTTAGTATACGCCACCGATGAACTCCAGTTGGTGTTTTTGCATCTTCAGTTAGCGCTCGTATGCATATACGCTCTTGATTTAAAGCGCGTTGCAGACGCACAACTTCCATTCTCATGTCAGCAGTGCTTTTAATAGCATGATTCAAACATTCACTCTCAGTATGAAGATTCGATATCTCTTTTTTAAGTAGCTTTATATCTTCTACTCGTTGATTATATTGTGTTGTTCCATTATCGAGAGCGTTTTGAGCAATTTGTAGTTTTTCTTTTATTACTACTATCTCGTCATTTCGACGCACCATTTGCAATCCAACAAGATTTCGTTCTTTTCTCATTTCCTCCAACTCTTGACCCATTTTCATAAACTTTAGTTCATCATTTGAAACAGTCTTGGTTAACATTTCGTTTTTGGCTTTCAGTTCTTTCTTATCTTTGCGCAAGCTTGCAATTAAATTTTCTTTATTTTTGAGCTCAGATTGAAGTTCTTTAATGTAATTATTTAGGTGCTCAATTTTTAAATTTAATGAATTTATTTTTATTTCGTTTTCACTAATATCGGAGTGTAGCTGCTGAATTTGATTTCCAGACTTCTTTAGGAATGAAACAAAAAAAATGTTTTCAACTTTTAAATACATTTCAACTAATACTTACTGCGTGAAGAATTCGAAAGTTATCTCTCTCCTGTGTTGTGTTTCCTAAATTACGTTGTAACATCATTTTTTCAGAATGTACGGACTCTAATTGCTTTTTTAAACTGTGAACCTCGCGATGTTTTTCATGTAGTTTTTCAGAAAGATCATTAACCTGGGTGGTCTTCAAAAATATTTGGTCTAAAAAGAAACAATAGTTAATTCCTTATAGGTATGGGGACCAAGGTAGTTTAAACAAAAGGTACGTTTAAGTCGGGTTTCCCGACTATCACAAACCTGTTACTCGTTGCCTCTAAAAACATTAATGAAATTTAATTAAACCTTCGCAGGGTGTTATAAGTATAGACGAATCGATATAGCCAAGTTTGTCTGGCCGTCGCACGTAGGTCCAATTTCAACATTTAGGGCGACAAAATTATTTTATTGTTTCGTATTGTAGTAAACCCGGTATAATATGCATATTTGATACTTTAATTATTCTGACTAAAGAATAAAGGTAAGACGCCAATATCTCGAAAACTAGAGCCAATCCAAACAAACGGTTTCATGTTTGGTTTTCTCGCAAAGTGGAGCTAAGTGGACCTTGATTTTTTTTTACAGCTAGCTGGGTTATTATTATTATAATAATTATTATTAATAATTATTAATCTATTGTCATAAAAAGAATTGGACAAACTTGGAAAGGTATTATTTTCACTAATGAAGTATTGTCATAGAAAGAATTGGACGAACTTGGAAAGGTATTATTTTCACTAATGAAGTAGAAAAATAAAGGAAAAAAGGGTGTATCTAGTCGAAATGTACGCATTGAAGGTAGTTTTCTTAAAATATTATAAAGCCTGTATTATCAAATTCCATCACTTTCATTATTTTTTTAACTTAAAAGAGCAAATAACACCCATTTAAATGGTTGTATTTTTAGAAATGCCTACATCGATTACTCGTAGATCAAGTTTCGACTGGCTTCCAGGGATGCACGGGCGCACTTCTAGGAAATTAAGTAACTACCTTTTGTTGTTTGGGTGTCTATTTTTTTTAGAAGTGATTAGTTTCCGCATTGGTCAACTTTAAAAAAATTACTTTTGTCGCCCTAAATGTTTAAAATTTCCCTATGTGCATCGGTCCATCTGTCTGTTTTAATAAGATTTTTTGATAAGTGTAAGATCTTTTATACTTTTAAGGAAAACGAGCTTGCAAATCGACGATCGGATTTCCATACTTTACGGAAATAAAACAATATCTGAGGTACTTATTATAAACTGTTATTAAGGTATTATAAAGAAAATCTGAATAAATCGGATGAATCCGCAGATATTTATTTGTTTAAGCGAATCCTTATAAACTCCCTTTGTTCCTTTGTTCAAGTTGTGAGGATCCTGCCTGGCGGCTAGACCGCCACAATTATTATAACCAATAGTAATTTAAGTTAAATAGTATCATAATCAATAGTAATGTAAGTCCAATATTATTATAATCAATAGTTTGTAAGAGAAATTAATGAAATATTATTATTTAGTTATCGAAGATCGAATTGAGGGATTTATGGGTATGGAACCAGAATAGGCTTAGTTTAGTTCCGCACCATCCGCCCGAGGTGGCAACGATAGAAAAGAAATACTAGAAATATAAAAATACTGACAACGATCGTGGGAGGGAAAGAGCCGAGAGCAAGAGGGAGCCACACTGCCGTATCCGACTCTCTAGTTTTTCGGCACCTCGAGGCGAAGAGTCGCACACGCGGACGCGGAAAGTTACTACACGTGAAAAACGGGCGCGCACGCGTATAAATCGGCAAATTAGACACGCACGGGAAGGAGAGGAGCGCGAAGGTTAGTTAAAAATGAGTGATCGGTGCAGTGAATGAATAGTGGAATAGAAACACGAGGAACTCTTGTAAATATATATATAACGAACTCGTATACGAAAAGAGAACGTGAAATACATGCACACACACGTGCAAACGACTAAAAGATGGTCTAGTGCTTATTATTTTTGCGCCATATCCCTGGTTCTTTTTCCAAGTTACGCAGGTTGTCGACGTCCAACAATCCAGTTGAGAATGGTAAAGTTTTAATATCACTTATATGCATTTTCCTATTCGCTAACTACTTACCCACTACTTCACCTGCACCACGAGACGGAGGGTCCTCTCGTGCATCTCCTTCCCCCTCCTAACAATCGACACGCCGCGGTAGAGCCCCGCGCGCCCTATTAACCCTCACGGTGAGACGGAAGATCCTCTCACGTGTCCCTCTCGCTCCCCCCTCTCCCAACCATAACACGTAGCGGAATGGTAGACCCTTCCGACACAACCAAATAGACTGATCTCTAACCAACTCGCGACAAAACCCGGCTGCGGCCTCGCCCGAAGGTCCAGATTGTGGGATTTTTGACCCTCAACCTACACATCACATCTCGGCCACTTGCAACAAAGTCGGGCTGCGGCCTCGCCCGAAGGTCCAGCCCGTGGGATTTTTGACCCTCGACCTTCACATCACATCTCAACCACTTGCAACAAAATCCGGCTGCGGCCTCGCCCGAAGGTCCAACACGTGTGATTTTTGACCCTCGACCTTCACATCACATCTCGGCCACTTGCAACAAAATCCGGCTGCGGCCTCGCCCAAAGGTCCAGCCCGTGGGATTTTTGGCCCTCGACCCTCGTCTCACGTCTCTGCCACTTGCAACAATATCCGGCTGCGGCCTCGCCCGAAGTTCCAGCCAGTAGGATTTTTGGCCCTCGACCCTCGTCTCACGTCTCGGCCACATACGACAAAAACCGGCTGCGGCCTCGCCCGAAGGTTCAGCCCGTTGGATTTTTGATTGCGGAAACGCCAGTTCTACAGAAGTTCGACGCCATCACTAGAAATCCGGCTGCGGCCTCGCCCGAAGGTCCAGCCCAGGGGATTTTCTGTCGCGATCGGACTTAACGTTCTGAAGGCTCTTTAAACTCGAAGGTCCTTTGAGCCTGGCAATTCCTACGCCCACCGGAGACCCTCCCTCTTGAGTAGACAAACGCGAATCTCTGGGAAGGAAGGAGTCACGCGAATTATAATAAACCATGGCTGATACGAAGGAGTCCGACGGCAAGTACGATTGTACGATTGATCTACGCCCGCCGTAATGAGCTAGCCACTCTAGCACAAGAGTTCGGGTTCAGCGCTGATGGCACCGTGGCAGAAACGCAGAAGGAAACGACTCGCCCAACTTCAGAAGCAGAACAGCTCAAGGGCGGTGAGTCCTAACCGACTAGGCGGCGACAAAGGAGTCACGCCGGACGCCAAGATGACCCAAGCTAACCAGAGTCAGTTCACATATGCCGCCGGCAATGCCTCTCCAGGAAGGGTTACCAGTTATCGAGGAGTTCATCCCGGCCCGTTAAGAGACTTTCTTGCCCCGCCACTCGGGGACCATTGACCAAGCCACCAGAGTTTGGGATCCCAGCAGCTATTACTCTGCCCCGACACTTACTTGCTGAGCGGATGCACAAGTGGAACCTGCGATTCGACGGAACGGACCTTGATCGCCGAGCTCGAGGGTCTGCCAGGAGGAGGTACCGCGCGCCATGTCAGAAATTTTGGAAGGTAGAGCAGCGCGATGGTTCCGCACGAGCCGTTTACAGACGTCGACATGGGCAGAATTCCGCGCCGAATTCTTGAATTTCTTCCTGCCCCCACGTTCTTTCGAGCGTCTAGAGGACGAGATCCGAGCCCGCATTCAGGGCGAAGACGAGACGTTTAAGGAGTATTTGGTCGAGTTGAGGACTAAGATGCAACAAGCCGGATACCAAAAGGAAGAAGAACTTTATCGGATCTACGAAA
The DNA here is from genome assembly GCA_018150695.1 of Drosophila oshimai. NCBI lineage: Eukaryota > Metazoa > Arthropoda > Insecta > Diptera > Drosophilidae > Drosophila > Drosophila oshimai. The sequence goes on from JAECWM010000276.1 coordinate 1,569,853, forward strand.
ATATGGCACCGGAATATCAGCTATATGTAAAACGCCACGAGTTTCAGACGCTAGAGCAATTAACCCGCATGGCGACGGAATATGAGGGTGTGAGGCGGCTGACATCGAGCCGCACAGGTACTCCCAGGATGGGGAGTGCAGACCACAACAGAACCACGCAACGCGCGACGCCGAACCCGTTTAGAAGTCCCGGAGCGCCTCTCCAAGGGGGTAACGCGAATGATCAGGCAGCCGCTACCAAACATCGATGTACAGCAAGCGTGCGGCAGATGCGGAGAAGTCGGACATTTTATGCGAGGTTGCACCAACGCCCGTTTGAATTTTTGCTGGGATTGCGGTCGTAGGAATATCCTGACCGTTGATTGCTGTCGACGAGACGCCCCGGAAAACGAACGACCTCTTCGCCGAGACGCGGGCGCAGCGGAGACAAACGAAGCCACAGCTCGACCATAACAAACCCACCGTTGAGGATACATAATGGCCTGATCACTGCTACCGTGCAGATCGGAGGCCGATGGGTGGACTCCACGGTGGATACGGGAGCGTCGAGGAGTTTCGCGAGCGAAGGATATGCTCGCATGGTAGCAACCCCCGAGGAGATGCAGGAGATCAGCACTACAATAGCGCTGGCTGATCGATCGATTCTGGCAGTGAAGGAGTTATGGCGCACTCGCGTGGAATTGGCTGGCACGCAGGTGTGGATGCCATTCTTAGTAATGCCAACCAAAAAAATGAGCCCGTCGGCGGAAGATCCCCGACTGCGGCCAAGTAAAATCACCCTGATTCCGTCAGAGGATATAAACCCGGAAGTACTCGAAGGATGGAGTACGTTGACTCCGGAGAGTCAGAAGTCCGATGACGAGGACACCACGTTAGAGTACACAGAGCAGAGCGAGATAGCCGCGCACAATCAGATCATGCGTCAGATGATCGAGTCAGGAGAACGAGAAGAGGACCACGGAGGAGACGATAGCAGGAGTTGCGACGGAAGTGGGAGGACCCTGGAGGACTTTCGGCCTGGCGAGATGGACGAAGCGGAGAATGGAGAACCAGCGACGGAGGAGGATGACTTGAGGCCCGACCAGCGGGAATTCATCACACGCGAGTTAGCGCTTTTCGAGGAACTTCAAGGCGTATCACACGTGGCAGAGCACCGGATTATAATGCGAGACGATAAACCCTTGAAACAAAGGTACTACCAGAGGAATCCGGCAATGCAGAGCGTGATCGACACCCAAGTGGACGAACTTCTTCGCGAAGATGCCATCGAACCTTCACGAAGCCCACACAGCGCGCCCATAGTGTTGGTCAAGAAGAAGACGGGGGAATGGCGCATGTGCGTTGATTACAGACAATTGAACGCTCACTCAGTGCCCGACGCGTACCCCGTCCCAAGGATCAATCACATCCTGGAAAGACTACGCCAAGCCCGATACATTTCTACGCTGGATTTAAAGCATGGTTATTGGCAAATACCTATGGCCAAGGACAGTCGCCAATTCACGGCCTTTACCGTTCCAGGCAGAGGCCTGTACCAATGGAAGGTGATGCCCTTTGGACTGCACTCGGCCTGCGCAACCTTCCAACGCGCGTTGGATAGCGTAATTGGTGCCGACATGGAGCCGTTCGCCTTCGCCTATTTGGATGATATCATCGTTATAGGTGCCACGGAGGAACAACATTTGGCTAACCTGTCTGAAGTCTTCCGAAGGCTTCGTAGGGCGAACTTGAAGGTAAATCCCAAGAAGTGCGCGTTTTTCAGGCGGAGATTGGCTTACCTAGGCCACGTGATTAGCGCCGAAGGAGTCCAGACGGATCCGGAGAAGGTGACGGCCATTACCAACCTAAAGCCCCCTACTTGCCTCAAGGAGCTCCGGCAGTGGCTAGGCATGGCTTCTTGGTATTGCCGATTCGTCCCTAATTTCGCGACCGTGGTGCAGCCGATGACGGCACTATTGAAGAAGGGTCGGAAATGGACATGGAGCCAAGAACAACAGAACGCACTGGAAGAAGTAAAAAGGAGTTTAACCACTGCCCCCGTGCTAGGATGTCCCGACTTCGACAAGACGTTCGTATTGCAAACTGACGCAAGTAACGTGGGACTAGGAGCAGTCCTGTCGCAAGACATCGAAGGCCAGGAGAAAGTCATCGCTTACGCAAGTCGCCGACTCACGGCCACCGAAGGCAACTACACGACGACCGAGAAGGAGTGTCTGGCCATCATATGGGCCATCAGGAAAATGCGATGTTACTTGGAGGGGTTATCGGTTCGAAGTGGTCACCGATCACCTAGCCCTCAAGTGGTTGAACTCCATTAAAAGCCCCTCCGGCCGGATAGCAAGATGGGCACTGGAGTTACAACAGTTCCAGTTCGACGTACGTTACCGACGACGAGGGGAATTGAACGTGGTGGCGGACGCGTTATCCCGACAACCCTGCGAAGTCTTGCAAAAAATGGCTGAAGTGGGGACACCCTGCAAATGGATTCAAGGTATGAAAGACAAAATAAAAGAATACCCCGAGAAGTTCGCGGATAACATAGTAGAAAACGGACAACTCTACCTGAAGACTACTTCCCGTGGAAACTGTGCGTCCCGAGTCCCGATAGAGTCCAAGATTTGGGGGTCCGAAAGACCATTTCACGGCTGTCCCAACGGTATTTCTGGCCCGGCATGTTTAGAGACGCGAAACGCTACGTTTAACGCTGCGAGTTGTATCAGAAGTTTAAAACTGACCAGCCGAGAGCGGCGCGCAAAATGTTAACCCGCGTTATCAACGAACCGTTCGACAGATTATGTGCGGACTTTGTCGGCCCCCTACCCCGATTGAAACACGGAAACACCATGCTCCTCGTGTTTCACGACATCTTTTCCAAATGGGTGGAGTTGATCCCGCTACGAAAAGCAACGGCTTCCCAAGTCCAAGTCCAAGTACTAAGTCGAGTCGGTATCCCTCGGAAGTTCGTCTGCGATAATGGTACTCAGTTCACCAGTCCCATTTTGAGAGAATACTTCCATACGCTGGGGGTAGAGGTCCAATATACCGCTCCATACTGTCCACAGGAGAACCCTACCGAGAGGACAAATTGGACGGTCAAGACGATGATAGCCCAACTCACCGAGGGGGACCAAAGTTCCTGGGACGAATTGCCGGAAATAGCACTCGCCATCAACGCAAGCGTGTCGGACTCGACGGGATACAGTCCCGCCTTTCTGACGCAAGGACGCGAGCCCCGACTCCCCACAATGTTGTACGACGAGGTCACCCCCGGATCAGCGGTGATAACCAAGAACCCCGAAGGTAAAGCGCTCCATCTTAGAGGAATCTTCGACATCGTCAGATCCAACCTCCATCGTACGTCCCTACAACCTTCGACTCCGCGAGTGGAGACCGAAGCTCGGGGACGGGACAAAGTGTGGGTACGCCAACATCCCCTCCCAAAAGCGGCCGAAGGTTTCACCGAAAAATTGGCCCCAAATATGCCGGTCCCTACACCGTAACGGGGCTCACATTCCCTAACCTTGTTCTTCTGATGGATGAGGTCATCGAGTTGACGGACAGTTCCGACGACACTGAATCATTTCACCACGAACTCTCCGAGGTGGGAAAGACAATAACGATGGTGTAGAGCCTTCCAACGACCAGGAGTCAGGAGAAGCAGACAGATCTCGCCCCTTACCGGAAGGCTGGACCGGGACAAACGAGCAACAACAACTGCCAGCATCGGTGGTTCGCCTGATCACCGAAAGGGCGGCCGAACGGAGCGGACGAAGACAGCGCGTACGCTTCGTCGTTAAAGAAGGAGGATGGCACTGCGTCGTCACTGTAAAGAGTGGCGGACGTCTCACCATCAGACCCCGGTAGGAAAGGGGGGGTGTGACGATCCTGCATGGCACAATTGTTATAACCAATAGTCATTAAAGTTAAATAGTATTGTAACGAAACTTATTCGCCCGTAGGGGTTTCCAAATTCGCCACCGGCAGCCGAGCGGATACTTTTTAATTAGGTGGGGCTCAGTCCACGTTACGACAACGTCAGTCAAATAACAACGCAACAGTTCTAAAGGGTTATTTTTGAAGTTTTTATTAGCCGCTTAACTAATCGAGCTTGCAGCATTGCAGACAACCGGAAGAAGAGATAGAGAAGGCGATCAGTGTGATCGCTTTTCTCCGAGAAGTTTTTGGCCGGCTTTTAACAGGTCCTAGTGTGACCAGTCGTGCATGTTCTAGGGTTGCCAGGCCGAGTTAGTCCTTGATACTTGACCAGGCGGTTGACGTGGAGGGTCTTTGTCGAATGCTTGCCGGGTAGACGGACTTCATAGACCAGTTCGGAATGTCGTCGAATGACGGTGGCTGGACCAATCCAATCAGACTGTAGTTTCGGGCATCGTCCAACTTTTCGAGTGGGGGCGTAGATCCAAACTTCCACACCAGCGATAAATTCAGCAGGATAGGATTGGAGGTCGTAGCGGGCTTTGTTGACCTTGGCCGCGGCTAGAAGATGCTCTCGGGCGGCCTGGTGTGTCTTTCGTAGGCTCTCCTGTAAGCGCTTCACGTATTCGGGGTAGCTTTGCAAATCGGGGGACGGACGTCCGTAAATCAGCTCTGCAGGTAGGCGGGGTTTACGTCCCAGCATGAGTAAGCCTGGTGAAAATCCAGTGTTGGTCCCAATCGCGTTGATCGGCGGCGACGAATTTAGCCAAATAGTCCAGCAAGGTCCGGTTAAACCTCTCGACCATGCCGTCTGATTGAGGGTGTAGCGGGGTCGTGCGGGTCTTTTCCACATCAAGAAGGCGCATACAGGACTGAACAGGAAATTGCGACCTTGATCTGAGTGGAGTACAAAAGGCGCTCCATATCGGCAGAACACTTCCTGCACGAGGGCTTTGGCTACGGTCTCAGCAGTCTGGTTAGGAAGGGCGATGCATTCAGGCCATTTAGTGAAATAGCACATGACCACGGCTATATATCGGTTACCGAGCGATGTTGTAGGCAAGGGTCCCAGAATGTCGATCGCCAGGCGCTCAAAAGGGGCACCAATAGAACTTGGTTTCAACTGGGTAACCTTTCGCCGGGAGGGTCCCTTTCTTGCAATGCACTCGTGGCAGCGTGAACACCAGATGGCCACGTCTGCTGATTGGCCAATCCTGTAGTACCGTTTCTTTACTTTGGCAGTCGTCTTCTTGACTCCAAAGTGACCTCTAGTTGGGGCGTTATGAGCGTGGCGTAGGGTTTTCTCTCGCAATGATTGCGGTACTAACGTCACCTTCTCACCCGTTTTGCTTTGGGTCTTTATAACGCCATCTTCTAAGTGAAGGTTTGTGAAAGAATGCCAATAGGCTTTTATTTCGGGGCTTTCGCACCAAATCTGGGATTTGGGGGTCTCTTTTCATCTTCCAACCAAGAGAGAACCAATGCTAACGTTGGGTCCTTTCGTTGGAGTTGGGCGTAATCGACAGCTTCGATTTGCATAAAAAGGACTCCTGGGCTGTCGGACTGCTAAGCTTTTTCGCATACTCTGCATGCGTCACAGGGTCGGCGTGAGAGCGCGTCGGCATTACCATGCTGTTTACCGCTTCGGTGGTGAATGTCCATGTGTTCGATCCAGCGAGCTAGTTGGCCTTCCCCTTCTTCAAAGTTGAACAGGCATCGGAGCGACACATGGTCTGTCCGCAAGACAATCCGTACAGATAATGATGAAAATGTTTGGTAGAGAGAACGGCGGCTAGCAGTTCTCTTCTTGTGACGCAGTAGTTGCGCTCTGCTGCGTTAAATGTTTGGCTGTAGTATTCCAAGACACGCTCCTTACCTTCCTGGCATTGGCTGAGCACAGCTCCAGCGCCGTGATTGGATGCATCAGTGTCGAGGATGAACAAGCCATCAGGGTCTGGAAAGGTGAGAACTGGTGACGTTGTTAGCCTTACCTTAAGCAGGCTGAAGGCGCTTTGAGCATTGGCAGACCAACTCATGCAACGGCCGGGCTATGGTCGCAAAGTCTGGGATGAACTTGCGGTAGTACGAGCACAATCCCACGAACGATCGTTGGTACTTCTTTCCGGTTGCGGGGCTGCGGCCAATCGACAACTTTTCGGATTTTGTCGGGGCATGCCTTTAAGCTTTAAGCCGCGGTAGCTCACGATGTGACCAAGATAATTCACTTCGGAGCGGAAGAAGGCACACTTTCGTGGACTCAACTTAAAGCCGGCGGTTGCCAGACGATCAAAAACTTGATCTAAGTGAACCAGGTGCTGCTCGGCTGTGCGAGAGTGCACGATTATGTCGTCTAGGTATACCAGTGTTGACTTCCAAGAGAGACCGGCCAGTAGGCCATCCATCAGGCGTTCGAAGGTCGCTGGCGCATTTGTCAGGCCGAATGGCATCACGTTGAATTCGAACAGCCCCACGACACAAGTGAAGGCAGTTTTGGGACGCGACTCCTGGTCCATTTCTACTGGCCAGTATCCGCTTTGCATATCCATGGTAGAGAACCAGCGGGCGCCATGCAGGGTAGTCAAAATGTCATCCATTTTTGGCAACGGGTACGAATCCTTCACTGTAATGTCATTCAGGCGACGATAATCCACGCAGAATCTGGTGGATCCATCCTTTTTCCTTACTAGCACTACGGGTGCACGTCTCTTGACTGCATATCGGCGATTAATTGCTCCACCTCCGTTTTTCGTGCGAGGGGTATCCGCCGTGGTGGTTGCTTGATAGGCCGGGCCTGACCGGTGTCGATGGTGTGTTGGGCTAAATTTGTTCGCCCCATGTCATCGTCACCTTGAGCAAACACTGTCTCGTAGCGTTGCAGCAGCTTCTGTCAACCTACATGAAGGCTTGTTGGCAAGTCTGGCGGTAGCGCTGGCGACAACCAACACATACCGTCCGGCTCTGCCAGTTTTCCGGCGGCCGGCAATACTTCGGCTGATTTCAATTGTCCCAAAATTGTGAATATTGGTTATCGGCATTCCCTGGAACTCAGGTTCCGCAAGTGTAGAGTAGTGGAGTTGTCCTCTCGGTTCACCACCGTACTGCCTAAGATTACCTCATTAGGTAACTGGGAAAAGGTACCACGCTCCAATACTGCCACGGGACATCGATCTCGTGATTGGCAACAGACTCTTAGAAAGGTGTTGCTGTAGGGAGGAATCCTGGGGGCTACTGTAGAGTAGCCTTTAGCTCCACGGATGCCTGGTGATGCAACAGAAAGTCGATGCCCATAAGGCTCGGGGTGTTGCCTTCCACCAAGAGAAATTCGTACTGTAGGGGCCGGCCAGCTAAAACCAGACTGGCTAACACCTGTGGCGATGAACTGTTCTGCAGACGGACCTTGTAGATCGACGTGGCACGGGGTGGTGTTCAGCAGTTTCCGAAAGTCTCCGCGATTGAGTAGCGAGACTGATGCGCCAGTGTCTGCAATAAGTCGTACTGGGGTTTGCTGTAGATTGCTTTTGTGGGGAAGGCGTATATATTATAAACCGTGGGCGCGGGATCAACTTCCTTAGGTGCCGGGTCAGCAAGCAAACGGACCGAAACGGACTCTGGTTCTTGAGATGGTGTGATGTGTTCGGCGGTTTGTTGGGAGGTTGGTTGCCAGGCGAGTGCATGGGTCGTCGATGCGACAAAACGAAATTCGGGGCGAAGCTTCACTTCAGCACACACACACACACACACACACACACACACACACACACACACACACACACACACACACACACACACACACACACACACACAACACACACACACACACACACACAGCACACACACACACACACACACACACACACACACACACACACACACACACACACACACACACACACACACACACACACACACACACACACACACACACACACACACACACACACACACACACACACACACACACACACACACACACACACACACACACACACACACACACACACACACACACACACACACACACACACACACACACACACACACACACACACACACACAACGCTACATATAAAAAGGAGTTAGTTCTAATAAGGACCATTAGTTGATTTCAATACCTCAAGTCATCATGAGTCCAATAAATCGAGATTCAAGTGTTATAGTTGATTTTAAATATTTACTTGGTAACAACAAACAAGTTTTTGTTAAGGAGCTAACGTATATGCCGACTGGATCGGTGATACCTAATTTCTTTAATTTCAAACCAGGAATTGGATAATGATACGCTTAGACAACAACACCTTAATCGTCAGAACATAAACGGATTGGACTGGTCAGCAGGGGATTTTCCATACACCAGTCTTAATGAAATTTTTGCACCGCTTAATGAGTACACTACAATTATTGTTCGTGGTGAAATAAAGAAAAAATTTTTAACAAAGTATTTAACGACAAACATTATTGATATCGATATTGGAAAAAGTTTGACTAATTTGTCAAACTTTTATACCAACTGTGGAACTCATACAAAAAAATGCCGCTTCGATGTGCAATAAACAATGTATTTAAGTTATTTGTTATCTTACAAAGCTCTAGTTATGATATTTACTGCTGTTTAGTCATTTCATTTCATTTCAATTTCTACTGTTTAGATATATTCAATTAGAACTTAAATAATTGCTCTTATAGTTGCATACATTGTTATTAGTACGCTTAAGCTTAACTTTACTCTTGTTACTCTTGAATTGCTACTCTTAAGGTACATACATATTGAGCTCTTTAATTGTTACGCTCACTTTGTCACACATATTGAAATTTGCATGCTTACACATACACGCGCAATTATGCCAGCGGGTTTAAGACCAACGAATTGGAAATTAAAGATCACTTGAGAATGAGAACTGAACCAAAGCGCACCAAGTTATTGTCTGTCCCGTCCGTCTACGCGAGTTAGCCTACCATTTGTAATTCGACTTGGACCTTTAGTTGCTTGTGGCACAGGACCACTTTAGAAGGACGTTCCCGTTTTGGACATCCATTTTTGGCGCCCCTGGTGGACCCGAACCACCAACCTTTCGGTTAACAGCCATTTTTTGGCGCCCCCCAGGTGGACTTTTTCTAGACGTTTCTTTGGGATAACAACATCTTGGTTTAACTTCGGCATTTTATTGGATTTGGAATTGGATCGATTTGGATTTTGACGACTTGGAACATATGGATTTTACCCTGGTAACGAGTGAGAGTGAATTACGAGTCATAAAGTGCTTGTTTGTTTAACAAACTTTAATAAATTTGTGGAAAACGTGCGGCAAAAAATAAAAATTTTCAAGCCTACGTACATATACACATACATGCACTAAAGCATTAGAGTGGACCGTAATTCATTTTATCACTCGGTGTAAAAAAACCTATAAAATTTCAAAACCCAAAATTTACGGCCTCTGGAATATAAAAAATAAATTTGGCAATATATAAATATTAAAAATAGTTCAATATAAATTGTGTGTGGTAAATGTTTGGGACCACCCTAATTGATTTGCACATGAAGAAGCCGTTACAGCTCGCATAATTTTGGTCTTCTTTGTGCCTAATTCCGCCAAAAGTGCCGTTGGACTTGCGTTGGAAGTGCGCATCGTTGGCGGTACAGTTGACAAATTTACTGTACAACTTGTCAGTTCTCTCTTTCGTCATTTGTGCAAAGCAAAATTACCCACCCCCGTTTGCATTAGTTTGCTGGCGCTTTGGTTGCTGATGCTGCGTCGGCAGCGAACTTTCGTTTGTTGTTGCTTTGACTTTGTTTGCTGTTTGGACAGTGAATTTTATTTTCTTTGTCTTTGCATTATTGCTGCTTGGGCAGTGAATTTTATTTTCTTTGATTTTGCGTTATTTGTATTGCTGCTTGGGCAGTGAACTTTAACGCTCCTCTCACACACACACACACACACACATACATATACAGTGCGTGTATTGCTTAGTAGTGTTCGGCCACTCTTGTTCGAGATTTAACCTTTCTTCACACACACATACACATACAGTGCGTGTATTGCATAGTGGTGTTAGGCCACTCTTATTCGAAACTTGAAAGGTTAAAACACACACATACACATATTTACATAGTGCATGTGCGTCGCTTCTTGGTATTTGACCACACTTGTTGCATCAATTCCTTTAATTTCGTTTGGATAATTGTTGGCTGCTATTGGAGCAGAGTTGTACAATTATGACGGGAAAAAAGGTAAAAGGTCAAAACAGATCGCTAGGTGAAACCACTTTGAATCACATCGATACATTATTAATGCAGTATAAAAATGTTATTGCTGATATAGAACGTATTAAAACTACAGTTCAAAAATACTCAGGGTACGTCGACCCAATTGAAATTGATTGCCGTTTGGAAATACTAAACCAATATGTAGAGAAAGCCTTTAAGGTTCACCAAGATTTGGATAACATTAATACAGATCTTGTGTCTCGAGCTGATTTAGAAGACTTATGTGCGACAACAAAGGCTTTATTAAAAAGCAAAGGTACTAGTCACCACATCATCAAAGACAATCAAGCAAATTCAACCATGATAGGCTCAACTTCTGCTCAAGGCAAAAAACTTCCTCACATGAAACTGCCAAAGTTCATTGGACTTTTCGAAAACCTCGTTGAAAATGACCTTTCTCTTTCAAATGTTAAAAAATTCAACTATTTATTGTCTTGCTTAGAGAAAGAGGCTTTAGGCACGGTGAAATCGTATCAAGTAACCGATGCTAATTACCCAAAAGCGTTAGCTGCCTTAAAAAACGTTTATGATAATAGTTGTCTTATTGTTTTTGAAAGCGTTTCGAAGTTTTTGAACTTCCGAAAATGCAAGGCCCTTCTTCATCCTCACTGCGTTCTTTGATAGACACAGTAAGAGCCGTGTATGAATCATTGTTGTCTTTGGGAAATGACAAACAGATTTCCAACGCTATGCTCATACACTTAGTTATGAGCAAGGTGGATTTTACGACACGGTCAAAGTGGGAGCAGAATTTAGATTATACAAAACTGCCACTTTGGGATGATTGCGAAAAAAGCCCTTAATAAAAGGTATCAGCACCTCTCTGCTGAAGAAAATTCTTCAGGAGGGGGAGCTCTTAGAGCTCAAAAATATGAGCGTTATGGTGGGAAAAAGGGAGGAAAAACTTCGCTAACAGTGGCTAAGCCAAATGAACAGCATACTCCAAAATGCTCGTTTTGCAAATCGGATGACCACTATATACAATCTTGTTCCTCTTTTGCTGCTATCCCATTCAATAATCGTTTTAAGTTCGTTAAATCATTTCCTCTGTGTATAAATTGCCTACGAAAAGGTCACACAGTTACAACCTGCAAGTCGAGCACTTGCAGAGTCTGTTCAAAGGCGCATCATACTATATTGCATAGGTACGCAACAGAGACTCCAGTGGAATCCACTAGACAAGCTCTACCAGCACACACTTCGACATCTAGTCAATTATCATCCGCTAATCTCGCTGCTAGTGATTCTGATCAAGTCATTTTAGCTACGGCAATAGTAAAAATAAAGGATCAGTTGGGATCTTACCATATGGCCAGAGCGCTCTTAGACTCCGGGTCTCAGGTCAATTTTATTACCGAAAACCTTGCTAATATTTTGAAATTACCCAAATCTCGCAAAGACATAAATTTAGTAGACATAGGCAAGACAAAATCTGCCATTCGGCATGCCGTTCAAACTGATATTGCCTCTCGTTTGAATTCCTTTGAAACAATGACTGAATTAAGCATTTTAAAATCTATCACGTCCTATCAACCCGAAAGGCTTGTGGAAAATGTTAACATTCCAAGTCATATTGATCTCGCTGACCCCCTTTTCCATAAGCCGCAACGTGTAGACTTGCTGCTTGGGGCAGACGCTTTTTTCGATCTTCTTAAAGATGGGCGTCTGAGGTGTAAACAAGATTCTTTAACTTTACGTGAAACAGTTTTTGGTTGGATTGTGTCTGGTCGTTGTAAAACCCCACCAAATGAGAATGTTTGCTCAACATCGTTATTGAGTATAACTGATGAATCGTCGTTAGACTCAATTGTTAAAAAATTCTTGCTCTAACAAGCTCCAAATACCTCGAATCCAAATTTATATACGCCAGAACAGCTTCTTTGCGAGCAATCGTTTACTGAATCTGTAAACAGATTACCCTCGGGCAGGCTGAGTGTTAAAATGCCATTTAAATCTAGTCCGACTTGTCTTGGCTCGTCCTTTGAGACAGCTAAGAGACGATTTCTTAGCTTGGAGAGGCGAATGGGAAAACAAGCGGAAGTCCGTGACATGTATATCTCCTTTTTGAAGGAGTACATTTCACTTGGTCATATGAGTGCAATCAATAACACAATCCCGAGTGAGCCACATTATTTTATCCCATACCAGTGTGTGCTCAGACCGCAAAGCTCTTCAACAAAGTTGCGAGTCGTTTTCGATGCGTCAAGCAAAACGTCATCACAAATGTCGCTTAATGATACTCTTATGGTTGGTCCAAAGATACAACTACTCTCTATGCAACGTTGCTTCGTTTCCGTTTACATCCTTACGCAATTACTGCTGACATCACTAAGATGTACCGTCAAGTGGAAATTGACGAGACCCAGAGATGTTTTCAATTAATCATCTGGAGAGAGAACCCAAAAGATCAATTGCAAATTTATCAATTAAATACGGTTACATACGGCACTGCGTCAGCACCTTTTTTGGCTATCCGGTGTCTGAAATATTTGAGTGACATACCGCAACATCGCATAAATTAGCATCGAAATCACTTGCTAATGATTTTAATGTCGATGATTTATTAGCTGGAGCAGAAACGCCAGAGGAATTAGGATTGTTGCAGCAGGAGTTGAACTCTGTATTAAAACCATTTGGATTTGGTTTAGCCAAATGGTCATCAAACTGCCAACAGTTTCAAGTTTCTAATGCGTCTATTACAATTGGGTCGCAAGATGACACCAAAACTTTGGGTTTAATTTGGAATCCCAAAAGTGATGTGTTCAAATATTCCGCAGACCATCTTTCACTCGATTTCGTGCCGACTAAAAGGTCTATTGTATCGTTTGTAGCACGCTTGTATGACCCACTTGGATTATTGTGTCCAATTGTCACTCGTGCTAAAATTCTTATTCAAGAAATCTGGCTGCATAAGTTAGATTGGGATGAAGCATTGCCCACATTCTCAAATCTAGGTTCACTCAACATACCTCGTCATATTGGAATTGCAAAAAATATGAAATACCAAATTCACGGATTCGCCGATGCGTCAAAGCGAGCATACGGCTGCTGCATTTATGTCAGAGTGGAGCATCAGGAAAGAACGTTTACACGATTGCTCACAGCAAAATCGAGAGTAGCACCTCTCAAAACTAAGTCGGTGCCTCGTTTGGAGCTCTGCGCTGCTCACTTACTGGCAAAGTTATGGAGTGACATCAGGGATATGTTGAACTCACCAGTGGACGACATTTTTTTGTGGTCGGACTCTGAGGTGGTGCTGTATTGGATTAAGAAGCACCCGTCACACCTGAATACATTTGTTGCGAATCGTGTATCAGAGATTCAAGAATTGACTTCGCAAGCTGTCTGGCGTCATGTGCCTACCAGCGCGAATCCAGCGGACATCCTTTCACGTGGCTGCTCAACTAGTGAGCTCTTGGAATCAATTTGGTTTACGGGCCCAAACTTCTTAAAGGAAAACCGAGCCTATTGGCCAGTAAATCACCACTTGGAACCCCCCAAAGATCTCTCTGTGTTAGAGATGCGGAAGGATGCCACAGTCTTGATCGCGGCCGATGCACCGAAGAATCCATTTGTGGACCTGGTTAACAAATCCTCATCATATTTGAAAATTCTGCGCATCGTGTCATATATGCTTCGATTTATTAATGGAAAATCGCACAAGCAGACTTCACTCGTGCCATCAGCAGAAGAACTTCGTTCGGCGTTTTTAGCAGTGGTGTCTGCATTGCAGCGAATCGAATTCGCAACTGAAATTGCAAAGCTACAAAATCCTTGATTTTACAACCATCTTATCAGAAACTTAATCCATTTTTGTATCCTCATCAAGCTGGCAAGCATATGTGGTGGCTGCTCAGAGTTGGCGGTCGTTTGCTGAAAGCGCCTGTGCCACACAATGCAAAGTTCCCTTTACTCATGCCAAAAGATTGCCGTTTTGTTAAATTATACCTACAATATTTACATCATTCAAATTGTCATGCAGGTCCACGTGCCTTGATGGCTATTCTTCGGCATCAAATTTGGTTGGTGAACGCTCGTCAAGCTTGTAATAGCATTGTACGGAAGTGTGTACATTGTTTTCGTTATAAGCCAGTTTTGGCAACCCAAATAATGGGAAATTTACCTGCTGATCGTCTTCATGGCAATAGACCGTTTGAGATCAGTGGAGTGGACTTTTGTGGTCCAATTTTGGTAACCTTAGGAATTAGAGGAAAGTCAGCTGTAAAGATGTATATTGCCATATTTGTTTGCTTTGCCTCTAAGGCTGTTCACATAGAACTTGTTTCAGACCTCACTTCTAAATCATTTATTATGTGTTTATCTAGGTTTGTTGGCCGGCGTGGGCGGGTCCAGAAGATTTACTGCGACAATGCCACCAATTTTGTCGGTGCCTCTCGGATGCTTCAAGAGTTCAAGGAACACTTCGTTGCCAACAAGGATGCCATAATGGAATTCGCTGCCACGCGGTGAATCACCTTTTCGTTCATCCCGCCCCGAGCGCCGCATTTCGGCGGCCTCTGGGAGGCGGCCGTGAAATCGGCCAAAGGATTAATGATCAAGGCAGTGGGCAGTGCAGTGCTCCGGCAGGACGAACTGAACACCGTGCTGGTGGAGGTAGAAGCCATTCTAAATTCGAGGCCCATGGTCGTGGACAGCTCCAACCCCAACGATGGCGAAGCAGTAACCCCAGCCCATCTGTTGGTCGGGACAACGCTCGTTGCGCTGCCATTCGTGTTCAGTCAGCCAGTAACAGACGACAAACTGAGCTACTTAAAGAGATGGCAACTGATATCTGCCATCAAGCAACGGTTTTGGGTAGATTGGCAACGCGATTACGTCCTGAGTCTGCAGCAGCGGCAGAAGTGGCTGAGCGAGAGCCACAACATCGAAACCGGAACTATCGTCGTGGTCCACGAGGACAACAGTCCGCCGCAGCAGTGGCTGCTAGGAATCATCGAGGAGGTGATCAAAGGCGCGGATGGAAAGGTTCGAGTGGCAGTCGTCAGAGCTAAATCTGGCGTTTATAAGCGTTCTATTCATCGGTTAGCTCCTTTACCAATTGAGGAATCTTGAAGCCCTGCAGTCGTTCAACGCGGCCGATGTTTAGTCATTTCATTTCATTTCAATTTCTACTGTTTAGATATATTCAATTAGAACTTAAATAATTGCTCTTATAGTTGCATACATTGTTATTAGTACGCTTAAGCTTAACTTTACTCTTGTTACTCTTGAATTGCTACTCTTAAGGTACATACATATTGAGCTCTTTAATTGTTACGCTCACTTTGTCACACATATTGAAATTTCCATGCTTACACATACACGCGCAATTATGCCAGCGCATTAGGTTTAAGACCAACGAATTGGAAATTAAAGATCACTTGAGAATGAGAACTGAACCAAAGCGCACCAAGTTATTGTCTGTCCCGTCCGTCTACGCGAGTTAGCCTACCATTTGTAGTTCGACTTGGACCTTTAGTTGCTTGTGGCACAGGACCACTTTAGAAGGACGTTCCCGTTTTGGACATCCAACTGTAACGGAGAAACATATATTTTGTCGTTAGTAAATCATTATAAGTTAAGAACGCAGGTTGCGTTATTAAATGGATTCCTTTAAGAGTTTGTTTGGAAATGATCCTCGAAAGAAGGGTTATACTAAACTAATTTATTATAATTATTGTGGTTCCGACACCCATTTCGAACATAACTGCTCCAAAAAACGCGATCAGAAGAAATCTGATTAGATCAAGTGTACTTTAAGGACTCAGTTATGTAATCTAAATAAATAAACATTAGAAAAATGTTCAAGCAATTTATACATCCCTTTACAATGTTAATTTGTGGACCCTCGGGATCGGGGAAAACAACATTTTTGGAAAATCTTTAAACAAAAATAATGAATTGATTAACATTTCAGTAAATAGAATTATTTGGTGTTATGGTGAAGAGCTAGCAAAACCAAATTTTAATCAAGTTGAATATTATAAAGTTGTTCCTGAGACAATCGAGAACGAAACAAATGAACCAATCCTTTTAATATTGGACGATTTGATGATGGGAGCATTTAATAAAAACGTATGTGAGCTGTTTACTAAAGGTTCACATCATAGGAATTTATCAGTTGTAGTGGTAACGCAAAATATATTTCACAAGTCTTCCCATACCCGAGATATTTCACTTAACACTAAGTACATCGTGGCTTTTAAAAACCCTAGAGATAAGTTACAATTTCAATGTTTAGTCAGACAAATTTATCCTTAAAATCCCACTGAGCTAATCAGAATATATAAGGAAGTAACGGATGAACCGCATGGTTACTTAGTTATTGATCTTACACAAGGAATAAATGACCTGTTAAGATTTAGAACTGATATTTTTAATTCTGAATATACAGTGTGCTATATTCTGTAATGTCCTACCTAGCGGCCCTATAGGTTTTTTAAATTTTACTAGGATCCGCTAGTGGTCTTGCCTTATCCTTCCCGGGCACTCTTGTCTCGTCCCTTTGCTCTCAGATGAAATTGACGCACATATCTTTCCAAAGACAGGATTTTCAGGACTGGACTAGGCAAGCAGAGACGGGCTTTAGTTATTGGGAAAATTGTCAGTTTGGGACTTTATGGTAATCAGCTAGCGAACAGCCTGCGGGGGGGTTCTTCGACTCTTTTCTTCAACAACACCCGCCTACATAAAAAATTATAAATCCCGTTGCTCTGAAATTACCGTTAATGAATCAGAATTAAATAAAAAAAAATCGAAAGACTGTATGCCCAAATATCACACCTATTTTTGTTGGCTACCAAGTTGTTCCGGTAGCCTCATGTCTTTACCCACCCTACCGTTGATTTTCTGATATTTTTATTGAAAATCCCAATGTTTTTTTTACGACATCTACTTCCTGTTCACATTACCAATCAGGGATAATATCAAAAACTCAGCACCTCATGTTTTAATGCTTTAATTAAGTTCAAAGTTCACTATATTATTCCATATTTTAATCCAAATTATGTTTTCGCTTAATGACATTCTATCGTTTCAAATTTCAAATTCCAATTTCAGTTCCATATTCTTAATTTTCTAGTATTCTAATAGCAGAAGGTTAATTAAGGATCTAATGAGTAACATATAATTCTAATGGTTCTTCCATAATTTCGGGGCTGTTGTCAGTGAACAATATAGTTGTCAGTGAACAATATAGTTGTCAGTGAACAATATAGTTTATTAACAACTAATTTTAATACTGGCGGTCCGAAATGCGATTTACAAACATAATATATGGGGCAAAATATAGTTTATAACCACAATGCTACATGTTGTCACTCACCCTCTGTAGACTCCGTCGAAGGCCTTCGTCGTTTCGCAGATAAGGTTGCTAGATTTGTTTTACTTTAGGTTGAGCACGGAGAGAAAATATATTCTGCACCCATGGAAGTTAATTTTCGCATCGGATGCCCTTAGTTTATGTTAATTTTAATCCAAGCTGACTGCGGTTGTTCCGGTTCCTCTTATCGGGTCGCTACTGTTGACTTATAAACGCCGTTGGGGCGTGCAGCGATACAGTTGAACAAGCCTGATGTGCGCTTCACCCAGTAGAGCTACAGTTTGACATCAGCGAGCGTCGAGCACCGAGAAAAGCACAGCAGGAAATTGGCACAGTTTTATAGGCACGGTTTACAAGGCGCAGCTGCCGACGATTTATTGGGGCTTAAAAGCACGCACACATGGTTTACGGATTCAGCGGGTTGCGCACGGTGACGTAGTACTGTCTGCTCCAACAACGACCAGGCACATTTGAACTTTTTCACCTTCCTTGGTAGTACTTCACTGGAGTGTGGGCGGGCCGCTGCCGTCTAACAGTTACAGAGTCACTGCCGCATTCAGGTAGAGGAAGGTAAAACGTTGTCGCAGTTCACTGTACGGTGTTGAAAATTTGCAGCCAAAGGGACATATGTATTGGGCGGAACCAGTTCACTTCACGCCGTTTTGTACAATCTCTCAGCTTTGTAGCCCGGTTTGACAGCCACTGCCTCTTTACGTGGATCGCAGTATTTCCTTGCGCCGTTTGGTAAAATCTTTTGTACGCCGCGCAAGTTTAATGGCTGTGCTTGAGTGTTGGGGACTGCAATGCGGGGAAGGGGCCTCCGGCCACGTAGGGTGCTCCTTGGTTTCCCTTGTGATGCTTTTCGGTGATCTCGAGCCCGCCGGTCTTTCCGCAGCTAAACTAGATGAGCGAAAAGTAATTGCGTTGTATATTTCAGAGCTTTTTTAACTGTATTTAGCTGTATATTTACCTTGTCCAATTAATGTACACCCTAACCAATACAAGCAAGCGTTTGATGCGGAGCCGCTTTTGCCTTAGGCGCTCTGCTTTATGTTTTAGTTAATTCCTAAACGGGGATGCCTACTCAACGATAACAAGTATTAACCTCGGCCGCATGGGACTGTTGAAAGTGGCCATGCTTACCTTGATCACGTGTGATTTGTTGCGCTGTTTTCAGAAGAAGAACTTTTCCGGAAATAGCATGGCTCTGACAATCACCCTGAACTCTGACATGATCAGCTGTGGCTATCTATCGATATGTAACTATCGCCTTTCAGTGCAACTCTACTTCGTACTCTACTTCGCGAATGGCTAGGCGGTTCAGTAAACGATAATTTCGAATTCAAACTAAACTAACTAAACGTAAAGTTCCTAACTTCGCCAACAGGCTGGACATTACAACCACAGATTAATGCTAAAGTTTATCTTGGAGGATAAATCTGAAAAGAAACAGCTACTGGCGAAGGTCTTTGGCATGAAAACTTCCTTGCAGCTTTCCTTGCAAATCTTCTATGATATAATACGAGTTCCCTGATTTTTCTCGAACTCTACACTTAAGCCATTGTGGATTAAGTTTGGCATTAATATTTTTGGCAAAATTACTTTGGCTAAAATTTCTCCTAAATAATTCCTGGCCGACTTTAAAGGAAACTACTCGAGTGCGCAAATTATACTGCTGAGCTTGGTGTTCCCCAGCGCGAATCACATTTGTTCTACACCTTTTTCGTAACAATTGCATTTGGTCATCTTTTGCCAGCACATTATGTGGTTCATCGAGTAAATTCAACTGATTAAGGAGTCGGAAATCGCTTCCATGAGTTACCATGTCAAATCCAAACAGGGCATGGAACGGCGAACATCCGATACTCTGATGATAGGAGTTTCGTAAGGCACAACTGATCGCCGGTATGTGCTCATCCCACTCACGATGGTCATTCTTAAGGTAAGCTCTTATTCCCGCGATGATTGAACGATTAACGCGTTCTGATGCGTTAGACTGCGGCGAATATAGGGCAGTGTACATATGTTTGATTCCCAATGACGTCAACCAGGCATTGAACTCCACGGCCTTAAACTGTGAACCGTTATCGCTTACCATCGTCTCTGGTACTCCATACATGAAGAATATTTGGTCCTGGATAAACTCTTGTATCTTTTTTGCCGTGAATGCTCGCAAAGGGCATAGCCAGTGGTATTTTGAGAAATGATCCAAGACGATCAACAGTCCGATACTTCCTCTTTTACTTCTTGGATAGGGTCCCAAAATATCTACGTACAACCGCTGAAATGGTCTTTTGGAGGCATTTACATTTAGAATGGGAGTCTTTAATATGGCATTGGTGGCTTTTGACATCTTGCAAACCTCGCACGCGCGTACATAGTCGCGTACTTCCGACACCATTCCAGGCCAAAAGAATTTGCGGCGAATTAGCTCTAATGTTTTGTTCATTCCACCGTGTGCACAGTTGATGTCGTCATGCGCTCGCTGGATCACCTGATTTGTCATCATTTTGGGAATCCAGAGCTTCCAAGCCTTGTTCGTATCTTCAAGGCCGTCATTTTGTGATTTCATACCTATATAAATTAACTCATCCTCGACTTTGAGATTCGGATATTGGGTTTGATTTTCTTTGATAGTAGTTCTCCAGTGCTGGTATGCTTCGTCTTTAAATTCCGGTGCATTTAAGTCTACCTCGGGGCGCATTTCCTCCAAAGCCATTATCTCTTCCGACGGGGAATAGAAGCGGGATAGCGCATCGGGGACAATGTTATCCTTACCTCTCCGATGACTGACGGTAAATCTATACCCTTGAAGCTTCATTGCCCATCTGGCGAGTCTTCCTTTCAAATCTCGTTGGCGCATTAGCCACACTAAGCTCGCATGGTCTGTTATCACTTCAAACTCCTGTAACTCCAGGTAGCAACGGAACCGATCTATAGCTTCCAACGCTGCGAGGCATTCCCTCTCGGTCACACTGTAGTTTCGTTGGGTGGTTGTTAGTTTGCGAGACATAAAAGCGACAGGTTTTTCCACTCCTTCGTCTGTGATCTGCACTAGCACTGCCCCAAGACCATAATCGCTTGCATCACAGTGAACATAAAATTTCTTACTAAAATCCGGATTCTGCAATATCGGTGCTTCAGTTAATATGGTTTTTAGCCTTTCAAACGCCACCTGAGCTTCGGGAGTCCAAACAAACTTCTTCTTAGTAGACAGTAGATCCGTGATAGGATATGTAAGATCTGAAAAATTGCAAATAAATCTCCGATACCAACTAACAACTCCCATAAATCCTCGCGCTTGTCTTAAAGTTTTAGGAACGGGCCACTTATGTATGGCAATTACTTTATCTGGGTCTGTCGCGATTCCTCCATTACCTATTATGTATCCTAAATAAGGCACCTGTGTTACGCAAAACTTAGTTTTGGCAATATTTAATGTCAAATTAGCTTTCTTGAAATTACCAGCTAGCCGCGTGAGAATAGACATATGTGTGTCGACATCTTCAGACACCACCACCAAATCGTCCAGGTAGCCAAATACACAGTGCTTCAATTCGCAGGGTATTAGTTCATCCATCAGTCGGCTCATCGTTTGCGGGGCATTGCATAGGCCGAAAGGCATTACGGTGAACTGAAACAATGGACGTCCTGGCACTGTAAAAGCTGTAATCTCCCTGGCCTTTTGCGTCAGCGGTATTTGCCAATAGGCGTCCTTTAGGTCAATTTTGGTGATCAGGTTCGCTTTGGGTAATCTGGCAAATATCCCATCAATGTTGGGAAGCGGGTATGCGTCTTTTCTGGTGTATTTATTTATTTGCCTAGCATCGAGACACAACCTTACCTTGCCGGGCTTAACTACTAAGCGCATAGGCGAACTCCAAGGACTGGTTGAAGGCTCTATTACCCCCAAAGCTAACATACGTTCCACTTCTTGGAACATCAATCGTTCGACCGCTGGTGAAACAGGGTAAAATCTTTGTTTGACCGGAGCAGAATTTCCCACCTCGATGTCATGCTGTATTAGGGATGTTTTCCCCAGCCCTTGTGTCGCGAAATCGGGAAACAGTTGACTTACTTCAGTCAGCCGTTTTTGCTGTTCCATGGTTAACGGGTATTTTAGGTCTTTATCCGGATTCAATGCATTCTCATTACTGTCCGTTAGCTCGATCGAAGAAATAAGTCCTGGAGCGATATTAAACGCTTTCCAGAAATCCATTCCTAATATAAGTCGATTGGATATCGAGGGAATTATGTATAACGTAATTGAACGTTGTTGTTCTTTGTAGATAAGATTTATATGGAGCTTTCCTGTCACCGGATGTTTCTTACCGTCGGCGGTTCTCACTCCTGACGTTATTTCCTTATACTGTGGCCAGGTAGACCATTTCTCAGCAGCCAAATCCGATCCAATGCAACTAATATTTGCGCCGGTATCCAGTAAACCTTGCTCTTTAAAATTTCCGAACTCGACCTGAGCATATAATCTTCCATCTAAACCTTCGTTAATTACTGAGGATACTATCAGTCTCCTTGACCGACGTACTGTTTTCCAAAAAATCCGTAATCTAGTCGTCGACCTTTTTGCTTTAATCGTTAAGCTAGACACTTCATCGCCAAAAATCTTTTCTTTTACTGCCAAATAGTTTTGCAAGCGTATATCATAGGGATGTTGTGAATTAATCTGTGTAATAGTTCGTTCTTTAGAAGTCTCTTCCTGTGTTGTAACTGGGTTCAAAGTAAGTTCCGAACTATTTGTCGTATAACTAGTTTGACAGGAAGAAACTTGATTCCGAGGCAAAGTTATTTTGGGGCCATTCGAGGGTTTCCCACTGATGGACCCCTCTGGTAGTTTTCCTTCCGTTTAATACAAACTGGACATTGCGGCTGGTAGACATCTTTCTCGCCACATCCAAAACAAAAGACTGTTTTAGCATTTGGGCAAAATTTCCATATATGGCCCTCTTGATCGCAGTTGAAGCATGTCATTACACGTGGAACTCGATCTAAGGCCTGTATTTCTCCTTCCATGTCCTCTGCTAGTTGGTTTCCATGTTCCTCCTTTAACTCTGCAATCTGTCGTCGAAAGGAACTCTGTCCGATTCCCCCTTTTCCAAGCCGTTTGCACGCCTCCTCTCCAAGCAATTGTTCGCGTCGTTGAACCAGCTGTCTCAAATGGGCTACGGATCGAATCTGTACATATAAAAGGGCTTCTCGTATTTCTGGAGTCATGTTTCTCTGGAGTTGTTGCACTAACCGGTACTCTTCGATGGGCAGAGTTAATCTAGCAACAAGTAACATAATGTCTTCGTAAAACATATCAAATGGCTCGCCTAGCTTTTGTTTTCTGGCTCTGATTTCTTCATAGATCAAGTCATCATCTTTGTGGTCATCGTATTGCTCCATCAGGGCTTTGCAGAACTCTGGCCATTCGACTTCCGAGTGAGCCTTTCGGTATCTCCAATACCATTCTTTCACGCGACCAACCAACAAGATGTGTAAGTTTTTACACACTAAGCCAACATTATTATTAAGACTGTCTTGAGTGAGAGATTTGATTCGATAGAGAAATTCTTGTACGGTAAGGCCTTTAGTTGTTGCATCAAATTTAATTCCCCAACTTTGCACTATTTGTGCAGCCTTTTGTGGTCGAATAGTTGAGCTTGCATAAGAACATTCGCAATTTGGTTTTCATCATTGTTACAATTCACGAGTTCAAGTTTTCGTTCCAGTTCCTCGACGCGATCGGCCATCTGGCAATACTCTCGGTTTCCTGCCAGGTTGGACTGCCATTCTGGAAGAAGATTTCTTCTGCTTGGGTGCGTCCTGTCGGTCGATACACTGTTTGTGGATCTTCGCGGCCGTCCTGGCCTCATTCCGCGCAGGCTATTTCCATATTTTCGGACGGTTCCAGTATTTGGTGGGAGCATACTTCCTCCTGCTGCGAGTTCTTCCGATGTAAGCTCATTATTAGGTTTCTTTGCTGGGTCCTCTACTGCCGATTTCAAGTTCGAGTTATCGGGGTTATGGATTTTTCCCCTTGCTGTTTGACTTCTAGTAGACGCTCGCTCTCCATCCGAATTCTTCCGATTCTGTTGTTTGTCCATAGATAGTATAAATTGGTGCAAGTCTTTTGCGTGACAAAGCCTGCTGCAGATGGGACATTCTTTAGTGGTCTCAATATAGGTGGCAATGCATTTTCGGTGAAAAAGGTGATTGCACTTGGTACTAACCAGATCTTGAGTCTCTAACAGAGTTTGTGCACAAATGTTACATTTTGCCTCAGGCAAGCCTGTGCTATCTCGTAAGTCTTCGTGACTACGAGCGGTTACTCCCATCGTGTTCAATATTTTTTTTCTCTTTTATAAAAAAAAACTTTTTTAACTTCCTAATTTCCCTGATTGGTATGTGGTTGGGTCGCAGACGACGGGTGTGATACTTAAGTGTGAGTACAAAAAAAAATATACAATATATACTGTTGGAATCCCTAACGCGATTAGGATGAAGTAAACGTAATAATTCCGGGTGATTAACTTTAGAGGTCGTCTCATCAATCATTCCTATCTGAATGGTAAACTGGATTAGGTTTTTCCTCCTACGCGAGGACTCCTTGCGTTTGTTAAGTATAATAGAAAAAAAATTAAGAAATATCCAGCGTGATAGTCTCTACGGTAGCGCGTCGTCTCTTCAACTACTGCTATTTCCACTAGATGTTCAAATGCCTGACTTTTCTTAACGGTGATCGATGTTTACATTCTTAAAGCCTTTTCTAACCATATTATATTTAGCTTTTCAGTGTTGACCTACGTCGTTAAGCGGTCGTTTCTTGGAACTCCTAAAACGAGACTCCGGCTTATACTTTTGGCCACAAAAAAAAACTCTTAGCATTGACGTGCTGTATCTAAGTTATTCGACTCGGTCAAAATCGGTGTTATCCCAATTGTGCATTTCCGGCGACCAGATACTGCGTTATCTAAGGTCTATAATCATTATTAATCATTATTAAAAAAAATTATTTGAAGTTTGACGTTTTGAAGTTTTTTTTTTTTTTTTTTTTTAAAACAAATTACAATCTGGGATACTTTATGTTTATGAAACTGAGCAAACTGCTTCGATGGATTGAATCTGTTTCTACTCAGCCCCACGTTGGGCGCCACTTTATGTAATGTCCTACCTAGCGGCCCTATAGGTTTTTTAAATTTTACTAGGATCCGCTAGTGGTCTTGCCTTATCCTTCCCGGGCACTCTTGTCTCGTCCCTTTGCTCTCAGATGAAATTGACGCACATATCTTTCCAAAGACAGGATTTTCAGGACTGGACTAGGCAAGCAGAGACGGGCTTTAGTTATTGGGAAAATTGTCAGTTTGGGACTTTATGGTAATCAGCTAGCGAACAGCCTGCGGGGGGGTTCTTCGACTCTTTTCTTCAACAACACCCGCCTACATAAAAAATTATAAATCCCGTTGCTCTGAAATTACCGTTAATGAATCAGAATTAAATAAAAAAAATCGAAAGACTGTATGCCCAAATATCACACCTATTTTTGTTGGCTACCAAGTTGTTCCGGTAGCCTCATGTCTTTACCCACCCTACCGTTGATTTTCTGATATTTTTATTGAAAATCCCAATGTTTTTTTTACGACATCTACTTCCTGTTCACATTACCAATCAGGGATAATATCAAAAACTCAGCACCTCATGTTTTAATGCTTTAATTAAGTTCAAAGTTCACTATATTATTCCATATTTTAATCCAAATTATGTTTTCGCTTAATGACATTCTATCGTTTCAAATTTCAAATTCCAATTTCAGTTCCATATTCTTAATTTTCTAGTATTCTAATAGCAGAAGGTTAATTAAGGATCTAATGAGTAACATATAATTCTAATGGTTCTTCCATAATTTCGGGGCTGTTGTCAGTCTATAGTTGTCAGTGAACAATATAGTTGTCAGTGAACAATATAGTTTATTAACAACTAATTTTAATACTGGCGGTCCGAAATGCGATTTACAAACATAATATATGGGGCAAAATATAGTTTATAACCACAATGCTACAGGTTGTCACTCACCCTCTGTAGACTCCGTCGAAGGCCTTCGTCGTTTCGCAGATAAGGTTGCTAGATTTGTTTTACTTTAGGTTGAGCACGGAGAGAAAATATATTCTGCACCCATGGAAGTTAATTTTCGCATCGGATGCCCTTAGTTTATGTTAATTTTAATCCAAGCTGACTGCGGTTGTTCCGGTTCCTCTTATCGGGTCGCTACTGTTGACTTATAAACGCCGTTGGGGCGTGCAGCGATACAGTTGAACAAGCCTGATGTGCGCTTCACCCAGTAGAGCTACAGTTTGACATCAGCGAGCGTCGAGCACCGAGAAAAGCACAGCAGGAAATTGGCACAGTTTTATAGGCACGGTTTACAAGGCGCAGCTGCCGACGATTTATTGGGGCTTAAAAGCACGCACACATGGTTTACGGATTCAGCGGGTTGCGCACGGTGACGTAGTACTGTCTGCTCCAACAACGACCAGGCACATTTGAACTTTTTCACCTTCCTTGGTAGTACTTCACTGGAGTGTGGGCGGGCCGCTGCCGTCTAACAGTTACAGAGTCACTGCCGCATTCAGGTAGAGGAAGGTAAAACGTTGTCGCAGTTCACTGTACGGTGTTGAAAATTTGCAGCCAAAGGGACATATGTATTGGGCGGAACCAGTTCACTTCACGCCGTTTTGTACAATCTCTCAGCTTTGTAGCCCGGTTTGACAGCCACTGCCTCTTTACGTGGATCGCAGTATTTCCTTGCGCCGTTTGGTAAAATCTTTTGTACGCCGCGCAAGTTTAATGGCTGTGCTTGAGTGTTGGGGACTGCAATGCGGGGAAGGGGCCTCCGGCCACGTAGGGTGCTCCTTGGTTTCCCTTGTGATGCTTTTCGGTGATCTCGAGCCCGCCGGTCTTTCCGCAGCTAAACTAGATGAGCGAAAAGTAATTGCGTTGTATATTTCAGAGCTTTTTTAACTGTATTTAGCTGTATATTTACCTTGTCCAATTAATGTACACCCTAACCAATACAAGCAAGCGTTTGATGCGGAGCCGCTTTTGCCTTAGGCGCTCTGCTTTATGTTTTAGTTAATTCCTAAACGGGGATGCCTACTCAACGATAACAAGTATTAACCTCGGCCGCATGGGACTGTTGAAAGTGGCCATGCTTACCTTGATCACGTGTGATTTGTTGCGCTGTTTTCAGAAGAAGAACTTTTCCGGAAATAGCATGGCTCTGACAATCACCCTGAACTCTGACATGATCAGCTGTGGCTATCTATCGATATGTAACTATCGCCTTTCAGTGCAACTCTACTTCGTACTCTACTTCGCGAATGGCTAGGCGGTTCAGTAAACGATAATTTCGAATTCAAACTAAACTAACTAAACGTAAAGTTCCTAACTTCGCCAACAGGCTGGACATTACAATTCAGCGAACAAACATTTATTGTATGTGCTCAAAAAGGCCAACAATAAACTACGAAAGGCGATTATAAGTAACAGTGACAGTGATGTCGTTAAAACATTAGTTGAGATAGTGTTAAATACATTGCAAGGAAACCATAGGGTTTCAAAAACACATCTAAATGCTCTAAAAAAGTATAAAAATACTTTGCGTTTTCTTTCTTGTCCAAAGCGCACAATAAACTCTAAGAGAAAAGTTCTAATTCAAAAGGGGTTTTTTTTACCAATTCTTATAACTTCACTGTTTTCTGGTATTTTTGGAAGAATTTTGAATCATGCTTAAAAGTAAACATAATTTAAATAAAGTAATTTTAATGCATTCAAATGCTTATCAAAAACTGATAAACAATGACAGAGGAAATGAACTAATAAGTTTAAAATGTTTACCAATTTTAAACAAAAAAAGGAATAAATCGTGGAATGTGCAGGCTGAACAAAAATCACCACTTTTGACCACCAGAACTACTGAAACCCAAACACCTGCAGATTGGAATGTGTTAAAACCTAGCATTTCAGAGATAAAATTGAAAAATTATGAACCGACACCTATGAAGTTAATAAAAGATGATGATTCTCTGCCTAAAGAAGAGGTTGACGATTTATATACTGACAGTGATGAAGAGGAGATAAATTTGAATCAAAATTTATTTCACAACAAGACAAACGAAAGTTTAAGGATACTTCTTTCTTAGATACAAAGGTACTTAAAAAAAAAAAGCAGTCAGTACCGAAAGAAAAGCTAAACACACCTCAACGAAAATTACGATCTAAGCTTAAGAAAGTGAAAACGGATCCGTATCCATTTCAGGATCTAAAATATGTAACAGGACGCGAAAAGTTAATAAGAAGTGTTCGAAATAAAAATCATGTTCAAATAGGCAAAAACAAAATAAATTGGATTTCATATCAATAAATAGTTTTTAGTTTCAAATCAAAAATGGGCTATTCATATAAAATCTTTGTTATATTACTCAGTACTGATTCGTTAAATGTATTTCCAGAAAACGTTAAATGTGTGTGTTAAATGTTTAGTTTTTATTTATACGGATATTATAAAGCCTCGATGTGTTGGAAGCAAAAGACCCCGATGCCTTCGGGTGTTACACTACAATGGTAAAGAAAAAAATGTTCAATTTAAAAATATTGAATATTATCCTTTGGATATTTGGTCGCCAAACGAAATTTCAAAACTAATAACTGATTCAAATGGCTTTAAAGTTCCATTTGAAACGTCTTCAATTCCGATTTTTGTCACTCTTCATTTTAGAAGAAGAAGAAGAACACACCTATAAATTATACGGATAAAATTAATATTAATTCAGAACAAAAACAGACTTCATGGTGAAATCTTATCATCAATATTATTTAAATCAGTGTATGGGTGGTTTATGTCACATAGGAAGTCTTTATGATTCACCTCGAATAGTTCAACATGGACGTGGAATTGGAAACTTTTTTAGTGGTCTTTTTAATTATATTAAACCATTATTTCTTTCTGGAATAACGGCTATAAAAAATCAAGCCGCTGAGACGGGTCAGGCTTTAATCAATGATTTTGGAAGAAAACCTTTACGAAATATCATTCAAGAACAGAGTAAAATCGCATTACAAAATCTATCTAATAAAGCAATTGATAAAATGACTCGGTTTCAAAATGGGAATGGAAAAAGGAACAAAAAGCGTGGTCCAAAAAAACAAAGAGCTCATTTACCATCTAAACAACAACGTAAACATAGCCAGCCCCGCCGTAAAAGAAAAACAACTTCACGAAAGTTAAACATAATTCAATTCGTTTGCTTGGGTAATGGTGAAACATATCGAGACTTATCAAGTGTTTATTTACGTCTTGTAGTACAACTAAGAAGAAATGATAATAGTCCCATTGAAGGAAGGTCAGTTGGAGTGGTCAACAACATTTTACATTCAATATTTAGAAGTTCTTCAGTTTATTTAAACAACATATTATAAGATAATAACTATCACTATAGAGCATATTTACAAACAGTTTTAAACTATGGTAGTGACGCTTCCGAAAGTCACTTAGCAACTCAAGGTTATTATCCGAATTTTGGAAGGCTAATATCAGGGGAGTATATTTATCCTGTGACAAGCGAAGTTCTTAAAACTAAATTTCAAAATAGTAATAAGGTTGAGCTATTTGGAAAAATTCATGGTGATATTTTTAATCAACCAAAATTACTTGTAAACAATGTCGACTTAAGGATTAATTTTAATATTGAAAAAAACTTCATTTTATTTAATGGAAAACGAAACGGAATCAAATTTGAAAGTGTTGGAAGCACAACTTTTCATGAATCATATAACAGTGAACCCAAGTATTTTATTGGCTCATCATCATGTTTTACAAACAAAAAATGCACTGTATCCATTCAACAAAGTAGAAGTAAAATCTTTCACCATATATCCAGGCAACAATACATTATCGATTGATAACGCTGTTATTGGACAGTTATCAAATTTTAAAACGCTTTGTATGGTTAAAAATCGGGCATATTCAGGAATCCGAGGGCTAGATCCATTTGACATTGAACATTTAAAAATTCAGCGTTTTAACCTCTTGGTTAATGGTGTACAAGTACCGTTCCAGGCCTTGGAGTTTGAATACTCCAACCCCGACAATAAGCAAAGTTCCAGGGGGTAATATGCTGTTCCAATCAAGGGGAATAAAACATTCCGACCGAGGACTACAAATTACAAAGGAACTGTTTGATAAAAACAGTTTTATATTAGCATTTGACCTAACTGCTGATCATTCAAATTCTACTGTGTGTGCAAATTTGATTTCCCAAGGAACCATGCGAATTGAAGGAAGATTTTCGGAACAACTTACTGAAACAGTAACTTATCTAGTATACTGTGAATACGATTCCATGATTGATATTGATAAACACCGAAATATTCGTTTGCTTCTGTAATATGAATACATTACAAACTCAACATTTGCTATCAAAGCATAAAAATACAAAATTAATATTTAAGGGAGTTTTCCCGTCGGACCAGTTACCAAAAACTATTCCAAAGTACCCGGCTCTAATTATTGCAAACACTGATACTTCAAAGTAAGCGGTCAGCAGAATTTTTTGATTCATATTTTTAAGGTCAAATGCTAATAAACATTTTTATAATAAGCAACAGCTGCAAGGATATTTTTCCAACACTTGGAAAAATACTACTATATGGCCTTTTTAAAAGTAAAAGAAATCATTAAAATACTTTTTAAAACATTTTAGTAAGAAAGACTTTTTGTTTAATCACAGTTTTATCAAATAAAAGACACATTTATTTAAAGAAAATTAATTGAGTATATTTAATGTTTGGGGGCGATACAATCTTCTGTTAAGCTTATAGTATTTAGTCATAATATTAAGAGCTTCGTTTTTAATTAAAGGTAATTTATAACAGGAACATGTGTCTGGCCCCTCGGTAGCTTCATCATCACTCCAGGGACAAAGCTTATAATGAAATCCGTACTTCGAAAAGATTAATTCCTTCTCCTCCAAGTCCTCGAGAGTGGCCTTAAAAAATTCCAGCTTCTGCAGGTGTTCCTCGAAGAGCATGTCCTCAAACTGCATCAGGAAGACTTCTATTTGTTGAGCGTACATTTTTTAAAGTGTTTTTTAACTGTTGAGACTACTTTAAGACTGATGTTGAATGAAAAAACGCATGCCCTTTTATTGGATAATTTCACCTATTTACTATATGCCTTGGATAGAAATTCAATTTTGACAGGACTGTATCTGTCCTGCTCTTTTTCTTTATATACCATATGAGTAATTCCATTCTCATTTAATTTTCTAAAGGGTGTCTTGGTGGCGAATTTGGTTATGTAACTTTGTGGTAGAAATATCCAAATATCTGTCTTGTCCTTGTCAGTTAAATAAAGAGCTATTTTGTTTCCATAAATTCCTATCAAATTCATTTGAAACTATTTTATGATTGGATAAATATGTATAGTGTACATACCATGTCTGAACAGCGCGCGGATGGATTGGTTGTTTTCTTGTAAAAAATATATAAGATTAGAGATTCAATGTAAATAAGACTAACTATACCCGTCCCTCTCTTTAGAAGATTGTTTTTGTAAATTTTTTTTGTAAAAAAAAATCATGTAATATAAGTGTTGGGTCAGTGAGCTTTTTCACTAACCGTTTACCTTTGGTGGTGCCCAAATAAAATCAAACCGCACAGAAATAATCAAATAATTATGCACTAAGTTTATTTTAAGTGGCACCAAGGCCTTCTATACAAAGTTTAATGTTTATGATTGTTTAGTTGGGCAGGCAGACCGATTTGTCTGTGCCTTTGAACTAGCGAAGTATATAAGCGAAGAATAGGCAGGCGATCAGCGACCGTGCCTTCAACAAGCGAGTACCAAAATCGAACTGATTTGAGAATATGCTTGCCGTGGACAAAGGGCCAGGCAGCGATTAGCGAAAGAGATGCAAAAGGAGTAGCAACTAGAAAACAAATGCAATGATTGCCGCGCAGGGCAAATACAAAAGGCAAAGCAAACATCGAAATTGTATTTACATTTAGGTTTTAAGTTTTAGGAATTTAATTAGGCTGCGGCATGACCGAACATTCTCCCTCCGTTGGAAGACCAGGGCTTTCAACCAGATCTTGCTTCGGGATGACGCACAACTTGCGGATAGCTCTTCGAGTAGCAACTCCATCAGATCCAGGCACCAATTCCATGACCCTGGCTAATGGCCATTTAAGAGGAGGCAAGTTCTCGTTTTGAACTAGGACGACATCGTTGACTTGTAGCGCAGGTTTGGGGATGCGCCACTTTGACCGTTGCTGCAACAGGGTCAGATACTCTTCTCGCCACCGTGACCAGAAGATTTGTTGGAAATAAGCAATTCTCTGCCAGCGGTCCAAACGGTTGAAGTTCAGCTTTGTGACGTCAGGCTCAGAGTACAGCACCAGCGGAGCTGTGCCAAGAAAGTGTGCAGGAGTAAGCACCTCAAGATCTGCAGGATTCTCTGAAAGAGGGAGTAAAGGTCGTGAGTTGATAATTGCCGCAATGTGGCAAACGAGTGTACGCAGTTCATCGAACGATAATAAAGATGGGCCAACAGAACGATAGAAATGAAATTTGGCCGCTTTTACTGCAGCCTTCCAGAGCCCTCCAAAGTGAGGCGAACGAGGGGGAATAAAACGCCACTCAATTGAATCTTCCAGGCAGAATTCCTCTATGGCTCGAATGTGGGGGCCAGACAGGAATAAGTTCTTCAGTTCAGCCAGCTCGTTTTTAGCTCCAACGAAGTTTGTAGCATTATCCGACCAAATCCGGGCAGGTTTGCCTCTGGTGAGAATAAAGCGCTTCAACGCTCCCAAGAATGCTTGTGTTGAAAGATCCTGAACAAGCTCTAGATGGATCGCTTTTGCCGCGAAACAGATGAAAACGCAGACGTACGTTTTCACAGGCACCTTGCTTCGAACTCCAGTTTTGTAGCAAAATGGCCCGCAGAAATCCAGACCAGTAACCATGAACGTTGATGTTGCATTTACACGATCCTTCTGTAGGTCGGCCATTAAATGTTGAGATAGTTGCGGTTTGGCTCGGAAACATATGACGCACTTGGACGTTGCAGCTGATACTGTTTTTCGGCCACCTATCGGCCAAAATTGCAGACGCATGTTAGCGAGCAGCGCTCGCGGTCCAGAATGCAAGTTTTTCCGATGCAAGTCCAGTATAATAGCACGTGTAACTGGATGCTGGCGTGGCAGTATGACAGGATGCTGCGCACCAACTCGCATCAGACCAAAACTATCGATGAATGGGCAAAGTGAGGACAACGGGCTGGACGATGTAATTTGTCGCTTAGAATGCAGTCTCCAGTAATCATCAGCCAGGTTGCTCATTTGGATACTTCTGATTAGCATCTGAGTGCCCATTTTAACATCTTCGACGTCGAGGCCAGGATGTCTTATGCGGTGAACAAATTTGTACACGTATCCAAAAGTGTGGGTCATCTTTTGCCAGGAATTCACGAATTTGCATTTTAAAGATAGATCCACTTCTTTAGCGACGCCAACCAGAATGTGCTTTCTGAGGTCGGGAAGAGTCTTCACAGGCAAACAAGATTCAGGCCAATCGTGCTGATTATTGAGAAGAAATCCTGGGCCTCTGAACCAAAGGGCAGATTCCAGGAGCTCGCTCGGGGACGCACCTCTTGATAAAATGTCGGCTGGATTGCTGTCAGTCGGTACATAGCGCCAATTCATGCCACTGGATAGCTCTTGAATTAAAGAAATTCGATTAGCAATAAATACTTGAAAACGTGAAGGTTCATTGCTTATCCATGATAAAGCTACAGAAGAATCCGACCAGCAATAAAACGGGCTGTCGAAGAGATTCATGTTGCGTACGTCCCGCATCAGTTGAGCCAGTAATACAGCAGCGCATAACTCCAATTTGGGAACCGTGAGAGTCTTCAAAGGCGCCATACGAGATTTTGAGCAAAATAGATGCGCTTCTCGTTTGCCATCAGCTATTGAAACGAGATAGATGCATCCTCCATAAGCGTCGATGCTTGCGTCACAGAATCCGTGGATCTCAATAGCACCATTTGGATGTAACGCACGTCGAGGAAACTTCATTTGCTGAGTACGACCCATGTCAGATGACAACTTGAGCCATGATGTGTTGAGTGCCTCAGGAAAGCTCTCATCCCACTCCAACTTCTCTCTCCAGACTTGTTGCAGGAAGATCTTGGCCTTGGCAACTACAGGACCAATGAGACCAAGCGGATCGTAGACGCGAACACACCGATACATCTTGCATATGTCACCAGTCAAGGCAACAGGGAAAGTCCGAAACTGCAACAGCGTGTTGAACAGCTTCTGTTGAATGGTAGGCCCTGCCATGAGAACCTCGTTCAGCGAATATCCACTTGACGTTTTGGCAGACCCATCGAATACGACTCGCAATTTAGTCGTGGTGCTGTCTTCCTTGAAAACGCAGTGGTGGGGCAGAAAATATTTGCAAAGACTCAAGGAGTCTCTGGGCACGACGGACATGTGATTCAAATCCAAATACTCACGAATGAATGCCAAATATTGGACCTTGACTTCTGGCTTGCGCTCTAGCTTATTCTCCAAATTGAGAAACCGACGATAAGCTTGATTGTACGATTCGCCCAGTAATTCCAGAGTGTTCATTGTAGGTAGTCGTACAGAATATTCACCAGAGTCCAAGCGACGAAAATTGGTCTTGAAATGAGCCTCACACTCCAGCTCTTCTTTGGTGGCGGTGGCCACGCCTTCACCACAGCTCTCAACTTCCCAAAAGCGACGGACTAGTTCATCCATATGAACTGAAGATTAGAGATTCAATGTAAATAAGACTAACTATACCCGTCCGTCTCTTTAGAAGATTGTTTTTGTAAATTTAAAAATCATGTAATATAAGTGTTGGGTCAGTGAGCTTTTTCACTAACCGTTTACCTTTGGTGGTGCCCAAATAAAATCAAACCGCACAGAAATAATCAAATAATTATGCACTAAGTTTATTTTAAGTGGCACCAAGGCCTTCTATACAAAGTTTAATGTTTATGATTGTTTAGTTGGGCAGGCAGACCGATTTGTCTGTGCCTTTGAACTAGCGAAGTATATAAGCGAAAGAATAGGCAGGCGATCAGCGACCGTGCCTTCAACAAGCGAGTACCAAAATCGAACTGATTTGAGAATATGCTTGCCGTGGACAAAGGGCCAGGCAGCGATTAGCGAAAGAGATGCAAAAGGAGTAGCAACTAGAAAACAAATGCAATGATTGCCGCGCAGGGCAAATACAAAAGGCAAAGCAAACATCAAAATTGTATTTACATTTAGGTTTTAAGTTTTAGGAATTTAATTAGGCTGCGGCATGACCGAACATTCTCCCTCCGTTGGAAGACCAGGGCTTTCAACCAGATCTTGCTTCGGGAGGACGCACAACTTGCGGATAGCTCTTCGAGTGGTTCCAGTTCATGTTTGTATCACTGCCACACGAGCAACTCCATCAGATCCAGGCACCAATTCCATGACCCTGGCTAATGGCCATTTAAGAGGAGGCAAGTTCTCGTTTTGAACTAGGACGACATCGTTGACTTGTAGCGCAGGTTTGGGGATGCGCCACTTTGACCGTTGCTGCAACAGGGTCAGATACTCTTCTCGCCACCGTGACCAGAAGATTTGTTGGAAATAAGCAATTCTCTGCCAGCGGTCCAAACGGTTGAAGTTCAGCTTTGTGACGTCAGGCTCAGAGTACAGCACCAGCGGAGCTGTGCCAAGAAAGTGTGCAGGAGTAAGCACCTCAAGATCTGCAGGATTCTCTGAAAGAGGGAGTAAAGGTCGTGAGTTGATAATTGCCGCAATGTGGCAAACGAGTGTACGCAGTTCATCGAACGATAATAAAGATGGGCCAACAGAACGATAGAAATGAAATTTGGCCGCTTTTACTGCAGCCTCCCAGAGCCCTCCAAAGTGAGGCGAACGAGGGGGAATAAAACGCCACTCAATTGAATCTTCCAGGCAGAATTCCTCTATGGCTCGAATGTGGGGGCCAGACAGGAATAAGTTCTTCAGTTCAGCCAGCTCGTTTTTAGCTCCAACGAAGTTTGTAGCATTATCCGACCAAATCCGGGCTGGTTTGCCTCTGGTGAGAGTAAAGCGCTTCAACGCTCCCAAGAATGCTTGTGTTGAAAGATCCTGAACAAGCTCCAGATGGATCGCTTTTGCCGCGAAACAGATGAAAACGCAGACGTACGTTTTCACAGGCACCTTGCTTCGAACTCCAGTTTTGTAGCAAAATGGCCCGCAGAAATCCAGACCAGTAACCATGAACGTTGATGTTGCATTTACACGATCCTTCTGTAGGTCGGCCATTAAATGTTGAGATAGTTGCGGTTTGGCTCGGAAACATATGACGCACTTGGACGTTGCAGCTGATACTGTTTTTCGGCCACCTATCGGCCAAAATTGCAGACGCATGTTAGCGAGCAGCGCTCGCGGTCCAGAATGCAAGTTTTTCCGATGCAAGTCCAGTACAATAGCACGTGTAACTGGATGCTGGCGTGGCAGTATGTCAGGATGCTGCGCGTTGTAATCCGAGGACGAATTTTGTAGTCTGCCACCAACTCGCATCAGACCAAAACTATCGATGAATGGGCAAAGTGAGGACAACGGGCTGGACGATGTAATTTGTCGCTTAGAATGCAGTCTCCAGTAATCATCAGCCAGGTTGCTCATTTGGATACTTCTGATTAGCATCTGAGTGCCCATTTTAACATCTTCGACGTCGAGGCCAGGATGTCTTATGCGGTGAACAAATTTGTACACGTATCCAAAAGTGTGGGTCATCTTTTGCCAGGAATTCACGAATTTGCATTTTAAGATAGATCGATAGAATAGATAGATAGAATAAGATAGATCCACTTCTTTAGCGACGCCAACCAGAATGTGCTTTCTGAGGTCGGGAAGAGTCTTCACAGGCAAACAAGATTCAGGCCAATCGTGCTGATTATTGAGAAGAAATCCTGGGCCTCTGAACCAAAGGGCAGATTCCAGGAGCTCGCTCGGGGACGCACCTCTTGATAAAATGTCGGCTGGATTGCTGTCAGTCGGTACATAGCGCCAATTCATGCCACTGGATAGCTCTTGAATTAAAGAAATTCGATTAGCAATAAATACTTGAAAACGTGAAGGTTCATTGCTTATCCATGATAAAGCTACAGCAGAATCCGACCAGCAATAAAACGGGCAGTCGAAGAGATTCATGTTGCGTACCGTGAACCGTGAGAGTCTTCAAAGGCGCCACACGAGATTTGGAGCAAAATAGATGCGCTTCTCGTTTGCCATCAGCTATTGAAACGATATAGATACATCCTCCATAAGCGTCGATGCTTGCGTCACAGAATCCGTGGATCTCAATAGCACCATTTGGATGCAACGCACGTCGAGGAAACTTCATTTGCTGAGTACGACCCATGTCAGATGACAACTTGAGCCATGATGTGTTGAGTGCCTCAGGAAAGCTCTCATCCCACTCCAACTTCTCTCTCCAGACTTGTTGCAGGAAGATCTTGGCCTTGGCAACTACAGGACCAATGAGACCAAGCGGATCGTAGACGCGAACACACCGATACATCTTGCATATGTCACCAGTCAAGGCAACAGGGAAAGTCCGAAACTGCAACAGCGTGTTGAACAGCTTCTGTTGAATGGTAGGCCCTGCCATGAGAACCTCGTTCAGCGAATATCCACTTGACGTTTTGGCAGACCCATCGAATACGACTCGCAATTTAGTCGTGGTGCTGTCTTCCTTGAAAACGCAGTGGTGGGGCAGAAAATATTTGCAAAGACTCAAGGAGTCTCTGGGCACGACGGACATGTGATTCAAATCCAAATACTCACGAATGAATGCCAAATATTGGACCTTGACTTCTGGCTTGCGCTCTAGCTTATTCTCCAAATTGAGAAACCGACGATAAGCTTGATTGTACGATTCGCCCAGTAATTCCAGAGTGTTCATTGTAGGTAGTCGTACAGAATATTCACCAGAGTCCAAGCGACGAAAATTGGTCTTGAAATGAGCCTCACACTCCAGCTCTTCTTTGGTGGCGGTGGCCACGCCTTCACCACAGCTCTCAACTTCCCAAAAGCGACGGACTAGTTCATCCATATGAACTTCAGCAGCAACCAATTCACGCTGGACAGCTTGACCTTGTAGTGCAGTTGCCTTGAGGAGAAGATCCGCCTCCTGAAACGATCCAACCAAGCCTAGTTTTTTGCAATAGGGGTAGCCCAGCAGGCAACTTAATCTGCCCTACAGATAGTAGCGCAAAAAACATGCTTGCGCCAATGAGAAGATCTATTCGCTGAGATCTATAGAATTCAGGATCAGCCAACTGAATATTCGAACGAATTTTCCAACCATCGGGGTTAACGGTCAAACTGGGTTGATTGTCAGTAATCGCTGGAGCAACAAGAGCAGATAGGCATGCGAAATAATCGGAGGTATGCGACTTTAACTTAATGCAAACGGAAAATCCTTCAGAGTTAAACTGAGCATCTCCAAGACCAGCAACTGATACGGAAGACTTCGTTTTAGGCAGTTGCAACTGGTGAGCGAGTCGAGAAGTCACAATGTGGACTTGAGATCCCGAGTCTAGCAGCGCACGGCATGGGATCCAAGCACCTGATCGACTTTGAACGCTTATGACTGCAGTTGCAAGAAAGACAATGTCAGAATCCACATTTTGAGCCAGCAAAGAGGTAGAAGGGCTTGGAGTACTTGTAATAGGCGTACTTTGTTCTGCAGCGGGAGCTCGCAGAACCTGGGTCGAGGACTGAGTGCCAAGATGCAAAAGAGTGTGATGCTTGGACCTGCAAGTTCGACAGCAGCTTGACTTACAATTACGCATTTGATGCCCCTTCTTCAAGCAATTAAGACAGAGCGCTAATTCCTTTACCTTGCGAATACGCTCTTGTACTGATAGATTGGCGAATTGACCACAGCTATAAATTGAATGGCCACTGTTCTGACACACAACACATCCATTTCCCGAAGTGTTAGTGGCAATTAAAATGCTTCGGTTGCGGCTCCTTCCTGATTGTGAGGTATTTGAGTACAATGCTGCAGTGTGCTCAACATTTTCAAGTTTTTGACAACGCTTGGACAAAAATGTAGTGAAATTATCAATCGAAGGAATTTCATCAATAGCCGCAGATTCTTCCCAATTAGACTGAGTTTTGTTATCTAATTTTTGAAGTAAAACATGAACAAGAATGCAGTTTGATATTTGCTCAACCGAACCCATTGACTGAAGAGCACGTAGATTAGCATTTATTTTGTCAGACATGTCTCTCAGCTTCGTTGCGGACTGCACGTCCATTTTAGGGAGACCTAAAATTGCCATTATATGAGATTGGAAAATTAGACGCTTATTATTGAAAGGCTACAGCATAGTTGTCATCACAAATTTCCAACGAACGCACTGTATCCAAGGCGGAACCCTTCAGGCAGGACTTTAAATGCTGCAGCTTCTCAAAGTTAGTGAGCTCAACGTCATTGTCGATGATAGCCTTGAACATGGACTGAAAGTCAGCAAATTCAGTATAGCCACCAGAAAATTCAGGCAATCTCAATTCAGGCAAATGAGATCGTTTAACCGACACAGCATGGAAATCCATAGATTGCTCTGCCCTAAGCGTGGAACTTCGAATTTGTGGACGTTTACGCTTACCCAATTCTCTATTTAGAATGATTTGTATTTGTTGAAAATACAAAAGCCACACTGATGCAAACACATACATAGTATGTTGTGTGTGTGTGAGAGGGATGAAACCAAGAAGATCTAGAAGAGAGAAAAAGCTCTCTCTCTCTTTGTTCTTTCCCTCCGCCTCCGAGCTTTTTCGTTTTCATTATTCTTTATGCACATGCGTGCCTTTACTTGCTTGCAGACATCGAGAGCGAGCGGTTGGATAAAATAAATTACTTAAAACGACAATTAAAGTGTATTTTACTGTTTGGCAAATCGGGCTGGTTTATATACCTGGAGTATATATTATATATTTCCACAGGTTATGGGCCCAGTCACATTTGCAGCTAAGTGGTGAAATGCTCTAATTGATTAAAAATAATAAAAAGTGAAACAATACAAACCTAAATCAAAACTGTTCAAAAATATACATATGTGTATGTAAAAGCCTTGACCAAACCAAGATGAAGACATCTACATTTGTTGAGTTCTGGATTGAAACTGATTTTATTTTCTCATGTGTTCGAATATGTTAGCTTAGTCTAGCCATGGATCAGCGCAGTGATCCACGGGGGTTGAAATGTGGCCGCTCTGTGGGTCCGCACAAGCAATTAAAACGTACAAGTGTTTTCCATTACACCCTCTTGAAAG
Source organism: Drosophila oshimai (assembly GCA_018150695.1). NCBI lineage: Eukaryota > Metazoa > Arthropoda > Insecta > Diptera > Drosophilidae > Drosophila > Drosophila oshimai. Next base: position 1,609,796 of record JAECWM010000276.1, read on the forward strand.
GGATTCATCTTACATTATTATTCGTGGCAAGATCCTATTTTAATGGCTAAATATCGGTTATCTGAGACCATGCCCATAAAACATTTAATTTATTACAGTGGTGTTGGACATGGGTCTTTTTTTATGTGTACGTGTAGGATTGCATTTTATGGTTTTCTTGTCTAAGTATAGATTATACAAGTGCGATCGTTAATTTGGTTATTTTTTACCCTTCATGTTTAGAGTGTTCTAAACATTCTGCAAAGGGCCAGGAAAAGCACCGGGATGTAGTACGAGAAGTACTTTACAATTTAACTTAGGTAATCATTATTTATTATTTTGTATTCATATATACAAACATACAAATTTTATATTGTTATTTTGAACAAGGGCCGTCAATATAAGTTTATAACCAATAAATGGATTTATATATTTTTATATTAATTTTATTAACAATTGCAACACAAATAACTAGTGGACTGTATTTATTTGATAAGTTGTATGGTTGCGATATTTTTACCATATTAACGGCCTTGTTTACATTATTTCATTTAGTACTTTCCTTATAGTACTTTATATATAGTTTAAATTGTTAACATAACAATAATTTGTATCCAATTATTTAACACTCATGTTTAGAAGCATATCTTCAAATCTTTATATGAAACTTTTGTTATTTTATTTACTGTATTCCTTTAGTTAAGATATTAATTGATCAACATTTATTTAACAATATGTAAAAACATTTCTTTACTCTTTCGTTTGTAAATTGTAGTGAGCAATTAGAAACTTATTGTTAACTCGAGCAGTGTAATCCCTTGCTTAGCTAGATCAAGTATCTTATTTAGTCAGTTAAGTCATTTACGAATTCTACATTGTAAGATTGCGAATCTAAATTATTTTTATATAATTGATTGAATCTATCTTTTTTAAAAGCTGAAATTAAAGTATTGGTATTGAGTCGACCATGATCAACGATTATTGATAGGCATGATTTAGCACCTGATCGTTTCCCTGAAAACATTATTGTTCCCGAAAGACAGGCTTTTACTTTTGTAATTGAAATTGTAATTGGCCTTAAACTTTTATTATTTAAAATGTTTATAAACCTTAATTCCCAAATACTTCTATGAATTTTGCATTATTTTTTGTTTTAAACTTTCTTTTGAATTGTCTGACTTGCCTTGCTTGGGTTTCCTAAATTACCTGCATGCGAGCGGTGTTTGAAGCGCACCGCCACGAGTGCTTGATTAAAATGACTTTAAACTGTCTATGGTCCTTTTTGTAAGAAATATGAATTTTTCACAATTAAATATTTTTCATTACAATTTGTCAGCTGTCTTATATATTTTCGTAAGATGATTATTAAAAACTTTACCCCACCTTCGTCAACACCTCCGTAGTGAGGTCCTGCCGGCGGGATAAAATGACAACTGTTATATTTTTCTTTAAAAACTCAAAACTGGCTTACCTTTTTTAATTTTGAAAGTGGTTCCTACGATTGTTTTCTTTCTTTTGGATCTTTGGCATCCAGAAACAATCCACCCAAAATCCGTTTTTTGACCTAGGAGCCCGTCGATTTTAACAACTCCATTCTGTAAAATATGAGTGTAAAAATCTGCCCCAATAATCATATCAACACGACCTGGATTATCAAAGCCGGGGTCAGCTAACTTATATTTCTCCCATTTGTATTTGTCAACATCAACTGTGTTAACTGGAAGATCTATCTTTATTTTTGGAAGCACAATAGCTTCAACTGTTAAAGTTTTTCTATTTTTTTCACTGTTTATTAAAAGATTAACTTTGTGCTTCGAGATGCACCTTTCCGTGGACGATACCCCACTGATCTCTGTTTCAGATCGAATTTTCGGTAACTTTAAAATCTGCGCAGATTCTTCCGAAATTATTGTACTTTGTGACCCTGTGTCAATCAAAGCCCTAAAATTTTTTAAATCTCCATTAGAAGATTTTATTTGAACACGCGCTGTAGGTAGCAACACTTGCTCCGTTGTCAAGCATGTATTCACATTTTGAAATTTTTGGTTTTGGCCAAAACTAGCATGTAGCATGCAGTGGTGATTTCCCTTACAATGCGGACACGATGTTTCGCTAATGCATTTTTTCCTGTAAGGGTGTTTCAGACATTTAAAACATAAAAATGCCTTTTTAACTTTATCCAACCTTTCAGTTGAATTTAAAGCTCTAAATTTGTGACATTTAAAAATAGTGTGTCCCACAACTTTGCAAATTGGACACTTATAAGTGGGAAATTCTTTTACATTAATTGTAAACACTTTTTTTACAGGGTTTTCATCCTGAAACGAGCTTATCGAACTTAGTCGTTGCTCCAAAAAATCCATGACATCGGATAGTATTTGAATTTCCTTGTTCTTTTTAACATGGCTCTCATATAACTGTAGAGCTTCTATGTTAAATTTTTTAATAATTATATGTGCAAAGATTTTATCAACCTCATCAGATAACTGTGCCTTTAATTTAATAATGTGAATTGACTCATTTATCGTGTCAATAAACATTCTTAACTGCCTAACTGAGTCAACATTTAAATTTTGAAGGTCAAGAAGGCGGTTCAACTGGTCGGAAAATATTTTCCTTTTATTTTCATACCGCTTGGTTAACAATTCCCAAGCGGTTACATAATTTTCCCCTGAACCTAACAATAAGTGAGAAACTACATTTCTCGCTTCTCCCCTAAGTGAAATCTTAAGGTAATTAAACTTTAAGGTAGGACTGAGATCCTCCCTTAAATGAATTAGTTCAGAGAATAAGTCATAAAACAGGTCCCAATCTTTGGAATCCCCAAAGAATGTGGGTACCTCAATCTTTGGAAGTGTTGGCAAATCATCAATTTTTTGACTTGCAACAGCCCCCACTTTCGGCACAATATTCTCAAGTTTTTCTTTCATATCTTTTGTTACAGTTAAAACGTGAAACTTTAAATCTGTTAAAACATCATCATATTCATTTTTAACATCTATCATTTCGTCTTCTTTTAAGCTAACTAGCTTTTTCCAATAAAAACTTAATGTTTCTATTCTAATTTGAAAGGTTACTATTTCATTTTCTTTAATTGCATCAAACGTTTCTTTTAAATACTTTTCTAATTGCTCGATCGATTTAGAAAACTTGTAAACGACTGTTTTATCGGACACCATTTTGATATTTTTAAATAAACTCGTAAGATAATAATAACGGAAATTTAATATACTTTTCTAAAATATTTTAAATGAAACTTAGCTGAAGAATCTTGCGCCGCTTGTCGCTGGACCTCGTTTCTGCTGCAGTTGTAGCCCGTCTTGGAGCCGCTGATTTTGTTGTCGCTTTAACAAATTTTACCCCACCTGCATCAACACCTCCGTAGTGAGGTCCTGCCGGCGGGATAAAATGACATCTATGGGCTGCAACTTGCAGTTTTCGGAGCTGCAGTTTGTAGTTGTCGTTGACGCTGCAGCTTGAAGTCGTCGGGACTGCAGTTTGTAGTTGTTGACGTTGAAGTCCTTGTGGCCGCAGATTGTGTTTTCTTCGCTGAGTACTGCAGGTGGTGTAGCTACGGTAGTAACTTGTTGTTCCTTTCTCCGTGGTCCGGCTTGGCGCGCCGAACGGGACCGGTGCTGGCAGCACAGGTTTAACGAATTTTTCCCACGAAGGTGTAAGGGGCGGATTGTCACTCACACGGGTCGTCTTTAAATTTTTTTTTTAACTGTCGATTAGCGACTGATGATGTTTTTTTTACAGTCAACTTTTTATCTCTTGTTGATTTTCCTTTTTTTTTTAAAGTAATTTTGTAGATTTTTTAATTTTATTTAACGATTTTGATGACTGATGATGTTTGTTTTTTTTTACTTTTGTTTTACGATGTTCTTCACACGAACAGTTATAACTGTAACTTTTTCGATGTAAGCCTCGAAAACGCTGTACTTAAACTTGTCGATTTCTCGACCACAATGTCACAATTTTATTCGATGTTACGGCCTCGAATACGCACAATATTTTTATTCGATGTTTCGGCCTCGAATACGCACAATATTTGCACGGTGGCAAAATAATTATTTAAATTTAATTTATTCAAATAATTGTCGATTTTTCGACCACAATATCACAAAAATTTAACTATAAATTTATTGTCACACACAAACAGAAAAGACTCTTTTGTATCTTTTTGCTTTTAATTAATAATACTCTGCATCTTACCAACAGGGGGGAATACAGAGTAACCTATTTTGCAGCCTGTAGCTGTAAGTGACTTGCACTTAACAGAATCTTTGAGGCGCTGGTTTGTTCTTTGAGAAGCATTACCATAGAGGGTGCAACTACAAAGACGTCGAAGGACCAAAATGTAAAAGCCTTGACCAAACCAAGATGAAGACATCTACATTTGTTGAGTTCTGGATTGAAACTGATTTTATTTTCTCATGTGTTCGAATATGTTAGCTTAGTCTAGCCATGGATCAGCGCAGTGATCCACGGGGGTTGAAATGTGGCCGCTCTGTGGGTCCGCACAAGCAATTAAAACGTACAAGTGTTTTCCATTACACCCTCTTGAAAGGGATTCATCTTACATTATTATTCGTGGCAAGATCCTATTTTAATGGCTAAATATCGGTTATCTGAGACCATGCCCATAAAACATTTAATTTATTACAGTGGTGTTGGACATGGGTCTTTTTTTTATGTGTACGTGTAGGATTGCATTTTATGGTTTTCTTGTCTAAGTATAGATTATACAAGTGCGATCGTTAATTTGGTTATTTTTTACCCTTCATGTTTAGAGTGTTCTAAACAGTGTATGTGCACATATATAAATGCATTTAAGTGACACAATACATATATATAACAACGCGCCAAATTGGCGCGAATTTGATTTGATTTAAAGTTTGAGTGATTCTGAGAAGCGAAAAAGAAGTGATTCTGAGAAGCGAAGAAGAAGTAATACCGAGAAGCGAAGAGCAACCACAAGTGATTCTGAGAAGCGCAAAGCAAAGCCGCAAAAGTACAGTTTTTTTTCATACTCGTACGCGGAATTAGAAAAGGAAGATGGAGAAAGGAAAGAGGAATATAAAACCTTTTAACGGGGAAAAATACTCGATTTGGAAGTTCCGTGTAAGGGCGCTGCTAGAGGAAAACGATTTGTTAAAAGTGGTTGATGAAGAACAAGTGGAAGTGGAAGGTGGAGATAGTGAGGAAGTAAAACGAGGACAAAGAAATGCTAAGAGCATTATAATAGAACATTTGAGTGATTCGTTCTTGGCTTTTGCCAACAATGGAAACACGGCTAAGCAGATTTTTGACAACCTGGATACGATTTACGAGCGTAAAAGCCTGGCATCTCAACTTTCACTTCGCAAACAACTTTTATCTCTCAAATTAAGAGGTGATACTTCTCTAGTGAACCATTTTCATTTATTTGATGATCTTGTAACTGAGTTAGTCGCAGCTGGAGCCAAGATAGATGAAATGGACAAAGTGTCCCATTTACTGCTTACACTTCCTACTAGCTTTGACGGAGTGATAACCGCGATTGAAACTCTATCTGAGAGCAGTTTAACATTAGCCTATGTCAAGACACGGCTATTAGATCATGAAATAAAATTAAAGGGTGTTAACAAAGACACAAGTGCTAAAGTGCTGCAGGCTATAGGCAATCGGGAGCCTAGACATAACCACTACAAAAACAAAGTTACCAAATTTGTCAAGAAACCATTTAACAACAAGCTAAAATCAAAGTTAAAGTGTTTTCATTGCGGTAAACTAGGCCATATGAAGAAAGACTGTTTCCTATTAAAAAGGCAGGCAGGCAACCAGAATGTTCCTGTTGAAAATGCTAGAGAGAGACAGGCTCAGATGGCAACCACATCGCAGCCAGATCGTGCGTTTGCTTTTCTGATGAGTGTTAGAGAGAGACAGACTCAGATACAGCCAGAACGTGCATTTGCATTCATGATGAAATTATCTAATTCCACTGAAAAAGGAAATGGAGTCAGTTTCATATTAGATTCGGGGGCTTCAGATCATATAGTAAACGACATTACTTTGTTTTCCGAGTACGAGCATTTATATCCAAGTGTGGCGATTGAAATTGCAAAGCGTGGAGAGTTCGTGTATGCGTCTTCGAAGGGATTGGTTAACCTTGACCATTCTGGGAACACCATTGCATTACATAACGTACTGTTTTGCAAGGAAATACCGCACAATTTACTGTCTGTGAAGAGGATGCTTGATGCAGGAATGTCCGTCGAGTTTAATCCAGATGGCATTAAAGTAATAAAGGACGGTAACCTGGCATTTGAAGGAATATGTGAGTATAATGTACCGATTGTTAAATTTAATTTAAATAGTAAAGCATTTGCATCCAAAATTTCAAAAGATGCAGAATATCGCTTGTGGCATGAGAGGTTGGGTCATATTAGTGTAGGAAAATTTTTAGAAATTAAACGAAATGGCTTGTTTGAAGATGTTGAACTTATAAAAAACGTACAGCTTAATAAAAATGAATTGTGTGAGGCGTGCATCAATGGAAAGCAATCAAAGCTAAAATTTGAAAAATATAAAAACAAAGAAAACATTGATCGCCCACTATTCGTAGTTCATTCTGATGTATGTGGTCCGATTACGCCCTCAACTGTTGATAATAAAAACTACTATGTAGTATTTATTGATCAGTACACACATTATTGTGTGACATATTTAATTACTTATAAATCAGACGTGTTCTTTGTATTTAAAGACTTTGTGGCGAAAAGTGAGGCTCATTTCAACTTAAAAATGGTAAATCTATATATTGATAATGGCAGGGAATACCTCTCTAATGAAATGCGTGAGTTCTGTGTCGAAAAAGGTATCAGCTATCATTTAACTGTTCCTCATACTCCAGAGTTAAATGGTGTATCAGAACGGATGATTAGAACAATCACCGAAAAAGCTCGCTCAATGATTAACTGTACTAAACTTAGTAAAAGTTTTTGGGGTGAAGCTGTTTTAACAGCAACATATTTAGTTAATAGATCCCCAAGTAGAGCTTTAAAAAATATTAGAAAAACACCATATGAGATGTGGCATAAAAAGAAGCCAGTATTAAAATATCTAAAAATATTTGGGTCGACAGTGTACGCACTAAATAAAGTGCGAAAGCGAAAGTTTGATGAGAAATCAATCAAGACTATACTTGTCGGGTATGAGCCAAATGGCTATAAATTGTTTAATGAGGAAACGAGGAAATTTATGATAGCTAGAGATGTAGTGGTGGACGAAACAAACATAAAGTCTGAGACTTTACATGATAATGACTCTGCGGTAAAATATAATGATTTTAACCAAAGTTATGATTCTCCAATTGAGGAGAATGAAGAGTCCGATTTTCCACTGCAGGAAAAAAGTGAATCTATGGATTCAAAGTCTGTTGAAAACTTATATGAAAATTCCACTTGTCTCGAGAATACCGATCCAGTAGTTGAAACTGGTGATAATAAAATAGAAAATGAAATTCAAGAACAAGTAAGACGCAGTGATAGGATTAAAGATAAGCCAAAATTATCATATAGATTTTTAGAAAAATGTCTTATGAATACCCAAGCATGTTTAAATGATATCCCTAATACATATGATGAAATTCAATTTCGCGAAGACAGAACCTTGTGGGAGGAAGCCATACAAGATGAACTTAATTCTCATTTTGTAAATAATACATGGTGCTTAGTTCAAAGGCCTAAGGATAAAAACATAGTTGATTGCAAGTGGGTTTTTAGTTTAAAGCAAGACGAAAATGGTAATTTACTAAAATATAAGGCAAGACTGGTAGCAAAAGGCTTCACCCAAGAATATATGATGGATTATGATGAGACTTTTGCACCAGTTGCACGAATTTGTAGTTTTAGATTTCTTTTAGCATTTTCAAATCAATATAATTTACTGATCCATCATATGGATGTCAAAACAGCCTTTTTAAATGGAATTTTAAAAGATGAAATTTATATGAGTGTTCCAAAAGGCTTTATTAAGTACGATGAAAATAAAGTATGTAAACTAAATAAAGCTATTTATGGCCTTAAGCAAGCTGCAAGATGCTGGTTCGAGGTATTCGAAAGTACACTAAAAAATTTGGATTTAAGAATCTAGAAGTAGACCGATGTATATATATTTTAGATAAAGGAGATATAAATAAAAATATATATATACTATTATATGTTGACGATGTAGTAATTGCAACCAGTAATTCTGAAAGAATGTCTAAATTTAAAACTTATCTTTTAAAAACGTTTCAAATGACTGACTTATGTGAAATACGATATTTTATTGGTATAAAAATTGAGAGAAAAGATGATCAAATTTTTCTTAGTCAATCTGCATATATTAAAAATGTCTTACAAAAATTCAATATGGAAGATTGTAACCCAGTTAGTACCCCTCTTCCAAGCAAACTAAATTATGAGGCCTTACAAGTTGAAGAAACATGTGAAGCACCATGTAGAAATTTAATTGGCTGTTTAATGTACATAATGTTGTGTACACGACCAGATTTAAGTACATCAATAAGTATCTTGAGCAGGTATACTAATAATAATAACAAAGAATTATGGCAATGTCTTAAAAGAGTTTTAAGATACCTAAAAGGAACTGTCGATTTGAAATTATCCTTCAAAAGGAACTTTAAAGTAAATAATATTCTTATGGGGTATGTCGATTCTGATTGGGCTGGAAATGAGACTGATAGAAGAAGTACTACAGGGTATATATTTAAAATGTTTGAAAATTGTTCAATTTCCTGGAGTACTATGAAACAGAAATCAGTAGCTGCTTCATCTACTGAAGCTGAATATATGGCCTTATTCGAAGGTGTAAGAGAAGCATTATGGCTTAAATCATTAATAAGTGAAATTAAATTAAAACTAAATGGTCCAATAGATATCTTTGAAGACAACCAAGGTTGTATAAGTATAGCCAACAATCCTACATGCCACAAGAGAACTAAGCACATCGATATTAAATATCATTTTACCAGGGAACAAATTGAAAACAAACTAATTTGCGTTAAGTATATTTCCACAGATCTCCAATTGGCTGATATTTTGACGAAGCCACTACCAGCAGCTAGATTCACTGCCCTGCGAGACCAACTGGGGCTTACTGAATCATGAACGACAAAAATTACATGAAGTTTTTTGAATATACGAATTTTACTTTCAGCTTTAAACCCAAGACAAACTGGATCTCTTGGTATATACATATATACATACATATTTAACCTTTACTTAACCAAAATAATTTCTAGTCTAACCATTACTGTTTATTTAAGTGAATCTTGTGAATTTAGTTATTTTTGATTGATCTAATTGGGTTTTACTGGGTTTCCCCAATTCTTTGCAGCAAATGCTGGATCAAAAAAAAAGAGACCCCAGAGAAATAAAAAAAAAAAGAAAATAAAAATTTAATAACAACCATTTGAATATGCACACACTCGTCTGAAAATCATAGTTTTGTTACCCTTTAATTTGTATCAGTGTAACTTTTGAGGCGGCGTGTTGAAAATACAAAAGCCACACTGATGCAAACACATACATAGTATGTTGTGTGTGTGTGAGAGGGATGAAACCAAGAAGATCTAGAAGAGAGAAAAAGCTCTCTCTCTCTTTGTTCTTTCCCTCCGCCTCCGAGCTTTTTCGTTTTCATTATTCTTTATGCACATGCGTGCCTTTACTTGCTTGCAGACATCGAGAGCGTGCGGTTGGATAAAATAAATTACTTAAAACGACAATTAAAGTGTATTTTACTGTTTGGCAAATCGGGCTGGTTTATATACCTGGAGTATATATTATATATTTCCACAGTATTGATATGATGAGCTCCTCATAATCGTCGCGAACCTGGCTGCCGATTTCATTAAAATCCAGCTCCTCAAGACTGTCATGGACCTGGGTAAATGAAGCTTTGTTCTCCTCTAAGAGCTTAACACGAATCTCTAATTCTTCGTCACTCATAGCCTGGAGCTTCTCCACAGTCAGGGCCTTCTCAGCGGCTTTAGCCTTAGAAAACATGGATTCAGCTTTCAATTTAAGACGCTTCACTTCCCCTGAGCTGGAGCAGTTAAAGTTGTGTCGTTTGGCATTTTAATAAATTTATTTTGATTATTTTCAGTTTTTATCACTTGAAAACTAATAAAAGTTTCACTGTGCAGTGCGTGCTGCGTACCAAATTCTCGACCACCGAAAAACTAGCGGAATGTATGTGTGTCTATTTGCATGTAAAACTGCAATATATATGTATGCAATGAACTCGCGAACAAAACGTTTGGTCGCGCTGCAAAACGTTCAAAGCGGGAACGAAGGCACAAAGAGGAGACGAAAATATTCTTTGCGATGCGCGAGGGCGTGTGCGATAAGAGTTTCGAGCGGAGCTTATGTATTTGTTACCGCTTGCGCTTATGTACATAGAACTTGCGAGTTATGTATATGCGCGATCAATTTTTAACGAACGAAAATAATTAAATTATTTGTTTGTTATCACGTCGGGGTCACCAAAATGTTGGGTCAGTGAGCTTTTTCACTAACCGTTTACCTTTGGTGGTGCCCAAATAAAATCAAACCGCACAGAAATAATGAAATAATTAGGCACTAAGTTTATTTTAAGTGGCACCAAGGCCTTCTATACAAAGTTTAATGTTTATGATTGTTTAGTTGGGCAGGCAGACCGATTTGTCTGTGCCTTTTAACTAGCGAAGTATATAAGCGAAAGAATAGGCAGGCGATCAGCGACCGTGCCTTCAACAAGCGAGTACCAAAATCGAACTGATTTGAGAATATGCTTGCCGTGGACAAAGGGCCAGGCAGCGATTAGCGAAAGAGATGCAAAAGGAGTAGCAATTAGAAAACAAATGCAATGATTGCCGCGCAGGGCAAATACAAAAGGCAAAGCAAAAATCGAAATTGTATTTACATTTAGGTTTTAAGTTTTAGGAATTTATTTAGGCTGCGGCATGACCGAATAATAAGAAATTTTATGTGAAAAAGATAACATTATGTATCCATTTTCTTTCAATATATTTTGTTATTTATTTGAAAGTGTATCAAATATATATGTACCTATACAATGACTTATATAGAAAAAAATGTTCACATCAGTTTTCCTATATGAGAACGATCAGTATTCAGTATATTGTATCATCGAAATGAACAAGACTAATTGTGAGTTGTGCGTGGATTCAAAATCTTTTTTTACAAGAAATGGTCTGAAACAGCACACTTTGAAAAAACACAACTTCAGTTACCAAAAAGCCAGATCGTCCTAATACGTTTGTAAAATTTGCCCTCAAGAACGAGCAATCTGGCTGCGCAACAACTTCCACATGCATATTTTATTGAAGCACAATATCGAAGTTAAGGATATTTATAAAATAATTATTTACCAGAAATAAAGAAAAGATCAGAATGTAAAAATTTCATGTATAATCATTGACTTTTTATTTATAATTTTTATGTAATATGAAATTATAAAATATATTTGAATTTTTGAAAGAAAATTAATTATTGTTGTTAAAGAGTAACTTAACTAACAAGTTGAAGTAACTCGGCGTCATCTTCGTCATCCATTAGGTCCAAGTATTGATTTCAAGGACTTAGTAATGACTCAAAAACAGAATCATCTTTCATCAAGTCCAAATAGTTTGTGGGTTCGATGACTTTATCAAAAATGGAATCATCTCCTTCCATCAAAAGTGCAAGCTCGTTGCTTAGGTTAAGGTTTTCGGCGGGACAAGGAAAAAGAGGTAATTCTTCATCATAAAACTCAAACCTTTGAGCATACCCGATTTCAATTTGGTAGTTGAAACCATTGATAACCTGCGAAGCGTAAAACTCCTGCGTGGACATCCCGATTGGAAATTCATCTAGCGCCACAGATTCCATATCCAAAGGTAATTCTGGGGTCGAAGAGATCGTAGGCAATGCAAATACGCTTCGAAGGAATGGGTCCTCCTCCTCCTCCAGGTCCAAATCCTCCACAGAATCGACGTTTTCTATGAAAACAACGTCAGAGCCCTCTTCTGGGGCTGGATCCACTGTAAACCCAGATTCCGCAGGTTTGGGTTCGAGGACGTTTTGAGTCTCCTCAATCACGCACTCTTCATCCGTATCGTAAAAAACAACAGTGATGTCCATGGCTATGCTGTGGTATTCGATCACAACTATCTATAAAACATTTCTGTGTACCCATTTTATAGATGCCAATGTTCACTTTCCATCATGGTTTCTGAAGGGCCTGCATTCAGACATTTTGCTTAAACACAAGCCTGGGTTCAAAAGGTTCACAGGATAACAGGTAGGTATATAAAAAAATTGTGCGTCCTATACATATGTAACCTTGAACTGCGCTGTACTGAAAATATTTGTTAAAGAGTTTGATAGATGGGTTCATAACCTAATCGCATTAATAAAATATTGACAACAGAGAGCAGGGATCTGTTTTTACAACACAACTTAAAGCTGCAAGTAGTAAAAACTTGGGAAACCCAGATTTTAAACGAATAAATAAAACAAGGGATTCCCAAATGATTGCCGCCCCTAACCTTTTCGCTGCCGCATCCTTTGAGTAGTATAAACACGGGAAAGTTGGAGGGTTTTAAAAACCACTATAACCTCATATTTTTCGTATTAGAAATGGTAAAAAACCTTTAAGAACTGGTGTATGAATGTACTCACTTTTTATCCGGTGCAAAAACCAACCGATCTTACAGTTTTATGTAGTAGTATGTAGTATGTAGTTTTATGCAGTTATATAGAACTGCTTCAAATCAGACTTCAGTTTTATGTAATTAAACGGGATCTGCTTCAACCCAGACTTCAGTTTTATGTAATTAATATAGAACTGCTTTAAGGCAGACTTCAGTTTTATGTAATGAATATAGAACTGCTTCAAACCATCTATGTTGTGTTAACATATACAAGACTTCAGTTTTATGTAATTAACATAGAAGTTTAACTCGTGTCCTTGATCACGGCGACTCTGGACCGAACGCTTGTATAGACGAAAGGCTTTCAGTAGTAACAGGATAACGAATAGTCCGGCAATAAAACACAGCACGTTGTACACTTTAATAATTTCGTCCTTGTGGTCTACAATTTCAACATTGTGCACTACATTAGCGATATTACCAGAAGCTTTCGACGTTGTAGAACTCATGGTGGAAAAAGGATTAAAAACACGACTTTCAAGGATATTTAGTTTGGTTTTTGTGCCATACTGGCAGGATCTTTGATTTCACAACCGAGTGTTTAGGTTGAGTTTCGCGGTGCCAAATCCAGGTCTTTCCGCAAAGAGTTCCAGGTGCTTGACTGTGTTCTTGACTTTTTCTTAACTGCCCTCGTACTCCGAATTGGGGGTCTTTTATACCCATGACCGTACCAAAATTTGCCTATGGGCCACCGGAATGGAACACCAAGGTGTTCCCACTTAGGTGCATTGGTTCCCCTCTGTATTTCAATTGGTCAAGTCGTATTTTGAGTTATCGGCGTTCGGGTACCAGACAGTTCGATCAACTCGGCGGTGTTTTGTTACCGGTGAGTGCATGGCCGTACTCGTGCTGTTAAGACGGTGTCATTTTTCGTCTCAGTCGCGATCGAACACTTGTAGAGTTAAGACGTGCCTGCGGACAATTGTGGTCTTATCGCAATTTACCGAAATTTCTCTGTTTGTTTTGAACCCTCATCAATACAAGTGCGCACAGCACTGATAGTTCGTGTGCGTGAGTTTGTTATTTAGCGGTTCTGCTTTGTCTGCACAAGGAGCACCGGTAAATTTTTGCAAGGTTGTGGCATTCGTTGCCATGAGTGGCGCTGGCGATGGAACGGAGCCGCCTCCCAAAGTGGAATGGCAATTAGCTGCTCCAATGAGGAAGAGTTCCGACAGACCCAGAGGGAAGATGGTCAAGGTCGACGAAACCGCCAGGGATAGCACCAGTCCGAGCAGCAGCGATACTGAGGACGTTGAATTGAAGAGGAAGCCAGCATCGAGAAGAAGCGGTAACTCCGCTGAGCCCCAGCCAAGCATTTCTCTTGGAGACAACCGCTATGCCCTATTATCACCCCCGATAACGACAATGATGACAACATGGACTTTCCTAATGACAACGATGATAACTTGCAGCCAAAATCTAAGCCTCCACCAATCTACCTGCCTGACATTCGAAATGTGAGCGACCTGATTTCCGATATAGCGAACATAATTGGGCAGGAGAAAAGCTTCGACCTCAAGTCTGGGCGTGAAGGAAAAGTCAGGGTCATGCTGCCTGATAAAGTTTCTTTTGACCAATTCAAGGCCCACCTGGAATTGCATGGTGCACGGTACCAGACTTTTCAGCCCAAGGAAGAGCGTGCGTACCGCGTGGTCATTAAAGGCCTGCACTTCTCAACACCAGAAGAAGACATTATTGAAGCTCTCAAACAGCAAGGGCTTGTGGTAAGAGACATAAAAAACGCCATTAGCAAAACGAGTAAGATCCCCATGTCAATATTCTTCGTAAACCTGGAGCCTGCCAGAAACAACGTTGACGCTTTTAAAATCACCCGTCTCTGCAGGTCCATAGTCCGGATCGAGCCACCGAAGAAGTTTGACGACCTGATACAATGCTTCCGCTGCCAGGGATTTGGCCACACTCAACGCTATTGCCGACTTCCCCATGCCTGCGTCAAATGTGGACTGAACCATAGCTCACAAGAGTGCACCAAGGCCAAGAATGTTCCTGCAAAATGCGCACACTGCGGAGGTGACCATGCAGCGTCCTACAAGGGCTGCAAGGTCTATCAAAAGGCCAAGGAACGGCTCGGACCAAAGCCCAGACAAGTCCCGGAGACGGCAGCACAGAGGCAGCAGATATCATCTGCTAAGGTGAGCGGAAATCTAAGCTATGCCAATGCACTGCGTGGACAAAACTCAACATTCGTCAGACCAGAAGCCAAATCCAGCCAAGAGTTACCGCAAAACTCCATGCTCCAACGCATGGAAGTCATGATGGAGCAAATGATTGCTCAATTCTCCCTCCTAACAAATCTCCTCACGTCCCTCACCGCCATGATAAATAAGGTATGCAAATAAATCTTCGCATAACCTTATGGAATGCTAACGGCCTGAGTACCAGGAGGTCAGAGGTTGAGCAGTACCTAAAGACGAATCACATTGACATCCTGCTAGTTGCTGAAACCCACTTTAATCAAAAAACCTTCTTCAATATTCAAGGTTACGAAGTCGTTCATGCGAACCATCCAAATGGAAGAGCAAGAGGCGGAGCGGCCATTCTGATCAAAAGTGGGTTGAAATTCGCGGAGCTTTCCCCACTACAGGAGCCCTGGTGTCAGTGTGCAAGTGTGAAAATCACTAGTCCACTGGGAGATCTGGTGGTGGCGGCTGCCTATATACCACCACGTAGCAGTGTCACTTCAACCATGTTCCAACAGATGCTGGATTGCCTAGGCCATAGATATCTCATTGGAGGCGACTTCAATGCCAAACATACCTGGTGGGGCTCAAGATTAATCAACCCCAAAGGCAGAAGCCTGTACAACTGCATCTGCGCACGCAGATTGGACTGCCACACATCAGGGGAGCCCACTTACTGGCCGACCGATCTGAGAAAGCTGCCTGATCTACTAGACTTTGCTTTGTCAGAAGGCATAGATCCAAGGAGAGTTGAAACGAGGAGCTGCCTTGACCTCTCCTCTGACCACAGCGCGGTCGAGATCCTAGTCAACGTACCAACGGAGACAAAGTCCACAAGGCCTAGAATGTTTACTAAACACACCAACATCAGCCGATACCGCTCCCATCTGGAGGAGCACGTGGACTCAAATCTGGTGCTCAGCTCGAGCGAAGACGTCGACGATGTGGTCGAGTACCTGACATGAGGCTGCCAGCATTGCTACGCCAGTAAGGAGACCAACACAAAACTCTCCAAGCAGGGACAAATACCTCTGGTCGTGGGCCGTGGCTGAAAAAGTTGCGGAAAAACGGCGGCTCAGACGAGTATGGCATGTCAGTCGCAATCCACGGGACAAAACAGCACTAAACAGAGCGGTTAAGGAGCTGAAGGAGATGCTGGACAGCATGAAGAGGCAGTGTCTGGACAAATTCCTGGAGGAGGCTGAACCAGGTGATCCGGACCACAAACTCTGGAACGCCACTAAGTTCCTGAAACGACCAGCAAAAAAGGCTAGCTCCTGTGAAAAATGCGGCTGGATCATGGTTCAGATCCGATAAGGACAAGGCGACCGCCTTTGCTGAGCACCTCCACGGCACATTTACACCGTTCGACATCTGCTCTGCCAGGGATTCGAGTGACACGGCATCATTTCTTGATGTTCCGTGCCAAATGGATCTGCCCGTCCCCGAGGTGGATGCTGAGGAGGTATTAAATGAGGTTGCCCTTCTTGAAAACACAAAGTCCCCAGGATACGACGGCATCGGCGCACCTACAGTGAAGGCGCTTCCGGCAAACTGCATCACACTGCTTGCACAAATTGCCAATGCTTGCCTAAGAATAGGACACTTTCCTACACAATGGAAATGCGCTGAGATCATCCTCATTCCCAAGCCCGGCAAACCTGATAGTGAACTATCGTCATATCGTCCGATTAGCCTGTTGACAGTGTTCTCCAAAGTACTCGAAAGAGTATTTTTGCGTAGATTACTGCCAATTATGGAAGACAACAGTTTGCTGCCCGACCACCAATTCGGATTCAGACGCTGCCATGGCACTCCCGAACAGTGCCATCGGCTAGTTGAAAGAATCCTCCAGGCACATGAGAAGAAAAAATATTGCTCAGCGGTCCTTCTGGACGTAAAGCAGGCGTTCGACAGGGTGTGGCACACAGGCCTATTGTACAAACTAAAAAGGAACTCCCTGCCCCGTACTTCCTTTTTCTCAAATCGTACCTGCACAAAAGGAACTTCTACGTGCGATGTGGAGACGAAGAATCCGACCTTATGGAAGTCAGAGCAGGAGTACCCCAAGGTAGTGTACTGGGTCCCGTCCTCTACACCATATACACGGCAGACCTACCGGTCATCCAGGACGAGAGACTAATGGTGGCAACATATGCAGATGACACCGCATTCCTCGCAGTTGCTAATAGGCAAACAGCTTCCAAAATAATACAAAAACAGCTGCATGCGTACGGCAAGTGGCTGGCCAGGTGGAATATAGTGGTGAACGCAGCAAAATCCTCCCACGCCACTTTTGCCAAAAGAAGAGGGAACTGTCCGCCGGTCAGCATTAACCAAGTGGTGATTCCTCACAGCGACTCGGTAAAATACCTGGGGTTCACACTCGACCGACGACTCACCTGGAGCAAGCACATTCAGGCGAAGAGAGCACAAGTTAGCCACAAGCTACGGCAGCTCTACTGGCTTATCGGAAGGCACTCAAAGCTAAAATTGAGGAACAAGCTCCTGCTATACAAAGCCATAATCAAGCCTGTATGGACCTACGGGATCCAGCTTTGGGGTACCGCCTCCAACTCGAACATTGCGGTCATCCAGCGAGTGCAAAACAAGGCGTTGCGCATAGCCACTGGAGCACACTTCTTAACCTCCAACAAAGAGCTGCACACGACGCTGAAGATCCCATGGGTGGCAGAGGAAATCAAAAGACTAAGCACCAAGTACACGGCTAAACTGGCAGACCATGTCAACCCACTGGCCATTAACTTGCTGGACAACAGCACCACCACCAGACGACTCAGGCGTTACCATCCCCTGGACCTGCCTTTTAGAGACCCAGGCTAAGGCATCTATGACCTAATTTTCATATCCCTATAACATAAAAACAAATAAGTCTAACAAAAAAAAAAATTATATTTTTATCCTAAGTCAATGCAACCATAAAATTTAATGATTGTCCCTGTAGGGACAGATTTTAAATAAATCAATCAATAATAATAAAAAAAAAAAAAAAATTTTTCGTCTGAGCCAAATTCTAGCGTAGTTGTTGCCTTAGTTCTTACTGAGCGTGGGACTGCACATTGTGCATATTTGAAATTGGTTCCCGTTTGGTTTTCTTCTGCCTTAAACTAAGTCTTACGTTGGCCCTAATCGGCGTACGTAACAAACTCGAGATTCTTGCTACAGGTGCAAATGTATCACTATAGTCAACTAAGTATTCTTGCGTAAAACCGCGAGCAACGGTTCACCGAATTCATTTTATTTGTTTATGAAAACCCATTTACAATCTATTCTATTTTTGTTTTTAGGCTTTTGTACAGTTGACCAGGTTTTGAATCTAGTTCTTCTTTTACAGCTTCCTCCCAATATGTTCTAAGCTTAACCTCGACAAATTTGTTTGGTATAGAATAGATTAAAGATTGAGTTTTCATTACACTATTATTTATTAAATCTTGATAAGATATTTTTGGTTTATTTTTTGTTCGATCACTTTTTCTAATATTTACCTGGGATTCCAAGTCTTCTTTTTCATAAGACTTTTTACCAGACATTTCTGGATCGACATTCTCAAATTGTACCATATCACTATGCTGTTTATCTGCTTGATCAGATTTCTCATTTTTACTGAGGACGTTTTCATTATCAACATTTTACTGAATACTTTCACCATCTTCATTATTAAGATGCATATCCTCCTCAACCACAACTCTAGATTTTATCATATTTGTTTCATCAACAATAACATCTCTTGCTGTTACAATTATTTCTTTTCCAACACTCCACACTTTCTACCCATTTGGTTCATACCCCACAAATATACCCTTCCATGACTTTTCATCAAACTTTCTTTTTCGTAGTTTCGTAGTTTCGTGGAACCAAAAACTTTTATTTTAAACTTGGCTTTTTGTTATGCCACAATTCATATGGTGTTGATATAAACCTTGAAGTGCATTACTTGGACTTCTATTTATTAAATAAGTCGCAGTTTGTTGGAGTGGGTGGCTTCTTCTCCGTTTAGGCACAAGATCGTAGAATTAGGGTATTGGTGGAGGCGAATTTCCCCCGTGGAAATAAAAGCGAATATCGAAAAAAACTTGGGGTTGCGCGACGTGCGGGAGTATGTTTATTAGAAAACTTGTTAATATGGACTAAGTAAGGCTAGCTTAACGTAATTGCTTCATAGCGAAGCGGAAGAGGTGGAGAGAGGGAGGAGCGGAGAAGCCGTTACCAGCGGGGAGCGGGGATACTCCCGGCAGTGCGAGCGAGCGAGATGGAAGATCTGGAGAATCTGCAGCTCGACACTGCCGCTTAAAAGTGAGCGCCTACTTGGCGTGAACACAGTTAAAACAGAAACTTTTCTTTAGGTCGGCTCCTACAAGTATAACTAAAGCACGAGCTTAGACCTTATCATCCTTTCGGATACACCATTTTGCTGAGGTGTGTGTGGAACTGTTAAATGGTAGCTGATGCCTTTTTTAACACAAAATTCTCGCATTTCATTCGATAAAAATTCCCGCCCATTATCTATGTACAGATTTACTACTTTTAGATTTAAATGTGCTTCGCTTTTTGAAATAAAATCCCTAAAGGCAGCAAAAATATCTGATTTGTAAGTTAACAAATATGTTACACAGTAATGTGTATATTAGGGTGTATCGAAAATGAACTTTTTTTGATGTTCGATGACGCTGGGTGCAGATAGGTTGTAAAACCATGTCAAATGAAAGCACAAAAAATTTCAGCCCGAAAGGATAATGTTTACTATTGGCACGTCGTCCTTGAAATTTTGAAATTTTCATGGAAACTCGATTTTTTTTGTTTTTTATTTTTTTTTACGCTGGGTGCGGAAAAGTTTTAAGACAGTGTCAAATGAAAGCACAAAAAAGTTTCAGCCCGAAAGGATAACATTTACTATCCCCGCAACGAAGTTGAAATATCGAAATTTGCATGAAAACATGCAAATTTGCTCGTAGCTTTGCACGGCGACCTGAAGCCATAACCTGAAGAAAATTTGAATAAATCAGATGAATCCCCAGAGATATTTATTTGTTTAAGGGGTTAGGTGGGATTCCCGGGCAAAAAAAGGCACATTTTCAGCCATTGTGACGTCATTTTCGGTGACCCCTCGGAAAAACGGTGCCTTCGCGTTGTCAGCACAATTCCTGATAGAATCATCGGAAATTAAAAAACCAAATGTTTTTTTTTAGTACAAACCTTAATCTCGTAAATGAACGAAGGAAAACCAAAAAGGGAAAATTGGATTGTTGAGAGACAATCAAATTTTGATGAAATTTTTTTAATTTTGTTGTTTTTTAAATAGTTGTTGTCAATGAAAAAAATCCCTTCGTTCTTTTTTACGAGATAATCATATCTCAAAGGCCTGTGCAAAATTTCATCAAGATCGGTTAAGTAGT
Source organism: Drosophila oshimai (assembly GCA_018150695.1). Classification (NCBI taxonomy): domain Eukaryota; kingdom Metazoa; phylum Arthropoda; class Insecta; order Diptera; family Drosophilidae; genus Drosophila; species Drosophila oshimai. The sequence goes on from JAECWM010000276.1 coordinate 1,630,132, forward strand.
TTCCGAGAAATCTTGACAACCGACTTTGAAAACACAGTTGTGAGAAAAACGCATTTTAAGTTTTGATAAGCAGTGCACTTGACCTTGTGCACGCACATTCTTAGGACTCGGGTCGACTTTAATCTTTGGGAAACTATTTTTGAGATTCTATATTAATTTATGAGACAATAAAAAAAAATCGATTTTACTTTTTTGCGAAACCCAAAAAGAGGAAGTAAAAACTTAGAACAAAAAGTAAGCTGTGTTTCAGAAAAATGACAAATGATGCGTTATCGATAACTTATATATAATTATAAAACTATTTTTAGATTTTAATTTTAATTTATGAGACAATAAAAAAAATTGATTTTACTTTTTGCGAAACCCAAAAAAGAGGAAGTAAAACCTAGAACCAAAAAAAAAAATGTTTTAAAAAAAAAAAAAAAAAATGCTTTATAAAAAAATTATAAATTTTTAAAAAATTTTTTCTTGGGGCCCCCCGCCCTTATTTTCCCCCCAAGTTTCCAGAAAAAAGGCAAGAAAACGATGTTGGTTTTCGGGGTTGAAAAAACACTTGTTGCTTCGTTCACTTTTTTCTTCGGTATGAATATATGTACATAGAATGGATTTTAATATGGCGTAAAGTCTAAGGGTCTATGATCTATGTTGAGATGCGATGTTGCAACACGAACATTCTCCCCCCCTCGAAATGGGAAGACTGCACCTCAGAAGAGGGAGCAAGTGCCCGAGAGGAGCCACCCTAGGGTCGAATCCTGTGCCATGGGCAACCCATTCTGACTCGGGCGGATGCCCGGCAGCATCAACTCGGCGTAGATGTCGGCTCCCAAAACGACCGACACCAATGAGGGATGGAACCACCTGTCATCCGCCAGCGTGATATTTTGGAAACCATCTCGGACCTTGGGATCAAGGGGCTTGGCCGGCGTTCGGGTCTGCATCTGGTCATCAACCAGCATCAGCAGTTGTCGGCCCATACTTGTCGTCTTCGAGCGGATCTCGGTGGTGCAAACCCGTTCATCGCCCACGCGGGTGACGGAAAGGTTGAGCGCCTTTGCCAAGGATGCGTGGATGCGACTCACGGGACAGCATGGATCCACCAGAGCTCGGGCGTCAAACCGTTTTACATCGGAACCGACCAAAACCGACGCAGTCGGCAGGATGCTCACACTCGTGCGCTGCAGGATAGCAGAGCACGATGGGCCTGTAGCAGAGCCACGGGACGGTGAGCGTGGCAACATCGCCGACGACGTCTTCTGCTGCTGCTGTCTTGGTCGTGATGTGTGCGGCGACTGGGGCTCTTGCATGTGCAAGAGGGTGTGATGACTGCCACTGCAGACGCGGCACTTGTCCTTACTACGGCAGGTTTTGCCCGAATGCTCGTGGGCAAGGCAATTTGAGCAGTACCGATTGAGCAGGACCGCGCGGAGTCGCTTAAGTGCCGGAAAACGGAGAAACCGTTGGCATTTTCTTAAAGCGTGCACGCCTCTGCACACTCGGCACCTGTACGCGTTTTGGTTCGTGGTTGGCGCCATCGTAAACAATCTGTTTGTGGGAGTAAATAAAAAAAGACGTAATGCGTTATGGATGATATGGATGACTGTGACATGTATGAGGACAGACAACAGAGGATGACATGAACTTAGGACTAGTAAGAACGTCTGCCAGTGGATAATTCTGGGAGGCGGAAACCAAGGAAAGAGTCACTTGGAATCAGTGGCATCCATCGGGAGACGGATCATCTTCGCGATTGGTCGTCGGATGACGCCGCGTGTAGTGAGGACATCTGCCACTCGGGTCATGCCATCTGCGCCTGGGTGCACAAGTTGGATCCGACCAAGACGCCATTCGTTTGGTGGCAGGTTTTCTTCCTTGATCACCACCATGTCTCCCGTCTGAATGTCTCTTGTTGGGAATTGCCATTTATTTCTTTTGTGGAGCTCCTTTAGATACTCTTCCTTCCATCGAAAGCAAAACTGCTGATGTAGGGCCTTTAGCCGCTGCCACCGGTTAACAATAGAAATAGGGCTCTCTTGAATCTCGGGCTCGGTCACGGAAAGGAGCGGCCCACCCACTAAGAAGTGCCCAGGGCTGAGAGCTACCAAGTCCGTGGGGTCTTCGGACATTGGAGAAATAGGCCTCGAGTTTAAACAAGCCTCAATTTTTGCTAGGAGGGTGGTTAGTTCTTCCAATGTGTACTTCCCGGCAGCCGTCTGCTTGTAGAAGTGTGTCTTGAAGCTTTTAACACCTGCCTCCCACAGCCCCCCCCATATGAGGTGCGCCGGGAGGGTTGAAGTGCCAGGTCACATTTTGGAGACTATACTTGGAAAGGATCAGTGTTCTCGTGGCTTCAATGAAATCCTTGGATAAGGACGTTGAGGCTCCAACGAACGTTTTGCCGTTGTCAGAGTGTATGTGGCGTGGACAGCCACGTCGGGCGGAAAAGCGCGAGAAAGCTGCCAGAAACTTCTCAGTGGTCAAGTCTGACGTAGCTTCTAGATGGATAGCTCGGGTACTAAAGCATACGAAAACGCAAACGTACCCCTTTGTCACCTTGCAACCTCGACCAACGTAGCTTTTGATGTCAAATGGGCCCGCGAAATCAATGCCCGTGTGAGTGAATGGCCTGGAAAATGTGGATCTCGCAGAGGGCAAATCTCCCATCAGCTGAGTTTGCAGCTTTCTTTTGTGGATGGCACACACTCGACAAGAGTTAATCGTTTCTTTAACAAGATTTCTCAGCTTAGGGATCCAATACTTGGAACGAATCAGTCGCATCACCAACTGATTACCCCCATGTAAGGATATGCGATGGGTAAAAAGGACAAGGAGTTTTGCGAAAATACACCTCGCTGGAATAATGATAGGATGTTTCTCGTCATAGCTTAGCATCTCAGACGCTCTTAAACGTCCGCTTGCTCTTAGGACACCGTGGCTGTCGAGAAAGGGGTTCAAATTGGAGATGCCGCTTGAGACTGGAATTTGTCGCTTGTTGCTCAAGGCCTGGCTTTCTGCTGCAAATTCATGTCGCTGAGTGAGCACAATTAGCCTCTCTTGGACGTCAGACAACTCTGCTGCAGAGAGTTCCGCCTCCACGTCGACATGTTGCTTGCGACACCTTCTTGCAAACCGGAACACGTAAGCGAGAACACGTAACGCCCTCTCAAACGCTGAAAACCTCTCTAGAATGTCAGTTGCCGGAGGCGCTAAAGCGATGTTACATTTTATTGGGCGTTGTTCGAGCTCGGTTTCGAGCTGGACCGACGATTTGAGTGGCCATTGCTCCTGGTTGTGAAGCAACCATTCAGGCCCGCGCCACCACAGGTCGCTGTCCTTAAGCTCATAGGCTGAGACGCCTCTGCTTGCCAGATCAGCCGGGTTATCTTCCGATTTCACGTGAAACCACTGTTGTCTGTTGGTGAGTTGGTCAACTCTCGCAACTCTGTTGGCAACGAATGTAGTCCAGGTGCATGCTGGCTTGCTTAACCATGCAAGCACTATCGTGGAGTCCGTCCAATAAAATGTGTCGTAGTGAGTAGGAGGCATTTCGGAGAGAACTGCTGCAGCTAGTTCAGAGAGAAGCACTGCGCCACACAGCTCCAAGCGAGGTATGGAAATGGACTTTACTGGAGCAACTCGGGTTTTGGATGAAAGCAAGTGGATGAAACAGCCGTCGGTCGTTTCGACACGAACATAAATGGCAGCACCATAGGCGCTCTGCGATGCATCGCAAAACCCGTGGTACTGCAGTTTCGCTGCTGGATGGAAACGCACCCATCTTGGAATGCGAATCTCCTTCAGGGCTGGATACCCTTTAAGAAAATCATGCCACCTTGTGACGAGATCAGTCGGGAGAGGCTGGTCCCAGCTTAACTCACGCAGCCAAATTTCTTGCATGAAAATTTTTGCCCGGATGACGAACGGCGATAACCATCCTGCTGGATCAAACAGTTTAGCTATCTGGGATAAAACCTCTCGTTTGGTGTAGTCTGTTTGAAGAGAAATTTCCCTCGGCAGGAAAAGGAAACTATCAGACGTCGCTTGCCAACGGATTCCTAGGGTTTTTGCCATACTGGCCTCTTCCAACTCAAGGAAGTCGGAACTGATCAAGTGGTCTTTTGGGATCCCTTGCAAAAGTCCCTTCTCGTTCGAGGTCCACTTGCGCAGTGGAAAACCTGCACTCTCGAGGGCCAGACGGAGTTCTTTGATGGCTAGAACAGCGGAGTGCTGCGTGTGGTTGCCAGCTAGAACGTCGTCGACATACATGAATTTGGAAATTATGTCGCTTGCTAAAGGATATTGGTCAAGTACATCCTGGGCTAGCTGTCGGAGCACGCGAATGGCCAGAAAGGGCGCACAATTAACGCCAAAGGTCACAGTGTTAAGCTCATAGTCACAGAGCTTTCCTTCTTTATCGCGGAACAGGATTCTTTGAAAGCGTGTATGATCGGAATGGACGAGAATTTGCCGGTACATCTTGGTGATGTCGGCGTTGAAGACGTACTTAAAGAAGCGCCATTTGAGGATCTGGGTGGTCAAATCAGATTGCAGTACCGGACCTGTATGAAGGATATCATTAAGACTGTACCCGTTTGAAGATGGACTGGAGGCGTTAAACACGACGCGAACCTTTGTTGTGGTGCTGTCTGGTTTGAAAACCGCGTGGTGTGGCAAATAAAAATTGTTGGAGTCGTCATTTGGAGAGACTAGATGCATATGACCTAAATCTAAATATTCCTGGATGACTGAGTCATACTGCTCTTTTAAGGGGGCGTTTTTGTTTAGCCGTGCCTCGTTTCTAAGGAATTGCGCCAGTGCAATAGGCCTTGAGTGTCCCAGGTTTATACTGCTAGGATCTTTAAATGGCAAGGAAACCACATACCTCCCTTTCTCGTCCCTTTTAGTGGTCTGCTGGAAGTTGTTCTCACACACTCACAGCTGGATTCCTCAACTAGCTTGACTGGAACATCCTCCACCTCCCAAAATTTGGTGAGGATGCTGTCTAGTTTAGACTCAGCGACAGACAGTCGTGCCGAGAAGGCAGCTATTCTGTTAGTGGGATTCTTCGCGATTGGGCCGCAAAGAATCCACCCGAATATGGTCTCTTGGCCAAGAAGTGTTCCGCAAACATTTGACTGGGAGCCGCCTAGAAGAATCGATGGAAGTAGATCGGCGCCTATGAGCACGTCAATCTGCGAACTCTGGTAGAAATTCGGATCTGCTAGTTGGAGGTTAGGCAGGTCCCTTAACGGACCTTCGGGTATCGTATAGGATGGGAGATTTCCGGCTAAATGTGGTAACACATATGCGGAGGCTTCGATTTGTATATGTGGCCTATGTTGGGAGCCTATGTTGAACTGACAGCGCTTACGAGGCTGGGCAGCAACAGTTTGGTTTACTCCCGCCACTTGAGCTTGGATAGATTCATAGGGGAGCTTAATTAGGTTGAATAACCGTTCTGATATAAAGGTTGCTTCTGATCCTGAGTCAATTAAAGCGCGTGCAGAGTACCTTATGCCCGAGTGGCAGATCTCTATAAGCGCCGTGCTCAGGAGGACCCCTTGCGTGTTAACGGCGAGGTACGATTGGACGTTCGATGGAGTGGACTGTATATTTTGCGGGTGGTCAGGTATGGATACTGACTGTAATGGGGGGTTGGGAGGTATGGGTGCTGACTGGAGTTGTGGGGGGCCGCCACGATGCAAGAGAGTGTTGTGGCGACCTTTGCAAGTGTAGCAGTTGTGAGTACTTGTGCAGTCTCTCAACATGTGGGTTCTTGCAAAACAGTTCAAACAGAGTTTCTGCTGTTTTATATACTGCTCCCGATCCGCGACGGACATATGTTGGAACTGGGGACACAGACGGATGGGATGGTTTTCCCTCGAACAAAGTTTACACGATTGTGGATTTACTGTGACCCTATTTTCAAAGTTGTGGATAATCCGCGGGCCGCTTTCAGTTCGTGGGCCTCTGGATTGAGCCGCCACAGTAGGTTTGAACTCTTCAATTGCTTCAAGGGTTCGATGACGACCTTGTAAAAAGCTTTTGAAATCATTCCACCCTGGAATCTCGGATGGTTGAAGGAGAGACTGCTCCCACAGAGACAGCGTCAATTTCGGCAACCTCGAGGAGCACAGAAAGACGAGCAGACAATCCCATTTGGTGGTGTCTACCTTAGCGATTTCCAAGGCTGTCAAACACCCTTGGACTGTGCTCTCCAGGTGCTTTAAGGATTTCCCACATTCTTGGGAGACAGAGGGAAGATTGAACAGAATCTTAAGCTGGCTGTTGACGAGCAGTCGCTTGTTTTCAAAACGATTCTGCAGGTTCCTCCATGCTGATTCAAACCCTTCGTTGGTTAAAGGAGATAGCGCAACGATGGACTTTGCTTCACCACTCGTTTTCGAGTTGAGGTGGAACAGCTTTTCGACGCCCGAAAGCCTAGGATTTTGGACATAGATGGCGGAAAATAGGTCTCGGAATGTCGGCCAATGAACATAGTCGCCACTGAAAATCTCGCAGTCTATTGGGGGAACGCGGCACCCACTAGGAAGAGGCGCCGGTGTGGAAGGCTGAATAATCTGTTGAACGCTAGCGCTCTCAATCGATTCGTTTAAGTTTGCAGCGCACCGTTCGAAGACCGAGTAACAGTAGTCATACTTAGATTGCATGACTGTAATCGTGTCATTACACTTTAATACAGAGAGGACAGCAGAGCACGTCTCGAACTCTCTCTCCACCTTGTCCCAGAGAGACCGTATTTGCTCAAGTCGGACCCGATTTGTGTGAACGGACGGAAGATGATCTGCTGGGGTGTTGACTCTGGCTTCGAATTGACTTACTCTATCGGTTAAAGTCACGAATTTTGTCAAAGCTGTGTCAGCGTCAGCCTGAGCCATTTTTGCAGTTGATCTCGTGTTTGGCAGAGTTACAACTGGCTTTGCTGTCTGTGTCACAGACGTGCTTGTGGACTTAAGAGGAGGTTTAGGCTGTGGACTGTGGCGTGACGCAGAAGTTCTCACAGATTTGAAAGGAGTTAAAGACTTCTCGCTTATTGTTCTGGATGAACGGCTGATGTTAATAGAGGGACTTAAATTAAATTTTACTGGGTTCTGCCTTTTGGGTGGGCAGTAACGACTCGCTTTTGGCTTTGACTCGGTGTGAGGTGCCAGCTGTTGGGACGGTCAACTGAACTTTTGGTTCCTCACCTTCACCAATTAGCATAATAAACTCGCGTAGGAGTACAAACAATAAACAGATGGGACGAGCCGATGGTCGTGGATGCTGACGCTGGATAATGCGTGCAGAAGACTAAGTGGAAATAAGGCATCAACTGGGAAGTTGTGCTGCCGATGCGGAGTGACGCGTGCCGAAATATATTCGGAAACAACGGCTTATCGATTTGGAAGTTGTGCAAAAAAGAAATAAATAGAAAAGCTTAACCACGGCCAATATACTAATACCGATATTTAAATGGGTGCTATATATTATTGTGCTGGAATGTAAAATGGATATATGCTTGGAGAATATATATTTGGAACAAAATATGTGTGTAGTTGAGCAGATTAAATCATATAATAACCAGGAAACTGGATGCGGAACGCGTGGAAACGGAACACTGTTTGTTGTTTTAATTTATTTTAGAATAAAACTATGTAAATAATTAAATTTGTTGTTATGTTTAACAAAAACAAAAAAACAAAAAAGCAGAAATGGGAACGCGTTGAATCGGACCGGTGTTTGATGGTCCAAATTAATTTTGGATGGAACTCCTCGAAATAATTAAATTTGTTGTTAATTGTAAGGTGAAAAAGGTTTATCGAGTTTCAGGTTGTTGCAGTTTACAAATGCGGTGCAGTGTGAACGCATCTTAATTTGGCTTACTTATTCTGAAATGCGATATGCGATAGCCCTGGTAATTTCACTCACACTATGATGATATGTAAATATGAAAAACAACACATATGTATGTAGATATGGATGAAACTTAATAACAAAACAATAACACTTTATATTTATTGGGTTTTGTTTTTCGGGATGCCGCGATCGTTTAGTGGTGCCGCGATCGTTTGTTGGTGCCGCCCTCCGCCTCGCCCGTCCGACAAGTGCGTGTTCCAATTGGATAATTGGCCGTTGGCGCAGCGAAATGCGTAAGCCGGGTTTGTTATTGATGTTTGAATGTTCGGATGTGCAAACAGATATGTACAATGCACATATGTATATATATGTGCAGATTTATGACACAGGTGAATGTTTATTAAATGTGTTGTGTGTGTTTTGCATAAAAATTAATAGAATTTATGCACGGTGAATGTTTGTAAAATTAAATGTGTGTGAATGTGGAATTAAATATGTGTGTATGTGGATGTGATGTTTGGCTTGTGCAAATATTCACATATAAAAATAAATATGCGTTGGATGTTCTTTATTAATTATCAGCGCCGACGGGAAAATGTAAAATGTGTGAAGGTGATGTATGTGATGTATGTGGTTTTTACAAATTTGTATTGATGTGATATTTGGTATGTTCATAAGCTGGTTTGGATAAATTTTTTTTTTTTTATTAATTTGGCACGGAAAGTGCCAATAGGTTATATGCCGATCGGAGAGTAAAATAAATCTGTGCACACATACATATATACTTTTACACAGAGTGGTGGCCAATGCAAAATATATTTGTGTATGAACCGATTTATTTTGCTGAGCTTGCACGAAATGTGCCAATAGTGTTGTGCATATTATACTTATGCTCGGACAAATTATGATTGGAAAAAAGAGTCGACGTATGGATATATATATATTTATATTTTTTCACACAAAATGGAGGCCAATTCGGCGGAGTGTGGTTGTGAAAAATATATATATATGTCGAACTGGAAAACCTTGGAATTACTTAGCTGGTGGAAAAAACGATGAGAAGGTAAATCCGGTTCTAAGGACCAAATGTTGGGGCGGGTCCGTGCCGAGCTAAATTCCTCCAAGTTTCCAGAAAAAAGGCAAGAAAACGATGTTGGTTTTCGGGGTTGAAAAAACACTTGTTGCTGCGTTCACTTTATTCTTCGGTATGATTTTCCACAACCAATTGAAGGGTAATCTCCAAAGATATAAACACATACAAAAAATTTCAGCATATGTTTATTTGGGGTTATGGATTTCAATGGCAAATTTTTTTTAAAGAAACTTTAAACTATTTTGAAAATGTTTTTTAACACAATTTTTAAATTAAATTTAAAGATAGGTAGTTTGATTGAATTTTTTGAAGTTATACACAGTTTTACATATTGGGCAAAAATACATTTTTTTTAAAGAAATTTATTAAAGCTAGTATGGGACCTCGTTAAAAATACTTTAAGCTATTTTATGCCAACGTTTCAAACAAATTGATTAGTACGTTTTTTATGGCATATTTTCAAAGTTATAACTTCGTAAAATATTGCACAATTTTTTGAAAATTACAGCCAAAGTGTCGTTGCCTAAAGCAATACGAAACATTAACAAAAGTTTCACACATACCTAATGTTGTAAACAAAAATATAATACTGAAATTATTTCTAAACACGTCTGTTTTTTTTATAAAAATGTACTTTGCTTTAAACCTGGAAAAAAGTACCCTTCGCGATTTGAGCAAAACTTGTGACGCTGGAAAGCGCACAATATAATTAATTAGCATTATAATATTTGAATATTAGGGCGGGCGCGCAAAGGGAAAAACTAGTCACATTGACAAACGGTCACCCGAGCCACACGCGTTAAGTCGCATGACACGAGTTTATGCACTAACGGCCACACTAATCGCGGCCCAAGAACGATATAAAAAGGGCGCAGATTGCCCATTCAGATTCACTTTTCGACCGACTGGATCTAGCAGTTTTTGCATTCAGTTTTTGCATAAAACGAAGCCATCTGGTGGCGATACGGAGTTCGGGTTTGCTAGTTATATATAAGTTTATTTTGCATCCCTGCCACGTTAAAGGTATGGTATCGGCCTCATCATTCGCACTCGCATTAATATTTCCAACATTACTACACTCTTACAGAGGACTACATTTAGTACACTTATTTTTTCTTCTTTTTACTTTTTTGACTTTCACTTTTGACATTTCCACTTCGACATTTCCAAACTTTGCCCTTATAGTTCTTTTAGTTTTGATTCCGCTGGCTTTCCATTATACATAAGGACCTTATTGCTGTTAAAAAGCATCCAGTTTCCTTCCATGTTAATGCTGTCGTTCTGTACTTTATCTTTTTTTTTCCTGCTTGCGGTCTGTTAAGTCAATTCGGTGGCGATTTACTTTTGTAAAACAATGTAAAAATTAGTACCTAAGATCTCTTGAAGTTGAACCTGCGCTCTTGTACTTTATTGTAGCTTTAAAACTCATTTAATGGCTCTAGATGGTTGGCAAAAATCCTATTGCTGAACCCTCCACGAGGGTGCCAACTGGTAATGGTGCTCCAGTGTCCCTCGGGACGGCACCAGCTAAGATCTGGGATTCGCAGACTGGGGCGGAGCTTTCTGGGGGCCCTTTAAAAATAGCCCAGTCGCAAACGGAGCATCCGGATACCTGGCGCCCTCCGGATCAGCCAGCCTTACCTCCCGTAGCGCGGATCTCTGCGGGAGGTAGACCACCCTTTCTCCGCAGCTCGTGGGATTCAGAATGAACCATACAAAAGATAATAAACACAAGAAGGAGACCGGTACTCCCATAAATCCGGCGAGGACCGAGGGTCCAACGACAGAGGTTACTGAACCTAGAGTCAACCCAACGGCAGTCACTGCTACTGGAGGAATGACAGAGCTCACTGGAGCTAAGGTCAACTCCACCCCGGCGAAACAGCCAACTGGGTTCAATCGCCCCCTGGTCAGAGGCAAGGTGGTGACCGAAACCAACACCCCTGTCACCTTGAGCGACCAGCAAGGCGCTACCACACAAGCGCAGCTGCAGCTCAGTTGGGTGCTGGGGTGAGGGGAAGGCCATCCACTAGCAAGGCCAAGATGGACAGGTACGGGGAGAGGAAATCCGCCGCGGCCATCCTTAAGCGACAGGCAACCAGCAATATCACCACCCCCTCAGTGGAGTGGTTAAAGAAAGTTGACTGGACTAAGTCTGTGCTGCCCAATTTTGTGCTGGAGAGGCCGAAGGAGGATACCAAAAATCCTAAGCGGCAGCGATCACAGGAAAGTTCGGCTCAAAATGCCCCGAAGAAGATATGCACGCACGTGCCCGTCGTGCCGAACAAAAGCTTCGCTGAAATGGCAAAGGACAAGATCCTCCTAGGAGTCCTGGACCAAGGCGACGCTGAGGGCAGAATTCCAAGAAGCCAATGGAAGTGGGTTGAGGCAGCACTGGCTGTACAATGCTTCGAGGTGCTGGAAGCGGACCCTGGACCCCCACCAATCTGCAAAGATGCAGGGTGGTACCAGGGTAACGTCAAGGTGATGGCGTGCGAAGGGGCTAGGTCGGCAGAGCTACTGAAAGCGGCCGTATCTAGACTGGGTGAGGTCTACCCGGGTGCCAAGCTGGTCGCTGTCGACTGGAAGGACATCCCGAGTAGGCCAAGAGCCGTCATATGGGTCCCGTCCTCCTTCAAGGAGCCGGAGAAGATCCTGGCGATGTTGCAAAGATGCAACCCCAACCTGCCGTCCTCCGACTGGAAGGTGACAAAGGTGGAAGAGACGCAGGGCCCCTTGCGTCAGGTAATATTTATCCTTAATAAGGACTCCGCTGCACCCATTGATGCAATGCACGGAGAGCTAAACTTCGGTTTTAGCTCGGTGCGCATCAGGGTGTACAAGTCGGACACCAAGCAGAAGGAAGAGCCTGGTGTTGAAGAGGTGCTGGCCATCGAGATGGAGGAGCCAAGCAGAGAGGAGGAGGACTGCGAGTCGGTGATATCCGAAGCATCCCTTCTTCAGGGTTTCAGCAAGCTGGGTCACGGGAGTACTGACTCCATGAGCGAAGTTTTCGCTGAGGACCTGGACGCTGACGCGACGGTGGTGGAGGCAAATCTGCACGATGTCTCTGAGAGTCGTGCAGATAAACCTCCATCATTGTAAAGCAGCCTCCGCTGCCCTTATGCTTCGTCTAGCTAGAGACGAAGCCGACCTGGTGCTGATCCAGGAGCCCTGGCTTGTATCCAATAGGATATGCGGACTCCAGCACCCCTAAATAGAAGCTACTCGTAGCTCAAGGAGAAGGTAAAACCCGTACTTGTATTTTAGCTAAAAGGCACCTCAGTGCATTTATGCTTTATAATTACAGCGATGCGGACACTACAGCGATAAGTCTGGAGCTCCAGGAGAGGTCGCTATGTGTGGTGTCAGCGTACCTGGCGTACGACATCATGGACCCAATACCGGGTCACAAGCTGAGGGAACTTGTAAAGGTTTGCGAAGATCGTGGCACTGGCCTATTGATCGGATGCGACGCAAATGCCCACCATGAGATGTGGGCCAGTACCAACACAAATGAGAGGGGTGAGTTACTTTTTGAATACCTTCTCTCCACCAATTTACTTATCTGCAATAGGGGAAACGACCCCACTTTTGTAATCAAGGACAGGGAGGAGGTCATAGACCTAACCCTAACCTCAAACTTCATGCATGACCAACTTATAGGGTGGAGTGTTTCTAAAGAACACTCCTTCTCAGATCACAAATATATCGACACAAAATTATGTGCGCTCAATCCTGACCCAGTAACGTTCTCAAACCCCCGCAGAACCAACTGGCCAGCCTTCAAAAACAGACTGGCTAAGGCCCTACCAGCTCCTCCAGAGCAGATTCCTCCAACGGAGGAACATCTCACTTACCTCACGACAGCCTTCACTGAAGCCTGTAACAATGCATATAAAGCATCCTGTCCATTCAAATTTCGTCAGTTTCCCGCCTTAAGTTTCTTCTAGCTCAGTCTGGTTCGATTGTAAACTCGGGGATCTGGAACTGGTTCCTTTGTAACCAGCTGATCGCGCGGTCCACCATTAGCCGGTTCTCCCACCACCTGCATTGTTTACGTTTTAATTTTAACCAAAACAGAAGACATCTGTTTTCTTTTTAAAAAAACACAAAAATGCAGACCATGGCAGGTTTTCCCCCTCTTCTCTCTCTCCGCTGCCCCTACTCCCCCTTCCTAGCCTGTCACTACCAAAACCTATCCAGTCCCCTTCCTTTCACTTTACCTATGCTTACATATTTACTTAGCCTAACTTGTCCTAACTTTTTCCTGCTGTCGCCTTCGCTGCGTCGCTTATGTACGGCCGATCCACCTGCTGTCCGCCGTGTGTGAGCTCCTCCCACTACTGCTGGTACACCCTGGGGTCCATGGGACGCTTGCCTGGCGGGTACCTCTGCTCATCCCGCTGCGGATACTGCTGCTGCTGTTCATGGTGCTGTGGCTGCTGTGTGCTGTGGAGCTAGCTGCTGTGGCTGATTTGGCTGCGTCCTTGGTTGCGGATACTGATACTGCTGCTGATGATGCTGTAGAACCTGCTGCTGCGGCTGCGCCTGTGATTGCGACTGTGGCTGCAGCTGCTGCTGATGTGGCCGCGGATACTGCTCCTGCGTTGAGGTGGATGTGGCGGATCTGGCGGGGTCTGCCGTTGCTGTGGTTGCTCAGCATCCCCATCCAACTCCAGCTGCAAGACCCACGCCTCCACTTTGTCGTCCAATCTCGCCTTTTTACCTGCCTCCACTGCCTCTGCCGGCTGGGTTTGCTGGGTCCCGCATAGCTGTTCTCGAGTCCACCTACCAAACTCCCTGCTCAATTCTACTACGTTCCCTGTCACTGTGCGGCCGAACGCCTGGCTATACGCCATTAGTTCTTGACATTTAACTGCTGTATCTGGTTGGCAAAAATCCTATAGCTGAACCCTCCACGAGGGTGCCAACTGGTAATGGTGCTCCAGTGTCCCTCGGGACGGCACCAGCTAAGATCTGGGATTTGTAGACTGGGGCGGAGCTTTCTCCATAGCCATGCCACAGGTTTCTGCGATCTCTTATCATGGCTAAGGTGAAGGGCTGGATCAAGGTGTCATGCGACCCGTGCCGATGATCAACCTGGCTGGGGGCCCTTTAAAAATAGCCCAGTTGCAAACGGAGCATCCGGATACCTGGCGCCCTCCGGATCAGCTAGCCTTACCTCCCGTAGCGCGGATCTCTGCGGGAGGTGGACCACCCTTTCTCCGCAGCTCGTGGGAACAATTATGTACCAAACAGAAAGTAAAAAGACAAAGAACTCCGGCACTCCCTTAAATCCGGCGAGGACCGAGGGTCCACAGACAGGGGTTACTGAACCCAAAGTCAACCAAACGGCAGGAGGAATGACAGAGCTCACTGGGGCTAAAGTCAACTCCACCCCAGCGAAACAGCCAACTGGGCTCAATCGCCCCCTGGTCCGAGGCAAGGTGGTGACCGCAACCGACACTCCTGTCACCTCGAGCGACCAGCAAGGTGCTACCACAAGCGCAGCTGCAGCTCAGTCGGGTGCAGGGGCGAAGGGGAAGCCATCCACAAGCAAGGCCAAGATGGATAGGTACGGGGAGAGGAAATCCGCTACGGCCATCCTTAAGAGGCAAGCACACAGCAACATCACCACCCCCTCAGCGGAGTGGTTAAAGAAATTGGATTGGGCTAAGTCTGTGTTGCCCAATTTCGTATTGGAGAGGCCGAAGGAGGACCCTAAAAATCCCAAACGGCAGCGCTCCCAGGAAAGTGCGGCTCAAAATGCCCCGAAGAAGATTCGCACGCACGTGCCCGTCGTGCCGAACAAAAGCTTCGCAGAAATGGCAAAGGACAAGATCCTTCTAGGAGTCCTGGACCAAGGCGACGCTGAGGGTAGAATCCCGAGAAGCCAATGGAAGTGGGTTGAGGCAGCACTGGCTGTGCAATGCTTCGAGGTGCTGGAAGCGGACCCTGGTCCCCCACCAATCTGCAAAGATGCAGGGTGGTACCAGGGTAACGTCAAGGTGATGGCGTGCGAAGGGGCTAGGTCGGCAGAGCTACTGAAAGCGGCCGTATCTAGACTGGGTGAGGTCTACCCGGGTGCCAAGCTGGTCGCTGTCGACTGGAAGGACGTCCTCCTTTAAGGAGCCGGAGAAGATCCTGGCGATGTTGCAAAGATGCAACCCCAGCCTGCCGTCCTCCGACTGGAAGGTGGCAAAGGTGGAAGAGACGCAGGGCCCTTTGCGTCAGGTTATTCTTATCCTAAATAAGGACTCCGCTGCACCCATTGATGCAATGCACGGAGAGCTTAACTTCGGTTTTAGCTCGGTGCGCATCAGGGTGTACAAGTCGGACACCAAGCAGAAGGATGAGCCTGGTGTTGCAGAGGTGCTGGCCAACGAGATGGAGGAGCCAGTCAGAGAGGAAGAGGACTGCGAGTCGGTGACATCCGACACATCCCTTCTCCAGGGCTTCAGCAAGCTGGGTCATGGGAGTACTGACTCCATGGGCGAAGTTTTCGCTGAGGACCTGGACGCTGACGTGACGGTGGTGGAGGCAAATCTGCACGATGTCTCTGAGAGTCGTGCAGATAAACCTCCATCATTGTAAAGCAGCCTCCGCTGCCCTCATGCTTCGTCTAGCGAGAGACGAAGCCGACCTGGTGCTGATCCAGGAACCCTGGTTTGTATCCAATAGGATATGCGGACTCAGCACCCCTAAATACAAGCTACTCGTAGCTCAAGGAGAAGGTAAGACCCGTACTTGTATTTTAGCTAAAAGGCACCTTAGTGCATTTATGCTTTATAATTACAGCGATGCGGACACTACAGCGATAAGTCTGGAGCTCCAGGAAAGGTCGCTATGGGTGGTGTCAGCGTACCTGGCGTACGACATCATGGACCCAATACCGGGTCACAAGCTGAGGGAACTTGTAAAGGTTTGCGAAGATCGTGGCACTGGCCTATTGATCGGATGCGACGTAAATGCAGTACCAACACAAATGAGAGGGGTGAGTTACTTTTCGAATACCTTCTCTCCACCAACTTACTTATCTGCAATAGGGGAAACGACCCCACTTTTGTAATCAAGGACAGGGAGGAGGTCATAGACCTAACCCTTACCTCAAACTTCATGCATGACCAACTTATAGGGTGGAGTGTTTCTAAAGAACACTCCTTCTCAGATCACAAATATATCGACACAAAATGATGTGCGCCCAATCCTGACCCAGTAACGTTCTCAAACCCCCGCAGAACCAACTGGCCAGCCTTCAAAAACAGACTGGCTAAGGCCCTACCAGCTCCTCCAGAGCAGATCCCTCCATCGG
Source organism: Drosophila oshimai (assembly GCA_018150695.1). Classification (NCBI taxonomy): domain Eukaryota; kingdom Metazoa; phylum Arthropoda; class Insecta; order Diptera; family Drosophilidae; genus Drosophila; species Drosophila oshimai. The sequence continues at coordinate 1,646,394 of JAECWM010000276.1, forward strand.
AGGAACATCTCACTTACCTCACGACAGCCTTCACTGAAGCCTGTAACAATGCATATAAAGCATCCTGTCCAATCAGCAAGCCGAGAGGCAAATGGAGACCACCCTGGTGGAAACAAGAAATAGACAAGCTGAGGGTAGAATGTAGGAAACTCTTCAATAGAGCAAAAGACTAAGTTGTGAACAGAACTGGTCAGAATACAAACACAGTCTAGCTCAATTCAAAAAGCTCACTAAGCAGGCACAAAGAGAGGATTGGAGAAAATTCACTTCGGGAATTGAATCCTCTTCAGAGGCCGCAAGATTACGAAAAGTACTCTCAAAGTCATCCTCAAATCTGGGCTATCTCAAGAGACAGGACGACTCATGGACTTCTTCTAGCGAAGAAACACTTAGGTCCCCAAACAAGCGACCCTCAACCATGCCACTCGGTCAAAGTATTGGATGGCATCATGACTGAATCCAAGATTAAATGGGCTATAAATAGCTTCGCTCCCTACAAATCTCCAGGTCCCGATGGGATATTTCCGGCACAATTGCAGCAAGGGGAAGATCTTGCTGTCCCTTGGCTAAAAGCCATCTTCACGAACATCATGGCGTTAGGCCATTCCCCCTTCTTGGCTAACGTCCAAGGTAGTATTTATACCCAAGGCCGGCAAAGCCTCACACACAACACCGAAGGATCTCAGGCCAATAAGCCTGTCCTCATTCCTTCTGAAAACCTTGGAAAGATTGATAGGGCTATACCTAAGAACATCAATCAATACCTCTCTGCTATCTGAATCTCAGCATGCATACCGTAAAGGCAAATCGACAGAAACAGCACTTCACTCTGTCATATCCAGTATAGAAAAATCCCTGCAAGACAAGGAATATACCCTAGCCGCCTTCTTGGACATAGAAGGAGCCTTCAACAACATCGACTCAAAGGCAATAACCAATGCTATGCTGAGCCTTGGAGTAGGTGCTCAGTTGGTGAGATTAATCACACAGCTGCTACTGAGCAGAAAAGTGACCTCTTCACTGGGAGCATCTACTCTGTGCAGGCATGTCAGCAGAGGTACTCCTCAAAGGGGGGTACTTTCTCCGCTTCTATGGAACCTAGCAGTAAACACGCTGCTCCGCGACATAGAAGACGGGGGATGCAAGATTGTTGCTTATGCAGACGATGTGGTTGTCATGCTGCGGGGAAAATTTCCGCAAACCCTTTGTGACATTATGACAGTCAAACTAAGAAAACTGTCAAGATGGGCATCTGAAAGTGGGTTAAACGTAAAACCGATCTTATTCTCTTCTCCAGGAAGTATAAGATCCCTAAGTTATCTGTCCCAAAACTAAATGATTCCGTTCTAGAGTTTAGCGACAGTGCAAAATACCTGGGGCTTGTACTAGACAAGAAACTGAACTGGAATCTCACTATAGCGGATAGAGTGCGTAAAGCCAACATTGCACTCTTCACCTGCAAAAAGGCAGTAGGCCTCAAATGGGGTATGTCCCCGTCTGTAGTTAGCTGGTTATACAGCGCCATAGTAAGACCCATCCTCCTGTATGGGGTATCCATTTGGTGGCCAGAGCTGCTGTATAGTTCCAAACTCAAGGCACTCAACAAGGTGCAAAGGGTAGCGCAACTATGCATGACAGGAGCTCTTAGAACAACCTCTAGTGAAGCGCTCAACGCTATAACGCATATCCCCAATTCTTCTGGTGGCAAAAGAAATCGCCACCATCACAGCACGACGTCTGAGAGACGCAAACTGCTGGACAGTCCGTAAATACGGACACTCATCCATCCTACCAGAAGGCGCAAACATACAATTAACAGACTATTGCACACCCGTAGAACACACCTCTACAACGTTCAAAACAGCCTTCCCCTCTAGGGAGGACTGGGCGGCAAGCCCCTTTGGACAAAATGAATGTATAAATTTCTTCACAGACGGCTCCAAACTCGACAATCGAGTTGGAGGAGGAGTCTTCTGCGAACAACTTAATATCAAAATACATTTCCGTCTTCCGGACCACTGCAGCGTTTTTCAGGCAGAGATTCTCGCCATAAGCGAGGCTCTCAGTTGCCTACGCCACTCTAGCCTTACAAACGGAGTAATTAACATTTACTCAGACAGTCAGGCAGCAATAAAATAACTTCGCGCGCTATCCTCAAACTCGACGATAGTGAACAACTGCCGCAAATCTCTTCAAGAGATGGCACAGCAGTTGGTTATCTCCCTAATCTGGGTGCCAGGGCACCAAAATATTGAGGGGAACGAAATAGCTGATGAACTGGCCAGACGCGGCACTACCACAGTTCTCCTTCCAGACAAGGAGGATTTCCGTATGCCACTAGCCTCTTTTAAGCTCAGGACAAGGGAGGGTTTCAGATCCCTTGTACAAGAAACATGGGATAATACCACTCACAGCAACATTAGTCGCCAAACATGGCCTAAGGTTGACGCCAAACGCACCAAAAGGCTTTTCAGTCTACATCGCACACAGTGCACAGCTGTAATTAGAGCAATTACAGGCCACTGGCTCGTAGGAGCCCACCCATCCCGACTTAACGTCCTAAACAACGACTTCTGCAGAAGCTGCAAAAACGAGGAAGAAGTAGAATCAGTAGAGCACTTCTTCTGTTCCTGTGTGGCCCTTATCAGGCGCAGGAAAAAGTATATAGGAGAATATTTCCTTGACAATCTAGCTGAATTAGCAGCTGTTCCCCCGAAGAAAATAGCAGGTTTCATTAGAGAAACGGGCTGGGATTCTTTATAAATTCATGGTTTAAAGGGTACAAATGATCCATTGCGGTATCACAATGGGCCAGTGATGGCCTAAGTGGGCTGACCTTGTGTCAGCCGCCGCTCTAACCTAACCTAACCTAATGGCTCTAGAAGAGCTTTAATAAATTTGAGTTGATCACTATCAATTTGAAAACGAAGGTGTCCGTACCGGCCTTCGTGATTTGCACGAACATTTTGGCGCCACCCGTGTATGGAAACCACATAGGGATGCATAATATTTGTTGGAGTGGGGTGGCTTATTCTCCGTTGGGGCACAAGATGGTTGAATTGGTAGGTGAATGTCGGTTGATGTAGGGTGAAGTTGGAGGCGAAGTTCCCGTGGAAATAAATTGTAGATCGAAAGAACTTGGGGTTGCGCGACGTGCGGGAGTATGTTTATTGTAAATATGTACTAAAAGTAATAGCTGGTTTTAACGTTCTAGCTCCCGAGCGGAGCGGAAGAGGTGGAGAGAGGGAGGAGCGCAGAAGCCGTTACCAGCGGGAGAGCGGGGATACTCCCGGAACGAGATTGAAGATCTGGACAAACTGCAGCTCGACACTGCCGCTCAAAAGTAAGCGCCTACTTGGCGTGAACACTCTCCCCCACCCTTGCGAAGGTAAGCGTAGCAAGAATATCTGGAAATGGATGCTCCGGAAAGCGTTGAATACGCTGAGCGCTCGTGGATATGCAGAAGAGTGTGGTGTTCCTGTCCACACGTCTGGCAGCGATCGCCACTTCGACACCATCCTGCGGAATGTTCGTGAGCCAAACAATTGGCGCAATACCTATTTTTGTATACTGCCTGGAGCCGTGCCTCTGCGCTTATGCCCTATTCCCACAGGCCACCATCCACCATCCAAATCTAGGATGGTCCGTAAGGTTTTGCCGTTCCGAAAATTTTCCGGTTATTCCACCATCCAAAACTAACCTTTCCTAACCGCACGTTCCTAGCTAGTTTTGTAGCTAGTTTTCCCTGAATACCCTAAATATTTGACATTCAATCATCAATAATCAAAATTTGAAAATGCCGCCCAAATTTGCCTGCTGTCTTATCAGTTTACAGTGACTCACGCTTATTTCGTTCAAAAGTACACCTGATATTAAAAGATATCACAAATAGTTAAATGCACGTTTTTAAAAGGGCTTCTATATATATTTAGACCAAACTGAAAAAGGAACAAAACTGATTGATTTTTTCTTTAGCACAGTTTATTTTGTTAGATTTTGGCTTAATATTTTGTTTTTTTTTAATGCTATTTTTCAAAATATATTTTAGGATACTGCTAAAGAAATTGCATTTAAATTTTTGTTTATCTCATTTGGCTTATCGGCTATACGGCATTAAGTTTCAGCTGTACGAGGGTACAACATAAGCTGTGAGACACTGTATTTGGATGGTGGATGGTGGATGTGGCCAGTGGGAATCGGAGTTTCACATCTTTCGAAAATCCCAACCGTTCCCGTCGGATGTGCTCTGTGGGATTACCGTATTAGCCGCAGGAAACGGTGCCATTTTCGTAGTGGATGATTCCCCTGGCAGACTCGGCATTGGTAGGATAAAATACCTCGGGAACGTCTGCTTTGCGCTGCGGGATATGGAACTCAATAATTGGGCGAATCGGGAGCGTTGGAAACTCGCGCAGCGAAGTTGGAAATCTTAGTTTGGATTGTGGCGGATGTTTGCCTTGGAGGATCAGGATAGATCGGTACACTGGAGGAAGAGTTGCTTGGATGCAACAACGTGTTGTGTCGACTACGGCAAGTGGAACAGCTATGGGCGGTGGTGCAATTATGAAGTGTATGGCCTTTTGCAAAGCAGTTAGGGCACAACGATTTACTTTGAATATAGGATAACCGATCGTTTACGTCCATCTGTAGGAAGCGTGGACATATGCGTACTGGATGGTTCTCTTTGGAACACAAATCGCAGCTTTTGGGAACCATTGGAATAATCTTCGTAGTAAAAGAATTTATTCGGGACGCTGGCAAGTAGGAGTTCTCTGCCTTAGACTGATGCCTTGGCAGGGTACACATTTTGGAAGGTTGAATGGAATCTATAGCCGTTAAGGTTCTGTGGCGTTCAGTGAGAAATGCATTCAGATCGAGCCACTTAGGAATTTCCGTTTTATCTTTTACGGATTGCTCCCATAACGAGAGAGTGGGCATTGGAAGCTTTGTGGAGCATAGATAAACAAGAAGACAGTCCGAAGTCTCTGTTGTGATGCCGGACATTTTCAACGAAGCTAAACAACTGTGAATGGCATTCTGAAGCTCCTTCAAGGACGACGCAGACTCTTGCGCTATGGATTTTAAATTGAACAAGTTTTTCAGTTGGCTGTTTACCAGCGATCGCTTGTTTTCGAAACGCTTCCCAAGCTGAGCGGAAGCCGTCGTTGGTGAGAGGCGCCCTTGTCTTGGCATTTAAATAGAACAGCTTTTCAACAGGAGTCAGCCTTGGATTGTCTATATAGACGGCTGTGAAAAGGTCCCGGAAAGTCGGCCAGCGAAGATAATCGCCCGAGAAAACTTCCGTATCGCATGGAGGAAGCCGTCAGCCAGGCGAAATAGGATTTTGAGAGGGAATGGTATGGACTTGAGAAAAGCCCTTCTCGATCTGCTCCCCGAGTACAGCGGCACACTTTTCGTAGACTGAGTAGCAGTATTCGTGTTTTGCCCGAAGAGTATGCAACGTGTCCGCCGCACCCTCAACACCAACTGAAATAAGCTCGTAGCAAGCTTCGAATTCTTTTTCGACCTTTTCCCATAGAAGACGGACTTGGTCGCGACGGACTTTGCAAGTGTACACGGATGGATCTGATGCTGCTTGAACGGTGATGCTGGCCACAAATTGGCACAGACGGTCAGTTGTGTCAATGAATTTGTTAAGAGCAACAGTTGGCGCGGACCAAGCGGACTTGGGATTTAAACTTGGAATTTTTGGAGTAGCTGACTTCACAACAATTTTGGAAACGCTCTTGGTCTTAGATGTCAGCGGTGAAAGCGTGGATTTGTTTGGGGTGAAGCAGAAAGGCATTTCTTATTATCAGTAGGCATGTTTAAACAAAGAACCGAAAATATAAGCTCTTGAAAATACGGTCACACTTTGTTTGAGTAACCGAATATTTTTCCGGAACGATATTTAATAATATTCGTGGCTTGGATTTGTAAATTTCTACTTAAAATATTTTCTTCGGTGTTTGGAACAGTCGAAATGGAACACGTAAAGTTGTAGAATATTATCTAGAATTATTACAGGCCAAGTGCCAAACGTTGAATTAGAAACAGCAAATGGATTTTTAAATAATTTGGAATTTAGGAACCAACTAGAAACTTGTAGGGGAGAAGTGGGGGTTGTGGGCATGGGTCGGTTGTGGGCACCCCTACGTATATTTTCACAAAATGAAGATAGACTTTTGTTGGTAATGTCATTCGCAACCAATTATCCTATGTATGATTTATGCCAAATATCAAAGTAAACGAACGCGTTTGCTTTTTGAAATTAACGAATTGGTTTTTTTTGTGCTTGGAAAAGGTGGTGAAATTTTTTGGAAAGATTTTCACTAGTGTATTAATTAAAGTGAATCGATTATGCCCTATTCCCACAGGCCACCATCCACCATCCAAATCTAGGATAAGGTTTTGCCGTTCCGAAAATTTCTCGGTTATTCCACCATCCAAAACTAACCGTTCCTAACCGCACGTTCCTAGCTAGTTTTGTAGCTATTTTTCCCTGAATACCCTAAATATTTGACATTCGCTGTGAAAAAAAGGAACATTCACTACGGAAACGTAATCAAAATTTGAAAATGCCGCCCAAATTTGCCTGCTGTCTTATCAGTTTACAGTGACTCACACCTATTTCGTTCAAAAGTACACCTGATATTAAAAGATATCCCAAATATTTAAATGCTCTTTTTAAAAGGGCTTCTATATATATTTAGACCAAACTGAAAAAGGAACAAAACTGATTGATTTTTTCTTTAGCACAGTTTATTTTGTTAGTTTTTGGTTTAATATTTTTATTTTTTAATGCTAATGCTAAATAATTTATGCAAACACATTTATTAATTACTTCTTAAAATGTCTGCTAAAGTTGGTTGTGGGCACCAAAATTGGGTGGGTTGTGGGCACCCGTTTTTTTTTTGGCAAATTTTATTTTTACCTTGTAAAATTGTTTTCAAAATTTGTTTGGAACCCTCTAAAACATTCTTGTAGAAATCTTAGGCTCTTGGAAAAGGATCCTCTTCCGCTGAGAGGGATTATTACCAAGATTTGTAATTTTGCGATCGAGCTTTTCGTCTGAAATGTGTTGACATGCGGGCCAAATATTACACATGTGAAAATTGTGTTTTCGACGACAAATAACGCCTATGTAGTCTTTAAAATAAATAAATTGTCATTTTGTTGATATTGGTTGCGGTTTTTTTCCATATTTTTTCATTTGCAGCATTTTTTCCCAAGGTGCCCACAACCCCCCAAAAAAAAAAAAAAATTTTAGCTGAAAATTAAGATTTTACAAAAGTCCTTATGATATTTTTCGCATGACGAAATCAAGTATGTTTCTTCATAATTAGTTAGTTTAGGTCTTTATCTTTACACAGATACCCATATGTCCAAATAACATGCACTAGTTCGGTAATTATAATCCAAAAACAAAACTATGCCCACAACCCCCACATCTCCCCTATATTATATATGGCCACACTGGAGAGAATATTGAATTTTTAATTTTTTCGAATATAGGAGCCAAATTAAATGACTTAATTTAAAATATTTTGGAAGCATTTTTTTTTCCGAATGGAATTATCATGCGCCCTTGAACCACGGTGCGCTGCGTATGCAGAACGGTAAGAGACAAAAAAAAAGTATGTATGTCCGTATGTTTGACGGAGCTGTAGCGGTGTCTATCTGTATATATGTATGTATTTATTTGTTCTCGCTCGGACTAGCGGTGAAATATATGTATGTATATATGTAGATGCAGATGTATGATAGCACTTGAGGTAGCGGGAGTACGTATGCTCGGAGTTGCAGAGAATTATGTGTGTATTATTTTATGCGTTTGTTTGTCAAACAGTTTTTCTTGCCGGCGTAGTAGTTCTTCCTACCGCTACAATATAAAACTTATAATTTAATGCGCTAGCCACACAGAACAAGTTAATTTGTAATCATTATTTTAATTAAGAACTACAACTAATTTAAATATACTTATATTAAAGCTTAAGTTAGGGTCGCTTTGTTTTATGATATATTTAAATCTTTTAAGTGTGAAATTAGTTTTTGCTTAAACTGCGCTGCACTGCTCATACTTTTTAGGGAGTTTGGAAGTTGGTTCCATAACCTTATTGCGTTTATAAAAAACTGCCGTTCAGAGAGTAGGGATCTGTGCCTTATCTGAATAATATTGTTTGATCTTCGCGATGCGGAAAATCGAAGCGTTTCAAAAAGATAGCTTGGTTCTTTATTAAAAATTTTTTTTTTTTGTAAGTACACTAACTCCCTCATTTTCATCCAGTCTGCCAAGTGTAGTTCAAATCTTTTGTAAGCAAATCTGGAGACATGATCAAATCGTTTCAAATTAAATACGAATCGTGCAATACTGTTGAAGGCTATTTTAATTTTGTGCTGGCTGATTGAATCACAGTTCGCAAATACTTCGACCCCATAAAATAGAGTTGGGACCAGACACGATTTGGCTAGTAGCAAACGTATATTTGTGGGTAAAAAGTTTTTAACTGAAGAGATATTTCTAAGTAACCCATACGTCTTTCCTACAGCTGCGTTTACATGATCACTCCAGCTCAGCGTACTGTTGAAAACAAAACCCAAGTTGGTAGCTTTATCAACGTACGTAATGGGAATGGCGTTTAGAACTAAGGGCTGGATACAATCACTGTTAATTTTATTTTTATAAATTATTAGGCACTTGGATTTCGCCGGATTAAGTCCTAGGCCGTTTTCTTTGGCCCAGTTACTAATTTGGACAAGTTCACTATTACATATATTTACACACTCATTTATTCTAGTTAGGGGACGACTCACATACATCTGGACATCATCTGCATACATATGAACATTACAATTAGACAGCACGGAGGGAAGGTCATTTACATAAAGAGTAAACAAACTGATAATTACCTCTGAAGTTATTACCACGATAGTTGTTTTTGTGTGTGTATAAGATGGAGTTGGCGTTGCCTGTCATCTCAGTACTACATTGTATGTACTTCGTGACGACTTCATTCATTGTTGAGAAGTTTCCAGCCTCTAGGATTGTCTTAAGACGGCCATGCTCACATTTTTTGATCATTGTGGTTATGGCTTCCTTTGTGCTTTGTCGGCATGTTCGGCAGGTAGTCCTTCATCTATGTATGAAGCTTCAGGGAGTTTTCTTAGGTGTTCTATTTCGTTTGTGAATTTTTCTGCCGTTTTGCCTTTTTGGCTCGTTTTGGCCATTTTTGCTTTTACAACGTCAGATGTTTCACCGACAATAGTGTCTTGCAATTTCTCAATTATTGAGTTTATTGTTTGTTCATTTTGAACCTTATACAACGTAGTACCTACAATTTTTGTTTTGATGACTTCTACAGCCAAATCTTCAAAAGTTCCTTTTGTCAAGTTGACCAGCTTTAAGGCTGTTACAAATCTATGCAAGTGTATCTTTTGTCCGTTGAATTCCGGAATAGCACTTGATATGTCTTTTATATAAGCCCTTTGGGCGGCTGCTGTGTCTGTCATCTTGATTTCTTTTTTCTCTACTATACTTGTATCTGAATTTATATTTTCATCTTCTTCTGATTCTGTTTCTGCTTCTGTAAGGAATGCTGGAATTGAGAGATCGTGTAGATCTTTTTCGTTTATTTCAATTCCCTTGCTTGTATCTGAATCTTCTTCTTCTGTTAAGGCTTTTTGTTGATCTAATGTTAGGGGTGTATTCAAAATTGTCGGGATATATATTTTTAATTCATACCTATCCTTGACGGTTATTAGATTTGCCCTCAATTTTATCAAAATTTTTGATAATTTTGATAAATTTGTTTTGCTTATTATTGCCCTATTCTCATGCACCAGGGTTCTTGTCTGATTGTATGAATCTACAAGAATTTTTGCTGTTTGTCTACTGTTTGTCTACTGTGTCTTTTTGTGTTTGCCTTTTTTGGCTTACACATTTGTAAGACTTTTCAAATGTTTCTTTCAATTCTCGGATATGGTGTATTAATTGCTCCCATTCCATACTAAAGTTTAATTAGAAATTTTGTTCTTATTTATTTTGTTTTTGTTTTTAATAAATAACTTTTCTAACTTATCTTATCTACTACTTATTAGGGGATCTCAACTAGGGATGTCGAAATATTTAAAAATATCGTATCGATGATATTTTTTATTGAAAAAAAAGATCAAAATGATTTTTGATAAATCGGAAAAAAAATATCTATATATCAGATATTTTTGATATTTTTTTTTTTTTATTTTTTTTTTTTTTTTAAGCTTCATAAGCAATAAACCCTTAACATTAACCCACATACGATCTTAAATTATAATTTTCAGTTTGTATTAATTAATAAATGGAAGAACACAATATTTACTTGTTTTTTTTTTTTTTGTCTTTTATTTATAATATTCAAATTAGAACAAAATCAACGTTTAATTTCTGCTTAAAGATAAGTATCTTATATAAAAAGTATAACAAAAACATTAATGCATTTATACATTGTCTTCAAGTTCATTTTTCGAGCCGAACTAAGGCTTAACATTTGTGCTTAAATATAAAAGGCTTTTGAATTATAAAGTAAGAATTGTAAACAAGTTTCATTTTTTCAGCCGAACTAAGGCTTAACATTTGTGCTTAAATATAAAAGGCTTTTGAATTATAAAGTAAGAATTGTAAACAAGTTTCATTTTTTCAGCCGAACTAAGGCTTGAGATAACATGAAAAGGTAGTTTAAAGGTTCCAGAACTTTCGATTTAAAGTTTTTAAAAAACTCGTTCAGTTATGTGCTGATCTGTCATTCGACTTCGCGTATCGCACACCACACATTTTATTGAGGAAGCCAGCCTTTCTGATGGCACAGAGCTACCTGGTGTTATAAGATAGCTAAGTGCAAGCCTTGACAAGTTCGGAAACGTTTCTTTCTGCGAAGACCAATACTTTAAGGGATCGGTATCCCAACCTGAATTCGGCAAGCTCATAAAAGTTGCAATTCTTTTTCATCCTTGTTCTCAGGTTGTTGGTATTGCTTGACTGAGCGATTATGCGCCTCAGAAAAGCTTTCGTTGATTGTTCGAAGACTTTCGGTCACATCTTCAAGATTAAATGACATCTGAAAAAAAAGCGCACAAGTTAATGAGTATATTATTTGCTAATGGCAATGTTTGTATTAGTATTCTATTAGATAAACGGGTTAATGTGTTACAAATGTGTTCCAAATATGTTACTGGGCAACTATGTATCTATAAAAAAAAAACATACTTGGTTTTCATTATTATTTTGCCACATTTCCATAACAATATCTTGTGTTGCATCCGCAACGCACAAAGGCGAGTTAAAGTACATTTTCTTAAACCGAGGGTCCAACAAACACGATTTTTCTAGTGTTCTGTTATTACGTAGTGGATTTAAGCGACATTCCGAGAGTCTAATTAGTAATTCCTTTGTAGTTTGTCCTTCCTCAGAGGTAACTGTTGAGTTGTGCAGTTTTTCCATTAGTATAGTAATTAACGGAATCACCAAGCTGACTGTAACATAATTTTCCCCACTAATTTGCTCTGTTACATCTTTAAATGGTTTTAACGTGTTGGAAAAGTCGCGACATATGTTTAGTTCAGTGCTGGTAAGCATTTCAGGTGTCTTAGCCTTACTTGATCGATCGATAAGAACCATTGCCACCTTCTGAGCAAGGTTTACAAATGATTCTAACATATCCAAACACGAGTTCCATCGGGTGCTCACATTTTGGATCAAGGTTTTTATACGCCCTTCCGGCACTCCTTCATCAGACTGATATTTCCGTAATTTATCCATTGCTGCGGGACTGTGCTTGAAATACGTCACGATACGCTTTACTTTATCAAGTGTATTTGAAAATGATGGAATAGTTTTAACTGCCTCGTCTACTATTAAATTTATGTTATGGGCCAGGCACGGAACATGCTTTCCTTTTCCCACAAACAAATTCGAAGCCGCCTTCATGTTATTGGCATTATCAGTGGTTAATGTTGTCCACTTCATCTTTTCTATTCCGAACTCTTCGCACGCATTAACTAAAAGACTGCAAATATACTCGCTGGTATGTGACTAAATTAAGCAAGGACAATTTTTTATTAATTGGACATAATATATCTTATATATAGCACATGAACGTAACACACACACAAAGCAATTAACCAATTTTTAAAAATGTAAAAAATAAACTCACCTCACTCATTCTTACTGCTTGCAGGCAAACGGCCTGCAGGTTTTCACCGTTGAAGAAATGTGCTGTAATTGTGAGATAGGCACGTGTAGAGTTAGTAATTGTTACACCATCGCAGGTGAACGCGAAATCCTTAACATCTTTAAACTGGTGTTTTATTTTAGCTGCGCACTCTTTGTATTTGTCCTCCATCAAAGAGGTAACCTGAAAGTTTTATAAATCATTATTGTTAAAAATAAAAACTATATTAAAACAAATGAGAGCTCTTACCTTTGATCGGCTAGGAATCACGTATTTTGGAAAACTTAATTTAATAAAGTTTTTCAGCCCCTCCTTCTCGACACTGCGCACAGGCATGTTGTCTTTACAGAGTAAAAAAATTAAAGCTTCTGTGATGTCTTTAGATTTATTTCCATGTTCTGAAAAATAAAAGTATAAAATATAATAATGTTATTACAATTAAAAAAATTTATATATATTTGCTAATCACCTTTATAAGACTCCGCACTCAGAAAAGAATTTTTAATTGTGGGTTGGTCAAGCTGTTGGTCCACTTTTTGCGATTTCTAAATTAAAACACATTTTTATATATTTAAAACAAAGCGTTCAGAATGCAAGAAAACGCAGAATGCGAAAAACGCGGTCATAAAATGCGCGGGAAATGGCGGCATATGTACATAGTATGTACATGTAATATGTACATATGCCGCTATTTCACGCGCATTTTATGACCGCGTTTTCTTGCATTCTACTACACACATACATACATATGCATATGCGCGTTTTTTACTTACCTTGTTTAAGCACTTAATATAGGCGTCTTGGTGTTTGTTCTTCAAATGCGAAAGCAGGTTGGAGCTATTGCCACTAGTTTTTATCTCTTTATCACAAATGTTGCACTTGGCAGATCCATTTTTTCACTTGCCGAAAAATAATTTTTAGCGGCGGCGCTCATTTTCGTTTTCGTTCACATACGCGTCCCGATGAAAAGTGTGACCGCTTAAGAGTATCAAAAAATGTGCAAAAAATATTGATAATACCTGATAATTATTCAAAAGAAATATCACGATAAAAATATTTATTTTTTCGCAAAAAATATCGATTTATTGATATTTTAATATATTTTCGGCATCCCTAATCTCAACCTTAGCCAGTGCACTTTGGTTGTTCGCCGATTGTAATTCGGACGCATTCTTCTGTATTAAGGACTGCTGCTTTTTCTTTGGGATCGTTACAGCATATAAGTGGTGAAAATTGAAGTTCGTATTCTTCCATGTATTGATTCTCCAATTCGGATATTGTTACTTTACCTTCAAGGATATTTTTCACACGGCTGGTAAACCAATTCAATTAGCCGTTTAATTCTACCCATGTTTTGGCCTTAGTTTATTTAAGTAATTGGGGAAAAAATTTTGTAAGTATGTGTATGAAATAAATTCTTTATTATTATTATTATTTTTTTTTTAAAGGTTTTTTGTAACAATTGTTTATGCTTAATTAAAAAATTTTATTTTTATTTTTTTTGTTTGTTCAGATTTTATCCAGATCGTTAGCCTGGCTTCTGTTTATTGCCCTTTTTGATATGCACTTATTGTGGTACATGTAGGCTTTGTATAGAACATAAGCGCTCATTATAAAGACAATAATTGACAAAATGTTTGTTAAGTCGCTATTAATATTTTTTGATTCTATTTTGTTAATTACATTAGCAGTGGAGTCCACTTCTTTTACATCTACTAAACCCATTTTGGGTGTTTTATTAATAACTGTTATATAATTGTTTGTGTTAATTTTATAATTCAATCTATTATTAATTTGCCATTTATTTTGGCTCATGTAATTTGCATTGCCTTATTGGGCTATAATCAAGAATAATCATAAAATATTTTTGTTTACATAAAATAATTTTTACATTATATCCTGCCTAGTTTTTGCATGAAATGAATTCTTTTGTTTTTTTTTTTTAAACATATTTTTGTATTAATTGTTTATGCTTAATTAAACAATTTTTTTTTTTTAGATTTTATCCAGATTGTTAGCCTGGCTTATGTTCATTGCCCTTTTTGATACGCACTTATTGTGGTACATGTAGGCTTTTTATAGAATATAAGCGCTCATTATAAAAACAATTATTGACAATAATATGTTTGTCAAGTCTGAATCAATGGTTTTTGATTCGATTTTATTTATTACATTTGCAGTGGAGTCCACTGTTTTGGTATCAATTAAACCCATTTTTGTTATTAATTCAAATCTGTTTTCAAACTCAGTGTTGGCTATGGCATTGCTATTCATTTAATTCAACAAATTTTCATTTATATTAAATTTTCTTTATTTATATATAATTTTTTTTTTCATATTTAATATCTATTGTTAATATTGTTATATTTTTTTTTTTTGAGATGTGTTTTCTTAATTTTTTTTTTAATTTCTTTTAATGCAGGTGCATTCGCAACCAGGATTTAAGAAAGGCCCTTTACAATCTGCAGGGCACTTAGGTTGTCTAGCTTCTTTCATATCTGTCTTATTTTTATAGGCTTCTAATTCCCTGTAGGTGCTTTCTAATTCTTGTTTTATTTCTAAATTATTTTCCCAGGGTACTGGGGTTTCTGTTACCTCATACAACTGCATATTTAATTTCTTTATCCTATTATTAAGGAAGTTCTTCTGACCTCCTCTCTTCCTTTTCTTATTAGTTTCTGATTTAGGCATTTATGTAAATTTTATCTTTTTAGATTTTGTATATTCATTAATTCATTAATGTAAATTTTATCTTTTAGGTTTTGTATATAGGTATTATAAATTTACATGTATCCCTACCTAGGTAAAAAAAATGAAGACTCGCAGCTGGAAACTACCTAGTCTGTACAATGGTAATTAATTATCAAATTTTTGGATCGCAGATGCTTAAACATATTAAAAAAATTTAATGGTGTGCGTTCTTGGTAACGCTGTCGGTTCACTTTTTCCGGAGTCCGGCTTGGCGCGCGGAGCGGTGCTGGCTGCACAGGCTTCTTTAATATTGTTGTCCTTGGCCTATTGGCTCAGGCGGTGCCGGTGCCGGTCATCGCACAGGTTTTTACTTATGTTGTCCCACGGTGGTGTAAGCGGCGGTTTGACTCTCACACGGTGCATTTATTTATGTAATTTTGTTTTCAATAATTTGTAATTTGTAATTTTTATTTTTTACTTATGTTGTCCCACGGTGGTGTAAGCGGCGGTTTGCCTCTCACACGTTTTTTTTATTTTTTCTTCTTTTGTTTCCCTTGGCGGTGCAAGGGGCGGTTTGCCACTCACACGGGTCGTTTCTTGGTGCGGGGCTGATCTTGCCATGCATTATTTAATGTTGTGTTTGTTAATGTGCTCCATGTTCCATCGAAGGTTCACTTTGTGTTGTCCATCAGAATTTGGTTTTTTTTTCACTTTTGAGTTTATGTTTATGTGTTATGTTGAATTGCTTGAAGATTCACTTTTTGGGTATCACTTGTCACGGTCGCCATGTAGAGAGAGAGTTTTTCCATCCCAATAAAATATATTAAGCTTTGGTGCCTTGAGCGGCTTAGAAGCTCAGTCGATTGATTCTTTATTTCGTCTGTCTCTTAATTCTATAACATAATTTCGTAAAGCTAAGAACGTCAGGCGATGTCGGCAGAGGCGTCGGCAGCGCCGCGTTCGATGCTTATATATAAGTGTTTATATATTAGAGGGCTGCATGAATGGCAAAAAAATGACATTCAAATGCACAACTGTCGAAATGAGTTGAATAGAATAGAATGAGCTGTCAAACATATTTGAGTGAATGTGTGCATTCGTGTAGGTCTCACACACACAACATTTGGTCGAGCGAACATGAATTGAATGAGTGCGAATGGTCGGCAGGATTCGGATTGATTCGAATCACACAACCCAGTCTCATCGCAACAGTAAGTGTAACAAACAGTGCAAGTGAGAAGGGTTCTGTAAGTAAGGGTTCCTAGTAAGTGCGAGTGAAACTGCATTCTTCATATGGGGCTGTCCGAAAATGTCCAGATATGTCCAAACAAAATGACCGAATGGACATTGTGTGTTAAAAACCATTCGAATCATTCGACCAAACTCGGCAATGGGACACAGTAAATAGTGTGCTTTGGGTTCTATTTCACTCAACTTGAAACAACCGAGTGGCAATGAGTGGCAATCTCCCCGAACTATCTCACTCGCACAAACTCAACCCGATTGTCAATTGAACTCATTCAATTCTATTCTATTCGAATACATTCTACTGCTTTTACAATATGAATGGAGCCATGCAGGCCTCTATTATATATGTATGCGGCCGACGGAGGGTCGTCGCGGAGGAAAGAGAGAGCCTATGTTCACTTGGCCAACGTAGTGGTCATATATGTCAAATGTGCTGACATTGCAATAGTCCGTTCCCATGCACAAAAGAGCGGTCATATTACCGGGCACGAGGAACTGCTTGGGTTGTTATTGTTATTGTTGTTGTGGCTAAACACTACAATGTGGCTGCACTTAAATGAATGCATAACACTGAGTACAGTGTGCATTCAATATGTGAACATACTACACCTGAATTGGGCATTTGGACCGACTTATGATCGCGGAACCGTCTGCGAATGTAGTTAGCCGCTCGTTCGTGGGATTATCTCTTGCACGGGTACTGGTCCCTGCTCCTGGGCTGGGCCTCCTTTTATAGGCTGATCTTGTCCCGTGTCCAAGGTCAATGTTTTACCATTGGTTATTGGCCTCTTCCTAAGGCCGTATCTTTGGCCTGCATTCGCCGTGTATCTTGTACCTATGTCTCCCTGGTGTGAACATCACATTTATTTGTGAGGAATTATTTAACTCCTCACATTCTCCTCTTTCTTCGGGAACGAAATGAGTCTCGTTCCTTCACTCTGGCATGCATCCTTGGCGTATATTTTCATATTTTCCTTTTGAAAATTTTTTTTTGAGCTGGTTGGGTACGGTATAGATTTTGATCTCTACCGTCTCCCCCCTTACTTCGGGAAAATTGTTGTCTTACTTGTGAACTTCTTAGAGAGCCTCAATTATGCTGGAGAAATAGAGTTGGACCAAGGGCGCTACCTTGGGAAACTCCAGATATCGTGTATAGCTCTTTCACGGGTACTGGTCCCTGCTCCTGGGCTGGGCCTCCTTTTATAGGCTGATCTTGTCCCGTTACTTCTCGGCGTCTCCTTTTCCTGAGGTCCAAGGTCCTCTGTTTACCGTAAGTCCTATTTGACCTCTGCGCACGGCACCACACATTTCCAGCATGGTACCGTTATCTCTCGGCGTCTCCTTATGACCGGGTCCAAGGTCCATGTTTTACCGTTGGTTATCGGCCTCTCCTCATGGCCGGGTCCAAGGTCCATGTTTTACCGTTTGTTATTGGCCTCTTCCTATGGCCGTATCTTTGGCCTGCATTCGCCGCGTATCTTGTACCTATGTCTCCCTGGTGTGAACATCACATTTGTTTGTGAGGAAATATTTAACTCCTCACATTCTCCTCTTTCTTCGGGAACGAAATGAGTCTCGTTCCTTCACTCTGGCATGCATCCTTGGCGTATATTTTCATATTTTCCTTTTGAAAATTTTTTTTTGAGCTGGTTGGGTACGGTATGGATTTTGATCTCTACCGTCTTCCCCCTTACTTCGGGAAAATTGGTGTATTACTTGTGAACTTCTTAGAGAGCCTCAACTATGCTGGACTCTCGGATTTGTTCATTGTTACGTTCTTCCGGGCCCTCAGATGGTTTTTCTGTTTCAGCGCGTTCCATGTTGTCTGTAGGCTGTTGCTTTAGCTCGCTGACATGAACTATCCGCTCTTTCTTGCCTCCTTGCCCGCGTATTTTACAGATAACGGGCGACACAAAATCGGTAATTTGGTAGGGCCCGTCATACCTGGGAGCCAATTTCGCCGCAAATCCTTCGGCCGCCTTTGACAGGTGATGCTCCTTAGCCCAGACCACACCGCCTACCACTGGATTCCACTCTCGTCTCCGCAGATTGTAGTATCTAGCCTGGTCTTGTGCTGCCTTTTCCATGTTGCTGCGCACGATCTCGAATATTTCTTTGAGTTTTGCAGCGGTTTAATTTGGCGTTTCCACTTCTCTTCCTGTGCCGATTGTTTCTTGGTCGTACAAAGCGTTGGGCAATCGTGGCTCTCGACCTTGAGTGAGAAAGGCTGGCGAGTATCCTGTAGATTCGGATACGCTCGAGTTTACGGCGGGGCACTAGGCATAAAATCGGCACATACTGTTGCCCATGGCTCCTCTGGGGTCTGGGTCAACATTTTCCCCGCTGCATGCATCTGGTTTGGCTTGTACTTCATGCATACCTCGCACTTCCTGACGTGGGTTCTGGCATCTCTTTACATCCCGGGCCAGTAATACCTGGCTACTATGCGTGCTAAGGTTTTACTGCTCCCAACTTGTCCTGCGGAGGGTGAGTCATGGTTTTCCTTTATAACGGCCTCCCTCGCTGCTTTCGGCACGCACAGCTTCCAAGCTGCCACATCTTCGCTTCCTGCTCGGTGGGGAATATGACGGTATACGTTGTCGCCTTCCATCACGTAATCCGGGAACTTTTGTAGCTGCGTTTTCATTTTTTTTCGCATGCTGTTGATCCAGTTGCAGCTCTCAACATTATCTGCTGGTGTGTCCTTCGCTCTTCGCAACTTCTCGGTCAGTGGCTGTCTTGACAACGCGTCTGTTACTATGTTTAGCTGTCCTTTTCTGTATTATATTTCAAAATCATACTGCTGCAGCTCCAACGCCCATCTAGCGACCCTTCCTGATGGGCTTTCAATACTGTTCAGCCACTTCAGCGCCATGTGGTCGGTCACCACCTTAAAATGGTACCCCTTAAGGCATGGCTTTAGCTTCCTTACCGCCCACACAATGGCCAAGCATTCCTTCTCCGTGGTTGAGTAATTCTTCTCCGCCTTGTTAAGAGTTCTGCTTGAGTATGATATCACCTTCTCGCCTTCTTCCGTTGACTGGGTTAAAATGGCACCAATTCCATAGTCGCTAGCGTCTGTTTGTAGCACGAACATTTTGCTGAAGTCAGGACAGGCTAGCACCGGGTCGGCTACTAGTCTGGCCTTGACTTCTTCGAAGGCCTGCTGGTGTTCCTGCGTCCATACCCATTTTGTGCCCTTGCGAAGCAGGTCGTTGAGTGGCTTCACAATTCGTGCGAAGTCTGACACAAATCTCTGATACCACGATGTGACGCCTAAGTATTGCCTAAGCTCGCGAACCGTCGATGGCGGTTTGAGTTCGGCTATGGCTGCCACTTCTTCGGGATCCGTGCCTATTCCCTGGTTTGTGACGCGGTGTCCTAAGTACAGCAGCTCGCTTCTGAAAAATTGGCACTTATCTGCGTTTATCCTCAAGTTTGCTTGTTTCCAGTTCTGTGTGTACTCTTCCAACGTGCGACCGATTACTATGATGTCGTCCTGATATGCAAACGCGTGTGGAGACATTTCTGGCCCAATCACCTGATCCAGCGCTCGTTGGAAAGTTGCTGAGGCTGAATGTAAGCCAAACGGCATCACCTTCCACTGGAATAATCCTTTTCCTGGCACCGTGAAGGCCGTGAATTGCCTGCTGCCTTCTTCCAAGGGGATCTGCCAATACCCATCTTTAAGATCCAGACTGCTAATGAACCGTGTTTCCCTGAGTTGGTTCAAGATATAGTTTATCCTGGGCATGGGGTATGCGTCCTTTATCGATTTAGCGTTGATTTGCCTGCAATCGACACCTTAGCTCGGCTCCGACTTCTGTTAGGAAATTCCATCCCAATACCAGCGAGTCGACCACCCCTGGTAGGATCAGCAGGTTCATGGGCAATCGTTTGTTGCCGAACGCGATCTCTACCTCGAGCTGCGTGTTTATCCCGCTGCATCTGCCGTCCTCCAATCTAACTTGCCGTCTCGTCCTTTTAATCGTTCCTTGTCCGCTAGTTCCTTGCTGATGAAGCTCGCTGTGGCTCCGGTATCTATTGTGGCTTTGTATGTGTTTCTCCCAATAGCTACTGCCGCGGACGACTGCTGCTCCTCTTCGATTAATTCGCCAGTTAGTTGTGAGAGACGGCACCGTGCGACCCCTGCTCGCCTCTCTGCGGCTGGGATCGCTGGCCATTTCCCGCTCGTTGGCAGCACTCCGTTGTTACTAAGCCAACTTTTCCACACGCCCAACAGAACAGCAATCGCTGGTTCCGGCATCCCATAGCTTTGTGTCCGTGCCCGCCGCAGCGGTGGGACGCCTGCTGTGGGTTGACGATATGTGCCGGGTTTTCGTTCATCCCTTGTTCTTGGCCTTGTTGGGTTCTTTGTTAACTGTTCGGCGGTCTCCAATTTGGGTTATTTTGCTGTCTCCACTGCGCAGCACTCGGTGTCATCCATTGGGCATTTTCCGCTGCAACTTGATCGTTTGATTCTTCGCACCTCCTGCATGTGACGTTTGCTGCTTTCCCCGCTCCGTTTCGGCCAAATTTGTTTTCCTCGACAAATTCTTCTTTCTCCTTCTCCAGCTCCTCGTACTCGTCGGCCAGGTTCATCAGCATATTCAGGTCCTCGGTTTGGTGTGCAATTGTCCCTGATTCGGCTCAGCGTTTTCGCTTGCGAGTAACCGAGCGGCCTCATCAGCGTCTGCATCTCGATCATATTGTGGGACTGGGTTGTAATTCGCCTTTTTAAATGAACTACACACGCTCCCACAAGGTTATTTTTATATTATTATATATTTTATTAGTTTATAAGTTTGCGGTTTCTTATGTCTTGATTGAAGGTTATTTGCCGAGAGCGTCGTTTCTCGTCGTCGTTTCGCGTCGTCGTCGTTACACTTTCTTCGTATGGTTTTTTCAGAGAGCCTCGTTTCTCTGTCCGTCTTAACTCTTCGCGTCGTCCAATATTTCTCTTCCTCTTTTTGGCAGTCTTGCCACGTCGTTGGGTTTTCTTTCGTCGCTCCTGGATCAGCTGGGATGGCTAGCCGTTCGGCGTTACCAGACCATTCCCACAAATCGGCCATCCTACACTGCATTCGCCTCGAATGCGTCGTCTTCGTCGTCGTCATACGGCATCCATGGCTTTATACATTCAGCGCAAGAGCTCGTCTGCCTTGGGCCCTCACTGAATACGGAATCTTTTGAAACGTCATACGTGTCGTTTGATTTAACCTTTACGATACGGTATGGACCAAGACCTTAAGCTTTAATCCTGGACCAAGCTGAGTTCTTTTAATAGCAACTAAGTCGCCGACTTTATACTTTGAAGCTGGTCTTCGTCTTAGGTTGTATCTTTTCCTGTTTTCGTCTTGAATTTCGAGAATGTGCTTCTTTGCATCTTGTTTTGTGAAAAGTTAGGAATAAATTTTCGGAAATAACCTACTAAGCCTAGGAAACTTTGTAGCTGCTTCAGATTGGTTGGAACTGGAAATGATGTAACAGCTTGCGTTTTCGTTGGAGACGGACTTATTTGTTGATTCTCGACGATGTGGCCCAAATACTCTATCTTAGTTTTCAAGAAATGACATTTTTTGAAGTTGATTATAAGCCCATACTCTGAACACCTCTTAAGAACTTCTCTGATGTTTGCTACAGCTTCTTCTTCGGTTTCTGCAGGGATTATTATATCGTCGACGTATGGTATAGCCACTCCTTTGCTAGTCAGATCCCTAAAAATAGCATTCACATGACGTTGGAATACGCTCGGCGAATTGGACAGACCGAAAGGAACTCGCAAAAACTGAAACTGTCCGTTGTGTGTGACGAATGATGTGAATTTTCCTCAATGCCCACGTGAAAGAATCCGTTTTTAAGTCTATGGAGCTGAAAATACGTGCATTTTGTAGTCTGTCGAGTTGATCCTCGATCAAAGGCAAGGGAAAATGATCTCTGATTATGACTTTGTTAATTCTCCTATAGTCGATACATAAACGATGGGATCCATCACGTTTTTTGACAAGAACGACTGGGCTGCTGTATTTTGACTCGGATGTTTTGATTATGCCGTCCTTAAGCCACTGATCGGTTTGATTGTCTATAATACAGCGCTCGGCATATGAAAATCGGCGGGGACGTGAGTGTATCGGCATATCGTCGTTCAAAATTAAACGCATTTTAATGTTCGTTGACTTTGTGCTTACCGGGTTATAGGTTTTACAATATTGTAGACTATTTGTTTAGCTTTGATACTTGCGGTTGGTTCAATGTCTGTAGTTACGCTTTCGTTGTCTTCTATATCAATTTTAAAAATTGAACTGATCTCAGCTTCTGAACTGAGTGGCTTTGTAACTTTTACTCCTTCATTGTTTATTGTCACTTGAGCTTGCTTGCAAAACTCTTCACCAAGTACCATTTCTTTGTCCATGACCTGTGTTTCCACCACGAGAAACTGCGTTAAGTATTCTACACCATCGATTGCAAGTTTATGCTCAAACGATCCCGACGGTTTGATCTTGTTTTTGTCTGTTTGCCCGAACCCGACGAGATATATGTTGCACTCACTTAGTTTTGGCTTATTAAATTTCTTGTAAGTAGCTTCCGTAACTAAATTGTATTTACTTCCGGTATCAATCAGCGCGGTGTACTTTTCATTGTTTACATTCACCGTTATGCACATAAATGCGTGAGCTGCTGACATTTTACACATATTGGTTGCATCCAATTTTTCACGCAGAGCTTTTGTTGGACATTCTTTAGCGATGTGCCCAAAATTGTTACACTGAAAACATTTTCTACCTCTGTTTTTGTTTGCACAATTTGCCGATGCATGGCCTCTGGCGCCACAGTTGTAACACTTCACATCTTTGTTCAAATTTACATCTCTGTTAAAATTTCTGTTTTCCACTGGTTGGTTCTTAAAGTCACTTTTTTGGGAATATTTGTTGGGCATCGCTTGGTTTTTATATTCACTTTTGGATTTTCCGCGAATAACTTCGTAGCACTTTAGTTTTTCTTTAAACTCTTTCAGATTTTTCGCATTGTAAAGAACTAGTTTATTGGCGCACGAGTCGTCGATTCCGTCAATTATGTATTGAATTAAAGCACTGTTTTCAATGTTGCCCCTTGAGGCTAGCTCTTTCATTTGCAAAAAATATTCTTGTAAACTTTCACCTTTCTTTATTTTTCTTTCCGACATGAGCTTGTGTAGCTGTGCACTGTTTGTTGCTGTTTTAAATTCATCTAACAAGGCTTTTTTCAATTTAACCCAACTTGTTAATTCACGCTTACTTGCAGCGATCGCTTTGCAAAAATAAATTTTTGTAGATCGTTCCAAAACATTATTGTTGCCATGTCCTCAAACTCTTTCACCCACACTTCGATGGACAGATTGTCTTCGCCACTGAACGATCGTACTGAGTCCTCTATATCACGAAAGTTTAAAGCGAACCTCGGTATACACTGTTCGGATGCACTGCTCGAATTTTCTTGTTCAAATTTGCCACTTCTGCCGCTTCGCACACTTATATTGTCTGTCTCCTCTCGATAACCTTGGCCTTCGTTTTCATTGTCCGTTTCTTGACCTTGACCTTCACCTTCGTCTTCGTCTTCTTCGTCTTCGTTTTCCTCGCCAAAGTCGGCTTCGGCTAACAAGAAACCCTTTTTTAAATTGCGAAATATGTGTTTTGTTAGATCTTCTTTATCGTGTGGCAGTTTTAACAAGTTGCAGATTACAGCGAGATCCATATCGGATAAATTGTCAGCGATGTAATTGATTTTGTTGTAATAAAGTCTGTTTGCCTCGTCGTATTCGTAGCCTTGAAACTTTCGCAGCCGTTTTCTGTTATTTCTGTCGCCATCCTTTTCAAACACGAACTTATGTAAGAGCAAAATATTCTGTCTCTTTTCAGCGCGGAGCATCTCACTAAAACACTCAAAGTCACTTAACTGCGTCATTTTTGTGCTCTTTCACACACACGTTTCTGAGTGTCCGAAAATGTATGTATGTGAGCGTCGCGACGACGCGTCGGTCTGGATGATGAAATTTGTGGTGAAATTCGCGTTTGGTTATAGTTTCTGCTTGTGTATGTGTTTGATGCGTTATTTTCTGCACTTTTGTCGTAGATCGTTTTTACTTTTGCCGTTTAGTTTGTTTCTTATGTTGAGCCTCCAAATTATGTGGGACTGCACATGCGTCGTATGTCACTTTCGGTTAGGTTTTTTAGGTTGGTTGAGCCCCAAAATATGTGGGACTCCACTTTCGACGAAGAACACTTCACTCGTTATTTTGTTTGGTTGAGCCCCCAAATTATGTGGGACTGGGTTGTAATTCGCCTTTTTAAATGAACTACACACGCTCCCACAAGGTTATTTTTATATTATTATATATTTTATTAGTAGGGGAGAAGTGGGGGTTGTGGGCATAGTTTTGTTTTTGGCTTATAATTACCGAACTAGTGCATATTATTTGGACATATGGGTATCTGTGTAAAGCTAGAGACCTAAACTAACTAATTATGAAGAAACATACTTGATTTCGTCATGCGAAAAAATTTCATATGGACTTTTGTAAAACCGTAATTTTCAGCTACCATTTTTTTTGGGGGGTTTGTGGGCACCCTGCGAAAAAATGCTGCAAATGGAAAAATATGGAAAAAACCGCAACCAATATCAACATAACGACAATTTATTTATTTCAAAGACTACATAGGCGTTATTCATCGTCGGAAACACAATTTTGACATGTGTAATAACTAACCCGCATGTCAACACATTTCAGACGAAAAGCTCGATCGCAAAATTACAAATCTTGGTGATAATCCCTCTCAGCGGGAGAGGATCCTTTTCCAAGAGCCTAAGATTTCTACAAGAATGTTCTAGAGGGTTCCAAACAAATTTTGAAAAGAATTTTACAAGAAATTGTAGGTTAAAAACAAAATTTGCCAAGAAAAAACGGGTGCCCACAACCCCCCAATTTTGGTGCCCACAACCAACTTTAGCAGACATTTTAAGAAGTAATTAAAAAATGTGTTTGCATAAATTTTTTGGTTCAAATCGATATTGTTCCATTTAGTATAATACTTTGACTAAATAAAAATGCATTACACTTACCTTCTTAATCGATTCACTTTAATTAAAACACTATTGAAAATCTTTGAAAAAAACTTCACCACCGTTTCCAAGCACAAAAAAACCAATTCGTTCATTTCAAAAGCAAACGCGTTCGTTTACTTTGATATTTGGCATAAATCATACATAAGGTAATTGCTTGCGAATGACATTACCAAAAAAGTCAATCTTCATTTTGTGAAAAGATACGAAAGGGTGCCCACAACCCCCCATGCCCACAACCCCCACTTCTCCCCTATTATTTTGATGAAATTAATTATAATTGTATTTGAGTTTATAAGTTTGCGGTTTCTTATGTCTTGATTGAAGGTTATTTGCCGAGAGCGTCGTTTCTCGGCACGTGAATTTTGCGTTGTCGTCGTTACACTTTCTTCGTATGGTTTTTTCAGAGAGCCTCGTTTCTCTGTCCGTCTTAACTCTTCGCGTCGTCCAATATTTCTCTTCCTCTTTTTGGCAGTCTTGCCACGTCGTTGGGTTTTCTTTCGTCGCTCCTGGATCAGCTGGGATGGCTAGCCGTTCGGCGTTACCAGACCATTCCCACAATATATAGTCCTTGAAGTACAAGATAACAAACGTCTTAATCTGCAACCGATTGCTCTACAAAATTGTAGGCAGCCGAAGGTTCTTAAAGATGCAGCTAGTAAGACTACAAATGTTCAAACCGAATCATCGGAGTTGAAATCACCAAATATGAGTTGCCTCAGCCAACTGGAAAGCCAACGACACCTACAATAATAAGCGCAACTAGTGATCAGCTAGTTTACAACAAATCTTGCAGCGTCCCCGAAAATTGTCAACAGTATTTAACGTTACTACTTCTAGCTAGGGAAAATCTTCGGCATGGCTTCGCAAGCGTTCCCAGACTTAATATCAAGAACACAGTTGCTAAACCATATGGGCATGTTAGGGAAAAACTTCTTATATTCTGGACCAAGAAAGGTAGGAGGCCGGGACGCACGACATGGCAGCAGCCAGTTACATATCAAGCATTGCTGTGCAAGGATTCTTAGAGATCATTAATGTGCAGTGACTACCTATTACAGGATATGTATTTAGGAGGCCACAATTTCAGTCCTCACGACAACGCGTTCAGATCCCTATTGGGACACATAATCGACCTTGCTTAGAACACCTTCTTTAATTGAGCGTCTACCGCTCAATGGGGGGAGAATGTTCGTAACCAACGTTGCCAATACTAGCATCCGCAACATTGTTGCGAACAGCAACGCCGATTAACATGGGAACAACACCAAACTTTCCCATGCACTAAGCTGACCTTGGACTAGGTACCAGGCGCTAAGCTAGTAACTGCTGATCAGCAGATTCTCCTACTAGCCAAAAGAACCACTCACAAACCAAGCGACCGACTCACCAAGTGGCCGTCTCACCAACGTACGTCAGCACAACTGAAGAACCAACAAACGCTGGCCACAGCAGAACTGCGCTGACCCACTGAACTGGCCTCAACTTGAGGTAATCTAGATAATCAGCAACTTGATGTAATCTAGATTATCAGCAAAGGCGCACACAACACTTTACACTATGTTTCCGCATACAAAGTAGTATATAAGCAAGTACCATGATATCAATAAAGTTAGTTATTGTCACAGAATCAACCCCGGTTATTATTACTCTTTCAGCCGCGGAAACGGCATAGCTCCCGATAGTCTCGTCGGTTGTACAACCTATGAACGGCCCCAGGAGCATTCGAGACTCCTGTGCGGACAATCATATAACGGTGTGAGAACAAACACAAATAACATAAAAAATCTTCAAAGATGTTTACAACACGGACTTGTTTTAAAAAAAATTTATCGAGTTTTAACATTTAAACAAACCTGTTGGCTGAAGCCTTAGATCGATTTAAATACAACACATAAAAAAGCAGCTAAAAATGAATTTGAAAAAAATTTTTTAATAAATGAACAATGCTGTATATGGAAAAACTATGGAGGAACTTGACAAACGTTGTGATGTGAAATTGATTACACATTACGATTCGGGTCCGAACTCTTCAGGATTTAGACAGCGAATAGCGAGTCACAATTTCCACAGCGTACAGACTTTTGGACCCGAATTAGCCGCAATAGAGTTAATTAAGACTATGGTTCTTTATGATAAACAACAATATATTGGAGCGTGTGTTTTAGAACTGTCTAAATGGCTAATGTATAGCCATCTTCTTAACGACAGAACATCAACGCTGCATACTAAATGAGATTTTTTTATCCAACCTGTCCTTGTGGCATTTCGGCGATCTTGGGTAACCACGGAAAGCTTGGGTGCTGATGAAGTAACTTCCGGTTCATCTTTATTTTCGGCTTCATTTCCTGCTTCTTTTCGATCCTTTCGCTTAACGCAAGACTCAGGGCAGCATGCTCCACGTTGCCCAGCACTTTGATCTTTGCTGAGCTGGAAGGTCATTGCGTTGCAATCGGGTCCGGTGGGAAACCCTGGCTAGGCCCCTGGCGAGCTGGTTTGGATGAGAAGTTAGCTTGGTGTAGTAGGACGCATTTTGTTTAGATATTTCGTCTTTTACAGGTAGATACCAAGATCTCTGTGGATGTTGTGGTGCCCAAGTGATAGTTTTCAGGATTGTTGATTGTGCTCGCTGAATAATGTCGATGTTGCTCGCGTTTCCCCACAACTGGGAGCCTAAAGTCCAGACTGGCTTAAGCTTTGAATTGTAGAGCAGGACCTTAAAGTCCAGGCAGAGGGGGGAGCGAGCGTTTACAAGCCAATGGAGGCTATTGGACTTTAGTTTGAGGTGTTTTTTCTTAGCTTCGATATGTCTCCGCCATGTAAGTCTCCTGTCTAGGTGGACGCCAAGGTACGTTACATCGTCAGCTTGTGGAATTGGCGTGTTGTCCAAGGTTAGCGGGGACACGTTTGTCTGTTAAGAGTAAACGTTATGTGTTTACACTTTTGCGTATTTATTTTTTATTTATCAGACTGTCGTTGATAACCACCTCTCCACTACCACGAGATGATCAGCTAGTAGTGCTGTTGCCTGAATTGGGCATTTGGACCGACCTATGATCGCGGAACCGTCTGCGAATGTAGAAATAGTTAGCCGCTCGTTCGTGGGATTATCTGCGGTGTAAAGGAGAAATAGAGTTGGACCAAGGGCGCTACCTTGGGAAACTCCAGATATCGTGTATAGCTCTTTCACGGGTACTGGTCCCTGCTCCTGGGCTGGGCCTCCTTTTATAGGCTGATCTTGTCCCGTTACTTCTCGGCGTCTCCTTTTCCTGAGGTCCAAGGTCCACTGTTTACCGTAAGTCCTATTTGACCTCTGCGCACGGCACCACACATTTCCAGCATGGTACCGTTATCTCTCGGCGTCTCCTTATGACCGGGTCCAAGGTCCATGTTTTACCGTTGGTTATCGGCCTCTCCTCATGGCCGGGTCCAAGGTCCATGTTTTACCGTTTGTTATTGGCCTCTTCCTATGGCCGTATCTTTGGCCTGCATTCGCCGCGTATCTTGTACCTATGTCTCCCTGGTGTGAACATCACATTTGTTTGTGAGGAAATATTTAACTCCTCACATTCTCCTCTTTCTTCGGGAACGAAATGAGTCTCGTTCCTTCACTCTGGCATGCATCCTTGGCGTATATTTTCATATTTTCCTTTTGAAAAATTTTTTTTGAGCTGGTTGGGTACGGTATAGATTTTGATCTCTACCGTCTCCCCCCTTACTTCGGGAAAATTGTTGTCTTACTTGTGAACTTCTTAGAGAGCCTCAATTATGCTGGACTCTCGGATTTGTTCATTGTTACGTTCTTCCGGGCCCTCAGATGGTTTTTCCGTTTCAGCGCGTTCCATGTTGTCTGTAGGCTGTTGCTTTAGCTCGCTGACATGAACTATCCGCTCTTTCTTGCCTCCTTGCCCGCGTATTTTACAGATAACGGGCGACACAAAATCGGTAATTTGGTAGGGCCCGTCATACCTGGGAGCCAATTTCGCCGCAAATCCTTCGGCCGCCTTTGACAGGTGATGCTCCTTAGCCCAGACCACACCGCCTACCACTGGATTCCACTCTCGTCTCCGCAGATTGTAGTATCTAGCCTGGTCTTGTGCTGCCTTTTCCATGTTGCTGCGCACGATCTAGAATAATTCTTTGAGTTTTGCAGCGGTTGATTTTGGCGTTTCCACTTCTCTTCCTGTGCCGGTTGTTTCTTGGTCGTACAGAGCGTTGGGCAATCGTGGCTCTCGACCTTGAGTGAGAAAGGCTGGCGAGTATCCTGTAGATTCGGATACGCTCGAGTTTACGGCGGGGCACTAGGCATAAAATCGGCACATACTGTTGCCCATGGCTCCTCTGGGGTCTGGGTCAACATTTTCCCCGCTGCCTGCAGCTGGTTTGGCTTGTACTTCATGCATACCTCGCACTTCCTGACGTGGGTTCTGGCATCTCTTTACATCCCGGGCCAGTAATACCTGGCTACTATGCGTGCTATGGTTTTACTGCTCCCAACTTGTCCTGCGGAGGGTGAGTCATGGTTTTCCTTTATAACGGCCTCCCTCGCTGCTTTCGGCACGCACAGCTTCCAAGCTGCCACATCTTCGCTTCCTGCTCGGTGGGGAATATGACGGTATACGTTGTCGCCTTCCATCACGTAATCCGGGAACTTTTGTAGCTGCGTTTTCATTTTTTTTCGCATGCTGTTGATCCAGTTGCAGCTCTCAACATTCTCTGCTGGTGTGTCCTTCGCTCTTCGCAACTTCTCGGTCAGTGGCTGTCTTGACAACGCGTCTGTTACTATGTTTAGCTGTCCTTTTCTGTATTATATTTCAAAATCATACTGCTGCAGCTCCAACGCCCATCTTCCTTCCTTCCTTTCAATACTGTTCAGCCACTTCAGCGCCATGTGGTCGGTCACCATGGCTTTAGCTTCCTTACCGCCCACATAATGGCCAAGCATTCCTTCTCCGTGGTTGAGTAATTCTTCTCCGCTCTGTTAAGAATTCTGCTTGAGTATGATATCACCTTCTCGCCTTCTTCCGTTGACTGGCACCGTGAAGGCCGTGAATTGCCTGCTGCCTTCTTCCAAGGGGATCTGCCAATACCCATCTTTAAGGTCCAGACTGCTAATGAACCGTGTTTCCCTGAGTTGGTTGAAGATATAGTTTATCCTGGGCATGGGGTATGCGTCCTTTATCGATTTAGCGTTGATTTGCCAGCAATCGACACCTTAGCTCGGCTCCGACTCCTGTTAGGAAATTCCATCCCAATACCAGCGAGTCGACCACCCCTGGTAGGATCAGCAGGTTCATGGGCAATCGTTTGTTGCCGAACGCGATCTCTACCTCGAGCTGCGTGTTTATCCCGCTGCATCTGCCGTCTGCCAATCTATCTTGCCGTCTCGTCCTTTTAATCGTTCCTTTGTTTACCAGTGTGTCCGCTAGTTCCTTGCTGATGAAGCTCGCTGTGGCTCCGGTATCTATTGTGATACTCTATAGCTACTGCGGCGGACAACTGCTGCTCCTCTTCGATTAATTCGCCAGTTAGTTGTGAGAGACGGCACCGTGCGACCCCTGCTCGCCTCTCTGCGGCTGGGATCGCTGGCCATTTCCCGCTCGTTGGCAGCACTCCATTGTTAATAAGCCAACTTTTCCACACGCCCAACAGAACAGCAATCGCTGGTTCCGGCATCCCATAGCTTTGTGTCCGTGCCCGCCGCAGCGGTGGCACGCCTGCTGTGGGTTGACGATATGTGCCGGGTTTTCGTTCATCCATTGTTCTTGGCCTTGTTGGGTTCTTTGTTAACTGTTCGGCGGTCTCCAATTTGGGTTATTTTGCTGTCTCCACTGCGCAGCACTCGGTGTCATCCATTGGGCATTTTCCGCTGCAACTTGATCGTTTGATTCTTCGCACCTCCTGACGTTTGCTGCTTTCCCTGCTCCAAATTTGTTTTCCTCGACAAATTCTTCTTTCTCCTTCTCCAGCTCCTCGTACTCGTCGGCCAGGTTCATCAGCATATTCAGGTCCTCGATCTCGTATGGTCTAAGCGCAATTCGAAGGTTTGGTGTGCAATTGTCCCTGATTCGGCTCAGCGTTTTTGCTTGCGAGTAACCGAGCGGCCTCATCAGCGTCTGCATCTCGATCATATAGTCCTCGAACGACTCCCGAAAACCCTGCTTCCTTTGCTTCACCTGGTCTGCCAACTTCTCGAAGTATCCTCGGGGAAAAAAGAACGTTTGAAAACTTTGTAAGAATTCGGCCCATGTTTTCCATAAACAGTTGTTGGAAATGAACCACTTTAGGGCTCTGCCTTGTAACAGCTCTGGCATGGCTCGGGGAATCATGTCTATGTCCAAACCGTATGTGTTGGCGGACCATTCGACTTGAACTCTAACGGTTTCTCTGTTCCATCGAACTTAAAAGACCACTCCCTCACCTGTTTCGCCACCTTTGCGTAATCGGGCGTGCTGGTTGGTGGTGGCGACGGCCAGGCTGCTGGTTTCTTTTGATTTGCGCGCCTTTCCTTGCTTTTGTCCCTCCGTCTGCCTTCTTCTTGCAAGCTCTTGTAATCCAAGCATCGTTGACCTTCAGGGCTGGTGTTGTTTTAGTAGCATAGTCTGCTACTAGTTCGGCCAGCTTTTGTACCAGTTCTGGGTTGTTCACTTGGACGAAGAAACCTTTATTTTTCAAAAAATATACGGAAGTCAACCCTTTCACACTTTCAATGCTCTAAGTGAGCCTGGTACTTATTTTTTTTCAAGTCCACAAAACGGACATCCTTTCCCTTGCAACTGAATGTTTGCCCAAAATCCACATCATTCGCGTGGTAAGTGTTTTATTTTCGATCACTTCTTTGTATAGTTGTATTTGCATCTTGAGCTTTTACAATTTTGTTTTTTTTGTGCTTGTTGTTTTGCACATTTGACTTTAATTTTTTTTAACGTGGTAAGACTTGTTGTTGTAATCAGTAAGAACAACGAGGTCCAAAAAATTCTGAAGGAATTCATCCAGATTTGACAGGTTTTGAGAACAACGACGCATTATATCGTATACCTTTTTCGGTGCACATGAATTTGTAAGTTATTTCGGTGCACAGTTGAATATCTATTTCGTACTGGCGGATTGATGTTTCACAGCCAGACCACAGTTCCATTTGAAATTCTTTTACTTCAATCCTGGTGATTTGAGAACAACGACGCATTATATCGTATACCTTTTCGGTGCGCATGAATTTTTGCGTTACCCTTTTATTTCCCATTTGAAATTCTTTTACTTCAATCCTGGTGATTTGACAGGTTTTGAGAACAACGACGCATTATATCGTATACCTTTTCGGTGCACATGAATTTGTAAGTTATTTCGGTGCACAGTTGAATATCTATTAATGTTTCACAGCCAGACCACAGTTCCATTTGAAATTATTTTACTTCAATCCTTGTGATTTGAGAACAAAGCGCATGAATTTGTGCGTTACCCTTTTATTTACACGCGTATCTAAGAAATCACGACCAACTAATTCCACATTCCACATTCCTTCATGGAGCGGAGCAAAATAAGGTTCCGTCTACCTTCTTCTTGCATGCTTCTGTAATCCAAGCCTGATATCATGTTTTCCAAGTTGGCATCGTTGACCTTCAGGGCTGGTGTTGTTTTAGTAGCATAGTCTGCTTCTAGTTCGGCCAGCTTTTGTACCAGTTCTGGGTTGTTCACTGCCTGGTCGACCAGCTCCGACAACGTCTTTCTTACGCTGTCCACGCTGCCATCTAATTGGATGCCCAGTCTGGCCGCCACATCGGCAAATTCCTCCTTCTTGAGGTTGTATATCCAAGATTTCCCCATATCTGTTTCACGCTTAGTTCTCTGTCAGGGTGATCACGTTTATGGGCGCCAGATGTAATCTGATTTTGTTTATCTGCTCGCAACTGAATTGTGCGGCTAGCTCAGAAGTACCTGAGTACATACACTCTGACAATGGTAAACAATTCGTCTCACTCATATTCACTAAATTTCTCAGCCAATATGGTGTTCAGCCTGTGAGAACGGCGTATTACTCACCACAGAGTAATACGGCCGAAAGGGTAAACCGATCCATCCTACAAATGCTTAGGGCAACAACTGACAAAGACCAGTGAAACTGGGATTCTCAGCTAAGCCGAATAGCGTGTGCTCTACGAAGTGGGCACCATGCAGCTTTGGGGCTGGAACCGTACTACGCTATGTTTTGTACGCGCATGGTTACTCATGTGTATCCGGTGTGTAGTATGTTCACATATCGAATGCGCACTGTACTCAGTGCTACGCAGTATAATGTATAAGCATAATACATTGTTTGGCATTTTGCATTTAGCCACAACAACAAATATACAAATCAAGCAATTCCCAAGTGCCCGGTTATATGACCGCCCTCGAATCCATGGGAACTGCAGTGTCAGCATATTTGACATATATAACCACTACATCGGTCAAGTGAACATAGTCTCTCTCCCTCTCTGCGACGACCCTCCGTCGGCCGCATACATATATAAACCAGAGCTCCCAGGGTCGGGTCCCGTTTAGCAAAAGCTCTCAACATTAAGGTTACCTAACCGGTTGCGTTGCTAAAGAGCTGAAAGAGAGATCTCACATAAGCCCTTTTTCTATTCTCTCCCACGAGAGGCGAGAGCTTGCTCGCTCTCTTGAGTGAGTTCCGCTCGCTTCGCCTCAGGTTTTCGCGGTCTTTTTTTGCACATTCTGCAAGAGTTAGTTTGTTGTTTTGTGTTGGATCGCTGCAAAATGGTGCGAACAATTGCGGACAAAGTGCATAATTTTTTTAATTACGATAAAACAACTAACACATCAAAATGTAATGTGTGTGACATAAAACATTCTGGGCGCCATGCTACAAATATGAAAAGACATTTGCAAACAAAACATCGCGAAGCATTTGATTCATTAACAGAGGAAATCATCGGTGTGCAAAGGAATGCAAAAAAAAAGAAAATTATAATTGAGACATCTGAAGATGAAATTGTTTCGTCTGTAGTAAATCTGGTGACCGATGGCGGCAGGCCATTTTTAATTTTAGATGGCAAAGGGTTTCGCACAATTTTAAAACCCAATATTTGATTCGCTGAAAATGACTCGAATCACATCGCGAAATATTATGGAATACGTTTGTGAAACAGAGCTTTCCATAAAAGAAAACATTATGGCTTCTGTAAAACGTAAACTTACAATAGATGTGGCAACCAGATTGGAAAAGTCCATCTTGGGAATAAACCTACAATTTTTTAATTCGACCGTAACATCGACTGATATCGTCGTCAAAACGCTTGGGATGATCCAATTATCTGAGGCGCATACTGGTCTATATATTAAAAATAAAATTTTGGAGACTATTGAGGAATATGGCATCCAAATTGATCAGATTTTTAGGTAAGTGTGGGTTCATCGAAGACCGCGTAAACAATTAAATACATATCTATTTATGTAGCATTACATCAGACAACGGCAAAAATATGGTGAAGGCCATTGAGCTGCTTAATGAAGATTCTAAAGAGGAATACTTTTACAAGGATGATGATAATAACGGCGAACATTATATGGAGTTGCTGGACTTTATGACGTTCCCAAATGTTCAACTTGTCCGATGTGCAGCCCATACCCTGCAATTGTGCGTGTACGACGTAAATAAGCAAAGTGAAATAGCCGAAAAAGTCAGTGTTTGCCGCCAAATGAGCAAAGTCTTGCGCACCGGAAAGTACAGGTACTAGATTTATCTGTTTTGTGTATACATTCATACAAGACAGAACAAATTTAATTTTTTCAGGCGTACCTTAATGGAAAGCAACAAATCGATTCCCACTTTTGATGTTGCCACTAGGTTGAACTCCACTTATATGATGCAATTTACAGTCGACATTGACGTTGATTGGTTTTGGGTTGAGCAGTATATAGAAGCTTTTAAAGATACATATGATGCCACTCTACAACTGCAACAGGAGCAACTAGCATATAGCGATTTTTATGTATTGTGGTTGCAGCTTAAGCTCAAGTGTGAGAAAAGCGACAACTACTTAACGAAAATATTATTGGTTAAACTTAAAATTCGTGAAAGTAAGATATTAGAAAACGAGGCATTGTTAGCAGCGATATATATGGACCCGAGAATCAATTTGATTTTAACAGAGCCGCAAAAGTTTGTAGCCAAGCAAAATTTAAAAAAAATAACATTACGTATTTTAAATTTAAGTCAAGTAAGACACTTTTATTTATAATCACTTTAATAACCACATTTAACAGCCGTCTCGTCCACTAGATTAATGTGTGTAGCTATTAATGTTTATGTGTTAAACTAAAAAAATCGTTGTTAATTACATATATTTTATTTCTCTTGAGCAAAATTCATTTAGTTCTGAAGTTGAAGTTGAAGTTTCCCCAGCACCAAGTTTGGAGCCTTCCGAAGAGATAACCCTTTTGGATAATCTTTTAGACGATATCCAGTGTATACCACAAACGCCACAAGAAAATATTAATACAAAAATCGAAAAAAATTTGTACAGAAATTGATAACTTTTCTATAATGTATGGCCGATTGCCTCTTAAAAGTAACATTAATGAATTTCTGCGGAATTAAAATTTAAGGCGCCCCTACTCGCAGACCTTGCAAAGGTCGTGTTAGCCACACCAGCTACCCAGGTGTCGGTTGAGAGGGCGTTCTCAGCCTTAAATTTTATTTTAAGCGAAAAGCGCTCTTCGCTAAACCAAGATACTATAAATTCGTTGTTGGTTGTAAAACTAAATTCATAATTAAGATTTAAGAATGTACGCTACTCATTAAAATAAATACATATATCGCATTAAATAAACTTTATCAAATTTGACACAACCTTGAATTTATTTCTTTGTTATTTTATGTTTACATTTGTTTGCGAATATGTATATTTTTCATTAAGAACTCAAACGAGTGCTTCATCCCTCTCCCTCTCTTGCTCTCTTTTCCACTCAAGAGAGAGCGAATAAGTTTCGAAACTCTCTCTCTCCAGAGAGCTTACTCTTTGCGGCTCCCCGTTACAATCGAGCTGAATCGCAAGCAAAGCAAAAAGCTAAAACGTCTGCGAGAGAGACCCTTTTCAGAATTTTATTCCGCTCTCTCTCCGAAACAATTCTTATGATCAAAACGGTCGACCTTTTTGTGCGAGCTCTGATATAAACAATTATACAATTATTATAACACCCAAAAAAAACAAAAGAGCCTTAGAGCAATGAATTCATATTTTTTTTATTAACCAAATCGAAAACTTAAAACAAATAAAAACAAAGCGAAAACCTTTGAAAAATTGCAAACACAAAACCATTTATTTGCAAAAATGCAAAAATATTTAAAAAAAAAAAAAAAAAAGATCAAACAAAAAACCATGAAACCATGAAAAACAATGAGAGAAAACATAAAACATAACCAAAACCCGAATTGGAATATTCAAGGGAGATTGCGAGATTTACTGAAGATTTGTAGAGCGAACCCAAATTGGACGAAGAAACCTTTATTTTTC
Source organism: Drosophila oshimai (assembly GCA_018150695.1). Lineage (NCBI taxonomy): Eukaryota > Metazoa > Arthropoda > Insecta > Diptera > Drosophilidae > Drosophila > Drosophila oshimai. The sequence goes on from JAECWM010000276.1 coordinate 1,683,151, forward strand.
ACAAAATATACGGAAGTCAACCCTTTCACACTTTCAATGCTCTAAGTGAGCCTGGTACTTATTTTTTTTCAAGTCCACAAAACGGATATCCTTTCCTTGCAACTGAATGTTTGCCCAAAATCCACATCATTAACGTGGTAAGTGTTTTATTTTCGATCACTTCTTTGTATAGTTGTATTTCCATCTTGAGCTTTTACAATTTTTTTTTTTTTGTGCTTGTTGTTTTGCACATTTGACTTTAATTTTTTTAACGTGGTAAGACTTGTTGTTGTAATCAGTAAGAACAACGAGGTCCAAAAAATTCTGAAGGAATTCATCCAGATTTGACAGGTTTTGAGAACAACGACGCATTATATCGTATACCTTTTCGGTGCACATGAATTTTTAAGTTATTTCGGTGCACAGTTGAATATCTATTTCGTACTGGCGGATTGATGTTTCACAGCCAGACCACAGTTCCATTTGAAATTCTTTTACTTCAATCCTGGTGATTTGAGAACAACGACGCATTATATCGTATACCTTTTCGGTGCGCATGAATTTGTGTGTTACCCTTTTATTTCCCATTTGAAATTCTTTTACTTCAATCCTGGTGATTTGACAGGTTTTGAGAACAACGACGCATTATATCGTATACCTTTTCGGTGCACATGAATTTGTAAGTTATTTCGGTGCACAGTTGAATATCTATTTCGTACTGGCGGGTTAATGTTTCACAGCCAGACCACAGTTCCATTTGAAATTATTTTACTTCAATCCTTGTGATTTGAGAATAAAGCGCATGAATTTGTGCGTTACCCTTTTATTTACACGCGTATCTAAGAAATCACGACCAACTAATTCCACATTCCACATTCCTTCATGGAGCGGAGCAAAATAAGGTTCCGTCTACCTTCTTCTTGCATGCTTCTGTAATCCAAGCCTGATATCATGTTTTCCAAGTTGGCATCGTTGACCTTCAGGGCTGGTGTTGTTTTAGTAGCATAGTCTGCTTCTAGTTCGGCCAGCTTTTGTACCAGTTCTGGGTTGTTCACTGCCTGGTCGACCAGCTCCGACAACGTCTTTCTTACGCTGTCCACGCTGCCATCTAATTGGATGCCCAGTCTGGCCGCCACATCGGCAAATTCCTCCTTCTTGAGGTTGTATATCCAAGATTTCCCCATATCTGTTTCACGCTTAGTTCTCTGTCAGGGTGATCACGTTTATGGGCGCCAGATGTAATCTGATTTTGTTTATCTGCTCGCAACTGAATTGTGCGGCTAGCTCAGAAGTACCTGAGTACATACACTCTGACAATGGTAAACAATTCGTCTCACTCATATTCACTGAATTTCTCAGCCAATATGGTGTTCAGCCCGTGAGAACGGCGTATTACTCACCACAGAGTAATACGGCCGAAAGGGTAAACCGATCCATCCTACAAATGCTTAGGGCAACAACTGACAAAGACCAGTGAAACTGGGATTCTCAGCTAAGCCGAATAGCGTGTGCTCTACGAAGTGGGCACCATGAAGCTTTGGGGCTGGAACCATACTACGCTATGTTTGGTACGCGCATGGTTACTCATGCCAGTGCGTATCCGGTGCGTAGGCTTCTGGGAGGTTTAGAAACTGCGGGACAACTCCTAATGTTACCAGATAAAATGGAATTTATTAGGACAAAGATAAAACAAGGACTTACGCAGGCTCACGAAAAACCGAGAAAGCATACAACACCCGTAGCCGCAGGGTCGAATTTACTGTGGGCCAGGTCGTATACCGAAAGAACTTTCAACAAAGTAATCGGCCCGAAGGGTATAATGCAATGAAAATGAAAATGAAAATGACTCGAATCACATCGCGAAATATTATGGAATACGTTTGTGAAACAGAGCTTTCCATAAAAGAAAACATTATGGCTTCTGTAAAACGTAAACTTACAATAGATGTGGCAACCAGATTGGAAAAGTCCATCTTGGGAATAAACCTACAATTTTTTAATTCGACCGTAACATCGACTGATATCGTCGTCAAAACGCTTGGGATGATCCAATTATCTGAGGCGCATACTGGTCTATATATTAAAAATAAAATTTTGGAGACTATTGAGGAATATGGCATCCAAATTGATCAGATTTTTAGGTAAGTGTGGGTTCATCGAAGACCGCGTAAACAATTAAATACATATCTATTTATGTAGCATTACATCAGACAACGGCAAAAATATGGTGAAGGCCATTGAGCTGCTTAATGAAGATTCTAAAGAGGAATACTTTTACAAGGATGATGATAATAACGGCGAACATTATATGGAGTTGCTGGACTTTATGACGTTCCCAAATGTTCAACTTGTCCGATGTGCAGCCCATACCCTGCAATTGTGCGTGTACGACGTAAATAAGCAAAGTGAAATAGCCGAAAAAGTCAGTGTTTGCCGCCAAATGAGCAAAGTCTTGCGCACCGGAAAGTACAGGTACTAGATTTATCTGTTTTGTGTATACATTCATACAAGACAGAACAAATTTAATTTTTTCAGGCGTACCTTAATGGAAAGCAACAAATCGATTCCCACTTTTGATGTTGCCACTAGGTTGAACTCCACTTATATGATGCAATTTACAGTCGACATTGACGTTGATTGGTTTTGGGTTGAGCAGTATATAGAAGCTTTTAAAGATACATATGATGCCACTCTACAACTGCAACAGGAGCAACTAGCATATAGCGATTTTTATGTATTGTGGTTGCAGCTTAAGCTCAAGTGTGAGAAAAGCGACAACTACTTAACGAAAATATTATTGGTTAAACTTAAAATTCGTGAAAGTAAGATATTAGAAAACGAGGCATTGTTAGCAGCGATATATATGGACCCGAGAATCAATTTGATTTTAACAGAGCCGCAAAGTTTGTAGCCAAGCAAAATTTAAAAAAAATAACATTACGTATTTTAAATTTAAGTCAAGTAAGACACTTTTATTTATAATCACTTTAATAACCACATTTAACAGCCGTCTCGTCCACTAGATTAATGTGTGTAGCTATTAATGTTTATGTGTTAAACTAAAAAAAATCGTTGTTAATTACATATATTTTATTTCTCTTGAGCAAAATTCATTTAGTTCTGAAGTTGAAGTTTGGAGCCTTCCGAAGAGATAACCCTTTTGGATAATCTTTTAGACGATATCCAGTGTATACCACAAACGCCACAAGAAAATATTAATACAAAAATCGAAAAAATTTGTACAGAAATTGATAACTTTTCTATAATGTATGGCCGATTGCCTCTTAAAAGTAACATTAATGAATTTCTGCGGGAATTAAAATTTAAGGCGCCCCTACTCGCAGACCTTGCAAAGGTCGTGTTAGCCACACCAGCTACCCAGGTGTCGGTTGAGAGGGCGTTCTCAGCCTTAAATTTTATTTTAAGCGAAAAGCGCTCTTCGCTAAACCAAGATACTATAAATTCGTTGTTGGTTGTAAAACTAAATTCATAATTAAGATTTAAGAATGTACGCTACTCATTAAAATAAATACATATATCGCATTAAATAAACTTTATCAAATTTGACACAACCTTGAATTTATTTCTTTGTTATTTTATGTTTACATTTGTTTGCGAATATGTATATTTTTCATTAAGAACTCAAACGAGTGCTTCATCCCTCTCCCTCTCTTGCTCTCTTTTCCACTCAAGAGAGAGCGAATAAGTTTCGAAACTCTCTCTCCAGAGAGCTTACTCTTTGCGGCTCCCCGTTACAATCGAGCTGAATCGCAAGCAAAGCAAAAAGCTAAAACGTCTGCGAGAGAGACCCTTTTCAGAATTTTATTCCGCTCTCTCTCCGAAACAATTCTTATGATCAAAACGGTCGACCTTTTTGTGCGAGCTCTGATATAAACAATTATACAATTATTATAACACCCAAAAAAAACAAAAGAGCCTTAGAGCAATGAATTCATATTTTTTTTTATTAACCAAATCGAAAACTTAAAACAAATAAAAACAAAGCGAAAACCTTTGAAAAATTGCAAACACAAAACCATTTATTTGCAAAAATGCAAAAATATTTAAAAAAAAAAAAAAGATCAAACAAAAAACCATGAAACCATGAAAAACAATGAGAGAAAAACATAAAACATAACCAAAACCCGAATTGGAATATTCAAGGGAGATTGCGAGATTTACTGAAGATTTGTAGAGCGAACCCAAATTGGACGAAGAAACCTTTATTTTTCACAAAATATACGGAAGTCAACCCTTTCACACTTTCAATGCTCTAAGTGAGCCTGGTACTTATTTTTTTTCAAGTCCACAAAACGGATATCCTTTCCCTTGCAACTGAATGTTTGCCCAAAATCCACATCATTAACGTGGTAAGTGTTTTATTTTCGATCACTTCTTTGTATAGTTGTATTTGCATCTTGAGCTTTTACAATTTTGTTTTTTTTTGTGCTTGTTGTTTTGCACATTTGACTTTAATTTTTTTTAACGTGGTAAGACTTGTTGTTGTAATCAGTAAGAACAACGAGGTCCAAAAAATTCTGAAGGAATTCATCCAGATTCGACAGGTTTTGAGAACAACGACGCATTATATCGTATACCTTTTCGGTGCACATGAATTTTTAAGTTATTTCGGTGCACAGTTGAATATCTATTTCGTACTGGCGGATTGATGTTTCACAGCCAGACCACAGTTCCATTTGAAATTCTTTTACTTCAATCCTGGTGATTTGAGAACAACGACGCATTATATCGTATACCTTTTCCGTGCGCATGAATTTGTGCGTTACCCTTTTATTTCCCATTTGAAATTCTTTTACTTCAATCCTGGTGATTTGACAGGTTTTGAGAACAACGACGCATTATATCGTATACCTTTTCGGTGCACATGAATTTGTAAGTTATTTCGGTGCACAGTTGAATATCTATTTCGTACTGGCGGGTTAATGTTTCACAGCCAGACCACAGTTCCATTTGAAATTATTTTACTTCAATCCTTGTGATTTGAGAATAAAGCGCATGAATTTGTGCGTTACCCTTTTATTTACACGCGTATCTAAGAAATCACGACCAACTAATTCCACATTCCACATTCCTTCATGGAGCGGAGCAAAATAAGGTTCCGTCTACCTTCTTCTTGCATGCTTCTGTAATCCAAGCCTGATATCATGTTTTCCAAGTTGGCATCGTTGACCTTCAGGGCTGGTGTTGTTTTAGTAGCATAGTCTGCTTCTAGTTCGGCCAGCTTTTGTACCAGTTCTGGGTTGTTCACTGCCTGGTCGACCAGCTCCGACAACGTCTTTCTTACGCTGTCCACGCTGTCATCTAATTGGATGCCCAGTCTGGCCGCCACATCGGCAAATTCCTCCTTCTTGAGGTTGTATATCCAAGATTTCCCCATATCTGTTTCACGCTTAGTTCTCTGTCAGGGTGATCACGTTTATGGGCGCCAGATGTAATCTGATTTTGTTTATCTGCTCGCAACTGAATTGTGCGGCTAGCTCAGAAGTACCTGAGTACATACACTCTGACAATGGTAAACAATTCGTCTCACTCATATTCACTGAATTTCTCAGCCAATATGGTGTTCAGCCCGTGAGAACGGCGTATTACTCACCACAGAGTAATACGGCCGAAAGGGTAAACCGATCCATCCTACAAATGCTTAGGGCAACAACTAACAAAGACCAGTGAAACTGGGATTCTCAGCTAAGCCGAATAGCGTGTGCTCTACGAAGTGGGCACCATGAAGCTTTGGGGCTGGAACCATACTACGCTATGTTTGGTACGCGCATGGTTACTCATGCCAGTGCGTATCCGGTGCGTAGGCTTCTGGGAGGTTTAGAAACTGCGGGACAACTCCTAATGTTACCAGATAAAATAGAATTTATTAGGACAAAGATAAAACAAGGACTTACGCAGGCTCACGAAAAACCGAGAAAGCATACAACACCCGTAGCCGCAGGGTCGAATTTACTGTGGGCCAGGTCGTATACCGAAAGAACTTTCAACAAAGTAATCGGCCCGAAGGGTATAATGCAAAGTTAGGGCCGAACCGAATTCGGTGTGTTGTAATCCGAAGAAAAGGCAATGCATTGTAAGAGTTGGGAAATGGAGCCGGACAGGCGATTGGAATCTACCACGCCAAAGATATTTTTGCGGTATGAAAAATTCACCACACCGGACTCCAACGTTCGACGCGGTCCCACCAAGTTTTTAGAACTTCGACAACCACCAAGATGAGCGGTCACAACGAGGATATTACTTTACTGGCTGCACTTGAGCAGATGCAGCAGGCATTGTTTAATGCTCAAGCAGTGCTTACAGAAAGGGAATTCAACGGAGAAGAGGTCAAGAATCTCTTAAAGGCTTTACTGGTGAACTGCACTCCATTGTCCGTGATTACCACTTTCGGGGCCCCAAACCTCGAGATGATCCGTTCTCTAAACGCCTTCTGTAGAGATTCGGCCGTTGCTGCGCGTAAAGGCACCAGCTCCGTCCACTTTGAAAACCTGTCAATGAGCACCAGCAGCATCTGGTTTCCATGCTTGGATCTGGGTAATGGTCCGACAAAATCGGCACATACTGTTGCCCATGGCTCCTCTGGGATCTGGGTCAACATTTTCCCCGCTGCCTGCAGCTGGTTTGGCTTGTATTTCATGCATACCTCGCACTTCCGGACGTGGGTTCTGGCATCTCTATGCATCCCGGGCCAGTAATACCTGGCTGCTATCCGTGCTATGGTTTTTCGGCTTCCAACATGTCCTGCCGAAGGTGAGTCGTGGTTTTCCTTTATGACAGCCTCCCTTGCTGCTTTCGGCACGCACAGCTTCCAAGCTGCCACATCTTCGCTTCCTGCTCGGTGGGGAATGTGACGGTATACGTTGTCGCCTTCCATCACGTAATCCGGGAACTTTTGTGGCTGCGTTTTTATTTTCTCGCGCATGCTGTTGATCCAGTTGCAGCTCTCAACGTTCTCTGCTGGTATGTCCTTCGCTCGTCGCAACTTCTCGGGCAGTGGCTGTCTTGACAACGCGTCTGCTACGATGTTTAGCTGTCCTTTTCTGTATGATATTTCAAAATCATACTGCTGCAGCTCCAACGCCCATCTAGCGACCCTTCCTGATGGGCTTTCAATACTGTTCAGCCACTTCAGCGCCATGTGGTCGGTCACCACCTTAAAATGGTACCCCTCAAGGTATGGCTTCAGCTTCCTTACCGCCCACACGATGGCCAAACATTCCTTCTCCGTGGTTGAGTAATTCTTCTCCGCTCCGTTAAATGTTCTGCTTGAGTATAATATCACCTTCTCGCCTTCTTACGTTGACTGGGTTAAAATGGCACCAATTTCGTAGTCGCTAGCGTCTGTTTGTAGCACGAACATTTTGCTGAAGTCAGGACAGGCTAGCACCGGGTCGGCTACTAGCCTGGCCTTGACTTCTTCGAAGGCCTGCTGGTGTTCCTGTGTCCATGCCCATTTTGTGCCCTTGCGAAGCAGGTCGTTGAGTGGTTTCACAATTCGTGCGAAGTCTGACACAAATCTCCGATACCATGATGCGACGCCTAAGTATTGCCTAAGCTCGCGAACCGTCGATGGCGGTTTGAGTTCGGCTATGGCTGCCACTTTTTCGGGATCCGTGCCTATTCCCTGGTTCGTGACGCGATGTCCTAAGTACAGCAGCTCGCTCCTGAAAAATTTGCACTTATCTGCGTTTATCCTTAAGTTTGCTTGTTTCAGGCGTAGGAAAACCTCTCTCAGGTTTTGTGTGTGCTCTTCCAACGTGCGGCCGATTACTATGATGTCGTCCTGATATGCGAACGCGTGTGGAGACATTTCCGGCCCAATCACTTGATCCAGTGCTCGTTGGAAAGTTGCTGAGGCTGAATGTAAGCCAAACGGCATCACCGTCCACTGGAAAAGTCCTTTTCCTGGCACCGTGAAGGCCGTGAATTGCCTGCTGCCTTCTTCCAAGGGGATCTGCCAATACCCATCTTTAAGATCCAGACTGCTTATGAATCGTGCTTCCCTGAGTTGGTCCAATATATAGTTTATCCTGGGCATGGGGTATGCGTCCTTTATCGATTTAGCGTTAATCTGTCTGAAATCGACACACAGTCTCCACTGGCCTGTTTTCTTTTTCACCATCACGATTGGAGAGCTGTATGGACTTCTCGAGTGTTCTATGCAGCCCATTCGGAGTAGCTCGTCGACTTTCGTAGCTCTCTCCTTGTACTCTCGGGTTCTTTGGGTAGTGTCTTTGTTTGATTGGCTTATCGTCCTTCATTGTTATTCGGTGGACGGCTACGTTGGATGCTCCGCTCATCGTCCGGAATTCTGCGAGCTCGTACTCTAGGAATTTCTTGGTGTCGTTCTCCTCCAGTGTTTGTTGTACCACTGCTACCGACAACCTTTCCTCTAGCCATCCGTTGTTCCTTTTCCTCTCTGGGATTATCACTGTGTGTCCAGCACACCTTAGCTCGGCTCCGACTCCTGTGAGGAAATTCCATCCCAATACCAGCGAGTCGACCACCCCTGGTAGGATCAGCAGGTTCATGGGCAATCGTTTGTTGCCGAACGCGATCTCTACCTCGAGCTGCGTGTTTATCCCGCTGCATCTGCCGTCTGCCAATCTAACTTGCCGTCTCGTCCTTTTAATCGTTCCTTCGTTTGCCAGTGTGTCCGCTAGCTCCTTGCTGATGAAGCTTGCTGTGGCTCCGGTATCTATTGTGGCTTTGTATGGGTTTTTCCCAATAACTACTGCCGCGGACAACTGCTGCTCCTCTTCGATTAATTCGCCAGTTAGTTGTGAGAGACGGCACCGTGCGACCCCTGCTCGCCGTTCGTTGGCAGCACTCCGTTGTTGCTAAGCCAACTTTTCCACACGCCCAACAGAACAGCAATCGTTGGTTCCGGCATCCCATGGCCCAGTGTCCGTGCCCGCCACAGCGGTGGCACGCCTGCTGTGGGTTGACGATATGTGTCGGGTTTCCGTTCACCCCTTGTGCTTGGCCTTGTTGGGTTCTCTGATAACTGCTCGGCGGTCTCCAATTTGGGTTAGTTTGCTGTCTCCATTGCGCAGCACTTGGTGGCATCCACTGGGCGTTTTCAGGTGTAACTTGATCGTTTGTTTCTTCGCACCTCCTGCATGTGACGTTTGCTGCTTTCCCCGCTCCGTTTCGGCCACATTTGTTTTCCTCGACAAATTCTTCTTTCTCCTTCTCCAGCTCCTCATACTCGTCGGCCAGGTTCATCAGCATATTCAGGTCCTCGATCTCGTATGGTCTCAGCGCAATTCGAAGGTTTGGTGTGCAATTGTCCCTGATTCGGCTCAGTGTTTTCGCTTGCGAGTACCCGAGCGGCCTCATCAGCGTCTGCATATCGATCATATAGTCCTTGAACGACTCTCGATAACCCTGCTTCCTTTGCTTCACCTGGTCTGCCAACTTCTCAAAGTATCCTCGGGGCAAAAATAACGTTTGAAAGCTTTGTAAAAAATCGGCCCATGTTTTCCATAAACAGTTGTTGGAAATGAACCACTTTAGGGCTCTGCCTTGTAACAGCTCTGGCATGGCTCGGGGAATCATGTCTATGTCCAAACCGTATGTGTTGGCGGACCATTCGACTTGTTCTAGGAACTCCAATGGTTTCTCTGTTCCATCGAACTTAAAGGACCACCTCCCACCTTTGCGTAATCGCCAGGCTGCTGGTTTCTTTTGATTTGCGCGCCTTTCCTTGCTTGTGTCCCTCCGTCTGCCTTCTTCTTGTATGCTCCTGTAATCCAAGCCTGATATCATGTTTTCCAAGTTGGCATCGTTGACCTTCAGGGCTGGTGTTGTTTTAGTAGCATAGTCTGCTTCTAGTTCGGCCAGCTTTTGTACCAGTTCTGGGTTGTTCACCGCCTGGTCGACCAGTTCCCACAACGTCTTTCTTACGCTGTCCACGCTGCCATCTAATTGGATGCCAAGTCTGGCCGCCAGGCTTGAGAAGGCTTGCAAGCATTCACCCAAGGTAGACGAATTTCCGATCACTCCGCCGAGTGAACGGGAGAACTAACTTATTTAAAAATAAAAATCTAATAACAAATAGAAAGATTTAAATTTAACTATATAACAAATGTGTATTAAAAAGGCTAAAAACTTTCCATCCAAATCAAAATCCCTGGCTTACCCATAATATTAAGAGAAACAGCGATCCGTGACGCATCCTACAACAAGTGGAAGCGATATAAAACTGAATTTTTTAGAACACAATTACAAGGCGTGAACCTAAGAATATTGGCGTTGGTAAAAGCAAGCAGCTGACCTGAACAGGAAGTTTGTGCAATTCGATGTACCTGAAGCTACATGCAAAAAGTACCTGGAAGTATGCCAAACTGTGATAATAGATTTAGTTTTATCAAGTCAATGTGATGTTCTTGAATGTTTACTTAAGGTGAAATCAAACGCTGAAGACCTGAATGGCATCAGACCAAAATTTGTTAACCCTTGTGTGAGCAGAAGGAACTTTTTGTTTCATTTCGATTATCCGTGTAAATATCTCGGGTTGTGTGAAAGCTATCGAGCTGAAACGATTCTAAACAAGTTTGCCGAAAACTTTTTTTAACTACGTTGTTGAGCGGAAGACACAGTTTTGTGCATACTGATTATGTAATGTATGTAATAAGCCTACACTAAAAAAATTTGTTTCAAGGTTTTTACTGGGAAAAAAATTTTGCATGTGAGATTAATTACGTAAAACTCGCAAACTGATCAAACAATAGAAAAACGTGATAGACTACGTTATAGGGCTTTTATTAAGCTTTCCAAAACTACCCTTCTTTGGTAAAACTATAAGAAAAACAACCAATATTGTTGATTTTGATTTTTAGATATTTGATTTTTAGAAAATTGATAAATAATACCACAAAAATACTAGAAAACTAGTATTATTTTCATTTGAAAATTACTATTACTATAAATGTTCAAAAGGGGTATTTGTGGTTTTAGGTACTCTTGCTTATAAAAGTAACGGTCACAAATCATTTATGACCGCCAAGTGCAGGTGCCTAAAACTCCCTTTGGAATGACTCATAAAAAGGTTGATGGTAAAACAAACTACCTGCACACATTTTTGCACGTTTTTAGACCTTTGTACTACTTTTATAGTGACTTCTTCTAAAGAAAGGTATGACACATTTGACCTTTTTTGAAAGCTTATTAAAAGTATTATAACGTAGTATACCACGTTTTTCAATTGTATGATCTGTTTGCGAGTTTTACGTAATTAATCACATTTATTGCAGGTTTTTAGACCTTTGAACTAGTTTTTTAGTGATTTCTTCCAAAGAAGGGTATGAATTTGACTAATTTGGAATGCTTATTGTAACCCTACAAGTTTGTGTCCCACGTTTTTCAATTGTTTGACTAGATTGCGAGTTTTACGTTACTAAAATCACATGCAATTTGTTTTTTCCAGGTAAAACTTAAAAAATTTTTTTAGTGTAGTCCTAATGAAAAAATTTAAATTTAAAATTTAATAATTGAGAGTTAATACATATTCAGTACAAATGTCAAATTTTTTATGAATAACGGTTAATATATACGCGGTTGAAACACGATGCACAAAATTGTGTCTTCCGCTCAACAACGTATAAAAAGTCTTTCGCTCACAGAAGGGTTAAATTGTTGTTACCCCTAATCCTTACTCATATTACACATTATGAATACAGCAATAGCCACATCCACCTTTCCCTCCGCATGGAAGTACGCGAAAATTGTCCCTATTCCGACTAGTCAAACCGAGTTCAGACCCATATCCCTACTTCCTTTTTGTCAATATTTTCGGCACAGATACAACCCTTTATGAACAACAATTCCAAAATAATCTCTCTTTGTATTTGATAAGACCTATTTGAAAAGAAACAATTGAGAATGAAATTCATAAATCTTAAGTTTAATTCTAGTTCACATACTAGATTATACTGGAATTTATATTGAAACTAACGCCTGGAAACTACGGTCACCGAAAAAAGCAGTCCATTTCCGCCGGCAATAAAAACCGGGTCTTTTGTCAGCCACGATCTCCGCAATCACAAGTGTTTGCGTTTCTGACAATAAGCTCGTGCAAATATTCGTCCAGCCATCGATCAGTGCGGGAGTTCATTATCTATAATCCACTGCCAGCCGTGCAGTTATTTATCCCTACATTTAAATTCTGGTTCTGATGAAGAATTTAATCTGTTTTGACTTGGTATCACTAAATTATTAAAAAAAAAAAAAACTTTTTGAATTACTACCAGTTTAGGGGTAATACCCCACTGTAAGACGTTCTAGTTCCAAAACTTTGTTATTAACTGCGAGGCATTTTTTTTTTTAACGGGATAGGTTTGGGAATTAAAGGAACCATTACTGAGATTTTTTCAAAATCTGTAGAAGGCGGTGGTTTATTTTTTAAACAAACAAACTTTTAAAAAATTTCTAATTTATAACTTTATCGACTGAAAAATATTTGTCTGAATGTGTGTTCAATGACGGTTCTATTTTCGGTAGAGTTGCTAAAATCGGTCCATAAACTTGGCTCTGATAAATGTTTTAAAATAAAAGAAAACAACAGAAAATAAATTGACTCAAAACTTTGATTGTTAATATCTCCTGCAACATGTTTTTTGCCACAATCATTAAAATTACCTTTTTTATATCGAGAGTCCTATGCAGAAAAGTAGTTTTAAGTTAAACGCGTTTTGAACATTTTAAGGTGGCCCGTTTGAGAAATTCTGACTCTATGCTAGTCAGAAATGTATGTTTCCGGTAATCTTGTTTGTTATATTCCATAACAGTTATTTTGGCTTGTGTAAGAGTACTTAGTTCTTCTATCATCTATCGCTAAAACGAAATGTAGTCTTTTTTATAGATATGTTACTCTCTTGACTCCGCGGCAGACGCTTGCCTTTTTCAATGTTAATTTGACAAAATTCCCCTGAAGACGGACTCCGATGCGGGCTCGAAATATATTGGGAACATAAAAACAATCTGTGTTTTATTACATGGATCAAGATCTTGAGCCAGATATCAACAATTGGGATATGGCTGCAAAATATCGCAAACTTTTTCGAATGTATTGGCTCATGGCGTTCTAAGCTGCTTCTGTCTTACTTAGGTCAGGAACTGATTTAATGATTTCATATGATACCTATTATATTTTCCTAATTGGTTTACATACGTTTGCAGTGCGGTTTTTAAATTTTCAATGACTTGTTAAATAGAAGGTCAACAAATTTTCTCCTTTTAAATGTAGCAGACTTAATAAATTATAGAACAGGCTTTTCTACACAGAGCAAATTGTTTGGGTAAATTCAACCAATTCTACAGTTAAAAAGTTCCAACCGACAATTGTGGGTCAAATATTATGAACAACAGAACATTTTACGTAGAACAATACGTAACGACTACAAATGTGTATGTTACGTTGTTACGTTGATAATTTTATGTAAAATGTACACATTGTTTAAACAAACATTGCAAGAACAAATGACACGTACCATAACTGTAAAAGTTGGTTGATTCAACCAACGAAAATTTTGCGCTTGACAGCAGGCAATACTTTTTTTTAAACATGCAAACGTTTGTTGGTTTTTTTTAATGTTTTGCTCTTTTTCCGACCGTCAGCTGCAAAACGCCTCATTTGTTACCCAAAAATTTTAAAAAATGGTTTTTGCGAGCGTAATTTATATTTGATTTCTGTTTAGAGTTGGGCATAGACAAATAGACAACTTATAAATATTTAAAAGAGATCTTTATGAAGCTCTGCCAACAAGTTAACAAATCTGCCTACCTTGGTAGTTCTCAATGCGCTCGTGAAGAGTTTCCATTTCTTGGGCCATTTCGTCTCTCTCTTTCTCTGCTTTCGATTTAAAAATAAACGCTTCATCTAGTTTAACATTAAGCTTGTTCATATCTAGGTTTAATGAACTAATTATATTTAATTTTAACATCATTTCATGTTTTAAGTCCGCCATCGAGTTATTTAATTTGATAATATCACTTCGAAGGCTGTCACGTTCACGTTGTAATGTCTCTTTGATACGACGGATATCGTCTGTTCGTCCATTCGCATTCAAAACATCCTTCTCAAGAGAATTGACGTTGTTTCTGAAAAAAAAAAAACATTGAAAAATCTAAACAATTATTTAAATTGACAAGAAATCTTACTTTAGCCTTAATATTTCACTATTTAACATCATAACTTTTCGATTTAATTTGTACATTCGTGTTGTTGCATTGTTTTGATCTTCAACTGATTTTTTTAGTTTGCTGGTTAGTTGAGTAACTGCATTTGATTTCTCCTTTTCAATTAACCTCAACTGCTTTATCATTTCTTCGTTATTTTTTTGGTTTTTAGTAAATTCTGCGATTTTATCTTCGTATTTGTGCAATGTCTTATTTAATGCGTTAATTTCACATCTGTATTTGTCTAATTGTACACGCTGCCTGTCGTAGTCCGATAATTTTTGACCTAGCTTACGTGTGGTCTCGGCTAAGTCTCTATTGGCTATATCTAGTTTTATCATAGTTTCACTATGCGCCTCTTTCTGTTCATCCATTGTTTTCATTAAAGCTCGAAGTTTCGACTCTACGTTCAAGCGTTCGCCTTCAGCGAATTTAGCTCGAGATGCCATTTTACTCATAGCATCTTCATTGTTACGGATAATATACTCTAAATTCTCAGAGTAGTATCGGTTTACAGCTAATCGTTTTTCTAGGTCAACTACTTCTCCAGCTAAACGGTCGCGTTCCCTTAGTATAATATTTTTGTATTTTCCAAGGTGTCCGAATCTTAAATAAAAAAATTTCAATTACACAGGCTGACAAAATCTGTCATTTTTATGTGCAAAGACTACTTCTTATTGGTACTGCAACGATAACGACACTGCAACGATAACGACATAACGATTTTTTTTATCTGCTCGCAAGTGAAATGTGCGGCTTACTCTAGCGTTTTTTCTTGTTCTGTTTTTTTAAGGAGCGCAAATCTGATAGTTGTTCTTTCTCGTTTAGTTATAAATCTTTCTTTTTCATGGTAAAAATCAAACAGACTTCTAGAAACAAAAGCGCAGATCAAGTTTGTTTTAAAACTTGACCGTGCCCTTTTTACCGCCCACAAACCGAGCGATAATCGAAGAGTAAGCAAATACTGTAAACGTTGCAAATGTCTGTCTGTCCGCCCGTCCGTCCGTCTGTCGGTCCGTCCGTACAAACGTCGAGATCTCGGGATCCCACAAACCGCGAAAAACTATTTTTTATGCAATCGTTACCGTTTAAAAAGAAATATAGTGATATGCGCACTGTCTTACTACATTCCGAACCATTTTATGCTCTTATAAATAATAAAGAAGTTATAGAACATTTTTTTGGCTCATTAAAAATTTTTGAAGTTGCAACCGTGGTAATATATGCAAATGTATAAAGAAAAGATCGAGCAGCACACTTAAACGCTTTTCAGCACAGAAAAATAAGAGACATTGAAGAGATTAAAAGATGTAAGAATCTACACCGAATTTCTTGGTTCAACAACTACATTAACTTATTGGAGCCACCGTGAAACATTACAACAGTAATTATTTTTTTAAATATATTCGCTTATGACGGGTGTAATGGCTCAGACGTCACGGCGACATTTGGATTCTCGTTTTCATCAGAAAAATCGCATTTCCACTTCCATTTTTTTAGCAAAAACAAATTTTTGAACTAAACGTATTTGATTGAAATAGGGGGTGTCTAGAATTTTTCTGGTTTTTATTGGGGATACTCGAAGAGTAAGCAAATGCTGTAAACGTTGCAAATGTCTGTATGTCCGTCTGTCCGTCCGTCCGTCCGTCCGTCTGTCCGTCCGTACTAACGTCGAGATCTCGGGAACTACGAAAGCTAGAACTACCAAATTTTGCACACAGACTTTTAGAAACAAAGCGCAGATCAAGTTTGTTTCAAAACTTGACCACGCCCCTTTTACCGCCCACAAACCGCGAAAATCTATGGCGCTCTAATTTTTATGCAATCGTTACCGTTTAAAAAGAAATATAGTGATATGCGCACTGTCTTACTACATTCCGAACCATTTTATGCTCTTATAAATAATAAAGAAGTTATAGAACATTTTGCTATGCCTTAAATCTAGTCTACATACATATTTTACATAAACATGTATCAAACTTTCAGAGTTAGGCGTGTTTTGTCAACCTGGCAATAGGTGGCGCAAGTTTGATGCCTTGGGTAATATACACGGTTGCCAGATTTGGCTGTTTTGAGCTAAAATTGGCCCTTTTTTTTTAAACGCTTTATATAAGTTTCACTTGTGGCTGGCTGGCTGGCTATCTGGCTATCTGGCTGCGTAACTCCACTAAGCTCTTGAAAGCTTTCGCAGCCAAAGATAGATGGCGACAGCAACGTGTGTAGTTTCAGCAATGTCCGCTATTGATAACACGACACCACATTTTTAAAATAAACTATTTTAAATATAACTAAAGCTTAAAGATTTAGAAAAAGAACAAATTGTATTTTTTAAACGCTTTATATTAGTTTCACTTGTGGCTATCTGGCTGCGTAACACCACTAAGCATACGATATATAGAACACTGTAGAACACTCTAGAAATTTTTAGAACGCTCAATAAAATTCTAGAACATGTCCCTTTGTGCGTTCGCATAGTATTTTGTAGATCCTTCTTGAAAGTTTTTCTAGAAGTTTCTGTTGTTTGAGTGGAAGTATATAAATACGAGTTGCAGCTGCGAGATTTGCATTCAAGTTTGAGCAAAAGTTCAAGTAAGACGTGCGTTGCTGTGAAATATATAAATCGGTTGGAATTCTTAGAAATTCTATTTAATTTGAAAAGCTTTGTTTGTAAGATATTTGAATTTAGTACAAGAGTTTTTCTTAAAGTTTAATGTATAAAGCGCGTTCTTGCCAGTGTTCTTTATTGTAAAGTGCAAGTTTTTAAATTGAATCAAAATTATTAAGTAGTTCGAGTTGGTAACTGGTGCATAAAAATTGAGCATAACTGTTAAGTCGTGTGTTTCGCGTGTTATCTAAGACGTGTGTTGACATCTACCACAATGAATACCACAAGCGATAAATTATCTGACAAATTGAATAAAAGTTGGCGACTCTTGGGTATATGAAAAGATATAGAGCTTTAGAAAAAGGAAAAGATAGAGCACTTCGCCTGCAGAAAAAGCGTGAGAATTACGTTAAGCATCGAGCTTCAGAATCAGAAAGAGACAGAGCAGCTCGCTTGCAGCAAAAGCGTCAATATGATGCTGAATTTCGAGCTTCACAATCGGAAGAAGCCAGAGCAGCCCGCTTGCAGCAAATGCGTCAGTATGATGCCGATTTTCGAATTTCACAATCAGAAGGAGACAGAGCAGCTCGCTTGCAGCAAAAGCGTCAATATGATGCTGAATTTCGAGCTTCACAATCGGAAGAAGCCAGAGCAGCCCGCTTGCAGCAAATGCGTCAGTATGATGCCGATTTTCGAATTTCACAATCAGAAGGAGACAGAGCAGCCCGCTTGCAGCAAAAGCGTCAGTATGATGCCGATTTTCGAATTTCACAATCAGAAGGAGACAGAGCAGCTCGCTTGCAGCAAAAGCGTCAATATGATGCTGAATTTCGAGCTTCACAATCGGAAGAAGCCAGAGCAGCCCGCTTGCAGCAAAAGCGTCAGTATGATGCCGATTTTCGAATTTCACAATCAGAAGGAGACAGAGACGCTCGCTTGCAGAGAAAACGGCAACATTGTGCAGAAGAAAGAAAATCATGTCAAGCCAGCATGGTAAACTTTATGAAGGCAATTAACACATTTTGTGATAAGATATGTGAAGTTTGCACTAAACGCTGCTATCCACATCAGATTTCTAAGTGTGTTATACTACCTCAAACGGCACTGTATTTGCCTGACGAACTTAAGCAACGAAATTCTGTGGTTGTTTGTAGCCGTTGCAAAACTCAAAACCTTTAGGGTCAAAGAAAACATTGGCACCATCCAAGGCGTATTGGAATAATATGGATCCAGGCTCCATTCCTGAAGTTATTGCAAATTTATCACAAGTTGAACAAAGGCTGATTTCACGCATTATTCCATTTGTGAAAATTATCAAGATAAGTGGAATTTTTGGGTAGTATAGTTTTCGAGGCCAAGCGGTGTTGTTTGCTCAAGATGTTTTCGAAGTTATCGAAAAACTTGCCAAATACGCTTCCAAGATCAACACATGATGCTGGAATTGTTGTCGTTACTGAGCGGCTAGAGAACATAAATGTAACGCGGCAGTTTTCAATAAGTAGGCAAAATGTGTATGACGCTCTGTATTGGTTGGTAGCAAACAATCCTCTATACAAAGACGTTGTTATTGATCAAAACGTTTTGATCAACGAAGAGCATATCATAAGAGTAGAAGAAGCATCGGCAAAACAAGCTCTAGAGGTCAATGGCGAGCCTTTAGAGGTTACTAGTGCTTATATGCAAATTAATCAATTTTCAAGAATTGTACGCGCTTCGTGGCATCAAGGCGATGATAGTATATTTATATCGGGATTCGCTGGTGTTCAATGTTGTGCGATGGTATTGGCAAACATTTTAAGAGCTTCTATTCTTTCACCACATTATTGGTCCACAAACGACCTTAACTTGAATATGATAACAGGCGATCAAATTTATAGTGATGTAAGGTCAAAAAATCAGAGAAATTTAGGAGCCTATCCTATCGAGGCGAATGGATATTTGCTGGTACGAAATTTTAATTTAATCAAAGATGATTTGGTCGCATTCAACAAAGGGTTCCATATCAACTTTGATGAAGAACCCAACATATACGGTAGCTTGAATGATCGTGCCAACCAAGATAACTTTGGTCGTACACTTCGTCAAGGCATCAGCTTGTTATTTGAAGATCATAATGGAGGCATACTAATAGCAGAAGGCCAGTCATTTGGTGTAATGCATTATGGCAATAAATACTACTTCAGTGACTCCCATTCGTGTGGCCCAAAGGGTTCAAAAGCAAGAAACAACGGAAGAGCTTGTATTGTTTTTTTTTTTTTTTTGTTACATATGCATTTTATTTATTGGATCTTCTCTGATTTGAGACTAACAATAAGTATATAAAATCTTAAATTTAAAAGCTATTTGACAGTCACGATGACTGACGCAAGATTAAAGGGCTCTAATAACTATTGCTGAGCTGGAAGGTCATTTCGTTGCAATCGGGTCCGGTTGGAAACCCTGGCTAGGCCCCTGGCGAGCTGGTTTGGATGAGAAGTTAGCTTGGTGTGGTAGGATACTTTTTGTTTTGATATTTCATCTTTAACGGGTAGAATGCCAAGATCTCTGTGGATGTTGTCGTTCCGAACATACCAAGGTGCCCCAGTGATAGTTCTCAGGATTTTTGATTGTGCTCGCTGGATAATGTCGATGTTGCTGCTGCCCACCTTTTTCCAACTGGGAGCCGTAAGTCCAGACTGGCTTAAGCGTTGAATTGTAGAGCAGGACCTTGAAGTCCAGGCAGAGGGGGAGCGAGCGTTTAAGAGCCAGTGGAGGCTATTGGATTTTAGTTTTAGATGAATTTTCTTAGCTTCGATATGTCTCCGCCATGTAAGTCTCCTGTCTAGGTGAACGCCAAGGTACGTAACATCGTCAGCTTGTGGAAGTGGCGTGTTATTCAGAGTTAGCGGGGACACGTTTGCCTGTTAAGAGTAAACGTTATGTGTTTACACTTTTGCGCATTTATTTTTATACGCCAGTCTGATAACCACCTCTCCACTACCACGAGATGATCAGCTAGTAGTGCTGTTGCCTGAATTGGGCATTTGGACCGACTTATGATCGCGGTATCGTCTGCGAATGTAGAAGTAGTTAGCCGCTCGTTCGTGGGAATATCTGCGGTGTAAAGGAGAAATAGAGTTGGACCAAGGGCGCTACCCTTGGGGAACTCCAGCCTCTATAGTGTAATCGTCGGATGTTGTAGTGTTGCATCTCACGGCGAATTCTCTGTTGTAAAGGTACGATTCAAGTATCCTGTGAGTGTTTTCCGGCAGAATAGTTCTGATTTTATGCATAAGGCCATCACGCTCAGACTCGATCGAAAGCCTGTGCAACGTCCGAAATACCGCACTGCAGTATTCCCGATATTCGAATGCAGTCCGTATTTCTGTTGTTAGTCTGTTGACTTGCTCTATTGTTCCATGGCTTTCTCGAAAGCCAAATTGATGTGCCGGAATAACGTTGTGCTCTTTCAGATATGGGATTATGCGCGTCAAAAGGCATTTTCGAGCAGTTTTGACAGACACGACGAGTAAACTTATCGGTCTGTATGAAGCTGGTATTGTGTGATCTTTTCCTGGCTTTGGGATCATTATGATTACCGATTTTTCCACTTTTTTGGGAAGTAGCCAAGTCGTGTTATCCCGTTAAAGAGTTTACAAATGACCTCAACTGCACAGTTTGGGGAGTTCAATTAGCATTTTGGGAGTAATTAGATCACCGCCTGGGGCCTTTTTTGGTTTCAATTGCTCGCTGATGACTTTTGCAACTTCGTTTGGTTGAAACAGAATTGGCTCCGTCTCAGTTTCAATTCGAATTGGCGGCGACGGTAGTGCGAATGAATTTGTTGCAGGGTTTGGCTGAAAAACATTTCGAAGGTGTAGAGCAAATGTACAAGCTCTGTCTTTGTCACTTCTGGCCCAGCTGCCTGAAGAGTCTCTTATGGGAATTACTGTTTCGGCCGGCGCACTTAGATTTGGATGGGCCCTCCACAAGGGATGCTTGGTGCTGGTGGGTGAAAGTTTCTCAATGTACTGGCGTTGTTCTTTAACTTCTTCGTGCCTTAGGGCCCTGGTAAGCCTGCGACCAGCTTCCTTAAGACTTTGTTTTGAGGATGGCGATCTGCTGGTTTGCCAAGCACGCCTCAAACGTCTTTTCTCCAAAACAAGCTGTTCGATTTCAAGGTTAGTTTTGTGTTGGTGTGTGTGCCCATCCCTCCCTTGCGGTGTAGAGACTTTGGCTGCTGCGACGAGTACAGACTCCAGTGCATCGGCATAGCAGTCGATGTCCTCCTTGATGTTGAGCTGTGGAGTTAGTTCAATTGGGAACTTACGTACTTTTTGAACTTCAGCCAGTTGGTTCGATGCGACGTCAGCCTGCAGGGGTGCTCGATTAGTTCCGGGCTTTGAAGAAGAGTTATTAGCACCGGTGAGTGGTCCGATGATAGATCCAAAAGCGATTTTGCAGATATAAGATTGCGAGAAATATTTTTTGTCACAGCAAAATCAATTAAATCAGGTAGTTTTCTAGGATCTGTAGGCCAGTATGTAGGGCTGCCTGGTGAAACGTAGTCCAGTTTGTTGCATGTTTTGATGAGTGCATTATATAGTTGCCTCCCTTTGGGGGTCACGGCAGGGATCCCAGTGCGTGTGTTGGCGTTGTAATCTCCTGCTGCTATGAATCGCTCTCCAAGTGAATTGTAGAAGTCCATGAATTGATCTTCGGAGACTGTAAAACGGGGTGGGCAGTAAACAGCGGCAATGGCAAGATTGCAGTTGCCCAACTGTAATTTTATCGATGTAGCTTGCAAGTAATTTTTTGCAAACCTTTGGTGAAAGTGGTGTTTGATGCGGTCTTTTATTAAGATGCCGGTTCCGCCATGTGCTTTACCATCTGGATGATCGGTGCTGTAGAACGTATATCCCCGTATTTGAAAGTTATATTTGCTGGTGAGATGCGTTTCTGCCAGCAACATAACGTCGATGTGGTTTTCATTCAGAAATTGAGTTATTTCAGGTTTATGCCGTGAAACACCGTTGGCGTTCCACAGAGTTATTCGAAGACTAGGCATAGTTTATTTGGGCTGCTGAGCTGTAAGCATTGTTAACAAGATGGTTTGGTTTTGCATAAGGGTTTGCATGGTGGTTTTCATGAAGGACATAAATTCCATCATATTTTGTTGCAAAGTGATCATCATAGTTTCCATGTTACTTTGTGGCTGTCCCATGGCCTGCGGCACGTTATCAATTATCGGCTCTATGTGAGCTGTGCCTGATTTTAGAGCACTGGCGTAAGAAATGCCGTTGGTGGTAATTGAAGGGCCAAATGATGACCTGGCTGCTTTTGCGAAGAAAACTTCCGGTGTCGTTTGTGATCTCATGTAAATGTTCTGTGTATTCTGCGAGCGTGTCGTTGTCGCTCGTTGCTCCGAATTTTCATCTCCTTGTAGACTGGACAGCCCTCTATAGTTTGCTGTGTGATTTCCTTGGCAATTTACACACTTTTTAGTGAGAGAATCTTCCTTGTTGGCAGGGCAGGGCTCGGAGCCGTGGCAGTTTCCACAAGCCACTCAACCGACCTGAGGGTGCAGTAAGCCCTGGTGTGTCCGTATTCCTGGCAATTTGTACATTGCACTGGCCCGTTCCGTTTGTGCGGCTCTTCTTCTGTGATCGTACGATGCAGCAGGTACTGCAGCTTGTAGATCGGGTGCACAGCGTTTTTTTTCAAAGTCCTGCTGTCTGGCTCCAGCTCAACCTTGAATAAAGGTTGTGGTTTTTTGTTTTTGTTCATAATATTTATAACATTTAACAAAAACCGTTTTCTTTTAAAGTCACATCGGGTTCTATTCCCTTAAGCACAACTTGCAAGCCTTTGCAGCTTTTTAGCTGGTACGTGTAGTAATTTTTTTTGGCATCGTTTAGGTACTTTGACACTGCTCGGAAGTCGTCTTCAGTTTTGGTTTGCAGTTTGGTTTCGCTTATATTCCCTTTCATAATGGAATAACATGAAAGTGTATTTTTCCGACTAGCTCAACTATTTTGTTGACTAGGGCATTCGAGATCTTCTCCCGAATAAAGATAGGTGGGGGCTTAAGTTTCCTTGGGGGTAACTGTTCAGACTCAGTTTCAGTCTCCGCCAGAATGGAATATCTATTTTCATTTAATGGCCCGAGATTTTCAGGGCCTTTGTTGATCCACTTTACTTTTGGCTTATTGCCGTCAGAATTTTTTTTGGGGTGTTAGCTTGCGCTTGGAAATATTAATATAGCGATCCATGCCTGTCTGCATGGCCGAACCCGCTACTGGAATTAGTCACTTCTTTACAGCTTTGTTTTGCCGTTTGACCCGATTTAATGTACTGGGTTTGTGTTGTTGCTTTACCCGCTGCAGCAGAAAAGAGTGAAGCCGTTATTGCATTGTTGGCTAGAGGGACCGTTGTAGTTGACGTGGTAGTTGCTATTGTTGTTGCACTAGGTGGCAGAAGCTCGGTTGGAGTTTTGCATTGCGCACTCCATGGCGTTTGAGGCGTGACCAAAGCCAGGGCAGGAGAGCAAGAACTAGCTCTCTGGTTTTCGGCGGTCAGTAAATTTGCACTTTCTTGCACTTTCGTTTCGGGCCATTAACTCTTCACAGAAAAATATGCGTTGTTACGGGCCAAAGAGTGACGACGTTTGTCTTGCTCTCTCTGAATTATTTTCACGGGTTTCGTCTTGTTGTTTTTGGGTTGACGAACCCACGTTCACTTATTTGTTTATTGATAGTACCTAAAGATTAATTTGATTAAACTTAGTTAAAGCATAGCTTGTTATGTGACGATCATAATGAGGCATCGCGTTTGAAACTCATTTGGTGTAACATTTTCGAACTTTTCGAGTGACTAATTGTTTTCCGGAGCGTTAAGAAAACACGTCTACACGACCGAAGTTCTGTACTGTTGCTTGTATTGTTGAATGCGATAATTTAGACGAGTTTGTAAGGGTTTGTAAGCGTGCTACAGGTAGCAAAAATGTTCAGTTTACGCTTGATTATATTGACGTTGAAGTTTCTGATATCCATAACTCTATCGAACCAGAAGTGCAAACACGACAAAATACAGAGAGAGTCCGAACAATGGCTCCTCCACAAGAACAGAAACAACAAATAATTCCAATGCAGACATCAGTAATGGCACCTATTGATATTATACAGCCCAATGTGGAAGATGAAGTGGAGGTTTCACGAAATCTTCATGAAATAACCCGCAAAACCACTAATAATATCGTGAATGTGGATCATGAACTGAAAGCAGAAGAGTTTGCTTGGTACTTTTTGTTTCCATATGGAAGGAACGGTCTAAAAGAGCAAAGACCTGTGAAGATAACACCATTAGACTACTTTCAGTACAGAATTTTGGGAAAAGACACAAGATTTCAACGTAATGATTATCTCTTTTACGCTCTATCATTGTTTGAATATTACAGAGTCAAAAGTTCAATATCAGCATGTTGTAAAAAAATCCGTAATCGAGATGAAGCTGTCGAGGACGTCCACCTTTATATTAAGAACTTGCGGGGCTCTGCGGCTTATTGGAGATCTGCTTTAAATGAGCTTTTAGCCCAAATCAGGTGTCTTGGGCCTCCTACATATTTTTTGACATTTAGCTCAAATGATCTTAACTGGTTAGATCAAAGAAAGGCCTTGTTAATTGCTGATAACAAACCCGATGTGGACCCAAGTACACTTGATATTTATGAGACTCAACAACTAATAGAAAAATATCCAGTAATTTTGAGTCGACATTTTATGGTTAGAGTAAATGCTCTTATGAAATATATCAAAAGCAATGACGAAGTTTTTGGTGGAAAAGTTCAAGATCATTGGTGGCGCATCGAATTCCAGAATCGTGGTAGTCCTCACCTTCATATGGTAGTTTGGATCGCACATCATCCAGATTTTGACACCCAGGAAGGAAAACTTCTGCTTGATCGCAACTGTTCCTGTAAAATGCCTACAGAGGAAGAAGATCCGGAACTCTACCAGCTTGTCAAGAAATGTCAAATTCATCGGCATACGCCAACTTGTAAGAAAAATAATACCTCTGGAAGATGTCGATTCAACTTTCCGCGTCAAGTATGTGATGAGACTCGGATAGTATCTCATTCTTCAGACGATTTCATTCGTAACGGAGGAAGAATTTGTTTACTTAAGCGCCGCAGAGAAGACGTTTGTGTAAATAATTACCACCCAGAGTTATTGAGGCTATGGACAGGTAATATGGACATTCAGCCCTGCGGCTCAAACGAAGCGATAGCTTATTATATCGCCAAGTACCTATCGAAAGCAGAGCCTGAAGGATTGGAAGCTGGAATAGCGCAGGCAATACAACAAATACAACGCGAAGAATCAGATATCTCTCGTAAGCTGTTCAAGATTTGTATGAAGATTCTTCATGAACGACAAGTATCAGCTGCCGAATGTGCATATAGACTATGTCACATTCCTTTACGGGAAAGTTCGCGTAAATGTATATTCCTTAACACAAGAAAGCCAGAACAGCGGTATAGAGTTCTTCAATTCAATAATACTGGGCACGCTATTGGGTATTATGACAATATCTTTGAAAGGTATGAAAAACGTCCATTGCATCATCATGATTACGATTTTCCGAACATGAGTCTCACTGAGTTTGCAATGCTGTTTGAAACTTTCTATCCGAAAAGACAAATGAAACCGAAGAAAGCATTGATGATTATGAGGAACAGCTAGGCGTTCGTCGCTCATTCATTACGCTATCTGATGGCAGCAAAATGGTTGTAAGGAATATTCCAGCAGTGGTGAGAGTGCCCTACTTTACGGCATCATCAGATCCAGAAAACTTCTTTTACAGTTTATTGGTTCAATATATGTCTTACCGTTCGGAATCGGAGTTACTAGAAAGTTTCGAAAATGCAAGAGCGGCCTTTTTGTCTCGAGAAAACGATCTGAAGCAAATGAGTAGACACATGTGTCAATTTCGAGAACGAGACCAACAGCTTGAAACTGCATTCAATCAAATCCATGCTTTTGAAATTTTAGAGCAGCCAGAACTTATAAATCCTGAAGCTGAGGAAGAAGAATTACCTGAAATAGAGATGAGTAATGATCAATTTCAGAGGGCAAAACAGGCCATGAATGTTGACCAAAGACAATTGTTCATTCTCATAACACGGAGCATTGAGAACCAGCGTAATGGAGACATGAACCGAGAGAAAATGTTCATAACTGGTGGAGCAGGCACTGGGAAAACTTTTCTCTTTAAGTTGTTAAGAAACCAAGTTAACCGATGTTATGGAAAATCCGTTGTAAAAGTTGCTGCTCTGACTGGTGTCGCTGCACGATTGGTGGGTGGAACAACGTTACACCGTCTGCTAAAGCTACCAGTACAGAAAGACGGAGTTCTTGTCCGTATGCCAATGCTAACTGGCAACTTTCTTAATGTCATGCGTCAACTATGGCAAGACGTTAAGTTTCTGTTCATTGACGAAATTTCAATGGTGCCATATGAGATGCTTTGCATGATTGACTCTCGTTTGCGGCAGCTTAAAGATCGGGACGCTTTCTTTGGAGGAATAAATGTTCTGCTGTTTGGTGACTTGATGCAGTTGCCTCCTGTTCGAGGCCATCAAGTTTTTCAACAACCGGAGCACATGAAGCCAGCTACACATTTGTGGCGGCTGTTCCAGTTGGTTGAGCTTAAACACAACATTCGCCAACAAGAGACACTGCATTCATAGATGTCCTGAATGCCCTAAGAATTGGAGAGCTTTCGTCTAAGCACCTTGAAACTCTACTTCGAAAAGTTTCAACTGATGAAATAAATGAATTCTCTATTGAAAGAGCATTGAGAATTTATCCAACTAATCAACAAGTTGCTAGGCATAACGATAAAGTTCTCCAATACTTTGAAAATAAAGGAACGGCTATTCACACAATAAGAGCACAAGATCAACTGATTGACGCTACACGAAATTTGGCCAATAATAAAGATTTGGACTCGGTCATACCTGATGACATCAATAAAACAGGAGGTTTACCTAAAATATTGAAAATATTCGTGGGAGCTAAAGTCATGTTGCGATCAAACATTGACATCGCAAAAGGCCTAGTTAATGGAAATATGGGCTTTATAACAGAAATAGTTTGGCCAAATTTTCGCAGAGGCCAAATCTATGAAGAAGATATACCGTCAGTACAAGTCGATTTTGGCGAAGATGGTATACACCTGATTAAGCCAATATCGATACAGTTTCCTGCAAAATTCAGCTACGGTACTGCGGAAAGGCGAATGTTGCCATTAATCCTGAGCTGGGCATCAACCGTGCATAAGATGCAAGGCTGTACAGTAGATCACGCAGTCGTTTACCTGGTGTTCACGCCAAGTAGGCGCTCCCTTTTGAGCGGCAGTGTCGAGCTGCAGTTTCTCCAGATATTCCATCTCGCTCGCTCGCACTGCCGGTCGTATCCCCGCTCTCCCGCTGGTAACGGCTCCTCCCTCGGCTCCTCCCTACCTCGTCCCGCTTCGCTCTGAAGCAATTACCTTAAGCTAGCCTTAGTTCAGTTCCTATTTTCATGTCTACAAATAAACATACTCCCGCACGTCGCGCAACCCCAAAGTTCCAATATTCGTTATTATTTCCACCGGGGGAATCGTGCCCCACACATCCGACCCTCTATCATCTTGTGCACCAGGAGATCAAGCCACCCCACTCCAACATTTGATCCATCGACCGGATAATTCGACCAGCAGCTTCGGTGGCTTTAAAACCGCGCAAGATAAGTTCTATAATTACAATATTAAGTGCCGGTCACAAAGTCAGTTTTTCGAACCCCATTTCGTTAAATAGGCTTTGTGATTTTTTGCCATAATCCAAGTCCGATTATTTCCGACATACGGCATTTAATTCGCACATATTCCTGTTCCTCTTTGTGCGATTCCATATTTTTCCAATTCCGTTTTATGCACTTTAAAAAATTTACATTTCCATTGTTGTAAATATTTCTTGCATCCAAGTTCCTAAATCCAGTGCTAAAATTCCAAAAAAAGTTTGTGCATATCCGTTTAAATAAACAAACACAAATTTATATATTTCCAAATTCCAAAAGTGTGTGTTTAAATATTTGCCACAAGCCACAGTAAAATTAAAAGGCCTACTTTTTTTCTTTCACTGTGATCCACCGCTTGCATTTATTTACACATAAAAAACTTCATTTACAGTCCACTACCCTAATTTCCGCAAACAAATAATTGAATATATTCCAAAGCACAACATATGTAAATACTTTTTCAAAATCATACGCCGGCAAGATAAACTGTTTGACAAACATATATACATTATTCGCTGCAACTCCGTGCATATTATCTCCCGCTACTCCAAGTACAATCACACACCTTCATACATACATATATACAGACATATATTTCTCCTCTACCCGAGCGAGAACATTTACATACATACATACATATAGACACCGCTGCAGCTCCGTCAAACATACGGACATACATACATACATATATTTTCTGTCTCCAACCGTTTGGCATACACAGCGCACCGTGGTTCAAGGGCGCATGATAATTCCATTTGAAAAAAAAACTGGTTCCAAAATATTTTCAATTAATTTATTTAACTTGGCTCCTATATTCGAAAAAGTAAAAAAATTGAATATTCTTTCCAGTGTGGCCATATATAATATACGAGATTCAAATTGGTTCCTAAATTCCAAATTATTTAAAAATCCATTTGCGTTTTCTAATTCAACGTTTCCAAAGCTGCACTTGGCCTGTGATAATTCTAGATAATATTCTACAACTTTACGTGTTCCATTCCGACTGTTCCAAAAACCGAAGAAAATATTTTGAAGTAGAAATTTACAAATCCAAGCCACGAGTATTATTAAATATCGTTCCGAAAATATTCGGTTACTCAAACAAAGTGTGACCGTATTTTCAAGAGCTTATATTTTCGGTTCCTTGTTTAAACATGCCTACTGATAATAAGAAGAGCCTTTCTGCTTCACCCGCAAGCAAATCCACGCTTTCACCGCTGACATCTAAGACCAAGAGCGGTTCCAAAATTGTTGTGAAGTCAGCTACTCCAAAAATTCCAAATTTAAATCCCAAGTCCGCTTCTTCCGCACAGAAAATGGCTTCTACAGCGCCAACTGTTGCTCTAAACAAATTCATTGCCACAACTGACCGTCTGTGCCAATTTGTGACTAGCATCACCGTTCCAGAAGCGTCAAATCCATCCGTGTGCACGTGCAAAGTCCGTCGCGACCAAGTCCGGTTCCTATGGGATAAGGTCGAAAAAGAATACGAAGCTTGCTCCGAGCTAATTTCAGTTGGTGTTGAGGGTGCGGCAGACACCTTGCCTACTCTCCGGGCAAAACACGACTACTGTTACTCAGTATACGAAAGGTGTGCCGCTCAGCTCGGAGAGCAAATCGAGAAGGCTCAAGTCCAGCCTGTTCCTACTCAGAACTCCATTTCGTCTGGCTGTCGGCTTCCTCCATGCGACACGGAAGTTTTCTCGGGCGATTATCTTCGCTGGCCGACTTTCCGGGACCTTTTCACAGCCGTCTATATAGACAATCCAAGGCTGACTCCTGTTGAAAAGCTGTTCCATTTAAATGCCAAGACAAGGGGCGAAGCTCATGCCATAGTTTCCAATTCGCCTCTCACCAACGACGGCTTCCGCTCAGCTTGGGACAATTTAGCTGAGCGTTTCGAAAACAAGCGATCGCTGGTAAACAGCCAACTAAAAAAACTTGTTCAATTTAAAATCCATAGCGCAAGAGTCTGCGTCGTCCTTGAAGGAGCTTCAGAATACCATCCACAGTTGTTTAACTTCGTTGAAAATGTCCGGCATCACAACAGAGACTTGGGACTGTCTTCTTGTTTATCTATGCTCCACAAAGCTTCCAATGCTAACACTCTCACTATGGGAGCAATCCGTAAAAAATAAGACTGAAATTCCAAAGTGGCTCGATCTGAATGCATTTCTAATTGAACGCCACAGAACCTTAGAGGCCATCGATTCTATTCAAACTTCCAAGATGTGTACCCTTCCAAAGATTCAGTCAAAAGCAACGAGCTCCTACTTGCCAGCGCCAAGAATAAATTCCTTTACTACGAAGATTATTCCAATCACAACAAAAAGCTGCGATTTGTGTTCCAAAGAGAACCATCCAGTACGCATATGTCCACGCTTCCTACAGATGAATGTAAATGATCGGTCATCTTATATCAAAAAGAAACAGTTGTGCCTAAATTGCTTTTCAAAAGGCCATACACTCCAGAATTGCTCCAGCGCCCACAGCTGTTCCACTTGCCGTAGTCGACACCACACGTTGTTGCATCCAAGCAACTCGTCCTCCAGTGTACCGATGATCTATCCTGATCCTCCAAGGCAAACATCCGCCACAATCCAAACCAAGATTTCCAACTTCTCTGCGCGAGTTTCCAACGCTCCCGATTCGCCCAATTATTGGGTTCCATATCCCGCCGCGCAAAGCAGACGTTCCCGAGGTATTTTATCCTACCAATGCCGAGTCTGCCAGGGGAACCATCCACTTCGGAAATGCCACCGTTTTCTTCGACTAAGCGCCGAGGCACGGCTCCAGGCAGTACACCACAACAATTATTGCGCCAATTGTTTGGCCCACGAACATTCCGCAGGATCGTGTCGAAGTGGCGACCGTTGCCAGACGTGTGGACAGGACCACCACACTCTGCTGCATACCCACGAGCGCTCAGCGTATCCAACGTTTTCCGGAGCACAAATTTCCTGATGTTCTTGCTACGCTTACCTTCGCAAGGGGGGGGAGAATGTTCACGCCAAGTAGGCGCTCCCTTTTGAGCGGCAGTGTCGAGCTGCAGTTTCTCCAGATATTCCATCTCGCTCGCTCGCACTGCCGGTCGTATCCCCGCTCTCCCGCTGGTAACGGCTCCTCCCTCATTCCACCTCGTCCGCTTCGCTCTGAAGCAATTACCTTAAGCTAGCCTTAGTTCAGTTCCTATTTTCATGTCTACAAATAAACATACTCCCGCACGTCGCGCAACCCCAAAGTTCCAATATTCGTTATTATTTCCACCGGGGGAATCGTGCCCCACACATCCGACCCTCTATCATCTTGTGCACCAGGAGATCAAGCCACCCCACTCCAACACCTGGGTTCCCGGCTGTTTGCTGCTGGACAGGCTTATGCCCTATTCCCACAGGCCACCATCCACCATCCACCATCCAAATCTAGGATGGTCCGTAAGGTTTTGCCGTTCCGAAAATTTCCCGGTTATTCCACCATCCAAAACTAACCGTTCCTAACCGCATGTTCCTAGCTAGTTTTGTAGCTAGATTTCCCTGAATACCCTAAATATTTGACATTCGCTGTGAAAAAAAGGAACATTCACTGCGAAAACGTAATCAAAATTTGAAAATGCCGCCCAAATTTGCCTGCTGTCTTATCAGTTTACAGTGACTCACGCTTATTTCGTTCAAAAGTACACCTGATATTAAAAGATATCACAAATAGTTAAATGCACTTTTTAAAAAGGGCTTCTATATATATTTAGACCAAACTGAATAAGGAACAAAACTGATTGATTTTTTCTTTAGCACAGTTTATTTTGTTAGCTTTTGGCAAAATTTTTTTTTTTTTAATGCTATTTTTCAAAATATACTTTAGGATACTGCTAAAGAAATTGCATTTAAATTTTTGTTTATCTCATTTGGCTTATCGGCTATACGGCATTAAGTTTCAGCTGTACGAGGGTACAACATAAGCTGTGAGACACTGTACTTGGATGGTGGATGGTGGATGTGGCCAGTGGGAATCGGAGTTTCACATCTTTCGAAAATCCCAACCGTTCCCGTGGGATGTGCTCTGTGGGATTACCGTATTATGTAGCACTAAGCCGTGCACGATCTCTTGAAGGGATTCAAATAGAAGAACTGGATTGCTCTAAATTAACAGGCAGGGTGCCTTGTAACGAAGAAGCTTTGAAAGAGATGATAAGACTACGGAGTGGAACCGAGTAGTAATGAAATCTACTACGCCGTTTCTGGACATGCAAATATTCTCTATTATAAATGTGATAATGTTAATATATAAGGTGAAAATTTAGAAATCTCACTATAGCTTTAAATGCCTGGACATGTACATATCCTATATTATATTTGTGATAATGTTAAAACTCACTATAGCTTTAAATGCCTGGACATGTACACATCCTATATTATAATTGTGATAATGTTAATAAATTGTAAGATAATGTAAAAACTCACTATAGCTTTAAATGCCTTTGAGTATTAAGTACCTATTGTTAATAAGCTTTGTAAATAAACCAAAACTATAAAGTAAATAAATAATAATTTGAAAATTATCTTAAACAAGCAATTTTTATCAGTACCTACCTACCTAATTAAAACTAAAAAGTATAAAATAAAATTAATAGTTTAAAAAAACTAAAAAAAACGCTTTATAGTAAATCCAACCAAAAAGTAAAAAAATAATGTTTAAAATGTTTAACGATAAAATTGATAGATTCCCTGTCGGAACAACGGGCCGGCAGAGTTGATGGTGTTTAAAGCGTTGGGATGCCAAATGAAGATAATTTCTTGCTAAGTGTAGGTACTCTCAAATGCAGATTTAGTGCATTGACATAGTACAAATTATAATCCTGCATGTAAATTTAGTGTATCTATATGGTGGGAGTTATATTCCATCATGGAGATTTAGTGCATCAATATAGTGCGAATTATATTCCAGCACGCAGATTTATTGCATCCCAACGCAACACCATCAACTCTGCCGGCCCGTTGTTCCGACAGGGAATCTATCAATTTTATCGTTAAACATTTTAAACATTATTTTTTACTTTTTGGTTGGATTTACTATAAAGCGTTTTTTTTTTAGTTTTTTTAAACTATTAATTTTATTCGTTGGCTCTTTGGCCTATTTTTATTGAATTTGGATTTTATATGATAAAAGTTAAAAAAATCAAAGCAAATAATAGATAATACAAATTTGGCCCTTTTTTATTCAAATTGGGTCATTTTTAATTTTTTTGGCTCATTAAAAATTTTTGAAGTTGCAAACGTGGTAATATATGCAAATGTATAAAGAAAAGATCGAGCAGCACACTTAAACGCTTTTCAGCACAGAAAAATAAGAGACATTGAAGAGATTAAAAAGATGTAAGAATCTACACCGAATTTCTTGGTTCAACAACTACATTAACTTATTGGAGCCACCGTGAAACATTACAACAGTAATTATTTTTTTAAATATATTCGCTTATGACGGGTGTAATGGCTCAGACGTCACGCCGACATTTGGATTCTCTTTTTCATCAGAAAAATCGCATTTCCACTTCCATTTTTTTAGCAAAAACAAATTTTTGAACTAAACTTATTTGATTGAAATAGGGGGCGTCTAGAATTTTTCTGGTTTTTATTGGGGATACTCGAAGAGTAAGCAAATGCTGTAAACGTTGCAAATGTCTGTATGTCCGTCTGTCCGTCCGTCCGTCCGTCCGTCTGTCCGTCCGTACTAACGTCGAGATCTCGGGAACTACGAAAGCTAGAACTACCAAATTTTGCACACAGACTTTTAGAAACAAAGCGCAGATCAAGTTTGTTTCAAAACTTGACCACGCCCCTTTTACCGCCCACAAACCGCGAAAATCTGTGGCGCTCTAATTTTTTATGCAATCGTTACCGTTATAAAAGAAATATAATGATATGTGCACTGTCTTACTACATTCCGAACTATTTTATGCTCTTATAAATAATAAAGAAGTTATAGAACATTTTGCTATGCCTTAAATCTAGTCTACTTACATATTTTACATAAACATGTATCAAACTTTCAGAGTTAGGCGTGTTTTGTCAACCTGGCAATAGGTGGCGCAAATTTGATGCCTTGGGTAATATACACGGTTGCCAGATTTGGCTCTTATGAGCCAAAATTTGGCTCTTAAATTATAAAAGTAAAAAAAATCAAAGCAAATAATAGATAATAAAAATTTTGGCCCTTTTTTTATTCAAATTGGGTCATTTTTTAATTTTTTTAGCTCAATAAAAATTTTGAAGTTGCAAACGTGCAGTCCTATAGGTCCTCTACTCCTTATCCTTACCCTCTACCCCACATTAATAATATCTATGTTCCGAATTTTGAAGTCAATGACGTTTTCAAAGCCTTTCTGTCCCTTGAAATATCGTTTTCAACGGGTCCTGATAAGATACCAAGCTGTGTCCTTAGAAACTGTGCCGAAGCTTTGTCCTGGCTAATCACTTTTTTATTCAATCAATCTCTGCTTCGTTCAGAATTCCCGAGAATTAGGAGCGAATCTTTTATCATTCCTCTGCATAAAAACGGCTCAAGATCCGATGTTGAAAATTATCGCGGTATAGCAAAACTCTCTGCTATACATAAGCTTTTCGAACAGTTGGTAACCTGCCAAATTCAACATATGTGTACTTCCATAATCTCTCCAGCTCAGCATGGCTTTGTTAAGCATCGGTCAACTACAACTAATCTCCTTGAATTCTCTTGTCTTATTCATCATAGTTTCCTTAATAAATGCCAAACTGATGTTATCTTTACAGATTTCAGCAAGGCATTTGATTCAGTAAACCATAGCCTTCTCCTTCACAAACTGTCTCT
The DNA here is from genome assembly GCA_018150695.1 of Drosophila oshimai. Classification (NCBI taxonomy): domain Eukaryota; kingdom Metazoa; phylum Arthropoda; class Insecta; order Diptera; family Drosophilidae; genus Drosophila; species Drosophila oshimai. The sequence continues at coordinate 1,717,594 of JAECWM010000276.1, forward strand.
TCTAGGATTTCCACCAATTTTACTAAACTGGATTTCGGCATATCTCTCGAATAGAACTGAACGTGTTCTCTTTAACAATCAATTGTCTTCTGTTGTAAATGTGTTCTCTGGTGTCCCCCAAGGCAGTCACTTAGGTCCACTACTTTTTGTACTTTTCATAAACGATCTTCCCAACGTCATATCTTTTGCCACCACTTTAATGTATGCTGATGACGTAAAAATTTGCCTATCATACTCCGATCAAATCTGTCATCACCGCCTGCAATCGGATCTAAATGAATTACAGTCTTGGTGCTCCATCAACTTGTTACACCTTAACTATGCAAAATGCAAATCTATGTCCTTTTATCGAACTGCAGCTCATATTCAACCTTACGATCTTGGTAATTGTATTTTGGAACGTATCTCCAAAGTAAATGATCTAGGTGTTTTATTCGATAGCAAATTATGTTTTAAAAGCAACATTTCTGTTACCATTGGTAAAGCTAGGGGGGTTCTAGCCTTCATTAAACGTTGGGCCAAGGAGTTCGACGATCCATACACAACAAAGACTTTGTATGTTTCAATGAATCGCCCTATTTTGGAATATTGTTCGATTGTATGGAGCCCTCAATACAATGAACAACAAATATTAATTGAGTCAGTTCAAAAGCAGTTTCTATTATTCGCTCTGCGTCAGCTGAACTGGGATCCGACTAGACACTTGCCACCCTATCTAGATTAAAATTAATTGATTTACAATCTCTAAAACATCGCAGAATGTGTGGTGGAGTCATTTTTTACATAAACTCCTTACAGGTGAGGTAAACTCCTCCCTTCTCCTCAGCTACATTGACATCGCTGTCCCTTTAAGATTTACCCGAACTTTTCGCCCAATTCACCTGCCAATTTGTAGATCAAATTTTGAAGTTCTCGAGCCCTTTAGGGTTCTATGTTCAAATTATAATTTATTGTATACTGTAATATCTTTGGAAAATTCAATAGAATGTTTATCAGCTAAAATTTACTCCTTTCTTGAGTCTTCGAGTAGTCTGTACTAATAATCTTGCTTTGTTATACTCTTATTTAAGTTATATTTATTTTAGTAAATAGTTATGTTAAGAAAAGTTAGCAGTTCATTGTTAACTATAAACCCAATAAATAAAACTTATATGCTGTTGTAAAGGTTAACTGATTTGAGAAATTGGATTGTTGTAACTATGTTTTTGTGGTCTACTATTTTTTCTAAGGTTTTCTGGAGGAGTTTATGTCTGTGTTCAACATAAAGAGGACATTCTAGGAATATGTGGGATAATGTTAGGTTTTGATTGCATTGTTGGCATGTAGGATGAGGTGTTTTGTCAAATAGGTGGCTGTGTGTTAGTTTGGAATGTCCGATTCGGAGTCTCGTAAATTTAATGGTGTCTATTCGAGAGATTGTTGGGTTTGAAGATTCAATATTGAACAGCTTTTTTGGATTAATAAGTTTGTAGTGTGGAGATGTGTTGTTCCAGATTGTATCATATTGGGCTTTCATGTGTTTTTTTATGTATTTAAGGGTATCTGGTATGTTGTGGTTTTTTTCTAGTATTAATGGAATTGTGAGTGCCTGCTTGGCTGCTTGATCTGCAAGCTCGTTCCCAATAATGCCGCAATGTCCTGGGACCCATATCAGAGTGAATTTATGTTTGTATTTTGAAATGATTTTTCTAATTTCTAATATGTAGTGAGTATGGCTGTAAGAGCTGAGAGTGAGTCGGAGCATATGGCAAATTTTCCTTTTTGTTTTTCCACATATTTACATGCGTAAAGAATTGCTGCGGTGAAAATATATGAATAAAAAGGGAGCATTTGCTGGGTTATGATGTGTTCTGCGGAGGTTACACTGTAGGCTACTCCGGTATCGGATTTAGAGCCGTCTGTGTATAGGAACGTGTGTTGTTTGAGGGTATCTTTTATTTCCTGAAAAAGTTGGGAGTAAATTATCGGTGGTGTATTGGGTTTTGATAAATTGTGAAGGGAATTGTTTATTTTAGAGAAGTTGAAAGACCACGTTGGAGTGGTTTCCTTTTTGTTTGTTATGGGGACAGGATGTAGTAGCATAGCTTTGCAGTGGTCTATTGTATCTTTTATTGTTGATGATAATTTTGGGGTACGTTTCGCTTTGCCAATTTTTTTAATGATGTGTTCTAGTGGAGTTTTGTTTGCTGTGGCTATAATTTTCAAGTTTTTTAATATAGCGTGTTTGGTTCTATGTTCTATTGGTCTAATGTTAGATTCGTATAACAGGTTGTTGATTGGTGAGGAGCGAAAGGCACCGAGGGCCATTCTAATAGCTGAGTGGTATATAGTTTTTATTTTGTTAACTTTTGATTTGGGTGCTCTTCCATATAGGGGTAACCCATAGTCTATTTTTGACATGATTATTGAGTTTATTACGTAAATAATGGTTTTGGTGTGACAGTTAAATCTAGAGCTGCAGAGACATTTGATAATATTTAGTCTCTTAGCTAATTGTAGTACTAGTTGTTCTATGTGCGCATCCCATTTATATTTATTAGTTATAGTAATACCTAGTATTTTTTAAAGATTTTTCATTTTTTAAGTTGAAGTTGCTAAGTATTTTTTAAGTTGCATCTTTTTTCCGACATAAATGTAAATGTTTTGATTTTGGTAGGGAGAGACTGGCTCCAGAGTAGTTGCACCATTGTTGGATGTCTGCGATTAGTGGATTTATGTTTAAAGTTGTGTCCGTCTTTTTTTATCTTTTTACTTGCGATACTCGAAGAGTAAGCAAATACTGTAAACGTTGCAAATGTCTGTCTGTCCGTCTGTCTGTCCGTCCGTCCGTACAAACGTCGAGATCTCGGGAACTATGAAAGCTAGAACTACCAAATTTTGCACACAGACTTTTAGAAACAAAGCGCAGATCAAGTTTGTTTTAAAACTATACCACGCCCCTTTTACCGCCCACAAACCGCGAAAATCTGTGGCGCTCTAATTTTTTATGCAATCGATACCGTTTTAAAAGAAATATAATGATATGTGCACTGTCTTACTACATTCCGAACTATTTTATGCTCTTATAAATAATAAAGAAGTTATAGAACATTTTGCTATGCCTTAAATCTAGTCTACTTACATATTTTACATAAACATGTATCAAACTTTCAGAGTTAGGCGTGTTTTGTCAACTTGGCAATAGGTGGCGCAAATTTGATGCCTTGGGTAATATACACGGTTGCCAGATTTGACTCTTATGAGCCAAAATTTGGCTCTTAAATTATAAAAGTAAAAAAAAATCAAAGCAAATAATAGATAATAAAAATTTTGGCCCTTTTTTTTATTCAAATTGGGTCATTTTAATTTTTTTTTAGCTCATTAAAAATTTTGAAGTTGCAAACGTGGTAATATATGCAAACGTATAAAAGAAAAGATCGAGCAGCACACTTAAACGCTTTTCAGCACAGAAAAATAAGAGACATTGAAGAGATTGAAAAGATGTAAGAATCTACACCGAATTTCTTGGTTCAACAATTAAATTAACTTATTGGAGCCACCGTCAAATATTACAACAGTAATTATTTTTTTAAATATATTCGCTTATGACGGGTGTAATGGCTCAGACGTCAGGGAGACAGGATTAAATTGAAACCCCCTTTTGTTTTTTAGCAAAAACAAATTTTTGAACTAAACTTATTTGATTGAAAAAGGGGGCGTCTATAATTTTTCTGGTTTTTTATATTTTGTTTTAGGTACTTTTTGCTTATAAAAGTAACGGTCATTCATGACTGAACTCATTTACGATTGATAATAGCAGGTGGCTATAACTCCTTTTGGATTATCCCAAAAAGGGGTGATGGGCATAAGCCAATTTCTGCGTACACAAAATTTTGTAGGGATTGCGCATTCTTTAAACTACAATATTTTGTACATTTCGGAAAATCCGTGTCCTTTTCGTCAATGTGTTTTAACACGTAGTCAACTTTTTAACCTGAACACTAGGTAGTTTTTAAAGGTTCGCAAAAGGGTTGAATTTTTTATGACTTTTCCTTAACGATTCGGTACTTTCCGCAACTTGGCGAAATGTAGGCGCTGCTCCTGAAACACTTGTTTTAACCTGAACACTAGGTAGTTTTTAAGCGTTTAAAAAAGGGTTGGAATTTTTATGATTCTTCCTCAACGATTTAGGACTTTCCGCAACTTGACCAAGTGTAGGGGCTCCCGAAACACTTGACACATTTTGTAAAATCGCTGTCCCTCTCGGTTCTCATATTATTATTATATCATTGGACACAAGTGCGCACAGCTAGTCTTTTTTTGTGTGAAGTGAAGTGATCAAGTTGTGCGCGACCTTAAACCTACTCGTACAGTGCTGGTCGTCGGCTCTCACAGTAAAGTGAAGTGTTGTGAAGTGGTACAGCACGAAATTCTTAAATATTGTGATTTTAATAAATATAAAAATTCTTAAGAGTCTTTATAAAGACTTCTTTGACTTTATATATTTATTTCAAAATATATATTTTTTCTGAGTTTCGTTTTAAAATTTCGTGTTAACCTGTTTATCGGCGATAGTTTTTGAACTGAAGTAAAGTGAAGTGGTATAGGACGACATTTTAAACTAGTGTGATTGTGATAAATATAAAAACTTTTAATGCAGTCCTACCGTCGCGGTTTGAAAAAATCGATATATTTTTTTTTGCATAACTTGAAAGAAGACGATCTTAGAAATACGCCAGTAAAAGCGTTTCGCGAAAAAAGCATTCCTTCATGGGTTTTCGCGACTTTGAAGTCATGCACTCGCGGCCGTTTTCAAGCGCTACTTTGTCTTTAAACGCGTTTTCCCAAAAATTGACTTTTTTGAAATGGATGGTAAGCTTTCTACCAGTAATATTTATCGGATTCATCTCATTTTTGGCACAATTATTCAGAAAACATGCCGCTATGTTTTCCCGATCCGGATTTTGAAAATTTTAATTTTTCGAATTTTTACAGCTTTTAAACTATGAAAAAACATGGTAAAATTGAAAATTTTTATAAAAAGTTGTATATTTTTTTACAATTTTCGAGATAAAAAAAATCCCGATCGGCAAAACATAGCCAAGGTAACAATTATTATAAACAAATTTTACTTTCTTCATTTCTGACAACGACATCGCAAAAACCTTGCCACTAAGTCGGGCCTCCAAATTTGAGAAGGACATTTCAAGGTCATCCCAAGGACAACAGAACCACTGGGCATACTTTTTGATTACCTGATTTTAAAGTCGACAGATGTACCAATGAAATAAAAAAAAGTTCATGAAATTATCTTCAGTAGTTCTTTCCCAATCAATTTTTGAAAATAGGCTCGAAATTGAGGCCTGACGGTAGAGGACTGCCTTAAGAGTCTTTATAAAGACTTTTTTGAATTAATATATTTATTTCACAATAAATTGTTTCTTAGTTTCGTCTTAAAATTTCGTGCCAACCTATTTTTCGTCGGTAGTTCAAACTGAAGTAAAGTGAGGTGGAATAGCACGAAATTGTGATTGTGATAAATATAAAAACTCTTAACGCTTTTGTTTTTGGTAGGATTTTATTTTTCTTTACTTAATTTTTTCTATTCATCAATTTCAGCAAGTGATATATATATGTATGTGAAAACTGTAAAAAGTTCTTTTTAAAAATTTGTTTACTTTCATACTTATTTCAGTTTCTAAAATTCTTTTTCACACAATATCTCAGATTTTCGTGCCGTGTAACTAATTAATAGTTTCCATAATGCCTCGTTTGAATAGACCTACTGCTTCTCATCGGGCTAGGGTCATGATGGAAAGAAACAGGATAAACAGGCAAAATGTAGATGCAGAGCAGTCAGCAGCATTTGACTAGGCGTCGAAATAGTTCTAGATTTAGGCCGCGGCAACAGGCACCTAATACCGTGGCCCACAGGACACGGCGATTAGACCCTGTCGTTCGTGCATCCCAGCAGGTTCCAAATTCCGAATATCGTATGAGACTGCGATCGAACCCTGTAGTTCGTGCAGCCGAGCAGATTCCAGATTCCGAATATCGCAGGAGACGTCGATTGAACCCTGCCGTTCGTGCAGCCGAGCAGGTTCCACATTCCGAATATCGTAGGAGACTGCGATCGAACCCTGCAGTTATTGCAGCCGAGCAGGTTCCAGATTCCGAATATCGCAGGAGACGTCGATCGAACCCTGCCGTTCGTGCATCCGAGCAGGTTAGAAATTCCATTTATCGTAGGAGACAGCGAGCGACTCGTGCTTCTCAGGACCGCTTGTTAACTAGAGAGCAGGATAGGGTTAGAAGATCTGAGGCAAGAAGAATCAGGGATTGCCGGGCTATAGCACAGGCGCGAGACACACTAGCTCGCAGAAACGCACGTATTGCTGCTAGGAGAGCATTAGTCGATGCTAGGAGAAATATAAGTCAAAGGGTTAGTCAGGTTATGAGCCTTAGTGGCATTAGGGAAGCGGAAAACCGTCAGCAGGAAGAAAAGGAGAATAAGACCCAGACTTATTGGATTAGAAGCTCAGATAGAAAAATTTAATAGGAATATAAAGCTTGGTCCCGATCAGATTTGTAAGGGTCTGTGGTTCCCCAAACAGATGAGTAGGCTTTCCCGAGCCTATTTAGAAGAAAATTGCGGTTTTAGGGCCGATATATACCAGATTGCAAGACAGTTTCCTCCCCCTGATGACAATTATAAGTTTTGCAAAACTTGCCACAGCAACATAAAATCTGGTAGAAAGCCCAAGAGTGCCATTTCAAATCTCAAGCTGTCTCAGCCGTATTACCCATCCAGCAGGATGACATAAATATGGAGGCGCCCAATTTAGATGAAAACGTTGAAGCCGAAGAGCTAAATCCTGGAGGACAAGAAACTTTGCTTGAGAATAACCAGGCACACATAGTAGGTATGCCGAGAATCACTATAGCTCCAGGCGAAGGCCTAAGACCCCTCGACATGATTCTTGATGTTGACTCTGAAGAACTGGCGTTCCCAAGCATTTATGCTGGCGTCAAAAGACCATCTTCAGAAAGTTATACAACGATAGTTAGATCGTTTAAATTAAAATTCGGAATAATATTTCAACCTGCTTACGTAAGCGGAGTGCCTCCAGCGCTGTCACAGTTTCTAACGTTCTTAATGAAGATTTCATGGGCAATTTAACTTGGCATGATGAGGGATACAGAATCCTAAGGGATATCCGCACGTCGCCTGCTCACTGGGAAGATGAGAAAAATAAGGTCATGGCATTAATTCGTCAAATCGGCCTGCCTACTTTTTTATAGCTTTATCGGCAGCTGAAACTAGATGGCCAGAGCTTCTTGTATTGCTTAAGCGTAACGTAGATAGGGCTTATATTACTGAAGAAAAAGCTTTAAACTTACAGTTTACAGAAAAGGCCCGCCTTATTAGAACTGACCCAGTGACATGTGCTAGGTATTTTGACTATAGTCATCGAGAAGTTTTAAAGCTAATAAATAAACCGGGGGGTATCTTTGAAAATAATTTCGTTACTTCCTTTTATTGGCGAGTTGAATTTCAACAAAGAGGTTCCCCTCATATACACGGCATGTTTTGGCTGAAAGATGCCCCGGCAATTGATTTCAATAATGAATGACACTATTTCTAGTGTAAAAGCCTTCATTGATCAGTTTGTGACTGTGGATATTACAAACACAGATCTGGCTCCATATATAGAATATAAAAAGCACAAGCATGGACATTCTTGTCTTAGAAAAGTGCGTGGAATATCTGTTTGTCGGTTTGGTATTCCATTCTTTCCTATGCCCCAAACGGAAATTTTGAAACCACTGCCAGAAGAAACTCGAAATATTTCTCTTCATAAAAGAAAATTTAAAAAAAATTCAAAATTTTTTTAATTTAAGTCATCAAGATGACTTAATTAGCCACTTAACCATTTTTGAGAATTTTCTTTTACAAGTGAGCTTTAGTTAGGTCTGGTTTAAAAAAACCACAAGTTTTTCTGAAGAGAACATTTGCAGAAATTCTAGTAAATGCTTATAACAAACATATCCTGTCAATGCAAAGGGCAAATATGGATATTCAATTCATTTTGGATCCTTTTGCTTGCTTTAGTTATATCATTAACTATATAAACAAATCCCAAAGAGGCATTTCAAAGTTGATGCGCGAAGCATCTAATTAAATTCAAAGAGGCAATTTAAGCATTCGACAAAAACTACAGTTTCTTGGTCACAAATTTATTTCTGGCACTGAGATATCTGCTCAGGAAGCCGTATATTGTTGTCTGGGAATGGCGTTGTCAGGAACAAGCAATAAATGCGTCCATGTAAATACCTTCCCTCCAGAACAACGAGTTCGTATGCTTAGACCCTCAAGCGTCTTGCAAAATACGCCTCAAGACTCTACTGATATATTTTGTATAGGATTGGTCGAGAGATACGCGCAAAGACCAGATTCCCATGAAGGCTTGTGTTTAGCCGATTTTGCTGCAAGTTACGAATTTAGTAAAAGCCGTAGAAGAATTCGCCAAAGGGCAAATAGTAACAATGAAGCTGATGACGAAAATGAGGCCTTAGTAGATGTTTATATACCGCTCCGCGATGGCAGTGGTTTTATGAGGGAAAGAAGTAAGCCCTGCATTATAAAATATAGGAATTTTAACATTAATACAGATAGAACAAACTATTTTAGGGCGTTAGTAATGCTTTTTTCGCCATGGAGAGATGAACAGGTAGAATTAATTCAGACAAATTGTTTAAAAACATACGCATTTATAGAAATGTAAGAACTAACGAAGAGCAGATAACAATGTAATGAAAAAACGATATCTTATAAGTATATCCACGACGCCACACACACAACACACTGTTCTTATCATCTTTAACTACACGTCGCGCTCACATCTGGCGACCAATTGTCTGTCGATTTTTAATCTAATAACCTATGTAAATCACCTCACAGTTTAGCAACCTAAGTTCATACAATTGATAGAAATAAACAGAAATATAATTGATAGAAATAAACAGTTAATGTAGATGTGTTTTCGTTAGGATTCACCTCTCTACACGCGGCCCTTCGGGGCCAGAAAAAAAAAGAATGGGCTTCGAACCATTCACTAAGTTTTCCCCTTGTAGGTAAGAAGCTTAGAGATAAACAAGCACCTTAAAGAAACGATCTGTTTTGGTTGTTCGAAGTATATTCAGCACCTTAAAGACTGTTTCCGTTCTGGTTGCTAAAAATAGTTGACTCACATCCACCCCACCCGCGGTAACGGATTGAGTATAACAATTATAAACAAAAAGATGTTTAACGATAAAATTGATAGATTCCCTGTCGGAACAACGGGCCGGCAGAGTTGATGGTGTTTAAAGCGTTGGGATGCCAAATGAAGATAATTTCTTGCTAAGTGTAGGTACTCTCAAATGCAGATTTAGTGCATTGACATAGTACAAATTATAATCCTGCATGTAAATTTAGTGTATCTATATGGTGGGAGTTATATTCCATCATGGAGATTTAGTGCATCAATATAGTGCGAATTATATTCCAGCACGCAGATTTATTGCATCCCAACGCAACACCATCAACTCTGCCGGCCCGTTGTTCCGACAGGGAATCTATCAATTTTATCGTTAAACATTTTAAACATTATTTTTTTACTTTTGGTTGGATTTACTATAAAGCGTTTTTTTTTAGTTTTTTTAAACTATTAATTTTATTCGTTGGCTCTTTGGCCTATTTTTTATTGAATTTGGATTTTATATGATAAAAGTTAAAAAAAAATCAAAGCAAATAATAGATAATACAAATTTGGCCCTTTTTTATTCAAATTGGGTCATTTTTAATTTTTTTGGCTCATTAAAATTTTTGAAGTTGCAAACGTGGTAATATATGCAAATGTATAAAGAAAAGATCGAGCAGCACACTTAAACGCTTTTCAGCACAGAAAAATAAGAGACATTGAAGAGATTAAAAGATGTAAGAATCTACACCGAATTTCTTGGTTCAACAACTACATTAACTTATTGGAGCCACCGTGAAACATTACAACAGTAATTATTTTTTAAATATATTCGCTTATGACGGGTGTAATGGCTCAGACGTCACGGCTACATTTGGATTCTCTTTTTCATCAGAAAAATCGCATTTCCACTTCCATTTTTTTAGCAAAAACAAATTTTTGAACTAAACTTTTTGATTGAAATAGGGGGCGTCTAGAATTTTTCTGGTTTTTATTGGCGATACTCGAAGAGTAAGCAAATGCTGTAAACGTTGCAAATGTCTGTATGTCCGTCTGTTCGTCCGTCCGTCCGTCTGTCCGTCCGTACTAACGTCGAGATCTCGGGAACTACGAAAGCTAGAACTACCAAATTTTGCACACAGACTTTTAGAAACAAAGCCCCTTTTACCGCCCACAAACCGCGAAAATCTATGGCGCTCTTATTTTTATGCAATCGTTACCGTTTAAAAAGAAATATAGTGATATGCGCACTGTCTTACTACATTCCGAACCATTTTATGCTCTTATAAATAATAAAGAAGTTATAGAAAATTTTTTTGGCTCATTAAAAATTTTTGAAGTTGCAACCGTGGTAATATATGCAAATGTATAAAGAAAAGATCGAGCAGCACACTTAAACGCTTTTCAGCACAGAAAAATAAGAGACATTGAAGAGATTAAAAAGATGTAAGAATCTACACCGAATTTCTTGGTTCAACAACTACATTAACTTATTGGAGCCACCGTGAAACATTACAACAGTAATTATTTTTTAAATATATTCGCTTATGACGGGTGTAATGGCTCAGACGTCACGGCTACATTTGGATTCTCTTTTTCATCAGAAAAATCGCATTTCCACTTCCATTTTTTTAGCAAAAACAAATTTTTGAACTAAACTTTTTTGATTGAAATAGGGGGCGTCTAGAATTTTTCTGGTTTTTATTGGCGATACTCGAAGAGTAAGCAAATGCTGTAAACGTTGCAAATGTCTGTATGTCCGTCTGTTCGTCCGTCCGTCCGTCTGTCCGTCCGTACTAACGTCGAGATCTCGGGAACTACGAAAGCTAGAACTACCAAATTTTGCACACACTTTTAGAAACAAAGCCCCTTTTACCGCCCACAAACCGCGAAAATCTGTGGCGCTCTAATTTTTTATGCAATCGTTACCGTTTAAAAAGAAATATAATGATATGTGCACTGTCTTACTACATTCCGAACCGTTTTATGCTCTTATAAATAATAAAGAAGTTATAGAACATTTTGCTATGCCTTAAATCTAGTCTACATACATATTTTACATAAACATGTATCAAACTTTCAGAGTTAGGCGTGTTTTGTCAACCTGGCAATAGGTGGCGCAAGTTTGATGCCTTGGGTAATATACACGGTTGCCAGATTTGGCTGTTTTGAGCCAAAATTGGCTCTTTTTTTCTCGTTGGCTCTTTGGCCCATTTTTATTGAATTTGGCTTTTATATGATAAAAGTTAAAAAAAATCAAAGCAAATAATAGATAATAAAAATTTGGCCCTTTTTTTTCAAATTGGGTCATTTTTAATTTTTTTTGGCTCATTAAAAATTTTTGAAGTTGCAAACGTGGTAATATATGCAAATGTATAAAGAAAAGATCGAGCAGCACACTTAAACGCTTTTCAGCACAGAAAAATAAGAGACATTGAAGAGATTAAACAGATGTAAGAATCTACACCGAATTTCTTGGTTCAACAATTACATTAACTTATTGGAGCCACCGTAAAATATTACAACAGTAATTATTTTTTTAAATATATTCGCTTATGACGGGTGTAATGGCTCAGACGTCACGGCGACATTTGGATTCTCTTTTTCATCAGAAAAATCGCATTTCCACTTCCATTTTTTAGCAAAAACAAATTTTTGAACTAAACTTATTTGATTGAAATAGGGGCGTCTAGAATTTTTCTGGTTTTTATTGGGGATACTCGAAGAGTAAGCAAATGCTGTAAACGTTGCAAATGTCTGTATGTCCGTCTGTCCGTCCGTCCGTCCGTCCGTCTGTCCGTCCGTACTAACGTCGAGATCTCGGGAACTACGAAAGCTAGAACTACCAAATTTTGCACACAGACTTTTAGAAACAAAGCGCAGATCAAGTTTGTTTCAAAACTTGACCACGCCCCTTTTACCGCCCACAAACCGCGAAAATCTGTGGCGCTCTAATTTTTTATGCAATCGTTACCGTTATAAAAGAAATATAATGATATGTGCACTGTCTTACTACATTCCGAACTATTTTATGCTCTTATAAATAATAAAGAAGTTATAGAACATTTTGCTATGCCTTAAATCTAGTCTACTTACATATTTTACATAAACATGTATCAAACTTTCAGAGTTAGGCGTGTTTTGTCAACTTGGCAATAGGTGGCGCAAATTTGATGCCTTGGGTAATATACACGGTTGCCAGATTTGGCTCTTATGAGCCAAAATTTGGCTCTTAAATTATAAAAGTAAAAAAAAATCAAAGCAAATAATAGATAATAAAAATTTTGGCCCTTTTTTTTATTCAAATTGGGTCATTTTTAATTTTTTTTTTAGCTCATTAAAAATTTTGAAGTTGCAAACGTGGTAATATATGCAAACGTATAAAGAAAAGATCGAGCAGCACACTTAAACGCTTTTCAGCACAGAAAAATAAGAGACATTGAAGAGATTGAAAAAATGTAAGAATCTACACCGAATTTCTTGGTTCAACAATTAAATTAACTTATTGGAGCCACCGTCAAATATTACAACAGTAATTATTTTTTTAAATATATTCGCTTATGACGGGTGTAATGGCTCAGACGTCAGGGAGACAGGATTAAATTGAAACCCCCTTTTGTTTTTTAGCAAAAAACAAATTTTTGAACTAAACTTATTTGATTGAAAAAGGGGGCGTCTATAATTTTTCTGGTTTTTTATATTTTGTTTTAGGTACTTTTGCTTATAAAAGTAACGGTCATTCATGACTGAACTCATTTACGATTGATAATAGCAGGTGGCTATAACTCCTTTTGGATTATCCCAAAAAAGGGGTGATGGGCATAAGCCAATTTCTGCGTACACAAAATTTTGTAGGGATTGCGCATTCTTTAAACTACAATATTTTGTACATTTCGGAAAATCCGTGTCCTTTTCGTCAATGTGTTTTAACACGTAGTCAACTTTTTTAACCTGAACACTAGGTAGTTTTTAAAGGTTCGCAAAAGGGTTGAATTTTTTATGACTTTTCCTTAACGATTCGGTACTTTCCGCAACTTGGCGAAATGTAGGCGCTGCTCCTGAAACACTTGTTTTAACCTGAACACTAGGTAGTTTTTAAGCGTTTAAAAAAGGGTTGGAATTTTTATGATTCTTCCTCAACGATTTAGGACTTTCCGCAACTTGACCAAGTGTAGGGGCTCCCGAAACACTTGACACATTTTGTAAAATCGCTGTCCCTCTCGGTTCTCATATTATTATTATATCATTGGACACAAGTGCGCACAGCTAGTCTTTTTTTGTGTGAAGTGAAGTGATCAAGTTGTGCGCGACCTTAAACCTACTCGTACAGTGCTGGTCGTCGGCTCTCACAGTAAAGTGAAGTGTTGTGAAGTGGTACAGCACGAAATTCTTAAATATTGTGATTTTAATAAATATAAAAATTCTTAAGAGTCTTTATAAAGACTTCTTTGACTTTATATATTTATTTCAAAATATATATTTTTTCTGAGTTTCGTTTTAAAATTTCGTGTTAACCTGTTTATCGGCGATAGTTTTTGAACTGAAGTAAAGTGAAGTGGTATAGGACGACATTTTAAACTAGTGTGATTGTGATAAATATAAAAACTTTTAATGCAGTCCTACCGTCGCGGTTTGAAAAAATCGATATATTTTTTTTTGCATAACTTGAAAGAAGACGATCTTAGAAATACGCCAGTAAAAGCGTTTCGCGAAAAAAGCATTCCTTCATGGGTTTTCGCGACTTTGAAGTCATGCACTCGCGGCCGTTTTCAAGCGCTACTTTGTCTTTAAACGCGTTTTCCCAAAAATTGACTTTTTTGAAATGGATGGTAAGCTTTCTACCAGTAATATTTATCGGATTCATCTCATTTTTGGCACAATTATTCAGAAAACATGCCGCTATGTTTTCCCGATCCGGATTTTGAAAATTTTAATTTTTCGAATTTTTACAGCTTTTAAACTATGAAAAAACATGGTAAAATTGAAAATTTTTATAAAAAGTTGTATATTTTTTACAATTTTCGAGATAAAAAAAATCCCGATCGGCAAAACATAGCCAAGGTAACAATTATTATAAACAAATTTTACTTTCTTCATTTCTGACAACGACATCGCAAAAACCTTGCCACTAAGTCGGGCCTCCAAATTTGAGAAGGACATTTCAAGGTCATCCCAAGGACAACAGAACCACTGGGCATACTTTTTGATTACCTGATTTTAAAGTCGACAGATGTACCAATGAAATAAAAAAAAGTTCATGAAATTATCTTCAGTAGTTCTTTCCCAATCAATTTTTGAAAATAGGCTCGAAATTGAGGCCTGACGGTAGAGGACTGCCTTAAGAGTCTTTATAAAGACTTTTTTGAATTAATATATTTATTTCACAATAAATTGTTTCTTAGTTTCGTCTTAAAATTTCGTGCCAACCTATTTTTCGTCGGTAGTTCAAACTGAAGTAAAGTGAGGTGGAATAGCACGAAATTGTGATTGTGATAAATATAAAAACTCTTAACGCTTTTGTTTTTGGTAGGATTTTATTTTTCTTTACTTAATTTTTTCTATTCATCAATTTCAGCAAGTGATATATATATGTATGTGAAAACTGTAAAAAGTTCTTTTTAAAAATTTGTTTACTTTCATACTTATTTCAGTTTCTAAAATTCTTTTTCACACAATATCTCAGATTTTCGTGCCGTGTAACTAATTAATAGTTTCCATAATGCCTCGTTTGAATAGACCTACTGCTTCTCATCGGGCTAGGGTCATGATGGAAAGAAACAGGATAAACAGGCAAAATGTAGATGCAGAGCAGTCAGCAGCATTTGACTAGGCGTCGAAATAGTTCTAGATTTAGGCCGCGGCAACAGGCACCTAATACCGTGGCCCACAGGACACGGCGATTAGACCCTGTCGTTCGTGCATCCCAGCAGGTTCCAAATTCCGAATATCGTAGGAGACTGCGATCGAACCCTGCAGTTCGTGCAGCCGAGCAGGTTCCAGATTCCGAATATCGCAGGAGACGTCGATTGAACCCTGCCGTTCGTGCAGCCGAGCAGGTTCCACATTCCGAATATCGTAGGAGACTGCGATCGAACCCTGCAGTTATTGCAGCCGAGCAGGTTCCAGATTCCGAATATCGCAGGAGACGTCGATCGAACCCTGCCGTTCGTGCATCCGAGCAGGTTAGAAATTCCATTTATCGTAGGAGACAGCGAGCGACTCGTGCTTCTCAGGACCGCTTGTTAACTAGAGAGCAGGATAGGGTTAGGAGATCTGAGGCAAGAAGAATCAGGGATCGCCGGGCTATAGCACAGGCGCGAGACACACTAGCTCGCAGAAACGCACGTATTGCTGCTAGGAGAGCATTAGTCGATGCTAGGAGAAATATAAGTCAAAGGGTTAGTCAGGTTATGAGCCTTAGTGGCATTAGGGAAGCGGAAAACCGTCAGCAGGAAGAAAGGAGAATAAGACCCAGACTTATTGGATTAGAAGCTCAGATAGAAAAATTTAATAGGAATATTGAGCTTGGTCCCGATCAGATTTGCCTTTGCTATAGGGGTCTGTGGTTCCCCAAACAAATGAGTAGGCTTTTCCGAGCCTATTTAGAAGAAAATTGCGATTTTAGGGCCGATATATACCAGATTGCAAGACAGTTTCCTCCCCCTGATGACAATTATAAGTTTTGCAAAACTTGCCACAGCAACATAAAATCTGGTAGAAAGCCCAAGAGTGCCATTTCAAATCTCAAGCTGTCTCAGCCGTATTACCCATCCAGCAGGATGACATAAATATGGAGGCGCCCAATTTAGATGAAAACGTTGAAGCCGAAGAGCTAAATCCTGGAGGACAAGAAACTTTGCTTGAGAATAACCAGGCACACATAGTAGGTATGCCGAGAATCACTATAGCTCCAGGCGAAGGCCTAAGACCCCTCGACATGATTCTTGATGTTGACTCTGAAGAACTGGCGTTCCCAAGCATTTATGCTGGCGTCAAAAGACCATCTTCAGAAAGTTATACAACGATAGTTAGATCGTTAAAATTAAAATTCGGAATAATATTTCAACCTGCTTACGTAAGCGGAGTGCCTCCAGCGCTGTCACAGTTTCTAACGTTCTTAATGAAGATTTCATGGGCAATTTAATTTGGCATGATGAGGGATACAGAATCCTAAGGGATATCCGCACGTCGCCTGCTCACTGGGAAGATGAGAAAAATAAGGTCATGGCATTAATTCGTCAAATCGGCCTGCCTACTTTTTTTATAGCTTTATCGGCAGCTGAAACTAGATGGCCAGAGCTTCTTGTATTGCTTAAGCGTAACGTAGATAGGGCTTATATTACTGAAGAAAAAGCTTTAAACTTACAGTTTACAGAAAAGGCCCGCCTTATTAGAACTGACCCAGTGACATGTGCTAGGTATTTTGACTATAGTCATCGAGAAGTTTTAAAGCTAATAAATAAACCGGGGGGTATCTTTGAAAATAATTTCGTTACTTCCTTTTATTGGCGAGTTGAATTTCAACAAAGAGGTTCCCCTCATATACACGGCATGTTTTGGCTGAAAGATGCCCCGGCAATTGATTTCAATAATGAATGACACTATTTCTAGTGTAAAAGCCTTCATTGATCAGTTTGTGACTGTGGATATTACAAACACAGATCTGGCTCCATATATAGAATATAAAAAGCACAAGCATGGACATTCTTGTCTTAGAAAAGTGCGTGGAATATCTGTTTGTCGGTTTGGTATTCCATTCTTTCCTATGCCCCAAACGGAAATTTTGAAACCACTGCCAGAAGAAACTCGAAATATTTCTCTTCATAAAGAAAATTTAAAAAAATTCAAATTTTTTTAATTTAAGTCATCAAGATGACTTAATTAGCCACTTAACCATTTTTGAGAATTTTCTTTTACAAGTGAGCTTTAGTTAGGTCTGGTTTAAAAAAAACCACAAGTTTTTCTGAAGAGAACATTTGCAGAAATTCTAGTAAATGCTTATAACAAACATATCCTGTCAATGCAAAGGGCAAATATGGATATTCAATTCATTTTGGATCCTTTTGCTTGCTTTAGTTATATCATTAACTATATAAACAAATCCCAAAGAGGCATTTCAAAGTTGATGCGCGAAGCATCTAATTAAATTCAAAGAGGCAATTTAAGCATTCGACAAAAACTACAGTTTCTTGGTCACAAATTTATTTCTGGCACTGAGATATCTGCTCAGGAAGCCGTATATTGTTGTCTGGGAATGGCGTTGTCAGGAACAAGCAATAAATGCGTCCATGTAAATACCTTCCCTCCAGAACAACGAGTTCGTATGCTTAGACCCTCAAGCGTCTTGCAAAATACGCCTCAAGACTCTACTGATATATTTTGTATAGGATTGGTCGAGAGATACGCGCAAAGACCAGATTCCCATGAAGGCTTGTGTTTAGCCGATTTTGCTGCAAGTTACGAATTTAGTAAAAGCCGTAGAAGAATTCGCCAAAGGGCAAATAGTAACAATGAAGCTGATGACGAAAATGAGGCCTTAGTAGATGTTTATATACCGCTCCGCGATGGCAGTGGTTTTATGAGGGAAAGAAGTAAGCCCTGCATTATAAAATATAGGAATTTTAACATTAATACAGATAGAACAAACTATTTTAGGGCGTTAGTAATGCTTTTTCGCCATGGAGAGATGAACAGGTAGAATTAATTCAGACAAATTGTTTAAAAACATACGCATTTATAGAAATGTAAGAACTAACGAAGAGCAGATAACAATGTAATGAAAAAACGATATCTTATAAGTATATCCACGACGCCACACACACAACACACTGTTCTTATCATCTTTAACTACACGTCGCGCTCACATCTGGCGACCAATTGTCTGTCGATTTTTAATCTAATAACCTATGTAAATCACTTCACAGTTTAGCAACCTAAGTTCATACAATTGATAGAAATAAACAGAAATAAAATTGATAGAAATAAACAGTTAATGTAGATGTGTTTTCGTTAGGATTCACCTCTCTACACGCGGCCCTTCGGGGCCAGAAAAAAAAGAATGGGCTTCGAACCATTCACTAAGTTTTCCCCTTGTAGGTAAGAAGCTTAGAGATAAACAAGCACCTTAAAGAAACGATCTGTTTTGGTTGTTCGAAGTATATTCAGCACCTTAAAGACTGTTTCCGTTCTGGTTGCTAAAAATAGTTGACTCACATCCACCCCACCCGCGGTAACGGATTGAGTATAACAATTATAAACAAAAAGACAAAAAAAAGAGTCTTTTGTGTTAAAAAAAAAAAATTTAAATGCCATTGAGCATAATTAACCAAAAAGTTGATAAGGCGTTTTCGAGGCCATAACATCGGAGAGTTAAACAAAAAGACAAAAATAAAGTCTTTTATGTTAAAAAAAAAAAAAATTTTTAATGCCAGCGAGCATAGTTAACCAAAAAAATTGGTATGGCGTTTTCGAGGCCATCACAGAGGAAAGTTTAAATGGCGGCGTTGTTGAGGCCGTCAAGGTGAAAGGCCTGTTGCTGTGGCTCCAAAGGATAATTACACATCTAGGAGATCCTACAAAACAGCGATTGGCAGATGCAGAATCAGCAAAAGGAGTTTATTCCAGGAAACGCTGTTCAAATAAACCAACACAAGCGGAGCTCAAAATGATCTGGCTTGGAGTTGGGGTACAACGCATGCCTTAAGAACATTGCACCTTACAAAGAAGACCTGGAGTTAAGGAGCGATTTATCCCGCCGGCAGGACCTCACTTCGGAGGTATTGGTGGTGCTACGGGGAACTGTACTAAGATGCACAGAAATCAACACTTAAGGAGGACGGCAAGAAAGCCTTCCATATAAAATACTGGTGGCTGTGCGCCACGCACTTGACTCGCCTGCAGATAAGACCTTGTGCACCAAGCAGTATCAATTAGTCAAACTAGATGTAAGATATATAAAAAAAATAATAATAATTGGCATTTAACATTACCAGCAAAACCTTATGTTACTTCAGAGGTCTTTGTTTTTTAAAAAATAACTTTTCTAACCCAAAATAATTTATAATTTCAATTAAAAAGAAAAAGTAAAATTCCCATTTTGCCAGGCTTTTGCAACGAGCGTATATATCATTAAATGCAACAAAAAACAAACACAATTTTTTTAAGTTGCATTTAATAAATAAAATAATTTTGTAAGACCTCACGCCTAACTTTGCCGGCCCTTGGCAGAATGTTTAACCTTTGTGTGAGCGGAAGATTTTTTATACGTTGTTGAGCGGAAGACACAATTTTGTGCATCGTGTTATAAACGCGTATATCTTTAAAACTTTTATTCAGAAAAATTTGAAATTTTTACTGAATATGTATTGACTCAAAATCATTAAATTTAAAATTTAAATTTTTAAATTAAGCCTACACTGAAAAAATTTTTAAATTTTACCTTGGAAAAAAATTGCAGGTCAGATTAATTACGTAAAACTCGCAAACAGATCAAACAATTGAAAAACGTTATATACTACGTTATAGGACTTTTAATAAGCTTTTCGAAAAGGTCAAATGTGTCATACCTTTCTTTAGAAGAAGTCACTATAAAAGTAGTTCAAAGTTCTAAAAACGTGCAAAAAATGTGGGCAGGTAGTACGTTTTACCATCAACCCTATTTTGGGTCATTCCAAAAAGAGTTGTCGGCAGCTGCACCTGGCGGTCATAAATGATTTGGGTTATTTGTGACTGTTACTTTTATTAGCAAGAGTACCTAAAACCACAAATACCCCTTTTTGGACATTTATAGTTATAATTATGGGATTAAAACAATTTATTTTTATAAGAATAATAATTTTGAAATAAAAATAATACTAGTTTTTTAGTATATTTGTGGTATTATTAATCAAATTTGTACAAAATAAATGCAATTTTTCAACAATATTGGTTGTTTTTCTTATAGTTTTACCAAAGAAGGGTATGACACATTTGATCATTTTGGAAAGCTTATTGAAAGCCCTATAACGTAGTATATCACGTTTTTCAATTGTTTGATCAGTTTGCGAGTTTTACGTAATTAATCTAACCTGCAATTTTTTTTTCAAGGTAAAACTTAAAAATTTTTTTAGTGTAGGATTAATTTAAAAATTTAAATTTTAAATTTAATGATTTTGAGTTAATACATATTCAGTAAAAATTTCAAATTTTTCTGAATAAAGGTTTTTAAGATATACGCGGTTATAACACGATGCACAAAATTGTGTCTTCCGCTCAACAACGTAGTTAAAAAAAGTTTTCCCTAATAAAACCCAAGATTACCAACAGATTTATCTAAAAATCGGCAAACTTGTTTAGAATCGCTGAAGACGAGCTGTCAGAAAATTTCAGATCGATAGCTTTCACACAACCCGAGATATTTACAAGCAAAATCGAAATGGAACAAAAATGTTCCTTCCGCTCACACAAAGGTTAAAAACATACACATTTATAGAAATGTAAGAACTAACGAACAGCAGATAACAATGTAATAAAAAAACGATATCTTATAAGTATGTCCACGACGCCCGTTGAGGACCTAAATAAACACACTGTTCTTATCATCTTTAACTACACGTCGCGCTCACATCTGGCGACCAATTGTCGATTTTTAATCTAATAACCTATGTAAATCACTTCACAGTTTAGCTACCTAAGTTCATACAATTGATAGAAATAAACAGTTTTAATTCAGAACTCAACGAATGTAGATGTGTTTCTTTTGGATAACATCTAACACAAATTGTGAGGAGTTTTACAATGAGAATGAAGTAGTTATAAGACACAATTTTCAAAGGTATAATGCAATAGATAGTTCAGAAGACACTCTCAGAAGGGCCATGGAGTCTGAGGATAATAACGACGATAATATAGCTGAGGAGGGTGTAGTTGATGAGGAGTTTAGGGCCTTAGGAATCCCAGAAATATCCTCTCAACTTAATGTTTTAAACTTACAAAACGATGTGCAAGATGTAGATCCGGAAAACAACACCCGAGTAATAAAGCTTCCGCCAATTATTTCCCCTGAAAACTTAGCCGCTTTAGTTAGAATTTTCTTATTTTCTTAACACACGTTTTACATAACGCAAAAACGAATGCTAATTTCTACGAATTTGTAGGTGGCGAAGCAGGCGTCGGCAAAAGAAGGCTTTTTATAACGTTATTTCAGTCCCTTTCACAAGAATATAATCGTAGACGAGGGTGCGACCCAACCTCAGCTAAAATTTTACTGTGTTCTCCTACAGGCAAAGCTGCATTCGGAATCGGAGGATCCACTCTTCATTCCATGTTTTCTCTTCCTGTAAATCAGGCTGGGTCCGCATTAAGAAATTTAAGCCCTGATTTGTTAAATACCATACGTTCAAGATTAATTGATCTTAAAGTTCTTATATTTGACGAAATTTCTATGGTCGGGGCAAGAATGTTTTCCCATTTAGACTCTCACCTAAAGCAAATTTTTTGTAACTTTGAAGCTCCCTTTGGAGGAATTTCAGTTATCGTGTTCGGCGATCTTAGACAACTTCGACCAGTATGTGATCACTGGGTTTTTCAAAGTACGTCATCATCGCATAATCCATACACTGCTATATTTGGATCATACCTCTAGAGTCCTTTTAGGTTTTTTGAACTCACAGAGATAATGCGTCAGCGAGATGACCAACCGTTTGCAGTCGCACTCAATAACATGGCATCCGGCCAAATGACGACTGAAGATATTATTCTACTTAATACCCGAATTTTCGATGCAAGTCAAGTTCCAAATGACGCAATTCACCTTTTCTCAAGTAATAATGAAACAGATCGGTACAACATAGATAAACTTAACTCGATTCCAACTGAGCAGCACATATCGGAAGCTATAGACTCAGTTAAAGCTGGACTAAACACCACAGATAACAGGAACATAAATCTAGGTGAAGGTTTATGTAAATCGTTGATTTTAAAAACTAGTGCAAAATATATGATGACGGTCAATGTAGATACATCAGATGGTCGCGTAAACGGAGCCTCAGGTGTTCTTAAACAAATAGGATTTAATACAACTAACACTCCCGATATTCTTTGGATACTATTTTCAGATGAAAGCGTAGGAGTTAGTGCAAGAGCCAAATGCAGGCATCGCGAAGAAGCTTAATAGACCCCGGTTCATAAAATTATAAAAATTTTTGCCGACAATTTACTATTGACCGAAAGCAGTTTCCACTAGTACCAGCAAAAGCTATAACTATTCACAAAAGTCAAGGCGCTACATACAGTAATGTAGTGGTACATACTAATCCTAGGATGCGAGGAGATGCAATGTATGTAGCCTGTAGTAGAGCCACAAGTGCGGCAGGCCTTTTTATAATTGGACCGTTTGTCCCCCCAAGATGTGACCAAAATTCACCTTCAGAAATAGAGCTCCGGGAATTACGCTCCGCTAAGTTATTAAATAACCACTTTGATTATTTAATAAAAAGTTCAAACTTTCATATATTTTTCCATAACACGGAAAGTCTGCACTGCCACATTAGCGATGTATGTTCCGATCAGCTAATGCTTAAGTCTTCAATTTTGTGCTTCGTTGAGGCTTCCACATACTCAAATGAAGCGTACGATATTCCCGGTTTTACTACAGCAGTTCGATTAGATTGCCAGTCAGTTGCTAGCGGAGGTCGGCCAAAACAAGGCATTCTCATATTCATTCGAAACGAGCTTCTCGAGAATATTAGTCATGGCACAAGTGGTCGCTTTTATGCTAGTTCTTTAAACTTAGCCTCTGCTGTATTCGAGTTTGCTATCTTTAAGTAGGGTAGACCGGGGCACGTTGTCGTACTTTTTTTTCTGGAATTTTTTTCTTTTTTTCTATTGACATTTTAATGTAGTGCTATATACCAAAATATCGGCAATTTATTCAGCTACAATGTGACACATAGATATTCCGTGTAAACGTCACCCAACAGTGGTAACATGGAGATAAGTGAAGCAAAGTCAGTTGTGACAACGTGCCCCGTGCCCGGGGCAAGTTGTCGCAACTTCTGAAACTACGCAAAAAATGTTATTCGAAGTGTGTATATCGTTACAGTTGGAAGAATATTACCTGGTGGAATATAAAAAGCATAATACTGTGCAGAAACAAAAGTGATATTGATAAAAAGTACAAAGAAGTAACATTACCCAGAGCCAGTAGATTCACAGTAATCAGTTTTCTTGGAAGAATTACGTTGGGCCCTTGTTTTCGGTTGAATTTTGGCCAGTTTGTTTTTCGCAGTTACATTTTTGGGTTTTGTTTGCCTCTTTTTCCCAACCAAAAAATGTTGGTATTTGTTAGCAAGCTTTTTTCTAAAAATTCAACTTACGAAAGCATTTGTGACAACGGGTCCTGTGAAATTTTTGACAACTTGCCCCGAGGGTACTTTTTACTTCCAGCGGCCTCGTGGCCGACGCGTTTGAGATGTTTGAAAGGTTAGATATGGTATTGGATTCGTAAAAGCACGTACTTTAAGGAAATGTAAGGTTCAATGCTGTGAAACAAAAGGCTTCTCTTCGGGAACGCTAAATGTAAGGTTATAAAATTTTACTTACGCTCCAAAAAAAATGTTTTTGTGAAATTGCGGGAACACTCTTGCGGCAATGTCAACACTTTACACAGTCAAATGATGGGCACACACACGCACGTCTATGGTATGACGGGTGCTGCCATCTCGTTCTTAGTTTTTTCAAAAAGGACGTTTTGACAACGTGCCCCGTGCGACAACGTGCCCCGGTCTACCCTACAGATCTTTAGGAATTAGGAATTATTTATAAAAGTCCGACATATCCGTTGGTAAAATTTGAAAATGAGTTTAGGAATTTATTTCAACGGCACTAATTTTTAAATAGTAATTGCGTAGTTTTAGGGGATTTCAAATTAAGCCTTCACTCCATCTCGGGCTGCTGTAGAAGAATTTTCGAGTTCCTAGTAAATACGAAAGGCTGCAGTTCTTTGTTAGGATTGGATTCGTCTACTACCAATAGCAATACTCATATTGATTTGGCGTTTTCAAATATATCCGATGGAAGGGCCACTGCGCGCACCTTCGAGACAACATATAGCCACCACAGTGGTTTACTAGTTAGTGTGAGGGAGGCACAGTAGGTAGTGTAAATTTAGTAAATAATATAATATAATGTAACATAAATGTATAAGAAATACAATATAAATGTAATTTTTAAATATAATAAATATAATAAAATAAAACACAAAAAAATTTAAGAATTTAAGAAATATGAGTAGTAGTAGTGGTCGTTGTTTTATTGTACTGCGCGCTAAAGCTTTTCGGGTATATGGAGTAAACTGACTTGGGATTTGTTAGGGAACCAAGTTGGCTCGTTGGTACCCAAAATAAACTTAAGTTTGAATGGTCTCTCATGGTATTTAATGTTATAATCGGATGTTAATTCGAGCGACGACTATTTATTAATAAATGCATTTATTTGCGATACTCAAAGAATGTGCAAGTACTGCGAACGTTGCAAATGTCCGTCTGTTCGTCCGTCTCTCCGTACGAACGTCGAGATCTCGGGAACCATAAGACCTAGAGCTACTAATTTTGCCCATACACTTCTGAACTCACAGATATCTAAGTTTTGAAAAACTGGTCAGTTTTAGGTATCGTATAAACAAGTGCCTTAAAAATGTATTGCGCTTGAAAAGAAAGCTGGCGATTCTATCGTTTTTTCTTGTTTTGTTTTTTTAAAGAGGGCAATGAGTATCGCAAATCTTATAGTCGGGAAACCAGACTATAGCGTTCTTTCTTGTTTTTTATGCAATCGTTACGGTTTTAAAAGAAATATAGTGATATGTGCACCGTATAACTATGTACCGAACCATTTTATGCTCTAATAAATAACAAAGAAGTTATAGAACATTTTTCTATGCCACAAATTTTACATACACATATGTCAAACTTTCAGTACGTGGCGTGTTGTGACAATTTATATTGTCAAAGATGAGCAAAGATGCTCTGGGGTTTTTTCCACCAATTTAAAAATAAAAGGTGCCCTTCATGGATGGTTGATTACACAGGCCGATAAAATTTTGTTGACTAAATAATGGTAGCCGATTCTTATAGGATTTTCACAAGAAAGCAAAGCATTCACCCGAGGTAGACGTGTTTCCGATCGCTCCGCCGAGTGAAGGGGAAAACTAACTTATTTAAAAATAAAAATATACAAATAAATAGCGAAAAGACGCTGGCAGCAATGCCAAACAACAAGGGCTCTCTTCGCTAACAAATCTAATAACAAATACAACGATTTAAATAAATTAAACTAAATAACAATGCCTGCGGGTACGTTATTGAAAAGTGCCAACAGCAAGCCAGTGAGTCAAAGTCGTGTACAACAACAACAACAGCAAGACGCGCGTCGACTGTCTTCGCTTCAACTGTCTTCGTCTTCGAAAAATAATGCATACCTATCAATTGTCTCTTCGGAGACAGTAAGTAACGCAACAACAAGTGCAATGTCGCCGCCCGCTGCTGAGAGAGCTCGGTCTCTTTCGCCAGCAGTTTTTGCCAACTTAAGCTGCGCTGCTCCAACGCAGTCATGGAGCTCGCAATGCCCTTCCCCCCTTCCACCTATAGACGCACCGACTACATCAGCGTGTGCACCCACTAATACGGTGCCCTCAATAACAACTGTCGTATCGACTACAACAACAACAACTTCAACATCGACCAACGTGTGGCCGATTTTGGCATCGCGAGCAACACTCGTTTCTGCTGCAGAGCTCTCACAATCTACGCTCGTACAGACTGGGATCGATCGGTATGTACAAATTAAAAGAAAACTTAGTCCGCAAAAAGCTAGAGAAGCAAATTTGCCTAAACTTACGAAAACTTCAAACTACACCACTAAGGCAACTTCTGAAAACAAATTTGCCATACTTGGCGAGCTCGAAAAAGATGAGGGCCAACCACCCCAAGCCATTAAAATTGTAAAGCCACCACCTATGTACATTAGAGATCAAAATTGTTCAGATCTAATTAATAAACTTAAGCAAAAAATTGGGCAAAACAACTTTTACGTTACTATTTTAAAAAGAGGTAATATATCTGAAACCAAGCTCCAGATTACCAATGAAGCCAACTACCGCTTAGTAACCAACTTGCGTGTTAATTATTACACCTACCAACTTAAATGTAGCAAAGGACTTCAAGTTGTAATAAAGGGTATCGAGTCAACCGTCCCGACAGCTGATATAGCTGAAGGACTTAAAGAAAATGGTTTTGACGTTAAAAACGTTATGAACATAGCCAATAGGGCGAAAATTCCTCAGCCACTCTTCAAGATTGAACTCAAACCAGACGCGACTACTCTGAAGAAAAACGCAGTGCAAACTGCAATACCTACTTCATCGAAGAATAACCGTAGAGGAGCCGCACCAACGAAACGGCCCGGTACAGTGTACAAACTGCCAAGAGTTTGGGCACACAAAAAGTTATTGCACTTTGCGACCAGTCTGTGTTGCCTGTGGCGATCTGCACTGTATAGAAGCTTGCACGGGTAACAAAGAAGACCCAGCACTGAGAAAATGTAGCAACTGTGGTGGAAACCACACTGCTAATTACAGGGGCTGCCCCGTCTATAAAGAGATCAAGAGTCGGCTCAACCAGAGGCGCCAACAACCAACCTCCGCCCAACAGGTTGCTCAGACAAATTTTTACATTCCCTCGCAAACCACTCCTGGAGTTACTTTCGCGGCTGCACTTCGATACCCTGGAATGTCGCCTACAAGAACCGCTCAGCCCGAAGCATTACCGCCCCTCCCGCCCATACCAAAACCAAAATTTACCCCGCTTTTAGAGCAAAACGCTCAAAGACCAACTCAACCTAATACCCAACAAAACCAGACTTACACTCCACAAATACAAAACAGCATCGAAGCTACTTTAGCTACACTCACGAACATCCTGCTCTCAATGCAAGGTACCCTCCAGGAACTAGTGCGAAACCAGAACATCCTTATGGAACTTCTTATCAAACAAAAGTCAATTTAAATGGATCCCTTAAGAATATGCTTTTGGAACGCTAACGGTGCTTCGCAGCACAGACTTGAACTTCTACAGTTCTTAAACACCCAGGACATCGATATCATGCTCCTCTCAGAAACGCACCTAACCAATAAAAACAATTTCCATCTCACTGGCTACATCTTCTATGCAACCAACCACCCAGACGGCAAAGCTCACGGAGGCACCGGAATCCTTATCAAACAGCGCATTAGGCACCATCCTCTGGAGGCGTTTGCTTACAACCACATACAGGCCACATCCCTACGAATCAACTTAACCAGCGGTCCAGTCACCCTATCGGCTGTGTACTGTCCCCCACGATTTAATATTTCAGAAAATGAATTTCTAGGCTTTTATAACTCATTGGGCAACTGTTTTATAGCTGCCGGTGACTATAATGCGAAACACCACTACTGGGGCTCTCTGGAGAGTGCCGTCCAGGCTGATACATGTTGAAACCCTGGCGGAACTGACATCTGACCACTCGCCTGTTTTACTCTGTCTATCTGAACATCCACAGCTTGTAGAACGACCACAATTTCTGACATCCAATAAAACAAACTGGCTAAAGTATAAAAAATATATAAGCTCACACTTTGAAATCGAACCTAAAATCTCCTGTGAAGCTGATATTGAAGACTCACTTAAGCATATAACGGATGTTATGTCCTCTGCTGCCAAACACTCTACACCCGAACTTTCATCCACATCCCCCCCAAAAACTACACGTACAAATACACAGATTCAGTTACTTCTTCAAGAAAAGCGGCGACTTCGCCGAGACTGGCAGGCACACCGCTCCCCAGCCACTAAACAAAGGTTTAATGAAGCTAAAGCTTTATTAACTGAAAAGAATCAGACTCAACGTGCCTATATAGCCCAACTTTCGCCCACCAGCAACAAATTTCCACTCTGGAGAGCGCACCCAAACATTCAACCACCAATAGAACCCGATTTTCCAATTCGATCACCAACAGGTGGGTGGGCCCGTAGTGACGAGGAAAAGGCCAACATATTCGCCTCTTACTTAAAAAAATGTCTTCCAACCTCATCCGCCGACAAACCAATTTACTTTACCAAACATTTCACCAGCGGAGCCTTCCTCCACAATAATTCTTGAAACAAGCACAATCATAAAAGCCATTGCAGAACAGATGAATCCAAAAAAAGCCCCTGGCCATGATTTAATTTCGCCTAAAATGATTATTGAATTGCCTCTATGCGCAGTTAAAAGCATAACCACCATATTCAACTCAATTCTTAAATGGGGCTATTTTCCCACACAATGGAAAAAGTCTTTTATTACAATGATACCAAAACCAGGCAAAGACAAATCCCAACCTTCGTCGTACAGGCCCATTAGCCTCCTTCCCTGCCTATCAAAGCTATTCGAAAAGCTGCTTTTGTGCCACCTCAGAACACACCTCCAAAACGACAGAGCGATCCCCCTGCATCAGTTCGGCTTCAGGGAAAAGCACGGAACTACCGAACAGGTAAATCGCATAACAGCTGAAATACGCACAGCGTTTGAATGCAGGGAATACTGCAGTGCTCTATTCCTAGACGTTTCTCAAGCCTTCGATCGCGTTTGGATTGACGGTCTGGTTCATAAAATCAAGACTGTCCTACCACAAAACACCCACAAATTACTTGAATCTTACCTTAAAGACAGAGTGTTTACTGTCAGATGCAAAAATTTCTTCTCCGCCAACCACAAAATCGAAGCTGGAGTACCCCAAGGAAGTGTGCTCGGACCGATCTTGTATGTCCTATACACGGCCGACATTCCCACAAGCAGCCAGACAACCCTATCCACCTTTGCTGATGACACAGCTATAACCAGTCGTTCAAAATGTCCAAAAACAGCAACAGCGTATTTAAAAAACCACCTGGGGGCCGTAGAAAAATGGCTAGCAGATTGGCGCATACAAGTCAACGAACAAAAATGCAAACATATTACGTTTACACTTAATCGGGCAACCTGCCCACCACTGACCCTAAACAACAAAGAAATCCCCCGAGTCGACGAAGTCACATACCTGGGCATCCACTTAGACAGGCGGCTTACCTGGAGAAAGCACATTGAAGCGAAGAAGATTTCCCTAAAACTCAAGGCCAACAGTTTCCACTGGCTCATCAATTCCCGCTCACCCCTGCCACTGGAACTCAAAGTACTTATTTACAACTCTTGTTTAAAGCCAACCTGGATGTACGGGTCCGAACTCTGGGGAAACGCAAGCAGTAGCAACATAGAAATCATCCAACGAGTACAATCGAACATACTGCGAACAATAACTGGGGCCCCTGGTATATTCGCAACGCAAATATCCATAGGGACCTGGATATTAAACCCGTTAAAGAAGAAATTGATAGTAAAGTTTCGAAGTACGAAGCTAGACTGTCACTACACCCAAACCAACTAGCCAGGCAGCTCAGGCGGCTCAGTAACCACTCTCGGTTACAGCGCAACGACCGTCCACTCCTGCCCAACTTAGGGCCATTAACCAATTAACATTTATAATATAGTATAGGTTAAGATTTGAACACTTATTGTAAGTCTCATCTAGAGAAGATTCAATAAATAAATAAAACGTAATAAAAAAAAAAAAAAAAAAAAAAAAAATTTAGTCAACATGAAGTTGTCGAAATTTTGTCGGCCTGTGTTATTATGTACAATTAATTCTAATTCAGTTTTTTTACTTCACAATGTTCAGTGCTGACAATGGTATTAATTTTAAGTTAAGAAATGTAAATTATTAAACGCGACCAGGTGCTGCGATTACTGCTTCTGCTCGTTGCCCAAAAAGAATCGAACGAGCCGTTGATCGTTCTCTCTCGTGACTCCCTTTACATAAAATTCGGGCAGTTATAACAGAGTGGTGGATTTATGAAAATTTGAGAGTTGCATTTGTAGAAAGTTTTCTTAACCAGCCTACGCTTATCGCCTAGCAAGCACATTGGGATAAGATCGAAACTTAGCCAAGTTATTTTCAGCCGGCTGGTTGAATATGTCACCAATTTGAGGTCTTCGCAGGTCTCTGGCTATGTCAATGTTGCGAACAAACCACTCCGCGCCCGTGAACCTTCGCAGCAACTTGCTTTGGAACGTCCTGATCTTGTTAAGATTACCTACCAATACCATAAACCTGGATCCCGTACCTCCAAGATGGTGCCAGGATAGACTTATATATTCTGACCTTGTTCAACAAACTTAGCTCATTTTTTGCTTTCAGAAGCCAATAGAGCTTTCTCGCCTTACTTTTCAGGGCACTTTTGACCATTCTTATGTGAGAAGCAAAAGTCAATCGTCTGTCCAGTCTCACTCCAAGGTATAGCACTGTCATAACACTGTTCCACAAGGTTGCCTATAGCTATTCAGATCCTCTGGATGCTTCCCATGTATCATGACTATCCGTGCACTTTTCCAGGCCGTTGGAAAATAGCCTAGCCTCAAGGCAGCGTTAAAAATCAGAACAAGAAACAGCAGCGCTTTTTGAGGTAGAGCCTTAGATATTGTGTTGTCAATTGAATCTTCACCATGTGCTTTCTTAGACTTGAGCTTTTTGATATGCTCCTTAAGAAGCCACAGGAAGTTCCATTTGCTGAGCTTCAGTTAGCGTATCCGAATCTAACTGCTTTCTCCTGTTCTCGAGGCTCTCAGCAAAGGCTTCTTCCCTGTCTTGCGTTGATCTTGCCCAGGAGGCATCAGATTTCTTTACTGGGTATCTTGAAGCCGCCTGTCTCTTTTATGCTCCAGTCAGCTTCCAGAGAGCAAACTTAGAACTCGCATCAGCTGTCGCTTTCTTAACTGTCCTGCTAGTGGCTTCTGTTTTAAGTAAAGCTTGCTTCTTCCTCACCCTATTGGATATCCTTCGGACTGTCCTTCCAATCCTTTGGTCTTTGGTATGCGTGAATTCTTTATTAAGCCTCTTTTTGAATACTAACAGTGCAGTTAACTTATTTGAGGACAGACAAACACCTCTGCGAACCTGAAGACTCTGACTTCCTAAAGGAGCAGCCACAGCAGGAGCATCATTGACCTTTGCAGAAAGGAAGGCAATAGCAAAGTCCACATCACCGTTAGAATTAAGATTCCAATTAGTCGCTTAGTGAATCCCTGAACAAAGAAATGTTTGATCCCGGCTTAAGCAGACTAGTTCTAAAAGGGATTGATTGAGGGGTTGCAGACAATGTAGCTACGAAGGGGAGGTGATACGAGCTCAAATCATACTCTTCTCTGATGGTAAGTAAGTTATCAGGAATCGACTTTTATTTGAAAAAGTCCAGGTGTGATGGTTGAAAAGTAGTGATCCTGGCTGGGGTATGTCTCAGTCTGTCCAGGGGTCGCTTACAGAAAATTTATAAGATGGGACTAGTGGAAACTGTAAGAGAGTGAGCTGACTAAGGTGGAAGTGGTCAGTCTCACGTTAGAGCTGTTGTGAAAAATCGGGCGAGCGGGGTGCAGCTGAGGCGGTGCGCCTATAACGGCTGCAGGGCGAGCGGGGAGCGCGGTACAACTGAGGCTGGTACGCCTAGCGGTTGTAGGCCGAGAGGGGAGAGGGGACAACTGGCTGGTACGCCTAGCGGCTGTAGGGCGAGAGGGTACAACTGAGGCTTGGACGCCTAGCGGTTGTAGGGCGAGAGGGGGAAGGGTTACCTACGTCGTACTTTGATTTGGGCTGCTGGAAAACGTAACGGTCAAGTAACGGACACAGGGTTTAACCTTAACGATATACAAGCTTTATTTTATGAAGTTGGGTGGGATCCTAGTTGATGAACATGTTCCCTGACTTGCCTATACCGCACTCCTAATGTAGCACTACTCGCTCAGGCAGGATGACTGCGGACTTATTACTGGCTCTGGGGTGCGCGTGGCTGCTGGCGACGAGATGCGTGGGCGACAAGAGGCGCATGATCTTTGCGGCGAGGTGCGCGGTGGCAGGGTGCGCGTGGTCGGCAGGCTGCGCGTGGGCGGCAGGATGCTCGGCAGCAGGAGGCGCGTGGTCCTGGTGTCGAGATGCGCGGCAAGAGGCACGTGATCTTTGCGGCGAGGTGCGCGGTGGCAGGCTGCGCGTGGGCGGCAAGATGCTCGGCAGCAGGAGGCGGGTGGTCCTGGTGTCGAGATGCGCGGCAAGAGGCGCGTGATTTTTGCGGCGAAGAGGCGCGTGGCCCTCCGCCTTCGCGGCAGACTAAGACGTGATCCGCGAGTCGACCGATCCGTTTCAGCTCCAGCAAAAGACTCCCTTCCATACTCGGCGTCCGTTTCCTTGTCGCCTAAAGTTTCGGTTCTGCTGCATCCTCTGCCGGCGTCTGCGAAGTTTATTCATCTCCCTCGCGCCTGCGTATTCAGCCGCAGGGGGCCCTTGCGCTAGCTTTGTCTCGGTCTTGGCGTCTGCAGCTGCGCGGGTGTCTAGCCTTCCCCGTCGCCCCTTTGGCCTGCCTTTGCATGTGCGCAGTGGATTTTTCCTATGGCGTGTTCGGTTGGTCTTCCATTCTCGTCGCTTAGGTCCTGTTGGTTTTCGGCAATTCCTTGTCCACGCCGACTGGGTATTAATAATAAAAATGGGTTTAACAAATATAACTAGTAATTAAAAAAATATAATAATTTGAAATATATAGTAATTGTACGGACCGTTTTCGGGTCGTTACATGGTGTACTTCTGTTGTTCTCTGGTAACCAAGTAGGGTTACCTGTTGCCAAAACCTGAGCCGAGCAGTTGGTGAGCACTTCATGCAGTACAATACCTTTGCGGTCTGATTTGTACCTGCCCCTGTCCTGTCCCTATAGCATGCATATTATAATGTGAAATTTCTTGTTTTATAAAAACAGCTGCAACTCCACGGCAAGAGTTTCTCAGGTGATCGGCTCTGTAGCATTCATATCCATTTAAAGAAAACCTCCTTTCAGGCACCAGAAAAGATTCCATCATGTCAATATCGTGGTTCCGGAGGAACAAATTTAGCTCGTAAGCACTGTGAGTCAGGCTGCGAGCAGAATCCTTTCCTTATATTATTATTTTCGCTTAGAAGCGGTCTTACTCAGATTTTCCAAATTGCATATTTTTCACCGTCGAACGGCTTAATATTTATTTGTTAATGTTAATAATAATTAATCACAAAGTGTTTTTATTTTCGATAGGGACCTGGGCCCTTAATCTGAAGAAAATCTTTATTTGTTTTCTCCTTTTATTCTCTCTTTGCAGTTCCGATTCATGTTCCGTTTGTTCATCAGTAGTTCCAAGTAAATTAATAAAACACGCTGAGAGAATTTCAGTTGCAGAGTAACGTTTTTCTTCCTTTGCATCCAAGATAAAAAGAGGAAGAGGATATGAGGATATATGTAAGGCAGTGTTCCAGAAAAATTACAAATGACACAACATCGATAACTTATATAGTTATAATATTTTTGTTAAACTAAAATAAACTGTATCAACTATAGTATTTATATTTTCACTGATGCGGTAATTTTACAAGTCTCGCACTGCTTTACGTAATCAAACACGGTGCACAAAATTGTGTCTTCCGCTCAACAACGTAGCTAGAAAAGTTTTCCTTAATAAAATCAAAAATTACAAACAGATTTATTTTATAAAACGAACTGTCAAAAAAACAGCTTTCACACAACCCGAGATATTTACACGCAAAATCGAAACGGAACAAAAATGTTCCTTCCGCTCACATAAAGGTTAAAGCCCGGAATTACACGATCACCCTCGCAGGCACCCTCGCAGGCAACTGGCATCGACTTATATGCTAAAAGACGTTTTAGGCGTTCTTGGCAAACTGGCAGATCGCCATCCACAAAACAAAGTCTTAAGGAAGCTGGTCGCAGACTTACCAGCGCTCTAAGGCACAAAGAAGAAAAGCCACAATGCCAGTACATTAAAAAACTTTCACCCATCAGCACCAAGCATCCCTTGTGGAGGGCTCACCTAAATCTAAGTGCGCCGGCCGAAACAGTAGTCCAAATCAGAAACTCTTCAGGTGGGAATGCCAGAAGCGACAAAAACAGAGCATGAAAATTTTCTTTACACCTTCGAAATGTTTTTCAGCCAAACACTGCAACTAATTTATTCGCACTACACTAATGCATTCGTAGTCAATTCGAAAGAAAACTGAGAAAGGGAAAATTCAGTTTTAACCAAACGATGTTGCAAAAGTCATCAGCGGTCAATTGAAACCAAAAAAGGCTTGTCTTTCGAGAAAGCCATGGAACAATAGAGCAAGTCAACAGATTAACAACAGAAATACGGACTGCATTCGAATATCGGGAATACTGCAGTGCGGTTTTCCTTGACGGTTCACAGGCTTTCGACCGAGTCTGGCTCGATGGCCTTATACATTAAATCAGTACGATCCTGCCGGAAAACACTCACAGGATACTTGAGTAGTACCTTTACAACAGAGCTTTTGCCGTGAGACGCTACACTACAACATCCGACGATTACACAATAGAGGCTGGAGTTCCCCAAGGTACCGCCCTTGGCCCAACTCTATTTCTCCTTTATACCGCAGATGTTCCCACAAACGAGCGGCTAACTACTTCTACATTCGCAGACGATACCGCGATCATAAGTCGGTCCAAATGCCCAATTCAGGCAACAGCACTACTAGCTGATCATCTCGTGGTAGTGGAGAGGTGGCTATAAGCTTGGCGTATAAAAATAAGACTTATAAACTTAGGCACTTGTCGTGCCTGGCTGATCTTCTGAATTCCTTCAGCTGTCCTAGGAGTGCTTCGTTAATGAAACTCCTCGTAGCTCCGCTATCGATAGTAGCCAAGACTGAGACATTAGCGATGAACACCTTCGCCACAATATTTCCATCTTCTACGCGCAAGGGTGAGCCAATTTCCGTGCCTCTAATCCTGTCGTCTGTTCTCGGATCGGTCGGGGACATTATTCTGTTCCCGGCTCCGTACGTCTGCAACAATCGATCGTCCGGACGCCTTCTCTCCTATAGTCCTAACCGACGGAGATTCTGGCACTCTCTTGCAAAATGACCATCTACGCCACACACAAACACACTCGGCTGTCTGGCGGTGACAGTGGTGACATCCGACAAATCATCCTGTTGGTAACTTCATTCCCTGACGAATGGTGGGGCGATGGTTGTGGGGGTCTTGAGGAACATCCGAAAAGAGGTGCGTTCTTGGTCACGTGTCGGTGGGGCATATAATTTTGGCACCTCTCAAGCGTTTCCGTGTAATCGTCCGCGACCCTGATACGGAAGATGTCTGGCTTGTAGTCGCATATGATCACGGTGTGGTAAGCTTTTAAATTCAACCGCAAATTGTAATTGTAAAACTCAGTGATTTGATAGATTTAGTAGTCCAGCTCCTTTATTTGACTGTACCCTGCATGACATAGTCTTTGAAAAAATCTCTCTCACGTTAATACCGGGCCCTGATGTCGTCTTCTAATCGTCGGAGGTAATGCGGAGGCAAAAAGAATTCTAAGAACTCTTGACGGAATACTGTCCATGTAAACCCCTGTAACTGGCTGATTCGGTACCATTTTGGTCACGTAAGAATTTCGGTCATAACCCTCGGTAATGTAGACAAGGGAAGAGCGTAAGACGTACTTCTCTCTTCTAGCTCTTCTAAGAACTCCAAGGGGTCGCTATGGCCGTTGCATTTAAGCCCCCATTTTCGAACTTGTTCTGCCTGGGCGACGTGTACTGCGGTCCGGACATAGCCGATAAGTCACCTCTTCCTTATGCGTCAGACCAACAGCAACCTTCTTCTCCTGTTCGTTTTCTGTCGTCGTGGTATATTCTCCGTGTTTGTTACGTACGCCGATTAGGGCCGACGTAAGACCTTAGTTTAGAGCTGAAGAAAACCAAGCGGGGTAAATCAGCGCACCACATGATCGCCAAAAAGAATTTCACAAGTCAAGCCAATTGCATCAGTTTCGCAATCCAACTTCCAAATTTCACAATTTGTAGAAAAATATCCGGAAACCAACTACAGACCGTTTATGCAATGCCCGTGTCTGTAAATTCTGACGCTCTACTCAAATTACACTAGTTGTCAACTGCATCGGCGATTATGCAACGACCCACTGCCAATAAACCGAAAATCGAGACAAACTTTAGGTGCATGGCAATGACCATTGGAATGCAGCTTGCACTTACTTAGCCTTGAGATTGAACTTCACCACGGCCCTCCTTGACAGGACCTCCAAGGACCTCATCCCACACCAATGACCTTAAAGGAAGCCTCAAATATTGTGATCACAACCTGGAAAAGAAATAATAAAGCATCCTGATCCTGGGCCACCATTAAAGCAAATAGAGCCTCCAAGTGAGATGACACAAGAACTTTAAAATATTTGACCATGGCGTCTAAAACGTCGAAAGCGAAAAACGACACCGCCAATGTTATCAACAACGTTGAAGTAGTAGACCATAAGGAAGATATAACGCGTGTATTCAACAATTTGATGATAATTGCTTTGATCCTATTCGCAAACTTAGCAATCAATATCTACGTCATGCATAAACGGAGCCTGCGGAAGAGATACACCGCCTCAAACAACGACATTGAACGCGCTATCAGCACGATCTCTGCATAAAAGGAGACATATCTCAAATAAATAATATTAACTGAAATAATGGAGTCCAAAACATCAAAAGACATTGAGCTTGGAAGCTCCAGTGAAACGTGTAAAACCATATTTTGTGGCGCTTGAACTCATAAGCCTCTGCATAATAATCCATATCATTAGAGTGTATCGATAATCAACTTTTTTTCATTTTCGATGAACTTGATTGCGAAAATGAAAGGAATCCGAAAGGATATTGTTTACTATTGTCACTTCGTCCTCGAAATTTTGAAATTTTCATGGAAACTCGATTTTTTTTTTTTTTTTTTTGATGACGCTGGGTGCGGAAAAGTTGTTTAACCATGTCAAATGGAAGCACAAAAAAGTTTCAGCCCGAAAGGATAATATTTACTATCCTCGCAACGTCCTTGAATTTTCGAAATTTTCATGAAAACTCGATAGGATAATATTTACTATCCCCGCAACGTCCTTGAACGTCCTCGACCGTCCTCGACCGTCCTCAAACGTCATTCAAAATTTCAAGGACATTGTGGGGATAGTAAATATCATCCTTTCGAGTTTTCATGAAAATTTCCAAATTTCAAGGACGTTGCGGGGAAGAGTAAGCAAATACTGTAAACGTTGCGAATGTCTGTCTGTCCGTCCGTCCGTCCGTACGACCATCGAGATCTCGGGGACCATGAAAGCCAGAGCCAACAAATTTTTCACACAGACTTGTGTATACCCCACGTAGGTCAAGTTTGTTTCAAAACTACGCCTCTTTTAAGGCCCACAAACCGCGAAACTCTGTGGTGGCCACATTTTTAATGCTAGAGAAAATTCGCTTAAATAATTGTTGTTTGTATACAAAATGTCTACACAATATCTACGCAATGAGTATCGCAAATCGTATAGTCGGGAAACCCGACTTTAGCCTTCTTTGTTTTTTATGAATTCCACAGTTGGTATAAAAGTTTGACAAAGTAGTTAAACTATTTCCAATATCTATATCACACACTGATTTAAATAATATTGATGATAAGATTTCACCATGACGTCTGTTTTTGTTCTGAGTTGATAATAATTTTATCCGTATAATTTATAGGTGTCTTCTTCTAAAATGAAGAGTGACAATTGTGACAAATGGAACTTTATCTATAAATAGTATTGAAATTTCGGTTGGTGACCAAATATCCAAAGGATAGGGTTGAACCACTATTTATAACTTTGTTTATGTTTATAGTTTAAAAATTTCAACTGTCCCTGGTTCGTTGAACAACTGGCTACAAAATTCCCAGCAAAAATTTTTTTGTAACTCGCATTGTTTTTTTGGTATTTTAGTTTGAAAAAAAAGTGTCAATTGGTTGATATTTTTGTAGACATTGATTTTTAAGATAATTATTTTAATTATTTTAATGGTTTTTATTTCTTGTTAAGTTACAGAGATGTTTACACAGTGTTTATGGAGCTTCAACCATCGCTGGCGTCATTTTCTGCGGCGTGAACTGTTTTTTTCGGTCGACCTTTTTTTGAGCGTCGTTACTAGCCGCCGTGCCTTGGTTTTCTTTTGAAAATTTCTTCAAAAATTTTTTCAGATTTTACCATTGTCGCCAATGCCTGTTCTTGCTTTTTTTTGGCCACATTTTCCTGCTCCTCACGCAAACACTCCAACATAGTTTCGTCAGTCAAAACCGCGGATTTTCTTTTGTTCCGGCCTCGACTGGTTGTTTTTCTCTGTGCTGCTTTGGGAGGGGTTCGAAGATTCTCCAAAGTTGCTTCCGCACTGAGGTTTTGCTTATCGTCATGTGTTTCATTATTGTATGAAATCTCCTCTTGTATAAATTCTCCACACCTGTTAACTGGTTATTTAACCCCACGTGCATTTTTGTTTTTTAACCGCATAACATTAAAATTTTTGTAAACCAATTACAGATTTAGACTAAGCATGTAATTCAGCATTTAGAAAACACTTACCTTCTTCCTTGTACTTCACCGAATTGTTGTATTTGTACCCATCTCTTTTTACGTTATTTGCGGTCTTTCGATTCCGCTTTTTTTGAAAAAAGTAAGAGTCAATTGGTTCTGTAACCCCTTGGCGACCTAACCCCATTCTACCCTAATCATTAGGTACTGAATTTTTGATTTGAAGTTAACCCTTAACGGGTTAATGAAACTCCTCGTAGCTCCGCTATCGATAGTAGCCAAGACTGAGACATTAGCGATGAACACCTTCGCCACAATATTTCCATCTTCTACGCGCAAGGGTGAGCCAATTTCCGTGCCTCTAATCCTGTCGTCTGTTCTCGGATCGGTCGGGGACATTATTCTGTTCCCGGCTCCGTACGTCTGCAACAATCGATCGTCCGGACGCCTTCTCTCCTATAGTTTTAACCGACGGAGATTCTGGCACTCTCTTGCAAAATGACCATCTACGCCACACACAAACACACTCGGCTGTCTGGCGGTGACAGTGGTGACATCCGACAAATCATCCTGTTGGTAACTTCATTCCCTGACGAATGGTGGGGCGATGGTTGTGGGGGTCTTGAGGAACATCCGAAAAGAGGTGCGTTCTTGGTCACGTGTCGGTGGGGCATATAATTTTGGCACCTCTCAAGCGTTTCCGTGTAATCGTCCGCGACCCTGATACGGAAGATGTCTGGCTTGTAGTCGCATATGATCACGGTGTGGTAGGCTTTTAAATTCAACCGCAAATTGTAATTGTAAAACTCAGTGATTTGATAAATTTAGTAGTCCAGCTCCTTTATTTGACTGTACCCTGCATGACATAGTCTTTGAAAAAATCTCTCTCACGTTAATACCGGGCCCTGATGTCGTCTTCTAATCGTCGGAGGTAATGCGGAGGCAAAAAGAATTCTAAGAACTCTTGACGGAATACTGTCCATGTAAACCCCTGTAACTGGCTGATTCGGTACCATTTTGGTCACGTAAGAATTTCGGTCATAACCCTCGGTAATGTAGACAAGGGAAGAGCGTAAGACGTACTTCTCTCTTCTAGCTCTTCTAAGAACTCCAAGGGGTCGCTATGGCCGTTGCATTTAAGCCCCATTTTCGAACTTGTTCTGCCTGGGCGACGTGTACTGCGGTCCGGACATAGCCGATAAGTCACCTCTTCCTTATGCGTCAGACCAACAGCAACCTTCTTCTCCTGTTCGTTTTCTGTCGTCGTGGTATATTCTCCGTGTTTGTTACGTACGCCGATTAGGGCCGACGTAAGACCTTAGTTTAGAGCTGAAGAAAACCAAGCGGGGTAAATCAGCGGACCACATGATCGCCAAAAAGAATTTCACAAGTCAAGCCAATTGCATCAGTTTCGCAATCCAACTTCCAAATTTCACAATTTGTAGAAAAATATCCGGAAACCAACTACAGACCGTTTATGCAATGCCCGTGTC
The DNA here is from genome assembly GCA_018150695.1 of Drosophila oshimai. Taxonomy (NCBI): domain Eukaryota; kingdom Metazoa; phylum Arthropoda; class Insecta; order Diptera; family Drosophilidae; genus Drosophila; species Drosophila oshimai. The sequence goes on from JAECWM010000276.1 coordinate 1,757,829, forward strand.
TGTAAATTCTGACGCTCTACTCAAATTACACTAGTTGTCAACTGCATCGGCGATTATGCAACGACCCACTGCCAATAAACCGAAAATCGAGACAAACTTTAGGTGCATGGCAATGACCATTGGAATGCAGCTTGCACTTACTTAGCCTTGAGATTGAACTTCACCACGGCCCTCCTTGACAGGACCTCCAAGGACCTCATCCCACACCAATGACCTTAAAGGAAGCCTCAAATATTGTGATCACAACCTGGAAAAGAAATAATAAAGCATCCTGATCCTGGGCCACCATTAAAGCAAATAGAGCCTCCAAGTGAGATGACACAAGAACTTTAAAATATTTGACCATGGCGTCTAAAACGTCGAAAGCGAAAAACGACACCGCCAATGTTATCAACAACGTTGAAGTAGTAGACCATAAGGAAGATATAACGCGTGTATTCAACAATTTGATGATAATTGCTTTGATCCTATTCGCAAACTTAGCAATCAATATCTACGTCATGCATAAACGGAGCCTGCGGAAGAGATACACCGCCTCAAACAACGACATTGAACGCGCTATCAGCACGATCTCTGCATAAAAGGAGACATATCTCAAATAAATAATATTAACTGAAATAATGGAGTCCAAAACATCAAAAGACATTGAGCTTGGAAGCTCCAGTGAAACGTGTAAAACCATATTTTGTGGCGCTTGAACTCATAAGCCTCTGCATAATAATCCATATCATTAGAGTGTATCGATAATCAACTTTTTCATTTTCGATGAACTTGATTGCGAAAATGAAAGGAATCCGAAAGGATATTGTTTACTATTGTCACTTCGTCCTCGAAATTTTGAAATTTTCATGGAAACTCGATTTTTTTTTTTTTTTTTGATGACGCTGGGTGCGGAAAAGTTGTTTAACCATGTCAAATGGAAGCACAAAAAAGTTTCAGCCCGAAAGGATAATATTTACTATCCTCGCAACGTCCTTGAATTTTCGAAATTTTCATGAAAACTCGATAGGATAATATTTACTATCCCCGCAACGTCCTTGAACGTCCTCGACCGTCCTCGACCGTCCTCAAACGTCATTCAAAATTTCAAGGACATTGTGGGGATAGTAAATATCATCCTTTCGAGTTTTCATGAAAATTTCCAAATTTCAAGGACGTTGCGGGGAAGAATAAGCAAAAACTGTAAGCGTTGCGAATGTCTGTCTGTCCGTCCGTCCGTCCGTACGACCATCGAGATCTCGGGAACCATAAAAGCTAGAGCCACCAAATTTTGCACACAGACTTCTTTATACCCCACGTAGGTCAAGTTTGTTTCAAAACTACGCCTCTTTTAAGGCCCACAAACCGCGAAACTCTGTGGTGGCCACATTTTTAATGCTAGAGAAAATTCGCTTAAATAATTGTTGTTTGTATACAAAATGTCTACACAATATCTACGCAATTCAACTGTCCCTGGTTGAACAACTGGCTACAAAATTCCCAGCAAAAATTTTTTTGTAACTCGCATTTTTTTTTTGGTACTTGAGTTTGAAAAAAAAAGTGTCAATTGGTTGATATTTTTGTAGACATTGATTTTTAAGATAATTATTTTAATTATTTTAATGGTTTTTATTTCTTGTTAAGTTACAGAGATGTTTACACAGTGTTTATGGAGCTTCAACCATCGCTGGCGTCATTTTCTGCGGCGTGAACTGTTTTTTTCGGTCGACCTTTTTTTGAGCGTCGATTTTCGTTACTAGCCGCCGTGCCTTGGTTTTCTTTTGAAAATTTCTTCAAAATTTTTTCAGATTTTACCATTGTCGCCAATGCCTGTTCTTGCTTTTTTTGGCCACATTTTCCTGCTCCTCACGCAAACACTCCAACATAGTTTCGTCAGTCAAAACCGCGGATTTTCTTTTTGTTCCGGCCTCGACTGGTTGTTTTTCTCTGTGCTGCTTTGGGAGGGGTTCGAAGATTCTCCAAAGTTGCTTCCGCACTGAGGTTTTGCTTATCGTCATGTGTTTCATTATTGTATGAAATCTCCTCTTGTATAAATTCTCCACACCTGTTAACTGGTTATTTAACCCCACGTGCATTTTTGTTTTTTAACCGCATAACATTAAAATTTTTGTAAACCAATTACAGATTTAGACTAAGCATGTAATTCAGCATTTAGAAAACACTTACCTTCCTCCTTGTACTTCACCGAATTGTTGTATTTGTACCCATCTCTTTTTACGTTATTTGCGGTCTTTCGATTCCGCTTTTTTGAAAAAGTAAGAGTCAATTGGTTCTGTAACCCCTTGGCGACCTAACCCCATTCTACCCTAATCATTAGGTACTGAATTTTTGATTTGAAGTTAACCCTTAACGGTCACACCTTCGCTGTGGAACACGACAGACACACTGGGTGTATTTCACCCATTCGACTTTGCCAGTTAATAAATTCATTCGATTTTGAAAAACGAAAATGTTTATAACATGGTATCGTAAAAAACTGATTGGTGCTTATCAAAAACTCACTTTATTTTCAATAATAGTTATTAAAATGAAAAATGGGATCAGTCCACGTAAGAATAAATTTTTTTTTAATAGTTCAGGGTACCAAGGAGGTAAGAATATAGTTGCCCAGCGGCAAAGGGAACTTGCTTCCCCGCGTTGTAGACCGTCCATACGTGGCGAAGAGTCACACCCTGCTCGAGGTGCCTCTGCTAGTAACTGAATATGGCGGATCTAGAGAGGACAACTCGATAACACCCGTAATCTCAGGTGTTACCTGTACCGTGCCTAGTGACGAATGGCACTACGTAAGTGTGTCGTCTAACGGTGGCCTCCGGACACTTGGTTGCCTCCGGTTGTATACAGGCCTTATCGGGATAATTGGGGCTCTATCCCGACGCACTAACCCCTTTCCCTAAGCTCGTGGGATCAAAAATGGAAATAAATAAAAAACAAACAAAACCAAACACAAAAGCACACGAAAGCACGGTTACGAAACCAAAAAATCCGGAGGGAGTAACGAACCCTCAAACCTCCACCCAGGCGGGAGCAGGCCTGGGAGGCGGCACAGCTACTGCCAACTTACCCAACCCGAGGACTATCTATCCCGACGGACTAACCCCTTCCCCTAAACTCGTGGGATCAAAAATGGAAATAAATAAAAAACAAACAAAACCAAACACAAAAGCATACGAAAGCACGGTTACGGAACCAAAAAATCCGGAGGGAGTAACGAACCCTACAACCTCCACCCAGGCGGGAGCACGCCTGGGAGGCGGCACAGCTACTGCCAACTTACCCAACCCGAGGAAGATGTGGAGAGAGGCGGCGGTCAAGGATAAAGAATCCGACTGCGAAAGCCTCACCTCGGAGTTAGAAGAAAAGCTTCTGAGCTCTCCGGTCCGGGAGAGGCCCAATACCTCCAGTAAGGTAGGACTCCAACGGACCAAGGAGGGTATGAAGGCTAAAGCTCAGTACAAGGCGGCGCTGAAGATACGCGCCCGGCTCAGCAGCACAAGCGACCTCACCCCCGAGGAGAGGAACAAGCTAAAGTGGGCTGACGAGAAGGTTACGGAGGGCCGGGCACACTACGCCCAGAGGCCCCACATGGACGCCCAAAAGGAGGGGCTCGCAAACAAGGTGGAGGAACAGCTGGCCGCCAAACGCCAGCGCTCCACGGAGGCAGAGAAGTCGGAGATGCCAGAGAGCAAACGACCTCGACAGCGACCAACGCAGCCCAAGAAGGCGACGGCGAGCGATGTGGTGAAACAACACCTAATCGTGGCGCTCATCGACCGCGGCGACCCCAACGGCCAAATGAAGCCCGAGCACTGGAAGAGGGTAGAGGCGGCAGTGTTCGATGAGCTTCTGAAGCAAATGTGTGTGCCAAATGCCCCGTCCGTCTCGTTCGACGGAGTAGGGTGGCTCTATGGGGTGAAAATCCTCAGCTGTAATGACGACTACACGCTAAAGTGGGTTACGGGTGTCGTGGCCGCGTTAGACGCTCCGTGGGAGGGCGCCAAGCTGGAGGTAGTAGACAGAACTTCTATTCCGTCCGTGCCAAAGGCAAATGTGTTCCCGGCGCGGGTCGTCACGCAGGCTCAGGCGCTCCAGCTCTTCCGGTGGCAGAACAAAGATGTTCCCACCGAGGGCTGGAAAGTAATCCACGTAGGCAAACCGGAGAGCAAGGGGCAACACAGATCAATAAGGAGTCGGAGGACATTTTGTACCCCAGGTTCGGGAAGATAACTTGGGGCGTGGGGTGCGTGTACCTGCGCCTCAAGAAGCGACACCCCGAAGACGACAACCAAAACACGCTGTCTGCAGGGGAGGTTGAGAAGGACCTGGGCATAGACGCTGATAGCGTCCTGCTACATGGCGCACGACACCGAAGCGCCCCCCCCAAGAGCTACAGCGGCTGGTGAGGGAGACGGAGCAGACAAAAAAAAAAGCAGACCCTTATAATCGGCACCGTCGCAAACGCACACTACACGGTATGGGGAAGTAAGGATGTAAACGATAGAGGTGAGTCCTTACTACACTTTATACTAAACACTAGTCTTAAGATAGCAAATGAGGGGGAGGAACCTACATATATAGGACCCACCTCATCCATTGTCTTAGACCTAAAACTCGCATCAGGCACAAGCACCCTTATCACGCATTGGAGAGTCCTAAGTAAACACTCCTATTCGGATCATAGGTACTTAAAACTTCGAATCAACTTTGAGTTTAACAAAGAAAAAGCCGTGTTAAGAAACACCCGGAATACTAACTGGGCCCTATTCCAGGAAAAGATTGGGAGAAATCTATCAACCTACCACCAAAGATATTATCAACAGATGATATCGAAAAGTCTTTAAGGACACTCAACAAAAACCGCATACAGGCATTTCACAAAGCCTGCAAGCCATCACACAGCAAAAAAAGACACCGGGACCCCTGGTGGACACCAGAGCTCTAGAAAGAAAGAAACGAATTACAAGAACTCTTTAAGCTAGCAAAACTAGCAGATTAAGGAATTGTATGGGAAGAATACAAGCTAAGGCTCAGCAACTTCAAAAAACAAGTGCGGAAAGCCAAAAAAGCATCATGGCAAGCCTTCTGCACGAGCCTGGAAAAGACTTCCGATACTGCAAGGTTGAGGAAACTGTTAGCAGGCAGGCCGATGGTACAAAGCCAACTAAAAACGGAAGACGGACGCTGGACGGAAAACAGCAGTTAAGCGGCAAACGAGCTCATGGAGGCGCACTTCCCGGGCTGTACTGAAGTCAACACTAACACACCAACTCCTCAGTACAACACAAGCACAAGGTACCCGAGGGCATCATATCCGATGATCGGATCATGATCGGATCAGAAGGTTAAAAAGGAGATCACTCCATGGCTGAGATCTATATACACAGGATGCTTGGCGAAATTATATGTGCCAGTAGAATGGAGGACAGCACGAAATGCAGCCATGTGCTTCCGAAAGACTAGAGACCTATAAGCCTCACCTCATTCCTGCTCAAAACACTTGAAAAACTTCTGGACCTCCACATGAGAGAGAAGATCAACTCTCACATGAAACCAAATCAACACACCTATACGAAAGGGAAGTCAGTGGAAACAGCTCTTCATGCGCTAGTAAGCAATATAGAGAAAGCACTGCACTACAAAGAATATGCGCTAGGCGCTTTCCTAGACATCTCGGGCGCATTCAACAATGTATCGACCGCAGCAATAACGCAAAGCCTTGAAGATACGGCAACCCATGAAGCTGTGGACTCCTGGATTTTTAATCTACTGAGCTGCAGGAGGATACACGCCGAGTGGGGGACCACAAGAGTAAGCAAGGAGGCAAAAAGAGGCACACCCCAAGGGGGAGTGCTATCGCCCCCGCTGTGGAACCTTGTGGTCAACGATCTTCTTAAAAAATTCAGAAACAAAGCCCCGAAGATAACTGCCTATGCGGATGACATAGGGATAATTATCGTAGGCAAATGTGCATCGACTATCAGCTCTGTCATGGAAAACAATCTAAGGGAGATACTTATGTGAGCCACGGACGCCGGACTAAGTATCAATGCGGACAAAACGGACCTCATCCTCTTCACAAAGAGGTACAAGGTGCCTCGATGGACTCCGCCAAAAATCAAAACAACACCGCTGATACCAAAAGGAGTTAGAAGCCCAATGTTGAGGAAAGGGTGAAAAAGGCCACCAATGCTCTCTATGCATCTCAAAAGATGCTGAGTTGCACATGGGGCCTATCACCCAGACCCATACTGCTCTACGGCGTGCTGGTATGGTGGCAAGCGACCGAAAAATCAACATACCTTAAGTTGATGGAGAAACTGCAGAGGCATGCACTCATGTGCAATACTGGAGCGGTAAGATCAACTCCAACTTAAGCTCTACAAACAATACTGAGTGTCAACCCTCTGGACATTCAGGCACGCCTTGTAGCACAAAAGAAAGCACAACGTATTTGCAGTATTTAGCTAAGTAGAGTTTGTGTGTTCGTGCCACCAAATTTATATAAAACGTGACCGCCCAAATGACAAATGAGAACGCACAGACTTTTAGGCTTCAGGATTTTATTCCCTTGATGCTCTAATCTTAAATCTGCTCTTGCTTATCCTGATTCTCTCCTGCGCTCGTCGACACTCTGCCACCTCGCCTGTTGACTGCTCTGCTTTCCTTTCGTAGCTTCCTCTGGCTGTCCTCGACGTGTAGATTCTACTGTAGTTGCTGGCTGTCTGGCTTTAGCTTTAGGACGTATGGGCGTTCCCAGATAGGGTGAACAGAGAACTACCACCTTCAGGCGTACGCAAGCGGTTTCAGCCTGTCCCAACTGTCCCTTGTTCTGTCCCGGCCGGTCAACACCAGGACTTCGCTCACTCTCACCTACCGGTTTAGGCGTACGCCAGAACTCGACAGAGCAATCGATGAAGCTCAGTACCAGGTTCAGACGAAAAAAAAGGAAATATATGGCGCTCGGCCCAATATATTAATCCTCGGCGTCTCCTTATTTCGGGTCCAAGGTCCACGTTTACCGTTTGCCCTTTCGCCCTCTTCGCACGGCATAACAGCTGCCAGAGTCCAGCGCTGTACCGTTATTACTTTTTTCACACGGCACGCTGACTCCCTCAAATCATTCCGTCTCTCTTACTCATGCTCTCTCGCTCCTTCCTACTCTTTCCTTGCACTGCCGTTACTACGGGTGAATTCGCCGCGTATCTGGCAACCGGCAGTTTGCTCCTCTTGTGATCACTCACACTTATTTGTGAGAGTTATTCAACTCCTCACAATAGATAAATTTTGCTGTGCTACATTCACCTGTTCACCTACATTCATATGTTCTTATTACTCTTAATTTCAAATTTTAAAATTTAATTAAATGTATTTTTAATTTGCACATCGCAAATTATCATTACTTTTATATTTTTTTACCTTTTTTTAAAGAAATTAATTTTTGATTACCTTCCTTTTTTTATAAGAAACAATTATCTTTTTAACTATAGTTATTTTATCATACCTTTGTCAGTTTTTAATCAACTGTATTTTTAATTACTTTTTATTTTTTATGTTTTTTATTACTGTTCAATTCACTATTTTTTTTTATATCACACGACAAAAAATTTTGACGCCGCCCCCTCCCCCGCCCCCCCACAAAACCCCCAAAACCCCACGGAGGGGAGAGGGACGGCGTTTAACATTATTATTTCATTATTATTATCAATTTTATTATATTAGACTTAGGCTTTATTATCAACCATTATTATTATATAGTTAATCAACGTTATCATTATTAATACTCTGTTATTGACAAACCCGAGCCCATGGAGTGGGCGGGGAAAGTTTTGTTATCTATTACTTTGCTATTATCGCTACTTTATTATTATTACTATTAGCCCTAAGAGAATCTCTTGAAGTCGCCTTAATTGAAAATACAATAATCATAGCCCTAAGAAAACCCATATGCCTTAGTCTATAAATATAGTGTAGGGGAGTGAACAAGGGAATAGGGAATAGGGAAAAGTACAGTCGAACCGCCGCGCAGCTGCATAACAAAACTCACAGCGGCGACGGTACGGCCGGCGCCAGTCAAAACGAGAAGCGACAAACGAACGAAAAGGCTGAGCGACAAAGTATACGACGGCGACGGCGCAGCCGACGCCAGACGTAGCGAGAAGCGACGACGGCAAACGGACGACAAAGCAGGGCGACAAAACGTACAGCGGCGACGGCGCAGCCGACGTCAGACAGAGCGAGAGGCGATGAGAAGCCACGTAGGCAAACGAGAAAGCTCACTACGGCGTGCGAGCGAGCCAGCACGCGATCGGAGAGCGTAGCTACGAAAGCTCACCTCAGCGACAGCGCGTACGCGCGCGCTGTGGTGTGGTGAAATACACAAAAAACCGCGGCTGCGAGGGTCGAAGGCAGAGGGAAAGACGCCGAGAAGTTAGTCGAGCGCAAGCACTGAAACAGATCGGAACGTCGTAGATAAACCGGGAGTAGTGATAGTGAAGCAGAGACACGCGGCTGTAGGGTAAGCACGTGGTACAGTCTACCATTAGTAATTATCTGGTGCAGCAAAGAAAGTCTCAAAAAAGAGCAATTGTATTAAGATCTGGAAAAAATACGCAAGAAGCGAAAGAAACAAAGTGAATAAAAGTGGAACTAAATAATATAAAAATTGATTGACGTGTGTGTTTCTTTAATAAAATTTGGAATAATATCTGTTAATAGGCGCCCCGTTAAACAAGTGTAGAAAATAACAAAATAATCCGTAACATAATTCCGGCGGTCGAAATCAATAAATAACAAATAACTAAGAACTAATATCGAGTCTATTTATGACCTATAATCCCCAACTGTAGAATCTAACTTGACCTGTGTTAATTATTGTAGTTAATAAAAAGTCCTGGGTTCGCCCGACTTTAAATCGTAGTTAATAAAAAAGTTCTGGGTTCGCCCGACTTTAAACAGTAGTTAGTAAAAAGTTCTGGGTTTGCCCGACTTTAAATAGTAATTAATAAAAAGTTCTGGGTGCCGCTTTAAATCGTTTCTCCCGACTTTAAACAGTAGTTAGTAAAAAGTTCTGGGTCTGCCCGACTTCAAATAGTAGTTAATAAAAAGTCCTGGGTTTGCCCGGCTTTAAATAGTAGTTAGTAAAGAGTTCTGGGTTTGCCCGGCTTTAAGTAGTAGTTGATGAGAAGTTCTGGGTTTGCCCGGCTTTAAATAGTAGTTTGTCTGGAAGTTCCGGGTACGCCCGACCTTTTAGAGTAGCTAGTTATAGAATTCTGGGTCTGCCCGAATTTTATATTGATAACCCCAGCCTATACCCACTAATACAGTATTTAGTTATAGAATTCTGGGTCCGCCCGAGTTTTATGGCTAATATTGATACCCTGGCCCACACCCGTAGTTGATTACCCGAACCCGTAACCTATAAGCCTGTAGATACCCTGGGCCCGCCCGGATTTTCCGTAGTTAATTCTAAAAGTCTAGGATCCGTCCAGATTTTACAATTAACGTCGAGAACCCTAACCTGTCCACCTTAGTTTTGTAGTAAAAGCATAGGTATCTTGAGACCCGCCCGGATTTTTCCGTAGGTAATTCTAAAGTTCTGGGTCCGCCCGAATCTTACTATCGACCCCGGTAACTCTAGCTCGCATGCATCTATACCATTGTCCGACATAGTTCTTGGGATCGCCCGAACGTTGCCGTTAGTAGTTCTAAAGGTTCTGGGACCGCCCGAATTTTTAGTGTAGTGCCTCGACAACCTCGAGCATGTCCAATATAATGCAATAGTCAAGACCACTCTCTAGGCCCTCCCTGAGTTTCAAGTTATTAACTCTTAGACCCTCAAACTCTACCTCTAGACCACGTGAGGTACCCTTTATTCGACTCCGAGCACGCCCGGGTCGTTTATTAAGAGGTTATAATCGACACGGAACCCCTTCCGAGGTCATATTTGTACCGCCCTGATTACTCGCCCTCCCTTACCTCAGAGATCACGCCTGTGAATGCACTAACTGAACCCACATCGTCCACTGTAAGTTTATAAATTTTTGTGGAGACCCTGGCCAACCCCCCTGAACCTACCCCGGCTGGGAAAACGTCTTTACAATGGCGCCCGAGCAGGGACTTTCGTGGGTCTGATCGCGAACGATCGGAGTAAAAATATCAGGCGGATTAAAGCCCCGCAAAGTGCGAGGCTGATCAAAGATAGGTAGGGAGTGAAAATACAATCGGGAAAAAAAAATAAAACAAGGACACATAATAACAAAACCGGAAGAGAACACCGAAAACACTACGATGGCAGACAACGAATCGGAGGAGAAGAAGATTGCTTCGGGCCCGACGGACGGCCGGCTAGGAACACGCTGGGTCTATTCACTAAGAAAGGACGAACTTATTAATTTTGCCTTGGAATTTGGATTCGACGGCACAGGAAAAGTAGACGAGATGAGAAAACGGTTTGCCGAGGTGATTAAAGCAGGTGAGCTCTCTCCAAATCAAAAGGCCCGATTGGCCGAATTAGAAAGTACCTTTACGACCGGGGGGTCCGCTTCCGGCACTCAACGGACAGATGGAACCGACCCCGACCACCGGTCAGTCCAGCTACACGTACCTGGATTCTTTACCCCCAGGGGCGGGAGCCCCGTCGACAACGAGCGGGCCCACGCCGCGGGGAAGGGCACCGACCGCTACCATGACCATGACCATGACCAGAACCAAGCGGGTGAAACAGCCCACGGAAGTATGTACGGACGGCCGACGGTACACGTCGCCGTAGCCGAACAAGTTCGGAAATGGGGACTCAAATTTAACGGCCACACCGACCCCTTGGCGTTTCTAGAAGAACTAGAAGAGAGGGCTACATCGTACGCTCTCCCTTTTTCCCAGTTGCCCAGGGTGATGACAGAAACGCTCACAGATAGGGCTTCCCGGTGGTTTAGGACGAGCCAATTACAGGGAGCAACGTGGAAAGTATTCCGCCGGGAGTTCTTAGACTTCTTTCTACCGCCGCATTACTTCCGCCGGTTGGAAGACGACATACGGGCCCGATACCAACGGGAGGGAGAAGGCTTCAAGGATTACGTAATCGAGATACGCACCCTGATGCGCCACGCCGGTTACGATCGAGCCCAAGAACTAGACAGGATTTACGAGAATTCTCTCCCTGCGTATCAGATGTATGTTAAACGAAGTGACTTCGAGACCCTGAGCCAACTTTCACAATTGGCAGTTGAGTTCGAAAGCATCCAGCATCGCGACCGTATGCGATCACAAGCTAGAGACCCGTCATACCGAAACCCCGGCCGATCGCCTGGAGTCGTCCGAGAAACCCTACAGTCACACGCGCCCTTGACACCCACACAAGCGCGCAACCCTTTCCGGAACAACCCTCAAACTCCCCCACAAACCCAACCACTGGCCTCGACTAGGGGGGAAATCTCGAACAGAATGATGAACCAAGAATCGACGCCGGCAGAAGGACGAATATGTTTCAACTGCGGCGTAGAAGGTCACTTCGTGAGAGATTGTCAGAACCCCCGACGGCTAGTGTGTTGGGATTGTAGGCGGGAGGGGGTTAGAACGATCGATTGTTGCAGACGCCCGGGGTCGGGAAACGATCAGCGTCCCCGACAGGCCCGGGAACAGTTGGGGACGGGAGTAACAGAGACCCGAGAATAGGCGCGCCCTTGCGCGTAGAAGACGGGAAGATCGTGGCGCAAATAAGGATCGCAGACATCCCGGTCTTGGCCACGGTCGACAGCGGAGCTACCAGGAGTTTTATTAACGAGACGCTCCTTGGACAATTAGAAGCGTCAGTAACGGTTAGAGAGGTATGCACTGGCATACGGCTGGCGGACGGGACTAGCGTCAGTATCACAGGAATGGTAGTCGCCGATCTACATTTCGGAGGACAGACAGTAGAGATAGCGCTGTTAGTTATGAATTCGATGTTAGATAAAGTCATACTCGGACTCGACTTTCTCTGTGCAATCGGTACTACCATACGGTGCGGACGAGCACGCCTCAACCTTCGGGAGACTATACCAAACCCGAGACCCCAAGTAAGAAGTCAACCAATCATGGCCAGTCTACGAGGGTTGGAAATAGAAAGGACAACAGAGAGAGCCGCAAGCGACACAAGGACCGAGCTGGAAAATGATCAGGAAAGGCTGGAAAAACTAGCAGGAAGTAGCGTACACCTGCAGCAAGAGGAAGACTGGCCCCCCTCCGATCAGGAATATATAGACCGGTTCCTTGAACGAGAACTCAGTGGATTCGAAGGGATGTCAGGGGTGTCACACATCGCACAGCATACTATCACGATGCGAGACGAACGGCCGGTGAAACAACGGTACTATCCAAAGAATCCCGCGATGCAACGCGTCATCGACGGACAGGTGAACGAACTGCTAGCCGCAGGACAGATAGAACCGTCTAAAAGTCCGTATAGCGCTCCCATTGTCCTTGTACGCAAGAAGAACGACGAGTGGCGTATGTGTGTCGATTTCCGACAACTAAACGCAAGGTCGATTCCGGACGCGTACCCGACGCCACGAATCAATTATATCCTCGAACGACTTAGCCAGGCCCGAGTTCTGTCAACGCTAGACCTGAAAAGTGGCTATTGGCAGATACCCATGGCACCGGATAGCAAGCAATATACGGCCTTCACAGTTCCTGGCCGAGGTCTTTTCCAATGGCGCGTCATGCCATTCGGACTACATTCTGCAGCAGCTACGTTCCAACGCGCCCTCGATAGTGTCATCGGGCCCGAACTAGATCCTTTTGCGTTTGCTTATCTAGATGATATAGTGGTAATCGGGAGAGACTTAGCAGAGCACGCACGGAACCTCCAAGAGGTATTCCGAAGGCTCAGAGTGGCTAACCTACGGATCAACAAGGAGAAATGCTCATTCTTCAAAAGGAAACTCAAGTATCTAGGACACATGGTAAGTGAAGCGGGTATTCACACGGATCCCGACAAAGTAGCAGCGGTAAAAGAGCTACAGCCACCCACATCCTTGAAAGAACTTAGGCGATGTCTGGGGATGGCCTCGTGGTACCGGAGATTTGTGCCCAACTTCGCGACGATCGTACAACCTATGACGAAGCTACTACGCAAGAGTACTAAGTGGCACTGGGACGCAGAAGAGCAGTTCGCATTCGACGAACTAAAAGACCGGCTTACGAGTGCCCCCACTTTAGCTTGCCCAAACTTCGACCACAGGTTCACAGTCCAGACAGATGCGAGCGACGTTGGATTGGGTGCGGTACTAACTCAGGAGACAGAAGGAACTGAAAGAGTTATCGCCTACATCAGTCGTAGACTAGAGAAAGCTGAAGAAAATTACACCACGACTGAGAAAGAATGTTTAGCAGTCGTGTGGGCTATACGGAAGTGGCGCTGTTACCTCGAGGGATATGAATTCACAATTATCACAGATCACCTTGCGTTGAAGTGGTTGAATTCAATCGAAAGTCCATCTGGCCGAATAGCCCGATGGGCCCTCGAGTTACAGCAATTCCGATACTCGGTGACCTATAGGAAAGGATGCCAGAACGTCGTCGCGGACACCCTGTCCCGCCAACCCCTGGCCGTACTCCAACGAACGGAAGAAGACGAGGAAGGATGTAAATGGTGGGTACAAAAACGCGAGCAAATCTTGGCGAGTCCAGAGAAGTTCTCTGACTTCACTTACGAGAATGGGCAGATCTATCGTCGTCTTGGGACCCGACCAGACGACGCGGACTTCGTACCATGGAAGCTATGCGTACCACTTCATCACCGGCGACGAGTATTGGAAGAGTGTCACGACGCCCCGACCGCTGGACACTTCGGAATACGGAAGACAATCTTACGTGTCGCCTCGAAGTATTATTGGCCCGGAATGTACCGTGACGTCAAGAGGTATGTACAAAGCTGTCTAACGTGTCAAAAGTTCAAGGTCAACCAGCAAAAGCCGGCAGGCCACATGCTGACCCGGCGCATCGAAGAACCCTGCGCTGTCTGGTGTGCCGACTTCGTGGGGCCCCTGCCAAAATCAAAGACAGGTAACACCATGCTGTTGGTATTCTTCGACGCGTTCTCCAAATGGGTCGAACTTGTACCTCTCCGGAAGGCAACCACGGCGACTCTACTCAAGGCATTCCGCGAGCGTATTCTCGGACATTTTGGAGTACCTCGAGTATTCGTGTGCGACAACGGAACACAGTTTACGAGCCGTACCTTCAGGGAATACATGCAAGAACTCGGATGCGAATTACAACACACGGCACCATACTCACCCCACGAGAATCCAACGGAGCGGGCGAATCGCACCGTCAAGACTATGATCGCCCAGTTCATTGAAGGCGAACAGTCCGGTTGGGACAACCTCTTACCTGAGATGACCTTAGCAGTGAACTCGAGCATTTCAGACACTACCAACTACAGCCCTACGTTCTTGATGCACGGTCGCGAACCAAGGATGCCCAAGGCCTTGTACGAAGAAAAGACGAAAGGGAACGGAAACACGCCCGAGGACTTCGCACGCAAGGCAGCCAGGATGAAGGAAGTATTTGAGATCGTCAGAGTCAATGCGGAGCGAGCCAGCGCCGACCAGATGCGTCACTACAACCTGAGGAGACGGGAATGGCGTCCCATTTTGGACTCACTCGTGCTGGTCAAACAGCACCATCTGTCCAAGGGAGCTGACGGCTTCGCGGCAAAGTTGGCGCCAAAGTACGACGGCCCATTCCGGGTAGTCAAATTCATATCGCCGAACATCGTGCGAATCCAGAAGCCCGGAGAACGCAAGAGACGAGTGGCCAACATCGCAGAGTTACGAGAATTCCGAGACGAGGGAACGCCCACGGCCGAAAGAGTTTCGTAAGGTATATTATCATATTGCTATATCATAACCATAACTTACATTTAAATATATGACAATTGTAACTAAGTATAAGACTCCTATTGTAAGCTGCACCAGTAGGTAGGGAAGTCAAAGAGTTAGGACCGTTTCCTTTCACCTCACAGGTACGATGGAAGACGAGGAATATCGAGGCGAGTCGGACTCCACGGAAGAGCGGTTCGAGGACGACGACGACGACAGGTCCATGTCTACACAGGAGCCAATTGATCTCACCACTGCAGATAGTGACGGCAGCGACGAGCGAGTCGACTCGGAGGCCGAAGATTCGACCGGCGAGTTCGACGGAGACACCTCACCCTGGCCCGAATCGTTCGGGTACACCTCGCCACAGTCAGACCAGTCGGCAGGGTTCTCCCCAGGCCCGACGTATACTAGCCACCCCTCTCCCGAGGCCGACCGGCGACATTCGCACGTTGGGACCGAGCCCGGAGAAGCCTACGAGCCCTGGCGAGAAAACTGGGCCCCACCGGGAGGACGCCCGCGCGACCCCAGAATAGGGCGGGGCATCTATCAACACCGAGCGGAGACAACCCTGGACCGATGGCAAGGCGAAGAAGAATCCGACGAAGATGACGACGAGGACGGAATGTGGACGGCCAACTTCATCCGGGAGAGAGAGGACTACCACTGTGCAGCGGTTCCCGGAGGCTATCGCGTCACTCAGGTGCGACAAGTCACTATGGACATTATACCACCCCCAGGACGGGAACCGGCTCACCGATTTGAGGCCTACTGCCGACGGGCTTTCGCACCCCCCTTGGCCGAGCGTCCGGCATGGAGAGGGCAGGAAACAGGTCGTAACGACGATGACGGGCGTAACGAGCCAGTGGCCCAAGAGTCGCAGCTAGAACCAGCCCCACCCCACGAATCCTCGGGAGGTCACACGCACAATCCGACGACGGAAAGGGCTATGACGGACGACGAAGGGCAGCAGGGTTCAGAAATAACGGAAGGGAAGCGCGGAAGCAACCATCGTAACAGGCGCCGGCAGAAATACTGCACCTGGGACTCGGCAACGTCCGAGGAAGACGAAGACCTGACTGACGGTCAAGCCATCCTCCGCCGGAGGTACATAGAGTCTCCCGTAGACGACTGGGAAGTGGACCAGGACACGCAGTTCCCGTCGTTGAGTCTACGTCGGCGAACGCCCCAAGTCCCGCCTGCCGAACCCACAGACGCCCAGTCTCCTCAGGAGGAGGAAACCGGACCACCGCCGGGAACGGAAGTCCGGCCATCACAGGAAGGAGATGCGCAACCCGAAGTGGCGACAGAGGACGACGACGAGTTCGACCTGAACCTGCTACGAGAGATCGACGGCACCAGCCTGACCTACAGTCTGAACGATCTGCTCGACGACATCGAGTCACTGGAGCAGGCAGGAGTCGATGCCCCACCAACCGTGCTGGTGGAAGCTCCCGAGGCCTGGAGGGTCTATACGCCCGGCCGTATGCTCCCCCGGAAACTTGTAGACGAGTTGGCGAGCTTCGTACCACGGGGACCTAAGCGGGATCGCTTTTCCCGGACATGTGACGGCAGTACTTACCGAGTAACCAGGAACGTTGACGCCAAAGGTCTGATGACACTCACCGTAACCCTTCGGCCTGTCGAGTAAGGGGAGGGTGTGACGCCGATTCCGACGCCGCCACATAAGCGCCCAAAACCCCACGGAGGGGAGAGGGACGGCGTTTAACATTATTATTTCATTATTATTATCAATATTATTATATTAGATTTAGGCTTTATTATCAATCATTATTATTATATAGTTAATCAATATTATCATTATTAATACTCTGTTATTGACAAACCCAAGCCCATGGAGTGGGCGGGGAAAGTTTTGTTACCTATTACTTTGTTATTATCACTACTTTATTATTATTATTATTAGCCCTAAGAGAATCTCTTGAAGTCGCCTTAATTGAAAATACAATAATCATAGCCCTAAGAAAACCCATATGCCTTAGTCCATAAATATATTGTAGGGGAGTGAACAAGGGAATAGGGAATAGGGAAAAGTACAGTCGAACCGCCGCGCAGCTGCATAACAAAACTCATAGCGGCGACGGTACGGCCGGCGCCAGGCGAAACGAGAAGCGACAAACGAACGAAAAGGCCGAGCGACAAAGTATACGACGGCGACGGCGCAGCCGACGCCAGACGTAGCGAGATGCGACGACGGCAAACGGACGACAAAGCAGGGCGACAAAACGTACAGCTGCGACGGCGCAGCCGACGTCAGACAGAGCGAGAGGCGATGAGAAGCCACGTAGGCAAACGAGAAAGCTCACTACGGCGTGCGAGCGAGCCAGCACGCGATCAGAGAGCGTAGCTACAAAAGCTCACCTCAGCGACAGCGTGTACACACGCGCTGTGGTGTGGTGAAATACACAAAAAGCCGCGGCTGCGAGGGTCGAAGGCAGAGGGAAAGACGCCGAGAAGTTAGTCGAGCGCGAGCACTGAAACAGATCGGAACGTCGTAGATAAACCGGGAGTAGTGATAGTGAAGCAGAGACACGCGGCTGTAGGGTAAGCACGTGGTACAGTCTACCATTAGTAATTATCTGGTGCAGCAAAGAAAGTCTCAAAAAAGAGCAATTGTATTAAGATCTGGAAAAAATACGCAAGAAGCGAAAGAAACAAAGTGAATAAAAGTGGAACTAAATAATATAAAAATTGATTGACGTGTGTGTTTCTTTAATAAAATTTGGAATAATATCTGTTAATAGGCGCCCCGTTAAACAAGTGTAGAAAATAACAAAATAATCCGTAACATAATTCCGGCGGTCGAAATCAATAAATAACAAATAACTAAGAACTAATATCGAGTCTATTTATGACCTATAATCCCCAACTGTAGAATCTAACTTGACCTGTGTTAATTATTGTAGTTAATAAGAAGTCCTGGGTTCGCCCGACTTTAAATCGTAGTTAATAAAAAAGTTCTGGGTTCGCCCGACTTTAAACAGTAGTTAGTAAAAAGTTCTGGGTTTGCCCGACTTTAAATAGTAATTAATAAAAAGTTCTGGGTTCGCTCGACTTTAAACAGTAGTTAGTAAAAAGTTCTGGGTTTGCCCGACTTTAAATAGTAATTAATAAAAAGTTCTGGGTTTGCCCGGCTTTAAATAGTAGTTAGTAAAGAGTTCTGGGTTTGCCCGGCTTTAAGTAGTAGTTGATAAGAAGTTCTGGGTTTGCCCGGCTTTAAATAGTAGTTTGTCTGGAAGTTCTGGGTACGCCCGACTTTTTAGAGTAGCTAGTTATAGAATTCTGGGTCTGCCCGAATTTTATATTGATAACCCCAGCCCATACCCACTAATACAGTAGTTAGTTATAGAATTCTGGGTCCGCCCGAGTTTTATGGCTAATATTGATACCCTGGCCCACACCCGTAGTTGATTATAAGGATCCTGGGCCCGCCCGGATTTTGTAATCGGTATTGCCCACCCGAACCCGTAACCTATAAGCCTGTAGATACCCTGGGCCCGCCCGGATTTTCCGTAGTTAATTCTAAAAGTCTAGGATCCGTCCAGATTTTACAATTAACGTCGAGAACCCTAGCCTGTCCACCTTAGTTTTGTAGTAAAAGCATAGGTATCTTGAGACCCGCCCGGATTTTTCCGTAGGTAATTCTAAAGTTCTGGGTCCGCCCGAATCTTACTATCGACCCCGGTAACTCTAGCTCGCATGCATCTATACCATTGTCCGACATAGTTCTTGGGATCGCCCGAACGTTGCCGTTAGTAGTTCTAAAGGTTCTGGGACCGCCCGAATTTTTAGTGTAGTGCCTCGACAACCTCGAGCATGTCCAATATAATAATAGTCAAGACCACTCTCTAGGCCCTCCCTGAGTTTCAAGTTATTAACTCTTAGACCCTCAAACTCTACCTCTAGACCACGTGAGGTACCCTTTATTCGACTCCGAGCACGCCCGGGTCGTTTATTAAGAGGTTATAATCGACACGGAACCCCTTCCGAGGTCATATTCGTACCGCCCTGATTACTCGCCCTCCCTTACCTCAGAGATCACGCCTGTGAATGCACTAACTGAACCCACATCGTCCACTGTAAGTTTATAAATTTTTGTGGAGACCCTGGCCAACCCCCCTGAACCTACCCCGGCTGGGAAAACGTCTTTACATTATATTTATTTTCAATCATGCACTTATATTTTTACCCAATACCAAGTTTAGTTTTTAATTTTTTTATTTTTAAATTTTTAAAATACAAAAGTAAAGTTAAGGAGAGAGAGAAAAAAAGCCCCCTATTCATTTCATAAAGATGCTGAGTTGCACATGGGGCCTATCACCCAGACTGATGCACTGGATCTTCATCTCAGTTGTGCGACCCATACTGCTCTACGGCGTGCTGGTATGGTGGCAAGCGACCGAAATAATACTTAAGGTTAAGAAAATCCACATACCTTAAATTGATAGAGAAACCGCAACTGTCCCAACTGTCCCTTGTTCTGTCCCGGCCGGTCAACACCAGGACTTCGCTCACTCTCGCCTACCGGTTCAGGCGTACGCCAGAACTCGACAGAGCAATCGATGAAGCTCAGTACCAGGTTCAGACGAACTCTCCGCCCTAGCTTTGTTGCCGCTGAACCGCTGTGGGTTCTGACGCGGTGGGGTTTTTGGGGCTAACTGACACCACCAGAGACGCTCACTCAAGCAATCGGACGCGGCAGGCTTACGCCAGGGTCTAGTCGTGCTGTTTTGCGTAAGGTCCTTGCCTTTAGGCAGCGGGCCGCGCCAGGATGCTGGTTTACACTCTATCAGACGCGCCAGGAGTACGCCGGGGTCTTGTCAAAGAAAGGTGTAGTTGAAAGGCACCTGGCTCTAGAGGCTGCTTGTCGGGGGGTTTCACGCCTGCTACAACGCTATCGAACGCGCCAAGCGTACGCCAGGGTCTAGTACCGATTGGCTTTGCAACGAGGCACCTCGACGTAGCCGCAAACCACCCACCTGCGTCTCGGCACCTTTTCTGTGCTCCTGCAAGTCCTCGGTGCTCGTCCTGCCCGACTTTTCAGGTCCTGGCGATCCACGAGGGTCCCGGCTGTCTCGGCGGCTTGCGTGTCCTGGCACGTCCTGCGTCTCGGCTGACTTCTGTATCCTGGACGGCGTTCGTGTGTCCTGGCATGTCTTCTGTGTCCTTGCAGGCTCGGGTGAGTCCTGGTAGATATCCTGTGTCTCGGCAGGACTTGCGTGTTCTGGCCGCACTTTTTTCCAGGCTGACCCTGCGTTCTGGCAGGTTTTACGTGTCCTGGCGGGCCCTGCTGGCTGGCAGGACTTGTGTGTCCTGACTGACTCTGCGTGTCCTTGGCTAATCCTGCGTGTCCTGGCAGGATTTACGTGTCCTGGCTGATCCTGCGTGTCCTTGATGTCCACGCCTCTGATCTCACGTTTACGTTTCGATGCTCGCACATTTACTTAGTCCCGCGCTGTACCGTTATTTCCTTTTTCACACGGCACGCTGACTTCCTCAAATCATTCCGTCTCTCTTACTCATGCTCTCTCGCTCCTTCTTGTGATCACTCACACTTATTTGTGAGAGTTATTCAACTCCTCACAATAGATTAATTTTGCTGTGCTACATACACCTCCATTAGGAGAAATATTATAATCATATTTTCTTATTACTCTTAATTTCAAATTATAAAATGTAATTTAATGTATTTTTAATTTGCACGTCGCAAATAATCATTACTTTTATATTTTTTTACCTTTTTATTTGCGATACTCGAAGAGTAAGCAAATACTGTAAACGATCAAATGTCTGTCTGTCCGTCTGTCCGTACAAACATCGAGATCTCGGGAACTATAAGAGCTAGAGCCACCAAATTTTGCACACAGACTTCTATAAGCAAAGCGCAGATCAAGTTTGTTTCAAAACCTGACCACGCCCCTTTTTACGCCCACAAACCGGAAAAAACTCTGTGGTGTCCACATTTTTAGTGCTAGAGAAAAGTGGCCCTTACAAATGTTGTTCGTATTGAACATACTGCTCTACGGCGTGCTGGTATGGTGGCAAGCGACCGAAAAATCCACATACCTTAAGTTGATGGAGACACCGCAACTGTCCCAACTGTCCCTTGTTCTGTCCCGGCCGGTCAACACCAGGACTTCGCTCACTCTCGCCTACCGGTTCAGGCGTACGCCAGAACTCGACAGAGCAATCGATGAAGCTCAGTACCAGGTTCAGACGAACTCTCCGCCCTAGCTTTGTTGCCGCTGAACCGCTGTGGGTTCTGACGCGGTGGGGTTTTTGGGGCTAACTGACACCACCAGAGACGCTCACTCAAGCAATCGGACGCGCCAGGCTTACGCCGGGGTCTTGTCAAAGAAAGGCGTAGTTGAAAGGCACCTGGCTCTAGAGGCTGCTTGTCGGGGGGTTTCACGAATGCTACAACGCTATCGAACGCGCCAAGCGTACGCCAGGGTCTAGTACCGATTGGCTTTGCAACGAGGCACCTCGACGTAGCCGCAAACCACCCACCTGCGTCTCGGCACCTTTTCTGTGCTCCTGCAAGTCCTCGGTGCTCGTCCTGCCCGACTTTTCAGGTCCTGGTGATCCACGAGGGTCCCGGCTGTCTCGGCGGCTTGCGTGTCCTGGCACGTCCTGCGTCTCGGCTGACTTCTGTGTCCTGGACGGCGTTCGTGTGTCCTGGCATGTCTTCTGTGTCCTTGCAGGCTCGGGTGAGTCCTGGTAGATATCCTGTGTCTCGGCAGGACTTGCGTGTTCTGGCCGCACTTTTTTCCAGGCTGACCCTGCGTCCTGGCAGGTTTTACGTGTCCTGGCGGGCCCTGCTGGCTGGCAGGACTTGTGTGTCCTGACTGACTCTGCGTGTCCTTGGCTAATCCTGCGTGTCCTGGCAGGATTTACGTGTCCTGGCTGATCCTGCGTGTCCTTGATGTCCACGCCTCTGATCTCACGTTTACGTTTCGATGCTCGCACATTTACTTAGTCCCGCGCTGTACCGTTATTTCCTTTTTCACACGGCACGCTGACTTCCTCAAATCATTCCGTCTCTCTTACTCATGCTCTCTCGCTCCTTCCTTCTCTTTCCTTGCACTGCCGTTACTACGGGTGAATTCGCCGCGTATCTGGCAACCGGCAGGTTGCTCCTCTTGTGATCACTCACACTTATTTGTGAGAGTTATTCAACTCCTCACAATAGATTAATTTTGCTGTGCTACATACACCTCCATTAGGAGAAATATTATAATCATATTTTCTTATTACTCTTAATTTCAAATTATAAAATGTAATTTAATGTATTTTTAATTTGCACGTCGCAAATAATCATTACTTTTATATTTTTTTACCTTTTTATTTGCGATACTCGAAGAGTAAGCAAATACTGTAAACGATCAAATGTCTGTCTGTCCGTCTGTCCGTCTGTCCGTACAAACATCGAGATCTCGGGAACTATAAGAGCTAGAGCCACCAAATTTTGCACACAGACTTCTATAAGCAAAGCGCAGATCAAGTTTGTTTCAAAACCTGACCACGCCCCTTTTTACGCCCACAAACCGGAAAAAACTCTGTGGTGTCCACATTTTTAGTGCTAGAGAAAAGTGGCCCTTACAAATGTTGTTCGTATTAAAAATATCTACCCAAATATCTAAAGAAATTGTGTGTACAAATGCGTTGAAAATTTTTATTGCGCTCAAAAGTAGGCAAACCTTTTTTTTTAAGAGAGGGCGCTTAAAACTGATTGCGCATGAAAGTCGGCTACACACTATTGAAGAGGGCTAGCTAGCTGTTTTTAAAGAGGGCAATGACTATAGCGTTCTTTCTTGTTTTTAAAAGAAATTAATTTTTGATTACCTTTTTTATAAGAAACAATTATCTTTTTAACTATAGTTATTTTATCATACCATTGTCAGTTTTTAACCAATTGTATTTTTAATTACTTTTTATTTTTATGTTTTTAACTGTTCAATTCACTATTTTTATGTCAATGTCACACGACAAATTATATTTATATTATTAAGCGCACCAATTTATTTTCAATCATGCACTTATATTTTTACCCAATAAAGTTTGTAATGTAACTATTTACCTTACTAAGTTTTGACTAAGTTCTGTAACTTAACCATGTCTTTGCGAATGGAAAATGGAAAAGCTGGGTCAAAAACAATACATAACTTTTGACGAACGACAAAAACGTTAGGGGATCATATAGCACAGCCAGCGATGATCCATTAGAACGCGAAGTCGTGAAGGGGAGGGCATTGGCTGAAACACTGCCGATCGGATTTCGATCAAGCTTATGCGAAGCTTGCGGGCGGTGTGCACAGAAAGACAGACTGACTAACGGTATTTAGTATTTTCAGGCACGTAAATACATAATTGCTTGATTACGTTTGGAAAGGTAAATGGTGTCCAAAGAACCCACCTGTTACGTCTGACTTTTAGTGCCCAGTCCGAAAGGACATAGGCCGAAGGAGTAGCGACCTAGGTTCGGCACGAAAGTCCTGGTGCCGGCATAAGCTTCGTCGTATTTGGGGTGGGTTCTTTGGAAGCCTCTCACTTCTCAGACAATAACTAGAAAAATTAAATCGTGCCTAGGAAAAATAGTAGAAGCAGTTAGTTAGTACGTCGTTCTGCCCGCACAGCCGCAAGCTTGCCAGCTTGATTATATTACAATCGCGGTGTTTGGCCGTATTCCCTCCCCGTATATGCAAAAGCATATCCAATGGATCAGCGCTGGCCTTGCAATCTGATCCCCTATTTTGTCGGTTTCGTTCGTTAAAAGTTATGTCATTATTTTTGACCTACTTCACTCTTCGTCATCAGCACCCCCGAAAGATGGTCTCTACCAACACATGGTTACTTTAGTTTTTCATTCAAATTTTATTGATAAAATATATTAGTTTGGCTAATGCCATGGA
Organism: Drosophila oshimai; assembly: GCA_018150695.1. Lineage (NCBI taxonomy): Eukaryota > Metazoa > Arthropoda > Insecta > Diptera > Drosophilidae > Drosophila > Drosophila oshimai. Next base: position 1,781,626 of record JAECWM010000276.1, read on the forward strand.
GGTTGTTAAAATTAACATATAAATCTTTGATTTAAAATATGATAAAAATTAAACAGATTAAACGTATTTGTTTTAGCGGAAGGTTTAGAGTTTTCACCTAGAAGGTTCACACGTCGGCAAAAGTGCTGACTTTTTACAACTGAGAATGTTGCTCGGTGTTTTTTTGTATAAAAACATACAAAGCTGATACCCTTCCGCTTTCTTAAGAAAAGAAAATTAAGATTATTAGAAAAATATGAAAATGGAAATTAAACTAGGGATACAAAATATAAAGTAAGAATTTAATTTAATCATTAAAGGTATAAAAAGGATAATTAAATTGAATAAAGGGGAAAAAAAACTTAATCATATGTATTTGGAAATTTAATAAATGATTTGAAATAATTAAAATCGTCAAACTAACATTACAGAAAACTAGAATATGTTTACTAATTTGTGTTTATTTTGATAGTTAGTGTTTTTTGTAGTTCTTTGAGACAGTTGTTGTCAGTGCGCATAAATATATATATATATGTCATTTAGTAATGGCAAACTTACCCCTTTTTCATCCGGCGATGAGATCTCGACGCTTGGATTCCTGGGTTTTGAGTAAAAGAACAACATACATATATATATACATGCGCCTTTAAAAAGAATTAATTGGTTCACTAAGCAAAAAAAATATAATATGATATAATTCTTTTTCACTTATTATGACATTAATTTTGTTTATATGGCTATTGTTGTTGTTAGTGTTTTGACACCGGCTGGTTTACTGCTCCCTTGCGGCGTCTTCTTCAGGTGTCAGAGAACTCTAGCTTATATATCAGAATCTCCGCGGCTCGTGGCGTGTGTTTTACCGCTACTCCGACAGCGACTTCTCCAGGGTTTCCGATTGCGTTAATTGTTTACTTTGTTTTTCACAGATCATTTATTTGCATTTAAGTGCATTTATTTTTAATTGTTTTGGTTGCATATTTGTTTAGCATTTTAGATGTGGGTATTTATTAACTGCTTTCGGCCGTATTATTAGGGTTATCAAAGAAACTCTTGAACTCCCTATTTTAAGTTAAAATCAAGGATAGGATATTTCCAGGATAACTTATTTTCTTCTTGTTTCCAGGATCAGGAAGAGGAATAAAGTATTTGAAGGTCCTTGTTTATTGATTTAAAGGTCCTTCGTTGAAGAACTCGCGGCCCCCGGCCCGGATTAAATAATCGTTGCCTGCCCAAATCTTTTTATGTTTTGCCTTGTCTTTTTTAACTTTTTTCCGCCCTCTTCGATGAACGTGCAGCCCTTTATATAGGGGTCTCGAAGCAAAGATTTACTGATCAATGGTGGAATTTACGGATGGAATTGGGCCGTGGTGAAGTTTAATATCAAGGCTAACTAAGTGCAAGCTGCATTCCAAAGGTCATTGCCATGTACCTAGAGTTGGTCTCGATATTCGGTTTATTGGCAATGGGGCGTTGCATAATTGCTGATGCATGTGACACCTAGTGTAATTTGAGTGGATCGTCAGAATTTATAGACACGAGCATTGCATAAACGGTCTGTAGTTGTGTTACGTCGGGTCCTGCTTCGTCCTTTGAAGGACATATGTAGGCTTGAGGGAGTGGCCGCCCAACAAGCACGATTTGGTGCAGCTGAGCTCGTCGGATTTGGGGTGGGTTCTTTGGACGCCACTCACCTCTCCACACGTAATCAAGAAATTATTTACGTGCTTGGAAATACTAAATACTGTTAGTCAGTCTGTCTCTCAGTGTACACCGCCTGCAAGCTTCGCGAAAGCTTGATCGAAATCCGATCGGCAGTGTTTCAGCCAATGCCCTCCCCTTCACGACTTCGCGTGCCAATGGATCATCGCTGGCTGCGCTATATGATCCCCTAATGTGTTTGTTGTTCGTCAAAAGTTATGTCATTGTTCTTGACCCAGTTTTTCCATTTATGCCAGTTCCCCCTTTATTCGGTTTCTACCAAGACATGGTTAATATTCTGTTCTTCACTTGACTCTGTTCTTGACTTGCTTCCTACTCCAAATTGGGGGTCTTTTATACCCATGACCGTACCTAGCTTCGCCTATGGGTCACCGGAATGGAACATCAAGGTGTTCCCACCTAGGTGCATCGGTTCCCCTCTGTATTCTAATTGGCCAAAGTCTTATTTGGGTCATCTTTGTTCGAGTACCGGACAGTTCGATCAACCCGGCAGTATCTCGTTACCCATGAGTGCATGGCCCTATTCGTCTAGTTAAGGCGGTGTCATTTTTCTCTTGACCGAGCCAAATTCCGGTGAAATTTGTCATCATAGTTCTTATGGGGCACGGGAATGCATGACTCAATGTGAGTATATTGTGAAATGCTCCCCTCTTGGTTTTCTCTTATGCCCTGCGCTAAGATCTTACGTTGGTCCTTTCCGGGTATTTTAATGAGAATTGTGAAATTGGTGAAGTTGGCTTGACTTGTAAAATTCTTTTTGGCGATCATGTGGTGCGCTGATTTGCCCCGCCCCACAGGCGTACGTAACAGGCTCGATGTCGTCGATATTAGTATAATATGGAACGACTTCGTAAAAACATCTTCACGTAGGCTGTATCGGCGGGAATTACATTTCTTTTTTTCTCCGCGCCATTCAACGTGTGGCCTCGACCCATACCCTGTGAAAAAGAGGTTAGGTTAGGTTAGAGCGGCGGCTGACACAAGGTCAGCCCACTTAGGCCATCACTGGCCCATTGTGATACCGCATGGATCTTTTGTACCCTTTAAACCATGAATTTATAAAGAATCCCAGCCCTTTTCTCTAATGAAACCTGCTATTTTCTTCGGGGGAACAGCTGCTAATTCAGCTAGATTGTCAAGGAAATATTCTCCTATATACTTTTTCCTGCGCCTGATAAGGGCCACACAGGAACAGAAGAAGTGCTCTACTGATTCTACTTCTTCCTCGATTTTGCAGCTTCTGCAGAAGTCGTTGTTTAGGACGTTAAGTCGGGATGCGTGGGCTCCTACGAGCCAGTGGCCTGTAATTGCTCTAATTACAGCTGTGCACTGTGTGCGATGTAGACTGAAAAGCCTTTTGGTGCGTTTGGCGTCAACCTTAGGCTAATGTTGCTGTGAGTGGTATTATCCCATGTTTCTTGTACAAGGGATCTGAAAACCTCCCTTGTCCTGAGCTTAAAAGTGGCTAGTGGAAGTCCTCCTTGTCTGGAAGGAGAACTGTGGTAGTGCCGCGTCTGGCCAGTTCATCAGCTATTTCGTTCCCCTCAATATTTTGGTGCCCTGGCACCCAGATTAGGGATATAACGAACTGCTGTGCCATCTCTTGAAGAGATTTGCGGCAGTTGTTCACTATCGTCGAGTTTGAAGATAGCGCACGAATTGACTTTATTGCTGCCTGACTGTCTGAGTAAATGTTAATTACTCCGTTTGTAAGGCTAGAGTGGCGTAGGCAGCTGAGAGCCTCGCTTATGGCGAGAATCTCTGCCTGAAAAACGCTGCAGTGGTCCGGAAGACGGAAGTGTATTTTGATACTAAGTTGTTCACAGAAGACTCCTCCTCCAACTCGATTGTCGAGTTTGGAGCCGTCTGTGAAGAAATTTATACATTCATTTTGTCCAAAGGGGCTTGCCGCCCAGTCCTCCCTAGAGGGGAAGGCTGTTTTGAACGTTGTAGAGGTGTGTTCTACGGGTGTGCAATAATCTGTTAATTGTATGTTTGCGCCTTCTGGTAGGATGGATGAGTGTCCGTATTTACGGATTGTCCAGCAGTTTGCGTCTCTCAGACGTCGTGCTGTGATGGTGGCGATTTCTTTTGCCACCAGAAGAATTGGGGATATGCTAGTAATAGCGTTGAGCGCTTCACTAGAGGTTGTTCTAAGAGCTCCTGTCATGCATAGTTGCGCTACCCTTTGCACCTTGTTGAGTGCCTTGAGTTTGGAACTGTACAGCAGCGCTGGCCACCAAATGGATACCCCATACAGGAGGATGGGTCTTACTATGGCGCTGTATAACCAGCTAACTACAGACGGGGACATACCCCATTTGAGGCCTACTGCCTTTTTGCAGGTGAAGAGTGCAATGTTGGCTTTACGCACTCTATCCGCTATAGTGAGATTCCAGTTCAGTTTCTTGTCTAGTACAAGCCCCAGGTATTTTGCACTGTCGCTAAACTCTAGAACGGAATCATTTAGTTTTGGGGCAGATAACTTAGGGATCTTATACTTCCTGGAGAAGAGAATAAGATCGGTTTTACTTGGGTTTACGTTTAACCCACTTTCAGATGCCCATCCTGACAGTTTTCTTAGTTTGACTGTCATAATGTCACTAAGGGTTTGCGGAAATTTTCCCCGCAGCATGACAACTACATCGTCTGCATAAGCAACAATCTTGCACCCCCCATCTTCCATGTCTCGAAGCAGCGTGTTTACTGCTAGGTTCCATAGAAGCGGAGAGAGTACCCCCCCTTGAGGAGTACCTCTGCTGACACGCCTGCACAGAGTAGATGCTCCCAGTGAAGAGGTCACTTTTCTGTTCAGTAGCAGCTGTGTGACTAATCTCACCAACTGAGCATCTACTCCAAGGCTCAGCATAGCATTGGTTATTGCCTTTGAGTCGATGTTATTGAAAGCTCCTTCTATGTCCAAGAAGGCGGCTAGGGTATATTCCTTGTCTTGCAAGAATTTTTCTATACTGGATATGACAGAGTGAAGTGCTGTTTCTTTCGATTTGCCTTTACGGTATGCATGCTGAGATTCAGATAGCAGAGAGGGATTGATTGATGTTCTTAGGTATAGCCCTATCAATCTTTCCAAGGTTTTCAGAAGAAATGAGGACAGGCTTATTGGCCTGAGATCCTTCGGTGTTGTGTGTGAGGCTTTGCCGGCCTTGGGTATAAATACTACCTTGGACGTTAGCCAAGAAGGGGGAATATGGCCTAACGCCATGATGTTCGTGAAGATGGCTTTTAGCCAAGGAACAGCAAGATCTTCCCCTTGCTGCAATTGTGCCGGAAATATCCCATCGGGACCTGGAGATTTGTAGGGAGCGAAGCTATTTATAGCCCATTTAATGTTGGTTTCAGTCATGATGCCATCCAATACTTTGACCGAGTGGCATGGTTGAGGGTCGCTTGTGTGGGGACCTAAGGTGTTACCTGGAAAATGCGTATCTAGTAATAGTGTAAGTGTTTCTTCGCTAGAAGAAGTCCATGAGTCGTCCTGTTTCTTGAGATAGCCCAGATTTGAGGATGACTTTGAGAGTACCTTTCGTAATCTTGCGGCTTCTGAAGAGGATTCAATTCCCGAAGTGAATTTTCTCCAATCCTCTCTTTTTGCCTGCCTAGTGAGCTTTTTGAATTGAGCTAGACTGTGTTTGTATTCTGACCAGTTCTGTTCACAACTTAGTCTTTTTGCTCTGTTGAAGAGTTTCCTACATTCTACCCTCAGCTTGTCTATTTCTTGTTTCCACCAGGGTGGTCTCCATTTGCCTCTCGGCGTTGATTGGACAGGATGCTTTATATGCATTGTTACAGGCTTCAGTGAAGGCTGTCGTGAGGTAAGTGAGATGTTCCTCCGATGGAGGAATCTGTTCTGGAGGAGCTGGTAGGGCCTTAGCCAGTCTGTTTTTGAAGGCTGGCCAGTTGGTTCTGCGGGGGTTTGAGAACGTTACTGGGTCAGGATTGGGCGCACATAATTTTGTGTCGATATATTTGTGATCTGAGAAGGAGTGTTCTTTAGAAACACTCCACCCTATAAGTTGGTCATGCATGAAGTTTGAGGTAAGGGTTAGGTCTATGACCTCCTCCCTGTCCTTGATTACAAAAGTGGGGTCGTTTCCCCTATTGCAGATAAGTAAGTTGGTGGAGAGAAGGTATTCAAAAAGTAACTCACCCCTCTCGTTTGTATTGGTACTGCCCCACATCTCATGGTGGGCATTTGCGTCGCATCCGATCAATAGGCCAGTGCCACGATCTTCACAAACCTTTACAAGTTCCCTCAGCTTGTGACCCGGTATTGGGTCCATGATGTCGTACGCCAGGTACGCTGACACTACACATAGCGACCTCTCCTGGAGCTCCAGACTTATCGCTGTAGTGTCCGCATCGCTGTAATTATAAAGCATAAATGGACTAAGGTGCCTTTTAGCTAAAGTACAAGTACGGGTTTTACCTTCTCCTTGAGCTACGAGTAGCTTGTATTTAGGGGTGCTGAGTCCGCATATCCTATTGGATACAAGCCAGGGCTCCTGGATCAGCACCAGGTCGGCTTCGTCTCTAGCTAGACGAAGCATAAGGGCAGCGGAGGCTGCTTTACAATGATGGAGGTTTATCTGCACGACTCTCAGAGACATCGTGCAGATTTGCCTCCACCACCGTCGCGTCAGCGTCCAGGTCCTCAGCGAAAACTTCGCCCATGGAGTCAGTACTCCCATGACCTAGCTTGCTGAAGCCCCGGAGAAGGGATGCATCGGATATCACCGACTCGCAGTCCTCCTCATCCCTGCCTGGCTCTTCCATCTCGGTGGCCAGCACTTCTTCAACACCAGGCTCGTCCTTCTGCTTGGTGTCTGACTTGTACACCCTGATGCGCACCGAGCTAAAACCGAAGTTTAGCTCTCCGTGCATTGCCTCAATGGGTGCAGCGGAGTCCTTATTAAGGATAAGTATTACCTGACGCAAGGGGCCCTGCGTCTCTTCCACCTTTGCCACCTTCCAGTCGGAGGACGGCAGGTTGGGGTTGCATCTTTGCAACATCGCCAGGATCTTCTCCGGCTCCTTGAAGGAGGACGGGACCCATATGACGGCTCTTGGCCTACTCGGGATGTCCTTCCAGTCGACAGCGACCAGCTTGGCACCCGGGTAGACCTCACCCAGTTTAGATACGGCCGCTTTCAGTAGCTCTGCCGACCTAGCCCCTTCGCACGCTATCACCTTGACGTTACCCTGGTACCACCCTGCATCTTTGCAGATTGGTGGGGGACCAGGGTCCGCTTCTAGCACCTCGAAGCATTGCACAGCCAGTGCTGCCTCAACCCACTTCCATTGGCTTCTTGGAATTCTGCCCTCAGCGTCGCCTTGGTCCAGGACTCCTAGGAGGATCTTGTCCTTTGCCATTTCAGCGAAGCTTTTGTTCGGCCCGACGGGCACGTGCGTGCGAATCTTCTTCGGGGCATTTTGAGCCGCACTTTCCTGTGATCGCTGCCGCTTTAGATTTTTGGTATCCTCCTTCGGCCTCTCCAGCACAAAATTGGGCAGCACAGACTTAGCCCAGTCAACTTTCTTCAACCACTCCACTGAGGGGGTGGTGATGTTGCTGGTTGCCTGTCGCTTAAGGATGGCCGCGGCGGATTTCCTCTCCCCGTACCTGTCCATCTTGGCCTTGCTAGTGGATGGCCTTCCCCTCACCCCAGCACCCGACTGAGCTGCAGCTGCGCTTGTGGTAGCGCCTTGCTGGTCGCTCAAGGTGACAGGGGTGTTGGTTTCGGTCACCACCTTGCCTCTGACCAGGGGGCGATTGAACCCAGTTGGCTGTTTCGCCGGGGTGGAGTTGACCTTAGCTCCAGTGAGCTCTGTCATTCCTCCAGTAGCAGTGACTGCCGTTGGGTTGACTCTAGGTTCAGTAACCTCTGTCGTTGGACCCTCGGTCCTCGCCGGTTTTATGGGAGTGCCGGTCTCCTTCTTGTATTTATTATTCTTTGTATGGTTCATTCTGAATCCCACGAGCTGCGGAGAAAGGGTGGTCCACCTCCCGCAGAGATCCGCGCTACGGGAGGTAAGGCTGGCTGATCCGGAGGGCGCCAGGTGTCCGGATGCTCCGTTTGCGACTGGGCTATTTTTTAAGGGCCCCCAGCCAGGTTGATCATCGGCACGGGTCGCATGACACCTTGATCCAGCCCTTCACCTTAGCCATGATAAGAGATCGCAGAAACATGTGGCATGGCTATGGAGAAAGCTCCGCCCCAGTCTGCGAATCCCAAATCTTAGCTGGTGCCGTCCCGAGGGACACTGGAGCACCATTACCAGTTGGCACCCTCGTGGAGGCTTCAGCTATAGGATTTTTGCCAACCTGGAAAAGAGTCTCTCATGTCTTCTAGTCTAACCGGGCAAGTTGTTTCACCTTCAATGCTACGTTCTTCGATTTTTGTTAAAGGTATCTTGGATTTCTTCTATCTCGTTTACCTGCCTTGGCTTCCATCTCCTTTCCTTTTTAGCCAGCGCTCAATGCGTGTGCCTTCGCTCATAAATTCTTTGAGCGTCTTTATCGGCGTTGAGGTTTTCTTTCTTTTGCTTCAACTTGAAATGAAGATTGTGCATTACCGATTTATAGTCCTCAAAAGATTCGTTAAATCCTTGACGCCGTTCCATTAGTTCTTTGATGGTCACGTAATCATTTGTTGAGGTTGAAAAAGCTCTAATCATCTCATATGTGAGTGAAAAGTAGTCAAATTCTGGATCATCGGCTTTATCTTCCATCAGTTGCCAGTACCTTTTGGTAGCTGCGCCTGTGAGTAGGCAGTGGAATTCTCGGAACACTTGTCTACGCGATAATCCATATAGTTCTTGTAAGCGTTCCACTCGAAATAGAAAGCTTTCAGCTGTCATTCCTCGTCCGGTACAATCGAATTTGACATTCCATTTGTCATGGCGAGCTCCTCTTGCATTTGGTAATTGTGTTGACAATGCCGCTACTTCCTCTGGATGCCACATAGCCGTGCTATTGGCCTCTGGTCCAGTTGCAGGGGAACTTGTTGCATTATTTGTTCCTTGGGCAGTACACAAGGGTACTGTTGGTGGAACTGTTGGTGGCCCAGTGGGTGGCACCGCTGGGTTGCTTGTATCTTGTGTATTACGTGGTGTAGCCACTGGTGGTGGGTGTCTCCGACGCTATGTGCGGGAGCTGACTTATTGAAGGGGTTGGCTGATTTACCCAAAAACTATTTGAAATTCTGTGCGTTGGTGCGGGCGCCTGTTCGATAAGTCCTGATCCCTGGCTTTCCGCCAGTGTCATCTGCGTTACACGATCTTGCAGACCGGTAACTGTCATCTTTAAATCATTTATCTCCTTGTGCAGAGTTGACTTGATTTCATTGTTTAGCATTATAAGTGCGGACAGCATTCTTTCGATTCTGTCTTCTGGTTCCGGGTTATTTACGGGTCCAGGGAATTGCCTTAGCGGTGGAACAATTGTAGATCGGCCTCGGGGTTGAAACTCTGGGCCAACTCCTCCCACGGCTCCTTGGGTTTCATTTTTATCTTGTTCACTCATATTTTCTGTATTCTCTGCCAGCGTTCCTAACTGGTCAAGTTTACTGTTGAAGCTAAGACTCTGGTCTTCTCTTCGGTTACTTTCTTCTCTTAGACTCTGTCTTACGTTTAAATTTCTTTGTCTGTTTGCCGCAGCTTCTTCAAATCGCTTGAGAGCTGCTGATCTGGTCATACGACCTGACGGTGTTAACGAGGGTCCTTTTTTCTTAGCCACTGGCATAGTAGGTTTGTTTTGTATTTACCAAAAAAAACTTCGTTAAACTCCCAATAATTGTATAGAAGAAAATTCTAACGTACAATTATAAAATCTATGATTGTATGTTTGTGATTTTTCACAAAAACAATTATCTGTGTCTGCCAAATATATATATTTTCAAAAATGTGTGATAAACGATAATACAAATCGTATTTAATCACGTTTGTTTTCTGACCAAAATGTTTAGTACTCAAACATCAATAGTGTGTTAATGCTAACACGGCAAATTTATTTGTAAATAAATGAAATATAAATTCCGGGGTGCTGATTTGCTAAGAGTTATTTTTCAGTCAAGAATCGTCCGATTTTTAAGCCCCAAATAAAAACAAATTCCCTATATAGTGAATATAATATGTGCCTGGACTTACATGAACCAGTACACACACCTTTACTGTCTTCTTTCATGTGGAGTGTTATAATTTTTTCCCCAGAAAGGTTCTGTCCGAAGCCCCCTCCCCCCTGTCGTCGGAAATCAGGCAAGAGTCTCCCAGACCGATTCTCTTAAATTGTTTGTATTTTATATTATGCGCCTGGACTTACATGAACCAGTACGCGCTATTGTTATGATCAGCTGAGCTGCTACACCTGCTGATGTTTTCCCCTTTAACGGTAAAGAACTCCGGGGTCCGGTTATATACACCAGTTTCCTATTTCACTGGACATGAGCCTCACAAACGACCGGGTACTGTGCCTAATACGTCGGCAGCATCGGCCAGAGAAATTAAGTCGTCATTCCACCCAAGTAATCATGAATGCCGTACAACCGAGCCTCACAAGAAGACCTGGCATAGCCTTGTGCAACCGGCAGCATCAGTTGTACGTATCCGGTCAGTCCCCCTCCCCCCTGTCAGTCCTGGATCGACATATAAGAAACGGATCCGCTACCCCTGACACCGCCAGGTGGTGCGTCGCTCTTCATCTGCTCTCCCGCTCTTTCTTAACCGAGCCTCACAAACGATCGCGGTACTGTGCCTGATACGTCGGCAGCATCAGTTGGAAAGCACGCTAAATAAAATTTTACGTTAATTAACAAAGTGGTCTGCACGTTTTTAATCAGTTTTTAATATTTTCCAAAAAAAGAATATTGTTTTTGAAATGTTCCTAAAGTCAAATACCAATTCTAAAAACTACAAATTTTAGATTGAAAGGCCTTTTCTAATTCTAAAATTGCCTGTCTTTGAAGTTGGTGACTTTAAAGGCAAATTTAGTACTTTATAAAAAAATCAAACAAATTGTAAGAACGTTAATTTTTACAACTGAAGTCAACTATATGTTGGTCCTTAAAAAGGATAACTTGGTTTTATGCATTAAGCACTAAGTCTGATACTAAAATAATTTTTTTTTCTTAAAAAAGTCTATGAGATATTCTTTTAAGAAAAATAAATTTTTGGCAATAAAGGATCTAAGGATATTGCCATCGTTGGGCGCCATCTGTTACGTCTGACTATTAGTGCCCAGTCCGAAAGGACATAGGCCGAAGGAGTAGCGACCTAGGTTCGGCACGAAAGTCCTGGTGCCGGCATAAGCTTCGTCGTATTTGGGGTGGGTTCTTTGGAAGCCACTCACTTCTCAGACAATAACTAGAAAAATTAAATCGTGCCTAGGAAAAATAGTAGAAGCAGTTAGTTAGTACGTCGTTCTGTCCGCACCGCCGCAAGCTTGCCAGCTTGATTGTATTACAATCGCGGTGTTTGGCCGTATTCCCTCCCCGTATATGCAAAAGCATATCCAATGGATCAGCGCTGGCCTTGCAATCTGATCCCCTATTTTGTCGGTTTCGTTCGTCAAAAGTTATGTCATTATTTTTGACCTACTTCACTCTTCGTCATCAGCACCCTCGAAAGATGGTCTCTACCAACACATGGTTACTTTAGTTTTTCATTCAAATTTTATTGATAAAATATATTAGTTTGGCTAATGCCATGGAGCTAGTTAAAATTAACATATAAATCTTTGATTTAAAATATGATAAAAATTAAACAGATTAAACATATTTGTTTCAGCGGAAGGTTTCGAGTTTTCACCTAGAAGGTGCACACGTCGGCTGACTATTTACAACTGCTGACTTTTTACAACTGAGAATGTTGCTCGGTGTTTTTTTGTATAAAAACATACAAAGCTGATACCCTTCCGCTTTTCTTAAGAAAAGAAAATTAAGATTATTAGAAAAATATGAAAATGGAAATTAAACTAGGGATACAAAATATAAAGTAAGAATTTAATTTATGAAGTTAATCATTAAAAGTATAAAAGGATAATTAAATTGAATAAAGTGGAAAAAAAACTTAATCATATGTATTTGGAAATTTAATAAATGATTTGAAATAATTAAAATCGTCAAACTAACATTACAGAAAACTAGAATATGTTTACTTATTTGTGTTTATTTTGATAGTTAGTGTTTTTTGTAGTTCTTTGAGACAGTTGTTGTCAGTGCGCATAAATATATATATATATGATATTTAGTAATGGCAAACTTACCCCCTCGACGCTTGGATTCCTGGGTTTTGAGTAAAAGAACAACATACATATATATATACATGCGCCTTTAAAAAGAATTAATTGGGTCACTAAGCAAAAAAATATAATATGATATAATTCTTTTCACTTATTATGACATTAATTTTGTTTATATGGCTATTGTTGTTGTTAGTGTTTTGACACCGTCTGGTTCACTGCTCCCTTGCGGCGTCTTCTTCAGGTGTCAGAGAACTCTAGCTTATATATCAGAATCTCCGCGGCTCGTGGCGTGTGTTTTACCGCTACTCCGACAGCGACTTCTCCAGGGTTTCCGATTGCGTTAATTGTTTACTTTGTTTTTCACAAATCATTTATTTGCATTTAAGTGCATTTATTTTTAATTGTTTTGGTTGCATATTTGTTTAGCATTTTAGATGTGGGTATTTATTAACTGCTTTCGGCCGTTAAATTAGGGTTATCAAAGAAACTCTTGAACTCCCTATTTTAAGTTAAAATCAAGGACAAGATATTTCCAGGATAACTTATTTTCTTCTTGTTTCCAGGATCAGGAAGAGGAATAAAGTATTTGAAGGTCCTTGTTTAATGATTTAAAGGTCCTTCGTTGAAGGATTTAAAGGTAGTATTATGAAGTATTATGACTTTCAGTGGCACTACACTTTATGAACTCTGCTGGCCGGCACGGTGCGATACGATAAGAACTCGCGGCCCCCGGCCCGGATTAAATAATCGTTGCCTGCCCAAATCTTTTTATGTTTTGCCTTGTCTTTTTTATCTTTTTTCCTCCCTCTTCGATGAACGTGCAGCCCTTTATATAGGGGTCTCGAAGCAAAGATTTACTGATCAATGGTGGAATTTACGGATGGAATTGGGCCGTGGTGAAGTTTAATATCAAGGCTAACTAAGTGCAAGCTGCATTCCAAAGGTCATTGCCATGTACCTAGAGTTGGTCTCGATATTCGGTTTATTGGCAATGGGGCGTTGCATAATTGCTGATGCATGTGACACCTAGTGTAATTTGAGTGGAGCGTCAGAATTTATAGACACGAGCATTGCATAAACGGTCTTTAGTTGGTTTCCGGGTATTTTAATGAGAATTGTGAAATTGGTGAAGTTGGCTTGACTTGTAAAATTCTTTTTGGCGATCATGTGGTGCGCTGATTTGCCCCGCCCCACAGGCGTACGTAACACACCCCAAATCCGGCGAGCTCAGTTGCACCAAATCGTGTCCTGTCGGGCGGCCACTCCCTCAGCCCTATGTCCTTCAAAGGACGAAGGCACAGCCGGCGTAACAAGATGGCGCCCAATTGAGGCAATATCCTTACATCCTTTATTGCCAAAAATTTATTTTCTTTTTTGAGAAACTTCTTAGCATTTATTTAAACAGTTATCAGTAATTTTAAAGAACTTATGGTCATACATTCTGTATCTAAAGTAGCCAACAATTTAATAACCTTTTTTAATATCTTTAGTAAAATTAATAATTGTTATAATTTTTCTGTTTACTTTTAACCCTTCTGTGAGCGGAAGATTTTTATACGTTGTTGAGCGGAAGACACAATTTTGTGCATCGTGTTTGAACCGCGTACATCTTAAAAACCTTTATTCAGAAAAATTTGAAATTTTTACTGAATTTGTATTAACTACCAATTCTTTCATTTAAAAATTAAGTTTTTTAATTAAGCCTACATTTAAAAAAAATCGTTAAGTTTTGTCTGGAAAAAACTAATTGCATGTGAGATTAATTATGTAAAACTCGCAAACTAGTCAAACAATTGAAAAACGTGGGACACAAACTTATAGGGCTTTCAATAAGCGTTCTGTTCGTAACCGAAGCCAACCCCAACTACAACCAGCAGTCATAACGCAACTCGAACCCAAGAACCAAGAAGCAGTGCAGGGGTAACGCAACTGAAGCCACACCCACTACCAGGCGGTAAGCGAGTAACTGCTGATTAGCAGATTTACCACTAGCTAAACCCACGCAAGCAGCCGACGCACCGACGGGCCGTCACACCAACGGAGCGACCAGCACAGCGAGTCAGCAGAAGCACACTGACCTATTACGCTGGCCATTACAGAATGGGAACATTGCCGAGCATAGCAGAATGACACTAACCTACTGAGCCGGGTGCAAGCGCTAACATACATTGCACCAAACGGGTTATAACTTCCGCAGTCAAATAGTATTTAAGATGAGAACATTACACCAATAAAGCTAGTTATTGTCGCAGAATCAACCCGTGTGTTACTTCTTCTTAAGCCGCGGAAACGGCAGAACTCCCGATCATCTCTTCGGTCAAAAACCAACATCTGCACGGCCCCAGGAGCATCGAGACTCCTGCGCGGACATCCAGATAGCAAGTTGAGAATAAACATTGGTGACCCCGACGTGATCTCGTTACCAGAGATCACACTACGAACACACACCGCAGTATCCAGCGGTGCAGAATCCGTCCTTGCCGAGACAACCTATTAACTCGCAGGACCGCTATTCCAGCGTTACAGGACCCTTCCTTGTCGAGACAACCTATTAACTCGCAGGACCGCTATTCCAGCGTTACAGGACCCTTCCTTGTCGAGACAACCTATTAACTCGCAGGACCGCTATTCCAGCGTTACAGGACCCGTCCTTGTCGAGACAACCTATTAACTCGCAGGACCGCTATTCCAGCGTTACAGGACCCTTCCTTGTCGAGACAACCTATTAACTCGCAGGACCGCTATTCCAGCGTTACAGGACCCTTCCTTGTCGAGACAACCTATTAACTCGCAGGACCGCTACCCCAGCGTTACAGGACAACGCCTAGTTGAGACAAAGCATTAACTCACAGGCCCGCTTAATCCAGCGATCAGGATCTCTCCTCGTCGAGCCAGCTTATTAATTCGCAGGAGCGCTTACTCCAGCGTTACAGGACATCCTCTTGTTGAGACCAGATCTCACAGGAGCATATACACCAACGTTATCGGACCGTCTCCTTGTGAGACCACCAGACCTCACAGGAGCGTAGATCCCGCGTTGCAGAACCCTTCCTTGTTGAGACACCCATTAACTCACAGGACCGCTACTCCAGCGTTACAGGACAACGCCTCGTCGAGACAACATAGAAACTCACAGGACCACTCCATTCAGCGACACCTACAGTGACCAGTGGGAACAAGAAACTACAAGTCGAAGTCTGGAACATTGAACAGGTAAGAAGTACCTATTTTTGTAAACAATAAACGCGGGATTTCGAATGTCCACGTCATTCATAATGGAGACCAGCCACGCCCGGGCAGAACTCCATAATCAGCTGTTAGAGGATCAACTCGATTTGCACAAACAGATGCAACACTTAATAAAAAACTATGGAAAGGATCCAAGCGAGAGAAAGACTCGAGAAGGATATTATGCTAGGAGACTGGCACAATTGTCGGAATTATGGACCTTATATCAAGAGACAGATAAGACGTTAAGAGACGCAGCGCTTCCAGCTGACAATGAATACTACAAACGGTTTGAAGGCCTAAGGGAAACAGTGGAAAAATATAAACAAATCTTTAAGGACAATATGCCAAGCAGTAGTGAACCAATCAGGCCTCCACGCGAGGATAAAAAACAACCCAAGAAAACACAACCAGAAGGCCAAGTTCACGATGACCCCGAAATCAACCGAGTCATACGAATTTTAAGGCGGAGATGCACCGAGCTAGAATCCACAGTATCCTTGGCATCAACCGCATCCACAATTACACCAGCACTACAACGGCATCTTGACCGCCAGTGGGATTTACTAAGGCAGGCACAAGAAGCCCTCGAGGACGTTCCGGGAGCCGTAGCCGCAGCAAAAGGGAATTATCCCAATGCCAGAATGTTGCTGACGATTACGACACGCTACTGCTCCACGAACCTGAAGCACAGCTGAAAATATCCCATCCACCGGTCAACATACCGGAATTTGGAGGCGAATACTTAGAATGGCCAAGATTTTATGATTTATTTGTGGAACTAGTGCACAATAAACCATATTCTGGTACGGAAAAGTTGCACTTGCTCCAGAGTGCTCTACGCGGAGAAGCACGCAACATCCTCATAGATACCGACTTCTCGCAAGGCGGCTATGATGATACATGGAAACGACTCGTTACAAGATACCAGAATGGAAAAATTCTGGTGTATGCAGCCATAGCCAAGATCGTGGACCAAAGGGTAATAGACGGTTCATCTCGACAGATACGAGCCGTGCACGATAATATTCAAAAGGCACTCAGTACATTAAAAAATCTGGAGGTATGTACAAAAACGTGGGATCCAATTGTCGGGTTCCACATTCGACGGAAGCTAGATCCAATGACACTATCAGCATTGGAAAACTCCGCAGACTCACCCACAGAGGTGCCGACACTCGAAAGTATGTTGTCATTTTTGGAAAGGCGCTCATGCATGCTGGAAACATTAGATGCTCAATCTTACAACAAACCAAGGCAATTTCAGCAGCAAGCTCCCCACTGCCGAATTTGTCAGGCGGGTATGCATCGGGTGCTGAACTGCGAAAAATTCAAGGTAATGAGTCTAGAGGAACGGTACAAATCACTGGAAAGAACAGGACATTGTACCAACTGTTTAGCGAACAACCACACCAATATAAACTGCAAATCATCAGGAAGATGCCGGTACTGCAACAAGCGACATCATGCAGTTCTACATCAGAACACACACATGGCTACTAACCAGAGGACTGCAGCCACCGCCACACTCATTGAGGTAAACGAAGATAAGGATACAAAACTCAAGGAAAACTATGTGGTATTGGCAACCGCCGTCGTCGCACTGCAAGGATCATCAAACCACCAGGAACAATGTCGGACGCTACTGGATTCTGGATCTCAAGTTCACTTAATGTCACACCGAATGGCATCACGTCTTGCGTTAAATACAAGAAAATCAGCAGTAAGGGTCCACGGAATTGGCGGGACAATGCAAGAGGCTTCGGCAAGAGCATTAGTTAAGGTGTCATCACTAACATCAGATTTTCAAACAGAAATTGAGGTGTTCATAGTTCCAGAATTAATTGGAAACCAACCATCGGAACCCATTACAGAAGAGTTAAATATTCCTACCAACTTGGTAATGGCAGATCCAAACTTCAAACAGTCAGGACCGGTAGACCTACTCTTGGGCGCTGAATTATCCCCACAGATAGTAAAGGGTAATATAATGATCTTTGGAAAAGATCATCCAATGCTTCAAAATACAAGCTTCGGATGGACCGTATCAGGTCCCATTATTCGCAAGACATCCAACCCAACAACCTGCCTGACGACCGTGAACCCTGCAGACAACCTGTCATCAGACCTGGAAAGATTTTGGAAGATGGACACATTGATGGTAGACTCCCCACCAATGACGATGCAGGAACGAATGTGTAATGAACATTTCCTAAGGAACATTCAAACAAGGAGTGACAAAAGATTGATGGTAAGACTGCCATTTGCAGAAGGTCCTCACGAACTTGGAAAAACAATGCCGATGGCACACAGAAGATTCAATTGTCTAGAACGAAGACTGCAAAGGGACCCGAGCACGGCGACTGCATATGTAGCGTTCATGGAGGAATATGAACGGCTCAATCACATGACCGAAATCCAGCTAAGCAACATTCCCAAAAATCATTACGTGATACCACACCACTGTGTACTAAAACCGGATAGTTCAACCACAAAATTAAGAGTAGTGTTTGATGCATCCGCCTTGTCAACGAATGGGAAAAGTTTAAATGACATGCTGAGAATTGGACCAACTGTTCAAAGCGAGCTGCTATCAATATTATTGAGATTTCGGTCGCATCGGTTCGTATTTACGGCCGATGTAGAGAAAATGTATAGACAAATATGGGTCCATCCCGACGATAGACCATATCAAATAATAATATGGCGGCAGAACCCGAAGGAGCCACTGAGATATTTTCAGCTAAACACAGTGACATATGGCACAGCATGCGCACCGTATCTAGCGACAAGGTGTCTAAAATATCTGGCAGATACGGCTCCCGAAGAGTTGAAAATAGGGGCAACAGCAGTACAAAAAAATTTTTATGTAGACGACTGTTTGTCCGGGGCCGACACATTAGAAAAGGCAATCGAACAACAACGACAAATCCGAACACTACTAGGAGCAGCCAAGCTGAATTTAAGAAAATGGTGTGCTAATCATCCAGCATTATTAGCAGAGATTCCAAGGCAGGATCAGGAACTCGATTTGGATTTTAGCAAACTATCTGATTCCACGATAAAGACACTTGGAATCATCTGGAACCCACAAGAAGACACTCTACAGGGTAGAGTAACGCCATACGAACAAGGACCAGTTTCCAAAAGAATAGTATGTGCAGAATTAGCCAGGATCTTCGACCCTCTCGGGCTATTATGCCCCATTACAACAGCAGCAAAAATTTTCATGCAAAAACTATGGCAGAAATCCCTGGACTGGGACACAATTCTAGAACCAGCAGATGCTCAACACTGGTCAACGTTTAGGAAGGAGTCACAGATAATAACAACAATTCAACTGCCAAGATGCACACTACCCGCAGACATAAAAAGTACGATACAGTTGCACATCTTCACAGATGCATCCGAAGCGGCGTATGGTGCGGCAGCATATTTAAGAACAGTATCGTCAACAGGGTCAATAGAAAGTAACTTACTATGTTCCAAGTCACGCGTTGCTCCACTAGCGAAACAAACTTTACCTAGATTAGAGCTATGCGCAGCGGTAGTAGGAGCGGAGCTGTCAAAAGAATCCAAAAGGATTTAGAGATCACCTTAGAACAGGTGTACTATTGGTCTGATTCTAAAATAGTGCTGGGATGGATCAGTGCTGCAGCTTCTTCGTTTCACACATTTGTGGCGAATAGAGTCTCCAAAATACAGGAGGTTTCATCACCAGACCAATGGGCACACGTAAGTTCAGAGGAGAATCCAGCGGACCTCGTGTCAAGAGGATGTCATGCATCTCAATTAAGGAAAAAGGAGATGTGGTTTACTGGGCCAGTTTTTTGAAAGACGATGAAACAAGCTGGGAAAGGCAAAGGGCCCCAGTAATAGACAGCGACGACCCCGAGAGAAGAGGTGTAAATGTAATGGTACTCGCAACAATGGATGACTGGACCACGCACATTAACTATAGAGGGTCCTTTCATACACTATTACGTATAGTTGCAGTAATGCTCAGATTCATAAATAATTGCCGAAAAAATGGAAAGAATACAGGGCAACTAACAATAACAGAAATAGAAGGGGCGCAAAGGAAGATAGTGCATCAAATACAAACGACACATTTTGCGGCAACGCTAAAACAACTAAAGAAAAAAGAGAATTTAGAACCATCAGACACGTTACGATCGTTGGACCCATTTTTGGATGAACAGGGGATTCTCAGAGTTGGCGGTCGGCTTCAGAACTCAAGTTTAACATATAATGCAAAACACCCAATATTGCTGCCACCAGAACACAAGCTGACAAAGATTCTATTTACAAACAAACATGAACAACATAATCACTGTGGGCCACAAACATTGTTGGCAATTGTCAGGCAACAATTTTGGACGGTCAAGGGTAGGCAAGTAGCTCAACTTACCGTTCGAAGATGTATAAGATGCTGTCGAGCCCGACCACAGTTAATGAAGCAGATAATGAGCCCGCTACCACGTGACAGAGTTCGAACGACGAGGCCATTCGCAGTCAGTGGAGTTGATTACTGCGGACCTTTTTGGGTCCATTACAAGATACGTGGGAAGAAGCCACATAAGGTATATTTAGCGATATTCTGCTGTTTCGCAACAAAGGCAGTGCATCTGGAGGTAGTAACTGACCTCACCACGCAAGCGTTCTTAGCAGCATTTAAACGATTCGTCGGTCGAAGAGGGATAGCGACTCGTCTATACTGCGATAATGCAACAAATTTCGTTGGGGCAAGTAACGAATTAAGTGAGCTGCATAATAGCATATATGCAGAAAAGGCTCAGGAGAAGATTACACAAGAGTGCATACAGTTAGGCACAGAATTTCGTTTTATACCCCCAAGAGCACCACATTTCGGAGGATTATGGGAGGCGGCAGTCAAATCAGCAAAACATCTGTTACTCCGGGCAGTGTCAACGGCATCATTAACGCATGAAGAGCTAGAGACCGTAGTAATAGATATTGAGGCAATTTTAAACTCACGCCCGCTTACTCCTATCTCTTCCAGCCCACAAGACCTGGCAGTACTAACACCAGGGCATTTTCTAATTGGAGGACCACTCACAGCGTCACCAGACATCCATGAGAAGGAGGGAAAAACAGGGAAAATCACCCGGTGGAAAGAAATAGATAGGATCAGACGGGGAGTTTTGGAAACGCTGGAGCCACGAATATCTACATCAACTACAGGATCGTGCAAAGTGGACAAAGAAAGAGAAACCAGTCACAGTAGGGGACTTGGTAATCATCAAGGAGGATAATATACCACCGCTACAGTGGCCATTGGGCAGAGTCACTGCAACATATCCGGGAAGGGACGGATTCATACGAGTCGTTGAGCTAAAAACGGCGTCAGGAACATATACAAGAGCAATTCATCGAATCGCGATACTACCAATAGAAAGCAAGACGGAAGAGGTAGTTAATTGCCAAAAGTAAGATATATATAATAATGAACAAAATGGTGGTGCTGGTTATAATAATACTGCTAGCCGCAGCCACACAACAAACACCAATACCCACAGAGATGCCGGTAAAAATTAAACCGTTTAACAATATTACTGGAACATACATAGAAATAAGCAACAGAATAACACTAATATCAGCCGAATGGACGGTGATATCGTATTTCGATTTAAAAACATTAGCACAGGAAATAAGGATCTTTAAGGAGAGTGTTGAAGGACTCGGAAAATGGTGTCAAAAGGGTGAAAAATGTCCGACGGTCATCCATGCGTTACAACAGGAGGCTTTGGAGTTTGACGATACACAGAGGCTGTTTGAGCATCATCGACAGAAGAGAGGAGCACTCAATCTGATAGGAAATTTAGCAAATGGATTATTCGGAGTGTTGGACTCGCAATACGCACAGGAGATGGAACAAACCATAAAGCGAATACAGGCGAATGAGGTAAAAAACACTCATTTGCTGAGAAATCAGACCTCGATTCTGGACAGCACAGTCAACATAATGAAGGCTAGTAACACTGCAATTGAAGAAAGGATGCGGTACGTGGAAAAACAAATAAAGGATTTGGATAACTCAATTAAGGGAAGCAGTTTGGCTCAGATAACGACCGAGATATCGTTATTGGCCGGGCACATCAAAAGGACACAAGAAGCAATAGTAAATGTGGTAACAGGCATTCAAGGAGGCGTAATAAATCCAGCGTTACTATCAGTAACCCAACTAAAGAACGAGTTGGTAAATATACAGGCGCACTTACCGACAGGAAGAAGACTGCCCATAGCAAAGGAAACCATACACGATGTATACAAAATTATGGCAACTGAAGTCCAGGAGTTGGATGAATTGTTGGTGTTTCATACAAAAATTCCATTAGTCGATGAAGAAGAATACAACATATACCATTTAGCCCCGATTCCATTAGTACAAGACAACAAAATAAGAGTTATAGTAACAGAAACAGAATACCTCGCCATTAGCGACCACCGCGATAGACACTTTCCAATCTCAAAGGACGATCTTCAAAAATGCACAAAATTATCTAAAGGACCATTGTTATGCAAATTACAGCAAGCCACATTAGGACCAGCAGACGAACAACTACGATGCACATTGGCGGCGTTTCACAAAGAACCTACTCCGGTATGCAAAAGGCAGGAGGTGGACAGGTCCAGTGTATGGTACAAGATTGCAGCACCGAACTCATGGATTTTCGCGACAAAAAGAGAAATTACGCTAACATACGTGTGCGGCGAAGAAAGAAATCAGGTACTGCTCAATGGAAGTGGAATAGTTACCTTAGATAACAACTGCATCGCAAGAAGCCCTATGATTATTCTACAAGGTCACCCACAAGGTGAGTCAGTAGTGAAAACATCGGAAGCCGCAATTTTTATACATCCAATAGGAATAGACGCAGAAAATAAGGTAACGCCAAACGTAACACCTGGGTCCGCGGCAATTTCTGGAAAACTAATTGAGTTACAGGAACAAGTACAGCGGTTACAAAGCAGTCAAGATCAAGTGGAAGGCAGCGCAGAAATGTCAATAAGCAACAAGTACATAAGCGTAATAATAACAGCAGCAGTAGTAGCGATAATAGCAGCGGCAGCAATTATCGTAAAATTCATGTACAAAGGAAAGGCGAAAATAGAAGTGCCAACATCAGAAGAACACGCAACAATAACACAAGTCATCCGAAAAAACGAATCGGCACAAAAAGACAAGGGCACCGGCACCAAAAACTCGCATACATAAGGAATATAGACTGAGTGACTCAGACATAGACCAAATATAAAAGGAAAAAAAATATATAAAAGAAGAAAAAAAAAAAAGAGTATGATTAAGAAGAAAAAACAACATTTTATTCAAATAAGTGAAATATTCTGATCGTCAATAATGCCATACATGTCTTTAATTCCGGAGTCACAAGAAGAGTCAGAGTCATACGGTTCTTCGGCGACAGGATAGGTACGGTGCGGTATACGGTCAATACGTCGAATCGCATAACAAACGTAAGCAAAACGTTCATCAGCCAAGATGATCACAGCACCTTGCCACAATTTAAGATGAGTGTGGGCAGGATAACGAAGGGCATCGACGGTAAAGTCACGATAAGAGTACAAGTCGGCCATTCCTTCATGTCGACGAATAAACACTAGAGGATCTTCGAACAGATTGGTCCATTTGGAAGAAAGAGGCCGCGTGAATAAATGGCCGTTAAGGGCAACGGTGATCTGGATACAGGTCCGAGACATGGTAGAAATACGAATGAGAAAATACCAGCAAAAACTGTCATTTATATAGTCTTAAACAGGTCAACAAAATAAAAATAAATCGCAAGATCAGCAATGGTCGAACACAAAAAAATATATATATGTATACGCAAACAAAAAGTAATTTAGAACAGTTAAGCATTTATTGAATAATATAAAACAAAAAAAATAATAATAATAAGATTAATACAACTCGCAGTCCGCGCCGGAATCTGATTCATGATCCCAGAAGCACTCAGCCTTCAAAACTGGGCTGGAGCTACGATGAAGGGTGACTGGAATACGTCGGAAGTAAACATCGACGTTGTTGTGGTCAAAATGGAGGATGCAGGTAGGAGTGAGGTCAATACGGATGGTACGAAACGCGGGATAGCGCTTTCCACGCATGACGAATCCACATGGACTGGTGATACGAAGCTTGTCTCCACGTCGATCCATACTGGCACCACCAGGGTACATGATGGAGTGTCCGTGAGGCACAGGATGAGCGGAGGGTTCACCGAACACATAAATCACAAGTTGAGCTTCCAGAACAAAAGACATGGTGACGGAGTTTAAGTGACTACAACATCGAAGCGCGAGCGGCACCCTTTTATTGAGGCCATTCCTCAATGGGGGGGGAGGATGTTCGTAACCGAAGCCAACCCCAACTACAACCAGCAGTCATAACGCAACTCGAACCCAAGAACCAAGAAGCAGTGCAGGGGTAACGCAACTGAAGCCACACCCACTACCAGGCGGTAAGCGAGTAACTGCTGATTAGCAGATTTACCACTAGCTAAACCCACGCAAGCAGCCGACGCACCGACGGGCCGTCACACCAACGGAGCGACCAGCACAGCGAGTCAGCAGAAGCACACTGACCTATTACGCTGGCCATTACAGAATGGGAACATTGCCGAGCATAGCAGAATGACACTAACCTACTGAGCCGGGTGCAAGCGCTAACATACATTGCACCAAACGGGTTATAACTTCCGCAGTCAAATAGTATTTAAGATGAGAACATTACACCAATAAAGCTAGTTATTGTCGCAGAATCAACCCGTGTGTTACTTCTTCTTAAGCCGCGGAAACGGCAGAACTCCCGATCATCTCTTCGGTCAAAAACCAACATCTGCACGGCCCCAGGAGCATCGAGACTCCTGCGCGGACATCCAGATAGAAAGTGGAGAAAAACACGTTTCAAAAAAATAAAATTTTTAATATAATTCTTTAAAAGAAGTCACTATAAAAGTATTTCAAAGGTCTAAAAACTTGCAAAAAATGTGTGCAGGTAGTTTTTTTTATTATCAACCCTTTTTTGGGTCATTCCAAAAGGAGCTGTCGGCACCTGCACCTGGCGTTCATAAATGAATTGGGTGATTTTTGACCGTTACTTTTATAAACAAGAGAACCTAAAACCACAAATACCCCTTTTTGGACATTTATAGTAATAATTATTAAAAATAATACTACTTTTCTAGTATATTTGTGGTAATATTTATCATTTTGTCTAAAATAAATGTAATTTTTCAACAATATTGGTTGTTTTTCTTATAGTTTTATCAAGGAAGGTATGACACATTTTACCATTTTGGAAAGCTTAATAAAAGTTCTATAAAGAAGTATATCACGTTTTTCAATTGTTTGATCAGCTTGCGAGTTTTATGTAATTAATCTCACCTGCAAATTTTTTTTTCCAGGAAAACCTTTCAAAAAATTTTTTTGTGTAGACTTAATGAAAAAATTAAACTTTTAAGTTTAATAACTGGTAGTTAATACATATTAAGTAAAAATTTAAATTTTTTCTGAATAAAGGTTTTTAAGGTATACGCGGTTCAAACACGATGCACAAAATTGTGTCTTCCGCTCAACAACGAAGTTAAAAAAAGTTTTCCCTAATAAAATCTAAGATTACCAACAGATTTATCTAAAAATCGGCAAACATGTTTAGAATCGTTAAAGACGAGCTGTAAAAAAATTTCAGCTTTAATAGCTTTTATACGCAAAATCGAAATGACACAAATATGTTTCTTCCGATCACACAAGGGCTAAAGTCACCAACTTCAGAGACAGGTAGTAGCATAAGTGGAAAGGCCTTCCAAACTGAGACTTACAGTTTTAGAATTGAAGACCCTTTTTAAATTTTAAATATTAAATCATAAAATTGTAAATCATAGTTTTCTCGTTTAAAAATAAATAATATAACAATAACTTCTCTCTAAAACTTGTAGAACATTTTCAAGCAAAATATTTAATGTAAATAAAATTTAGCTGCGCTTCCTGGCCGACGCTATACGCTTGTACTAGGCTGTGCCAGGTCGCTCGAGAGGTTCGAGTCCAGGAAGAGAATGGTCGCAGACGAACAGCGGCGCACCACTGACTAGTCTTAGTAGAATACAGTCAAGCCATAATAAATGCGTCGTCATCGGTTGGAGTAGCTTGTGTGTCGATCCAGTACTGAAGAGGGTGGATGGAATAACCCGGTCCACACAGGGACACCATTCCAAAGTAAACCACGCCTAGATTACCGCCATAGCCGACAGACGAAACGAGACGACCTTA
This sequence comes from Drosophila oshimai, assembly GCA_018150695.1. Lineage (NCBI taxonomy): Eukaryota > Metazoa > Arthropoda > Insecta > Diptera > Drosophilidae > Drosophila > Drosophila oshimai. The sequence continues at coordinate 1,807,115 of JAECWM010000276.1, forward strand.
GACCTTGGATGCCGCCCGTAAACACCCTGCCTTGGAAGCTGCCAATGTCCTGGCCCGAATCAGCTATCACACTGCTCGATACGCTCGCCCAAACGCTGGTACGCTGGTGCTCTTCGAGCACGAAGTGCTCCCCCCAGTGGCCATGCGCCTAGCCGCAGCAAACGCGGCGTGGGACCTGATCCCCTTCATGGAGGATAGCTCGAGCCAGGACTCTGCGATGCCGACGGATTCCACTACGAGCCTAGTCGTGCCAGTCAGGATAGCCAACCTGTCATCGCCAATTCGATCGCCCCCAGCGATTCTGACAGCATCAGTCTCGGTGGAGACAGTACAGCGACATCAGGACCCACCACTGCCATGGATAGCCGAGGTAGCGGCCGAAACGATGTCAAACCTGTCTAACACCCCCAGTGAAGAGCGCCCTAGCTGCAGCCACGAACAGGACGAGCCCTGGGAGCTCTGCCTTGACCTGGAAAAGGACAGAGATTTTACTGCACGCGCTGGACGAAAGTCAGATTCTCCAGTCCACCCAGGAGGAGGACCAGTAGTCAGAAGCCCCCGCGCAGTGGACAGTGAACACCGAGCGACGCTGATTACCCAACGAACTCATCGTCTTCATCCAGAAACACGAGCGCCAAGGGGTCCGCTTTCTACGAAGAGTGAAGGGGCGGACATACCGGATCACGATCACCGCTAAGCGGTTCATCACCATCTCGCTTCAGCACCCCGAAGAGAGGGGAGGGGTGTGAGGAACCGCAAGACATCCCTCACAATTGTTGAGAATTTTTGTAGCCATGTAGGAATATTTTCTAGCAATGTAAGAATATTTTGTAGCCACGTGGGAATGTTTTTATAGCCATGGAAAACAGACTATGTAGCCACGTAATATTTTGTAGACATGTAAGGTAATATTATTAGTTTAGCTTTTTTATAGCCAGCACTGCCATCGCCCACAATTAAAACAACGAACGCGCACGTCCAACAAGCTCACTCTCTTCAACCCAACCAACACGCGAAGGGAAAAAACCCTCGAAAGCTGGCAAAGATTACTTTGGTGTGTGGACTTTGGACCTGTATCAAAATTCCATCGGTTTTGCACAAAAATTTTACGTTTGTCTAGAAGTTTTATATAGTATATTGGCTACCGTCCTGTGGTTCTTCCGTTTTTGGTTTTTTTGGCTTGTGTTACGTACGCCTGTGGGGTGGGGTAAGTCAGCGCACCACATGATCGCCAAAGAATTTTACAAGTCAAGCCAATTTCAGCAGTTTCGCAATCGAACTACCAAATTGCACAATTCGCAACTACAGACCGTTTATGCAATGCCCGTGTCTATAAATTCCGACGCTCTACTCAATTTACACTAGGTGTCACCTGCAGCAGCGACTATGCAACGCCCCACTTCCAATAAACCGAATATCGAGACACCACGACCCAATTCCATCTGTAAATCCACCATAGATCAATAGATCGTAGCCTCGGTACCTATATAAAGGGCTGGCAGAACCAGAAACGGGAGGTAAAAAAAGCACACGCGAGAAGTGTAAAATAAGAGAAAACGGGAGTGAAAATGCGCGACTCCGTAGTGAAGTGAAGTGCGAAGAAGGACCTTGACAGGACCTTCTCCAAAAACCGCATCCCACACCAAGGACCTTGAAGGAAGCCTCAAATATTGTTGTGATCATATCCTGGAAAGGAAATAATAAAACATCATGATCCTGGGCCTCCAATAAAGGATGACACAAGAACTTAAAAATATTTGACCATAGGGTCCACAACGTCGAACGCGGACAACACATCAAAAGACATTGAGCTTGAAAGCTCCATTAACACAAATTAAATAAACTACTTCTAAAAATGGGCGGAAGTGACCAAAGAAACTATTAAAGAATGTACTATCTTAGTGGACCACAAACCTCACATCGCCCGTGTGTGTTATATACTCCTGGACATCGCAGTGCTTCACTTAATTAGAATTTTTTAGAACGTGTATTTTTTGCGAAAATTTAGGTCTACAAGAATTAGCCAAGTCTGACTGACAATTGCCTCAAAACCATTAAAAACTACAAGCAGAAATAACCAAAACCAACGAAAACAATTAATGTATTTAAATGCAAGCCATAAACAAAACGAAATACAATATCCAGCAACACGCCGCAAGGGAGCAGTGAACCAGCCGGTGACAAAACTCCAACAACAACAATAGCCATATAAACACAAATAAATGAAATTAATGTCGTAATAAGTGTATAAGAATTACATCATATTTTTTTTGCTTAGTGACCCAATTAATTATTTTTTAAAGGCGCATGTATATACATATATACATAAGTTGTTCTTTTACTCAAAACCCAGGAATCCAAGCGTCGAGATCTCATCGCCGGATGAAAAAAAGGGTAAGTCTTTTTCCATTATTAAATGACAATATATATTTATGCACATTGACAATGACTACTTTAAAACACGAATAATTAAATCAACATAAATTAGTAAACATATTCTAGTTTTCTGTAATGATAGTTTAACGGTTTTAATTATTCAAATCATTTAATAAATTTCCATGTATATGATTAAGTTTTACCCTTTTATTCAATTTAAATAACTTTTTATACTTTTAATGATGAACTTCATAACATAAATTTATACTTTATATTTTGTATCTCTAGTTTATTTTCCATTTTTATATTTTTCTAATAATCGTAATTTTCTTTTCTAAAGAAAGCGGAAGGGTATAGGCTTTGTATGTTTTTATACAAAAAAACACCGAGCAACATTCTCAGTTGTAAATAGTCAGCACTTTTGCCGACGTGTGCACCTTCTAGGTGAAAACTCGAAACCTTCCGCTAAAACAAATATGTTTAATCTGTTTAATTTTTATCATATTTTAAATCAAAGTTTTGTATGTTAACTTTAACAACCTCCATGGCATTAGCCAAACAATTATATTTTATCAATAAAATTTGAATGGAAAACTAAAGTAACCATGTGTTGGTAGAGACCATCTTTCGGGGGTGCTGAGAACGAAGAGTGAAGTAGGTCAAGAATAATGACATAACTTTTGACGAACGAAACAGGCAAAATAGGGGATCAGATTGCAAGGCCAGCGCTGATCCATTGGATATGCTTATGCATATACGGGGAGGGAATATGGCCAAACACCGCGATTGTAATACAATCAAGCTGGCAAGCTTGCGGCGGTGCGGACAGAACGACGTACTAACTAACTGATTCTACTATTTTTCCTAGGCACAATTTAATTTTTCTAGTTATTGTCTGAGAAGTGAGTGGCTTCCAAAGAACCCACCCCAAATACGACGAAGCTTATGCCGGCACCAGGACTTTCGTGCGGAAACTAGGTTGCTACTCCTTCGGCCTATGTCCTTTCGGACTGGGCACTTATAGTCAGACGTTACACTTGTTTTTGTGACCTATTTTGGTTATGTTCCTTTTTTTACCGGACTCAAGGTCAAAGGCGGTTTAGATTTATGTGTTATGTGTGAAAAATCCAATCGGTTTTGTTTTCTTTTGACCCAGACTCTCTGCTCCTTGGTCCCGCTGCTCTCTCGATCGGTAAAGGCCATTCGCAACGAAGCACCTATGTTTACTCGCTGCTCGGCTCTGCCTTAACACCTTACATCTGTAAAAATTTCCCCACGTCTGTAGAACAAATTTCCTACGTCTGACCTCTCACATGGTTCTTTAGGTCTTAAGGTGACCTTTTAAAAATTGCCCTTTTAAAAAAAAAAAAACAAAACAATACAAAATAGATATCTGTGTAGATATTTTTAATACAAACAACATTTATAAAGGCTACTTTTCTCTAGCAATAACAGAGTTTCGCGATTTGTGGGCGTAAAAGGGCGTGGTCAAGTTTTGAAAAACGTGATCTGCGCATTGCTTATAGAATTCTGTGTGCACAATTTGGTGGCTCCAGCTCTTTTGGTTCAAAAGATTTCAGCGTTCGTACGGAGGGACGGACGGACGGACAGATAGACATTCAACGTTTACAGTATTTGCTTACTCTTCGAGTATCGCAAACAAAAATGGTTCTTAGAATAAGATTATAAACAAATTTTTAATCGTCCTTAAGGTCCCTGCTAGGGCACCATGTAAGAGACACATGGAGACCCATGCTGGGACAGGTCTCAGTGCTCCCAAGGTCACTTAAGGGACTAAAGGTGGTTGAGAGAAATCAATAAAATCACCAAAAATCCCTTGGCTGAAACTTGGCTTCGGATCCGACAAATGAGCAGAGGGAATAGCTCGAAAACTCCGCTGTAATCGTCAGCCACCACTCGCTCCGACCGCGATGAGCAAAATATTGAAATGGGTGCGGGTTTTACCAACACAATTCCGACCGTAGGCCGGGTTTTCGGCCAATGGCTTAGGATCCGACAAATGTGCAGAGAAAATAAACTCGAAAACTCCGTCGAAATCTTTAGCCAGCACGACGGCGGATCGAAAAGATTTTGGCCAATGGGGATGGGTCTTTTAAAGAAATTTATGCACATACGCAAACACGGCATTTATCACGTTTACTTCTCTGGGTTTTATTTTCCTTTCACTGGGCCCTGCGCACAAAGTCTACCTGACGCGCCGCTCCTGTCCGGTCTTGGAAAACAAAAAAAACAAGAAAGAACGCTATAGTCGGGTTTCCCGACTTTAAGATTTGCGATACTCATTGCCCTCTTTAAAAACAGCAAGCTAGCCATTTTAAAAAAAGTATAGCCTACTTTCGGGCGCAGTCAATTTTTAGCGCCCTCTTCAGCCTACTTTCGGGCGCAATAAAAATTTTTTACGCACATGTATACACAATTTCTTGAAAATGGCCAGATTTTCAAAATTTTTTTTAATATTTGAGTAGATATTTTCAATACAATTAATATTTATAAGGGCCACTTTTCTCTAGCATTAAAAATGTGGACACCACAGAGTTTCGCGGTTTGTGGGCGTAAAAAAGGGCGTGGTCAGGTTTTGAAACAAACTTGATCTGCGCTTTGCTAATACAAGTCTGGTACGCTGGTGCTCTTCGAGCACGAAGTCCTACCCCCAGTGGCCATGCGCCTAGCCGCAGCAATGATCATTGGAGGATAGCTCGAGCAAGGACTCCGCGATGCCGACGGATTCCAATACGAGCCTAGTCGTGCCAGTCAGGATAGCCAACCTGTCATCGCCAATTCGATCGCCCCCAGCGATTCTGACAGCATCAGTCTCGGTGGAGACTGCGACCGACCCGTCAGGAGGCTGCGCCCCTGCTCGACGATCGGTACAGCGACATCAGCGACGAGGACCCACCACTGCCATGGATAGCCGAGGTAGCGGCCGAAACGATGTCAAACCTGTCTAACACCCCCAGTGAAGAGCGCCCTAGCTGCAGCCACGAACAGGACGAGCCCTGGGAGCTCTGCCTTGACCTGGAAAAGGACAGAGATTTACTGCACGCGCTGGACGAAAGTCAGATTCCCCAGTCCACCCAGGAGGAAGACCAGTAGTCAGAAGCCCCCGCGCAGTGGACAGTGAACACCGAGCGACGCTGATTACCCAACGAACTCATCGTCTTCATCCAGAAACACGAGCGCCAAGGGGTCAGTGAAGGGGCGGACATACCGGATCACGATCACCGCTAAGCGGTTCATCACCATCTCGCTTCAGCACCCCGAAGAGAGGGGAGGGGTGTGAGGAACCGCAAGACATCCTTCACAATTGTTGAGTATTTTTGTAGCCATGTAGGAATATTTCCTAGCCATGTAGGAATATTTTGTAGCCACGTGGGAATGTTTTTATAGCCATGGAAAACAGACTATGTAGCCACGTAATATTTTGTAGACATGTAAGGTAATATTATTAGTTTAGCTTTTTTATAGCCAGCACTGCCATCGCCCACAATTAAAACAACGAACGCGCACGTCCAACAAGCTGACTCTCTTCAACCCAACCAACACGCACGTCCAACAAGCTCAGTCTCTTCAACCCAACCAACACGCACGTCCAACAAGCACACTCTCTTCGGGTGGAAACAAGCTCTCGTCAAGCCAACAAACGCGCACGTCCAACAAGCTCACTCTCTTCAACCCAACCTACACGCACGTCCAACAAGCTCACTCTCAGCGGCTCACAGCACACACGCTCCGAACCAACCATCGAGCGAACGGCTTCGTCGCCACCGCCTCACACCATCACACCGCCCGCAAGCCATCAAACCGCCGGGAAGTAGGTTCAAGACGTCCAACCGACCCGATCGATGTTTTCAAGCAATCGCAGCGGGGAACCGCCCCGCCGTGGAAAGTTTTACTGAACACGTGTGATCGTGGAAGTGTGGTGCGATATCAACAGATAGCGGAGACAGCGAGGCAGTGTAGACCCCTTTTACTGCCAAGGAGGTGGAAAGGCTAAACAACAACTGGCTAGATTGACTGTGGGAGGAGAAGTAAGCGCGACATATATATTTTTTTGACATTTAAAAGACTGAACCGAAGTGGCGTGGCAGGTGGACTTTGTGCGCCTGACTCGAGACCGAAGGAAAACAATAAAATAAATGTTGGCTTGTTTTTGTGACCTATTTTGGTTAATTACGTTTTTTAGCAGACTCGAGGTCAAAGGCGGTTTAGATTTATGTAATATAAATCTAATGCCGGCTTTTTATGCCACACACCCAAAGTTCTTGTCAAAGACAAGGAGCAAAGCTTATAGCCTACAGCGCTGTTTCGATGTTTGCTAGACATCTCATCAGGACTATTTTTGCTAACTTTACCATCACCACGAAGCTACAACCAGTTGGGAATTATAGTGTCAGGAAGCGAAGGGAAAAAACCCTCGAAAGCTGGCAAAGATTACTTTGGTGTGTGGACTTTGGACCTGTATCAAAATTCCATCGGAATTTGTGAATACAGCGGCAAATTAATGCCAGTTTTGCACAAAAATTTTACGTTTGTCTAGAAGTCCAATATAGTATATTGGCTACCGTCCTGTGTGTCTTCCGTTTTTGGTTTTTTTGGCTTGTGTTACGTACGCCTGTGGGGCGGGGTAAGTCAGCGCACCACATGATCGCCAAAGAATTTTACAAGTCAAGCCAATTTCAGCAGTTTCGCAATCGAACTACCAAATTGCACAATTCGCAACTACAGACCGTTTATGCAATGCCCGTGTCTATAAATTCCGACGCTCTACCCAATTTACACTAGGTGTCACCTGCAGCAGCGACTATGCAACGCCCCACTTCCAATAAACCGAATATCGAGACACCACGACCCAATTCCATCTGTAAATCCACCATAGATCAATAGATCGTAGCCTCGGTACCTATATAAAGGGCTGGCAGAACCAGAAACGGGAGGTAAAAAAAAGCACACGCGAGAAGTGTAAAATAAGAGAAAACGGGAGTGAAAATGCGCGACTCCGTAGTGAAGTGAAGTGCGAAGAAGGACCTTGACAGGACCTTCTCCAAAAACCGCATCCCACACCAAGGACCTTGAAGGCAGCCTCAAATATTGTTGTGATCATATCCTGGAAAGGAAATAATAAAACATCATGATCCTGGGCCTCCAATAAAGGATGACACAAGAACTTAAAAATATTTGACCATAGGGTCCACCACGTCCAACGCGGACAACACATCAAAAGACATTGAGCTTGGAAGCTCCATTAACACAAATTAAATAAACTACTTCTAAAAATGGGCGGAAGTGACCAAAGAAACTATTAAAGAATGTACTATCTTAGTGGACCACAAACCTCACATCGCCCGTGTGTGTTATATACTCCTGGTCATCGCAGTGTTTCACTTAATTAGAATTTTTTAGAACGTGTATTTTATGCGAAAATTCAGGTCTACAAGAATTAGCCAAGTCTGACTGACAATTGCCTCAAAACCATTAAAAACTACAAGCAGAAATAACCAAAACCAACGAAAACAATTAATGCATTTAAATGCAAGCCATAAACAAAACGAAATACAATATCCAGCAACACGCCGCAAGGGAGCAGTGAACCAGCCGGTGACAAAACTCCAACAACAACAATAGCCATATAAACACAAATAAATGAAATTAATGTCGCAATAAGTGTATAAGAATTACATCATATTTTTTTTGCTTAGTGACCCAATTAATTATTTTTAAAGGCGCATGTATATATATACATAAGTTGTTCTTTTACTCAAAACCCAGGAATCCAAGCGTCGAGATCTCATCGCCGGATGAAAAAAAGGGTAAGTCTTTTTCCATTATTAAATGACAATATATATATTTATGCACATTGACAATGACTACTTTAAAACACGAATAATTAAATCAACATAAATTAGTAAACATATTCTAGTTTTCTGTAATGATAGTTTAACGGTTTTAATTATTCAAATCATTTAATAAATTTCCATGTATATGATTAAGTTTTTCCCTTTAATTCAATTTAAATAACTTTTTATACTTTTAATGATGAACTTCATAACATAAATTTTTACTTTATATTTTGTATCTCTAGTTTAATTTCCATTTTTATATTTTTCTAATAATCTTAATTTTCTTTTCTAAAGAAAGCGGAAGGGTATAGGCTGTGTATGTTTTTATACAAAAAGCCACCGAGCAACATTCTCAGTTGTAAATAGTCAGCAGTTTTGCCGACGTGTGCACCTTCTAGGTGAAAACTCGGGTGCTGAGAACGAAGAGTGAAGTAGGTCAAGAATAATGACATAACTTTTGACGAACGAAACAGGCAAAATAGGGGATCAGATTGCAAGGCCAGCGCTGATCCATTGGATATGCTTATGCATATACGGGGAGGGAATATGGCCAAACACCGCGATTGTAATACAATCAAGCTGGCAAGCTTGCGGCGGTGCGGACAGAACGACGTACTAACTAACTGATTCTACTATTTTTCCTAGGCACAATTTAATTTTTCTAGTTATTGTCTGAGAAGTGAGTGGCTTCCAAAGAACCCACCCCAAATACGACGAAGCTTATGCCGGCACCAGGACTTTCGTGCGGAAACTAGGTTGCTACTCCTTCGGCCTATGTCCTTTCGGACTGGGCACTTATAGTCAGACGTTACACTTGTTTTTGTGACCTATTTTGGTTATGTTCCTTTTTTTAGCGGACTCAAGGTCAAAGGCGGTTTAGATTTATGTGTTATGTGTGAAAAATCCAATCGGTTTTGTTTTCTTTTGACCCAGACTCTCTGCTCCTTGGTCCCGCTGCTCTCTCGATCGGTAAAGGCCATTCGCAACGAAGCACCTATGTTTACTCGCTGCTCGGCTCTGCCTTAACACCTTACATCTGTAAAAATTTCCCCACGTCTGTAGAACAAATTTCCTACGTCTGACCTCTCACATGGTTCTTTAGGTCTTAAGGTGACCTTTTAAAAATTGCCCTTTTAAAAAAAAAAAAACAAAACAATACAAAATAGATATCTGTGTAGATATTTTTAATACAAACAACATTTATAAAGGCTACTTTTCTCTAGCAATAACAGAGTTTCGCGATTTGTGGGCGTAAAAAAGGGCGTGGTCAAGTTTTGAAAAAACGTGATCTGCGCATTGCTTATAGAATTCTGTGTGCACAATTTGGTGGCTCCAGCTCTTTTGGTTCAAAAGATTTCAGCGTTCGTACGGAGGGACGGACGGACGGACAGATAGACATTCAACGTTTACAGTATTTGCTTACTCTTCGAGTATCGCAAACAAAATGGTTCTTAGAATAAGATTATAAACAAATTTTTAATCGTCCTTAAGGTCCCTGCTAGGGCACCATGTAAGAAAGTTCTAGGGCTGGGACAGGTCTCAGTGCTCCCAAGGTCACTTAAGGGACTAAAGGTGGTTGAGAGAAATCAATAAAATCACCAAAAATCCCTTGGCTGAAACTGGGTTTCGGATCCGACAAATGAGCAGAGGGAATAGCTCGAAAACTCCGCTGTAATCGTCAGCCACCACTCGCTCCGACCGCGATGAGCAAAATATTGAAATGGGTGCGGGTTTTACCAACACAATTCCGACCGTAGGCCGAAAACCCGCAATGGCTTAGGATCCGACAAATGTGCAGAGAAAATAAACTCGAAAACTCCGTCGAAATCTTTAGCCAGCACGACGGCGGATCGAAAAGATTTTGGCCAATCGGGGATGGGTCTTTTAAAGAAATTTATGCACATACGCAAACACGGGATTTATCACATTTACTTCTCTGGGTTTTATTTTCCTTACACTGGGCCCTGCGCACAAAGTCTACCTGACGCGCCGCTCCTGTCCGGTCTTGGAAAACAAAAAAAACAAGAAAGAACGCTATAGTCGGGTTTCCCGATTTTAAGATTTGCGATACTCATTGCCCTCTTTAAAAACAGCACGCTAGCCATTTTAAAAAAAGTATAGCCAACTTTCGGGCGCAGTCAATTTTTAGCGCCCTCTTCCAAAAAAAAATGGTTAGCCTACTTTCGGGCGCAATAAAAATTTTTTACGCACATGTATACACAATTTCTTGAAAATGGCCAGATTTTCACAATGTTTTGATATTTGAGTAGATATTTTCAATACAATTAATATTTATAAGGGCCACTTTTCTCTAGCATTAAAAATGTGGACACCACAGAGTTTCGCGGTTTGTGGGCGTAAAAAGGGGCGTGGTCAGGTTTTGAAACAAACTTGATCTGCGCTTTGCTAATACAAGTCTGTGTGCAAAATTTGGTGGTTTTAGCTCCTATAGTTCCCGAGATCTCAACGTTTCAGACATTTCAACGTTTACAGTATTTGCTTACTCTTCGAGTATCGCAAATAAAAAGAATCCTGCTTACTTGTGCTCCCACAGCCAGTCGTTCAAGAAGGCCTCTTCCCCGTCCCTGTAGGTCTCGCTGTTGATGCTCTTTTCCGTCGACATCCGCAGCACTTGTCGTGATTCCTGCGCACTTGGGAAATTTTAAACTGGGGCGGTTCACTACTACGCGATGTTCTTGTTACCAAATTTTTTTGTCCGGCACGTGCGAAGCCTCGAAAGTAAATAATTTCGCCGTCATTGGCGGCGGCGAAGCTTCGTTGTTTGGCCTGATGCGATTGTTTCGGTTGCAGAGGTGCTCAATTGTGTTTAAGTGGGAAGTTTGCCGACTCAAATTGCAGATGTGTGGCGTCGTCGGGGTTTGTCGCTGACCCTCGCACCTCTTCTGGCGGCTGGACGGTCAAATCGATGATCTCGCTGTCTACCCTAAAGTTGGTCGAAGGTGTTGTTTCTTCCCAGTTTGAGGACAGGTCCCTGGGCGGAGTAGTAGCGTCGCTGATGTCGCTGTGTTGGTCGTCCAGCGTCCCTGCGGCGAGCGTAGCTGTGATGGTCCTTCCGGTCCCTCTTTCCCGCTTGTTTGTGTTGACTTACCTTGAATAGCTAGTAGGCTGGGCCGTGTCGGGTCAGTCAGTCAGTCTGTCCAGGGGTCGCATACAGAAAATTTTTAAGATGGGACTGGCGGAAACGGTAAGAAGGTAAGGTAAGGTGGTAAGTTGGAAGTGGTCAGGCTCACGTTAGAGTTGTTGTGAAAAGTCGGGCGAGCGGGGTGCAACTGAGGCTAGTACGCCTGTAGCGGTTGCATGGCGAGCGGGGAGCGCGGTTACAACTGAGGCTAGTAAGCCTGTAGCGGTTGCAGAGCGAGAGGGGAGAGGGTACAACTGAGGCGGGTACGCCTAGCGGTTGTAGGGCGAGAGGGAAGAGGGTACAACTGAGGCTGGTACGCTGCTGGAAAACGTAACGGTCAAGTAACGGACACAGGGTTTAAGCTTTACGATAAACAGGCTTTTATTTCATTAATTTGGGGAATCCTCCTAGTTGATGAACATGTTTTACTGGCCTGCCGATACTGCACTCCTAATGTAGCGCTACTCACTCAGTCAGACATGGTTTTTTTTCTCCGTCGTAGGGACTCGCGGCGGTGTGCGTGGGTGGCTGCTGTCGGGACGGCGTGGGTTATTCCCGGCTGCGGTGTGCGTGGGGCTGCTGGCGTCGAGATGTGCGGGGCGACGAAATGTGCGGGATCCTTGCGTCGAGATGCGCAGGTAACTTGAGGCGAGGTGCACGGAGTTCCCCGTCGCCCCTTTGGCACGCCTTTTTAATACTATCGCGATAGTTAGGTACCTAATTTGAATAGTAGTATAGTAATATGATCAAAAATTGTATGGCCCGTTTTCGGTGGTACACACATTTACTTCGACTATTAATAAGGATTGTTAAAATTTACTTATCATTTATCAATTTATCAAATCTAAACTACTGATTTAATCTAAACGATGATTGAAACAGAATTTGTTTACAAATTCTTGTTGAATCGGATCGGCCCGCAAGAATGAACCGGCATAAACGTGTCGCAACGCTCACGCAGACTTCGACGCACAGACTCAGCGTATGCACAGGCTTGGTGAAAATATGATGAATTATGCGACTTGCTCCCTCTTGATAAATCCGTTCCACATTGCGCGGGAAACTTTTTCTTGTAAGCAGCAGTTCCACAAGGAAGACGCAAAATTCCTTATGCACTAGGATGGAGGTATATTTTTTTTTTTTAATTTTAATATGGCTGTATTATTAATTTATGATACACAGTATTATAAGTAATTGTTAGCAGCGTATATCGCGTGTCTTGGGGGCAGCTCATACCGCTCCGTTCAACTAGCAACTTATACCGCTAACCGCCGAATCCCTGACTAAAACACAACAGTATTTCGTTAGGAACTGAACTTTATTCGGCGCTCATCGCGTCTTTTATACCCTTTTCCACTTATGTACTAGTTACAGTGTTCTTATGTAAGTTAACTAAGTTAACCGAGCGACGGCAATGACCGTTCGTTCGAAAGCTCGCTCCGGCCAAAACTGCTGACACAGCGTCTGGCCGGAAGCTCATGCATAGCCGGCAGACACAGCATATTTGCGTGGTCGCTATGAGTCCAGTTTTTGTTAGCTCTAAGTTCAGTTCAGATTTGACTTTCAATCAATAAAGAGCGATTGCTCATACAACTAACTCCGGCCAAGAGTCGTTAACTTTATATCATTTATTCCCTGCCTGAGTCCATAGATCAGCAGGAAGAGGGGCAGTCACCCCTTCATCATAATCTTCCTAAATCAGCATTAGGACACCTTCGGCCAGCCGGCCAGGAATTACCAACGGAGACCAAGAAGAGGAACCTCCAGATACCGACGGCGGATTATCATCACCCACGGATCAACAAGTAAACTAATTGGCGCTCAACTAGTGGTAACACGTTACCCAACTGGATTAAACCAAACTAAAAATTGGAAGTGACAGCGGCGCGGGAAAAACGCAGCCGCAAAACAGTTCACAAAACACAAATCACAAAACACAATCATGTAAGTGAGCATTTTCATTTACACATGCCTTCTAGCTGCATTCATTTTATAAAAAAATAAAATACACTGCCAGAAAAAATTTCTGCAGTTCCATCATTGATTTTCATATTAACTTCGTAAACGTACTCCCTTTAATTGATTGACATTTACAGTGCGTTTATAATAATTTAAAAAATTAACAAAAAGAATAAATAAAATTTTTTAAATCTTATACAATAAATATATTTCGACTAAATATATTTTTAATGGTGACATAATGGCAATATTACCAAGCATAATTGCGTATTGTTTGCATACTATTTTCTTTTTTTTGCAAATAGACTAACCAATGTTTTAGTGCAGCCATAAAAAAAAAAATTAAAAACTTTAAATATACCGACCGAATATCTCGCATTCTCAGCGTTAGCTTCGCAGTCTTTTTGGTTTTATTGTCTCCCCACTCCACATCCGCGAACCCGATACGGTCGCGCATGCATTTGTGTGGCAATTGTTGTTTTTCATTTTCTCGGTTTGCCATAGCGGAGGCTCAGTACCCGCGCACCCCCACCTTGTCACTGCCTGGCAAGGCAACAACTCAGTCTGAATAGCCCCCATCCATCGTGGGCAAAACGGCGACTCAGCCCCCGCGTCCCCCTCGACAGGCCAGCTGCCTGCACAAGCATACAGCTTGACCATGCTTTAACTTTTCAGGGCGATTTTGTAGTCACAGACCCTCATGAATAATCCGTTTCAGCAGTATAGGAATAATAAACAAATCTCCAGCGGCTCTGATTCTGAGACCGAAGGCCCAGCCAGAACCTCTACACCAAAACGTGTACGCAATAATATTCCCCCAGCTGTAAACATGGCTTTTAGTTTGGAACAAATGACGGCCACCATACAGGCGGCAGTTGCCCATGCCGTCCAAGAGGCAACCTTGGAGAGCCAGCGTAGGGAAAACGAACTACGCCAAGCCATACAGCAGCTGACCGCCCAGGTTAATGCGGTACAAATCGCTCCCGCCCAAGCGGAAGCCCCTCAGATTAAGGCCTACGAGCCCATAGAAATTAAAAATAATGTTAAATGTGACGAGCCCCTGGACGCCGTTAAATGCCTGCCCGAATTTACGGGAGCACAAGACGCATACGTCTCTTGGCGGCAAGCGGCAGTAGCCGCATATTATATTTTTAGAAATTATGTAGATAGCTCCCGCCATTATCAGGCAGTTATTATTATTAGGAGTAAAATAAGAGGCCCTGCCGATGCAGTACTGTCTTCGTTCGGCACTGTGTTGAATTTCGATGCGATCATAAATCGGCTCGATTTTACATACAGTGACAAACGCCAGATCCATGTAATCGAGCAGGAGATGGGCACCCTCAGACAGGGCAGCCTAACACTCTTGCAGTACTATGACGAGGTCGAGAAAAAACTGACCTTGCTCACTAATAAAGTCACAATGTCGTTCGAATCGTCGGCGGCAAAAGTTTTGTGCGACAAATTCAGGGATGATGCACTCCGTGTATTTATTTCGGGACTTAGGCGCAACCTCACAGATGTCCTCTTCTCGGCAAAGCCGAAGGACATGCCAACGGCTCTGGCTCTAGCTCAAGAGGTGGAATCAAACCACGAGAGGTACACGTTTGCAACGTCGTTTGCAAAGAGCCAGGAAGATAGGGACCAAAAAACAAATCCAAAGGCGCAAGAACGCCAACAAACATCCCAACAGCCATACACGCAAGTAGGTGCTGGAAAAAATCCACACTTTACTAAACAGCACAAGGCACAGGTGCACCCCGCTCCACGCGGCGATGGGCACAGTGGAGGCACTCCAGAACCCATGGAAGTGGATCCATCACTGTCTAGAATGTTGAAACCATCACAGGCCCCGGCATACCAGAATAGGAAGACGGCGGCGTCTGGTAAAACGCACCCACAAAAAAGGCAAAGGGTAAATCACATTGCCCAGGGCGCTGACAAAACTGGTGACGCGTACGCCACAGCGGCCTCTAGCGAGGTTCAAGAAATTGATGACGACCTCATCCACGAGTACGACTCGGATGTCATCAATTTTTTAGGGGAAAATCCCTGCTGCCCGTCATCAGACGAAGAGTAGCAGGGGTTGACATGAGACTTCTAGTCGATACGGGCGCGGCCAAAAATTTCATCCGACCATACGAAGGATTGAAAGGCGTCCGCCCGGTTGAATCTCCATTCAAGGTTCATTCAATCCATGGAGTCACCACTATCACGAAGAAATGCTTCGTGTCAATTTTCAACTTGAAGGCCACGTTCTTCATTTTACCAGATTTGTCTTCCTTTGATGGAATCGTCGGCCTTGACCTTTTAAAACAGGCAGGGGCGTCGCTATGTCTGGCCTCCGGCCAGCTCAAATGGGGCACGGAAGTAGACCAGCTCGATTTTCATACATGCCCCGATGTAAATTTTACTGAGGTGGACTGCTCAGACGCACCACCTTTGGTCAGAAAAGAATTTTTAAAAATGCTCAGCGACAGGAAAAAAACCTTCGCAGACCCCAATAAGGCCCTGTCTTACAATACGTCGGTGGTAGCCACCATCAGAACTATTGATGAGACGCCCATTTATGCCAAACTTTACCCATATCCAATGGGGGCAGCTGATTTTGTCAATAACGAAATACAAGATCTGCTAAAAAATGGCATCGTCCAAAAGTCGAAATCCCCCTACAATAACCCAATATGGGTAGTAGATAAAAAGGGCACCGACGAAACTGGCAGGCGGAAAATGCGTTTGGTACTGGATTTTCGAAAACTAAACGAGAAAACAATACCCGATCGATACCCCATGCCAAACATCTCGATGATACTAGGAAACTTGGGCAAGGCCAAGTATTTCACGACCCTGGACTTGAAGTCCGGTTATCATCAAATCACGCTGGCAGAATGCGACCGTGAAAAAACTTCCTTTTCCGTTAACGGAGGAAAATACGAGTTTCGCAGATTGCCATTTGGATTAAAAAATGCAGCCAGCATTTTCCAAAGAACCATTGATGACATACTGCGAGAGCAGATCGGCAAATTCTGCTATGTCTACGTGGATGATGTTATCGTCTTCTCGGAGGACGAAAACTCCCACATCCGGCACGTGGATTGGGTTCTCAAAAGCCTACACGATGCAAACATGAGAGTATCCACAGAAAAATCACGATTTTTCAAAAAAAGCGTTAGCTTTTTAGGGTTTATAGTCACCAATAACGGGGCTACCACAGACCCAGAAAAAATAAAAGCCATTCAGGAATTCCCTGAACCTAAAAACATATTCGAGGTCAGATCATTCCTTGGCTTGGCCAGCTATTATAGATGCTTCATAAAAGATTTTGCGTCCATAGCTAGGCCCATCACGGATATTCTGAAAGGGGAACTTGGAAGTGTCAGTAGGCACAGATCCAGGAACATCCAGGTGCAGTTTAGCGAGCCCCAACGGCTGGCTTTCCAAAAACTGCGCAACATTCTGGCTTCTGAGGATGTCATCCTCAGATACCCCGATTACCAAAAGGCATTTGATCTAACGACAGATGCCTCTGCGTACGGCATTGGCGCAGTCCTATCCCAAGAAGGGAGACCCATAACAATGATCTCTAGAACCTTAAAGGACAGAGAGGTTAACTACGCTACCAATGAAAGGGAGCTGTTAGCTATAGTTTGGGCACTGGCCAAATTGCGCCACTATTTATATGCAGTCAAAGATATAAATATCTTTACTGACCACCAACCGTTGACCTTCGCAGTGTCGGAATCCAATCCGAATGCGAAAATCAAAAGGTGGAAAGCTCGCATCGACGAGTCCGGCGCTAAAATGTTTTACAAGCCCGGCAAAGATAATCTCGTTGCGGATGCCCTCTCAAGACAGCAACTTAACGTTGTGGAAGAGGAAGAAGCTTTTTCTAGCGCGGCCACAATTCACAGTGAGCTGTCGCTGACCCATACAATTGAAACCACGGAAAAGCCATTGAATTGCTTTCAAAACCAGATAACTCTGGAGGAAGCACGCTTTCCATCTAAACGCAGCATCGTACTCTTTGGAAACAAGAGGCGGCACAGCATTGACTTCACATGCAAGGAATCATTGCTGGAGGAGCTCGCGGACACTATTGCTCCTAAAGGCGTCAACGCCATTCATTGCGATTTGCACACGCTAGCAATGATACAGGACACATTGGTTCGGCAATTCCCAGCCACCAAATTTTGGCATTGCAAAAATCGAGTAACGGATATTTTTGCAATCGCCGAAAGACGAGAAGTCCTCACTGTTGAGCACAACAGAGCTCACAGATCGGCCCAAGAAAACGTGAAGCAGGTACTCTCAGAGTACTACTTCCCGAAAATGGCCAAGTTAGCTAACGAAATCGTTACTAACTGTAAGACCTGCGCTAAAGCGAAGTACGACAGGCACCCAAAAAAACAGGAACTCGGCGAAACGCCAGTCCCATCTCAAGTGGGGGAAATGCTACACATAGACATTTTCTCTACGGACAGGAAATACTTTCTCACATGCATTGACAAGTTTTCGAAATTTGCAATGGTCCAACCGATTCCCTCTAGAACAATAGAGGACCTCAAACCGGCCCTATTACAACTCTTGAACGTTTTCCCCAAAGCAAAGGTCATTTATTGCGACAATGAACCGTCATTGAATTCGCACACTATTTTGACCATGCTGGAAAACCACTTCGGCGTTAGCGTCTCAAACGCGCCGCCCCTCCACAGCGTCTCGAACGGACAAGTGGAACGCTTCCACAGCACTCTGGTGGAACTAGTCAGATGCCTCAAAATCGACAAAGGCATCAGCGACACTGTAGAGTTGATTTTACTGGCCACGACGAAATACAACAAATCTATCCATTCGGTCATCGGTAAGAGGCCCGCCGACGTGGTAGTCACTCAATCGAATGACCCACAAAGCGAGATAGAGGATAGAATAAGGCATGCCCAGGATAAGCTAAGAAGCAGGGAAAATGCCTCCCGGCAGAACAGAGTGTTCAATGTCGGCGACAAAGTACTAGTAAAATCCAATAGGAGACTAGGAAACAAGCTTTCGCCGCTATGCGAAGAAAAAACGGTGGAAGCGGACATGGGGACCACAGTCCTCATTAAGGGGAGGGTGGTCCACAAAGACAACCTTAGGTAGGCCAAGCATAACCATGTTATCGCTCGCCTGATAATTTTTCATTTTTTATTACCTTTATCCATAGCCACTTGGCGTAAGCTTTTCATTACTATTATTTTTAATCATACTGCTTTCTCTGTGCTTTGGTGGTGGGTTAACCCGTCTTTAACAAAACAATACAGTATATCTGATTTACAGGTTTACAATCATACCCCTGCTATTCTTCTTGACCGTAGCTTCGGCGCACATAACAGACTACTCAAAAGCCAAATACATTCCCATCGTTGATGGTAGAATTTTGGTATGGGAAGAGTTCGCATTTGTAAGACACTCGGCGAACCTCTCAGAGTACAGGCGCGTGGTGGAAGAGACAGACGGAATGACCAGCAGGTTCCCACAATCGCATATGCAAAAACTTTTGAGCGTTAATACCGCTCACTTGCGCGACCTGCTCGAGTCATTAAGCATTCACCATAGAGTAGCCAGGAGTTTAGACTTCCTAGGTAAAGCCTTAAAAGTAGTGGCGGGAACGCCGGACGCCGAAGATTTCGAAAAATTAAATTCAACGAATTTCTACTCATTGATGCAAACAATAGGCAATTAAATATCAATACCAAAGTCCAAGACCAAATAAATAAAATATCCACTACTGTCAATCAACTTCTGAGGTCGGCTAAAGAATCCCAAATTGATACGGGACACCTATACGAGATGCTACTAACTCGTAATAGGATGATGGTAATGGAGCTGCAGAATTTAATGCTTGCAGTCGCCCTTGCTGTCGCCCTTGTTTTGTCCGTAGCGTCCGTCAAAATTTTACAATCCATTAACATCCTACATTTTGTTATTAAATTTCCTAAAATTAAGTCAGCCTGCAACAAAATTACCGTTTTTCCTGTGTCGCATCATGGCACTATTCTCAGGCTGGAAGATAATGTAATAGCGGAATGCAATGGGGAGATCCACACGGTGAAAAACTGCTCCATAACACCAGGGGCCACATTTTGCCAACTGGCGCTAAGAAGTTCTTGCGCCCAGGAACTCCATGCTGGAGGCACTGCACACTGCGAAATTCAGCCAAGTGACTTGCATCCCGTCACTTACGTTGACGATGGAATTGTCATTGTTAATGATCGCCCGGCTCGTGTGAGTGTGGATAATGGCACTTACGTCCACGTACAGGGTACTTACCTCATCACCTTCATTGAGAGTGCCACTGTAAACGAAACCCGATTTGTCAATCATGACACAGCCCAGAAAAGGGCTCCGGGAGTGGCCAGCTCACCTTCTCTGAACGTCACTATGGAACGCAATATCCTTAGTCTTCCATACCTTCATCGGTTAAGTGAACGTAATTTGGAACATATAAAGAGATTCGGAGAAGAGGTCAACGACTATCGCTTATATCAGATTATGCTAATTGCAGGAGCAATATGCTGCGCGTTGATCTGCATCGGATTAACCTATCGGCGATTCACCCAGACCAGAAGAACTACGGTCCAGCTAAAAGAGATGATTGCCAGACTAGGGTCGGCCGAGGGCGGCCTCATTCCTGAGGGGGGAGTAGTTAACTAAGTTAACCGAGCGACGGCAATGACCGTTCGTTCGACAGCTCGCTCCGGCCAAAACTGCTGACACAGCGTCTGGCCGGAAGCTCATGCATAGCCGGCAAACACAGCATATTTGCGTGGTCGCTATGAGTCCAGTTTTTGTTAGCTCTAAGTTCAGTTCAGATTTGACTTTCAATCAATAAAGAGCGATTGCTCATACAACTAACTCCGGCCAAGAGTCGTTAACTTTATATCATTTATTCCCTGCCTGAGTCCATAGATCAGCACCCCTTCATCATAATCTTCCTAAATCAGCATTAGGACACCTTCGGCCAGCCGGCCAGGAATTACCAACGGAGACCAAGAAGAGGAACCTCCAGATACCGACGGCGGATTATCATCACCCACGGATCAACAAGTAAACTAATATGTATAAGCAACTCTAGGGGGTTATATGTCGAATATATTTTGGGCACAAGTGTATTTCATAGCGGGTAATAACTGTCACTTGTCAATATGTTTGGGTTATTCGATTCTATTTATGTTGGAAGCAGAACATGATTCCTAGCTACTTGACTCTCGGGTCTTAGTGTTATCTGAAGTGGTGTGGTGTTGCACCAACAGCCTAATTACCATGGTCAGATCTGAACAGTAATTATGCAAAATTTTAGTTTTCTTAATATAAATCTTAAGGTGGCGCATTACACATATATTATACGATATATATTAAGGCACTGTCCCAAGCTACACATTTTTATAGTTATTTGCGATACTCGAAGAGTCCAAGTCGCGTAGACGGACGGGACAGACAATAAACTTGATGATCTTCAATTTTCAATTCATTTGGTTTTAAAACTAATGCGCTGGCATAATTGCGCGTGTATGTGTAAGCATGCAAATTTAAATATGTGTGACAAAGTGAGCGTAACAATTAAAGAGCACAATATGTATGTACCTTAAGCAATTCAAGAGTAAAAAGAGTACATTTAAGCTTAAGCGTACTAATAAAAATGTATGCAACTATAAGAACAATTATTTAAGTTATAATTGAATATATCTAAACAGTAGGAATTGAAATGAACTGAAATGACTAAATATCGGCCGCATTGAACGATTGCAGGACTTCAAGATTCCTCAATTGGTAAAGGAGCTAACCGATGAATAGAACGCTTGTAAACGCCAGATTTAGTTCTGACGACTGCCACTCGAACTTTTCCATCCGCACCTTTGATCACCTTCTCGATGATTCCTAGCAGCCACTGCTGCGGCGGACTGTTGTCCTCGTGGACCACGACGATAGTTCCGATTTCGATGTTGTGGCTCTCGCTCAGCCACTTCTGCCGCTGCTGCAGACTCAGGACGTAATCGCGTTGTCAATCTACCCAAAACCGTTGCTTATTGGCGGATATTTTTGCTATCTCTTTAAGTAGCTCAGTTTGTCGTCTGTTACTGGCTGACTGAACACGAATGGCAGCGCAACGAGCGTTGTCCCGGCCAACAGATGGGCTGGCGTTACTTCTTCGCCATCGTTGGGGTCGAATTTAGAATGGTGTACAGTTCGTCCTGCCGGAGCACTGCACTGCCCACGGCCTTGATCATTAATCCTTTGGCCGATTTTACGGCCGCCTCCCAGAGGCCGCCGAAATGCGGCGCTCGAGGCGGGATGAACGAAAAAGTGATTCTACGCGTGGCAGCGAATTCCATTATGGCATCCTTGTTGGCAACGAAGCATCCGAGCGGCACCGACAAAATTGGTGGCATTGTCGCAGTAAATTTTCTGAACACGCCCACGCCGGCCAACAAACCTAGACAAACAGCCTTAGAGGCAAAGCAAACAAATATGGCAATATACATCTTTACAGCTGACTTCCCTCTAATTCCTAAGGTTACCAAAATTGGACCACAAAAGTCCACTCCACTGATCTCAAACGGTCTATTGCCATGAAGACGATCAGCAGGTAAATTTCCCATTATTTGGGTTGCCAAAACGGGCTTATAACGAAAACAATGTACACACTTCCGTACAATGCTACTACAAGCTTGACGAGCGTTCACCAACCAAATTTGATGCCGAAGAATAGCCATCAAGGCACGTGGACCTGCATGACAATTTGAGTGATGTAAATATTGTAGGTATAATTTAACGAAACGGCAATCTTTTGGCATGAGTAAAGGGAATTTAGCATTGTGTGGCACAGGCGCTTTCAGCAAACGACCGCCAACTCTGAGCTGCCACCACATATGCTTGCCAGTCCAGAGGACTTGTTAACTAGGTTCGCAAATGGATTCTTCAGTGCATCGGCCGCGATCAAGACTGTGGCATCCTTCCGCATCTCTAACACAGAGAGATCTTTGGGGGTTCCAGGTGGTTATTTACTGGCCAATAGGCTCGGTTTTTCTTTAAGAAGTTTGGGCCCGTAAACCAAATTGATTCCAAGAGCTCACTAGTTGAGCAGCCACGTGAAAGGATGTCCGCACATGACGCCAGACAGCTTGCGAAGTCAATTCTTGAATCTCTGATACACAATTCGCAACAAATGTATTTAGGTATGACGGGTGCTTCGTGTAAACGTTCTGTCCTGATGCTCCACTCTGACATAAATGCAGCAGCCGTTTGCTCTCTTTGACGCATCGGCGAATCCGTGAATTTGGTATTTTATATTTATTGCAAATCCAATATGACGAGGTATTTTGAGTGAATCTAGATTTGAGAAGCAATTAGTCACCGATTTTAATTGTTCAATTAACTCTGTGGGCAATGCTTCATCCCAATCTAACTTATGCAGCCAGATTTCTTGAATAAGAATTTTAGCACGAGTGACAATTAGGCACAATAATCAAATTGGGTCGTACAAACGTGCTACAAACGATAGGTTAGGTTAGGTTAGGTTAGCGCGGCGGCTGACACAAGGTCAGCCCACTTAGGCCATCACTGGCCCATTGTGATTCCGCAATAGAAAGAGTCCCAGCCCGTTTCTCTAATGAAACCTGCTATTTTCTTAGGGGAAACAGCTGCTAATTCAGCTAAATTGTGAAGGAAATATTCTCCTATATACTTTTTTTTGCGCCTGATAAGGGCCACACAGTAGCAGAAGTAGTGCTCTACTGATTCTACTTCTTCCTCGTTTTTGCAGACTGAAAAGCCTTTTTGTACTTTGGCGTCAACCTAAGGCCATGTTTGGCGACTTATGTTGCAGTGAGTGGTGTTGTTCCATGTTTCTTGTTCAAGGGATCTGAAAACTTCCCTTGTCCTGACCTTTAAAGTGGCTAGGGGCATACGGAAGTCCTCCTTGTCTGGAAGGAGAACTGTAGTAGTGCCGCGTCTGGCCAGTTCACCAGCTATTTCGTTCCCCTCAATATTTTGGTGCACTGGCACCCAGATTAGGGAGATAACGAACTGCTGTGCCATCTCTTGAAGAGATTTGCGTCAGTTGTTCACTATCGTCGAGTTTGAGGATAGCGCGCGAAGTGATTTTATTGCTGCCTGACTGTCTGAGTAAATGTTAAATGCTCCGTCTATAAGGCTAGAGTGGCGTAGGCAACTGAGAGCCTCGCTTATGCGCCTTCTGGTAGGATGGATGAGTGTCCGTATTGATGGACTGACCAGCAGTTTGCGTCTTTCAGACGTCGTGCTGTGATGGTGGCGGTTTCTTTTGCCACCAGTAGATGTGGTGATATGCTGGTAATAGCGTTGAGCGCTTCACTAGAGGTTGTTCTCAGAGCTCCTGTCATGCATAGTTGAGCTACCCTTTGCACCTTGTTGAGTGCCCTGAGTTTGGAACTATGCAGCAGCGCTGGCCACCAAATGGATACCCCATACAGGACGATGGGTCTTACTATGGCGCTGTATAACCAGCTAACTACTAAAGGGGACATCCCCTATTTGAGGCCTACTGCCTTTTTACAGGTGAAGAGGGCAATGTTAGCTTTACGCACTCTATCCGATATAGTGAGATTCCAGTTCAATTTCTTGTCTAGTACAAGCCCCAGGTATTTTGCACTATCGCTAAACTCTAGAACGGAATCATTTAGTTTTGGGGCAGATAACTTAGGGATCTTATACTTCCTGGAGAAGAGAATAAGATCGGTTTTACTTGGGTTTACGTTTAACCCACCTTCAGATGCCCATCTTGACAGTTTTCTTAGTTTGACTGTCATAATGTCACACAGGGTCTGCATAAGCAACAATCTTGCATCCCCAATCTTCTATGTCCCGGAGCAGCGTGTTTACTTCTACGTTCCATAGAAGCGGAGAAAGTACCCCCCCTTGAGGAGTACCTCTGCTGACATGCCTGCACAGAGTAGATGCTGCCAGCGAAGAGGTCACTTTTCTGCTCAGTAGCAGCTGTGTGATTA
Source organism: Drosophila oshimai (assembly GCA_018150695.1). Classification (NCBI taxonomy): domain Eukaryota; kingdom Metazoa; phylum Arthropoda; class Insecta; order Diptera; family Drosophilidae; genus Drosophila; species Drosophila oshimai. Next base: position 1,831,468 of record JAECWM010000276.1, read on the forward strand.
ATCTCACCAACTGAGCATCTACTCCAAGGCTCAGCATAGCATTGGTTATTGCCTTTGAGTCGATGTTGTTGAAGGCTCCTTCTATGTCCAAGAAGGCGGCTAAGGTATATTCCTTGTTTTGCAGGGATTTTTCTATACTGGATATGACAGCAGGAAGTGTTGTTTCTGTCGATTTGCCTTTACGGTATGCATGCTGAGATTCAGATAGCAGAGAGGGATCGGTTGATGTTCTTAGGTGTAGCCTGTAGGAAGGAGGGCAGGCTTATTGGCCTGAGATCCTTCGGTGTTGAGTGTGAGGCTTTGCCGGCCTTGGGTATAAAAACTACTACTACTAACGCCAAGAAGGGGGAATTTGGCCTAACGCCATGATGTTCGTGAAGATGGCTTTTAGCCAAGGGACAGCAAGATCTTCCCCTTGCTGCAATTGTGCCAGAAATATCCCATTGGGACCTGGAGATTTGTAGGGAGCGAAGCTATTTATAGCCCATTTAATGTTGGATTCAGTCATAATGCTGTCCAATACTTTGACCAGGTGGCATGGTTGTGGGTCGCTTGTTTGGGGACCTAATGTGTTTCCTGGAAAATGCGTATCTAGTAATAGCATTAGTGTTTCTTCGCTAGAAGAAGTCCACGAGTCGTTCTGTCTCTTGAGATAGCCCAGATTCTGAAGAGGATTCAATTCCCGAACAGAATTTTCTCCTATCCTCTCTTTGTGCCTGCCTAGTGAGCTTTTTGAATTAAGCTAGACTGTGTTTATATTCTGACCAGTTCTGTTCACATTTTAGTCTTTTTGCTCTGTTGAAGAGTTTCCTACATTCTACCGTCAGCTTGTCTATTTCTTGTTTCCACCAGGGTGGTCTCCATTTGCCTCTCGGCTTGCTGATTGGACAGGATGCTTTATATGCATTGTTACAGGCTTCAGTGAAGGCTGTCGTGAGGTAAGTGAGATGTTCCTCCTCTGGAGGAGCTTGTAGGGCCTTAGCCAGTCTGTTTTTGAAGGCTGGCCAGTTGGTTCTGCGGGGGTTTGAGAACGTTACTGGGTCAGGATTGGGCGCACATAATTTTGTGTCGATATATTTGTGATCTGAGAAGGAGTGTTCTTTAGAGTCCGCATATCCTATTGGATACAATCCAGGGTTCCTGGATCAGCACCAGGTCGGCTTCGTCTCTTGCTAGACGAAGCATGAGGGCAGCGGAGGCTGCTTTACAATGATGGAGGTTTATCTGCACGATCCCCAGAGACATCGTGCAGATTCGCCTCCACCACCGTCACGCCAGCGTCCAGGTCCTCAGCGAATACTTCGCTCATGGAGTCAGTACTCCCGTGACCCAGCTTGCTGAAGCCCTGGAGAAGGGATGTGTCGGATATCACCGACTCGCAGTCCGCCTCCTCTCTGCCTGGCTCCTCCATCTCGGTGGCCAGCACCTCTTCAACACCAGGCTCGTCCTTCTGCTTGGTGTCCGACTTTTACACCCTGATGCGCACCGAGCTAAAACCGAAGTTAAGCTCTCCGTGCATTGCATCAATGGGTGCAGCAGAGTCCTTATTAAGGATGAGTAACACCTGACGCAATGGGACCTGCGTCTCTTCCACCTTCGCCACCTTCCAGTCGGAGGACGGCAGGCTGGGGTTGCATCTCTGCAACATCGCCAGGATCTTCTCCGGCTCCTTAAAGGAGGACGGGACCCATATAACGGCTCTTGGCCTACTCGGGATGTCCTTCCAGTCGACAGCGACCAGCGTGGCACCCGGGTACACCTCACCCAGTCTAGATACGGCCGCTTTCAGTAGCTCTGCCGACCTAGCTCCTTCGCACGCCATCACCTTGACGTTACCCTGGTACCACCCTGCATCTTTGCAGATTGGGGTCTGCTTCCAGCACCTCGAAGCATTGTACAGCCAGTGCTGCCTCAACCCACTTCCACTGGCTTCTCGGGATTCTGCCCTCAGCGTCGCCTTGGTCCAGGACTCCTTGAAGGATCTTATCCTTTGCCATTTCTGCGAAGCTTTTGTTCGGCACGACGGGCATGTGCGTACGAATCTTCTTCGGGGCATTTTGAGCCGCACTTTTTTGGGAGCGTTGCCGTTTAGGATTTTTAGGGTCCTCCTTCGGCCTCTCCAATACGAAATTGGACACAGACTTAGCCCAATTTAATTTCTTTAACCACTCCGCTGAGGGGGTGGTGATGTTGCTGTGTGCCTGTCTTTTAAGGATGGCCGCGGCGGATTTCCTCTCCCCGTACCTATCCATCTTGGCCTTGCTAGTGGATGACCCTTCCTTCACCCCTGCACCCGACTGAGCTGCAGCTGCGCTTGTGGTAGCACCTTGCTGGTCGCTCGAGGTGACAGGAGTGTCGGTTGCGGTCACCACCTTGCCTCTGACCAGGGGGCGATTGAGCCCAGTTGGCTGTTTCGCCGGGGTGGAGTTGACCTTAGCCCCAGTGAGCTCTGTCATTCCCCCTGCCGTTTGGTTGACCTTAGGTTCAGTAACATCTGTCTGTGGACCCTCGGTCCTCGCCGGATTTATAGGAGTGCCGGTCTCCTTCTTAGTTTTCTTATTATCTGTTCGGTTCATATTTTTTCCCACGAGCTGCGGAGAAAGGGTGGTCCACCTTCCGCAGAGATCCGCGCTACGGGAGGTAAGGCTGGCTGATCCGGAGGGCGCCAGGTATCCGGATGCTCCGTTTGCGATGCATCCACCCCCGTAATACTATGTTATTTCTAAGCTACCTATTTACAAAGCCATTTCCCTCACCCGAGGGAAATTTCTACGGCCGATCCAGCACCCCGCTGCTCAGCCCCCCAACCTGATTGTCCAGACTCCGCCCCACTCCATTTCATGGTCCTTCGAGCCGGATTTTCGAAACCGCCATATTAAGGCTCTCTCTCCGTTTTCAATTTACAAGTCTATGTACATACATACATAAAGCTATATCCAGCTTTGCGTATTGATGTACATTTCCAAGACTAAAGTTAAATATTTGCGTAAGCATATCCCTGGAGTAGGGCGGAGTTTAGACAATCAGGTTGGGGGGCTGAGCAGCGGGGTGCTGGATCGGCACCCGATTCCCTCGGGTGGTGTAGGCAAAAAAGAAGGCGACGAAGGTTTTCCTGGCACTTCACTTTTATTCTTTGCACTGTCTTTGTTGTTACATAGGTTACTTACATAGGTTACTTAGTGGGGTGGCTTCTTCTCCGTTGGGGCACAAGATCGTAGCATTAGGGTAGTGGTGGAGGCGAATTTCCCCCGTGAAATACAAGCGAATATCAAAAAAAACTTGAGGTTGCGCGACGTGCGGGAGTATGTTTATTAGAACACTTGTAAATATGTACTAACAAAGGCTAGCTTAACGTAATTGCTTTAGAGCGAAGCGGAAGAGGTGGAGAGAGGGAGAAGCGGAGAAGCCGTTACCAGCGGGAGAGCGGGGATACTCCCGGCAGTGCAAGCGAGCGAGATGGAATATCTGGAGTAACTGCAGCTCGACACTGCCGCTCAAAAGTGAGCGCCTACTTGGCGTGAACATTCTGCCCCCCCTGCGAAGGTAAGCGTAGCAAGAACATCAGGAAATTTGTGCTCCGGAAAGCGTTGGATACGCTGAGCGCTCGTGGATATGCAGCAGAGTGTGGTGGTCCTGTCCACACGTCTGGCAACGGTCGCGATCCTGCGGACACGATCCTGCGGAATGTTCGTGGGCCAAACAATTGGCGCAATACTTGTTGTGGTGTACTGCCTGGAGCCGTGCCTCTGCGCTTAGCCGCTGGAAACGGTGGCATTTTCGTAGTGGATGATTCCCCTGGCAGACTCGGCATTGGTAGGATAAAATACCTCGGGAACGTCTGCTTTGCGCGGCGGGATATGGAACCCAATAATTGGACGAATGGGGAGCGTTGGAAACTCGCGCCGAGAAGTTAGAAATCTTGGTTTGGATTGTGGCGGATGTTTGCCTTGAAGGATCAGGATAAATTGGTTCACTGGAGGAAGAGTTGCTTGGATGCAACAACGTGTGATGCCGACTCCGGCAAATGGAACAGCTGTGGGCGCTGGTGCACTTCTGCAGCGTATGGCCTTTTGCAAAGCAATAAAGGCACAACTGCTTTCTTTGGATATAGGATGACCGATCGGTTACATCCGTACTGGATGGTTCTCTTTGGAACGCAAATCGCAGCTTTTCCACAATTTTGGAAACGCTCTTGCTGTGCTTAGCTGCCAGCGGTAAAAGCGCGGATTTGGATTTGCCTGCGGGTCAAGCAGAAAGACTCTTCTTGTTTTCAATAGGCATGTTTAAGCAAAGAAACAAAAATATAAGCTTTGGGAAAGACGGTCACACTTTGTTTGAGTTTAAACATACGCATTTATAGAAATCTAACGAACAGCAGATAACAATGTAATGATAAAACGATATCTTATAAGTATGTCCACGACGCCCGTTAAGGACCTAAATAAACACACTGTTCTTATCATCTTTAACTACGCGTCGCGGTCACATCTGGCGAGTATTTGTCGATTTTTAATCTAATAACCTATGTAAATCACTTCACAGTTTAGCTACCTAAGTTCATACAATTGATAGAAATAAACAGTTTTTAATTCAGAACTCAACGAATGTATGTAGATGTGTTTCTTTTGGATTGACATCTAACATTTTGGTCTTCGAACCGTTCTCTAAGTTTTCCCCTTGTAGGTAAGAAGCTAAAGAGATAAACCAGAGCCTTAAAGAAGCTATCTGTTCTGGTTGCTCGAAGTAAATTCAGCACCTTAAAGACTGTTTCCGTTCTGGTTGCTAAAAATAATTGACTCACATCCACCCCACCCGCGGTAACGGATTGAGTATAACAATTATAAACGAAAAGACAAAAAAAGAGTCTTTTATGTTTTAAAAAAAAAAAAATTATAAATCAAAAATGCGTTTTTTTCGAGGCCATAACATCGAAAAAAGTTAAGTGCATATAAAATTAAAGAAAAAAAAATGTGCTAAAAAATTCAAAAATTCAAATCACACGTGTTTGTGTCAAAATATAAATGTGCAAAAGTAAATAAAAAATATACAAAAATATTTCCGTGCAGTGAGCTCAATTAAAAATATATATACACAAATAAATATATGAGCAAGAAAAATTAAATTGGACGTGTACAAAAGGCCTTTATTAAAAATCGTCCAGAAAATAATAAGAAAATAGTGCCTATAGGTTAGGTTAGGTTAGAGCGGCGGCTGACACAAGGTCAGCCCACTTAGGCCATCACTGGCCCATTGTGATACCGCATGGATCTTTTGTACCCTTTAAACCATGAATTTATAAAAGAATCCCAGCCCGTTTCTCTAATGAAACCTGCTATTTTCTTCGGGGGAACAGCTGCTAATTCAGCTAGATTGTCAAGGAAATATTCTCCTATATACTTTTTCCTGCGCCTGATAAGGGCCACACAGGAACAGAAGAAGTGCTCTACTGATTCTACTTCTTCCTCGATTTTGCAGCTTCTGCAGCAGTCGTTGTTTAGGACGTTAAGTCGGGATGCGTGGGCTCCTACGAGCCAGTGGCCTGTAATTGCTCTAATTACAGCTGTGCACTGTGTGCGATGTAGACTGAAAAGCCTTTTGGTGCGTTTGGCGTCAACCTTAGGCCATGTTTGGCGACTAATGTTGCTGTGAGTGGTATTATCCCATGTTTCTTGTACAAGGGATCTGAAAACCTCCATTGTCCTGAGCTTAAAAGTGGCTAGTGGAAGTCCTCCTTGTCTGGAAGGAGAACTGTGGTAGTGCCGCGTCTGGCCAGTTCATCAGCTATTTCGTTCCCCTCAATATTTTGGTGCCCTGGCACCCAGATTAGGGATATAACGAACTGCTGTGCCATCTCTTCAAGAGATTTGCGGCAGTTGTTCACTATCGTCGAGTTTGAAGATAGCGCACGAATTGACTTTATTGCTGCCTGACTGTCTGAGTAAATGTTAATTACTCCGTTTGTAAGGCTAGAGTGGCGTAGGCAGCTGAGAGCCTCGCTTATGGCGAGAATCTCTGCCTGAAAAACGCTGCAGTGGTCCGGAAGACGGAAGTGTATTTTGATACTAAGTTGTTCACAGAAGACTCCTCCTCCAACTCGATTGTCGAGTTTGGAGCCGTCTGTGAAGAAATTTATACATTCATTTTGTCCAAAGGGGCTTGCCGCCCAGTCCTCCCTAGAGGGGAAGGCTGTTTTGAACGTTGTAGAGGTGTGTTCTACGGGTGTGCAATAATCTGTTAATTGTATGTTTGCGCCTTCTGGTAGGATGGATGAGTGTCCGTACTTTCAGATTGTCCAGCAGTTTGCGTCTCTCAGACGTCGTGCTGTGATGGTGGCGATTTCTTTTGCCACCAGAAGAATTGGGGATATGCTAGTAATAGCGTTGAGCGCTTCACTAGAGGTTGTTCTAAGAGCTCCTGTCATGCATTGTTGCGCTACCCTTTGTACCTTGTTGAGTGCCTTGAGTTTGGAACTGTACAGCAGCGCTGGCCACCAAATGGATACCCCATACAGGAGGATGGGTCTTACTATGGCGCTGTATAACCAGCTAACTACAGACGGGGACATACCCCATTTGAGGCCTACTGCCTTTTTGCAGGTGAAGAGTGCAATGTTGGCTTTACGCACTCTATCCGCTATAGTGAGATTCCAGTTCAGTTTCTTGTCTAGTACAAGCCCCAGGTATTTTGCACTGTCGCTAAACTCTAGAACGGAATCATTTAGTTTTGGGGCAGATAACTTAGGGATCTTATACTTCCTGGAGAAGAGAATAAGATCGGTTTTACTTGGGTTTACGTTTAACCCACTTTCAGATGCCCATCTTGACAGTTTTCTTAGTTTGACTGTCATAATGTCACAAAGGGTTTGCGGAAATTTTCCCCGCAGCATGACAACCACATTGTCTGCATAAGCAACAATCTTGCACCCCCCATCTTCCATGTCTCGAAGCAGCGTGTTTACTGCTAGGTTCCATAGAAGCGGAGAGAGTACCCCCCCTTGAGGAGTACCTATGCTGACATGCCTGCACAGAGTAGATGCTCCCAGTGAAGATGTCACTTTTCTGCTCAGTAGCAGCTGTGTGACTAATCTCACCAACTGAGCATCTACTCCAAGGCTCAGCATAGCATTGGTTATTGCCTTTGAGTCGATGTTATTGAAGGCTCCTTCTATGTCCACGAAGGCGGCTAGGGTATATTCCTTGTCTTGCAAGGATTTTTCTATACTAGATATGACAGAGTGAAGTGCTGTTTCTGTCGATTTGCCTTTACGGTATGCATGCTGAGATTCAGATAGCAGAGAGGGATTGATTGATGTTCTTAGGTATAGCCCTATCAATCTTTCCAAGGTTTTCAGAAGGAATGAGGACAGGCTTATTGGCCTGAGATCCTTCGGTGTTGTGTGTGAAGCTTTGCCGGCCTTGGGTATAAATACTACCTTGGACGTTAGCCAAGAAGGGGGAATATGGCCTAACGCCATGATGTTCGTGAAGATGGCTTTTAGCCAAGGGACAGCAAGATCTTCCCCTTGCTGCAATTGTGCCGGAAATATCCCATCGGGACCTGGAGATTTGTAGGGAGCGAAGCTATTTATAGCCCATTTAATGTTGGTTTCAGTCATGATGCCATCCAATACTTTGACCGAGTGGCATGGTTGAGGGTCGCTTGTGTGGGGACCTAAGGTGTTACCTGGAAAATGCGTATCTAGTAATAGTGTAAGTGTTTCTTCGCAAGAAGAAGTCCATGAGTCGTCCTTTTTCTTGAGATAGCCCAGATTTGAGGATGACTTTGAGAGTACCTTTCGTAATCTTGCGGCTTCTGAAGAGGATTCAATTCCCGAAGTGAATTTTCTCCAATCCTCTCTTTTTGCCTGCCTAGTGAGCTTTTTGAATTGAGCTAGACTGTGTTTGTATTCTGACCAGTTCTGTTCACAACTTAGTCTTTTTGCTCTGTTGAAGAGTTTCCTACATTCTACCCTCAGCTTGTCTATTTCTTGTTTCCACCAGGGTGGTCTCCATTTGCCTCTCGGCTTGCTGATTGGACAGGATGCTTTATATGCATTGTTACAGGCTTCAGTGAAGGCTGTCGTGAGGTAAGTGAGATGTTCCTCCGATGGAGGAATCTGCTCTGGAGGAGCTGGTAGGGCCTTAGCCAGTCTGTTTTTGAAGGCTGGCCAGTTGGTTCTGCGGGGGTTTGAGAACGTTACTGGGTCAGGATTGGGCGCACATAATTTTGTGTCGATATATTTGTGATCTGAGAAGGAGTGTTCTTTAGAAACACTCCACCCTATAAGTTGGTCATGCATGAAGTTTGAGGTAAGGGTTAGGTCTATGACCTCCTCCCTGTCCTTGATTACAAAAGTGGGGTCGTTTCCCCTATTGCAGATAAGTAAGTTGGTGGAGAGAAGGTATTCAAAAAGTAACTCACCCCTCTCGTTTGTATTGGTAATGCCCCACATCTCATGGTGGGCATTTGCGTCGCATCCGATCAATAGGCCAGTGCCACGATCTTCACAAACCTTTACAAGTTCCCTCAGCTTGTGACCCGGTATTGGGTCCATGATGTCGTACGCCAGGTACGCTGACACCACACATAGCGACCTTTCCTTGAGCTCCAGACTTATCGCTGTGGTGTCCGCATCGCTGTAATTATAAAGCATAAATGCACTAAGGTGCCTTTTAGCTAAAATACAAGTACGGGTTTTACCTTCACCTTGAGCTACGAGTAGCTTGTATTTAGGGGTGCTGAGTCCGCATATCCTATTGGATACAATCCAGGGTTCCTGGATCAGCACCAGGTCGGCTTCGTCTCTCGCTAGACGAAGCATGAGGGCAGCGGAGGCTGCTTTACAATGGTGGAGGTTTATCTGCACGACTCTCAGAGACATCGTGCTGATTTGCCTCCACCACCGTCGCGTCAGCATCCAGGTCCTCAGCGAAAACTTCGCCCATGGAGTCAGTACTCCCATGACCTAGCTTGCTGAAGCCCCGGAGAAGGGATGCATCGGATATCACCGACTCGCAGTCCTCCTCATCCCTGCCTGGCTCTTCCATCTCGGTGACCAGCACTTCTTCAACACCAAGCTCGTCCTTCTGCTTGGTGTCTGACTTATACACCCTGATGCGCACCGAGCTAAAACCGAAGTTTAGCTCTCCGTGCATTGCATCAATGGGTGCAGCGGAGTCCTTATTAAGGATGAGTACCACCTGACGCAAGGGGCCCTGCGTCTCCTCCACCTTCGCCACCTTCCAGTCGGAGGACGGCAGGTTGGGGTTGCATCTTTGCAACATCGCCAGGATCTTCTCCGGCTCCTTGAAGGAGGACGGGACCCATATGACGGCTCTTGGCCTACTCGGGATGTCCTTCCAGTCGACAGCGACCAGCTTGGCACCCGGGTAGACCTCACCCAGTCTAGCTACGGCCGCTTTCAGTAGCTCTGAAAGCTTCTATAGACTTGGATGAACTTTTGGAAAGGAGATCACCAGGAATCACTTACAAAAATAATAAAGTGCCAAATAAAGAAAAACATCAACTGTTTCCGTTCTGGTTGCTAAAAATAATTGACTCACATCCACCCCACCAGCGGTAACGGTTGAGTATAACAATTATAAACGAAAAGACAAAAAAAGAGTCTTTTATGTTTAAAAAAAAAAAATTATAAATCAACAATATAAATGCTATTAAGCATTAAAAAGTGAAAAGTTGAAACGGCGTTTTTTCGAGGCCATAACATCGAAAAAAGTTAAGTGCATATAAAATTAAGAGGAAAAAAATGTGCTAAAAAATTCAAAATTCAAATCACACGTGTTTGTGTCAAAATATAAATGTGCAAAAGTAAAATAAAAATAAAAATATACAAAAATATTTACGTGCAGTGAGCTCAATTAAAAATATATATATACAAATAAATATATGAGCAAGAAAAATTAAATTGGACGTGTACAAAAGGCCTTTATTAAAAATCGTCCAGAAAATATTAAGAAAATAGTGCCTATAGACTTGGATGAACTTTTGGAAAGGAGATCACCAGGAATCACTTACAAAAATAATAAAGTGCCAAATAAAGAAAAACATAATTAACTGAAACATCTTTAACTTAAGAAACGTGTTAAAATAAAAAAAAAATCATCTTTAACCCGAAGGAAGTGCCAGAAACAACGCCGCTAAAAACTAAAGCTAAAGCAAGCTTAAAGAAGACCATCGTCTACATCGTCAACATCATCAGCGCTGTCAACATCATTAACATCAGCTACATCATCGTCTTCAACGCCACAATCTTCAGCTTCGAAAGAGACTCCAGATAAGTTAGAAATATTAATTTAGTTTATACTTTATATTTTATTACAAATTTAATTAAAAAATATATAATTAAAACTTTGAACTATAAGTTTAGGTTTTTAAAAAATTTATTTTTTATTTTAAAAACTTTAACTAGTTACAACGATTTATATTTGAGAACACCGACTTGGGTTGAAGTCTTAAATTAAATTCTTAAATCTAATTATCTTATCGGTCAAGCCTCGGTTTTCAAGCTTTCGATCTTCTGAGTGAGTAAGTTTTAATTGAGAGAACTTTCTATTTCGATTGAGTGAGCTTTGATTTTAATTGAGTGAAAGAGAGTTCTTTGTCTTATCTTGTTTATGGCAAAAGTGTGGGAACGTGCCGTGGAATTTATCAGCGGCGCGACAATAAATGTTTAGTCTTGGATTTAACATTAACAAAGGAAATTTCCCTGCGCCGTCTGAGTTTACAGAATGTTTACACTAACTGGACTTCAGGTTTTGTTTCCTGTTGATAGGGGTGACTCAAGAGTAAGATCTAATGTGTGGAAAGGGTGTGTAGGTGTGTAGGCGTATGCATATCGTGTGTGGGTGCATGTGTAGATATGGATATGTCACTCCCCCAACCTTTGAATTTGGCCTGTCCTCAGGGCGATAATTTTGGGTACAATATAATGTTCTCTTGTATGGGTGCATTAATAGTATCATTAACAATTTCTATGGGTACATTTCGTTCATTAACAATTTCTGCATTGTTCGGTGTCTCTGTTTTAGGTTTAACAAATTTAACAATAACTTTGTTTGGTATATTTTTAAACTTATAAATAAGATACAATATAATGCTAGTGATTGTTATAATGAATGTAATTAATGTTATTATTTGAAATACATCATAATATTTAGTTTGTGTTTTTATTATTTCTTTTGTTTCCATATATGATAATGGTTCAAGCTTTGTTACATTATTATTAACATAAACGGTCTGCGTGTAATCTAACATTGTATTTGACAGTATAAATTCGTCTATTTGTATTGAAAAATTAAGAATTTTAATTATGTTATTCCCTTCTATTGATATTTCTTTTTTAATGCAATTCTGGTTTAAAATGGTTTTTGGAAGATTCCATGTAATTAATATGTTTGGTTCAATGTAATTTAACTGAAAACTTCTATGGGTTTTGGTATACTTGCATTCTGTAGTTTCTTGTCTTATAATTCCATTTATGCATTCTGTTAAAATGTTATTATTTTTATCTGGATAAGGAATAATTTCAAAGACCGGGACTTTAACTATGTCGTTAGGAATATGGGAAAGTATAAGAATTTCGTTCGTATTAATTTTAAGCCAAGTAAAAGTTTTTGTTTTCAACAACTTCTCAGAGTTTATGTGTTTATGAGTTTATTCAAAAAAATCGTGTTTTAATGTCTTTTTGGGGTTTTTGGTTTCCTTACGTAGGTCTGGAATTATTATCATATTTACTTTTATTAATTTTCTTTTTCTTTTTAAACTTGGTTTTATAGTGCACAATCTTCCTGCCTCTGTTTGTTTCCTCAAAATGTTTTTCATCGACTTGTATGAGTGTTCCTGTCTTTTTGAATGGGTTTGTTGTTTTTGCCCTTACCAATGGTGATTGTTTATAATCTGTGTCAATTTCATATTCATGACGATTCTCATTAAGTTTGTCTATCTTCCTAATTTTGTTTTCTTGTACATTATAATCAGGTGAACCTGCATACAAAAATATATCAGCTGGTGCTCTACCTGTGGTATTATGTTTGGTTTTATGGTTATAAGTATAAAGAATTAACTCAAACTTCGTGTATCTGTTTTCAATGTCTGATTCACTGCCTATAATTCTTAATTTCTCATTGACTGTTTTATGGAATCTTTCTACGTCTGAAACACCATTTTTACTCGTAGTTACTTAAATTTGTACACCTTCTGAATTTAACCAAGCCTGTAATGCTGCACACATAAATGCTGAATCTTTATCTGCTTTGATATTTTGCGGTTTTCCCACTTCATTGAATACCTTCATTATTGCTCTTTTCGCTTCTAGCCAATCTCTACCTTTTACTTCTACAAGTGTAGCAAATTTGGAGTATATATCAATACATGAAAGAAACTGCTGATTGCCAACCATATAAAAATCCATTGTGTATTTTTCTCTTATGTTTTGGATTTCTGGAGTGGTTTCAAATGACATTTTTGTGTTCCTATGTTCGGTTTTAGCAATATTAAAGATTTCGCATTCATTTATAATGTTTTGAATTAATTTCTGATAATCAGGGAAATAGAATTTTCTTTGAACCAATTAATGGTTTTATCGATTCCGGGGTGGAGAAGTTCTTTATGTTTTTTTAATATTGTTTCTTTAAATTCTGCGTAAGTAAGAATATCTGTTAATTTTATACTACATTTTGTTAATTTCGTCCATTGATTTGGACTAATTATTTCAAGGTAAGCCTGTTGGAATATTGGGAAATCGGCTTCATTGTGGAAATAAATAGCACTGTTTTTGGTACACAGGTTCTCTTTAATTATATCTTTTGCAAAAGTGTGTGTCATTTCTTTGTACGTTATTTGAATTTTAAGTTTGTGAAAATAATGTACTACCTCTGTCTTATCTTCGTTGCCTTTTGCCAATTCGATTTGTCGTGAGTAAAAATTGAAAGGTCTTTCAGAAATTGTAATATGATTTTGATTATCTTCTTGTGCGTTGTGTATGGTTGCGTCTACACTGTTAGCAATTTCTCCTAACATATTTTCCTCTATCCTAGTTCTGGATAATGCGTCAGCTACATAGTTTTCTTTTCCTGGAAAATATTTTATTTGATAATCAAACTCATTCAATTTTATTTTCCACCTTTGTAATTTCATATTTGGTTCTTTAATATTGTTTAACCAAACTAAGGGTTTGTGATCGCTCAGTATTTCGAATTGCCTGCCAAAAAGGTATGACCTAAAATATTTTGTTGCCCAGACAATTGCTAAGAGTTCTTTTTCTATTGTCGCATAATTGATTTCGTGTTCGTTTAATGTTCTACTCGCATAACAGATAGGTTTATGGTCTTGCGATAAAACTGCTCCTATTGCTATATTGCTGGCATCGGTCGTTAGTGAAAAAGGTTTGTTAAAATCGGGATAAATTAATATAGGGTCAGATGTAATTAATATTTTCATTTTCTCGAAGGCCTCTATATAATTTTCCTCTTTAATGTCAATTTTGGCTCCTTTCTTTAGTTTACTAGTCATTGGTTTTACAATATTTGCAAAGTTTGGTATAAATTTTCTATAAAATCCACACAATCCTAAAAACGATTTAATTTCTTTTGGTGATTTTGGAATTGGGAAATTTGTTATGGCACTTATCTTATTTGGATTTGGTTTTATTCCTGCAGTTGTCACTGTATGACCTAGGAACTCTGTTTCTTTCTTCAAAAACTCGCATTTATCTAATTGTAACTTCAAATTGGCTTGCCTGAGTTTTTTAAAGACTTTCCTAAGAGACAAAATGTGTTCTTTCAATGAAGTGGAAAAAATTATTATGTCGTCAAGATAGACTAGACAATCGTTATAGATTAAATCTTCTAAAAGATTGTTCATGCATCTTTGGAAAGTTGCAGGTGCATTTTTAAGACCAAATGGCATACGGGTATATTTGTAGTGTCCATGTTTTGTAGAAAATGCTGTTTTTGCAATTGATTTGGGATCTATTTGAATTTGGTGGAATTCTTTTGCTAAAGCAATTGTCGTGAGATATTGGCAGCGGCCAAGTTTGTCCAATATTTCATCCATTCTTGGGATTGGGTATTTATCGTTTACAGTTATCTCATTGAGATTGCGATAATCTACTACCAATCTGTATTTTGCTTTGCCGGATGCGTCACTCTTTTTTGGGACGATCCAAATTGGTGAACAGTAAGGAGATTTAGATTTTCTAATTATTCCCTGTTCAATCATTTCGTTTACTTGTTTATTGACCTCCTCATCAACAGCTTGAGCGTACTTGTAAGGTTTTCTGTATACTGGATCCTCATGTTTTGTTTGTATTGAATGTTTAATTGTACTGGTGAAAGTCAAATTTTCACTTTCCTTGTACTGAATATCTTTAAAATCAAACAAAACCCTTTTCAAAATTTCCTTTTCTTCATCGTTTAAATGCTCTAATCTAAACTGATTACATTCTGTTAGTTCATTGTTGATGGCATAATTAACGGATTGGTCCTCTGATAGAGGTGGATCAAGGCATTTTAATGCGGTCTTGTCCTCTTCAATCTCTTCATTAATATACCTCATTTTATACTTTCTGCCTCCCAATGTTACTGTTTCTTTATCGTAATCTATTATAGCTTTACTTGCTACTAGATATTCTCTTCCTAACAAAATGTCATAATTATCTGAAAAATTGTGCAAATAAAATTTCTGTTTGGATGGGCAAATTACTGTTGGTTTAACTGTTACACTGTTATTTAATTTAACTGGTCCATTTATTGTATACACTTTTAATGTTTCAATTTTTTCTTTGTTATCTGTAAAGTTCCTTTTCATTATATTGATAGATGACCCCGTATCTATCATTCCTTTAAAGTATTTATTATTGATAACCATTTTTATATAGGGGCGTTGTCTTCTGAGTCCGAGGCAGTTTGATGAAAATTTACGTCCATCCTATTTTGTCCGCTCTGGCTTTCCCTTTGTCTTTTAAATGACGCGTTTGGGGCATTATTTGAAGTTGATGGTTCAAAATTCAATGGATTTTGGGCCCTACCTTGAGCTAATGAATTTCTAACTTCTTGATAACTAAGCTGATTATCGGTGTTAGATTGACTTTGATTTGAATGACCCTGAGGAGTTGTCGAATTATTTGAGTTAGAATAATTGTTATAATGATTATAGTTTCTTGACTGAAAATTGGAATTAGTTCTATTATTATAATTATTTTTATGAAAATTTCCCGAATTCCTACGATAATTATTTTGAGAAAATATTTCATACGGATTTGCATCATAGTATCCCAATTCCATAGAAGCAATCTTTAATTTTTCAATAGTTGTTATATCTTTTTTAGCCAAGGATGTATACAATCTATCAGGGAGTTTTCTATCAATAGAATCCTTAATTGTTTTTTTCAAAAAATTTAAATAGTTAATTTTATCTATTGGGTTGGTTTCTAAAGCTAATTTGTCAAAAATTGTACGTGATTTATCTTCTAGTTCAGTGATGATGTTACGTACGCCGATTAGAGCAACGTATTAAGGCAGAAGAAAACCAAACGGAAAACCAATGTCAAAGTTGCACAATAGGCATGCCCACGTTCTGAAAGAACTAAATCAACAACTATGTAAGAATTCGGCGCAACAAGCCGAAATATGACACCGCCTCATCAGCACGAGTACGGCCATGCACCCACCGGTAATAAGACACCTCCGGGTTGATCGAACTAGTCGGTATCTGAACGCCGATATTGCAAAATACGACTTGGCCAATCAAAATACAGAGGGGAACCAATGCACCTAAGTTGGAACACTTTGATGTTCGATTCCGGTGACCCATAGACAAATTTTGACACGGTCATGGGTATAAAAGACCCCCAATTTGGAGTAGGAAAGATAGTCAAGTCAAGAGTCAAGAACCTGGAACGTTTAGCTGAAAGCCCTATATTCGGCATCGCGATACCCCGCCAAAAGTACTCGGTTGTGAAATCAAAAATCCTGCCAGTAGACACAAGGACCAAAACATCCTTAAAATAGTGCGGCATATCCTTTTTCCATCATGGGTTCGACAACGTCAAAAGCTTCGGATAATACTGCCAATGTGGTGAACACTGTGGAAATCGTAGACCACCAGGACGAGATTAATAAAGTATACGACGTGCTATGCTTTGTTGCTGGACTATTAGTAATCCTAGTAGTGCTGAAGGCTCTCCGTCTGTACAAACGATCGGTCCAGAGTCGCCGTGATCAAGGACACGAGTTGAACAAAATTGTCACTCTGGCAGCCAACTGGCCCGAGCGCCATTAAATCTATCTCAATCAATAGCCTTGTAATTTGACCCAAAACGACAGTTTCCAAATAAACCTGAAAACAATAAAACTAACTTAAACTTCAAACCACATAACATGTTTTAAATAAACTTAAAAACAATATGTGTTAAAAATCAGCACTCCTCTAAATACAATAGTAAACGCCTGAAACAAATTCCAAGTTACAAAAATTGTTCGCGTAAATTCGGACAGCCAAACCCTACAACCCAAACCAAAATACATGCCAAATAACCAAACGAATTAAATGCATTTAAATGCAAAAACCAAAACAATAGCCGAAGGCCACAAAAGACTCAAAACGAATTAAATGCATTTATTAATGCACACATACACCAAAACAACAACAGAAGCCCCGGTGCCCGTGAAATATGAGTGATCTCGAGAAGTCGTCGCCACCGTCGAGCGTTGCTCCCAGCAAAGTTGAACAACTTGGAGTAGCAATAATAATTATGTCATTGGGCATTTTTGCGATCATGTTCTATCTTTTGGTCAAGTGCTTTGGCATACTCATCAAGTCTCAACTCCCGAAATCTATCTTTGAGCAATAACAACAAAATGCAATCGTATACGCAGGGAATTCCGCTAGCGACCCCCCCCCCCCCCCCCCCCTAAAGTGCTTCCAAAGTGAAGACGACACCATCGTCGGCTGCCCAACGGCAACCTCTGACGTTCAAATCTAAATATATATATATTTACATTTTTTTTTATAATATTTATTTTTAAAAAAAAAAATCCTTAATTTTTTTTAAAACAAAAAAAAAAAAAAAAATATATTTTTTAAATAATATTTTTATATTTCAAACCTCGAGATTACCGGGAGATCTCTCGACGTTGGAACTCTAAAAAGGGTAAGCTCTACGGAACCTATGTTCCTCAACTCCACCAATATACATATATACATAACGGAGACGGAGTATTTTCGGGTTGTGCCTTTTTTATTGGGGAAGAGTTCCCCCCCGCCCCAAAAAAAAAAAAAAAAAAAAACCCCCCTTTAAAATTACCAGAGCTTTCATCTCCATGCCACTTCTTGCTCCTGGTTCTCTCTCTTTCTTGGGCGACCGGGCCTCACTCGACGACAACGCCGCTCTTTAAGAGAACTGGCAATGCCGTCGCGCTACGAGAACAGCAAAAGAGATCTCACTCTCTCAAAGAGAAGGAATACCTAGAATTCATGTCTTACCAGGAACCAATGTCGCAGCTGCGTATTATACGCAGCGTATACTGGGAAATAACCAAAACCGGCGCCAAACAGCTTTTGCGTTTATCGAATTCAAACTCTTCTGAGAACTGCGACACGGCCTTCCTGACCTGCACACGTCCTCGTGTATGCATGATTATAACCCAATAAGCTTTACAACAAAGCACCATTCCTTTCACTTATTTATTGACATACACTTCCAATCTAAATTATTCAATTATTTCATAAACCAATAACAGCGTTTCTTGTCATATCTCGACAACATTCATTTTCACAATTTCTCTTTACTTCCGATTGGACACCAACTCGTCCTCCTGACTCCCGCCACGCATCCACACAGGATCATGGTGCAGTCTCACACAATAGTTTTCGCCAAGCATCCACACAGGATCATGGTGCAGTCTCACACAATAGTTTTCGCCAAGCATCCACACAGGATTTACACACACGCTCCCGCCAAGCATCCACACAGGATCATGGTGCAGCTGTATACACATATGCTCCCGCCACGCATCCACACAGGATCGTGGTGCAGCCAGACACAAACAACACAACTTATTTTTCTAAAGAACTTGCCTCTTCGGGGCTAATTATTTTCATCAATTGTACGATCAAATTCTTCATCAATTTCCGCAAGTATTTGTGTATTCGGTAACGACCGCAAATGTTCGTGTGCATATTTATACTGCCGTTTACTTGTTAACGACTTTAGTTTATACCTATCTCCCTCTAGAACTTCAATAATTTCGAAAGGCCCCTTAAATTTCGGATCTAGTTTCGTTTGATTTCTCTCTTCGTTTCTAATCAAAACATAGTCACCAACCTGGTGCTTTACAATCTTTGCTTTGTTTTCATCAAATCTCTTTTTATCGTATTGGGCGTTCCGATCAATATTTTCTTTGGCCTGCGCTCTAAGTTTATCCCTATCTATTATCTCCTCTTCTTCTGTAATAGGCAACAAACCAAATGGCCTACCTTCTCTGCCGATCATTAACTCCAAAGGACTTACTTTGGTGACACGGTTAATTGTACTGTTAATGGCTAACTGGACTTCTAACAGCGCATCTTGCCAGGAGCGCTGACTTGTCTCGACCGCTGTTAGCATACTTTTAAGCGTACTCATTACACGCTCGACTTGCCCGTTGGCTCGGCTGGCACCGGTGGCAATTAAATGAAGGTTAATTTTCTGGGAAGAGCAAAACTCCCGGAATCCAGAGCTGGCAAAAGATCTACCCTGATCGGCAATCAAACGCATTGGCAAACCAAACAACGAGACAACAGATTTCATGGCTCTCACACAGTTTTCCGTATCTAAGCTCAAAGTGTGATGCAAGTATACAAACTTAGTAAAAGCGTCTATAATAACAATGACATACTCCTTTTGGTCATTCTTGCCACTCAACTTCCCCGTAATATCGATATGCAGGGTATGCCAGGGTATATCTATTTTCGGAATTGGATGGAGTTCTGCCTGAACTTTACCTTTAGAGCCTTTGGATAATTTGCATGTAATGCAATTTTCTACGAAACGCCTAACATATTTTGACATATGAGCAAACCAATAGTGCGCATAAACTTTATCTAGTGTCTTTTCCCAACCCAAGTGCATCACAGCTTCGTGTACGTGGTTTATTACAGCCCATCTGTAAGCTCTGGGTATTACGGGCAGACAACGTGTTCTTCCGTTGCGTTGGATTTTTCGATGAAGCATACCTTTTCTCAGCTCATAAGTTTTTAATAAATCTTCCTCTAATTCGTCGTTACGTAGCTTCTCAATTATTTCAGAAACTTCTGGATCTCGCTGTTGTTCGGCGAGTAGCCAGTTGTCGGAGACCTCAGTTAAATTTATGCGCTTCTCAACTACCTTTTCTAATTGGGTATCGTTTTCGGCGGGTAGGGGATTCCGAGACAGAAAATCTGCATGAGCCATTCTCTCCCCTTTCCTGTACTCAATGCGAAACTGAAAGGCCTGCAAATACCCCCACCACCGGTGTACCCTCGGCGTCAATGTTGTCTTGGAACGGCTCGCCCTCAATGAATCGCAGTCAGTAAAAATCACAAATTCGAGTCCCTGCAAATAATGCCTGAAATGTTTAACAGCGTTCACCACTGCAAGAGTTTCTAGCTCGTATGAATGGTATTTGGACTCGGCTGGAGTTGTGCATTTACTATAATACTCGATTACATACGGCTTTCTATCTATTCGGTGCAACAAAATGGCACCATAACCAATCATACTTGCATCTGTATGCAACTCGACAGGGTGTTTGGGATCGAAGATGGTCAATACTGGAGAACTAGTCAAAATTTCTATTATTTTCTGTCTTAGTTGTTCATGTTCGTTTTTCCAGGTAAGTTCCTTGCATTTTTGAGAAATTAGTAAAAATAACGGTTTTAATAATTCTGAAAATTTTGGCACAAATTGCCGAAAATAGGAAGCCAATCCAATAAACTGCCTTAACTGCGATACCGTCTGTGGAGGTGGTAGTTCCACAAGTGCTTTTATTTTGCGACTATTTGGTCGTATTTCTCCCGCACTAACTTCATAGCCTAGGTAATTTATTTTCTGTGTGAGGAATGTACACTTGTTTATGTTAAAGGAGAAACCGGCTTCCATTAAGATTTGAAGGACTTGATCTAATCTTTCCATTGCCTGATCTTTCGTTTCTGCAACTATCAAAACGTCATCAATGTAAACAATAACAAAAGTATGAGCTAATGGTCCCAAAGCACTAATTATTGCGCGTTGGAACACCGATGGCGCGTTTTTTAACCCAAATGGCATGGCGAGAAATTCATACTGCCCCTCGGGCGTTACAAATGCAGTACGTTCGACAGAGTCCGGGTGAATTGGAATTTGATAAAAGCCACTAGCCATATCTAAGCAAGAAAAGAAACTAGCTCCCCTCATACGGGCAATTTGGTCAGCTATAAGGGGCAACGGATATTTATCTGCCACCGTGTTTGAGTTAAGTTCTCTGTAGTCTACGCATAAACGATCTGTACCGTTCTGCTTCTTGACCAGCATCATCGGACTAGCAAAAGGGGAACTACTAGGGCGTATAACTTTTGCGGACAATAATTCGTTAATCATTCGCCTAACATTAGCTTTTTCTTCTTCACTAAGTCTGTATGGGCGACGCTGAACAGTTTTATGTGGATCAATGGGTCGTATGCTGAGCAGCCCTGTTGTTACTCGTGTGTGTGGAATGCCTTCTATAAATGACTGTGAATATTTTCCTAGTATTTCAAATAATTTTTCTTTATCAAATTCACTTAAATCTTTATTAAAATTAAAACGATTTTCCAGATTTGATTCGTACGTTAGCGCTTGTACCATTTTAGGCTTATAGATAACAAATTTATTTGCTTCGATTACAACACCGAAGCCTTGACTTAAAATATCTCGTCCAATAAGAATATCAAAATTCATAAAAGTATCCATAATTACGTGAAACAATATTTCAAGAAAATGTTCGTTTATATTAACATTACAAATTATCTGTACTGTGCTCCACACCGGTTCGTTTCCGATGCCCCTTAAAACCACTGTGCTAGACTGACGCTTTCCTTGTAGTTTCGCTGCTACACTTTCCTTTACAAGAGAACATTCAGCGCCTGAATCAAAACAAAATGGAATAGACTCACCAAATTGTTTCAAAATTCCCTTTGGTTCTATGGCCACCAAGTTAACTCTTTTGTTAACCTCGACTTCCTTGAGATTATGGCGATTCCTTGGACATTCCGAAGCATAATGCCCAAGCTCCCCACATTTGAAGCAGGTCCTGTTGTTGACTGCGCGTTGTTGTTGTCCTGGAGTAGAGGTGATTCGGTGTCTTTCGTCCATTCGCCTTTTGTGACAATCCGCAATCTTATGGCCAAGACGCCCGCAGTGATGACACTTCACTTGAGATGGCAGCTTCATTTTCTTCCTTTCGACTTCGTTTCCAAAGGATTCGTTGCGTTTTGAATACGCATGCGCCTTCAATTGTTGCTGCAGATCGTTGCGAGTTTTAATAGAGCCCGTAAACATAGACTTTAAAAGCCGAGCATCCAAGTTGGACAGATGCGTCAAAACGATGGATACGATGAGCTCTTCCAATTCAATTGATTTGAATTTGGACATGAGCGACGTCACCAGGCGGCTGCCATATTCGGGTAAATTCTCTCCTGGATTTGGACGCCCATTAAAGATGTTCATCAACGTGGCTGCTGGGGTCTCTATACCAACAAAACGTTGCACGAACAGTTCCTGGAATTGCGGCCAGGTCATGCCGCTGAAACAGATTTGCGCCAACCACTGAGAAGCACTTCCTTGCATGGCTTTGCTGAGTGCCATGACAAGAGCACTGCCTTTAAGATCGCTTTCAGCAAATATTAGTGCAACTGTATTGCACCAAGCACTTGCATCAGCGCCCGCACTATCAGGGTCAAATTTCGGCAATGTAATGGAATTTGATTTCACTTCCGTTAATGGCACTCGCGGTGTGTTTATAGATTTCACAAGTTCCAACAAGGCACGATTTCGAGCTTCTAATGCAGCTATTACACTTTCATTGTCCTGTGGCAGGGCCGATCCCACTTCTGATAACGGAGACGGAGTATTTTCGGGTTCTGCCATTTCGATTGCGCAGTCAGTCCCGATCGCGCCAAGAGCCAAATTCAAAGTGACCACCGTTTCAAATACCAGAGCTCATCTCCATGCCACTTCTTGCTCCTGGTTCTCTCTCTTTCTTGGGCGACCGGGCCTCACTCGACGACAACGCCGCTCTTTAAGAGAACTGGCAATGCCGTCGCGCTACGAGAACAGCAAAAGAGATCTCACTCTCTCAAAGAGAAGGAATACCTAGAATTCATGTCTTACCAGGAACCAATGTCGCAGCTGCGTATTATACGCAGCGTATACTGGGAAATAACCAAAACCGGCGCCAAACAGCTTTTGCGTTTATCGAATTCAAACTCTTCTGAGAACTGCGACATACATATTTATGTGCTACACACACCTCCACTAGGAGAAATATTATTATCCATAGGATTACAGTTTTATCCTTCTTAGTTTTCCCTTTTTTTTAAATGGAGTTTTAATTACCTTTTAAATTAATCAATTTTTCAATATTTTTATTTTTTTTTTTCCTATTGTATCTTGTATTTTTATGTTTTTGAACTTTTGTATTTTTAAAGAAATGAAATTTTAATTTGTTCAGAAAAACAATTATTCATTTTTTATATACCATTAGCAATTTTAATTAAATGTACTTTTAATCATTTTTTTATTTGTTTGTTTTAAAGAATAATTCACTATTATTTTTTTTAATCATTCAATTTACAATCTTTATTTTTTAAATGTCAACAAACAATTTATATTTTTTATTATTAATCGCACACTTTTATATCCAAACATGCACCTTTATTTTAACCCAATAAAATTTGTAATGTAAACAGAATAATAACCATGTCTTGGTAGAAACCAAATAAAGGGGGAACTGGCATAAATGGAAAAACTGGGTCAAGAACAATGACATAACTTTTGACGAACAACAAACACATTAGGGGATCATATAGCGCAGCCAGCGATGATCCATTGGCACGCGAAGTCGTGAAGGGGAGGGCATTGGCTGAAACACTGCCGATCGGATTTCGATCAAGCTTTCGCGAAGCTTGCAGGCGGTGTACACTGAGAGACAGACTGACTAACAGTATTTAGTATTTCCAAGCACGTAAATAATTTCTTGATTACGTGTGGAGAGGTGAGTGGCGTCCAAAGAACCCACCCCAAATCCGACGAGCTCAGCTGCACCAAATCGTGCTAGGCGGGCGGCCACTCCCTCAAACTTACATATGTCCTTCAAAGGACGAAGTAGGACCGACGTAACAATGAACTTACTGATGCTTCCTTTGTATTGTGTGTCGTACAGGTTTTTGATTAAGTCTTCGTATGGCCTGTGGTCCTTAAATGCCATAATAAGGGCATCTTTCATCTCCTTCCAGTTGTTGGCTCCGGATCTTGCGACGACATCTTGGGCTGCATCTACCACCAATCTCTCGATGGCTCCAAAAATAACATGTATCTGCCTCACATCCTGAGTCGGGTATAGTTGTTGAAGATACTCTATTCTTGTCACAAAGCGGCTTAGATCTCCTGGGGATCCATTGAAGTACGGCAATTCTTTAATTTGGCCCAACATTTGGTTGAGGTGGGCCTCTGACAATTGTTGTGGAACTGCCATTTTAAATTTTGTTTTTCACAGAATAAATCTGACCGAATTGGATTTTTAGTTTATTATTTTATTCACAATATATCCTTTTTTTTAAAAAGGTAGTTATTGACCGAATTGGATTTTTGGATGTCTTATGACCACTCGTAGGTTTTACGTCACGTAGATTCTTTTGCGGATCTTTTATTAAGTGCACTTTATTCAATTCGCTGATCAGGATAACTAGTTGTTTAGTATATCCTTTATTGATCAGTACCGTATTTTAAAAGGACTTTTTATTTAAAGATCCTACCGACTGCGCCAATTAAAACTTTGAACTATAAGTTTAGGTTTTTAAAAAATTTATTTTTTATTTTAAAAACTTTAACTAGTTACAACGATTTATATTTGAGAACACCGACTTGGGTTGAAGTCTTAAACTGAACTGATTCTTAAATCTAATTATCTTATCGGTCAAGCCTCGGTTTTCGAAAGCTTTCGATCTTCTGAGTGAGTAAGTTTTAATTGAGAGAACTTTCTATTTCGATTGAGTGAGCTTTGATTTTAATTGAGTGAAAGAGAGTTCTTTGTCTTATCTTTTTTATGGCAAAAGTGTGGGAACGTGCCGTGGAATTTATCAGCGGCGCGACAATAAATGTTTAGTCTGGGATTTAACATTAACAAAGGAAATTTCCCAGCGCCGTCTGAGTTTACAGAATGTTTACACTAACTGGACTTCAGGTTTTGTTTCCTGTTGATAGGGGTGACTCAAGAGTAAGATCTAATGTGTGGAAAGGGTGTGTAGGGGTGTAGGCGTATGCATATCGTGTGTGGGTGCATGTGTAGATATGGATATGTCACTATATATATAAAATCGTATATATAAATCATAAAGCAGTCCGAGATAGTGAAAGAAGTTAGGGTATTTGAAGCCAAAGGGAAATTATCCCATGATGAGTACTTAAGATGTGAAGAGCTTCGACAATTGTTTATTTCGAATCACAGTCTTTTATTAAAAATTGGTGTCGTCGATCATGAGTATTTTAAAAATAAAAACTATGATACGATGATGATGGTTTTTACGAAAATTAATTTAAAATTTGAAAACAATATTGAAGGTGCAAGTGGTGTAATACCAAAATCCA
Organism: Drosophila oshimai; assembly: GCA_018150695.1. NCBI lineage: Eukaryota > Metazoa > Arthropoda > Insecta > Diptera > Drosophilidae > Drosophila > Drosophila oshimai. Next base: position 1,856,327 of record JAECWM010000276.1, read on the forward strand.
AACCAGAAGTACCTCAAGAGCGAGAAAACGTAGCTAGGACAAGCCCTGCTCAAGAGCAGGCAGCGTTTTTAAGGCATGTGGGACATTTGAGAAAATATCTTGAGGAAACTTCTCAGCAAATGGAGAAGGGTAAATCTTTCCTCAAGATAAGAAAAAATAAAATTGATTTTTTGTAGAATAAAGTTTCCAGTTCAATTGGCCAGGTTAAAGATAGTTTTGAGAATTCAGTTTTTGAGGACACAATTCTTGATGTTCAAAATATAAAGGCAACCATAGAGGCAGAGGAGTTACCAACCCTGCCAAAAATTCAGATACCCACGTTTTTTGTAGATTCCAAAGAATGGGATCTGTTTAATGAGTTATTTACAGAACTCATTCATTTAACAGAGGATCTTAGTCCATCTCTTAAATTTAATTACCTGAAATCAGCATTAAAAGGAGAAGCCAAAAACGTGGTTACTCATTTACTGTTGGGTTCAGGAGAAAATTATCAAGCGACTTGGGATTTCTTAACCAAGCGCTATGAAAACAAAAGAAAAATTTTTTCCGAGCATATTAATCGCTTGATGTATTTGCCTAATTTAAATTTGGACTCCAACAAGCAAATAAAAACATTTATTGACACTATTAATGAGTCAATTTATATTATTAAAACCAAGGCACAACTATCTGAAGATGTGGAAAAACTTTTCGCCCACAGAATACTCCGAAAATTTAACAAAGACTCTCTAAATTTATATGAGAGTCATGTTAAAAAGACAAAAGAAATTCAGGCACTTTCTGACGTCATGGAGTTTTAAGAGCAAACAAAGAAGTGAAGTGATTGACAATGGCTCACAAGGTACGCTAATATCAGAGGAAGCTGCACAGATACTTCGTCTAGCTAAAATAAAAAGCCATACAGAGATCAGTGGAGTTTCCTCGATTAAAAAATGCATATCAAAGCATCAGGTATCGTTGGACATAAAAACCGTAAGTGGAAAAGTTTTAGAAGTAGAAACAATTGTTCTTCCAAAATTAATGAAAGCGCTTCCAGTGCGCTTAATGAATATTAACAAGTCAAAATGGAAGAACTATAAGTTAGCTGACCCCGAGTTTAACAAACTTGGCCGTGTAGACATGATTATTGGGGCAGATTTTTTCACTCACATTATACAGAATGGAGTTGTCAAAATCGATGGGCTCCTTGGTCAAAAAACAGAATTCGGGTGGATTGTTTCTGGATGCCAAAGATCCAGAAGGAAAAAAAGTGGTAGGAACCAATGTTGAATTAAGGAGAAATCGATATTGGGATGTTAAAGAAATACTTAAAAATAATTGTAAATTTTTCCCGCCGGCAGGACCTCACTTCGGAGGTATCGGTTCAGGTGGGGTAAAACCTATTAATTACTATTCAAAAAAGAGGTACAGAGGTACACAGCTTGACCATAGATGTCAAGGTTGTTATGCTAAAAACGTAAAGAATATAAAGGCTTTTCAAGAAGGTCGTCAGCTCGTATAACTAGTATACAGGGAATATAAAAATCTTAATCTAAAAAAAAGCTATATTTGAAATGATTATCATTTAATTACAGACAGAACTTAAGGAAGTATATACTCTTCTGACCGCTAGAGGTTTGTTTATTGAAAATAAATTAATAATACATGCTAAAATTCCACTGTTTAGTAGGCATCCATCTAAATTGTTTCGAATTATTCCTTTGCCAGTTAAAAGTGAAGATCAAATGGTAATGGTGCACATATCTTCGAGATCGACTCATATCATATAATGACCGAATCAACTTTAAATCAGTGTCAGAAATTGCAACTAAATAAAAGAATTTGCAAAGGAAGTTGGCCATGGAATTCTGCGCATGACAACTCATGTGAGGTCCAGCCACTTAAACCGAATAAAGTTTCGAATTGTGTTTACAAAAATATATAAGATTCACAATCGTTTTGGATAGAGCTTGAAAAGAAAAGTAGTTGGTTGTTTAAAGTGCCTTTTAATTCAAAAATTAGAATTTAATGTACTAACTCACGAATTGAGCTACTTGATCTGCATGAACAAGGAATTTTAAGTATTGCACCTGACTGCACAGCGAGAACAGATGATAGGATATTAATTGCCCATCATAATATTAAATCAGAAAGTCAAGAATTACTATCATCATCGTACATAGGAGATATAAATCAAGTTCCGAAAATAGTATGGGACCCATTAAAAGTATCTCCCATTAATCATTCTACAGAAATCGAACAATCAAGCAAAGACATTAAATATACAAAAGAAATCATGTTCAGTTAAAAGATTTACATTTTCACCATATTTCCGGACATGCTTCTTTAGGAATGGTAATATTAATTATTATAATATTAATTATATATTTCATAAGAAAATGTACAATAAGACAAAGACTACAAGCCATAACTTTTTTTGAACCATTACCAGGCGTTTAAATTATCATTAACAGCAACATAACATATTATCGAAAGAAAACTAAATACAGTCCACTATTTGTTCAAGTTGCAATCAATAATAAAAATAATTTTGTAAAACTTCACGCCTTACTTTGCCGGCCCTTGGCAGAATGTCTAAACATACGCATTTATAGAAATCTAACGAACAGCAGATAACAATGTAATGATAAAACGATATCTTATAAGTATTTCCACGACGCCCGTTAAGGACCTAAATAAACACACTGTTCTTATCATCTTTAACTACGCGTCGCGCTCACATAATAACCTATGTAAATCACTTCACAGTTTAGCTACCTAAGTTCATACTATTGATAGAAATAAACAGTTTTAATTCAGAACTCAACGAATGTAGATGTGTTTTCTTTTGGATTGACATCTAACAGTTTGAAAATTCTGAGTATTTGTGGGCCGATAGGAAAACCGATATTAATTAATATTTGTATAATTTGGAATTTAGGAACCAATTTAATTCTGTATATTAAATACGGCCACACTGGAATGTATATGGGATTAAGTGGCGAAATAATTCTGGATGGATATCGTTATATTTAAATCCTTTTTTTGTAACTCTTTTTCTTCGGGAAATAAAACAAATTAATTAAATAATTAATTTTAGTGTCAGCCGGAAAATATTCATGGTCACTCTGGAAAAATATTCGATTTTGTTAATATTCGAATCTTAGGGAGCAGTATTTGATAAAATAATTAAATATTTTTCGAGTTTTTTTTTCGATTTAATTTATCACGCGCCCTTAAACCACGGTGCGCTGCGTATCAAAACGGTTGGAGACAGAAAGTATATGTATGTATGTACGTATGTTTGACGAAGCTGCAGCGGTGTCTATATGTATGTATGTACGTAAATGTTCTCGCTCGGCGTAGAGGAGAAATTTATGTCTGTATATATGTGTATGCAGATGTATGATTGCACTTGAGGTAGCGGGAGTACGTATGCACGGAGTTGCAGAGAAGAATGTATGTATTATTTTATGCATTTGTTTGTCAAACAGTTTTTCTTGCCGGCGTAGGAATTTGACAAAGTATTTTTTTTTTCGAATATATTTAAATATTTGTTTGCGGAAAATTAGCGAGGTGGACTGTATTTGAAGTTTTTTATGTGTAAATAAATGCAAGCGGTGGAACACAATGAAAGAAAAAAGTAGGCCTTAAACTTTAGCGGAGTAACTTTCACTGTGGCTTGTGGTAAATATTTAAAAACACACTTTTGGAATTTGGAAATATAATTTTCTGTTTGTTTATTTAAACGGATATGCACAACCCTTTTAGGAATCTTAGCACTGGATTTCGGAACTTGGATGTAAGAAATATTTACAAAAATAGAAATGTAAATTTTTGTAAGTGCATAAAAAGGAATTTGAAGAATATGGAAGCACACAAAGCGGAATTGGAATATGTGTGAATTAAATGCCGTATGTCGGAAATAATCGGACTTGGATTATGACAAAATCACAAAGACTGTTTAACGGCACTTAATAATGGAAATTAAACTTATCTTGTGAGGTTTTAAAGCCACAGAAGCTGCTGGTTCGAACTATCCGGTCGATGGACCAGAGCGGTTTGGAGAGCGGAGTGGAGACCCTTAACAGAGCGAGAGTGCGAGATGCGAGCGATCTGGAAGAAACTGCTCTCTCGACTGCTAAGACTCCAGGGCCGCTATACCAAATGCTGGAGTGGGGTGGCTTCTTCTCCGTTGGGGCACAAGATCGTAGCATTAGGATAGTGGTGGAGGCAAATTTCCCCCGTGAAAATACAAGCGAATATAAAAAAAACTTGGGGTTGCGCGACATGCGGCAGTATGTTTATTAGAACACTTGTAAATATGGACTTGACGGTTCGGGAACGCTGACGCTGGCCACAAACTGGCACAGACGATCAGTTGTGGCAATAAATTTATTTAATGCGACAGTTGGCGCAGTAAAATCCATTTTTGTGCTAATAAATTGGATTTGGTACTCGAAATTAGTGTATTCGGCGTAGCTAGCTTTACCCCAATTTTGGGAACGCTTATGCTGTTTTTCGATGTCAGCGGTGTAAGCGTAGACTTCGATTTGTCTATGGGTGAAGCTGAAACGTTCTTTTTGTTCTCAACAGGCATGTTATAACAAAGAAAGGAATATTGTGTATAAGATAAATTCTGAACTGAATCTTTTAAGCGGAACGATATTTAAGGGGGGACATCTGAGTAACTTTTTTTTAAAAATCGAAAATTTTTTTTTTCGCTTAAATAATTCTTTATGGTCTTAAAAATAACATACCAAAGGATAGAGTCCGGCAAAAGTGTCTAAGTGTCGAAATTTTCCATTCTGCGGCGATGACTCACAGGTATATCCCATGGAACCTTTTGTGTTTAAACGCGTTTTTCTCGAAACCACTTTTTTTTGCCATGGCCGGAAACATAACTCAAACAAATCTTAACCTACCGATCTGAAATTTTGACAATGTATTCAAAATACCTTTGTCTATCGACACTCGTAGGAATTTTTTTTATATTGCTTACTTTTTTTATCAACAATTTTGTGACTTTTTAATTCGTGAATAAAAATTTCAAAAAATCAATGTATCGTAAAAATCCTACGAATGTCGAAAAAATTTATTTTGTACTTCGCATCTAATATTATAAAACCTATTTCACAAATTTTCGATTGGCTTTTTCATTTGGCCAAAAAAATTCCAGAAAATCCGTTTTTTTCTAGTTACTCAGATGTCCCCCCTTACAAAAAACCATGACATACTGTTGATCCTTTAGATTTATAGACAAATAAATGAGATTAAACAAAAAATAATTGAATCCTATACAATCGGTCTTGAAGGACATATGGTGTGCTAAATGATGGGCATTAAGCCATACATCGTCGAGTGCAGTTGTTGAAAGCGTTTTGTAATGAGGAATGTCATCAGGAGACACAACAACTTTGTATTTGGTTAAGAAGTCTTTTAGTCCATTGTGGCAAATTATATGAAATGGTAGAAGATCTCTAGCCATCCACAAAGCAAGCTCCCGTCCCAGCGCCCATTTACTATCTATATGAGATTTCATTGGAGTGCACTTTTTGAAAAAAGATGATATTTTTCCTCGTGAAGCCAATGATGTACTCGGAGAGTCGATTTCACGTATATTGTGTTCATTTTTAAGATGACGAGTTAAGTTCCCTGTGGAACAGTTCTTAGAGTATGATTGAATTTTAGCACTGAAACAGTTTAAAAAATATAATTTTGAACTTCAAATAATAAATTTAATTGTTACCATGAAAAGATTGTTGTTTCGTCTTCTTTTTTCTGTTCATCCAAACACATTTTGCAAAAAACCTTGTCTTCTTCGATGAACTTGTTTTCTTCTTTCGCTTGCAAGACACCAAAAAACTCCCACATTCTACTTTTACGACTTGCGTTGCGCTGTAGTTCAATTGAATACATGTTCAATGCCTTATCCATCTGTTTGTTGGGATATTAAATTCTTATACATAATTCTTAATCCAATAATAACACTGTAAAACTTACTTCGTGAAGGAGATGGGAGATGAGACATTTAATCGATAACTGTAAACGATTATTGTCGAAAATTTGTTTAGGATGTACTAATAATAACCTTTTTATTTATAAAATGAATAAAAATTTGTATGACGCCGAACGCCGCCGCCGCCGCCGCCGCGCCGGTTTTTACGTGACTCGGCGGCGGCGCGTCAAAAAAGCAAAAATCGGCGGCGGCGGCGGCGTGGCTCGGCGGCGTATATGTCTAATTCAGAATACTCCCCACTAAACTTTGGCAGTTTCATGTGAGGAAGTTATTTGCCTTGAGCAGAAGTTGAGCCCATCATGGTTGAATTGGCTTGAGTGTCCTTGATGATGTGGTGACTAGTACCTTTGCTTTTTAGTAAAGCCTTTGTTGTCGCACAAAGGTCTTCTAAATCAGCTCGAGATACAAGATCTGTATTAATGTCATCCAAATCTTGGTGAACCTTAAAGGCTTTCTCTACATATTGGTTTAGTGTTTCCAAACGACAATCAATTTCAATTGGGTCGACGTACCCTGAGTATTTTTGAACTGTAGTTTTAATACGTTCTATATCAGCAATAACATTTTTATACTGCATTAACAATGTATCTAGGTGGCTCAAAGTGGTTTCACCTAGCGATCTGTTTTGACCTTTTACCTTTGTTCCCGTCATAATTGTACAACTTTGCTCCAATAGCAACCAACAATTATCCAAACGAAATTAAAGGAATTGATGCAACAAGTGTGGTCAAGTACCAGGAAGCGAATCACATGCACTATATAAATATATGTATGTGTGTGTGAAGAAAGGTTAAATTTCGAACAAGAGTGGCCGAACACCACTAAGCAACCCAGTCGGAGGTTTTAGTGCGGTCGGCGTTCGGAACGCATCCTGATCGCTTTTTTTTCCACAGTAAAAAATGCGATACAATTGGACAGCATCCAGTAGGCATGCTGGATGCAACCCCAGTCATCACTCCCCTATAGCTTCTTTTGGATGGCAAAAAGGGAGCGGTCCGTGCAACCTGTAGTGTGCCGAACAAGAATTTATCACAACATTATACAAACTGATTGTTGTTTTTATTTTTTGTGTGACCTCATGGATGGATTTTGACTATGGAAGAACTTCAACATCAAAAACAATTGTAAGTATTAAATTAAATTTTTATTTTTGTGTAATTAAGGTGCGGTTTCTCTCTTTTTGTTCTCTGTTTGTTTTCGTTTCTGTTTAGGCTGGACCTAAATCTAAATATTTCTGTACTTGAGGTTGAAAACCGACAGCAAAAATGAACAAAGGACCGGACAAGGACAACGATTTTGAGGATAATGGCGAAGTAGTAGATTTATTATAATTAATTTTAGTATAATTTAGTTTAGTATAATTTAATTTTAGTTTGTTTGAAAATATTGAAAAGATTAAAAAAATTAAAGAATGAATAATAAAACAAGAAAGAACGCTATAGTCGGGTTTCCCGACTATAAGATTTGCGATACTCATTGCCCTCTTTGAAAACAGCTAGCTAGCCCTCTTCAATAGTGTGTAGCCTACTTTCATGCGCAATCAGTTTTAAGCGCCCTCTCTTAAAAAAAAGGTTTGCATACTTTTGAGCGCAACAAAAATTTTCAACGCATTTGTATACACAATTTCTTGAAAATGGTCAGATTTTAAAAATTTTTAGATATTTGGGTAGATATTTTTAATACGAACAACATTTGTAAGGGCCACTTTTCTCTAGCACTAAAAATGTGGACACCACAGAGTTTTTTCCGGTTTGTGGGTGTAAAAAGGGGCGTGGTCAGGTTTTGAAACAAACTTGATCTGCGCTTTGCTTATAGAAGTCTGTGTGCAAAATTTGGTGGTTCTAGCTCTTATAGTTCCCGAGATCTCGACGTTTGTACGGACGGACGGACAGACGGACAGACAGACATACATTTGATCATTTACAGTATTTGCTTACTCTTCGAGTATCGCAAATAATTAAATAAAAAAACACATTTTTAAATCGACTACAACTAATTTTTTTCACTCGCATCCAGAACAGAACTGTGGAAAAGATGCGATCGGGATGCGTTCCGGACGCTTGCCGAACGCCGACCGCACCAAAGCTTCCGACTGGGGAGCGTTAAATTTCACTGCCCAAGCAGCAATACATATAACGCAAAATCAAAGGACAAACTTCACTGCCCAAGCAGCATAATGCAAAGACAAAGAAAATAAAATTAACTGTCTAAGCAGCAAACAAAGTCAAAGCAACAACAAACGAAAGTTCGCTGCCGACGCAGCATCAGCAACCAAAGCGCAAGCAAACTAATGCAAACGGGGGTAGGTAGTTTTGCTTTGCACAAATGACGAAAGAGAGAACTGAAAAATTGTACGGTAAATGTGTTAAATGTACCGACAACGATGCGCACTTCTCTATTAGCGCAAGTCCAACGGCACTTTTTGCACGGAATTAGGCACAAAGAACACCAAAATTATGCGAGCTCTAACGGCTTCTTCAAGTGTAAATCAATTAGGGTGGTCCCAAACAGTTACCACACACAATTTATATTGAACTATTTTTCAATATTTATATATTGCCAAATTTAATTTTTTTATATTCAATAGGCCGTAAATTTTGGGTTTTGAAATTTTATACGTTTTTTACACCGAGTAATAAAATGAGTTACGGTCCACTCTAATGCTTTAGTGCATATATGTGTATATGTGCGTAGGCTTGAAAATTTTTATTTTAGCTTTTTGTTAAACAAACAAGCACTTTATGACTCGTAATTCACTCTCACTCGTTACCTGTGCACTGCTGGCCAGGGTAAAATCCATATGTTCCAAGTCGTCAAAATCCCAAGATAGATCCAATTCCAAATCCAATAAAATGCCGAAGTTAAAACCAAGATGTTGATATCCCAAAGAAACGTCTAGAAAGAGTCCACCCGGGGGGCGCCAAAAAATGGATGTCCAAAACGGGGACGTCCTTCTAAAATAGTCCTGTGCCACAAGCAACTTAAGGTCCAAGTCGAATTAAAAATGGTAGGCTAACTCGCGTAGACGGACGGGACAGACAATAAACTTGATGCGCTTCTGTTCAGTTCTCATTCTCAAGTGATCTTTAATTTCCAATTCGTTTGTCTTAAAACTAATGCGCTGGCATAATTGTGCGTGTATGTGTCAGCATGCAAATTTCAATATATGTGACAAAGTGAGCGTAACAATTAAAGAGCACAATATTTATGTACCTTAAGAGTAGCAGTTCAAGAGTAAATAGAGTAAATTTAAGCTTAAGGGTACTAATAACAATGCATGCAACTATAAGAGCAATTATTTAAGTTCTAATTGAATATATGTAAACAGTAGAAATTGAAATGAAATAAAATGACTAAACAATGGCCCTAAAAGGATTTTTAGAAATTCGAAATACTTTAGAAGATAGGGGAACATGGGGCATAACGGGGCAATTTTCAGTTATGATTTTTTTTCACATACAAAATATGCTATTTTTGTGCATTTCTTTTTCTAGGAATCTTCATTAACTCATATTATAATGAAAACAATTTTAGAACATCAAAAATCATGTGCACGGGGCATAACGGGATACTTCTTTCTCTTTGTTATAAAATTAATTTAAGTTGCGAATATTTGCATTAAATGTTTTTATTGTTAATAAATAAGACAGTCAGTTGCTGTCAAATTTTTTTTATTATTGCAAAATATGAAAAAGTGATAAAATAGTGATAAAAAAAAAAATTAAAATTAAAAATTAATTTTTGTTGATTTTGTTTAAAAAAATCGCTCTGCAGATTTGTGATAATAGTCGTCGAAAATGAATAAATTGAAATTTCAAAACAAGTACATAAATAACAGCCTTCATCGTCATAATAACATCTTGAGTTTGCTTACTGCAAAAGATTGTGCCCCGTAGAGCTTGGCAAACATGGAATTTTGCAAACATCGATGTTTGAAAACATGTTGGGTAACATCGATGTTCCCGATGTTTCGAACAAAATAACATCGATACATCGAAGTTTTTAAAGAAAAATTTTTCTAGCGCCCTTTAAGTCAAATTTAAAACAAAATAACATGGTTTTATTGACCATTCACCATAGGGAAATACATTTTGGTACATTTCGGTTTTTCTAATCTATGAGATCGAAGTTCTTGTTCAAGAAAAGCAGTTTGTTTACTTTTTCTAAATGTGCTATTAGAGAAGGGAAACCAAAAGAACGATGTTGGGCAGAAACATCGATACATCGATGTTGAGATCGCTGTTAAAAATATAGTACCGATGTTCGCTATTTTTCCTGGAACATCGATACATCGACGATACATCGATGTATCTATCGTCCAAGCTCTAGTGCCCCGTTATGCCCCGCCCGTTTTGCTCCCGGGAACACTTTTTTGATTAACCCTTATAAAAAAAAACTAGCGCATGGAATGAAAAAAATAAATATGCGATGTAAAGCTGAAACAACATATTATATCTTGGAATAAACCCAATATTTATAAAATATAAACAAATATTACTTACTTAGATATGCAAAATCTCGAAAGTTACAATTCGGCCGGAATGCACACCATATATGCTGCAAAAAATATGCTGACGCAATAATTGTGCCGGTTTCACTTGAAAAATGTCGCATATGATGTAAAACTATGTTGATGTAAATTTCAATAGATAGAGCGACAGTGTGGGACAATTATTAATTTCATCCCGTTCTGCCCTTGCCCCCGTTATGCCCCATGTTCCCCTACAGCCTTTTTTTTGAAGCAAGGTCTTAGTCAAAGTGACCTTTAAATTAAAAAAAATGTTTACTATTTTTTTTACACTAAACTACAAAAAAAAAGCCCGAAATTGAAATTTTGTTTTTGAATGGCCGCCATTTTGTCAAAAAAAATTACAAAATTATGGTCGAGGTTCACCCGAGAATAACATCTATACTGATTATAACCCCTTTTTTTTTTTCATTTCGGACTCTACGGACACCCAGAGTCGTGGCCGCCGTGACGATACCTTTTTTTTCCACCACCAACTTTGAAGTCTCTTTACTTTTTGACCAACATCGAGGCAAAAAAATTTTTTTATCTACTTTGAACATTTTTTAATACAAAAATAAAAAAATTTTTAATTATTCTTTGCGTTTTCAAATAAGAATTTTTTTTAAAAAGGGTCCAATACACGGGTTTTGAACGAGAAGACGAACGAGAAGGGGGGACATCTGAGTAAAAATTTTTAAAAATCGAACATTTTATTTTTTGCTTAAATAATTTTTTTTCGGTCTTAAAAATAACATACCATAAGATAGAGTCCGGCAAAAGTGTCTAAGTGTCGAAATTTTTCATTCTGCGGCGATGCCTCACAGGTGTATCCCATGGAACCTTTTGTGTTTAAACGCGCTTTTCTCGAAAACACTTTTTTGAGATGGCCGGACACATAACTCAAACAAATCTTAACCTATCGATCTGAAATTTTGACAATGTATTTAAAATACCTTTGTCTATCGACACTCGTAGGATTTTTTTTTATTGCTTACTTTTTTTTTATCAACAATTTTGTGACTTTTTTATTCGTGAATAAAAATTGCAAAAAATCAATGTATCGCAAAAATCCTACGAATGTCGAAAAAAATTTATTTTGTACTTCGCATCTAATATTATAAGTAGTATATGTTTTATTGGTTCGGCGGCATGCTGGTTCGGCCGTATTGGTTCGGCGGCATGTTGGTTCGGCCACACTAATTCGACCATATTGGATCGGCCACACTAATTCGACCATATTGGTTCGGCGGCATGTTGGTTCGGCCGTATTGGTTCGGCGGCATGTTGGTTCGGCCACACTAATTCGACCATATTGGATCGGCCACACTAATTCGACCATATTGGTTCGGCGACATGTTGGGTCGGCCACACTAATTCGACCATATTGGATCGGCCACACTAATTCGACCATATTGGTTCGGCGACATGTTGGGTCGGCCACACTAATTCGACCATATTTTTCGGCGTTCTGGGCAAAATTTAAAAAAATTTAAATTTTTCTATATTTAAAAAAATTTACATTTTTTCTACATTATTTCTACATTTGATAAAAGTAAGTGTTTTAGCAACCATGTAAAAATTGGAGTCTAATCTTACACTGATAAAAAATTATTATTTTACATTTTAAAATGTGAGTCTAATATTCACTTATACTATACAAGAAATGAATTGAGTTCGTAGAGTGGTATGTGGTGTAAAAGTGGGCTAAGATCGAGGGCAACGGGGTGTAGCGGGTGGACAAGACCAACCCAATAAAACATATACTACTAAAAAAATTTTTTCTGTCGACACCTTCGGTGTCGCCAGAAAAAGATTAGGGTATTAACATAGTTCGACCCTACAATAGATTCGAAATACACCGCCGAAACAACATATACTAGCTACTTGCAGCTGTTAGTTGCAGTGTAAATAAAAGTTCAGTTCTTACACCCGACATAAATATATATATATATATCTGTTCCTTTCTTTATAATATATATATATATATTGCTCGGGCGATTTTAGACATACATATATATGCCACTTCAAGATCAAATATTGCTCGGGCGATTTTAGACATACATATATATGCCACTTGAAGATCAAATTCGGTTTTGTTTACGTTATCAGGATCGGGCCTGCAGTAAAAACCGCTGGCCAGCAGAAACGATTCCGGGGATAGGGAATGGGAGGGGAGAGCTGAGTTTCAGATTTGATGCGAGCGTGGAGACTGTCGTCTAAAAATTCTTGTTGGAGTGGGGAGACGCCTAACGGTTCCGCGAGAAGGGTGTGGGAGGGAGAGCTGAGTTTCAGATTTGATGTGAGCGTGGAGACGACAGTCTAAAAATTCTTGGAGTAAGTACTTCAAGCTAGAGGCTGTGTATAATTTGGATCGGGATACCACACACACGCACACCAACCCAAAAATGTGTCCCTAAATAAGCAGAGACACTCTGCATTACGACTGAATCTGGGCTCTGCATCTTGGAGAGCCAATCGATTTGGATACATATGTATCTGGATACCAAAAACAAAATCAAAGTCGAAATGGTACTAGAAAAATTTTCCAGGAACAGTTCTTTCAAACTATTGAAAAGAGTGACACATCGGCTGATTTTTAAATTCTATAAAATCAAAACCAAACCAAACGGGCAACAGAAGTATAAAATGCATATCAACAAGGAACTGATCGCCGAGTATGAGATGGTGAAAACAGCCTTCTTCAACGCTCAGGCCGAGCTCGAGAAAAAGGAATGGAACGGTGAAGACTTAGCAAACAGTAAGGAACTGAAGGTGGTGAAAATTCTAGAAGCAGAATACAAAAGACTTCTGCCCGGATACCAACGTCAGTGGCACCTGGGTCAGTTTACAGCAAACCGGCCAGAACGTCGCCGGAGTCTCTTGCCCAGCGACAGAATCCCTGGACCTGGATTCTACTGGAGGGGAACCCGATACCTCGAACACGAGGAACCCGTTGAGGACAAAGACTTAAAGAAGAGGCGATACTCCTGGACAGATTAAATAATTTTTAGTTCTTTAACCCGAAATAAAAAAATATATATATATATACATATTACTCAATCGATACAAATAAAAAAAATTTGGTTTTTATTCCCAACATGAATTTCAAAAATATTTGTTTATTCGACAACTTGAAGATCAAGCATAGTTTTGTTTACAGGCAGCAGACCAACAGAAGCTGGACCGCGGAAAGGGCTGTGGGAGGGGTGGGAAGCTGAGTAAGGAATTTCAGATTTGATGAGAGCAGGAACACAATCGCCATAGGCCTGACTCTGTGCTCTGTTTATTGGAGAGCCAATCGATTTGGATACATATGTATAAGTGCATCCAAAATGAAATCGAAGTTGAAATGGGATTAGAAAAATTTTTCAGGAACAGTTCTTTCCTACAATTGTAAAAGGGCTACACATCGGCGGATTTTAAATTCGATAAAAAAAAAAAAGAGAAAGAACGCTATAGTCGGGTTTCCCGTCTATAAAATTTGCGATACTCATTGCCCTCTTTAAAAACAGTTAGCTAGCCCTCTTCAATAATGTGTAGCCTACTTTCATGCGCAATCAGTTTTAAGCGGCCTCTCTTAAAAAAATTGTTTTGCATACTTTTTGAGCGCAATAAAAATTTTCAACGCAGTTGTATACACAATTTCTTGAAAATGGTCAGATTTTAAAATTTTTTAGATATTTGGGTAGATATTTTCAACACGAACAACATTTAAGGGCCACTTTTCTCTAGCACTAAAAATGTGGACACCACAGAGCTTTTTCCGGTTTGTGGGCGTAAAAAGGGGCGTGGTCAGGTTTTGAAACAAACTTGATCTGCGCCTTGCTCATAGAAGTCTGTGTGCAAAAATTTGGTGGTTCTAGCTCTAATAGTTCCCGAGATCTCGATGTTTGTGCGGACAGACAGACAGACGGACGGACGGACGGACGGACAGACAGACATTTGATCGTTTACAGTATTTGCTTACTCTTCGAGTATCGTAAATAAAAAACCAAACCAACCCAACTTCTAATAAAACAAAAAAGCCCTAAAACTCTTAACAATGTTTGTGCAGTGCGATATTTGTCAACGGGAATTCACCCTTTTGGATTTTGAAGATCATTACCAATGGTGTGAGCCTAATGATTTAGATGTTTCGTTAAACAACAAACCATCTACTTCGGCTGATGTGACTAATCAACAGCCCATGGAACCCAGTTCCTCTACTTCGACTGATGTGGTTAATCAACAGTCCATGGAAACCAGTCCCTCTACTTCGACTGATACTGATAATCAACAACCCATGGAATCCCATCCCTCTACTTCGACTGATACTGATAATCAACAACCCATGGAATCCAATCCCTCTACATCGGCTGCTGCGGCTAAACGACAAAGAATAAATCAAGCTTCCAGCGATGAAGGACTTACAAAAAAATTAAAAACATCTGAATTGGAGATAATATGCAATATATGTGGAGACGGATATCAACGTTCAAATGAACTTAAACATATTAAATCGGAAAGGAGTCAGAATTTCTCAAACGGGCCACCCAAAAATGTTCAACCGCGTTTTAATTTAAAACCCACTTTTTTGCATAGTACTCTCAATATAAAAAGGTAATTTGAAGGATTTTGGCCAACAAATTTTTTGCAGGAGATATTGACAATCAAAGTTGTGTTTTATTCATTTTCCTTTATTTTCTTTTATTTTCTTTTATTTTCAAACATTTATCACAGCCAAGTTTATGGACCGATTTTAGCAAATCCACCGAAAATGGAACCGTCATTGAACACACATTCAGACACATTTTTTCGGTCGATAAAATTAAAAATTAGGTATTTTTATTTAAGTTTGTTTTTTTAAAAAAATAAACCACCGTCTTCTGCGCCTTCCACCGAGTTGAAAAAATCTCAATGATGGTTCCTGTCATTTCCAAAATTAACGCGTTGGAAAAAAATGGCCCGCAGTCAATAACAAAGTTTTGGTACTAGAACGTCTTACAGTGGGGTTTTTACCCTAAACTGGTAATTATTCAAAAAGTCATTTTTTTATTTTAATAATTTAGTGATACCAAATCAAAAAGATTAAATTCTTAATCAAAAACAGTTTACAGAAAAATTTTAGCGTGGCTGTTTTAACTAAGAACGAAATCGAAACTTTGATCGTATGTACCTATGCAGCTAGGGTTTGACTTAAAATTTTTCTGTAAACTGTTTTTGATTAAGAATTTAATCTTTTTTGATTTGGTATCACTAAATTATTAAAATAAAAAAATGACTTTTTGAATAATTACCAGTTTAGGGGTAAAAACCCCACTGTAAGACGTTCTAGTACCAAAAACTTTGTTATTGACTGCGGGCCATTTTTTTTCTCAACGCGTTAATTTTGGAAATGACAGGAACCATCATTGAGATTTTTTCAACTCGGTGGAAGGCGCAGAAGACGGTGGTTTATTTTTTTAAAAAACAAACTTAAATAAAAATACCTAATTTTTAATTTTATCGACCGAAAAAAATGTGTCTGAATGTGTGTTCAATGACGGTTCCATTTTCGGTGGATTTGCTAAAATCGGTCCATAAACTTGGCTGTGATAAATGTTTGAAAATAAAAGAAAATAAAAGAAAATAAAGGAAAATGAATAAAAACACAACTTTGATTGTCAATATCTCCTGCAAAAAAAATTTGTTGGCCAAAATCCTTCAAATTACCTTTTTATATTGAGAGTACTATGCAAAAAAGTGGGGTTTCAAATTAAAACGCGGTTGAACATTTTTGGGTGGCCCGTTTGAGAAATTCTGACTCCTTTCCGATTTAATATGTTTAAGTTCATTTGAACGTTGATATCCGTCTCCACATATATTGCATATTATCTCCAATTCAGATGTTTTTAATTTTTTTGTAAGTCCTTCATCGCTGGAAGCTTGATTTATTCTTTGTCGTTTAGCCGCAGCAGCCGATGTAGAGGGATTGGATTCCATGGGTTGTTGATTATCAGTATCAGTCGAAGTAGAGGGATGGGATTCCATGGGTTGTTGATTATCAGTATCAGTCGAAGTAGAGGGACTGGTTTCCATGGACTGTTGATTAACCACATCAGTCGAAGTAGAGGAACTGGGTTCCATGGGCTGTTGATTAGTCACATCAGCCGAAGTAGATGGTTTGTTGTTTAACGAAACATCTAAATCATTAGGCTCACACCATTGGTAATGATCTTCAAAATCCAAAAGGGTGAATTCCCGTTGACAAATATCGCACTGCACAAACATTGTTAAGAGTTTTAGGGCTTTTTTGTTTTATTAGAAGTTGGGTTGGTTTGGTTTTTTATTTACGATACTCGAAGAGTAAGCAAATACTGTAAACGATCAAATGTCTGTCTGTCCGTCCGTCTGTCTGTCTGTCCGCACAAACATCGAGATCTCGGGAACTATTAGAGCTAGAACCACCAAATTTTTGCACACAGACTTCTATGAGCAAGGCGCAGATCAAGTTTGTTTCAAAACCTGACCACGCCCCTTTTACGCCCACAAACCGGAAAAAAGCTCTGTGGTGTCCACATTTTTAGTGCTAGAGAAAAGTGGCCCTTACAAATGTTGTTCGTGTTGAAAATATCTACCCAAATATCTAAAAATTTTTAAAATCTGACCATTTTCAAGAAATTGTGTATACAACTGCGTTGAAAATTTTTATTGCGCTCAAAAGTATGCAAAACAATTTTTTTTTTAAGAGAGGCCGCTTAAAACTGATTGCGCATGAAAGTAGGCTACACATTATTGAAGAGGGCTAGCTAACTGTTTTTAAAGAGGGCAATGAGTATCGCAAATTTTATAGACGGGAAACCCGACTATAGCGTTCTTTCTTGTTTTTTTTTTTATCGAATTTAAAATCCGCCGATGTGTAGCCCTTTACAATTGTAGGAAAGAACTGTTCCTGAAAAATTTTTCTAATCCCATTTCAACTTCAATTTCATTTTGGATGCACTTATACATATGTATCCAAATCGATTGGCTCTCCAATAAACAGGTCACAGAGTCAGGCCTATGGCGATTGTGTTCCTGCTCTCATCAAATCTGAAATTCCTTACTCAGCTTCCCACCCCCTCCCACAGCCCTTTCCGCGGTCCAGCTTCTGTTGGTCTGCTGCCTGTAAACAAAACTATGCTTGATCTTCAAGTTGTCGAATAAACAAATATTTTTGAAATTCATGTTGGGAATAAAACCAAATTTTTTTTATTTGTATCGATTGAGTAATATGTATATATATATATATTTTTTTATTTCGGGTTAAAGAACTAAAAATTATTTAATCTGTCCAGGAGTATCGCCTCTTCTTTAAGTCTTTGTCCTCAACGGGTTCCTCGTGTTCGAGGTATCGGGTTCCCCTCCAGTAGAATCCAGGTCCAGGGATTCTGTCGCTGGGCAAGAGACTCCGGCGACGTTCGGCCGGTTTGCTGTAAACTGACCCAGGTGCCACTGACGTTGGTATCCGGGCAGAAGTCTTTGTATTCTGCTTCTAGAATTTTCACCACCTTCAGTTCCTTACTGTTTGCTAAGTCTTCACCGTTCCATTCCTTTTTCTCGAGCTCGGCCTGAGCGTTGAAGAAGGCTGTTTTCACCATCTCATACTCGGCGATCAGTTCCTTGTTGATATGCATTTTATACTTCTGTTGCCCGTTTGGTTTGGTTTTGATTTTATAGAATTTAAAAATCAGCCGATGTGTCACTCTTTTCAATAGTTTGAAAGAACTGTTCCTGGAAAATTTTTCTAGTACCATTTCGACTTTGATTTTGTTTTTGGTATCCAGATACATATGTATCCAAATCGATTGGCTCTCCAAGATGCAGAGCCCAGATTCAGTCGTAATGCAGAGTGTCTCTCTGCTTATTTAGGGACACATTTTTGGGTTGGTGTGCGTGTGTGTGGTATCCCGATCCAAATTATACACAGCCTCTAGCTTGAAGTACTTACTCCAAGAATTTTTAGACTGTCGTCTCCACGCTCACATCAAATCTGAAACTCAGCTCTCTCCTCCCACACCCCTTCTCGCGGAACCGTTAGGCGTCTCCCCACTCCAACAAGAATTTTTTAGACGACAGTCTCCACGCTCGCATCAAATCTGAAACTCAGCTCTCCCCCTCCCATTCCCCTATCCCCGGAATCGTTTCTGCTGGCCAGCGGTTTTTACTGCAGGCCCGATCCTGATAACGTAAACAAAACCGAATTTGATCTTCAAGTGGCATATATATGTATGTCTAAAATTCGCCCGAGCAATATTTGATCTTGAAGTGGCATATATATGTATGTCTAAAAATCGCCCGAGCAGTATATATATATATATTATAAAGAAAGGAACAGATATATATATATATATTTATGTCGGGTGTAAGAACTGAACTTTTATTTACACTGCAACTAACAGCTGCAAGTAGCTAGTATATGTTGTTTCGGCGGTGTATTTCGAATCTATTGTAGGGTCGAACTATGTTAATACCTAATTTTTCTGGCGACACCGAAGGTGTCGACAGAAAATTTTTTTAGTAGTATATGTTTTATTGGGTTGGTCTTGTCCACCCGCTACACCCCTGTTGCCCTCGATCTTAACCCACTTTACACCACATACCACTCTACGAACTCAATTCATTTCTTGTATAGTATAAGTGAATATTAGACTCACATTTTAAAATGTAAAATAATAATTTTTTATCAGTGTAAGATTAGACTCCAATTTTTACATGGTTGCTAAAACACTTACTTTTTATCAAATGTAGAAATAATGTAGAAAAAATGTAAATTTTTTTAAATATAGAAAAATTTAAATTTTTTTAAATTTTGCCCAGAACGCCGAAAAATATGGTCGAATTAGTGTGGCCGACCCAACATGTCGCCGAACCAATATGGTCGAATTAGTGTGGCCGATCCAATATGGTCGAATTAGTGTGGCCGACCCAACATGTCGCCGAACCAATATGGTCGAATTAGTGTGGCCGATCCAATATGGTCGAATTAGTGTGGCCGAACCAACATGCCGCCGAACCAATACGGCCGAACCAACATGCCGCCGAACCAATAAAACATATACTACTAAAAAAATTTTTTCTGTCGACACCTTCGGTGTCGCCAGAAAAAGATTAGGGTATTAACATAGTTCGACCCTACAATAGATTCGAAATACACCGCCGAAACAACATATACTAGCTACTATTATAAAACCTACTTCACAAATTTTCGATTGGCTTTTTCATTTGGCCAAAACAAATTCCAGAAAATCCGCTTTTTTTCCAGTTACTCAGATGTCCCCCCTTACAAAAACCATGACATACTGTTGATCCTTTAGATTTGTTTTTAAAAGACATACATCACACTATAGACAAATAAATGAGATTAAACAAAAATAATTGAATCCTATACAATCGGTCTTGAAGGACATATGGTGTGCTAAATGATGGGCATTAAACCATAGATCATCAATATGTAATCATATCGGAGAAAAGTTGAACACAGAAGCCGTAACCTGGTTTTGATTTTATTTTGATAAAAAAAATAAAAATTTCGTAATAATGATTATGTTTGATTTTTACTTTTTGATAAAAAATAATGATTATTTTTGATCAAAATAGTATAAATATAAAAATTAAGATTATTTTTAATCAAAATAATATAAATAAAAATAATCATTATTTTTGATCAAAAAATAAAAATCAAAAATAATCATTATTTCGAGATTTTTAAAATAAAACTTATAATGATTACGGACCCTGATTGTAATTAAATATTTAGTAAGGTCACGTATTATAGTGACAGCGTTCTCATTTCTCTTTTCTGAACGCGGTAGTGACCCAGTGGCCCGTGTCAAAAGCGGACTTTGGCGTTTGTGTTATTTTCGTTGGAGTTTTTGTGTGTTTTGTTGATTTTGCCTTTTGACACAGTACAATTTTTAACATATTTTGATATATGTCATGTATGGCCAATAATAAAATTTTCGATATTTTGCGAGAGTTCGAGTTGTGCCTGAATGGCCCCCTTCGATCGGATCGTCTTGGCTCTCCCTAGCTGACCAAGGATATCTTCTATTCTTTGTCAACGGGAATTTATCTGCTAACAACTTTTTATTAATCTGTCTGTCTGTAGTCAAACACCAACCTTTTTCAGATTACTTTGGTAGGGGCATTTTTGGTACTAGTAGTAATGGAATATTGTATTCTGATATCGATGGTTCGACAATTCCTTCATTTATTAATTTTTTAGCCTTTCTATAGATTTCCGGTTTTTCTGATTCTGCATTCCTGTAATTTTGTACATATACTGGTGTTTTGTCATTTGTTCGTAACGGTTGTTTGTAGAAATTATTTGCAGATATTAGTTCTGTTTCTTGGCCGAAAATGTCGATATAATTTGTACATAGGTTTGTTAGTTCGGATTCAAATTGTTTTGGGAATTTTTGTTTGCTTAATACTTCTTCTGTTCTTTGTGTATTATTTTTATTACATTTTAGTATACTAAAATTTTGAATTGATTCTATTTTAATGTCGTTTTCATTAAAAGAAATGCTGTTGGAATTCGTGTAAAGTATTCGTATTATTGCATTTTTTTAATCAACTATGGTATTTGGTATAAATACTCCAGTTTTCGGTTCCTGATTGGGAATTAAGACTGTCTTTTCGTTTGTTGAAATTTCTGTGTGCCTGATGACTTCAGCTCTGGCTGAATTTATTCAGGAAAGTTTTTTGGTCTTATTGTTAAGAATCCTTGTGAATTTTCAAATTCAGTACGCAATTGTATTTAAATGTATTTAATGAAGTAAATTCCAATGATACCGTCGCATGGTATGGGAAAGTATTATTAAACGTTGGGCTCGAAGTTCTACGAAAGCTAATCCTAAAGACTTGATTGATTCTTTTCCAATGCCAGTAATTTCTGAGGTTTTGCTTGAATCTAAATTTGGGTATTCATTATTAATCTGTTTTAAGAAAGATAATTCTGATCCAGTGTCAACTAAGAGGGTTAGTATGGTTTTTGTTTTTCATTTTTGATTTTATGAAAAAACTGAGGCTAAGGTCGACTTTAAATACGCTTACTCTTGGGGTTCTGATCCCAAGGGGTCTTCTTCGTTTTCCTGATCGTATGGGGAAGTTTCGTTTTCTTGTTCATACGATAACGAGTCGCAGTCGCATGTCGCAACCCGCACGCTCTTATTTGACTTGTAAGTCTTGTTTGTGGTATTTTGGTTGTTATAGTTCGTGTAACCACCACGGTTGAAACCACCACGGTTTCCCCTGTTACCTCTACCTCAATTATTGTTTTGGCCTCTGAAGTTATTGTATCCGTTGTTATAATACAATACCGGTAGCTTCTGTACAGCTGCTGACGAATTTTGTGACGGCTTCGTTTATGTTAGTGAACGTTCCTGCCTGCATGATAAGTTTAACCTTATCGATGGCACAATTTGTCGTCATTGCCTTAACAGCGTTTTGAACGCTGTATTTCGAGGCTAGTTCTAAAGGGAGCCCGGCGTTAACGTAAGCTCCTTGTACAGTAGAGTGTATCGAAAATCAAATTTTTTTGATTTTCGATGACGGCTAGTGCGGATATGTTAAAAAACAATGTTATTACGCTGTCGTGAAGCTTAGTTGTTATTTCTAGATGATTACTTGATAACCTATCTTTAGTGGCATCTATAGCTCTTCTAATTTAATTAATATTTAAAACTATTTCGGTAATATGTTTATTTACCGTTTCTGGTTTTATAGGTGTATTTTTGTTAATAGGGGAAAAGTGGGAGTTGTGGGCATAGTTTTGTTTTTGGCTTATAATTACCGAACTAGTGCATATTATTTGGACATATGGGTATCTGTGTAAAGCTAGAGACCTAAACTTACTAATTATGAAGAAACATACTTGATTTCGTCATGCGAAAAAATGTTATATGGACTTTTGTAAAACCGTAATTTTCAGCTACAATTTTTTTTGGGGGTTGTGGGCACCCTGGGAAAAAATGCTGCAAATGGAAAAATATGGAAAAAAACCGCAACCAATATCAACATAACGACAATTTATTTATTTCAAAGACTACATAGGCGTTATTAATCGTCGGAAACACAATTTTGACATGTGTAATGACTGGCCCGCATGTCAACACATTTCAGACGAAAAGCTCGATAGCAAAATTACAAATCTTGGTGATAATCCTCTCTCAGCGGGAGAGGATCCTTTTCCAAGAGCCTAAGATTTCTACAAGAATGTTCTAGAGGGTTCCAAACAAATTTTGAAAACAATTTTACAAGAAAATGTAGGTTATAAAAAAATTTGCCAAGAAAAAACGGGTGCCCACACCCCCCCAATTTTGGTGCCCACAACCAACTTTAGCAGGCATTTTAAGAAGTAATTAAAAAAATGTGTTTGCATAAATTTTTTGGTTCAAATCGATATTGTTCCATTTAGTATAATACTTTGACTAAATAAAAATGCATTACACTTACCTTCTTAATCGATTCACTTTAATTAATACACTATTGAAAATCTTTTGAAAAAACTTCACCACCTTTTCCAAGCACAAAAAAAACCAATTCGTTCATTTCAAAAAGCAAACGCGTTCGTTTACTTTGATATTTGGCATAAATCATACATAAGGTAATTGCTTGCGAATGACATTACCAAAAAAAGTCAATCTTCATTTTGTGAAAAGACACGTAGGGGTGCCCACAACTTCTTATTTTTATTTGTCATTTATTTGCTATTTTTCAATAAATTCAAGCCAAGTTTTACTTTTTTTTGCAAGACAATACCAACAACTAAAAAAAACTCTACACATAAATCGTAACAAACAAAATAGTTCAACATTTTAAAATGACCGCCAACCTAAACAACAGAAGCCATCCCTGTATTACATGGCTTCTTACGAGAGGCCGCTACATAAAATCAGTCCCCCAGAGCGAATCCTTTTGCGAAATCGGCGTTTTCTAATATAAAAATCAAGAGCACGGTGGCTTGCTTTGATTTCCTATGCTTTCCCCTAAAACTAAACAACATTTAGGCAACAACATTTAAAATTTGTTGAATTCACTGACATTTTCAAACAATTTGTCTTCTTCTTCGTCGTTTTTTAAGGTTTTTACCCAAGCCGGTATTTTTTGCCACACGCGGTCACACTTAAGTGCAATGCAAAGATTTGTTTTTTTAATTTCACAAGAAGTACAACTTATTTTCACTTGAAATTTTGACACGCTATAGTTATAGTTATAAACAATAGTATAGCGTACCATAACAATAATAATAATCATATTTCAAATATGAAAATTACTCCGAAATTTGGCATTTTCTATTTGGAGCCAGTTGGCAGTTTGGTTTCTCGGGAGTAATTTGGCCGGAATCGCACAAGCAATTTTTGAGGTGACGGTTTTTGTGTCGAGAGCTAATCCGATATCCCTTCCGGAAGATCCTTATCACCCAACCCTATCCATTTCTGTTGAGTTTTCTAGCCCAAGTTCCGATTCAGTAACTGCGCGGCCTACAAAATGTTTTAGAAAAACTGATTTTAACGGTCTTAACTTGCATCTTTCGGAAATCGACTGGTCATTTTTATACAAATTTCAGAATATTGATTCTGCTGTTATTATTATTATTATTATTATTTCTTTATTTTGCATCCTAGCACTACAAGTAAAAAACTCTTAATTTAATGTGCTAGTCACGTAGGGTTATAACATGGTATTACAATATTCTTATTCTAAATTACAATTTGTTTTAATTTAAAATTAATATTTATTTGAATTAACATTTCGAACTATAATTAGGTAGATTTTGTAATAAGGTGTGTGGTTAGGCTAAGTTTGTATTTTTTGGCGCTATTTATTGATTTTAAACTGTGTGGGAGCTGGTTCCAGAGACGAGCAGCATTAACAAAAAGTGGTAAGAAGAACTTGATAATTTAGACCGACTCGCAATTAAATTGTTTGTTCTCTGAGATGCGCTGAAGCTTAACAAAGAAAACAGGTACGACGGTTCCCTAGTGTGAATAATTTTGTGTAGTGTTTTAAGGGTTATTCGATCAATTACAGATTTTAGATCCAACTGATAAATTTTTTTGGCGTATTCAGAAATATGGTCCCGGGGCCTCAGGTTAAATATATATCGTGCAATATTATTGAATGCTACATTCATTTTCCTAAAGCTGGCAGCATCACAGCTTCCAAAAACTTCAACGCCATGCAGTAGAGATGGAGTTAGATAGGTCTTAGCTAGTAACAATCGGATTTCGGGTGGAAGATATTGCTGACTTACGTTAAGTTGTCTTATCAGTCCGTACGTTTTCCCTACTGCTCTATTTATGTGGTCGTTCCAGGTTAATGTGCTGTTGAAAGTGAACCCAAGGTTAACTCCGTGGTCGACATAGGACAGTGTTGTATTATTAATATGTACTGGTTGTAAACTTTCAGTTTTAATTTTTTTCTTGTAAATAACCATACATTTTGATTTTTTGGGGTTTAAAGCTAGACCATTTGCACGTGCCCATTGGCTAATACATTGAAGGTCAGAATTACAAGCACGAATACAGTCATTAATACGACAAAGATTTTCACTAACATACAATTGCACATCATCGGCATACATATGGACTTTACTATGGGACACTACAGTTGGAAGATCATTTACATACATTGAAAACAAGATTGGGCCCAAAACAGATCCTTGTGGTACACCCCGCGTAGTACACAAAAATGAAGACGCACAAAATGATGAGACAACACATTGATGACGATTACTTAGATAGGACAATAAAAGTTTAACAGAGGTTTCGGAAAAATTAAAAAGGTTCGTCAATTTATTGCACAGAATTTGATGGTTTACCGTGTCAAAAGCTTTGCTGAAATCGAGGAGTGTGAGAAGTGTTACGTGGCTGTTGTCAACTTCTTTCCTAATATCCTCAGAGATTTTTATAATAGCTGTTGTGCAGCTTCTAAATGGACGAAACCCAGATTGAAAATTAAACATAAGGTTGTTATGTAAGGTAAATTCTTTTATCTGTGATGCCATTATTTGCTCGAAAGCTTTGGAAAGATAGGGAAGAATGGCTATAGGCCTGTACTCATCATTGCCCTTAGGTACTGGTATAATTTTTGTAACTTTCCACAAATCAGGGAAGGTTGAAAAAGTGATGGCAGAATTAAAAATATAGGTAACATATGGTAAAATTTGAGGGAGAATAATTTTTAAAAATTTTGGATTAATATCGTCTAAGCCTGTGGCGTTTGATTTTACTTTGAGTATGGCTTCAAGGACATCACATTGATTTACACACATAAAGCTAAACCTATTATCACAGTTGGGTAAAGGAGTTGTGTTCAGGTACGTGTTAGAAACTATATCAGGTACTGGGACGTTAACGAATAAATTATTGAGGTGGTTAACATCAATGTGAGATTGATGGGTGATGGGTTTCTTTCAATTCCAAGGGTTTTTAGGACTGACCAAGTTTGTTTGGTATTTATGGCTTCTTCAAACTTTGAGCGGTAGTGTAAGCGTTTGGCCTGAACTAATGACGTATGGACCTTCGCACGTAGTTTCCTGAATTTTTCGTACAGATAACTTGTCCTATATCTCTTCCACTTGTTGTATGCCAGGTTTCTCATCTTTATTATATTTTTAATGCTTTCATCGAACCAGGGTTGTTGACTAGGTCTAAAGGACTTTTTACGAAGTGGAACTAGTTTATTATAAATTTGGACAACACTGGACTGTAATTTGTTGACTTGAGAGTCCACCGAGGTCATGGAATAGATTGAATTCCAGTCACATGAATGAAACTCGGTAGAAAGTTTCCTCATATCTAGGTTTTTAAAGTCTCTATATTCTATGGAAAGGTCATTATTTTGGATGTCAAGATTATATGTTAAAAAAATTAGGTCATGTTTTGAAAATACCGGAACTGAAATTTGGTCATATAGGAGAACCTTAGAGTTGTCGTTGACAAAAAATACGTCCAACAATGTTTCAGTTGTGCATGAGAAATGGGTCGCATGGCTGGAGTTAACCAGTTGCAGTCCTAGTGCTGCCATGTTATCCGAGAGGTGATGCTCAATTAACATGTTGCTATTAAGGTCACCTGCTAGAATGATGTCCGTATACTGTAAACTTAAGTTTGCCAACATGTCGATTTCATCAGAGTAAGGCACTGTTCTATTTGGTCTGTAGAGACAGCCAACTAGGAGTTTCGAAGAATTTTTATTAGATGAGATTTGAAGGAATATGTACTCGATAGCACTACCATCCTGCTGGCTACAAATAAATTTCGAGTTCAGTCTTTGGTTAACGTAAATTGCAATACCCCCTCCGTGGCCATCACGATCAGATCGAAATAAATTATATCCGCAACAATCAACAATGAGGTCAGACATACCCGGGACAAACCATGTTTCTGAGACGCAAATAACATCCACACTAGAACGGACAAACATATTTTTAAACTCATCCATTTTCTTTGTTAAGCTTTGGGCATTGATGTGACATACTTTAAGACCCGTTTGTTTATTACTTAGAATGTTTATCATTGCATGACTGCTTGCCCCTGCTGTTCCTATATAGGATTCATCTCCCATTTTGGTTTTTCTTTATAGTATGCAAACTGTTGCGCGCCATAATGATATGCTAAATTAAAATAGTAAAAAAAACGTAACCTACACACCATAAAAATAATAAATATAATTTTGTTAGCTATACTAAGTAGAAAATGAAAGTTAGTTAATGTATACGAACTAGAAATATTAGCCGCGAAAGGAGCTTTCAGGTTCAGCGACTTGATGGGTTGCGGCATCAGACGGCATGGATGTATGTTGTGGAGCAACGTCGATAAGTTTTGGAGATTTTCGATGGGTATGGCTTCACCTCCGGCTCGATGCTTAATGTGTACCAGACCCCGTCGAGAAAAGACTGCTGCTAGCCGCCGAAGCTTTTTGAGGCGCATCGCTTCTTTAAAAATTGAGTAGTTTTGGCTTGTGAGCTGCTCATTGACATAGAACGGAGTCGCAGCATCAAAGCCCAAAAGCTGGAGATTCAGGGGTTGTTTGTGTTCACGCCGAAAGGCGCCGATCTCTCGCAGTATTGTTGCCTTATCGCGGACGCTTTCCAGCTTTACAAGGATTACAGGGTCCACCACAGCGTTATGGTTTTTGCTTCGAACTCTGAATATAGATTTGGTTCTAAGGGCTGGTGTTATTCCAAGTGAAAAACAAAGCGTGTTCATAAGGGTTCTCAGATTTTCACCCTGTTCGATGGGAATACCATGTATGCGTAGGTCGCTTGCCACATCATTATTGGCTTGGACCTGTATGCTAGTCGCAACCTTGTTCAATAGGTTTTCAAACTAAGAAGTAAGTCCTTTTACAGCCATCATCTCATATTCCAGATCCAAAACTCGCTATTAATAAATTGGCAGCGGCCAGTTTTTCTTGCAGGAACGATTTATTACGCTTCTCAGATTCCTGCATCTGAAGAGCCTGCTCATCGAACCGTTGGTTTATAAGGGCCATGAGGGTTGAAGGTGAAGGGGTGGGCACATCCGAATCTCGGACCTTCCTTTTCAGCTAAGCTGTATTTGCAGGTCCAATTTCTATTTTTGCCTTTATACATGGCCACCCATATTTATGTAAATTTGGTAGTTTGCTTGCTTAGCCAGTTAACAGAAACACTGCTATACCACTGCTTACCCTGTAATGCACTGCTTGTACATGGAGGCGGCAGCTGCTTAGTTGTAATCTGGCAGCACCAAAATCTCAGTAACTCCGAAGTTGCAACTTGATAGCTTCTCTCACCAAACAAGTGCAGAAGCAAAAACAACACAGGTTTTACCAAAATAATTTAATTGGTTTTCCGGCGTTAGAACTGGATATAAGGTGAATTTTCCAAGATCTTCGCGTGGCGACAGACTTCACAAACACAATATCACTTGATTTGGCTTTTAAGGAGCTTTGTGTTCACGGTTTTGGTGATAGGCTTTGCGGAGCACTTTGTTGACGTCTTCTCTCTCTGGGTTTACATTTTTTTATTCTATGCTTTCTATGGTTCTATTCTCTCCGCCCTAGATACATTTGTCCCCGAAGTTATAATTTCTCCTACTTCTAAGCCTCCGTGGTTTACAAGAAATCTTTCTTATTTAAAAAATAAGAAATCCAGACTTTTTAAAAAATATCAAAAATTCGGTTCTTTGTTTGACTTTGCTCAATATTCCTCCACCCGCTCCCAATTCCTTACAATTCTTTCCCAGTGCAAGGAAAACTTCCGCACTGATCCTAAGCTATTCTATTCATTTGTGAACTTCAAACGTAAATCTAACGCATTTCCTTCTTCCCTCCGTTATCGTAATAGTGCTGAATCTTCCAATCTTGGTATATCCAACTTATTTGTTTCTTTTTTCCAGTCAACTTACTCTACACAACCCTATGTTCCCCGTTGTCCGTACCCTTATACTCTACCTCATGCCAACAATATTTTTCTGGCACCTTTCACGGAGTGCGATGTGCTTGATGGGCTGTCTTCAATTGACAATTCATTTGCCGCAGGTCCCGATAAGGTTCCAAGCTGCATCTTGAAACAATGTTCCCAAAACCTTGCACGTCCTATCACACACTTATTTAACTTATCTGTGAACCAATCCTGCATGCCAGTGATTTGGAATGAATCCTACATTATTCCTCTTCAAAAAAAGGTTCAAGGTCAGACATTGAAAATTACCGAGGCATTGCAAAGCTTTCGGCTATTCCCGAACTTCTCGAACACCTGATCACGCTCCAACTGCAACACCTCTGCAGCAGCCTGATATCTCCATCTCAGCATGGTTTCTTTAAGCATCGATCAACGACGACTAATCTTCTGGAGTTCTCATCTATCATCAATCGAGGTTTTCAGAGCCGTTTGCAAACCGACGTAATTTTCACCGATTTTAGCAAGGCTTTTGATTCTGTAAACCAGTCCCTTCTTCTGCTTAAGCTTTCGCAGTTAGGATTTCCTACAAATCTTTTAAATTGGATTGCGTCTTATTTGTCAAACCGTACACAACGTGTTTTGTTTAATAATGTGTTCTCTGATGTTGTCAATGTTACTTCTGGTGTTCCACAAGGGAGCCACCTGGGTCCATTACTTTTCATACTTTTTATAAACGACCTTCCTCAAGTTATTTTAAACTCTTCCATCCTCATGTATGCTGACGATGTTAAAATTTGCTTATCCTATTCTGATTGGTACCTGCACACGCGACTTCAGCTTGACCTTAATGAATTCCAGAATTGGTGCCAAAATAATCTTCTTTTTTTGAACCATACTAAATGTAAAGTTATGACATTTCACCGTACCTCTCCGCATCTTGTCTCATATTCCCTTGGAACTCATACCCTTGATCGAATTTCTATGACAAATGACCTTGGGGTTCTCTTTGATCACAAATTGTGTTTCAATAATCATATTGCTGCCATGGTAAACAAGGCGAAGGGAGTTTTAGCCTTTATAAAACGATGGTCCAAAGAATTCGATGACCCGTATACCACCAAGACTCTGTATGTATCGTTAGTGCGTCCGATTTTGGAGTATTGTTCTTGTGTTTGGAGCCCACAGTACATGGAACAACAGGTTATTATTGAATCTGTTCAAAAACAATTTTTAATTTTTGCACTGCGTAATTTAAATTGGGACTCTGGTAGATTTTTGCCAACTTACCGAAGTAGGCTACAATTAATTGACATGCCTTCTCTTTATCATCGACGAATTTGTAATGGCATTATGTTTGTTCATAAGCTTCTTCTTGGTTCAATCGATTCACAAACTCTGCTTTCGTATATTGATCTTACAGTTCCTTCAAGATTTACACGCACATTTCGACCTTTGCGCTTACCAATATGTAGGTCTAACTACGCTCAACATGAACCTTTTCGTGTTCTTTTTTTTTTTTTTTTTTTTTTGTAAGCCTATTATGTACCGCGACCAGAAGAGATCTATTGTACAGGCAAATAGAAAATGGATGGTTCCCTAAATGTTTAGGCTTCGTGTTCTTTGTAATAATTACAATATCTTGTCTGATATCCTGTCGTTTGAGTTAACTTTAAGTTCCTTACCGTGTAAAATTTACAATTACCTAAATTCTAACATGTAATCTCTTTTTATTTTTTATACTGCATTTAATGCCTTATTGTTAGTTTCATTGTTTAGGTCTAAGTTAGCAGTCAATTGCTAAATAAATAAATAAATATAAAAGAATAAGTGTTAACCAAGATTTATATATAAATATATAAGAAAATATTAATTTACTGTGTGGGTCATAAGATAAATGGTGTGAGACAAGATTTATATAAAAAAAACTAATTTAATGTATGCGTGACGTGAAATTAATGGGTTTAGTAAAGACACAACTTTAAGTTTACATTTACAACCAACAAGTTACATAAATTTTTACTTATATTAAGTTTACGCTAAAAGTTGTGGGTCAGTATTGTAAGGAATCGATAAGATCCCTTACAAAACGCAGTAGGAAAGGTTGAGTGGGATCTTTTGACATAGCGGGCAGTCAGCACGTAACGGGTCGCGCTGAACAGAGAGTGTTGATCGAGAGAGCGGGCTGCTGAATGAGAGCAGAGCCGCTGTAGGCGGACAGTTAGAGCAGAGCGGGTGTTAGCAGCGTATATCGCGTGTCTTGGGGGCAGCTCATACCGCTCCGTTCAACTAGCAACTTATACCGCTAACCGCCGAATCCCTGACTAAAACACAACAGTATTTCGTTAGGAACTGATCTTTATTCGGCGCTCATCGCGTCTTTTATACCATTTTCCACTTATGTACTAGTTACAGTGTTCTTATGTATAAGCAACTCTAGGGGGTTATATATCTAATATATTTTGGGCACAAGTGTATTTCATAGCGGGTAATAACTGTCACTTGTCAATTTGTTTGGGTTATTCTATTCTATTTATGTTGGAAGCAGAACATGATTCCTAGCTACTTGACTCTCGGGTCTTAGTGTTATCTGAAGTGGTGTGGTGTTGCACCAACAGCCTAATTACCCATGTTCAGATCTGAACATTCTGCCGGGGGCCTTAATGCCTTTATTTATTTGGATTCATTGTATTCATTGGTAGCCCAAATTCTATTCACTAATTCACTGCTAGCTCCCAAATATATTTATCTATCTGTCTTAGCTCGGTGTTGTATGGCTCCAAGTTATAATAAATAATTAAATTCCATTTCGACGCTGCGATGTCCATTAGTGCAAGATTGTCCAGGTATATCATCGTGTTATTCTCCAATGGTTGCATATTGGTTATTCCGCTTGCTGGACTTTCTATTGCCTTTATCCCAGTAAAAGGAAAACATAAAAAGGCAACTTAATAAAGTTACTACTTTAGTCAATTTTAAATTTTCTTTCATTCCATCTTCTTATTCCGTTAATAACTTCCATCGATCCAGAGGTGACACACACCTATCGTCTGGGATTCTGGTATTGAAAGTTGGCTTTTTAATAAAAGGGGAAGGGGGTCGTTCAATCGTTCATTAGCGACGTCCGAAATTGTTGTCTGTGCTTGAAGTTCAGCCAATGCAAAGTCACGCTGCCTTTGCACATCGGGCTTAGTTGTTTTCTCATTTAAAACACTAAGTTTCTTTTTAAAAGGTGCTATTAAAGTTTCATTTTGCAAACTTTCCGTCAATTGATTTTGTTTTCTTCCAGGTGTAATCACGATTCCTGACAAAATCCATCCCAGTTTGGTGCATTGACCAATCATAGTGTCATCTTGCTTTACTCCCTTACAAGTAATTTCGGCTAATAAATCTCCTCCTATTAGCACGTCAATCTTGCCGCGTTCATTAAAAATAGGGTCCGCTAACATTATATCTTCCCATTTTCGCATGTCATGTTTAAACGATCTTGACGGTTGAGGATTTAATAATTTTTTTAATACGATTGCATCGGTCTCAAATTCATAATGACTTGTAAGCCTTGGTCGAATTTTAAGCAAAATTGATTCTTTGGATAACCCAACTAAACTGTCACATAATCCATATACATGGGTTTTCTTTTTTTGTGTTGGTAATCGTAACATCTTTGCTGCTTCTTCCGATACAACAGAAATTTGAGATCCTTGATCTACTAACGCTCGAAGTGTTTTCCATCCCCCATTTACATCCTGCACTTCAACTTGTGCCGTGGCTAATAATGTGGTTTTTTGTGTCGTCGTTATCATACCAGCTTTGCTTCCTTTTTTGCCATGTAATAAATTGTGGTGGGGCCTATTACACTTCGAGCACTGTTGTTCCACTTGACAACCTTTATATGTCGTGTATCTGTGACCCAAGCACTTGAAACATAGTCGCTCCTGGCGCACAAATTTCCATTTTTCTGTAATGGGCAAGTGACAAAATTTAAAGCAATCTTGTAGTTTGTGTCTTCTTTCTTTACAATATGCGCAGTTGCCTTTTGTTTTACCATATGCGCTGTTGCCACCAATCACCGATATCAACACTCTTGGATTTTTTCGAGCTACTTGAAAGTGTCTTGGTTGCCTCACTGCTTTAATGGCTTGTAAATGTTTTTCCAAAAATTCCAACACATTTCGAAGGGTCTGTACCTCTTTTGTTGCACATGAAGTGTGCTCATACTGTTGCTGCCCTTGACGGTCAAATTTCCTCAATAGGATACCAGCAATGAAGACATCGGTGTCTTCTAACGCGATGCCCATGCCCTTAATGTTCAGCATGTTCTGAACACTCTTTTCTGATTCGCTGTTCATCATAGGCAAATCAAGAATTTGACAATAATTTTTTATACATAACTGACGTCTATTCTCGTATCTGCTTTTTAAAATGTCCAAAGATATTTGATAATTTTCATCACATATGAGCAGATGCTTTATTAAATTCGAAGCTTCGCCTTTTACAACTTCCTTCAGTCGCATCAGTTTTATCTTGGGCTTCATCATCTCATCGCTGTCGATCATTTCCTTAAACATGTCAAAAAATCCTGCCCATGCGGAAATGTCTCCAAAAAATGCAGGGACCTCCATCTCTCTTACAGTTATTCGACGTTCTTCAAGTTTGTTCTGTTGCATCCAAATTTCTTTATTTCTTTTTTCTATTTTTATCTTCTCATACCCCTCTAAAATTTTTGGGGTTGTTTGTCCATTTGTTTTCAGTTCTTTTTTAGAATTTCGGTAAGCCGTAGAAAATCTTCCTCAATATATTTCATATATATTACTTGTAGTCTTGGGTCTTGGCCCGCAGTTTTTAAGGTTCCAAGAAGCGCTTGTTTTGCCTGGTTGTACTCGTGCAAGCGCATTTCCTGATTTCTAACAAGTTGTTGCATGGAAAGGTTCATCGTTTCCTCGGCTGATTTTTTATTAAATTCCGCCATAATTATGTTATGTGTTTTTCTATAACCATCTTTGGAAAAATAGTCCCCTGTAAACGCCGATGCGTTTGCCAGCAACTCCTTATGTTGATTTTTAAAGAGTTCCCACTGACTCTGTACTTCAGACAGAAATACCAAATTTGCTCCATCTATTTGAAGCACTTCTTCCTCCCATTTTTTCATCTGGCTTTATATGGCTGATTGACTAGCCGCCAAAGCATTTAACGCTTCTCTTGTAAGTACCATTTTTAAGGTTTTTATTTTATTTACTAGAAGGGTTTTATTTATTAACAATGGAAGTTCTTTAATTTTTCGCCCTCGCCTTTCAGAAATCGTTTGCTTTTTCCCTCGTTTATTAGCGACTCTGCCGTGGATTACGCTTCGTACGTGTCCGCTGTCGCCTCGCCGATGTGTGGTTGTTGTTGTTGATCTTCCACGTCGTTGTAGATACGCTGCAGATGCAAGCCTCCGCTGTCGCTCCAATTATTAGCCGCGGTCCGTTACTTGCTCCTTATACGTCGAGTGGATTTCCCACGCCGTAGTAGCTCTGTTCAACGTCCGCAGTTGCCTCTCATACGTCTAGTGGATTTCCCACGCCGTAGCTCTGTTCAAACGTCCTCAGTTGCCTCCTTAAAAGGCCGCACTCAGTCGCTTGATCCTGGTTTCTTCTCACGTCTACTGCCAGTCCTGTCCCTCGCAGCAGTCTTAGGTTGCAATCGTCGATTTAGATTTTGTTTCCCTAATCTTGCCGTAGTGCACCGTTAAGTGCGCCTTGCGGACTTTTCTACCGTGGATACCGTAAAGTATACCGATCGGTTTGGCACTCTACATGAGCAAAGAAAAATCTTATGCTCGAAGGACCATATGTTAGCAGCGTATATCGCGTGTCTTGGGGGCAGCTCATACCGCTCCGTTCAACTAGCAACTTATACCGCTAACCGCCGAATCTTTGACTAAAACACAACAGTATTTCGTTAGGAACTGATCTTTATTCGGCGCTCATCGCGTCTTTTATACCATTTTCCACTTATGTACTAGTTACAGTGTTCTTATGTATAAGCAACTCTAGGGGGTTATATATCTAATATATTTTGGGCATAAGTGTATTTCATAGCGGGTAATAACTGTCACTTGTCAATTTGTTTGGGTTTTTCGATTCTATTTATGTTGGAAGCAGAACATGATTCCTAGCTACTTGACTCTCGGGTCTTAGTGTTATCTGAAGTGGTGTGGTGTTGCACCAACAGCCTAATTACCCATGTTCAGATCTGAACAGCGGGAGACGGACGCGCTGCACAAGAAGTTTTGGCGGGAGAGAGGACTTGCTGAATGCAGAGAGTAGCAGCAAAGTAGCAGCAATGTTAGAGGGGTATACAAGAGCGGGGTAGAACTGCAGTCGGGGGCTGTGAAGTGGATAGTTGAGTGCGAGGTGACCTGAGCGTTAGGGGACAAGTGCCGTGGTAGGCAGTGGCCCGTATTAGCGCGAGGGATAGTGCATCCTTGGGAAACGAGCCAAGGATCACTACAGGACTACACAGGGGTTTTGACAGTGACCAGTCTAAGTGCAAGTGATAGTGATAGTAAAGTGAGAGATAGTGAACCCTTGGGAAACGAGCCAAGGGTCACTACAGCAGAACACAGAGCAGAGCAGGTTCTTAGCAGAGCAGGTTCCTTCAGTCTGAAGGATTCCCTTTGACCAGAAACCCAGTCCAGTCTCAGCAGGCGTGCAGCCTACTTTCACTAAGTAATTTAAGTGCCCAGGCGACGGTGAATTGCCATCGCGTTAGGTAGAGGTAGTTTTCCGAGTGCGGGTAGCCCGGAGTGTAAATCTAGCGGAGCGTGAGCTTTGATCCTTTAGATTTGTTTTTAAAAGACATACATCACACTATAGACAAATAAATGAGATTAAACAAAAAATAATTGAATCCTATACAATCGGTCTTGAAGGACATATGGTGTGCTAAATGATGGGCATTAAACCATAGATCATCAATATGTAATCATATCGGAGAAAAGTTGAACACAGAAGCCGTAACCTGGTTTTGATTTTATTTTGATAAAAAAAAATAAAAATTTCGTAATAATGATTATGTTTGATTTTTACTTTTTTGATAAAAAATAATGATTATTTTTGATCAAAATAGTATAAATATAAAAATTAAGATTATTTTTAATCAAAATAATATAAATAAAAAATAATCATTATTTTTGATCAAAAAAATAAAAATCAAAAATAATCATTATTTCGAGATTTTTAAAATAAAACTTATAATGATTACGGACCCTGATTGTAATTAAATATTTAGTAAGGTCACGTATTATAGTGACAGCGTTCTCATTTCTCTTTTCTGAACGCGGTAGTGACCCAGTGGCCCGTGTCAAAAGCGGACTTTGGCGTTTGTGTTATTTTCGTTGGAGTTTTTGTGTGTTTTTGTTGATTTTGCCTTTTGACACAGTACAATTTTTAACATATTTTGATATATGTCATGTATGGCCAATAATAAAATTTTCGATATTTTGCGAGAGTTCGAGTTGTGCCTGAATGGCCCCCTTCGATCGGATCGTCTTGGCTCTCCCTAGCTGATCAAGGATATCTTCTATTCTTGTCAACGGGAATTTATCTGCTAACAACTTTTTATTAATCTGTCTGTCTGTAGTCAAACACCAACCTTTTTCAGATTACTTTGGTAGGGGCATTTTTGGTACTAGTAGTAATGGAATATTGTATTCTGATATCGATGGTTCGACAATTCCTTCATTTATTAATTTTTTAGCCTTTCTATAGATTTCCGGTTTTTCTGATTCTGCATTCCTGTAAATTTGTACATATACTGGTGTTTTGTCATTTGTTCGTAACGGTTGTTTGTAGAAATTATTTGCAGATATTAGTTCTGTTTCTTGGCCGAAAATGTCGATATAATTTGTACATAGGTTTGTTAGTTCGGATTCAAATTGTTTTGGGAATTTTTGTTTGCTTAATACTTCTTCTGTTCTTTGTGTATTATTTTTATTACATTTTAGTATACTAAAATTTTGAATTGATTCTATTTTAATGTCGTTTTCATTAAAAGAAATGCTGTTGGAATTCGTGTAAAGTATTCGTATTATTGCATTTTTTAATCAACTATGGTATTTGGTATAAATACTCCAGTTTTCGGTTCCTGATTGGGAATTAAGACTGTCTTTTCGTTTGTTGAAATTTCTGTGTGCCTGATGACTTCAGCTCTGGCTGAATTTATTCAGGAAAGTTTTTTGGTCTTATTGTTAAGAATCCTTGTGAATTTTCAAATTCAGTACGCAATTGTATTTAAATGTATTTAATGAAGTAAATTCCAATGATACCGTCGCATGGTATGGGAAAGTATTATTAAACGTTGGGCTCGAAGTTCTACGAAAGCTAATCCTAAAGACTTGATTGATTCTTTTCCAATGCCAGTAATTTCTGAGGTTTTGCTTGAATCTAAATTTGGGTATTCATTATTAATCTGTTTTAAGAAAGATAATTTTGATCCAGTGTCAACTAAGAGGGTTAGTATGGTTTTTGTTTTTCATTTTTGATTTTATGAAAAACTGAGGCTAAGGTCGACTTTAAATACGCTTACTCTTGGGGTTCTGATCCCAAGGGGTCTTCTTCGTTTTCCTGATCGTATGGGGAAGTTTCGTTTTCTTGTTCATACGATAACGAGTCGCAGTCGCATGTCGCAACCCGCACGCTCTTATTTGACTTGTAAGTCTTGTTTGTGGTATTTTGGTTGTTATAGTTCGTGTAACCACCACGGTTGAAACCACCACGGTTTCCCCTGTTACCTCTACCTCAATTATTGTTTTGGCCTCTGAAGTTATTGTATCCGTTGTTATAATACAATACCGGTAGCTTCTGTACAGCTGCTGACGAATTTTGTGACGGCTTCGTTTATGTTAGTGAACGTTCCTGCCTGCATGATAAGTTTAACCTTATCGATGGCACAATTTGTCGTCATTGCCTTAACAGCGTTTTTGAACGCTGTATTTCGAGGCTAGTTCTAAAGGGAGCCCGGCGTTAACGTAAGCTCCTTGTACAGTAGAGTGTATCGAAAATCAAATTTTTTTGATTTTCGATGACGGCTAGTGCGGATATGTTAAAAAACAATGTTATTACGCTGTCGTGAAGCTTAGTTGTTATTTCTAGATGATTACTTGATAACCTATCTTTAGTGGCATCTATAGCTCTTCTAATTTAATTAATATTTAAAACTATTTCGGTAATATGTTTATTTACCGTTTCTGGTTTTATAGGTGTATTTTTGTTAATAGGGGAAAAGTGGGAGTTGTGGGCATAGTTTTGTTTTTGGCTTATAATTACCGAACTAGTGCATATTATTTGGACATATGGGTATCTGTGTAAAGCTAGAGACCTAAACTTACTAATTATGAAGAAACATACTTGATTTCGTCATGCGAAAAAAATGTTATATGGACTTTTGTAAAACCGTAATTTTCAGCTACAATTTTTTTTGGGGGGTTGTGGGCACCCTGGGAAAAAATGCTGCAAATGGAAAAATATGGAAAAAAAACCGCAACCAATATCAACATAACGACAATTTATTTATTTCAAAGACTACATAGGCGTTATTAATCGTCGGAAACACAATTTTGACATGTGTAATGACTGGCCCGCATGTCAACACATTTCAGACGAAAAGCTCGATAGCAAAATTACAAATCTTGGTGATAATCCCTCTCAGCGGGAGAGGATCCTTTTCCAAGAGCCTAAGATTTCTACAAGAATGTTCTAGAGGGTTCCAAACAAATTTTGAAAACAATTTTACAAGAAAATGTAGGTTATAAAAAAATTTGCCAAGAAAAACGGGTGCCCCAACCCCCCAATTTTGGTGCCCACAACCAACTTTAGCAGACATTTTAAGAAGTAATTAAAAAATGTGTTTGCATACATTTTTTGGTTCAAATCGATATTGTTCCATTTAGTATAATACTTTGACTAAATAAAAATGCATTACACTTACCTTCTTAATCGATTCACTTTAATTAATACACTATTGAAAATCTTTGAAAAAAACTTCACCACCTTTTCCAAGCACAAAAAAAACCAATTCGTTCATTTCAAAAAGCAAACGCGTTCGTTTACTTTGATATTTGGCATAAATCATACATAAGGTAATTGCTTGCGAATGACATTACCAAAAAAAGTCAATCTTCATTTTGTGAAAAGATACGTAGGGGTGTTTGTAACCAGATTGTGATTATCTTTAAATGCAATTAAAGCAAAACGTGGACGTTCACGGTTAGCAGCTAACTTAACATTCCAAACATGATGTATTCCATTACTTAGTTTAATATTAATGTATGTATCCCAACTGCGGAATGCAATTGGTAGATTGGATCCACTTTTTATAATATCATACATTTTAATTTTCATTGAATCGCTGGGTGTTATGTGAGGAATTTTCCATGTAATATTAGTCATATTGAGAAGATATTTTCCGACTCTTTGTCCATTCTCAATTTTAGTTTCCTCAAGTACATCGTTTAAATTTTTTGATATCAATAGTACTAATTCATGTTTACAATTTAATAAAACTTTTTTGAAATCTTCAGCAAATCCAAGTAGATTTTTAAGGGGTATTGAAAAGTTAAAGTTAGTTAAATTGAATTCGGGTCCTCCAGTCCATCCAGAATTGTAAAGTCTCTTGCTTTCAAATTGATTTAAAGAAACAAAATTTTTTATTGTAGAAGTAACCCCACTAAACCTTGTTCTATCTATCTCAACACCATTTATTTCATAGCGTATTTCATCTAAAAAATATGCCATGCAA
Organism: Drosophila oshimai; assembly: GCA_018150695.1. Taxonomy (NCBI): domain Eukaryota; kingdom Metazoa; phylum Arthropoda; class Insecta; order Diptera; family Drosophilidae; genus Drosophila; species Drosophila oshimai. The sequence goes on from JAECWM010000276.1 coordinate 1,896,005, forward strand.
TTATTTCTCATCCTCCCAATAACATTTTGAGTTTCTACCGCTCCCCTTCCCTAATTAGGGTAATATCTCCTTGAAAATTTAGAAGACTCTCATGGGGGAGTACATATAAATCTTGATTTTGAATTGTAATTCTTATCTCATCATTCGGTTTAAATGATTGTTGATACGGTGAATAACTGTGATATTCTTTCTTCGATATGCTATCATCAGAGAAAGGTTTTTCTCGTACTGCCAATATTTCATTCACCCCCATAACTTTAGTTAAACTCGTACTTTGAAACCCAGTGATTTAAGAATTAACTTGTTTTTAGATGTAAGTGTATGTCTTTTTACTTTCGATCCTCTTCCTATAACTTTATGTTTTAAAGTGTGCTGATGATGGTAAGTATCACCTCTTTTATTATATATAATCATTGTATTAGTCTTAAATGTAAACGAATTGTATAGTTTTCACCGCGTAAATTAATAAGTTCACCGTTCTGATCAGTTATCTGTATAGAGAGTGTACTTATTTCTCTAGTGTTGATTGGTAAGTAAATGAGATTGTGTGGTGTGATATTCATTTTATAGCCCGGTGGAACATTAATTCCGAATTCATATAATGAATGATCTTGTCTACTATCAATATATGATCCGCTCACAATATTACATACTAAGCGTATTGTATTTATTTTTAAAATGTTAACAGGTTGATCCGATATATATGTTTTTTTCAGGTCGGGGTAGATTATTTTTTTATTGAAACCAAGCAATTGTCCAATGGAGTTGTTTCTATTAAAATAAATAGGTTCCTTGGTAGTTGTAATATGTACTTGAAGTGTATTATTATTACTTTCCAATTGAAATGTTTTATCAAGATCATAATCTTTTAGTTTATTTTTTAGAAAATCATAAATATCATTGAGTTCATATGATCCTATGGGGAGTTGAATAACTTTATCACCAATATGAAATAGATTATTATTTATATCAATATTGGGTATAGAGTTGTACATATGAAAGTCAATGAGTGCACACTCATAGTCACCATTCGTCAGTTCAATGGGTGGGAAATAAGTAATGTTTGTAATGGGTTCATTACCATTTAATGTAAGAGTGAATGATCTACTCATTTTGAAATCTAATAATGAACTGTGAAAATATAGTCTATAGAACGAAACTTATATTCTCAAATAATTATAAATTCATTAAATCCCTTCCTATATCTTCCATTTTCCATATCATTATCTTTACTTATTATGAGGAATCCGTATTTATCAGTCCAACACTTTTGACAAATTTTCATAAATGAATCATAGGACATATCAGTATTTACATGATCACGATATATATATCGCATATTTAAATCATCTTGTTTAAACATTATAATCATATTCGCATTATCACGTATTAGATGTTTTGGAATATGAGTATATTTTTGACATAGATAAAAAGAATCTATATTTTTATGACGCCCCATACAAAAATATGAACGAATATTGTTTTGTTTTTCACAAGCAACATCATCAAAAATCATAATAGAGTTTTCTTTAGCCTTAGCGGGTGGTAAAACTTGATTATTTTGTGAGAATGTATAATACCCCATACCTTTTATCGGTTTAATTAATTTCTCTAAATACTCATACTTTGGTTGATATAAACTCTTTGAGAATATATATACATTCTCAAATTTAAGTCCGTTTGGACTTTCAATAAGACTAATCATAACATTTGTTTTTCCACAGTTTGACGGACCGACAACCAATGCTCTTATTGTGTTGGGTAATAAAGAACTATGTCGTGGAACTGAATTTTTAAATGATTGATCACCACCCTCGATATTTCTAACACAGATTTCTTGTTTTTGACGTATTAAACGCATATTCATGTGTGTAGTGTAGTGTAGTAATAATAATTCGGGATTTGTTTAAGTCGTTTATATAGTTGATTTATTTCATATGCTGGAGCAGCAATGGTGCCAGCCATTATGCTCTCTTGGCTGGAGCGCGAGGGTATATATGCATTGGATCGGGTGTCTGCCCGTGGAGCAGAAAGTGCTGACACTTGCACTTTCTGCGGTCGCGCTGAGCGACTGTGTTTTTGTTTGTTACGTAAACACTGCAACAAAGCGTGTTTAACTGAAGTACTCTTGGTACGGTGAACATTCGATATATGTGCATATTACATCTCCCTCCTTTCGAAAAATAACGTAATATAATGGAGTTATTTTTATAATAAAATTTATAATTATTTTTTTTTTTTTTTTTGTATATTGTTTTTTTTTTGTATTATTTTATTAGAATCAAAGAAAATGAAAGTATTAAAAATATATGTGTATCCATTTATCTATGTATGTGTGTCTTAGTATGGCCATACAAGTGCAATTTATGAAATAAAAAATTTTTAATCTATCCTTATGAACTTTTTGTTTCTTATGTTTGTTATTTGTAGTAATAATAATTCGTTATTATTTTCATTTCAGATAGTTGTGTATGTGTGTTGTGTGTAAGAGCTTTTTTTTTTTTTTGTTTTCCATTTTTTTTTTTTTTTTATTTAACTGTATCGCAAAAGAAAAACCACAAGATCAAGAGGACTTGTCGATTGCGTTTACTATTTTATTATAAGCAGAGGAAAATCCTCATATCAAAAGTTCGATAATCAACTTTTCTGCCTAATTACTTAGTTAAATGTTTTGACTTTGAATGTCTGTATTCATTGGAAGTTCATGACGCTTCTCAATAATAGGGTAAATCTGGTAGTTGGTGCAGTATACTTGCACCTAAGGTTAAATGCTTAATATCTGTTTCTAAGTTGACAAACGTCTTCATCAAAATATACTTTGGAGCATAAGATTTCCTTAATTTGAAATATCTGGGTTTTCGTAAACAGTTGCTTCTTTTCTAATGGGTCACCGGCTCGAGTAGCTACTCTCATTAATATTATTTATTGCCCATATAATTAAAGAATCTGATGAAGCGTGTTCATAGTTCTTTTGCTCGGCGCCTCTTGTTTGCTGATTTTGTGTATACCAGCTTGCATTTCAAGCCTTTGAAAGAACTGACCTAAGTCGAGAATTTCATTGGTGTACAAATCGCTAACATCATATCTTGCAGTACTTTTGTTACCATGTTTAAAAAAACATAGCAATTTTTTTTTTTTTTTTTTTTTTTTACATGCAAGGACTACTTTACGTACTCTATCATTGTTTATGACTTCGTATACGTTGGGCTTAGAAGCTTAAGTTAGATATTGCTACGGCAATTCTACTTTTATATTTTTAATTTATTCCTGCAGGAATCTGTTTACTTTGTTGTAGTGACTTTTTTTTTTGTTTTGTACATTCTTCTATTCGTAGGTTTTGGAATGTCATTACTAATAATGCATCCGCTACTTTATTTATTCATGAGCAATTCATTTGTTTTAAGTTATTTGCCATGTTCAGGGAAATTATTTTTGTTGTGGTTGTGCTATTTATATGCACTAATTGTGGGTACTGAACTTAATTTTGCGCTGCTCCATGTAGGGCTTAAATGTAGAATTTGTTGGTCGTAATCTTATAGATATCCGCGCTATGATTGAAGTAAAAGGGTAACGCACAAATTCATGCGCACCGAAAAGGTATATAGTATAATGCGTCGTTGTTTTCAAAATCTGTCAAATAACCATGATTGAAATAAAAACAGTTCCAAATGGAAAATAAAAGGGTTACGCACAATTCATGCGCACCGAAGAGGTATATGATATAATGCGTCGTTGTTTTCAAAATCTGTCAAATAACCATGATTGAAATAAAAACAGTTCCAAATGGAAAATAAAAGGGTAACGCACAAATTCATGCGCACCGAAGAGGTATATGATATAATGCGTCGTTGTTTTCAAAATCTGTCAAATAACCATGATTGAAATAAAAACATTTCTAAGTGGAAAATAAAAGGGTAACGCACAAATTCATGCGCACCGAAAAGGTATACGATATAATGCGTCGTTGTTCTCAAATCACCAGGATTGAAGTAAAAGAATTTCAAATGGAACTGTGGTCTGGCTGTGAAACATCAATCCGCCAGAACGAAATAGATATTCAACTGTGCACCGAAATAACTTACAAATTCATGTGCACCGAAAAGGTATACGATATAATGCGTCGTTGTTCTCAAAACCTGTCAAATCTGGATGAATTCCTTCAGAATTTTTTGGACCTCGTTGTTCTTACTGATTACAACAACAAGTCTTACCACGTTAAAAAAAATTAAAGTCTCAAACAATGAGAAAATAGGAAATGAAAGTATAGAAGCTGATGGGAATAAATGATAGTGATCTAGATTTTGAAAACGTTAGTGGTGTGCTTAAAACAACTAATATATCTCAAGAAATTGTGTTAGGTATTAGTGATAGTGATACCGATTTCGAAACTATAGGACGAGTCCCTATAAAAAGAAACACAAAAATTAAAAAACACAGCAAACATGCATAATTCTAAAGTAGAATTCACAAAAAAAGCGATAATAGATAATTTTACAAAAGAATTATCTAGTCTTGAACGGTATATAGGCGGACATATTGATTTAAGAAGAGGAGGACAAAATAGATTCTTCACTATAACATATAAAACTGCCACGATAGGTGTTAAATGCCATTATAATAATATATATAGAAGAAAACTTAATAAACTTAGTATACAAAAAATTAAACAAATGAAAATAAAACATGCGAAAAAATCTAAACGAAACCTGAATACCCCTCTAGCAACATTGACTATACATTGTTTTGAATTTGCAGAAGTTTTAACACATGCATTAGTACTTGCAGAGAGAAGAAAAGATAGGAGAGTGTATGAAAAAATTTCAAAAGATGCTAGTCTTCTTTCTGTGCAGGAAAGTAAACGGGAAAAGATAGAAGATGCAAAAGCAGGATATGTTAACGATGAACCACAAATTGAAGAAATAAGTATTGAAAGAGCCGAAAAAAAAAAAAAAAAAATAAAATTTTATAATATTGTTTTAGTTTTAGTTTTATACATTTCCTTCAATTAACCTTTAAATAAAAAAAACCGATGTTTATTCTTTAAATTTAAAATTTCATTGTTTTATTTATTTATAATTATAGATTAGATAGATTACATAATTTATTCTTCTTTTTGACAGTTTATTAAAGTTAATTCTAATCCTGTATAAATCATATCATATGTACAATCATCAATATTTTTTTAAAATTTTTTTTATTTTAAGTTCATAATCATTAGTAGGAGAATTCTCTATTTCTTTTATTCTTTGTTCATAAACATAAATATTTGCATTCAATTCATCAATTTTATTTTCTAATTTTTTTCTAGTAATTTAACATGTCCATGTTGTATTGTATTAATGTTATCCTCTTCTATATTAACCTTTGTATCATTATGATTGAGAAAAATTTTTCTACATTTGACTGTTGATAAAACATGATTTTTAGATCTAATATTTGACATATGTCCTACCAGTTGCTGATGTAAAAACAAACATTTTTCATAATTATCCCAAACTACTCTCTCAATGGCACTTTTTTGAATTCCCTTTGATTTTTTCACAATTTCTTCTAATGTTTTAAAGATATAATTTTTAGCTTTTAATCCAATAAATTCAGTCATCAATTTTCCATTAAGTTCATCTTTAAAAAATCCCAACCTCTTTTTATTAACATTAGGGAAATTATAGAGTTTTAATAATTCATCAGAATAACCTGATGTATCAAACATCGTATCAATATCATTCTGAATATCTTTATAAAAATCATCAGTATAAATTGTGTATATAAAAGAATCTGTATCCACATAATTTAATTGTACATTTTCATTGTACTTGGGTTTCATATAATTATAATGAAAATCATACATTTTCCATTTTGATAAATCTAGTACAACAAAACCTAAATATAAAGGTTTATTGTATAATACATTTAACCTTTTCATTTGAAAAGCAAAGAAGTTTTCTGAAAACTGTTTAACACTATGGAAGTTGGATTTTGAAATAAGAGATCTAGCACAATCTCTTTTACGACCAGAAGAGTCTAATGGTGAAGTACTTTCCCATTCTGTAATTAACTTTACATCCACTCGTTTATCTATATTTTCCATGACTTTTCCATAGACAGCATTATTTAAAAGTTTAAAAAATCTTTTTCAAATGTATTTTTGCATTAGCTCTATGAGATGTATTCAAATCAATATATGTTTTTAACCAAGGTTTCTGAAAGAAACGAAGACCTCTATGGATTTTTGATAAAGTTAAACCATTTTTTAAACGTTGTTGAAGATTTTTATAGTGAATAATATATTTTGTTTTATCTCTTAAATCAGCAATTAATTTTTTTATTTTTCAGACTCTGTTGGTAATTGATTTCTACAAGAAAAAGGAAGATCATTATGTTTATCATGCAATTTATAAGGATATTTTAAATCAACTTCAAAAATGTAGCCATATTCATCATCATCTCCAATCTCTGAAATATTAATATTATCTAGTGTTTCCCTTGAAATCCATTCAAAACCTCCATATGGTAAAGAGTGTGACATAGCCCAACCATATAAATTATTTGCATCTAAATAAACTAAATATGATGATTTTTGATTTCTATCAAAATTAGGAAGATATTTGTTGTTAGCTTTACTATATCTACGTGTGCATTGTGCTAAACCACCTCGAATACCACTTTGAATAAATTTATATTGATCTATATCAGTTAATAAATCTAATTAAATTTTTGTGCATTTTAACATAGCTTCCCATGATAAACCTGGTGTAGTGAAAAAATGCGCTGGATCAAGTGAATAAATTTTAATACAAACTCTTCGAAAGTTTTCAAAAACATCACTCAATAATAAAACATCTGTTTTTAAATATAATTCTAAATAATCTTTTAAATTCTTGCATGAAAACTCATTCCATACCTCCTGTGCGTGTGTATAATTTTCCTCTGAACATTCCTTTTCAGTTAAGGAACTATAGAAATCTTCTCTAGGAGGTAATATAGTTTCTTTTAATTTCTCTTCTGAATCTAAATATTCATAGGGAAATTCACCCTTTCTCCGCATAAGATTGAATTGATTTTCGTTTGGAAAAAATGTTTTTGTAATAAACATTTGTTCACTATCCAGGTTTGAAGCTAGTGTATCTAGTGCAGAAGACATAAAACGAAATGAATCTAGGAAACGGATTTCAAACTTTTCACTATTATTTGACTCTACTGTTTTTGAAATTGAGATATATTGTTCTTTGTTTAATGGAATTACTTTTATTTTACCAGGTATGAGAGCCAAATCTTTTATAAAAAGATGACAATCATACCTGGTGAAATTGTGGAAGAAAACAGGAAAAAATTTTGGGACTTTATATTTTAAATTACAGTCATTATGTGCTGCACCCCTAAATTTTCCTGTGAAGTGACAATGATCCCTAACTGTATCTGTTGTAAGAGGATTCTTGCATATATGACAAATAATAGATTTTTCAAAATCTTCTTTATCAACATCAGACATGAATATAGGTACATTTTTAGAAATATAATTTTTAGATTTTAGGTACATTTTTAGAAATATAATTCTCTCTATAAGAGATTTAAGGAAATTAGCTCCTGAGTTTAATTTGATTTCTAAAACAAACTTATCTAAACTATTATCATGTGCACACTGTTGAGCTAACAAGCCCTTTTGTTAGTTTTTTTAAAAACAAATCACAAGGCGAGATAAATTCAATACTTCAGTTTATTAATGTTTATATGTATGCAAGGGCTACGGGCTTTGCGAACACCGCAGCTTGCAATCAACAACAACAAGAGTAAATGTATGCGCTGACGATGGACCGTAGGCGCTGAGAGGTGGTTTGAGAATGAATACTCCCAATAATAGAGAGATAAGAAGGGCCGCTTAGACATGAGTGATTCTGAATCTCTCTCTTTAGTTGGAGTGGTTTGCCGCTGCGCTCAACATACTCCCCCCGTTGGAAGCCTGTCTTTCAACTTCATCATTGATGGGCAGCGGGCACAACTTGTTGACGGCTCTCCTGATGTCACCCGTGGAGGTCTTCAGATCAGCTACTCGGCAAACGCCATCTCGTCCAGGAATAAGTGCGCTCACCCTAACTAAGGGCCAACGCATGGGAGGTTGATTTTCATCCTTTACCAGAACTACGTCGTTGACTTTCAGCCCTCGCTCAGGAGACCGCCATTTGGTGCGTTGTTGCAGAAGAGTGAGGTACTCCTTCTGCCATCGGGAACAGAATAGTTGCTGCAAGTATGTTACACGCTGCCAGCCATCCAATCGGTTATAATTGAGCTTGGATAGATCGGGCTCAATAATAGTAGTAGGAGGGCCACCAAAAAGTAGGTGCGCAGGTGTCAAAACATCGAGGTCATCTGGATTCTCTGAAATGGGTTGCAAGGGGCGAGAGTTAATGATTGACGCGATCTGACAAACCAGAGTGCGAAGCTCATTAAAACTAAGCGTTTGACGTCCAACAGATCGGTAGAAATGGTGTTTGGCCGTCTTAACTGCTGCCTCCCACAATCCGCCAAAGTGTGGTGAGCGAGGGGGAATAAATTGCCAGTCAATTCCCTCCGTCAAGCAAGCTTGATGAACAGACTGCATATGGGAAACGCTAAGCAGCAGCTGAATGTGATGCAGATTGTGCTGGGCTGCTCCTGGACCACCGCTTGCTCCTCCATGGGGACTTAACTCGCTCAGGGAATTTGGCGTCGGAGGTCCACCCACCACAATACTAGCAGCTGCATTCGCGGTGGACGCTGCTCCAGCCACCTGGCCCGTGGGCGTTATGGTGGCCCTTTCTCGGTCCCTCGAGTAGTTCTGCGGCACGTTGTGCGCTGATACGGAGATGCCTGGTGGCTGTTGGCCGGGAACTACGGCAGCTGGTGCCGGCGAGTTAGCTACACTCACGTGGACGTGACCTGGCGATTGCGATTGCGACTGCGGTGGTGTCGCCTGCTGCTGCAAGGCATGGATCGTGGTCTGTGTTAAAGACGCTCCACCGTGGGTCATTAGATTCACAGCACCAGCGGATTGAATCTGGGCCACAGCTGCTGCTGCAGCCACTGCTCCAGATGCAGACGATAAAGCTGCCGCGTTGGTTGTCTTGATGGCGATATGTCCGGCAGCCGACATTGGACTGCTACCGGTGAGCATGTGCACTGTTCCCGTGCTCGACGGTGCTCCCGGGGGCGAGGGCATTGAAACCACCGGCACCGAGCACCCGAGTGCATCGGAATGTATCTCGATCTTGTCACCCGGCGGCAGGAACATGTTGAATCCGTAGATTAGCTCCGTGTGCCCCTTGAAGAGCGTGGAGACGCGCTCAATCACACCGGGTGTGTCGATGCATTGCGACTTGAACTCCTTCATGATGTCGAGGAAATTGTTGTAGATCTGCGGCTGGTCCGCATACTGGTACTTCACCTGGTCCAGGTAGCTCAAAGCATCCTCCACCTTCAAGCGTGGCGTAGCATTGCCCGATTTTCCCTGCGGTGGTGTGGTTCCACCCACTGGGATACTGTTGACCACCACGGACGACGGAGGCGTTTGGGCGGTGGCCAGTGATGGCTGCTGAACTGGTTGTTGCTGGGACATGGTGGCTAGATTGCCCACGGCAGTGTCCACCGTCTGGGTGCCGCTGATTGTGCGCTGCCGTATTGTGCCCGTTTGTGAGCTACTGGAAACAGTCTGTGCGGTGGCCGGATTGTTGGCTCCTGCTCCTCCGCCAGTCACGATCCAGCCAAGACGAGTCTTTTGCAGTAGAGGCAATCCATGAACCAGCTTAATTTGGCCCACGCATAATAGGTCATAAAATAGACTAGCACCAAGAAGCAGGTCAACGCGCTGCGGACAGTTGAATGCAGGATCAGCTAACTGTATGTTAGACGGCATATTCCAATCAGCGATATCAATGATGTAGCTAGGCTGACTATCCGTAATCGTTGGCACAACAAGAGCTGTTAGAGCAGCAGAGTATTCTGAAGAACGTGACTGGAGGCAGATGTTGACTGTAGATCCTTCCGAAGAAACAGCTGTATCACCAAGGCCAGTTACAGTTGCTGCTGACCGATATTTCCTTAACTGCAGCTCCTGGGCGAAGCGAGATGTAATTAGGTGTAGTTGAGATCCAGAATCTAGTAGGACTCGGCAAGGAACCAGGGAACCGGCTCTGTTCTTTACAAGAACTATAGCGGTGGCCAAGAGCACAACATCAGAATGAAATCCTTGGGCTGTAAGAGACGCAGATGGTGGCGAGGGTGCGGGAAAACATGAGGCATTTACTTGAGGAGCAGGAACTTGCAATGGTGAATCATCAGGGCGTAGATGGAGCAGCGTGTGGTGCTTTCCACCGCATGTGCGGCAATTGCCGGAGTTGCAAGTGCGAGTGTGGTGCCCCTTCTTTAGGCAATTGAAGCACAAGGAAAGTCTTTTTACTTCCCGTTGCCGTAGACTAGGAGACAGGCCGGCGAAGGAACCACAGGAGTATATTCCGTGACCAGGTGCATCACAAAAGACGCAGTTACTCTGGCTTACCTGGGCACCAAGTAACGTCCTTCTGGCAGGCCTTAGAGCTGCCTGATCATGGGCCATGTTAGACGCCATGGCATGCTGAACGCTCTCCAGTTTCTGGCATCGCTTTTCAAGATACGAGAGCAAATCCTCCTCGCTTGGAATCCTATCCACTGACAAGCTTTCCTCCCAGTTAGCTTGGGTTGCTGCATCCAATTTTTGCACAATCATGTATACAACCATGCAGCCCGAGATTTGCTTTAAATCTCCCAAGGCCTGAAGCGCTCGCATATGCCCAATGATTTTGTCCGAAAAGTCTCTCAATGCCACAGCAGACGCAGACTCGAGCCTCTTGAGCCCAAGAATTTCGTTGATGTGTGCCTGGAAAACAAGACGTTTGTTATTAAAGCGCTTATTTAGGATGTCCAGTGCCACACGACAATTGGCACCAGATATTTCTAATGAGCGAACCGACTCCAACGCAGCTCCAGCTAAGCATGACCGCAAATGTTGAAGCTTTTCTATGTCAGCCAAGTAGGGGTCCTTATCTATCACTGAGGTAAACATGGAGAGGAAGTCAGAGTATTCGGTGTATCCACTGGAGAATGTAGGCAGCTTTACTTCGGGAAGGCGAATCCTATGCGCTCGATCAACCATGACAGCTGAATGATCCAGGCTGGGATCAAGATGCATGGTGGAAGATGTTGGCATGCGAAGCTGGTGGTTGTCAAGTTGCATCCTCAGCCGTGACTTGACCGTTACCATGAGCGTTTCAAAATTATCGCTAAGCTCACTGCCGATTTCCGAATAATCTAGCTCCTCCAAAGCACTGTGGGCAAGCCTGAAGGAGGCTTGAGTATGGTCCAGAAGTTCTAGCCAAACTGTCAACTCCGCGGACCCAAACAGGCAAATCTTGTCCTTAGCTAGCGAAATGTCGAGGCGCTTTAAGCTATTGTACACCGATTCGGCCTTACACCTCAAAAACCGCACTCTATTTTCAGTAGCCATAATATTATCGCCCACCACTGTGTCGCTTTGGTCGGAATCGGTCATCTGCGTGTATGTAACTATATAAAGCAACACAAAACGCAATGCAAAACACGCGAGTTTACCGTTACAATTGTCAGAAGCCTATTTTTTTTGTTGTAACGGCACGCAATTACAGTTGGCGAGGCACAGTGAGTTGCCGAATTATGATACGAAACAAATAAACACTGCACTATATGTATATAAGCCCTTGCAAAATATGCCGATATTTATGCAATTATATAACATATAATATTTTATTAGGACCAGCGTAAAGCGGAACCAGCCTAATGTAACTGTTGTTTACACGGGATTTTGTCTTCTTTATGCACTGTTTCTTTTGCACAAACGAATTTTAACAAACTTGAATTTAAAGATCTCGCCGGGGCCTCCAAATGTTGAGCTAACAAGCCTTTTTGTTAGCTATTTTAAAAACAAATCACAAGGCGAGATAAATTCAATACTTCAGTTTATTAATGTTTATATGTATGCAAGGGCTACGGGCTTTGCGAACACCGCAGCTTGCAATCAACAACAACAAGAGTAAATGTATGCGCTGACGATGGACCGTAGGCGCTGAGAGGTGGTTTGAGAATGAATACTCCCAATAATAGAGAGATAAGAAGGGCCGCTTAGACATGAGTGATTCTGAATCTCTCTCTTTAGTTGGAGTGGTTTGCCGCTGCGCTCAACACACACTTTATATAATATGCATATGAAATAGGTTTATGATAATTTACTATATTTAAATTTAATGTTTCGTTTTCATTAACAGGATGAAGAATGCATTCAAAATCAGCGTATACTGTAAATGGTACCATTACTTCCTTGTGAAAATTCTTATATTTTAAAGTTGCCTCCTCCGGGTTTGGTAGACGTGAAACTTTCTTACCACAAACTTCAGAATGTCGGTTGGCAGCATCTTCACTCAATGAATAATTTAAACAAATTTGACAGAACCATTTCTTTCCTTTATCTTTCGAAACTTGAGACGAAACCAAACTATAAAAAGATAAACAAAACAAAAAAAAATTTATTAAAATGATATATGAAATATAAAATTTAAAAAAAAAAAAAAAAATAATAATACACTTACCTTGATAGGGTTTTTATCTAGGTATGTATAATGTGCTTTGCATCCTTCCTCCAATAACAACATATTTATGGAAATTTTCCTCACTTCAGGAGAGTAGAATATGGATATTGGATATTAAAGAGTAATGTCTAAGCTTTCTTTTTATCCTATATAGGCCATTTTCTTTCATCGCTTTTTCCATTTATAGCTGTTCAAAAAGTGTACAAAAATCAGTTTTTGGCACCTTTAACCTCATGTTGCTCGAAGACTAGAGCCAATCGGATATTTTCAAGGTCAGAATTGGATTCTACGGCGAAAATCCTATAAGAATCGGCTACCATCATTTAGTCAAGAAAATTTTGTCGGCCTGTGTTATTGTCATTTTACTTTGAAATGATTTTATTTCTACACATTCCATTTCTGCCTTCAAGAGTGCATATGTTCCAAAAAGTCCAAAGTTAAATTTTGATGATGCATACCTCTCCAACACTGGATACAAGTGTGGGAGAAAAGATTCACCTGCTTCCTCCATAAAATATGTTGGATAAATCAGCTCATTTTTGGTATTTTCATATGAATATTGAAGAATTCTTTGTTTGAATCTAGAACTGATTTTTTTAATTTTTGAATCAACTGGTTCGAGGACATTTCTTTTATGCTCCTCCGTTCGCAGATGATAACTCCACTAAATATAACTCGAGAGGGTAATGTTACACTTTTCACAATACTTGAACATTTTGAAATTATTATTTTGTAATTATTATTTTTTTTCTTTTAGATCTTCGCTTGACGATTTTATATGATTCACTCAACTCGGATAGTTTTCTTAAACTGAACTACTTTCTCCATTTCTCCTTAACACGTAACTTTTTTGAAAACTTCAAAACTACCCGTTTTTCTCATATAATATATAAACGTGTGGGAAAACAACTAATGTAACACGAATGTAGTAATAAATAAAAACGTATTTGACTAAATAAACGATCTCATTTGTTTTTGTATTCACTTTCTTATCTAATGCTCACTTCCCCCTCTAATGCTCGTCCACTACTCGCTAAAGAGGGGGGAAGTTCTCGAGTCGAACTCACGCTTGTTTCACACCACAAAAGTATGCGGCCTAATATCCCTCAAACTAAAACCTTTTGACCACAAGACCACTGAAGACAGGTTACACTAACTGATATCACCCACAACCCTAATGAAATTCGTACGCATGACAAAACACCCCTCTCACACACTCCACCTACACACCCTATTCAATTAAAGATCATTCTAAGCAACCACAAATTCGTACGCATGACAAAACACCCCTCGCACGTGTACACCTGTGTGTACACCTTTGCGATTGAATTGAAAACAAGACAAAACAAAACATGTCCATTTCTTTGGGGTGATCCTCACACCTCCACCCTCCCTTTCTAACTTAATTAAGTGACCTTTTTACATTGACCCAATTTACACTGACCCATTTTACACTAATTAGATCATTATGACACCTGTGTGCAAGCACACGCGATCAATTAGGGTCACCAGTTCCCCCTTCTATTAAGGGCCTTTTCGCAATCATCCCAAAGTGGCAGTTTTGTATAATCTAAACTCTCCTCCCATTTTGACCGTGTCGTAGAATCCACCTTGCTCATAACTAAGTGTATGTGTGAAAAATATATCAAAGATTAGACTGAATTATTAATCCACGGGACGGAACAACTTTATGCTGCGTGTGTTCTTTTATTACTAAATATGCTTATAGCTAACATGGGTGTATTATGATAATAACATTGCTATGTTAAGTGTTCGGTGTACGTAATGGTTCAAAATGATAACATGATTTGTGTACGTTAAATATTCAAATTCATATAGACTTCATTTAATTTTCTACATCCTCGGCCCCGCCAAGAACAGACTTTATCTCGAGTTGATAAAGTAGTTGTATGGGTCGTCGCAATATTTGCTGATTCTTTAAGCGTACGTCGCAAGCTCTGGTGCGCCCATCACGCCCAACGTATTTTCCCACAATTATTCCTAGCTTCCACAGCAACCTTGGTTGATGATCATCTTGTACAAGAACGACTTCACCCTCGCTAAGACTTCTGGCTGCTTGTGACCTGTTGAAATGAATAGAACGTAATTGCATTAAGTACTCGTTCCGCCATCTCCTCATGTAGCGCTGTATCAGTTGCGCTCTTGCTTTCCATATTTGTGAAATGCCACTACCATCCGTTTGAAATGTTTCGCCACTCAAAATGCGGCATTCTCCCATGAAATGCGCCGGCGTTAGTGGCTCTAGATCTTTAGAATCGCTGCTGACGTATGTGAGTGGTTTTTGGTTTACCACACTTTCGACTTCGACCAACAATGTTTGAAGATCATCCATGCTCAGTTTGGCCCTTCCGATTGTGGCCTTAAGGCAGCTCTTAACTGTTCGTACAAGTCGCTCCCAAAATCCGCCCCACCAGGCAGCTCTTTCGGGAATAAATTTCCATTCGATTCGCTTTTCTGCTGCGAACTGTTGTATTTTTGGGGCATTCATAAGTTTTTCCAATTTCTGTAACTCCAAGCTCGCTCGCTTAAATGTCTTGGCATTGTCCGATATGATAACTCGAACCTCTCCTCTTCTTCCAATAAAACGCCTTAAAGCGTTAATGCTAGTCTCCACTTTCATGTCTGTGACCAACTCCAAATGCACCCCGCGAATTGCAGCACATGTAAATAGCATGATGTAAACTTTGCGCTCCGTGTTTAGGTCGCTCAACACGTATAGTGATCCCGCAAAATCTAGACCTGTCGTCTCAAACGGCTTGCCTGTAACCAGCCGTTCGACTTGTAAGTTTGTCCAGGGCTCGTTTCCGCTTTTGCCATGGAATCGTTTGCATATGACACAGCACTTGAGTATACTCTTGATTAGCTGTCGACCTCGTATTATCCAAAATCGCTTAATATTTGTGTCAATGTTGCGTTTATGCCGCTGTGTTGCAGCAGCTGGTGCGCGTCTCTTACCAATAGCTCTGAAAAATAAGAGTTTTTTGGCAGTAAAATTGGGCTAGCTAATTCCCCAAATTCGCCATCACTCATATAAGGATTTAAGGCAATAATCTTAGATTGTTTGGGAACATTTTTATCCCTCTCCAACGCTGCTAATTCAGCTCCAAATTCCTTTTGCTGTACATTTTGTATCCAATAACGCTCCGCTCCTCGAAGGTCTTCCGCAGTTATTTCTTGGATATCCTTATTCCTTATGTTACGCTTATCCTTGATACGCTGTATAAAGCGCAGCACTAGCGCAGTTACTCTTAGTGTCTTCATGAGTGTTCCATAACGCTGTAAGGGAAACACTGATTCGCTCTCCTCCTTGATAGTGTTCACTTCGCTGTATGTTGTGACTGCCAATACAGATTTCTCGTTAGGTAAAGTGGCGACTGTTAACGGCCAGCTGCTGCTGCACGCTGATAGCCAAGGGGGCCCGAATCGCCAAAGCTCAGATCCTACGAGCTTCTTCGCCTCTATACCCCTGGTCAATAGGTCCGCTGGGTTGGTTTTGCCTTCACAGTGATGCCAATCATAAACATTGGTTATTTGGTTAATCTCGCTGACCTTGGCCTTAATATACTGCTTCGGTCGCTTGCCATCACCTGCGATCCAGTTGAGAACGATTGTGGAATCTGTCCACATAAAAACTCTTTTTATTAATAAATTCATTTCAGCCAAAAGATACTTAGCCAATCTGGCGGCCACTAGTGCAGCGGTCAGTTCCAGCCTAGGCAATCTGTGTGAATTACCCTCCTTTATGGGGCCCACTCTGTTTTTAGAGCATATAAACGAAATGTTTATGCCGCTCTCGCTTTCAATCTCTCGGATGTATGCCACTGCTCCATATGCCGCTGGGCTGGCATCTGCGAAAACATGTAATTCTAGAATCGTAGAATTTTCTACAACTAGACATCGCTGTATTTTGAAGTCTTGAAGCACCTCAATCTCTCTTTGAAAGTTCATAAAATCGCTCGCTAATTGGTTTTGTAGAAGAGCATCCCATCCTGTATGCTCTATCCAAATCTTCTGAGGAATTTAATAATATTGAATTTATTTGTATAAAGCTGTCCCTTCCGGGAAAGTTTATTTATATCACTTGCTCTTATATTCCGCCGTCTTCTGAACTCCAAGAGTACTTAAATCATCTTTCTGTTATACAGTCCGTTTTAAATAGGCTGTCCGATAGGGATCAGTTATTAGTTCTAGGTGATTTTAACATACCTGGAGCTACGTGGTCCACAGACGAAAAATCAAATGTTTTACTACCTATTGCACAACATGACTTTATTGACGGCTTGCTTGACATATCTTTGAGTCAAGTAAACCATGTTCGAAACTCACTAGGCCGCTTACTAGATTTGTGCTTTGTCTCAAATCCTGAAGGCGTGTTTCTATCCAGGGTTCCACCACTTACGCAACCTGAGGATCCATATCATCCTACTTTCGATGTGACAGTTGACACGGGTATCGTGATAGAAGAAAAATCAGAAAGGTCAACTAAACGAATACATTGTTTTCGTAAGGCAGACTTTTCTAGGCTTAATAATTTTATATCTGGCTTCAATTGGTCCGATCTCTACTCATGCAATAATATGGCTGATGCCATAAATATTTTCTATACTGCAATTAAATCATTTTTTTAATTCTTGTGTTCCGATGTACTATCCGGCTATCTCCAGTAAACCACCTTGGTTTAGTAAAGAGTTGTCACACCTAAGAAATGTTAAGTCCAGACTTTTTAGGAAATATAAATACTCCGGTTCTCGATCTGTTTTTTCAAAATATCTAAGTGCTCGGTCAACATTTACCGTGCTTAACGCGCAGTGCTATAAAAATTATTTAAATCGTTGTAAGGTCCAGTTCTCGCAGGACCCGAAACAGTTTTATAACTTTGTTAACACCAAGCGTAAATCTACTTCTTATCCTTCCTCGCTTTATTTTGAAAACATGACGGCAACCAGAGATCAGGCTATAGCCGATCTTTATGCCCAGTTTTTTCAAACAACTTATACTACTTCCGCACATCCAATAGAGCCTTATTCTTACACCATGTCCACGTCGAACCTTATATTCAGTCCTATTATAAACGAAAGCTCTTTGTTTTTGGATCTTCAACGTGTTAAGCCTGTTTACTCTCCAGGTCCCGACGGAATTCCTGGCTGCGTGCTTAGGAATTGCGCGGAAGCCTTATGCAAACCCCTTCTCAAATTGTTCACCTTATCTTTAAAAACCTCCCAATTTCCCCTTATTTGGAAGGAGTCATTTGTTATTCCTCTCCACAAAAACGGTAACAAATTGGATGCCAGCAATTATAGAGGTATCTCTAAGTTGTCGGCTATCCCCAAACTTTTCGAAAATGTCATTACTCCTCATTTGCAGCACCTTTGTAGGTCAGTAATATCTCCGTGTCAACACGGATTTATGAAAAGAAGATCAACAACTACTAACCTTTTGGAGCTCACCTCATTCGTGATAAAGGGCTTTAAAAGTAGCTTTCAAACAGATGTCATTTACACTGACTTTAGTAAAGCATTTGACTCTGTAAATCACTCACTTTTAGTTCGGAAACTTGACTTGTTAGGGTTTCCAATTGATCTTCTTAGATGGATTTTAAGTTATCTGAGTGGCAGGACACAAAGAGTCCTTTTTAAAAATTCTCTTTCTGGTCTTCTCCGAGTTACCTCCGGCGTCCCACAAGGGAGTCACCTTGGTCCGCTTCTTTTTACTTTATTTATTAACGACCTTCCATTAATTATAAATCACTCTCGCGTACTTATGTACGCAGATGATGTTAAGTTATGCCTGCAGTATAAGGATATTTCCAGCCATTCTGACTTACAATCCGATCTAAATAATTTTCAAAACTGGTGCCGTGATAATTTACTAAATTTAAACGGGTCTAAGTGCAAGCTGATGACTTTTTGCCGAGTCAATCCAAAACTTGCAACTTACTCACTAAGTGGGAAATCTTTGGATAGAATAACTATGGTTGACGATCTTGGCGTCCTTTTGGACCCAAAACTTAAGTTTACTGATCACATTTCGTCCATGGTTAATAAAGCCAGGGGAGTGCTTGGTTTCATTAAAAGATGGTCGAAAGAATTTGACGATCCCTACGTCACTAAAACCTTATTTACTTCGCTAGTCCGTCCGATTCTAGAGTATGGGTCTCCCGTCTGGAGTCCCCAATACGGAGTTCATATAGATCGCATTGAATCTGTACAGAAAAACTTTTTAATTTTTTAACTTTTTCTTTTTTTGCTTTACGGCGCCTCAACTGGGATGCAAACCTTAACTTACCTTCTTATTCTAGCAGATTACTTTTAATTAATTTACCCTCCCTAGCTAACCGTAGAACGATGCTTGGTACTATTTTTATTTATAATCTTATTCGTGGTGATATTGACAGTGCCGACTTGGTAGGTCGGCTTAACTTTTCTGTGCCAAGTAGATTAACTAGAAATTATATACCCTTAATATTAAACCACTGTAGATCTAACTATGACTTGCATGAGCCTTTCAGAGTATTATGTTCTGACTATAATAGACTTTATCCTATAATCTCAAATTCTGACTCTCTGCCGCTCTTAAAACGACTTATACTAACTTCGTTAGCACAAAATAAGATCCTACTTTTCCTCGGACTTTTGCCTATCTTTTCATAACTCGCGTCTATCCTCTCGCGAATCGTGCCGTACGATACACGGCTGCGCCCCCCGGTCGGTTGGGCGGGTAAGTGGGCCGTGGGACTACGCGCGTAAAAAAAAAAAAAAAAAAAAAAAAAAATATCTTAATATTCACGGTAAATGGGCCCAACATTCCCATTGGATCATATATACGCGCCATCGACCTCATTACATTCCGCTTCGTGGGTGATAAACATTGAATGTACTTTACCGCCGACTCCAGATCCACGCTTAATTCATCGGTGATAGTGTTCCACTTCACTCCAAGCACCTTTTGCTCTAAAGGCGGTACTTTACTCGTTTCTGCGAATAATTCTCTTAATTTAAAATCGTTGGAATTCCACTTACATAGATTAAAGCTGGCCTTTTGCATTAGAATTTTCGCTGCTTTGTACAACATTACCGCTTCCTTATGACTTTCTACGCTGGTCACCAGATCGTCGACATAAAATGATTTCCGAAGGATCTTGCATACTGATGCGCTTTCTGGTGGCTGTCCTTGTAAATGCTGTTGAATCGTAGACGCTAGTAGAAACGGACTCGACGTTACCCCAAATGTGACTCGGGTCATACGCAATTCCTTAACCTTTGGGTAGCGCTGTCCAACTTCTGCCGTGGATTGGTACCACAGGAATCTATGAGTGTCTCGATCAGCCTCGTTTATCGCTATTTGAAGGAACGCCTTTTCAATATCAGCCACGATCGCAATTTTCTGGCAACGAAATCTTATTAGAATTGCATGTAAATCAGTAAGTAAATTGATACCTGGATCTAGATGGTCATTTAGGGACGCTGTGTTGTTGTTTTCGCTCGAAGATGCATCAAAGACAATACGCATTTTTGTTGTGTCTTTGTCATCTCTATACACTGGGCGATGAGGCATGTAGTATGGCTTGCTGTTGCTGGATATTTCTGACGCCACCTCCGCAATGCCATCGCTCAATAACTCCCTCATACCCTTGTCGTACTCGATCATTTTGTCGTAATTCCGCATTAGCTTGTTGGTCAGGTTACTCAGTCGTGACATCGCCACGTTTTTGTTGTCACGCAAATCATCTTTTGTTATTCTCAATGGCATCTCTGCAGAATATCTGCCGTTCACGATGTTTAACTTGGCTATTTTAGTGTTGTCCGCTGTCTCATCGGACGCTAATATTCCAATAGACTCCAAGTTCCAGAATTTTTGAACATCAAAGTCGTCATGCTGCTCGGTTACATTAAGTATGCACCTCTGATGCAATTTTACATCCCCACAATATCCTTGTATTGTCCATCCAAAGTATGTGTTAATAGCCACTAGATTTGTGTCGATATTTTCTCTGCTATCGTAGTTCAATTTCCAATAATTATCTTGCCCAATGAGCATATGTATGCCTTTGAACAACTCGACGTTTTTAACCGCTCTGTCCGCTATGTTTTTGTTTGTTTGTTTTGACACGCGTGGCTCAGGCAAGATATCTTCACCAAATATATGGCACAACGGTTGCACTAATTTCTATGGTTTCATTAGAATATTGGCTTCTTACTTTCACTAAAACCCGTTTTAGTTGCATTAATCGCTTGTTTTGTTTTGATTCTCCAAATGCATATATTTTGGTTTTTTCTGTGCCCACTGCGCGAAGTTTTAAACGCGTCACCAAGGCTTCCGTTATGTATGTGCACTGACTACCGTTGTCCATAATTAATCGCGCCAATACTTTGTTAAATCCGTTCAAAAAATAAGCCTTTGCCGTTTGCAAATAAATTTCGTTTGCTACGCGCTGTACAGATGTACAAAAACTTGCTGTATTGTTGTTCGCTGTGCTGCGGCTATCACTCGCTGATTCTCTTTGACTCGCTCTTTCGCAAACTGAGGTCATATGTCTGCCACCGCACAGTGTGCATTTTATGAAATTGTTCTTGCAAAACTTAGAAGTGTGATTTGGTTTGCCGCAGCGGAAGCACCTGCCTTCACTTCTTAATATGTTTTTTCGTTCACTGATCGCTATGTTTTTATCTTTACAGTTTTTAAATTCGTGGTTTTCTCGCTGTCGCTTGTTCGCTTGTTCCGCCGCATATAATCCAACTGCTGTTCCTCTTATTGGGGTTCGCTCTTTGCCTTCTCTTTCTCTTCGCTGCCTTTTTTCGCTCTCCGACAGCTGAGCCTTTTCTAAGGCTTTATGTACTATGTACTCTTTATGTACTCCAATAAAGATGTGATTTGATCGACGTTATCCATAATTGTTGAACTAAGGGCTTTGTGGCTTATCTCATCCCTCTTTCGCATCTTGTGATACTCTATTCGCATGTGAGTGGGGATGGCCTTAAGTAGCAAGGAGACTACCATAATGCAGTAACTTGAAGCCGGAACTCCAAGCGCTGTTAATGTACGTGTGGTAGACCGAGTTTCGTTGTATAACTCTCTTAAGGCAGGCTTGCACCTTGTTGGCGCCCAAAACCTGATTATTTTTCTGGAATTTATTTCTTGGAAAGTATAATAGGTATGGGAATAAAATTTTTGCCAGTTGTAGGGTACAGTTTATTGAAGCTACAAAATTTTTTTGGGGGCGATCCAAGTGAAGGGGGGTGGGGGGAGTACCCAACAATGGCGGCATATCCGCGAAAAAATCGTTCTCACTGCGGATTTTTTAGAATTTTTAGAAAAAATCTGAAACGCAAGAAACGAATTTATTCTTAATCTGTACACTTTTACGCATGGTTTAGACTAGGATAATTGAAAAAACTTGAAAAATGCAAAAATTATGAGCTTTTGAAAAAAAATGGGTTTTTCCTCATTTTTTCGTTACTCATTATTTTAAAAAAAAAACAATTTTTAATATTTTCAAACGATCCTAGTCTAAACCATGCACATACTTCTGAGGAACATGTATAAAAAAATTCATGACGATTGCTCAATTTTTGCGACCTGTAGGACTTCCGCAAACTCGGAAAACATGGTTTCGAGAAACACGCGTTTGAAAATTTGACCACGCTAGCCCACGCGCTTGACACCGGTCCACCAAACGGCCGATAACTTTCGTAATTCAAGATATTTCGACTTGAAATTTTAGGAGAGTACAATTAAAACATGTATCTATCCGAAACTGCAAAAAAAAAATTGATTTATTTGATCTCACAAGGTGCAAGCCTGCCTTAAACCCTTAACATCATCCTCTGACTGGACATCTTTAAGCTTGAGAAGTTTCTGCACATATTTTTCGGTTATTTTCTCGTTGTCTCCGTACTCTTCCAGCAGTAAACTAATGGCCTCGTTGTAACACGCTTCTTGGAATAAAACCAGCTATTGTTGCCGCCGCTGATTCTGTTAGGCACTGGTTCAAATAATTAAATTTTGTAGCCGCCTCCAAGAGTTTGTTGTTATGTATCGCCAAACTAAATTGAGTCCAGAAGGGCAGCCAATTCTCGAAAGCTTCGTCAAACTTTTTAAGCTCGATGTACTTAAGCTTCGTTTGCGGTACATAAGTTTCTTTATTCGCTATGACATGTCCGTTATTATCTCGATTTCCATTACTCGCGCTATTCTCATTAACCGTTGGTGTTAACCGCTTCATCACGTGTTCGATACGCGCGACTGTACTTATCGCTTTATCTTCATATTCCGCTATTGTTTCGTACTCCTTCGCCGTATCCACCTTTTGTGATGATGTATTCAATGTCTGTTTATCAGCCCACTTTAAATTCTGATGCACGTTTTTTAACCTGTATAGGTACACGGCTAGTTCTTCTGAATTTAATTCATCTGGGCTCGCTAAGTATTTTTCGATCTGATTGCACAACTTTGTAAGTTGAGATCGGCACGAAGATCGATACGCTGGATCCATTTTTCTTTTATTTAAATATAAATTTAAACCGCTCGCTATATTGTTTTCTTTTAAACCGCTTTCAGTAATCGCTTAACACGCCCGATTAGATATTCAGAACAGAAAATGAATATCGACAATTGCTACTTTCCCGGGTTTCGGCACCATATGAAAAATATATCAAAGATTAGACTGAATTGTTAATCCACGGGACGGAACAACTGTATGCTGCGTGTGTTCTTTTATTACTAAATATGCTTATAGCTAACATGGGTGTATTATGCTAATAACATTGCTATGTTAAGTGTTCGGTGTACGTAATGGTTCAAAATGATAACATGATTTGTGTACGTTAAATATTCAAATTCATATAGACTTCATTTAATTTTCTACAGTGTGAGCATAGCGTTGGAAATCTGTTTGTCATTTCCCAAAGACAACAATGAATCATACACGGCTCTTACTGTGTCTATCAAAGAAAGCAAAGAGGATGAAGAAGGGCCATGCATTTTCGGGAGTTCAAATAGCTTCAAAAACAATAAGACAACTATTATCATAAACGTTTTTTAAGGGAGCTCACGCTTTTGGGTAATTAGCATCGGTTACTTGATACGATTTCACCGTGCCTAAAGCCTCTTTCTCTAAGCAAAACAACAAATAGTTGAATTTTTCAACATTTGAAAGAGAAAGGTAATTTTTAACGAGGTTTTCGAAAAGTCCACTGAAATTTTTATATTCAGAATACTCCTCACTAAACTTTGGCTCTTTCATGTGAGGAAGTTTTTTGCCTTGAGCAGAAGTTGAGCCTATCATGGTTGAATTTGCTTGAGTGTCTTTGATGATGTGGTGACTAGTACCTTTGCATTTTAATAAAGCCTTTGGTGTTTTAGCGCAAGTCCAACAGCACTTTTTTGCACGAAATCAGGCAATATAATAAAATGGTTTTGGAAAATAAAAGTGGTGTGTTGCTTGCCTAACCAAAGACATAATTACATAACTAACGTACGCAAAACAACAAACACGAAAGAATGCAAAGCAAAACAAAATAAAACGAAAAGAAGGTGTAATATGCTGCAATTTAAAGTGATTATGACCCTTTCCCGCAGAATCGCCCAAAGCGCTTACGACCGACTGGAAATGGAGCGGTAAGTTTACCCAAACCTGTGTTGTTTTTGGATGCAAAAAGTTAAGAAAAGTAAAGTAAAGTTAAAGCCAAGTTAAAGAAATTTTGTGCCTAAACGGCGATGATTAAAACTAACAGAAAACACAATTTAAGAGAATTAATATTGGTAACGTAAGCCACTTCTGTTCGCGCCTGAACAAAAATAATGCCCGAATTTAAATATACCTACCCTATTTTATTATAATATATTATATATTAAACATATTATTATTATCATACCTTAAAAGTACCTATCATATTATCTTCCCACAGTGCCATTCTCACAATTATTCTCACTATGCTAAATATTTTTTTTTTTACTAAACAAAATGAAAACTTTACATGCCTAAATTAAAGTACTATTTACCAAAGCTATTAGAAACTAAATATGTCCAGACTCACATGAAGTGCAGTTATTATTATTGTTTTTAAATAAAAATTGTGAACTTAAAATGAATAACTGTTAGGCGTTTACATAATGGGGTCATGCAGATCGGAAATAGGGTAGGGTATTTAGAAACCGACTTGAACAAGGGACCATTATAACAAATATTTTTATAAAGCGGAGAAAATGGTCATGGTTGGGAGGGCTATTACAGCAGCAACATTCAAGTCAACATGTTTTAGTATTTTTGTTTTCCTTTTTTTGTATCTTATTTTAATGAGAGTTTGCGAATCCCTTTTTAATCCCGATGCACGCGAGGTCAAATAATTTTATGTATGCAAAGCCAGCAACTGCGAGTAGTAGGGGAGAAGTGGGGGTTGTGGGCATGGGGGGGTTGTGGGCACCCCTACGTATCTTTTCACAAAATGAAGATTGACTTTTTTTGGTAATGTCATTCGCAAGCAATTACCTTATGTATGATTTATGCCAAATATCAAAGTAAACGAACGCGTTTGCTTTTTGAAATGAACGAATTGGTTTTTTTTGTGCTTGGAAAAGGTGGTGAAGTTTTTTTCAAAGATTTTCAATAGTGTATTAATTAAAGTGAATCGATTAAGAAGGTAAGTGTAATGCATTTTTATTTAGTCAAAGTATTATACTAAATGGAACAATATCGATTTGAACCAAAAATGTATGCAAACACATTTTTTAATTACTTCTTAAAATGTCTGCTAAAGTTGGTTGTGGGCACCAAAATTGGGGGGGTTGTGGGCACCCGTTTTTTCTTGGCAAATTTTTTTATAACCTACATTTTCTTGTAAAATTGTTTTCAAAATTTGTTTGGAACCCTCTAGAACATTCTTGTAGAAATCTTAGGCTCTTGGAAAAGGATCCTCTCCCGCTGAGAGGGATTATCACCAAGATTTGTAATTTTGCTATCGAGCTTTTCGTCTGAAATGTGTTGACATGCGGGCCAGTCATTACACATGTCAAAATTGTGTTTCCGACGATTAATAACGCCTATGTAGTCTTTGAAATAAATAAATTGTCGTTATGTTGATATTGGTTGCGGTTTTTTTTCCATATTTTTCCATTTGCAGCATTTTTTCCCAGGGTGCCCACAACCCCCCCAAAAAAAAATTGTAGCTGAAAATTACGGTTTTACAAAAGTCCATATAACATTTTTTCGCATGACGAAATCAAGTATGTTTCTTCATAATTAGTAAGTTTAGGTCTCTAGCTTTACACAGATACCCATATGTCCAAATAATATGCACTAGTTCGGTAATTATAAGCCAAAAACAAAACTATGCCCACAACTCCTACTTTTCCCCTACACGTAGAGAAAAACCCCCCCATTGTCCCGAATGAGCAGTGCCGGTAGCAACGCGTGCTGTGCTACATTGTAACGACCATCAGCTGGCCACCATAGGATACCCTGGTATTTTATTTAACCGTAATATGCTACAATAAATATTATTTGTGGCGCCCAACGTGGGGCCATAACCTGCAAGCCGACTAATTCATGCTTTTTGGCCATCTCCATCAAATTTAGGCCACCCTTCCCTCACAAACTCTTATCAAAAATTCTTATTATCTTTCTCATATTTTATTGCATTTGTCAAGCCTAGTTATTTTGGGTTTAGATTAGCGGACGTTTTCCTAGTATACACACCTCAACCCATTATAAATGGGTATTTGTATTTCAGTTGAGATGTCTTGTGTTTTGACAAAGTGAAAGCCTTTTCACGTGCTTAAGTTTTCTCGACAGTTATACCCTTTTACCCTATTATCAAGCTGTTGAAATCGGTAAATTTCAAAAATAATTTCCGCATCTAGCTAGATGTTCAGTCTTTTTAAACGCTTTATATTAGTTTCACTTGTGGCTGGCTATCTGGCTATCTGGCTGGCTGCGTAACACTTTTTGGTTTGCATGCAGGCCTGCCTACTTATTTTTTTTACCGATAATTTATCTATATCTGTATATATTAAACCGGAAAGCGTTTTTTAGTTATTTTAAACTATTAATATTATTATTCTTTTCTTTTATTTAGCTATGACATCGGGTAGTTAAAAATAATTGCCGCATCTAGCTAAATTATCTTTCTAATTATTTTCTAAATTTCTTTTATTTAGCTATTGACATCGGTTAATTTAAAAATAATTGCCGAATCTAGCTAAATTTCTGTCTTTATTATTGTTTTCTAAATTTCTACTATTTAGCTATCAAAATCGGATAGTTTCAAAATAATTTCCGCATCTAGCTAGATTACCTGTCTTTTATTATTTTCTTATTATTATTATCTTATTATTATTTAGCTAAATTATCTATCTTTCTATTCTTTTATTTTGTTTAGCTATCGAAATCGGTTAATTTCAAAATAATTACCGCATCTAGCTAAATTTTTGTGTTTTTTTTCAGGTTATTGTTGAATGGGTGTATGAAACTCAGCGTGGTGCATTACTACTAGAGATCTCTATACAAAATTCAGAACAGTGCCCATTCCTCGTCCATAACTAAAACGTATTATACCTTTCCGGAAATAAGTGATAGCATGACCCTAGTAATATTGATATTATAATTCATCACTTCACCCAGGTACAAGGTACAGGTTCTCAAAATTTGAACAGGCAGTCAGACGCTAATACCTCAGAAATGGACTTACAGGACGAGGATCCAAGTATAAGCAAGTTAGTACAGGCTATTACAAATGCAAATCAGAAGTTCTAACGAGGGCAATAGAGACAGGCTTCCAAAGAATGCCATTTCAGGGGCAAGCAGCAACCAGTGGAAACAATAACGGAACCCAAGTTCCTCCACTAAATTCCACAAATGTAGTAGGCAATGTGAACAGATTGATTAGTTCTCAGTCCCGACCTAAATCCAGGCCGTATTATTCAAAAAATTACCAATTGGAAGTTGCGATACACTGGTAAAGGGGCCTTATCAGTAGATGACTTTGTCATTTTGTCGGGCCGAAGCCTTGACTAGGCAGACACTAGCAGAAAGATCTGATTGTTGGCTCAATATGCAATATGCAATATGTGCACCCGAATTGTTTTGGAGATACCACAAGTCAGTAGAATCCATAGTTTGGGTAGACTTGTGTCAGGCTCTGAGGACTCATTTCAAAGATGCGCGTACAGAAAGGTATATTCAGGCCACTATTGATCAGCGCAAGCAGAAACCCAACGAATCTTTTGATGAATATTATCAGGTTATATCTGCTATGGCAGACCACTTCTCTCAGCCAATGTCAGACTCCTATATGCTAGGGGTGTTACTGTCCAACCTTTTAACAGAAATACAACATGAGCTGCTTCATGTATCGATTAAAAGCGTGGCTGATGTACGCCAAGACGTGCGAAGACATGCGATTTTTAAGCAGATTGTGTCCAAGCCCCTGATACCTTAAGCCGACCCTTGCAAAAACGACAGTTAAACGAGATAGCTTCTCAGCCAGAGGATAAGCCACCCGGCGAAGATCAAGAGATCGAAGAAATTTCGGTAATTGAGCTATCTAATTTTCAAAGGCAGGTCTTACAAAAAATGTGCAGAAAAGCAAATTTTGTTTAAATGAAAAACAGTATCTAGGCCATGTGGTAGGACACGGAACAATAGCCACAGACTAAGATAAACTTTCAGCCATCGTAGAATTTCCGGAACCACGATCAGTCAAATAGCTTCGACGCTTTTAGGTATGACAGGGTGGTACGACAAATTTATTAGGAATTATGCCACTATTCACCCTTAACTAATACCCTTAGACAAAAGAGAAAGTTTGAATGGTCGACAGAGGCGCAAAAGGTGTTTGAAGCTTTAAAAAAGCAATTGTGCGAAGCACCAGTTCTGCATAGTCCAAATTTCGAGGAACCCTTTTTCATACATTGTGACGCCAGCCATACGGGTGTAAGGGCGGTTAAAATTTGAAAGAGTCGAAATTCATATTTTTAAACACCGATACTTATTGGAGTTACCCAATCTGGCATCCCAGCAACATGTGTCTAGGATAAACACTTAACATTTCCTAAAGCGAGATCGCGGTAAAACGCAACACTGTTAGATGTCAATCCAAAAGAAAACACATCTACATTCGTTGAGTTCTGAATTAAAACTGTTTACTTCTATCAATTGTATCAACTTAGGTAGCTAAACTGTGCTAGATTAAAAATCGACAAATGGTCGCCAGATGTGAGCGCGACGCGTAGCTAGAGATTATAAGAACAGTGTGTTTACTTAGGTCCTCAACGGACGTTGTGGACATATGTACGTATAAGATATAATTTTATCATTAAATTGTTACCTGCTGTTCGTATAAATGCGTATGTTTTTAAACATTCTGCCAAGGGCCGGCAAAGTTAGTGTTAGGTTTTCTAGCACCCCTCGCGCTCTCCATACAAGCTCTCCGACTCTCCAAGGCCTACACACTTAAGCAGCTGCAAATAAGTGCAAAGAAGGAGTCGAATTACAACTGTCATCGAGTGCGTGTCTGGCCGCGGAATTTAAACCCGATTTTTCCCTTTTCTTAATTTCTTAAATTACCACACGTTTGGTCACAAGATTAGTTAGTTTTTATTTAATAAGTTGTGTTAATAAATAACCAGTCAAGTTAACTCATTCTTTTCTTTATACCACGGTGGAGAAAAGTCCCCAGAGCAGAGTTTGCTCAACTTTGAATTTTGCATTGGCAGAAATCACAACATTTTATGGTGGCCCATGAGGGGAACTTCCACCCAAACTAATTTACCATTTCTTAAATTGATAATACTAAACCTTGTGTGCCAACTGTGGTCGATTTCAAGTTATTTTTACATACATACATTCAAATAAAACTTCTGTAAAGTAACTGTTCAGTACATGCCAGCGCGCACTACCAACCCGACAATTCACCGTTAAGCGCAGCCTGCGCTTTGTGCTGATCTTCGTGGGACCACAACCACACCGCTGTTCGCTGTTCGCTTTGTGCTTGTCTTCGTGGGACCACGCTGCTCTTCGTCGTTACTTGTGCTAGTCGGCAGCGGCGCCGCTCAAATTAGAGAGAAACAAAACAAAGGGTGAGTGTTTATTGAGCATTTGCGACGATCAAGTGAGCGCAGTTTATTTAATTTCACTCAAACATGCCAAACGACAAAAGCGAGACCGGCATTGCCAACATCGACAAACTGTATGCCTTACAGCTGGATACAACTGCACGACTTACACAATTTTATAATAATTTTAAAAGGGATAGTAAGAGCCGCAAAACAAAGGTGTATTTCCAAGTTCGGTTGTCAAAATTAACAGAGCTCTCAACTGAATTTCATCAAACACATACGTCTATTATTCAGCAACTTGGCGCCACGGAACATGCCTATTTCACTCAACAAACAGCTGCTAAGTTTGACGAAGACTATATCAGCATATATTGCGCCATTTGTGAAGCACGGGAATTTCTGTTTCCAGCAAACGAGGAACCATCTGTAACTGTACCATCGGCAATTAGTACATTGGCTGCGACAGCTCCTGTGTCTGCAGTCCAATTGCCAAAATTGCCGGTACCCAAGTATTCGGGCAAATTTGTAGACTGGCCTGCATTCCATGACGCGTTTGTGCAACTCATTCACGATAACCAGGCCCTATCTGACGTTCAGAAATTCCATTTTTTGAAGCAAGCTATGCCCAACGATCGAGATCAGGATGTGCAGCGAATGGATCTAACCGAAGTTAATAACATTACTGCCTGGAATCTGATTGTCAAGCGGTACAACAACCCACGTCTTCAGTTCATGTATCATATGAACTCGTTGTTCGAGCTGCCATCGTTAAGTAAAGAGCAGTCTTCCGATTTAAAACATATGTTAAACGTAGCTAACGTTTGCATTAATGAATTCAAACGTCTAAAAATCGCCATTGCTACCTGCGATCACTGGATTGTACACCACCTGGTGTCTAAGCTTCCATCCATGACACTCCAAGCCTGGGAGCACGTTCTTGGCAGCACCGTGGAACTTCCCACCTTTGATACCTTTGAAACATTTCTCAACAATCGACTCATCAGCATTGACGTCATCGAGAATCGCAGTACGTCTCAAGGCACAAGGTATAATACTGCTCCTCGCAATCACCCAAATCCTAAACAATCAGGCACGACATCGTTCAAAACCAACGCTGGCACAGCAGGTTCCTTTCGTTGCGCTCACTGCGGCGAGTCACATATATTGCGTCGTTGCCCTGACTTTTTATCCAAGGACTGTTTCGAACGAAAACTTATTGTCGATCGCACAAATGCATGTTTAAATTGTCTCAGTCTGTCTCATGCTTTAAATCAATGCAAAAGCACCAAAAATTGCCTACAATGCGGACAGCGTCATCATAGTTTGCTACATTTTCCAACTCAAACTAAAACGCATTCTTCTTCACAGGTCCAATCCTCAAGCATTTCAAATCCTTCACATGCTACCAATACCAACTCATCAGTAGCATCCAGCTCTACCCAAATTGTTTCTGCTGTAGCATCTACTGGAACACCTCGAGTTATGCTACTTGCCACCGCACTTGTTACGCTGATCAATAATAAAACTGGCCAAGCAGCAGTGGCAAGAGCACTTATCGATCATGGCTCTGAAGGCACAATTATTACGGAGCGTCTAGTACAAGCGCTGGGGTTAAAACGTCATCCAATTACCGCCGAGATTGCAGGAATAGGAGGACAGACATCTAATGCCTGCAAGCATACTGCCGAGTTTAAGTTGGGATCACGTGTCAACCCGCAGTTTTCTGTATCCGTAGACCGAGCGTTTGTCTTGCCATCACTTACATCTTTTTTGCCTAAAACGGAAATCGACGTACGCAGCTTGCCGATTCAACGTGCTACAAGCCTGGATCCATTGACTTAATTATCGGAGTAGACATTCTACCCACACTAATGTTACCTCAATTGCGTACAGGAAATCCTGATCAACCCATGGCGCAGCATACGCAGCTCGGCTGGATCGTTTTTGGTCCCACCACTACAAGGTGCTCACATGTGGCTACAATTCAATGTCATCATTCAAGCTTAGACCAGATGGTACAAAAATTCTTTGAGCTTGATTATATTACTGAGCCTCGTCACCTTACATAGGAAGAACAGTGGTGCGAGGACCACTTTCAACGCACACATATCAGACAACCAAACGGAAAATATAGGGTACGACTACCATTGAAATGTCTATTCGATCCTTCTCAAGTAATCGAAAGGTCACGTCAAATTGCGCTCAATCGTTTCCACTTGCTAGAAAGGAAATTCCAGCGCCAACCTGAACTTGCCACAAAATATACTGAGGTCATCAACGATTATTTTGAACTAAACCATGTGAAGATTCACATTTTTATGTTTATTATTATTAAATATTCACTTAGCCGTAAGAACATATTAATCAGTAAACATAAGTCATGCCCACGGAGGGATTAACATTGTTAATTAAAATCTAAGTTCCACCACAGAAAACTATCATTCTTAGCTAGAAGTTACGCCAGAAAAAGCTAGTAAGCCCGCACCCGCCTAGATAGCCACTTTTCTCCGGCCCTGGTATGGCAACTCTATGCCAAGATCAAGCGCCACCTAGAACATAGAAATAACCCAAATAACCTAAATATCAGGAAGATCAGGAAAGGACGCGACGGGCACACTAATCCCGGCGAAGCTACTTTTGCCACGCGGCAATATCTTTCACTAAGTTTTGGCATCCAGCAGCGAACGGTCGGGCACTCTCGGGACAAAAAGTAAAAAGGGTTCGGTTAACCCACGCGCCGCACAACCAGCCACCCTGCACGTGCAGCGATCGCGATACAAAAAGTTCCGTCGCACCTTGCTTCGCAACAACTCGGCCAGCAACATCACAGCCGCACAGTTTGCGAAGTCAGGATATTTTTCAACAACCTGGCCAACGAAAGCGAGGTGAGCGGAGCGGGGTGAGGGAGTGCGGCAGGAGATAGGTTAGGGAAAACAAGTGCGAGTGAGACAGGATAAGGAAAAGAAAAGTGAATAAAAGAAAATCAAGAGTTTAAATTGAAACATGCGCAATGTTAGTTGTTGGGCAGGGTAAAGCGGTGGTAAAATCCGAGGTGTGCATCCAGGTTAGGTGGCCAGACGCCAGGCGCCGCCGACCAAACAGCGTGCGGCTGCGCCAGACGGGCGCTGCGTATTACAAGTATTTAGTGAATTTTTCCGAACCGGGTGGCTACAATAGCGTACGTCAGAGTAGTCTGCGACGCTTTTGTAGACACGTGGTGAGGTTTCCCGAGCCGTGTGGCCACAATCGTGCTGCGTCAGAGTAGTCTGCGCCGCGTTTGTGGACACGTGGCGAGTTCCCCCTCCCCCCAGCCGGGTGGCTACAATAGTGGGTGTCAGAGTAGTCTGCACCGCTATCGTAGACACGTGGTGAGGTTTCCCAAGCCGGGTGGCCACGATCGTGCTGCGTCAGAGTAGTCTGCGCCGCGTTTGTGGACACGTGGTGAACTTTCCCCAGCCGGGTGGCCACGATCGTGCTGCGTCAGAGTAGTCTGCGCCGCGTTCGTGGACACGTGGTGAAGTTTCCCAGCCGGGTGGCTACGATAACGCTGTGCCAGAGTAGTCTGCACCGTTTTCGTAGACACACGGTGAGTTTTCCCCACCCACACGAGTGTGGGCTCATTCCCCAACACGCCGAGATTCGCTAATTTATTTTCCCCGAGTTTTCCGACCAAAAATAGGACTTAAACAACGACATTTTATCGATATCCCTCCCTCAACTGTTTCAGCAAATTATAAATTTATTTGTGGAGGATCCTGGGCGGACTGAGACGCCGACCCCAGCAATTAACATCCTTACAGTGGCGCCCGAGCAGTGACTAGTTGAGGAAAAATTTTCCGGGAAAATTCCATCCATTTTTTGGCCTAAAGACCCAATAGATCGAAAAATTTTTTGGCCTGAAAATAATTTTTTATATTTTTTGGTCGGGTTTTGGGAAAATTTTATTATTTCTCGTTGTCCGTTAAAAAGTTTATCGGGAAAATCGGAAAATCCTTTGGTACATTTATATAAATACTAGCTGACCCGGCGAACCTTGTCTCGCCCTAATTTGAACCCTTTTCATTGAGCTGACTTTCCTATTCGTTACTTCTTCTGTAATATGAACCATTTTAATCTAGATAAACCACGCACTTCGCTGCTTACTAAATGAGATTTTGTTGGCCATCCTGCCTCTGTGGCGTTTCATCGATCCTGGGTAACCACGGCAAGCTTGGGTGCTGATGGTGTAACTGGCAAGGTCTGATGGAAGTGGGTTGGAACTGATGTGAGTTCCTAGAGCTTCCATCTCCACTTTCCAGTCCAACTTTATTTCAGGTTTCGGTTCC
Organism: Drosophila oshimai; assembly: GCA_018150695.1. NCBI lineage: Eukaryota > Metazoa > Arthropoda > Insecta > Diptera > Drosophilidae > Drosophila > Drosophila oshimai. The sequence goes on from JAECWM010000276.1 coordinate 1,930,029, forward strand.
TGCTTCTTTTTGATTCTTTCGCTAAACGCGAGACTCAGGGCAGCCACCAGCTTCTGCTCGGAAACCTTCATGTGGTCCAGCACCTTGATCTTTGGCAAATGGCACAGAACGCAGGCCCAAAAGGAGTTGCCAGTAGTAATAGAACAGTGATTTTTCATCAGCCCAGGAATCTAAGCGAGTGGTACCCCGCCAGGTGGTCGATCCTTTTTAAGCTGAAGATATCGTTCTTCCGCAGACAGAGCTCCTTCCGCTGGTGACAGTTTCTAAGACTGCTCAGTGACTATATGCGGTTGTCGCAAAAAGCCAGGCGTTGTATCATAGCACCAATTACCACTTTTGAATGAGCATTATATTCAATATCGGGCTCATACTGGAATGCTAGACGCAGGAATGAATCAGATATGAATGCTCGATTTACCTGTTGTCTATTGAAACGGCGTGATTGACGCAATTGCGAAATTCCTACACGTGCATCAGTATTACGTTGCTGGATTTGTTCTTCGTTTCTTCTTCGCATGATTCGAGAATTACTTAAATTGGCCCCTTTCCTTTTTGTTGGCATTGCTCACTTTTTGGTCACTTTTTTGTCACTTTTTTGTCACTTTTTGGTCACTTTTTGTTCACTTTACTTTTTGATCACTTTTTGCTCACTTTTTGTTCACTTTACACACATAAATAGAATTAATGCCGCACATGAAAGTCAGAGCATCCTGTATATATTCTTGATAAAAACTCAATAATAACACAGGAAAATTGAAACGGCGAATTCTTCAGAAGAGGATTGCCCACATAGGGATGAAAAGTAGATGTTGTTCATTTCTCAGACCTACTCAATATGCTCAAAAAATTTCTTGAGAATCGGTCAAGCCGTTTCGGAGGAGTTTTCTGTCTAACACTTTTGACTCGAGAATTTTATATATTAGATAAAAATTTGGGAAGAAAATTTTTGCGAGTCCGAAAAATTTACGAGTGAAAAGAGCATGTTTACAAACGTCCGACGTACAGTCACGCACCGCCAGCCAGAAAAATAAATTTCCGCCTTTGCTTGCCGCACACGAAAATATTCCCCTCGCTGGAGAACGAGAGTTCCAGAAAAATATGCCTACGCCGCCACTTCGATCACGCCTCGAGTCGGATATATAAGGGGGACCACTCCCATACCGGGGACAGTCGGTTCACAGCAGTTAACAGGGATACATCGCGCGCAGCAAAAATCTACGTACCAAATACAAATTTTGAGACAAGATCCTGAGACAATAAATCCTCCGAGCTCGTCCTTAACAAGAAGGACTTAAGTGAAAACCAAAAGTGAAAATAAAAAAAGTACAAATAAAATATCCTGCGGGGTATCCTTATCCGTGATTACAAGGACAACACTCAAGACACGCGGTGAAAATAAAATAAGAACCAAAGTAAATAATTAAAATAAAATATTACGACCAACGGAAAATAAACAAGAGTATTTAATAATTAAATTAAATAATACAAACAGCAGAAAACTTAATAATTAAAATACAACAATACCAGCAGCAGGAATATAAATTGTTCGTAACCGAAGTCAACTCCAACCACAACCATCAACTCCAACGGAACCAAAGCTCCAACCACAACCCGAACGTGACTCAAACAGAGCCACACCCACTACCAGGCGGTAAGCTAATAACTGCTGCTCAGCAGATTCGACTACTAGTTAAAACCACTCAAGCAGCAACGGGCCATCACAGCAACGAGTCAGCAGAACTACGCTGACCCACTACGCTGGCCTTGTATGGAAGGTGAATACCGCTGAGCTTAGCAGAACCACGCTGACCCACTGATCCGGTGCCAAATATTACCAAACGATGCTGACCCACTGAGACGGTGCAAGCAACAACAAGATTATCACCACACTTTACACTATATTTCCGCATACAAATTAGTATATAAGCTATTACCATTATACCAATAAAGATAGTTATTGTCGCAGAATCAAACCCGTGTGTTACTTCTCGTTAAGCCGCGGAAGCGGCAGAAACTCCCGATCATCTCTTCGGTTAAAAACAACATCTGCACGGCCCCAGGAGCATCGAGACTCCTGCGCGGACAAGCAGATAAAGGTTTGAGAACAAACATTGGTGACCCCGACGTGATCTCGTTACAAGAGATCACACTACGAACACACACCGCAGTATCCAGCGGTACAGAATCCTTCCTTGTCGAGACAACCTGTTAACTCGCAGGACCGCTATTCCAGCGTTACAGGACCCTTCCTTGTCGAGACAACCTATTAACTCGCAGGACCGCTATTCCAGCGTTACAGGACCCTTCCTTGTCGAGACAACCTATTAACTCGCAGGACCGCTACTCCAGCGTTACAGGACAACGCCTAGTTGAGACAACGCATTAACTCACAGGCCCGCTTAATCCAGCGTTCAGGATCTCTCCTCGTCGAGCCAGCTTATTAATTCGCAGGAGCGCTTACTCCAGCGTTACAGGACATCCTCTTGTTGAGACCAGATCTCACAGGAGCGTATACACCAACGTTATCGGACCGTCTCCTTGTGAGACCACCAGACCTCACAGGAGCGTAGATCCAGCGTTGCAGAACCGTTCCTTGTTGAGACACCCATTAACTCACAGGACCGCTACTCCAGCGTTACAGGACAACGCCTCGTCGAGACAACATAGTAACTCACAGGACCGCTTACTCCAGCGTTACAGGACCCCTCCTTGTCGAGACAAAGTACTACTCGCAGGACCACTCCATTCAGCGACACCTACAGTGACCAGTGGGAACAGGAAACTACAAGTCGAAGTCTGGAACATTGAACAGGTAAGAAGTACCTTTTTTGTAAACAATAAACGCGGGATTTCGAATGTCCACGTCATTCATAATGGAGACCAGCCACGCCCGGGCAGAACTCCATAATCAGCTGTTAGAGGATCAACTCGATTTGCACAAACAGATGCAACAATTAATAAAAAACTATGGAAAGGATCCAAGCGAGAGAAAGACTCGAGAAGGATATTATGCTAGGAGACTAGCACAATTGTCGGAATTATGGACCTTATATCAAGAGACAGATAAGACGTTAAGAGACGCAGCGCTTCCAGCTGACAATGAATACTTCAAACGGTTTGAAGGCCTAAGGGAAACAGTTGGAAAATATAAACAAATCTTTAAGGACAATATGCCAAGCAGTAGTGAACCAATCAGGCCTCCACGCGAGGATAAGAAACAACCCAAGAAAACACAACCAGAAGGCCAAGTTCACGATGACCCCGAAATCAACCGAGTCATACGACTTTTAAGGCGGAGATGCACCGAGCTAGAATCCACCGTAGCCTTGGCATCAACCGCGTCCACAATTACACCAGCACTACAACGGCATCTTGACCGCCAGTGGGATCTACTAAGGCAGGCACAAGACGCCCTGGAGGACGTTCCGGGAGCCGTAGCCGCAGCAAAAAGGGAATTATCCCAATGCCAGAATGTTGCTGACGATTACGACACGCTACTGCTCCACGAACCTGAAGCACAGCTGAAAATATCCCATCCACCGGTCAACATACCGGAATTTGGAGGCGAATACTTAGAATGGCCAAGATTTTATGATTTATTTGTGGAACTAGTGCACAATAAACCATATTCTGGTACGGAAAAGTTGCACTTGCTCCAGAGTGCTCTACGCGGAGAAGCACGCAACATCCTTATAGATACAGACTTCTCGCAAGGCGGCTATGATGATACATGGAAACGACTCGTTACAAGATACCAGAATGGAAAAATTCTGGTGTATGCAACCATAGCCAAGATCGTAGACCAAAGGGTAATAGACGGTTCATCTCGACAGATACGAGCTGTGCACGATAATATTCAAAAGGCACTCAGTACATTAAATAACCTGAAGGTATGTACAAAAACGTGGGATCCAATTGTCGGGTTCCACATTCGACGAAAGCTAGATCCAATGACACTATCAGCATTGGAAAACTCCGCGGACGCACCCACAGAGGTGCCGACACTCGAAAGTATGTTATCATTTTTGGAAAGGCGCTCATGCATGCTGGAAACATTAGATGCTCAATCGTACAACAAACCAAGGCAATTTCAGCAGCAAGCTCCCCACTGCCGAATTTGTCAGGCGGGTATGCATCGGGTGCTGAACTGCGACAAATTCAAGGTAATGAGTCTAGAGGAACGGTACAAATCACTGGAAAGAACAGGACATTGTACCAACTGTTTAGCGAACACCCACACCAATATAAACTGCAAATCATCAGGAAGCTGCCGGTACTGCAACAAGCGACATCATGCAGTTCTACATCAGAACACACACATGGCTACTAACCAGAGGACTGCAGCCACCGCCACACTCATTGAGGTAAACGAAGATAGAGAAACAAAACTTAAGGAAAACTATGTGGTATTGGCAACCGCCGTCGTCGCGGTGCAAGGGTCATCAAACCACCAGGAACAATGTCGGACGCTACTAGATTCTGGATCTCAAGTTCACTTAATGTCGCACCGAATGGCATCACGTCTTGCGTTAAACACAAGAAAATCAGCAGTAAGGGTCCACGGAATTGGCGGGACAATGCAAGAGGCTTCGGCAAGAGCATTAGTTAAGGTGTCATCACTAACATCAGATTTTCAAACAGAAATTGAGGTGGTCATAGTTCCAGAATTAATTGGAAACCAACCATCGGAACCCATTACAGAAGAGTTAAATATTCCTACCAACTTGGTAATGGCAGATCCAAACTTCAAACAGTCAGGACCGGTAGACCTACTCTTGGGCGCTGAATTATCCCCACAGATAGTAAAGGGTAATATAATGATCTTTGGAAAAGATAAGCCAATGCTTCAAATTACAAGCTTTGGATGGACCGTATCAGGTCCCATTATTCGCAAGACATCCAACCCAACAACCTGCCTGGCGACCGTGAACCCCGCAGACAACCTGTCATCAGACCTGGAAAAATTTTGGAAGATGGACACATTGATGGTAGACTCCCCACCAATGACGATTCAGGAACGAATGTGTAATGAACATTTCCTAAGGAACATTCAAACAAGGAGTGACAAAAGATTGATGGTAAGACTGCCATTTGCAGAAGGTCCTCACGAACTTGGAAAAACAATGCCGATGGCACACAGAAGATTCAATTGTCTAGAACGAAGACTGCAAAGGGACCCGAGCACGGCGACTGCATATGTAGCGTTCATGGAGGAATGTGAACGACTCAATCACATGACCGAAATCCAGCTAAGCAACATTCCCAAAAATCATTACGTGATACCACACCACTGTGTACTAAAACCGGATAGTTCAACCACAAATATTATTGAGATTTCGGTCGCATCGGTTCGTATTTACGGCCGATGTAGAGAAAATGTATAGACAAATATGGGTCCATCCCGACGATAGACCATATCAAATAATAATATGGCGGCAGAACCCGAAGGAGCCACTGAGATATTTTCAGCTAAACACAGTGACATATGGCACAGCATGCGCACCATATCTAGCGACAAGGTGTCTAAAATATCTGGCAGATACGGCTCCCGAAGAATTTAAAATAGCAGCAACAGCAACAGCAACAGCAGTACAAAAAAATGTTTATGTAGATGACTGTTTGTCCGGGGCCGACACGTTAGAAAAGGCAATCGAACAACAACGACAAATCCGAACACTACTAGGAGCAGCCAAGCTGAATTTAAGAAAATGGTGTGCCAATCATCCAGCATTATTAGCAGAGATTCCAAGGCAGGATCAGGAACTCGATTTGGATTTTAGCAAACTATCTGATTCCACGATAAAGACACTTGGAATCATCTGGAACCCACAAGAAGACACTCTACAGGGTAGAGTAACGCCATACGAACAAGGACCAGTTTCCAAAAGACTAGTATGTGCAGAATTAGCCAGGATCTTCGACCCTCTCGGGCTGTTATGCCCCATTACAACAGCAGCAAAAATTTTCATGCAAAAACTATGGCAGAAATCCCTGGACTGGGACACAATTCTAGAACCAGCAGATGCTCAACACTGGTCAACTTTTAGGAAGGAGTCACAGATAATAACAACAATTCAACTACCAAGATGCACACTACCAGCAGACATAAAAAGTACGATACAGTTACACATCTTCACAGATGCATCCGAAGCGGCGTATGGTGCAGCAGCATATTTAAGAACAGTATCGTCAACAGGGTCAATAGAAAGTAACTTATTATGTTCCAAGTCACGCGTTGCTCCACTAGCTAAACAAACTTTACCTAGGTTAGAGCTATGCGCAGCGGTAGTAGGAGCTGAGCTATCAAAAAGAATCCAAAAGGATTTAGAGATCACCTTAGAACAGGTGTACTATTGGTCTGATTCTAAAATAGTGCTGGGATGGATCAGTGCTGCAGCTTCTTCGTTTCACACATTTGTGGCGAATAGAGTCTCCAAAATACAGGAGATTTCATCACCAGACCAATGGGCACACGTAAGTTCAGAGGAGAATCCAGCGGACCTCGTGTCAAGAGGATGTCATGCATCTCAATTAAGGAAAAAGGAGATGTGGTTTACTTTTTTGCTTTTTTGAAAGACGATGAAACAAGCTGGGAAAGGCAAAAGGTCCCAGTAATAGACAGCGACGACCCCGAGAGAAGAGGTGTAAACGTAATGGTACTCACAACAATGGATGACTGGACCACGCACGTTAACTATAGAGGGTCCTTTCACACACTATTACGTATAGTTGCAGTAATGCTCAGATTCATAAATAATTGCCGAAAAAATGGAAAGAATACAGGGCAACTAACAATAACAGAAATAGAAGGGGCGCAAAGGAAGATAGTGCATCAAATACAAACAACACATTTTGCGGCAACGCTAAAACAATTAAAGAAAAAGGAGAATTTAGAACCATCAGACACATTACGATCTCTGGACCCATTTTTAGATGAACAGGGGATTCTCAGAGTTGGCGGTCGGCTTCAGAACTCAAGTTTAACATATAATGCAAAACACCCAATATTGCTGCCACCAGAACATAAGCTGACAAAGATTTTATTTACGAACAAACATGAACAACATAATCACTGTGGGCCACAAACATTGTTGGCACTAATCAGGCAACAATTTTGGACGGTCAAGGGTAGGCAATTAGCGCAACTTACCGTTCGAAGATGTATAAGATGCTGTCGAGCCCGACCACAGTTAATGAAGCAGATAATGAGCCCGTTACCACGTGACAGAGTTCGAACGACGAGGCCATTCGCAGTCAGTGGAGTTGATTACTGCGGACCTTTTTGGGTCCATTACAAGATACGTGGGAAGAAGCCACATAAGGTATATTTAGCGATATTCTGCTGTTTCGCAACAAAGGCAGTGCATCTGGAGGTAGTAACTGACCTCACCACGCAGGCGTTCTTAGCAGCATTTAAACGATTCGTCGGTCGAAGAGGGATAGCGACTCGTCTATACTGCGATAATGCAACAAACTTCGTTGGGGCAAGTAACGAAGCAGAAAAGGCTCAGGAGAAGATTACACAAGAATGCATGCAGTTAGGCACAGAATTTCGTTTCATACCCCCAAGAGCACCACATTTCGGAGGATTATGGGAAGCGGCAGTCAAATCAGCAAAACATCTGTTACTCCGGGCAGTGTCAACGTCATCATTAACGCATGAAGAGCTAGAGACCGTAGTAATAGATATTAAGGCAATTCTAAACTCACGCCCGCTTACTCCTATCTCTTCCAGCCCACAAGACCTGGCAGTACTAACACCAGGACATTTTCTAATTGGAGGACCACTTACAGCGTCACCAGACATCCATGAGAAGGAGGGAAAAACAGGGAAAATCACCCGGTGGAAAGAAATAGATAGGATCAGGCAGGAGTTTTGGAAACGCTGGAACCACGAATATCTACATCAACTACAGGATCGTGCAAAGTGGACAAAGAAAGAAAAACCAGTCACAGTAGGGGACTTGGTAATCATCAAGGAGGATAATATACCACCGCTACAGTGGCCATTGGGCAGAGTCACTGCAACATGTCCAGGAAAGGACGGATTCATACGAGTTTTTGAGCTAAAAACGGCGTCAGGAACATATACAAGAGCAATTCATTTTTTTTTTTTTTTTTTTTTTTTTACATATGCTTTTTAGTTATTGGATCTTCTCTAAATTGAGACTAACAATAAGTATATAAAATCTTAAATTAAAAAGCTATCTGTCAGTCACGATGACTAACGCAAGATTAAAGGGCTCTAATAACAATTGCTGAGCTGGAAGGTCATTTCGTTGCAATCGGGTCCGGTTAGAAACCCTGGCTAGGCCCCTGGCGAGCTGGTTTGGATGAGAAGTTAGCTTGGTGTGGTAGGATGCTTTTTGTTTTGATAATTCATCTTTAACGGGTAGAATGCCAAGATCTCTGTGGATGTTGTCGTTCCGAACATACCAAGGTGCCCCAGTGATAGTTTTCAGGATTTTTGATTGTGCTCGCTGGATAATGTCGATGTTGCTGCTGCTTGCGTTTCCCCACAACTGGGAGCCGTAAGTCCAGACTGGCTTAAGCGTTGAATTGTAGAGCAGGACCTTGAAGTCCAGGCAGAGGGGGGAGCGAGCGTTTATGAGCCAATGGAGGCTATTGGATTTTAATTTTAGATGAATTTTCTTAGCTTCGATATGTCTCCGCCATGTAAGTCTCATGTCTAGGTGAACGCCAAGGTACGTAACATCGTCAGCTTGTGGAAGTGGCGTGTTATTCAGAGTTAGCGGGGGACACGTTTGTCTGTTAAGAGTAAACGTTATGTGTTTACACTTTTGCGCATTTATTTTTATTCGCCAGTCTGATAACCACCTCTCCACTACCACGAGATGATCAGCTAGTAGTGCTGTTGCCTGAATTGGGCATTTGGACCGACTTATGATCGCGGTATCGTCTGCGAATGTAGAAGTAGTTAGCCGCTCGTTCGTGGGAATATCTGCGGTGTAAAGGAGAAATAGAGTTGGACCAAGGGCGCTACCTTGGGGAACTCCAGCCTCTATAGTGTAATCGTCGGATGTTGTAGTGTTGCATCTCACGGCGAATTCTCTGTTGTAAAGGTAAGATTCAAGTATCCTGTGAGTGTTTTCCGGCAGAATAGTTCTGATTTTGTGCATAAGGCCATCAAGCCAGACTCGATCGAAAGCCTGTGCAACGTCGAGGAATACCGCACTGCAGTATTCCCGATATTCGAATGCAGTCCGTATTTCTGTTGTTAGTCTGTTGACTTGCTCTATTGTTCCATGGCTTTCTCTAAAGCCAAATTGATGTGGCGGAATAACGTTGTGCTCTTTCAGATATGGGATTATGCGTGTCAAAAGGCATTTTTCGAGCAGTTTTGACAGACACGAGAGTAAACTTATCGGTCTGTATGAAGCTGGAATTGTGTGATCTTTTCCTGGCTTTGGGATCATTATGATTACCGATTTTTTCCTTTTTTTTTTGAAAGTAGCCAAGTCGTGTAATCCCGTTAAAGAGTTTACAAATGACCTCAACTGCACAGTTTGGGAGTTCAATTAGCATTTTGGGAGTTATTAGATCACCGCCTGGGGCCTTTTTTGGTTTCAATTGCTCGCTGATGACTTTTGCAACTTAGTTTGGTTGAAACAGAATTGGCTCCGTCTCAGTTTCAATTCGAGTTGTTGCAGGGTTTGGCTGAAAAACATTTCGAAGGTGTAAAGCAAATGTACAAGCTCTGTCTTTGTCGCTTCTGGCCCAGCTGCCTGAAGAGTCTCTTATGGGAATTACTGTTTCGGCCGGCGCAGTTAGATTTGGGTGGGCCCTCCACAAGGGATGCTTGGTGCTGGTGGGTGAAAGTTTCTCAATGTACTGGCGTTGTGCTTTTACTTCTTCGTGCCTTAGGGCCCTGGTAAGTCTGCGACCAGCTTCTTTAAGACTTTGTTTTGAGGATGGCGATCTGCTGGTTTGCCAAGCACGCCTCAAACGTCGTTTCTCCAAAACAAGCTGTTCGATTTCAAGGTTAGTTTTGTGTTTGTGTGTGAGCCCATCCCTCCCTTGCGGTGTAGAGACTTTGGCTGCTGCGACGAGTACAGACTCCAGTGCATCGGCATAGCAGTCGATGTCCTCCTTGATGTTGAGCTGTGGAGTTAGTTCAATGTGGGAACTTACGTACTTTTTGAACTTCAGCCAGTTGGTTCGATGCGACGTCAGCCTGCAGGGGTGCTCGATTAGTTCCGGGCTTTGAAGAAGAGTTATTAGCACTGGTGAGTGGTCCGATGATAGATCCAAAAGCGATTTTGCAGATATAAGATTGCGAGAAATATTTTTTGTCACAGCAAAATCAATTAAATCAGGTAGTTTTGTAGGGTCTGTAGGCCAGTAAGTAGGGCTGCCTGGTGAAACGTAGTCCAGTTTGTTGCATGTTTTGATGAGTGCATTATATAGTTGCCTTCCTTTGGGAGTCACAAGGCGGGATCCCCAGTGTGTGTGCTTGGCGTTGTAATCTCCTGCTGCTATGAATCGCTCTCCAAGTGAATTGTAGAAGTCCATGAATTGATCTTCGGAGACTGTAAAACGGGGTGGGCAGTAAACAGCGGCAATGGCAAGGTTGCAGTTGCCCAACTGTAATTTTATTGATGTAGCTTGCAAGTAATTTTTTGCAAACCTTTGGTGAAAGTGGTGTTTGATGCGGTCTCTTATTAAGATGCCGGTTCCGCCATGTGCTTTACCATCTGGATGATCGGTGCTGTAGAACGTGTATCCCCGTATTTGAAAGTTATATTTGCTGGTGAGATGCGTTTCTGCCAGCAACATAACGTCGATGTGGTTTTCGTTCAGAAATTGAGTTATTTCAGGTTTATGCCGTGAAACACCGTTGGCGTTCCACAGAGTTATTCGAAGAGTAGGCATAGTTTATTTGGGCTGCTGAGCTGTAAGCATTTGTATCAAGATGGTTTGGTTTTGCATAAGGGTTTGCATGGTGGTTTTCATGAAGGACATAAATTCCATCATATTTTGTTGCAAAGTGATCATCATAGTTTCCATGTAACTTTGTGGCTGTCCCATGGCCTGCTGCATGTTATCAATTTTCGGCTCTATGTGAGCTGTGCCTGATTTTAGAGCACTGGCGTAAGAAATGCCGTTGGTGGTAATTGAAGGGCCAAATGATGACCTGGCTGCTTTTGCGAAGAAAACTTCCGGTGTCGTTTGTGATCTCATGTAAATGTTCTGTGTGTTCTGGGAGCGTGCCGTTGTCGCTCGTTGCATCCGAATTTTCATCTCCTTGTAGACTGGACAGCCTCTGTAGTTTGCTGTGTGGTTTCCTTGGCAATTGACAAACTTTTTGGTGAGAGAGTCTTCCTTTTTTGCAGGGCAGGGCCCGGAGCCGTGGCAGTTTCCACAAGCTACACATACTGACCTGAGGGTGCAGTAAGCCCTGGTGTGTCCGTATTCCGGGCAATTTGTGCATTGCACTGCCCCGTTCCGTTTGTGCGGCTCTTCTACTGTGATCCTACGATGCAGCAGATACTGCAGCTTGTAGATCGGGTGCACTGCGTTTTTTTCAAAGTTCTACTGTCTGGCTCCAGCTTGACCTTGAAAATTGGTTGCGGTTTCTTGTTTTTGTTCATAATGTTTATAACATTTTTTGCACAAAAACCGTTTTCTTTAAAGCCTCTGTAATTTCAGAGGGGGTCACATCGGGTTCTATTTCCTTAAGCACAACTTGCAAGCCTTTGCAGCTTTTCAGCTGGTACGTGTAGTAATTTTTATTGGTATCGTTTAAGTAGGGGAGAAGTGGGGGTTGTGGGCATAGTTTTGTTTTTGGCCTATAATTACCGAACTAGTGCATATTATTTGGACATATGGGTATCTGTGTAAAAAAGCTAGACCCTAAACTAACTAATTATGAAGAAATATACTTGATTTCGTCATGCGAAAAAAATTTTATATGGACTTTTGTAAAACCCTAATTTTCAGCTACCATTTTTTTTGGGGGTTGTGGGCACCCTGGGAAAAATGCTGCAAATGGAAAAATATGGAAAAAAAACCGCAACCAATATCAACATAACGAACATTTATTTATTTAAAAGACTACATAGGAGTTACTCATCGTCGGAAACACAATTTTGACATGTGTAATGACTGTCGCATTTCCACACATTTCAGACGAAAAGCTCGATCGCAAAATTACAAATCTTGGTGATAATCCCTCGTCAGGGGAGAGGATCCTTTCATCCTTTCAAGAGCCTAAGATTTCTACAAGAATGTTCTAGAGGGTTCCAAACAAATTTTGAAAACAATTTTACAAGAAATTGTAGGTTATAAACAAATTTGCCAAGAAAAAGGTGCCCACAACCCCCCAATTTTGGTGCCCACAACCAACTTTAGCAGACATTTTAAGAAGTAATTAAAAAATGTGTTTGCATACATTTATACATAAGTTTCCTTGGGGCTAACTGTTCAGACTCTGTTTCAGTCTCCGCCAGGATGGAATATCTATTTTCATTTAATGGCCCGAGATTTTCAGGGCCTTTGTTGGTACGGTTTACTTTGGGCTTGTTGCCGTCCGATTTTTTTGGGGGTGTTAGCTTGCGCTTGGAAATATTAATGTAGCGATCCATGCCTGTCTGCATGGCCGAACCCGCTTGCGGAATTGTAATTTCTTCTACCGTAGCTTTGTTTTTGCCGTTTGACCCGATTTTTGCACTTGGTTGTGTTGTTGCTTTACCCGCTGCAGAAGAAGAGAGTGTAGTCGTTATTGCATTTTTGGCGACAGAGACCGTTGTAGTTGACGTAGTAGTTGCTGTTGTTGTTGCACTAGGTGGCAGAAGCTCGGTTGGAGTTTTGCATTGCTCACTCCATGGTGTTTGAGCGGTGAAAAGCAGGGCGGGAGAGCAAGAACTAGCTCTCTGGTTTTCGGCGGTCAGTAAACTTGCACTTTCTTTCGGTTCTAGAGTATTACTTGTAAATGCGAAATAAGCATTATTACGGGCCAAAAGAGAGACGACGATTGTCTTGCTCTCTCTGATTTTTTCACGGGCTTCGTCTTGTTGTTTTTTGGCGTTGAGTGCGCTGATCCACGTTCTTACTCATTTGTTTATTGATAGTACGTAAAGATTAATTAATTAATTAATTAAAACTTTAGTTTACGATATGCGATTTGCATCGCGAAACGCAAAACCTCGCGTTTATTAATTTTTTCGAACGTTTTCGACTGAATGACTTATTGTTTTTCCGGAGCGTTAAGAAAACACGTCTACACGCGACCGAAGTATCGTAGTATGAGCAATTCATCGAATCGCGATACTACCAATAGAAAGCAAGACGGAAGCGGTAGTTAGTTGCCAAAAGTAAGATATATATAATAATGAACAGAATGGTGGTACTGGTTATAATAATACTGCTAGCCGCAGCCACACAACAAACACCAATACCCACAGAGATGCCGGTAAAAATTAAACCATTGAACAATATTACTGGAACATACATAGAAATAAGCAACAGAATAACACTAATATCAGCCGAATGGACGGTGATATCGTATTTCGATTTAAAAACATTAGCACAGGAAATAAGGATCTTTAAGGAGAGTGTTGAAGGACTCGCAAAATGGTGTCAAAAAGGTGAAAAATGTCCGACGGTCATCCACGCAATACGCACAGGAGATGGAACAAACCATAAAGCGAATACAGGCGAATGAGGTAAGGAACACTCACTTGCTGAGAAATCAGACCTCGATTCTGGACAGCACAGTCAACATAATGAAGGCTAGTAACACTGCAATTGAAGAAAGAATGCGGTACGTGGAAAAACAAATAAAAGATTTGGATAACTCAATTAAGGGAAGCAGTTTGGCTCAGATAACGACCGAGATATCGTTATTGGCCGGGCACATCAAAAGGACACAAGAAGCAATAGTGAATGTGGTAACAGGCATTCAAGGAGGCGTAATAAATCCAGCGTTACTATCAGTAACCCAACTAAAAGACGAGCTGGTAAATATACAGGCGCACTTACCGACAGGAAGAAGACTGCCCATAGCAAAGGAAACCATACACGATGTATACAAAATTATGACAACTGAAGTCCAGGAATTGGATGAATTGTTGGTGTTTCATACAAAAATTCCATTGGTCGATGAAGAAGAATACAACATATACCATTTAGCCCCGATTCCATTGGTACAAGACAACAAAATAAGAGTTATAGCAACAGAAACAGAATACCTCGCCATTAGCGACCACCGCGATAGACACTTTCCAATCGCAAAGGACGATCTTCAAAAATGCACAAAATTATCTAAAGGACCGTTGTTATGCAAACTACAGCAAGCCACATTAGGACCAGCAGACGAACAACTACGGTGCACATTGGCGGCGTTTCACAAAGAACCTACTCCGGTATGCAAGAGGCAGGAGGTGGACAGGTCCAGTGTATGGTACAAGATTGCAGCACCGAACTCATGGATTTTCGCGACAAAAAGAGAAATTACGCTAACATACGTGTGCGGCGAAGAAAGAAATCAGGTGTTGCTTAATGGAAGTGGAATAGTCACCTGAAATAACAACTGCATCGCAAGAAGCCCTATGATTATTCTACAAGGTCACCCTCAAGGTGAGTCAGTAGTGAAAACATCGGAAGCGGCAATTTTTATACATCCAATAGGAATAGACGCAGGAAATAAGGTAACGCCGAGCGTAACACCTGGGTCCTCGGCAATTGCTGGAAAATTAATTGAGTTACAGGAACAAGTACATCGTTTACGAAGCAGTCAAGATCAAGTGGAAGACAGCGCAGAAATGTCAATAAGCAACAAGTACATAGGGGAGAGTTGGGTAAAGCGGGCCGGCGGGTAAAGCGGGCCGGCGGGTAAAGCGGGCTACCTTCGATATTTCAATTACTAGTGATGCCACCTATCAACCGAGCTAATTAACTCTTCATTAATAATCCATGAGTGTTATTATGGACGGTCACATTTTGTTTTTCACGTTTATTATCAAGTAAATCCCTGACATGGTTAATGTAAGGTCAATTGAAAATTGACATATTTCGCCTTACTTTTTCTGCCAAGTAAGTAACTTTTCTATTACTCCAGTGTCTTACGCGTATTTTAAGTGCTTAACCTCAGAAAAAGGTTATGTAGTTATCGAAAAAATATGAGTTAAATAAGTAATGTCCGAGTTGGGTAAAGTGGGCTAGTTCTCGGTCGGGTAAAGCGGGCTACTTTTAATTCAACGTTTTTCAGTGTTTTCGACGTAGAAATTCAACATCCAAATTACAAATCAATATCCATTTCTTGAATACATGTTTATGTTTACTCTGGGCAGAAAATATTTCAATGGCAATGGCAAAAAGACAAAAACAAATCGAGACACTTTCAAAGAAATCGGAAACCTCTTCGAAAACATCCAAAACGCGTGCTAAAAAACTTAAAGGAAAGTAATGGATATCGCCGACAAAAATAAAACGTTTTGTATGTATTTGTAGTTAGAATTCACTAAAAAACCAGAATTAGTAGACATGTTCCGCAACAAATACGTTTCGGTACGATTTAGGACAGGTAGCCCGCTTTACCCGACCAGTCGGGCAAAGCGGGCTACTTGGAACTTTTTCGAAAAATCACTATAATTATACTTTGGAAAAATTTTTTTGACCAAAGCGGTTCAGTATTATGTTCCCCAGGCTTCATTTTAAAAGTTGAAATATAATTTGCGGTTAATTCATTTATGAAATTATTTCTTTAACCCAAAAACAGTTAGGTAGCCCGCTTTACCCGACTTTCCCCTAAGCGTAATAATAACAGCAGCGGTGGTAGCGATAATAGCAGCGGCAGCAATTATCGTAAAATTCATGTACAAAGGAAAGGCGAAAATAGAAGTGCCAACACCAGAAGAACACGCAACAATAACACAAGTCATCCGAAAAAACGAATCGGCACCAAAGACAAGGGCACCGGCGCCCAAAACTCGCATACATAAGGAATATAGACTGAGTGACTCAGATATAGACCAAATTTAGGTACATAAAAGCTGATTATATAATTATAGGTGTAAGAAAGCGAAAAGAAAAAAATGAAGAATAAGAACGAAGCAACAATTTATTTAATAAGGTAAAAATTAAAAGAGATCATCAGTAATGCCATGAAGGTCCATAATTCCAGAGTCAGTTGAAGAGTCAGAGTCATACGGCTCCTCGGCAGCAGGAAATGTACGATGCGGCAGACGATCAATACGGAGAACTGCATAACAAACATAAGCAAAACGTCCATTTTCCAAGAAAATCACAGCGCCAGGCTGCAAATGCAGATGAGTATGGATCGGATAACGGCTCGAATCCACAACGAAGTCACGATGAGAGTATAACTCGACAACGCCATGGTGACGACGGACAAACAAGAGGGGATCGTTAAACAGCATGTCCCATTTTGAAGATAGAGGTGGAGGTATTAAACAACCATTAAGAGCAACGGTGATTTGTATTCCAGCACGAGACATGGTAAAATTGCGACTATGAAAGGGCCAACCAAAACTGGTCATTTATAAGAATTAAAATAGGTCGCTAAAAAAAAAAAAAAAAACGCAAGACTAGCAATAGTCAAGCATAAAAAAGAAATACACTAAGTAAAGTAATTTCGAGGAATAAGCATTTATTTAACAATATGACTAAACAAAACGTATTAATGGCAGTCGCAGTCTGGTCGCAGTCGCAGTTACTACAACATCGAAGCACCGACGGCACCCTTTTATTGAGGTTTACCTCAATGGGGGGGGAGAATGTTCGTAACCAAAGTCAACTCCAACCACAACCATCAACTCCAACGGAACCAAAGCTCCAACCACAACCCGAACGTGACTCAAACAGAGCCACACCCACTACCAGGCGGTAAGCTAATAACTGCTGCTCAGCAGATTCGACTACTAGTTAAAACCACTCAAGCAGCAACGGGCCATCACAGCAACGAGTCAGCAGAACTACGCTGACCCACTACGCTGGCCTTGTATGGAAGGTGAATACCGCTGAGCTTAGCAGAACCACGCTGACCCACTGATCCGGTGCCAAATATTACCAAACGATGCTGACCCACTGAGACGGTGCAAGCAACAACAAGATTATCACCACACTTTACACTATATTTCCGCATACAAAGTAGTATATAAGCTATTACCATTATACCAATAAAGATAGTTATTGTCGCAGAATCAAACCCGTGTGTTACTTCTCGTTAAGCCGCGGAAACGGCAGAAACTCCCGATCATCTCTTCGGTTAAAAACAACATCTGCACGGCCCCAGGAGCATCGAGACTCCTGCGCGGACATTCAGATAGCAATTTGAGAACAAACATAAATAATTATAATTAAATAATACAAGCAGCAGGAAAAATTAAAAATTAAAATTAAATAATACGGCCAAGGAAAAATAAACGAGAATAGTGAATAATTAACATTAAACAATACGAGCAGCGAGAAACAATAAAACAAGAAACAATAAAAATAAAATAATACGAGCAGTGGGAAATAATTAAAACAAGTGAACAAATTAAAAATATCCTGCGGTGGAAATAAATAAGAAAATTTAAAGAATAAAATTAAAAGAAAATTTAAACGAGAAAAATTAATAAAAGGAATTAATAAAATACGCCGGGAAAAATAAAAGAAATTATTTTCATATTTTTTTAAGTGGATATAAAAGAATAACCCATGGGGGTCAAGTGGATCTCATATCGTCGGAAGGACGAACTCGAAGCCATAACCGCCGCGTTTGGGCTCAGCAGCACCGGAACCGTGGAGGAACTACGCAGTAGGCTTGCTGGGTTAACCAATCAAGACGACCTCCCCGAGGCAACACGGACTCGGCTTGAGGAAATGGAATCCGCTTACGGAGCTGCCAGCAGCCCCCGCCAAAAGTCACCGGCGATCCCGCCACTCACCCTGGACAACGGTTTAACATCAGTAGGGAACTCGAACAACCGCCTGGACCAGGCTGGTAGCACACTGACGATTCCACGGACCGTGATTATCCCCAATGGGGGAGCGCTTCATAGGATGGACGAGCGGCCAACAGGCCCGAAATTGGAGGGAGCCACGCACGCAGCACTTGTGGACAAAATGGCTCGTTGGGGTCTTACCTTTGATGGATCTTCCGACCCACTGAGCTTTATGGAACACATCGAGGAGAGAGCAGCTACGTACCTGGTGGATTTACGGCACCTCCCACAGGCCATCCCAATTTTATTGGTCGGACGAGCCGCGAGCTGGTTCCGGACTAGCAAGTTTCAAGGAGAAACATGGGCTGCCTTCCGCCGAGAATTTTGGAATTCTTCTTGCCACCCAGGTATTTCCAAAGGCTGGAGGACGAAATTCGGGCACATGGCCAAAAACCAGGTGAGCTTTTCAAAGTTTATTTAGTGGATCTGCGGTTGCTCATGCAGCGAGCTGGGTACACCGAGGCCCAGGAACTTGAACGGGTCTACGACAACATGCTGCCGGAGTACCAGCTGTTCACACGGAGGAAGGACTTTGAGACACTCGCCGAACTCACGCAACTGATCGTGAATTACGAGGTCGTACGGAGCCGGGGAAACTGGAAACGACACACCCCGTTCACATCGGGCAACGAGAGCTTTGCAGCGGCTCCGACCCCAAGGACTTACACGGCCCCACCGACGGCCAGGCCGCCCGCTTATGTCTCGACATCGACCCGGGTGCCGAACGAGGTACACCATGGGACCATAGCCCCAGAATCGGAAACCACAATAGACGTACGCCGGGCTTGCAGGAACTGTGGCACAACCGGGCACTTCGCGAGAGAATGTCGCCAGCCACAGATGATATTCTGTTGGGACTGTGGCCGTAGAGGCTTACGCACCTTTGAGTGCTGCCAAAGATCACAGTCGGGAAACGAGCACGGGCCTCGAGCGGCCGAGGACCGCTGGAGGGACCCGAGGAATTCCTCAAACCAATAAATCAAAGTCTAAAGTGTGAGCATGAGAGGATCCGGGCGCAGGTGATCATCGACGGGCAGATATTCACGGCCACCCTGGACACCGGCGCATTGGAGTTGAACCGGGGGAAAAATTGGAGAGAAGTACGTACCCGGGTCCGACTAGCTGACGGCTCCCGCCGAGACCTTACCCGAGCCCTGATGGCGACTATCCAACTGGGCCAGACCCAAGTAAGAATGCCCCTTTTAGTGATGCCCACTGTTCTAGACGAACTGCTGCGAACTGCGAACTGCGAACTGAGGAACGGCGCACCGAACGAGGTGTGCGCGGCAGTTTCTTCTGGCCAAGCAAGTTCACAGGATTTACCAGCGAGGAACGGCGCACCGAACGAGGTGTGCGCGGCAGTTCCTTCTGGCCAAGCAAGTACGCAGGATTTACCAGCGAGGAACGGCGCACCAGACGAGGTGTGCGCGGCAGTTCCTTCTGGCCAAGCATGTTTACAGGATTTACCAGCGAGGAACGGCGCACCGAACGAGGTGTGCGCGGCAGTTCTTTCTGGCCAAGCATGTTCACAGGATTTACCAGCGAGGGACGGCGCACCGAACGAGGTGTGCGCGGCAGTTCGTTCTGGCCAAGCATGTTCACAGGATTTACCAGCGAGGAACGGCGCACACGACGAGGTATGCGCGGCAGTTCCTTCTGGTCCAGCAGGAAACACAGCGGGCTTACAGGATACACCAGCCATCAGCGAGGCATCGGACTTAGCAACTTCAGCCGAAGAACCATCAGGCACCTATAGACGACGACGACACAGCAGAACACATCAAACCAACAGCCAGAAAGGGATGGAAATCAAAGAGCCATCCCACCAACGTAGTCCAACACTACCCCATATCGACGAACAGGCCGCGGAACGGAACCCCTTCCGTCAACAATATCGACGCGGGAAACTTAACATCGTCGCGGACGCCTTGTCGAGGCAGCCATTAGATACCCTACAACAAGTCCAAGTGGAAGCCCCAGAGTGCAAATGGATTAGGAAGATGTCTAGCTTAGTTACGCAGCAACCAGAAAAATTTTCGGACTACCGCATCGAAGGAGGACAGCTCTATCGCCGGATCGGAATGGTACCCGAGGAGGAGGACCAGACCCCATGGAAATTATGTGTCGGACGAGAACACCGCCTTCGTGTACTACAGGAGTGTCACGATCATCCGACGGCTGGACACCTAGGAACCCGGAAGACAGGCGAACGAGTCGCACGAAGGTATTACTGGCCGGGCCTATTTCGAGAAGGAACACAATACGTTCGACGATGCCTCACCTGTCAGAAATACAAAGTAAGTCAATTAAAACAGGCTGGACGAATGTTTACACGCCAAGAAGAAGAAGAACCCTTTAGTGTGGTCTGCGCCGACTTTATGGGTCCCCTCCCACGTTCTCGACACGGGAACACTGTATTACTGGTGTTTTTGGACGCTTTCACCAAGTGGGTGGAACTGGTTCCCCTACGGAAAGCTACTACGGCCCACTTGGAACGCTCGTTTAGGAATCGGATTCTCAGCCGCTTCGGGACCCCACAGCGATTCGTGTGTGACAATGGCACCCAATTCACCAGTAGGTCATTCAAGGCGTTCTGCAAGAACCTAGGCATGGAACTCCAACACACGGCCCCATAATCCTCAACAAAACCCCACCGAAAGGGCCAACAGGACTATTAAAACCATGGTAGCGCTATACCTGGATGGAGCCGATCAGAACGCATTGGACGAATTACTACCCGAACTCTCGTTGGCCATCAACACAAGTATATCCGATACTACGAAGTTCAGCCCAGCTTTCTTGGTACAAGGCCGAGAACCCAGTCCGGGCCACGCCACGGAGCACCCGACACCGGAGAAGAAAGCGGAACGAATGCGAGAGATATTTCAAGCCGTTAAAGACAACATCGCAGGAGCATCCAGTGAGCAGAGTCGCCATTATAACCTCCGCCGTCGGGAGTGGCGACCCGCTGTAGGATCCTGGGTGTTACAACGCCGCCACGTCCTCTCTAAAGCCTCAGAGGGATTCAACGCCAAGCTAGGTGCAAAATATGACGGACCTTTTAAGGTCCACAAGTTACTTTCCCCAAATCTTATTCAGTTACAGGTACCGGGAACTCGAAGCCGTCGTATCGCTGGTCTTAGCGATTTAAAAAGTACCACCATGACCACACCGATGAGGAGGACGAGCGGGCCGACCAGACCCAATGATGACAGACGCCAGTAATTTTTATCGTAAGGACCACTTGCTGATAGTTTCGACTGTCCAACGTCCTTACCCCAAGAGGGGGGATCCAAAACCAGGGGGATCACCCTTACACGTGCCCATGACCTAACTAAATAGGGCACCCAACCGAATTAAGAAAACCATTGTTAGCTTAAGAATTAGTAGTAAATCACTCGCAAGATAGGAAAGAAAACAGACAGGCCGCACTCGTAGGGAAACAGGGTATGCAGGAATATTATTAAGTTTCATATGTTTCTAGAACCATGGATCGCAGCGACCCACAGACACCGAGCGGGCAGATCCCAGAGGGACTACGAACCATGATCGGGACGTGGCTAGAGCGACCGCGTGCCCGCGAAGTCAGGTACCTCGAGGAGATCGGAGGAGACTACTATCGGGTCACTATTTAGAGGAGAGGCCAGGTGACCGTTTCTTTGCGCCCCCCCGAAGTAGGGAGAGGGTGTGAAGATTCACATTTTTATGTTTATTATTATTAAATATTCACTTAGCCGTAAGAACATATTAATCAGTAAACATAAGTCATGCCCACGGAGGGATTAACATTGTTAATTAAAATCTAAGTTCCACCACAGAAAACTATCATTCTTAGCTAGAAGTTACGCCAGAAAAAGCTAGTAAGCCCGCACCCGCCTAGATAGCCACTTTTCTCCGGCCCTGGTATGGCAACTCTATGCCAAGACCAAGCGCCACCTAGAACATAGAAATAACCCAAATAACCTAAATATCAGGAAGATCAGGAAAGGACGCGACGGGCACACTAATCCCGGCGAAGCTACTTTCACTTTGTCAGAGTAGTCTGCGACGCTTTTGTAGACACGTGGTGAGGTTTCCCGAGCCGTGTGGCCACAATCGTGCTGCGTCAGAGTAGTCTGCGCCGCGTTTGTGGACACGTGGCGAGTTCCCCCTCCCCCCAGCCGGGTGGCTACAATAGTGGGTGTCAGAGTAGTCTGCACCGCTATCGTAGACACTTGGTGAGGTTTCCCAAGCCGGGTGGCCACGATCGTGCTGCGTCAGAGTAGTCTGCGCCGCGTTCGTGGACACGTGGTGAAGTTTCCCAGCCGGGTGGCTACGATAACGCTGTGTCAGAGTAGTCTGCACCGTTTTCGTAGACACACGGTGAGTTTTCCCCACCCACACGAGTGTGGGCTCATTCCCCAACACGCCGAGATTCGCTAATTTATAAAAAAATAGGACTTAAACAACGACATTTTATCGATATCCCTCCCTCAACTGTCTCAGCAAATTATACATTTATTTGTGGAGGATCCTGGGCGGACTGAGACGCCGACCCCAGCAATTAACATTCTTACAACCAAATTGCGGAAATTACAGGCTCTGAAGAACAACATAACCAAGGATACTCCTATACTGCCTGTACTCTACCACATCATGCCGTTCTAAAAGAAACGAGTGTAACCACCAAGCTTCGAGTTGTATACGATGCCTCTTGCCAAACGTCCAATGGAAAATCACTAAATCAGGTGCTGTGTGTTGGACCAGCTTTGCAAACCGACTTAGCTGGAGTCATTATGAATTGGCGAACCCATCGCTACGTATTTGCAGTTGACATCCAAAAGATGTATAGATGTATCGACATGCATCCCGATGATGCGCAATATCAGCGGATTTTTTGGCGTGATGCACAAGCTCAGCTTAAGGAG
Source organism: Drosophila oshimai (assembly GCA_018150695.1). Lineage (NCBI taxonomy): Eukaryota > Metazoa > Arthropoda > Insecta > Diptera > Drosophilidae > Drosophila > Drosophila oshimai. The sequence goes on from JAECWM010000276.1 coordinate 1,952,905, forward strand.
TATTGCCTCACAACAGTTACCTTCGGAACTGCTTCAGAACCGTATACTGCTATACGTGTGCTGCATCAACTGGCAACGGATGAACAGAAACGATACCCATTAGCTAAAAACGTTTTGCTCCATGAGATCTATGTGGATGACGTGCAAAGTGGGCATGCGACCATCGAAAGAGCACTGCAAATTCGAGATGACTTAGTGGCAGCTCTAAAATCGGCAGGCATGGAACTTCGCAAGTGGGCAGCTAATAATTCACAGCTCCTGCAAAATATTCCTGCTGATCATATGTCCAACAAACTTGGTAATAAAGATGCTATCAAAACTTTAGGTTTAACTCAACTTCGGTCGCGTGTAGACGTGTTTTCTTAACGCTCCGGAAAAACAATAAGTCATTCAGTCGAAAACGTTCGAAAAAATTAATAAACGCGAGGTTTTGCGTTTCGCGATGCAAATCGCATATCGTAAACTAAAGTTTTAATTAATTAATTAATTAATCTTTACGTACTATCAATAAACAAATGAGTAAGAACGTGGATCAGCGCACTCAACGCCAAAAACAACAAGACGAAGCCCGTGAAAAAAATCAGAGAGAGCAAGACAAACGTCGTCTCTCTTTGGCCCGTAATAATGCTTATTTCGCATTTACAAGTAATACTCTAGAACCGAATAAAAGTGCAAGTTTACTGACCGCCGAAAACCAGAGAGCTAGTTCTTGCTCTCCCGCCCTGCTTTTTCACCGCTCAAACACCATGGAGTGAGCAATGCAAAACTCCAACCGAGCTTCTGCCACCTAGTGCAACAACAACAGCAACTACCACGTCAACTACAACGGTCTCTGTCGCCAAAAATGCAATAACGACTACACTCTCTTCTTCTGCAGCGGGTAAAGCAACAACACAACCAAGTGCAAAAATCGGGTCAAACGGCAAAAACAAAGCTACGGTAGAAGAAATTACAATTCCGCAAGCGGGTTCGGCCATGCAGACAGGCATGGATCGCTACATTAATATTTCCAAGCGCAAGCTAACACCCCCAAAAAATCGGACGGCAACAAGCCCAAAGTAAACCGTACCAACAAAGGCCCTGAAAATCTCGGGCCATTAAATGAAAATAGATATTCCATCCTGGCGGAGACTGAAACAGAGTCTGAACAGTTAGCCCCAAGGAAACTTAAACCCCCACCTATCTTTATTCGGGAGAAGATCTCGAATGCCCTAGTCAACAAAATAGTTGACCAAGTCGGAAAAGATAACTTTCATGTTATTCCGCTTATGAAAGGGAATATAAGCGAAACCAAACTGCAAACCAAAACTGAAGACGATTTCCGAGCAGTGACAAAGTAGGGGAGAAGTGGGGGTTGTGGGCATGGGGGGGTTATGGGCACCCCTACGTATCTTTTCACAAAATGAAGATTGACTTTTTTGGTAATGTCATTCGCAAGCTTTTACCTTATGTATGATTTATGCCAAATATCAAAGTAAACGAACGCGTTTGCTTTTTGAAATGAACGAATTGGTTTTTTTGTGCTTGGAAAAGGTGGTGAAGTTTTTTCAAAGATTTTCAATAGTGTATTAATTAAAGTGAATCGATTAAGAAGGTAAGTGTAATGCATTTTTATTTAGTCAAAGTATTATACTAAATGGAACAATATCGATTTGAACCAAAAAATGTATGCAAACACATTTTTTAATTACTTCTTAAAATGTCTGCTAAAGTTGGTTGTGGGCACCAAAATTGGGGGGGTTGTGGGCACCCGTTTTTTCTTGGCAAATTTTTTTATAACCTACATTTTCTTGTAAAATTGTTTTCAAAATTTGTTTGGAACCCTCTAGAACATTCTTGTAGAAATCTTAGGCTCTTGGAAAAGGATCCTCTCCCGCTGAGAGGGATTATCACCAAGATTTGTAATTTTGCTATCGAGCTTTTCGTCTGAAATGTGTTGACATGCGGGCCAGTCATTACACATGTCAAAATTGTGTTTCCGACGATTAATAACGCCTATGTAGTCTTTGAAATAAATAAATTGTCGTTATGTTGATATTGGTTGCGGTTTTTTTTCCATATTTTTCCATTTGCAGCATTTTTTCCCAGGGTGCCCACAACCCCCAAAAAAAAATTGTAGCTGAAAATTACGGTTTTACAAAAGTCCATATAACATTTTTTCGCATGACGAAATCAAGTATGTTTCTTCATAATTAGTAAGTTTAGGTCTCTAGCTTTACACAGATACCCATATGTCCAAATAATATGCACTAGTTCGGTAATTATAAGCCAAAAACAAAACTATGCCCACAACTCCCACTTTTCCCCTGCACGTAGAGAAAAACCCCCCCATTGTCCCGAATGAGCAGTGCCGGTAGCAACGCGTGCTGTGCTACATTGTAACGACCATCAGCTGGCCACCATAGGATACCCTGGTATTTTATTTAACCGTAATATGCTACAATAAATATTATTTGTGGCGCCCAACGTGGGGCCATAACCTGCAAGCCGACTAATTCATGCTTTTTTGGCCATCTCCATCAATTTTAGGCCACCCTTCCCTCACAAACTCTTATCAAAAATTCTTATTATCTTTCTCATATTTTATTGCATTTGTCAAGCCTAGTTATTTTGGGTTTAGATTAGCGGACGTTTTCCTTGTATACACACCTCAACCCATTATAAATGGGTATTTGTATTTCAGTTGAGATGTCTTGTGTTTTGACAAAGTGAAAGCCTTTTCACGTGCTTAAGTTTTCTCGACAGTTATACCCTTTTACCCTATTATCAAGCTGTTGAAATCGGTAAATTTCAAAAATAATTTCCGCATCTAGCTAGATGTTCAGTCTTTTTAAACGCTTTATATTAGTTTCACTTGTGGCTGGCTATCTGGCTGGCTGCGTAACACTTTTTGGTTTGCATGCAGGCCTGCCTACTTATTTTTTTACCGATAATTTATCTATATCTATATATATTAAACCGGAAAGCGTTTTTTTAGTTATTTTAAACTATTAATATTATTATTCTTTTCTTTTATTTAGCTATGACATCGGGTAGTTAAAAATAATTGCCGCATCTAGCTAAATTATCTTTCTAATTATTTTCTAAATTTCTTTTATTTAGCTATTGACATCGGTTAATTTAAAAATAATTGCCGAATCTAGCTAAATTTCTGTCTTTATTATTGTTTTCTAAATTTCTACTATTTAGCTATCAAAATCGGATAGTTTCAAAATAATTTCCGCATCTAGCTAGATTACCTGTCTTTTTATTATTTTCTTATTATTATTATCTTATTATTATTTAGCTAAATTATCTATCTTTCTATTCTTTTATTTTGTTTAGCTATCGAAATCGGTTAATTTCAAAATAATTACCGCATCTAGCTAAATTTTTGTGTTTTTTTTCAGGTTATTGTTCAATGGGTGTATGAAACTCAGCGTGCTACTAGAGATCTCTATACAAAATTCAGAACAGTGCCCATTCCTCGTCCATAACTAAAACGTATTATACCTTTCCGGAAATAAGTGATAGCATGACCCTAGTAATATTGATATTATAATTCATCACTTCACCCAGGTACAAGGTACAGGTTCTCAAAATTTGAACAGGCAGTCAGACGCTAATACCTCAGAAATGGACTTACAGCAAGTTAGTACAGGCTATTACAAATGCAATGGGAGCCGCTGCCAGTAAGAAATCAGAAGTTCTAACGAGGGCAATAGAGACAGGCTTCCAAAGAATGCCATTTCAGGGGCAAGCAGCAACCAGTGGAAACAATAACGGAACCCAAGTTCCTCCACTAAATTCCACAAATGTAGTAGGCAATGTGAACAGATTGATTAGTTCTCAGTCCCGACCTAAATCCAGGCCGTATTATTCAAAAAATTACCAATTGGAAGTTGCGATACACTGGTAAAGGGGCCTTATCAGTAGATGACTTTGTCATTTTTCGGGCCGAAGCCTTGACTAGGCAGACACTAGCAGAAAGATCTGATTGTTGGCTCAATATGCAATATGCAATATGTGCACCCGAATTGTTTTGGAGATACCACAAGTCAGTAGAATCCATAGTTTGGGTAGACTTGTGTCAGGCTCTGAGGACTCATTTCAAAGATGCGCGTACAGAAAGGTATATTCAGGCCACTATTGATCAGCGCAAGCAGAAACCCAACGAATCTTTTGATGAATATTATCAGGTTATATCTGCTATGGCAGACCACTTCTCTCAGCCAATGTCAGACTCCTATATGCTAGGGTGTTACTGTCCAACCTTTTAACAGAAATACAACATGAGCTGCTTCATGTATCGATTAAAAGCGTGGCTGATGTACGCCAAGACGTGCGAAGACATGCGATTTTTAAGCAGATTGTGTCCAAGCCCCTGATACCTTAAGCCGACCTTTGCAAAAACGACAGTTAAACGAGATAGCTTCTCAGCCAGAGGATAAGCCACCCGGCGAAGATCAAGAGATCGAAGAAATTTCGGTAATTGAGCTATCTAATTTTCAAAGGCAGGTCTTACAAAAAATGTGCAGAAAAGCAAATTTTGTTTAAATGAAAAACAGTATCTAGGCCATGTGGTAGGACACGGAACAATAGCCACAGACTAAGATAAACTTTCAGCCATCGTAGAATTTCCGGAACCACGATCAGTCAAATAGCTTCGACGCTTTTTAGGTATGACAGGGTGGTACGACAAATTTATTAGGAATTATGCCACTATTCACCCTTAACTAATACCCTTAGACAAAAGAGAAAGTTTGAATGGTCGACAGAGGCGCAAAAGGTGTTTGAAGCTTTAAAAAAGCAATTGTGCGAAGCACCAGTTCTGCATAGTCCAAATTTCGAGGAACCCTTTTTCATACATTTGTGAGGAACCGTAGGACGGCCCTCACAATTGTTTGTAGCCATGTAAATAATTTGTAGCCATGTAGGGATTTTGTAGATTTAATTTGTAGCCATGTAGGGATTTTGTAGATTTAATTTGTAGCCATGTAGGGATTTTGTATATATATATAGCCATGTAGGGATTTTTATATATAGATAGGATTATTAGTTTAGCTTTTTTATAGCCAGCGTAGCCATCACCCGCAGCCAACATGCACTCGAACATGTACAGGCCACTCAACACGCAATACGCTCACGAGATAAGAGCTTCAACACACACTGAAGCACAGCCAACATGCACGCGAACATCTACAGGCCACCCAACACACAATACGCTCACGGGATAACAGCGTCAAACACACACTGAAGCGCAGCCAACATGCACTCAAACATGTACAGGCCACTCAACACGCAATACGCTCACGAGATAAGAGCTTCAACACACACTGAAGCACAGCCAACATGCACGCGAACATCCACAGGCCACCCAACACACAATACGCTCACGGGATAACAGCGTCAAACACACACTGAAGCACAGCCAACATGCACTCAAACATCTACAGGCCACCCAACACACAATACGCTCACGAGATAACAACGTCAAACACACACTGAAACCGCAGCCGACATATCACGCTCTCATCGAACAAGCAACGAGCCGCCATACACTCTCCGCAGCACGCTCTCATCAAACGAGGTTCGATCACCTGCAATACGCACATCGAGCGAGGTTCGAACACCTGCATCCCACCTACACAAGCTTCGTCGCCCACACCCGCCTGCGAGCCAACAAGCGATCGAACACCCGATCGATGTTTTCGAGCAAAAGGGGGCGGAAAATTACGACTAACGAATGGCCGAAGTGCAGCGACGCCGGCGCAATGCAAAAGAGGAGGTGCGTTGAGCGACGATCGAGATAGGCGGAGTTAATTATCTTTTGAGCCTCGCGCGTGCCAGAGATAAGCGTCGGACGTGAAATTTTCGCAACAGCCCCAAAAATCGCCGGCAGTTATTTTTTTTCGGAGGCACGTGCGTAAAAAGTGTGAACCGCCAGGATGTCAACGGAGAGCGAGGACGACCGCCGGATTTATGACCCGATTCCCGCCCAGGAGGGACGGCGGATCGGCTGGTTGGAGGCGCTGTGGGAGCAAACGTAAGCTCCCGAGATTTTTTTTTACGAATTTATTTTTAAAAATATACTGGACCGAGGTGGCGGGACCAGGACTGTGTACATAGCAGGCAGCCAGAACATTTAAAACATTTAAACAGGACATTTAAAACATAAATAAAAAAAATAAATTGTGAAAATTAAATTCGCCGTGTGTGATTCTTTTGTGTGTGTGTGTGTGTGTGTGTGTGTGTGTGTGAGGGGTTAAATTCTTTTACCTCCAGCCCTAGCCACTGCCTTCCGCCGATCGTGGCCGGGCCGCGTCGTGGTTGAGGATTTCGACGGAGTCCTGTACTCGTTTGTCGGATACGAAGACATGGCCGGTCCCGGGACACGCACGGGCCGTGGATTTCGACGGAGCTAGTCTCGTTTGTCGGATCCAGGGTCAGTGCAGGCTCCGGAAACGTGCGGCGGACGAAGATTTCGACGGAGTCTTATACTCGATTTGTCGGATCCGAATCCGCTGCAGGTTTCGGCCCATGGTCGGTGCCACTGGGCAACGATATGCACTGCCCTTCCTTCCCCCCCCTTTTCTCTCATTGCCTTCCGCCGATCGTGGCCGGGCCGCGCCGTGGTTTAGGATTTCGACGGAGTCCTGTACTCGTTTGTCGGATCCGAAGCCCTGGCCGGTCCCGGAGTGCGCACGGGCCGTGGATTTCGACGGAGCTAGGCTCGTTTGTCGGATCCAGGGTCAGTGCGAGCTCCGGAGCGTGTGGCGGACAAAGATTTCGACGGAGTCTCGTACTCGGTTGTCGGATCTGAATCCGCTGTAGGCTTCGGCCCATGGTCGGCCTCACTGGGTGGCAACCCCGTAGCCCCCCCCCTTTCTGTTTCTTGGCATTCCTCTTCTGCCTATCGCGGCCGGACCGCGCGGTGGCCAAGGATTTCGACGGAGTCTTGTACTCGTTTGTCGGATCCGAAGCCATTGCCGGTCCCGGAGCGCACGGTGGTCATGGGTTTCGACGGAGCTAGTCTCGTTTGTCGGATCCAAGGATCATTGCGGGCTTCGGAGCGCGTGGTGGGTGGGGATTTCGACGGAGCTTTGCTCGATTGTCGGATCCCAAACCCACTGCGAGTTCTGGCCGCGGGGTCTGGGTAACGAAAAGTTTTATCTCGCCCCTCCTCAAAGTCCTTGAACTCAAATAAATATTGTGAGTGACCCTGGGAGCCGCTGAGTCCAATATCCCGGCCCAAGGACTTCCTCTCATGGCGCCCGAGCAGGGACTTCAAGGATAAGGATTCTAAAATTTTTTTCCTCCAAGAAAACCCAAAATTTTATATATTCAAAATTTTTTTTCTCAGAAAAAAAGTTTTTATAATATAAAATATATTTTTTTGCGGGGGAAATTATTGGAATTTTAGGGGTATATGGCGTAAAGACCCATGAGATGGACACCCAGACCCTAAGATCAGGCAGGAATTTTTTTTTACATACACACATTTTTTATGCATATATGTCTCCAAAATTTTCTCTACGAAACCGCGTGGAAAGTTTTCTGGGGTCGCGTGGTCGTGCCAACCCCACTCACGTGATTTTTCTCTTCTCTCGCTTCCCACTATCCGCGTCGTCCCGACCGCGACGGACACGTGGCCGGCGACTATAAGAGGAGCGCACCGGGCCACCAAAAGTCAGTCAAGCTCCGGCCCTCACACCGTGAACATCGTCGCGATCAACACTCGAAGCAAAGGATCCTAGTATCCTAGTCAAAACTGACCCAAGGACCCCAGAGTCCTTTTAAATCCGTCGGCATCCTAGTGAACCTAATCAAAGGACCCCAGAGTCCTTTCAAATCGTCGGCATCCTAGTACAGTGCACCAGCAAGGACCCCAGAGTCCCTTAAAAAAAATTTTTTATTCGGCATCCAACGCCCCGAATTAAATTTTCTCAGTGCACAGCAAGGACCCCAGCGTCCCTAAAAAATTTTTATTCGGCATCCAGCGCCCCGAATTAAAATTTCTCAGTGCACATCCAGGACTCCAGCGTCCCTCAAAAATTTTTATTCGGCCTCCAACGCCCCGAATTAAATTTTCCAGTGCATATCATAGACCACCGCGGACCTCAAAAATTGTATTCGGCATCCAGCGCCCCAAATTAAAATTTCTCAGTGCACATCCAGGACTCCAGCGTCCCTAAAAAAAAAATTTTTATTCGGCCTCCAACGCCCCGAATTAAATTTTCCAGTGCATATCATAGACCACCACGGACCTCAAAAATTTTATTCGGCATCCAGCGCCCCGAATTAAATTTTCTCAGTGCACATACAGGACCACAGCGGACCGCAAATATTTTATTCGGCATCCAACGCCCCGAATTAAATTTTCTCAGTGCACATCCAGGACCCCAGCGTCCCTCAAAAATTTTATTCGGCATCCAACGCCCCGAATTAAATTTTTCCAGTGCATATACAGGACCCCAGCGTCCCTTAAAAATTTTATTCGGCATCCAACGCATCGAATTAAAATTTTCCAGTGCATATCCAGGATCACAGCGGACCGCAAATATTTTATTCGGCACCCAACGCCCCGAATTAAAATTTTCCAGTGCATATACAGGATCACAGCGGACCGCAAATATTTTATTCGGCATCCAACGCCCCGAATTAAATTTGCCAGTGCCTATCCAGGACCCCAGCGGCCCTCAAAAATTTTATTCGGCATCCAACGCCCCGAATTAAATTTTCATACGCAACCCACACCCTCGCTCAGAAACCATGGGTGTAAGATGGATTTCCTATCGCCGCAAGGAGGAATTGCAACTCCTCACAGCCGAGTTCGGGTTACCTCAAGGGGGAACCGTCGAGGAACTGCGTAGTCGGCTAGCAGCCTTTCTCACCCGGGATGACCTCGAGCCAGCACTGCAGGACCGGGCCAAGGAGTTGGCTATGATATTCCCCGAAGCAGCGACACCCCGGGACAAATCTCCGAGCCCTCTGGGAGGACAAGAATCCCAAGAACAAAAGCCCAGGGAAGCTGGCACACCGGGCATCGACACCGGGAACACGTGTAACGAAGTTCTCTGGCCGGGGTATGCCTCAGTCGTGCCAGAGATCCTTACAAGAAATTTGTAATCTATAGGAGACTTGCTTTTAAAGGAAGTTGTGAGCGAGGGTTTTTGGATCGGCTAAATCGCGGTTGTTACGCACGCTACGCACGTATGGCGCGCTTGACGTCGCTGGCCAGAGGGGGAGGGGAAAGCGTGGGGTGCTCCCGCGTGCCTGTGCGCCCCTGGCTATGCGAAACCTATATCTGAGAGGGAAAAGTGGGAATATGTTCCCCTAGGGGCCCGCTGGCGTTCTCTGGGAGTACCAGGTATTGCCGTAGTCACGCCTGAGGGATCACTAACTACGGGCTCGGGAAGGATCAGGGTTACTTTCTGAGAAGATACGCAAATACCGCAAATATGTTCCAACAGGGGCACGCCGGCGTTCTCTGGGAGTACCAGGTATTGTCGTGGCCACGCCTGAGGGAGCACTAGCTGCGGGATCTGGTTATTTTCTAAGAGAACTACGGAAATATTGTAAATGTATTCCAACAGGGGCACGCCGGCGTTCTCTGGGAGTACCAGGTATTGTCGTGGCCACGCCTGAGGGATTACAAACTACGGGATCAGGTTATTTTCTAAGATAACTACGAAAATATTACAAATATGTTCCAACAGGGGCACGCCGGCGTTCTCTGGGAGTACCAGGTATTGTCGTAGCCACGCCTGAAGGATCAAACTACGGGTTTAGGAAGGGTTAGGGTATTTTCTACGAAAACTACTAAAAATATCGAAGAAAACACAAAGATTTGGTTGTTTATAGTTACGGATTCACTTTATTTGTCCTTGTCCTGTGTTATTTCCCTGCTGCTGCACCGAGTTCGTATTGTATAAGCCACGCAGGCTGTACCGCGCGCGTTGATCACTTTCACCACGAGTTTTTATTACCACGTTCAGGGGCACACGTCTGCTCCCTACAGCTGTACCGGAAACTAAGAGGCAGAAGCAGCTCGAGCGATATCGGACATCGACTCTTTCTGGGTTGCCACTCAGCCAAATATCGAGTAATCTCGGTCATCGACTCATGTTCGCGTCGTCGATCGTTGAAATATCGAGCGATGTCGGTCATCGACTCATGGTGTCGTTCGATATCGAGCATAGCGATCTGGCGATGTCTTGTGATCTGGCAACGGGTGATCTGTCAGCGTGTTGATCGGGTAACACGGGATAACTGGCGTAAATGGCAACGTTGTTTAGGGCGCGCTTAGGTTTAAATTTAATATTCGTAACGGAAATGGCTTCACATGTTTCTCTTAAAACTAATTAACAAAGATGAATATTTCATGGGGTTGTTTCACTTATAGGCTAGCTTAAAAATAATGTAGAGAAATGTAATGAAATTATAACTAAAATGTGTGCATCGCGAAACGATGCGTCACACCCCCTTCCTACTTCGGGGGGTCGAAAAGAATCCGAACGGTGCCGTTCGTCCTGCTGGTGACTCGGTAGTTTCCCTCGGCGTACTGCAGTCGGTAGCGCTGTCGAGATCGGGCCTGTAGTGCTCGGGCTTCGATGGTCTCTACGACGCTGGCGGGGATTTTCCCGTCGGGTGTGTCGCAGGTCCAGTTCACTGGAGGATCCAGACGGACGTCGGCAAGGGGTTGATCCCGACACTGCACATCCGGAGCAGCTGGCTCGTTGTCGTCGGGTAGCCAGTCCAGGACCATGTCCTCGACCTCGGGGGGAATTTCGGCCATCAAGACGTCCAAGGCCTCGTCGGAGATCTCCAGCTCCGGTGCGTTGGCGCTGGTGTCCGAAGGGGTCCGGTCACGGAGGGCCCTTTCGATGACGCTTACCGCATTCTCCTGCCGAGATGAGTTGGCCCGTTTCCTCCTGCGGCTACGTCGAAAAATAGCCCCATTGCCATCTTCGGAGTCACTGGATTGGGACGACCAGTCCATACACTTCCCGCTAGCCGTGTCCGACGATCCGGTATGGCCCAGGTTACGGACGGCGTCGTGAGCGGAGAAGGTTCCCTCTGCCCGGAGCATCCTGATTGTTGCTGACATGGCTGGTATTCCGGCGCAAAGTGTGGCGTTAGACACGGCGTCAGCCAAACCGCAGACGGCGTCATGAACGGAGTGGGCGCGTTCTGACGGTTGCGGCTGGTTGATGACCGAGATGTCATCGTTGGGAACGGCCCGCGTGCCTTTTGTAGTGGGCGTCAGGTCCAGGGCGATGTCGGGAGCGGAGTGGTCGCGCTCCGACGGACGCAGTGGCGGACGCAGTGGCCTTTCAACGGCCGACGCAGCGTTGAAGACGGCGGGCGACAAGCCGACGGCGGCGTCAGGAGTGGGCTCGGACTGACGCTGCTGGCTGGTGGCTGGGTGGTTGTGTGACAACACCGCGCCGAAAGCGACACCCAGAGGGGTTGTCAGGTCGAGGGCGATGTCAGGGGCGGAGTGGTCGCGCTCCGACGGACGCAGTGGAATGATGGGTGGCCTTTCAGTGGCCGACGCAGCGTTGAAGACGGCGGGCGACAAGCCGATGGCGGCGTCAGGAGCGGACTCGGACTGACGCGGCTGGCTGGTGGTTGGGTGGTTGTCGGGCAACACCGCGCCGAAGGCGACACCCAGTGGGGTCGTCAGGTCGACAGCCGCCTCGTCATCGCTCGAATCTGGGCCCATGAGAGCAGGGTAGGGTTCTGGCGAGGCCGGGAGCTCGATAGTCGGATCCTCGGTTGGCTGGAATGGCATTCGCATCCAGCACGAGGTGTACTCCACTCGGAGCAACTGTCGCCAGTGACCATGTCGGACTACGTAACGCTCGGTGCTCTTGAAGTACTGGTGCGGGACGCCTCCGTAGCCGGTCCCGTAGTCGTGGCCACCAGTGGCCCCCTCGTCATCGAATTCGGTCTCGTCGCTGTCGACCTCCACGTACGCTTCCGGGGATGATGCGTTTCGTGGGCTGGCAGAACGGCTAGAACTTCGGCTACCCCCGTCGTCTTCGTTGTCGCTGGCATCCTCCACGTACGCCTCCGGGGATGCTGCGCTTCGTGGGCTGGCAGGACGGCTGGAGCTTCGGCTACCCCCGTCGTCTTCGTCTGATTCACGGGCCGGCCTAGCATGCGATGGTGTTGCCTGGGTTCGGCGCGTGTAAGTTGTCCCGGGGCGCAAGCGCGGATCTCGGGGCGGAGCGGCCTTCGGTGACGGCGCTCGGGGCGGAGTCGCGTCGCTGTCGCTGTCGCTGCAAAGATTTACGATCTCTCGTTCCATTGTTGTCTTCCTGCAGGACATTTATAATTAGGGCTTATATAGCTTAGGAAATGCATAAAGTTCTATGTATGTAAAAAGTAATCTTAGAGTCGGGCAGCAGCTTACAAATCTCCTATCAGTGAATCAGGGCTTAGATGCTAACAATAGTTGTTTACAAAGTTTTGGTAGTTTATTCTTATAATCACCCCCCGTTGATACTTGGCGCCGTCGTCTCATCTCTCTCGGCTGGAACTGGAAGGCACGGGCTTTCTGCGTCTTCGTGGTCATCGTCTTCGGATTCGCTATTTCCTGTGGAAGATGGAGAATGGAAAGCTTTTAAATCTGCGATATTGGCTAATCGCCCCTTTCGTTTGCCGGGGAGGCGTAACCGCACGATGTTGGGAGAGGTGAAGGCCACCACTTTATATGGTCCATCAAACTTGGGGGCTAACTTAGCCGCAAATCCCTCGGACGCCTTGGAAAGGTGGTGTTGTCGCACCAAAACCAAGGAACCCATGGCCGGACGCCATTCCCTGCGGCGAAGATTGTACTGGCGAACCTGATCTTTACTGGCTCTTTGTATGTTCCCCCGGACGATGCTATAGATTTCTCTTAAGTGATCGGCTTTCTCCGTAGCTGTCTGTGGCACGGTTCCCGTTCCCGGGGTGACTTGGTCGTACCAAGCTTTAGGTAACCGCGGCTCTCTGCCTTGTAGCAGGAATGCCGGGCTATATCCCGTCGAGTCGGAGACACTAGAGTTTAATGCAAGAGTGAGTTCTGGAATGAGAGTGTCCCATGTGTTCTGTTGGTCACCTAGATACTGCGAGATCATCGTCTTGATCGTTCGGTTCGCCCTCTCGGTGGGGTTTTCACGCGGGCAGTAAGGTGCTGTATACTGGAGTTCTACGCCAGTATCTGCTAGAAAGGTTCGAAACGCTTTGCTAGTGAACTGGGTGCCATTATCGCATACCAGTTTCTTTGGTGCCCCGAAGTGACTGAGCACACGTTCACGAAAAGCTCGGATCAGGGTCGTTGAGGTGGCTTTACGCAGTGGTATCAGTTCGATCCATTTAGTGAACGAATCGAAGAAAACCAGTAACATGTTGTTTCCTTGTTTGGAGCGAGGCAACGGGCCAACGAAGTCTGCGCACAGTACCGCGAAGGGTTCCTCGACCTGCCTCGTGAGCATCATGCCGGCTTGCCTTCGTTGGTCTGCTTTGAACTTTTGGCACAAGACACATTTCCGTACGTATGACCCGACATCGCGGAACATGCCAGGCCAGTAGTATTTCTGAGAGATACGGAGAATGGTCTTCCGTACCCCTAAATGGCCTGCTGTCGGTGCGTCGTGGCATTCCTGTAAGATCCGTTGACGATGCTCACCTGGCACACATAGTTTCCATGGTATGTAGTCCTGGTCGTCGGGGCGATGGCCTAAGTGACGATACAGCTCCCCGTTTTCAACGACGTAGTCGGAAAACTTTTGTGGGTTATCCTTGATCTCCTGTAATTTGCGTTGAATCCACTTACACTGATGATTTTCTGCCGTGATCCGCTGGAGTCTCTCTAACGGCTGTCGAGACAGAGCGTCGGCGACAACGTTGTACTTCCCTCGGCGATACTGGACGTCGTATTGGTATTGCTGGAGTTCTAATGCCCATCTGGCTATTCGTCCCGTGGGGTTTTCTATATGGTCCATCCATTTAAGTGCCAAGTGATCTGTGATAACGTTGAAACGATAGCCTTCGACGTAGCACCTCAGTTTTCGAATTCCCCAGACGATCGCCAAACATTCTTTTTCCATCGGTGAGTAGTTAAGTTCGGCTGCATCTAGTTTGCGGCTCACGTAGGCTATCACCCGTTCTTGTCCGTTGATTGTCTGGGTCAAAACGCCGCCTAGCCCGTAGTTACTAGCGTCGGTTTGAAGAGTCATCTTCTCAGTGAAATCCGGGCATGCTAACACGGGTGCGTCCGTCAGAAGTACCTTGAGCTGGTCGAACGCAGCTTTCTGTTCTTCCCCCCAGGTCCACTTCTGGTTCTTTCTGAGAAGGTTGGTCATTGGTTGAACCACTGATGCAAAGTTGGGCACAAATCTCCGGTACCAGGAGGCCATCCCTAAACAACGCCTAAGTTCTCGGAGGTTTTCCGGCGGGTTCAGGTTTCGTACGGCGGCGACCTTCTCTGGGTCTGTGTGAATGCCTCGATTACTAATGACATGTCCTAGATATGTTAGTTTCCGTTGAAAGAAGGAGCATTTTTCTTGGTTGATACGCAAGTTAGCTTCCCTGAGTCGTTCAAAGACCAGACGGAGATTGGTCATGTGATCTTCCAAGCTAGCCCCGATGACGATTATGTCGTCTAAATAGGCGAAGGCATATGGCTCCAGGTCTGGGCTAATCACACTGTCCAGGGCACGCTGAAAGGTGGCAGGGGCGGAGTGTAAGCCAAAAGGCATGACTCGCCACTGATAAAGTCCCCGCCCTGGTACGGTAAAAGCGGTGCTTTCCCGGCTATTAGGTGCCATCGGTATCTGCCAATACCCATTGGTTAAATCTAACGTAGATATGAAGGTCGCGTTTCGAAGTCTCTCGAGAATATGGTTGATTCTTGGCAAAGGGTATGCATCGGGAATTGATCGAGCGTTTAGCTGTCGGTAGTCTACGCACATGCGCCACTGCCCAGTCTTTTTCCGCACCAGCACCAAAGGAGCGCTGTGCGGGCTGCGAGAAGGTTCTATACACCCTTGCTCGAGTAGTGCATCCACCTGTTGATTGATGATTTCCTGCATGGCAGGGTTCTTGGGAAAGTACCTTTGCTTACAAGGCTTGTCATCTCGCATGGTGATTGTGTGTTGAGCGATAGTCGATACGCCTGTCATCCCCTCGAATTTCTTGAGCTGATTACCAAGAAAATGTTGTATCTGCTGTTCCTGCTTTTCGTCCAACGGTTTTGGCTCAAGTAATGCTGTCCTCGTGTCTTCTGTCGTGCTTTTAACGTCGTCGCTTGGTTTCGCGGCCTGCTGCGCGTCCGGTTTCTGCGGCTGTTCCGCCTCTGTGATCTGTGCTGGTTGAGTCCGGGGGCTCAACGTAGTTTCGTCTTGTCCTTGCATTGCTCTGTGTAGCTGGGGCTCCTTGGTTCCTGTGGGTCCTGTGAGTTCTGTGTGTTCCTGGTTCATGACAGGCTTTCCTGGTTCGTGTTGGTGTTTTGGTCCTGGTGTGCGTGGGGGGTCCTGGTCAGCGCGATTGTGGTCAGTGTGTTTCTGGTTTGTAAGGGGTTTGTAATAGTTGTGCTCAATGGATGTTCGTCCTGGCCTTTCCTTGTTGCAGCTCATGCTTCGCAGTTCGACTGGATTGAGTCTTGATGGAAGTCGCAGCTTTGCCGTTCCGCAACGCAGCGTCGTGCCTATACTACATAGAAAATCTAATCCTAAAATCAGAGGTTCCAGCATGGATGGCATGACGAGCAGCGGCACTTCGAGAAGGTCGTGTACGAGCGTGATTCTGGCTATAAATAACTTCGATATCTCGATCATCGAGTTATCGGCAAGACTTATCTGGGTTCGAATTTCTTTGAATTGATGTCGTTCGCCGACTGCATCCGCAAATTCCTGACTTACGAAACTGCGTGACGCCCCGGTGTCTATCGTGGCCAGCCTAGTCTGTCCTCCAATTCCTACAGCGGCCACTATCTTCCCGTCTTCAATTCTGAGGGGTGCGTTTACAGGGTGTTCCCTGCCTCGTCGGTCCCCGTCGTATTCCGCACAACGCGAGGACTCGGTCCGTTTCCCGGCTGTGTATTGCGGCAACAATCGATGGTACGAACTCCTTGTCTGCCACAATCCCAACAGAAATATCTTCGGCTGTTCCTACACTCGCGGCTAAAATGCCCTTGTTCCCCGCAGTTACCACAGGCGTTTCTCACGTCAATCCTTTGCGACGGTGTGATAATTCGATTTGATATGGGCGCGGCCGGTCGTCGAGATCCTAGCTCAGCGTCTGAGTTCCCTGAGCGATTTGGAGGAGAGTTCCAAGAGTTTTCCCGGGGTATCAAAGGTGAAGCGCGAGAGGTCGTGACTGGGGTTTTGCGTGAATTTTCCCGGCTTACGCTACGTTGCTTGACGGTTTCAAATTCCGTGGCGAGCTGGGTCAGTTCCCCGATAGTTTCGAATTCGTGTCGGCGTATGTACATTTGGTACTCCGGTGCGGCGTTCTCGTAGAGCCTGTCGAGCTCTTGTTTCTCGGTGTAACCCGCATGTCTCATGAGTACGCGAAGATCCAGCGCAAAGTCCTTAAAGCTCTCTCCGTCCTGCTGGTCTCGCCCCCTAATCCTATCGTCTAGCCGTTGAAGGTATCGTGGAGGTAAAAAGAATTCTAAAAATTCTTTTCGGAAGGTTGTCCAGTCTGCCCCCTGTAGTCGGCAGGTCTGGAACCATTTATCCGCCCGGTCGGTCAGAAGCTCTGTCATGGCTCGAGGAAGTGTTCGTAATTCTATGCCGTAGGACACTGCGCGACTCTCGACCTGCTCGATAAAAGTTAAAGGGTCGGATCGACCGTCAAATTGTAGTCCCCACTTGCGAATTCTCTCCGGAGTGCTTGTAAAGCCTCTAGGGAATTCGAGCCCTGGTGCTCCTTGAGTCTGTGGTGCGTTTATGGTAATGCCTGGACTACCGGGAGGAAGATTACCGGGGACAAGTAGTGAGTGCATATTCCTATTACCCATTGCACTCGACACGGAGGCTTTATCGTCGGTGGCATTGTCTTTATCCTCGCCCAGGTTTGGGCTTGCAGCACGCGATGCGAAATGCATTTCTAGGGCCTTAAGCTTTCCCCAGATTGCTTCGGGCAGCTCCGAATGCTTGACGAACGTGGCAAAATTTTTCTGTAGGTCTTCAACGCGGCCCTCTGATTGAAACCCAAACTCTCCGGCAAATGCTAATAATTCCTCTTTGCGACGGGAATATATCCAAGTTGTTCCCACCCCAGGATTCTTAAGTCTAATTGGAACAGACTCACCAGGATTATTTGCTGCTCCTCGGTGCTGCGCTTGGGCCTTTTCTCCGTCCATGGCTGGCATCTCGTCTTCTGTGTGTTTATTTTAATTTTTTTTTATAAACTTTGTATTGTTCGTTGGTTTTGTTGTTCTTGCGAGGTTATTTTAGTCTTCTTGTATCTTTGTATTTTCACTTCACGTTCTTTGTTTGTTTATTTTCTTTTTATTTTATTATTATATATATATATATCTATATATTTTTTTATATAATTTTTTTTTTCGGTGTATTTAAATTTATTTAAAAAAAATTATTTTATTTGTATTGTTATTATTTTTTTTTTTTCAGTGTATTTAAATTTATTTAAAATTTATTTTATTTGTATTGTTATTATTTTTTATTTTTAAAATTTATTTTATTTGTATTATTATTATTTTTTTTTTTCCGTGTGTTTCCTTTTATATTTGTATTTGTTAGGTTATAATTATATTTTCACTCTTTAAAAAATTTTAATAATTTTCAGTGTATTTAACTTTATTTGAAAATTTAAATTTAAATTTATTTAATTCACTGTTTTATTTAATGTTTTATTATTTGAAAATTATTTTTTTGTTTTATATTATTTTCAGGTTTTATTTTATATTTGTATTTATTTTCACTGTTGCACTGTGTCGCTGTTGCGTTGTTTCACTGTTTCACTCGCTCGTGTTACTTGTCGGTACTGCGTCGTTAGCTCGTGGGCTGCCTGCGTTTCACTCGGTCGCGTTATTCTGCGTCACGTTTTGCGTTTTTATGGCGTCACCGACCACGTGATACTGGGCGTTTATCACGATTTTCGCGCGAATTTTGGGTGCTCCGACACCGGATTTTACTTTTTCCGAAATTTTAACCTGCTCTACAAGGTGGTATTTTCCTAGGATTTTACCCTACAAGTCCCTGTTCGGGCGCCACTTGTAACGAAGTTCTCTGGCCGGGGTATGCCTCAGTCGTGCCAGAGATCCTTACAAGAAATTTGTAATCTATAGGAGACTTGCTTTTAAAGGAAGTTGTGAGCGAGGGTTTTTGGATCGGCTAAATCGCGGTTGTTACGCACGCTACGCACGTATGGCGCGCTTGGCGTCGCTGGCCAGAGGGGAGGGGGGAAAGCGTGGGGTGCTCCCGCGTGCCTGTGCGCCCCTGGCTATGCGAAACCTATATCTGAGAGGGAAAAGTGGGAATATGTTCCCCTAGGGGCCCGCTGGCGTTCTCTGGGAGTACCAGGTATTGCCGTAGTCACGCCTGAGGGATCACTAACTACGGGCTCGGGAAGGATCAGGGTTACTTTCTGAGAAGATACGCAAATACCGCAAATATGTTCCAACAGGGGCACGCCGGCGTTCTCTGGGAGTACCAGGTATTGTCGTGGCCACGCCTGAGGGAGCACTAGCTGCGGGATCTGGTTATTTTCTAAGAGAACTACGGAAATATTGTAAATGTATTCCAACAGGGGCACGCCGGCGTTCTCTGGGAGTACCAGGTATTGTCGTGGCCACGCCTGAGGGATTACAAACTACGGGATCAGGTTATTTTCTAAGATAACTACGAAAATATTACAAATATGTTCCAACAGGGGCACGCCGGCGTTCTCTGGGAGTACCAGGTATTGTCGTAGCCGCGCCTGAAGGATCAAACTACGGGTTTAGGAAGGGTTAGGGTATTTTCTACGAAAACTACTAAAAATATCGAAGAAAACACAAAGATTTGGTTGTTTATAGTTACGGATTCACTTTATTTGTCCTTGTCCTGTGTTATTTCCCTGCTGCTGCACCGAGTTCTTATTGTATAAGCCACGCAGGCTGTACCGCGCGCGTTGATCACTTTCACCACGAGTTTTTATTTACCACGTTCAGGAGCGCACGTCTGCTCGCTGCAGCTGTACCGGAAACTAAGAGGCAGAAGCAGCTCGAGCGATATCGGACATCGACTCTTTCTGGGTTGCCACTCAGCCAAATATCGAGTAATCTCGGTCATCGACTCATGTTCGCGTCGTCGATCGTTGAAATATCGAGCGATGTCGGTCATCGACTCATGGTGTCGTTCGATATCGAGCATAGCGATCTGGCGATGTCTTGTGATCTGGCAACGGGTGATCTGTCAGCGTGTTGATCGGGTAACACGGGATAACTGGCGTAACTGGCAACGTTGTTTAGGGCGCGCTTAGGTTTAAATTTAATATTCGTAACGGAAATGGCTTCACATGTTTCTCTTAAAACTAATTAACAAAGATGAATATTTCATGGGGTTGTTTCACTTATAGGCTAGCTTAAAAATAATGTAGAGAAATGTAATGAAATTATAACTAAAATGTGTGCATCGCGAAACGATGCGTCACACACGTCCCTAAGGCTGGAAGTGCCGCCAGGTAACCTGCCCGCCATGAACACCACCGCGAACCGTCCCGCGCGCGAGGAAATATCCTCCGCCACTTTGGCGGAGAAATTAAGAAACTGGGGAATCTTATTTGACGGGCAGTCAGACCCACTCACTTTCGTTGAGCGCCTGGAGGTACAAGCGGACGCGTACCGACTCAAGACCGCACGACTCCCTAGGGTGATCTCCGGATTACTTACGGGCAAAGCGGAAAGTTGGTACCGCACGTTCCAAATGCAGGATGTACCGTGGGAGGTCTTCAGGAAGGAATTTCTGGAATTTTTCCTCCCGCCCCAGTACTTCCAGCGCTTGGAGGACACCATCAGGACGAGGCATCAGCGACCCGGCGAGAGCTGCAAGGAATATGTGGTCGAACTCCGACTCCTGATGCAGCGGGCAAAGTTCACTCCGGCGCAGGAACTAGAACGATTATACCAGAACCTTCGGCCAGAATACCAGTTGTTCGTAAGGCGGCAGGACTTTGAGGATCTGGCCACGCTGATCCAACGAGCCACGGCCTACGAAATCACACGCGAACGCGATCGAGCACTCCATACAAATTTTCTAGCAACAATGCCGCACAGACAGCAAAGACACTTTCAAGCTCCCCTACCATCCACAGGAAACAGGAGTCAACCTCCGGAACCTCCCAATACCACGGCAACAAATCAGGTGTTGGCACAGGTGTCCGAACGCCCTATCGATGTCCGGAACGCTTGTCGCCGCTGCGGAGAGACAGGGCACTTCACCCGGGAGTGTCCCAATCCACAGATACTGTTCTGCTGGCAGTGCGGAAGGAGGGGAGTGCGTACCTACGAATGCTGTCGGTCCCAAAACCCGGGAAACGGACCGAGTCCTCGCCCATCAGGGGAACCAGCGAGGACCGCGCACACGGGCCCCCAGAACTAACCCCGCCTTTACGGTTTGAAGGGGGCGCATCGTGGCGACGGTCATCATCGAGGGGAGGACGTTTCACGCCACCCTGGACACCGGAGCATCCAGGAGCTTCATCAGCGCGAAGATCGCCGATGACATCGGGAATACCGATAATCGCCGGGATGTGCGAACCAGGATTGCCCTGGCAGATGGATCCACCACCGACGTTACTCACGCCCTGACCACCACCGTTACCCTAGGACGAGATACGGCTAAGACCACATTGCTAGTGCTACCGTCCATTTTGGACGAGATCATCCTCGGAATCGATTTCCTCTGCGGGATCAAGACCACTATCCAGTGTGGGAAAGCCCAGTTATCTCTCTCTTACTATCCACCGTCGCCAGCGAGCAGAAACAAGCCAACCATCGTCACCCCACGCACAGATGCCACCAGTCCAAGCACCGTAAGACCAACGCCAGCACCACGTTGCACGGTAGCCCCCGTAGCAGCTCCACGACGACCACCGGCACTCCTACAAGTGGAGACACCCACAATAACACCGCTACCCCGACCAACGCCGTCACCCGTGAGTAACTCTTTTCAGTTAGAACCCTTGGCCGACGCGGCCACAGCACGGAAAAACAACCCATTTCGAAGACCCCCAAAGACGGTTCACCAACCGGGAGAAACACCAGCGACAACAGCCAGCCTAGCAACAGTCACCGCCGAAGAGCCCACGGAATCCCGAATACAGGAATTTCTCGACGTAGAACTAGCCCCATTCGAACACATGACCGGGACCTTCCACATAGCCGAACATAGGATCGTCATGAAGGACGACAAGCCCATCAAGCAGAGGTATTTTCCAAAGAACCCAGCCATGCAGAAAATCATCAACGAACAGGTTGATGAACTGCTCCGCGATGGTCGCATCGAGCCCTCCAGGAGTCCTCACAGCGCACCCATCGTCCTCGTCGGCAAAAAGACAGGAGACGTGCGTATGTGCGTGGACTACCGCCAGCTCAACGCCCACTCGATACCCGACGCCTATCCCCTACCCCGGATAGGGCACATCTTGGAACGGCTTCGTAACGCAAAGTTCATCTCCACGCTAGACCTAAAAAGTGGTTACTGGCAAATCCCAGTGGCCCCAGACAGCCGCGCCTGCACAGCATTTACCGTGCCGGGCCGCGGGCTCTTCCAGTGGAAAGTAATGCCATTCGGCCTGCACTCGGCTCCCGCTACATTTCAGCGGGCACTGGATAGCGTGATAGGGCCCGATATGGAACCTCACGCATTCGCCTACCTAGATGACATCATCGTCATCGGGACCTCATTAGACGAACACTTCACCAACCTAGGGGAAGTACTACGACGACTGAGGCGGGCCAACTTGAAGCTGAATAGGGCGAAGTGTAAGTTCTTCCAGCGTAGTATCGCCTACCTAGGGCACGTCATCAGCGAAGCGGGAATCCACACCGACCCAGACAAGATCGCAGCGGTAAGAGAACTCCAACCACCCACTAATTGCAAAGAACTTCGACGATGTCTGGGGATAGCATCCTGGTACCGACGGTTTGTGGAAAACTTCGCCACCATCGTCCAACCGATGTCCGCCCTACTTAGGAAAGGAAAGAAATGGATCTGGAGCGAACCCCAACAACAGGCATTTGAGGAACTGAAGACGAAGCTCACCGAGGCACCAGTGCTGGCCTGCCCGGACTTCAACCTCAAGTTTCAGCTGCAAACGGACGCAAGCGACTTCGGCCCTGGAGCCGTCTTAACCCAGCAAGTCGATGGGACCGAACGGGTCATCGCCTATGCCAGCAGGAGGTTGCTTGCAGCAGAGGAAAACTACTCCGCTACGGAGAAGGAATGCCTGGCAATAGTGTGGGCAATCAGAAAGATGAGGTGCTACCTCGAAGGATATCGGTTCGACGTCATTACAGACAACCTTGCCCTAAAATGGCTCAACTCCATCGACAACCCGACGGGCCGTATTGCACGGTGGGCTCTAGAACTTCAACAATTTCAGTTCGACATCTCATACCGGCGGGGAAAACAGAACGTCGTCGCGGACGCGCTGTCGAGACAACCCCTAGAGACGTTGCAGCAGGTAATCGAGACCAGCGAACCATGCAAATGGATCACGGCAAAGATCAAACAAATCGAGGCCAATCCCGAGAAATTTCCTGACTACATCCAAGAAAACGGGCAACTCTACCGACACCTGGACAATGCGTACCAGAAAGGAGAGCATGGAGCATGGAGACTTTGCGTACCCAGCAGCCACCAGCGCCGGGTCCTGGAAGAATGTCATGACCACCCCACCGCAGGACACCTAGGGATCAGGAAAACGACCACTCGGATCTGCCAACAGTATTATTGGCCTGGGTTGTTTCGGGACATTGCTCGCTATGTCCGAAAATGTCCAGCCTGCCAACAATTTAAGGTGAGTCAACTCAAACCGGCGGGAAAGATGTTGACCAGAAAATCCGAAGGCCCATTCTCAACCCTATGTGCGGATTTCGTCGGGCCTCTGCCCAGATCCCGCAAGGGGCATACGATGTTGCTGGTGTTCTTAGACCATTTCACCAAATGGGTCGAATTAGTGCCACTGCGCAGAGCTACCGCCACCAGTCTGGAATTAGCCTTCCGAGAGCGAATCCTGGCTAGGTTCGGCGCCCCAAAAACATTTATCTGCGACAACGGAACTCAATTCACCAGTAGGGCTTTCAAAACCTTTTGCAAAAAGACAGGAATGGAAGTGCAGCATACTGCCCCATACTGCCCGCAGCAGAACCCTACGGAACGAGCCAATCGCACCATCAAAACGATGATCGCACAGTACGCCACTGAGGACCAACGGACATGGGACCAACTGTTGCCCGAAATCACCCTGGCCATCAACACGAGTGTCTCTGACAGTACCGGGTTCAGCCCACCATACCTGGTACAGGGCCGTGAGCCCCGATTACCAGGAAGCTGGTTCAACGAAGTTACACCAGGGACCGGCGAAACGCCCAGAGACCACCAGAGCAAAGCAGAGCACCTCAAGAACATCTTTCAAACCGCCAGAGAAAACATGGAGAGAGCAGCCCAGGAACAAAGCCGCTATTACAACTTACGCCGACGAGAATGGAGACCGACCATTGGGACGTGGGTGTGGGTCCGAACTCACCACATATCTAACGCCGCGGAAGCTTTTAATGCCAAACTAGCTCCAAAGTTTGAAGGCCCATACAAGATAATAAAATTTATATCACCGAACATCGCCAGAGTCCAACTCCGAGGGACGCGCAAACGCCGCAACGCAAGTCTCGCCGACTTGAAACCCTTTCAAGGGGACCAGACCGGCGAAGATCCAGCCGAAGACGCCGAAGGAAACCACGAATCAACCATCGCATCTCAACAACCCGAGACATCCGTGCAAGCACGGACGGATGGTCCAGCAGCCCAAAACTAGTATCAGCCACGAAACGCTTGCTACGATAAGGAGATTCAGTGGGGCCACTTGAGCCTGGGCTACCAGCGCCAACGCCCCACAACCATCCCCATGGGCGGGGGGGGGGCTTACTCC
Source organism: Drosophila oshimai (assembly GCA_018150695.1). NCBI lineage: Eukaryota > Metazoa > Arthropoda > Insecta > Diptera > Drosophilidae > Drosophila > Drosophila oshimai. The sequence continues at coordinate 1,977,034 of JAECWM010000276.1, forward strand.
TTAGGGTACACCACTCCAAAATAATCACGCCAAAAGTTACCGACCTAGCAACAGACAAGACGACACACTGACTCGAGTAGCTCTAAAACATCACTGAGTATCCACGCTAACCCGTTCTTCTCTCCTATCTAGCGACACGAGTGGGTACTTCACGACGCCCAGCCGCGGGTCTTCACCGGCTGAGGAGCCGCTGGCGGAGGAGTATTGGTCGCCACCCACGAGCCCCCAGGCGTGGACGTTGCCCATGTCCTGGCCCGAGTCGGCTAGCACACAGCCAAACACGCCCACCGACTCACTGGCGCTGAGTAGCCACGGCGATCAGCAGGGGTCCGCATGTATGGCAGACGCCCCGATCGATGGCCAGAACGACCCACTGATCTGCTCAGTGTCGCGACTGGCGGGAATCACCGCCCTGGAGTCTCCCAGCGAGGCGAACCAACCGGTCGTGTGGGCCACCAGCAGCTGGGTGGACACAACCGGACCAGGCCTACACCCGGAGGACGACATACCGACGTGTAGCCAGGTCAACTCGTCGCAACTCACCACGTACCGGCTGGCGCAACTTCGTGCCCTGGAGCCCGACCACGAAGCAGGACAACCAGCAATACGTGCCGTCAGCCACTGGGTTGATGAGGTAGGACTACCTTCCTTCGGGCCCTGCATGTTGGAGGAGAGCCTCAGGCAGATACAGGTATTAGCCCCCGGGACTGGCCATGACTTCGGTTCCGACAAACAAAACCCAGGCTCCGTACCCACCGACGGAAGTGGCAGCCCATCCGGGTCCTCGGACACGTCAGAGGCGTCACCCGAACCGGAGGTGCTTTTCGAGCACGAGGCGCTCCCTCCCGTGGCCATGCGCCCAGCGGCTGCCAACGCGGCGTGGGACCAGATCCCACTCGCAGACGATCATTCGAGCGAGGACTCGACGCAGGACTCGGCATTATCGTCGGAACAGAGGTCCCGCAGCAGCCAACCAGTCATCGTCCGCGACGCGACGTCCAGCGACGCAGACGGAGGAAGGCTCAACGAAGAGGACGACCGGCCCGGGGATGCGCACAGCCCTCAAAGGGCTGCGCCCCTACTCAACGCCTGCTACAGCGACGTCAGCGATGAGGAGGACCCAACGCTCCCATGGCTCGCCGAAGTGGCAGCCGAAACATTGGCCACGCTGGCACATCCCTCCAACGACGAGCAGCCCTGTTGCAGCCACGCGCAGGACGAAAGCTCAGTGCCCTGGGAGCTCTGCCTCGACTTGGAGGAGGAGATGGAGCTGCTGAAAGCGCTGGACGACAGCCCTGTACCTCCGGCCACACCAGAGGAGGACCAGTGGTCGGAAGCCCCTGCGGAGTGGGCAGTCAACACCGAGCGGCGCAGGCTCTCTAACGAGCTCGTCTTGTTCATACGACAACAAGAGCGCCGAGGAGTACGATTCCTGAGAAAGGTCAAGGGGCGGACCTACCGGATCACCATCATCAACAGTCGGTTCGTCAGCGTGTCGCTTCAGCACCCCGAAGAAAGGGGGGGGTGTGAGGAACCGTAGGACGGCCCTCACAATTGTTTGTAGCCATGTAAATAATTTGTAGCCATGTAGGGATTTTGTAGATTTAATTTGTAGCCATGTAGGGATTTTGTAGATTTAATTTGTAGCCATGTAGGGATTTTGTAGATTTAATTTGTAGCCATGTAGGGATTTTTTGTATATATATAGCCATGTAGGGATTTTTATATATAGATAGGATTATTAGTTTAGCTTTTTTATAGCCAGCGTAGCCATCACCCGCAGCCAACATGCACTCGAACATGTACAGGCCACTCAACACGCAATACGCTCACGAGATAAGAGCTTCAACACACACTGAAGCACAGCCAACATGCACGCGAACATCTACAGGCCACCCAACACACAATACGCTCACGGGATAACAGCGTCAAACACACACTGAAGCGCAGCCAACATGCACTCAAACATGTACAGGCCACTCAACACGCAATACGCTCACGAGATAAGAGCTTCAACACACACTGAAGCACAGCCAACATGCACGCGAACATCCACAGGCCACCCAACACACAATACGCTCACGGGATAACAGCGTCAAACACACACTGAAGCACAGCCAACATGCACTCAAACATCTACAGGCCACCCAACACACAATACGCTCACGAGATAACAGCGTCAAACACACACTCAAACCGCAGCCGACATATCACGCTCTCATCGAACAAGCAACGAGCCGCCATACACTCTCCGCAGCACGCTCTCATCAAACGAGGTTCGATCACCTGTAATACGCACATCGAGCGAGGTTCGAACACCTGCATCCCACCTACACAAGCTTCGTCGCCCACACCCGCCTGCGAGCCAACAAGCGATCGAACACCCGATCGATGTTTTCGAGCAAAAGGGGGCGGAAAATTACGACTAACGAATGGCCGAAGTGCAGCGACGCCGGCGCAATGCAAAAGAGGAGGTGCGTTGAGCGACGATCGAGATAGGCGGAGTTAATTATCTTTTGAGCCTCGCGCGTGCCAGAGATAAGCGTCGGACGTGGAATTTTTCGCAACAGCCCCAAAAATCGCCGGCAGTTATTTTTTTCGGAGGCACGTGCGTGGAAAAAGTGTGTGAAAAAGGATGTCAACGGAGAGCGAGGACGACCGCCGGATTTATGACCCGATTCCCGCCCAGGAGGGACGGCGGATCGGCTGGTTGGAGGCGCTGTGGGAGCAAACGTAAGCTCCCGAGATTTTTTTTTACGAATTTATTTTTAAAAATATACTGGACCGAGGTGGCGGGACCAGGACTGTGTACATAGCAGGCAGCCAGAACATTTAAACAGGACATTTAAAACATAAATAAAAAAAATAAATTGTGAAAATTAAATTCGCCGTGTGTGATTCTTTTGTGTGTGTGTGTGTGTGTGTGTGAGGGGTTAAATTCTTTTACCTCCAGCCCTAGCCACTGCCTTCCGCCGATCGTGGCCGGGCCGCGTCGTGGTTGAGGATTTCGACGGAGTCCTGTACTCGTTTGTCGGATCCGAAGACATGGCCGGTCCCGGGACACGCACGGGCCGTGGATTTCGACGGAGCTAGTCTCGTTTGTCGGATCCAGGGTCAGTGCAGGCTCCGGAAACGTGCGGCGGACGAAGATTTCGACGGAGTCTTATACTCGATTTGTCGGATCCGAATCCGCTGCAGGATTCGGCCCATGGTCGGTGCCACTGGGCAACGATATGCACTGCCCTTCCTTCCCCCCCCTTTTCTCTCATTGCCTTCCGCCGATCGTGGCCGGGCCGCGCCGTGGTTTAGGATTTCAACGGAGTCCTGTACTCGTTTGTCGGATCCGAAGCCCTGGCCGGTCCCGGAGTGCGCACGGGCCGTGGATTTCGACGGAGCTAGGCTCGTTTGTCGGATCCAGGGTCAGTGCGAGCTCCGGAGCGTGTGGCGGACAAAGATTTCGACGGAGTCTCGTACTCGGTTGTCGGATCTGAATCCGCTATAGGCTTCGGCCCATGGTCGGCCCCACTGGGTGGCAACCCCGTAGCCCCCTCCCTGTTTCTTGACATTCCTTTTCTGCCTATCGCGGCCGGACCGCGCGGTGGCCAAGGATTTCGACGGAGTCTTGTACTCGTTTGTCGGATCCGAAGCCATGGCCGGTCCCGGAGCGCACGGTGGTCATGGGTTTCGACGGAGCTAGTCTCGTTTGTCGGATCCAAGGATCATTGCGGGCTTCGGAGCGCGTGGTGGGTGGGGATTTCGACGGAGCTTTGCTCGATTGTCGGATCCCAAACCCACTGCGAGTTCTGGCCGCGGGGTCTGGGTAACGAAAAGTTTTATCTCGCCCCTCCTCAAAGTCCTTGAACTCAAATAAATATTGTGAGTGACCCTGGGAGCCGCTAAGTCCAATATCCCGGCCCAAGGACTTTCTCTCACATTGTGACGCCAGCCATACGGGTGTAAGGGCGGTTAAAATTTGAAAGAGTCGAAATTCATATTTTTAAACACCGATACTTATTGGAGTTACCCAATCTGGGGCCCCCCACAACTAGGTTAAAGAAAAAACATTTAAAATTTCCAAAAAGGAAAAAGCGGAAAAACCAAAAATTTTAATATAAAAAAAAAAAAAAAAAAAAATATATATTTTGTTTGAATTAAAACTGTTTACTTCTATCAATTGTATCAACTTAGGTAGCTAAACTGTGAAGTGATTTACATAGGTTATTAGATTAAAAATCGACAAATGGTCGCCAGATGTGAGCGCGACGCGTAGCTAGAGATTATAAGAACAGTGTGTTTCTTAGGTCCTCAACGGACGTTGTGGACATATGTACGTATAAGATATAATTTTATCATTAAATTGTTACCTGCTGTTCGTATAAATGCGTATGTTTTTTTACATTTTTCCGAAGGGGCCGGGATAATTTTTAGTTTTTAACAACCCCCCCCCCCCCCCCAAAACTCAAACTCCCCCCGCCTCAAAACATAAAAAACTCAAAAAAAGAAATACAACAAAGAAGGAGTCGAATTACAACTGTCATCGAGTGCGATTTAAACTAAACCCGATTTTTCCCTTTTCTCAATTTGTTAATTTACCACACGTTTGGTCACAAGATTAGTTAGTTTTTATTTAATAAGTTGTGTAAATAAATAACCAGTCAAGTTAACCCATTCTTTTACTTTATACCACGGTGGAAAAAAGTCCCCAGAGCAGAGTTTGCTCAACTTTGAATTTTGGATTGGCAGAAATCACAACATTTTATGGTGGCCCATGAGGGGAACTTCCACCCAAACTTATTTACCATTTTTTAAATTGATAATACTAAACCTTGTGTGCCAACTGTGGTCGATTTCAAGTTATTTTTACATACATACATTCAAATAAAACTTCTGTAAAGTAACTGTTCAGTACATGCCAGCGCGCACTACCAACCCGACAATTCACCGTTAAGCGCAGCCTGCGCTTTGTGCTGATCTTCGTGGGACCACAACCACACCGCTGTTCGCTGTTCGCTTTGTGCTTGTCTTCGTTGGACCACGCTGCTGTTCGTCGTTACTTGTGCTAGTCGGCAGCGGCACCGCTCAAATTAGAGAGAGACAAAACAAAGGGTGAGTGTTTATTGAGCATTTGCGACGATCAAGTGAGCGCAGTTTATTTAATTTCACTCAAACATGCCGAACGACAAAAGCGAGACCGGCGTTGCCAACATCGACAAACTGTATGCCTTACAGCTGGATACAACTGAACGACTTACACAATTTTATAATAATTTTAAAAGGGATAGTAAGAGCCGCAAAACAAAGGTGTATTTCCAAGTTCGATTGTCAAAATTAACAGAGCTCTCAACTGAATTTCATCAAACACATACGTCTATTATTCAGCAACTTGGCGCCACGGAACATGCCTATTTCACTCAACAAACAGCTGCTAAGTTTGACGAAGACTATATCAGCATATATTGCGCCATTTGTGAAGCACGGGAATTTCTGTTTCCAGCAAACGAGGAACCATCTACATTGGCTGCGACAGCTCCTGTGTCTGCAGTCCAATAGCCAAAATTACCGGTACCCAAGTATTCGGGCCAGTTTATAGACTGGCCTGCATTCCATGACGCGTTTGTGCAACTCATTCACGATAACCAGGCCCTATCTGACGTTCAGAAATTCCATTTTTTGAAGCAAGCTATGCCCAACGATCGAGATCAGGATGTGCAGCGAATGGATCTAACCGAAGTTAATTACATTACTGCCTGGAATCTGATTGTCAAGCGGTACAACAACCCACGTCTTCAGTTCATGTATCATATGAACTCGTTGTTCGAGCTGCCATCGTTAAGTAAAGAGCAGTCTTCCGATTTAAAACATATGTTAAACGTAGCTAACGTTTGCATTAATGAATTCAAACGTCTAAAAACCGCCATTGCTACTTGCGATCACTGGATTGTACACCACCTGGTGTCTAAGCTTCCATCCGTGACGCTCCAAGCCTGGGAGCACGTTCTTGGCAGCACCGTGGAAATTCCCACCTTTGATACCTTTGAAACATTTCTCAACAATCGACTCATCAGCATTGACGTCATCGAGAATCGCAGTACGTCTCAAGGCACACGGTATAATACTGCTCCTCGCAATCACCCAAATCCTAAACAATCAGGCACGACATCGTTCAAAACCAATAGCTTCCACACTAACGCTGGCACAGCAGGTTCCGTTCGTTGCGCTCACTGCGGCGAGTCACATATATTGCGTCGTTGCCCTGACTTTTTATCCAAGGACTGTTTCGAACGAAAACTTATTGTCGATCGCACAAAGGCATGTTTAAATTGTCTCAGTCTGTCTCATGCTTTAAATCAATGCAAAAGCACCAAAAATTGCCTACAATGCGGACAGCGTCATCATAGTTTGCTACATTTTCCAACTCAAACTAAAACGCATTCTTCTTCACAGGTCCAATCATCAAGCATTTCAAATCCTTCACATGCTACCAATACCAACTCATCAGTAGCATCCAGCTCTACCCAAATTGTTTCTGCTGTAGCATCTACTGGAACACCTCGAGTTATGCTACTTGCCACCGCACTTGTTACGCTGATCAACAATAAAAGTGGCCAAGCAGCAGTGGCAAGAGCACTTATCGATCATGGCTCAGAAGGCACAATTATTACGGAGCGTCTAGTACAAGCGCTGGGGCTAAAACGTCATCCAATTACCGCCGAGATTGCAGGAATAGGAGGACAGACATCTAATGCCTGCAAGCATACTGCCGAGTTTAAGTTGGGATCACGTGTCAACCCGCAGTTTTCTGTATCCGTAGACCGAGCGTTTGTCTTGCCATCACTTACATCTTTTTTGCCTAAAACGGAAATCGACGTACGCAGCTGGGAACATCTAAAGGATTTGCAGCTTGCCGATCCAACGTGCTACAAGCCTGGATCCATTGACTTAATTATCGGCGTAGACATTCTACCCACACTAATGTTACCTCAATTGCGTACAGGAAATCCTGATCAACCCATGGCGCAGCATACGCAGCTCGGCTGGATCGTTTTTGGTCCCACCACTCGGATAGATGTTTGTAGTTGCTTTTCCTTTATGTGGGCTGGCAGCGATTGGTACCCTCAGGCAATTGAATCTGACTATTTTCAAAAGCGATCGCGGGACAGACGGTCATCTTATATATAAGGATTATGCACGTCTAGAGCCATCTGCGTGGGTAATCAATGCGAGGTTCCTCGTGTCTATACGCGCTCGAACGCTGGGTGTATTGTTATTGTTGTTAAAAGTCTAAACATACACTGAAGGTGCATCAATAACAACACACTACAAGGTGCTCACATGTGGCTACAATTCAATGTCATCATTCAAGCTTAGACCAGATGGTACAAAAATTCTTTGAGCTTGATTATATTACTGAACCTCGTCACCTTACACAAGAGGAACAGTGGTGCGAGGACCACTTTCAACGCACACATATCAGACAACCAAACGGAAAATATAGGGTACGACTACCATTGAAATGTCTATTCGATCCTTCTCAAGTAATCGGAAGGTCACGTCAAATTGCGCTCAATCGTTTCCACTTGCTAGAAAGGAAATTCCAGCGCCAACCTGATCTTGCCACAAAATATACTGAGGTCAACAACGATTATTTTGAACTAAACCAAATTGCGGAAATTACAGGCTCTGAAGAACAACATAGCCAAGGAAACTCCTATACTGCCTGTACTCTACCACATCATGCCGTTCTAAAAGAAACGAGTGTAACCACCAAGCTTCGAGTTGTATACGATGCCTCTTGCCAAACGTCCAATGGAAAATCACTAAATCAGGTGTTGTGTGTTGGACCAGCTTTGCAAACCGATTTAGCTGGAGTCATTTTGAATTGGCGAAACCATCGCTACGTATTTGCAGCTGACATCCAAAAGATGTACAGATGTATCGACATGCATCCCGATGATGCCGAATATCAGCGGATTTTTTGGCGTGATGCACAAGCTCAGCTTAAGGAGTATTGCCTCACAACAGTTACCTTCGGAACTGCTTCAGCACCGTATACTGCTATACGTGTGCTGCATCAACTGGCAACGGATGAACAGAAACGATACCCATTAGCAAAAAACGTTTTGCTCCATGAGATCTATGTGGATGACGTGCAAAGTGGGCATGCGACCATCGAAAGAGCACTGCAAATTCGAGATGACTTAGTGGCAGCTCTAAAATCGGCAGGCATGGAACTTCGCAAGTGGGCAGCTAATAATTCGCAGCTCCTGCAAAACATTCCTGCTGATCATATGTCCAACAAAAACATTTTTGAACTTTGTAATAAAGATGCTATCAAAACTTTAGGTCTTTATTGGCATCCTAAAGAAAATTTTTATGGATTTAAAATAAATTTTGAGTTAAATCGACTATGTACTAAAAGATCTTTACTATCCACAGTTGCCCGTCTATATGATCCCTTGGGATTTACTGCTCCTGTAATAGTAGCAGCCAAAATCATACTAAAGGATGTATGGACAGCGAAGGTAGAACGAGAACCGAACCAGTCAACGGGACTGAATTGGGATGATCTGAGATCCCCAGTCAGATCGCCGATCGATGGAATAAGTACAAGGCAAACTTATCAAAAATCGAACAAATCAAGATCCCACGTTGCACGTTGGGAAAATTTGATAACAAGGAATTAGCCTCTTTACAAGTGCATCTTTTCTGTGACGGATCATCGCAAGCATTTGCTGCCTGCGCCTGTTTTCGAGCCGAGAGTTTGGACGGCATAATGTCACGCGTTTACTTACTGCTAGGAGCAGGGTTACTCCCATCAAGCCACTCATTATACCACGAGTTGAGCTCTCTGGTGCTGTGTTGGCTACGGAACTAGCCAAGTGGATAACCTTGCACTTGCGGTTATCCGAGCCAAACACTCACAACGTATTTTTGGTCGGATGCAACTAATTAAAGTCTTATTCTGGATAAGCGGCAATCCCACACGTTGGAAAACATTTGTTTCAAACAGATGCTGGAAAATTTTGAAAACAGCACACCAAGCCAATGGTGGCTTGTATCGACGTTGGACAACTACAGCTTAGATTGCGCGTCACGAGGTCTCACGCCTGACCAACTATGCAGTTCACGAACTGTGGTGGTTTGGCCCTTTCTTGGTTAAAACAGCCTGAGAGTCAATGGCCAGCCAGGGAGTTTCTACTCTGGACATGGACTCCAGTCTCATTGAGGAAAAGCCAACTGCCATAATGAATCATACCGTGCTCATGCCTGAATCGATTAATGCCGTCTATTTCATCCTACAACAGACAGCTATATGTGATGGCCCATCTTGGAGATTTATTCGATAACCTCAAACAGGTCCAAAGGCAACCGCCAGTCCGGACCCATACTTGTACAAGAACTGAATGATGCTATATCCTGTATATCACGGATTGTTCAACATGAAGTATTTGAAATGGAGCTCTCCTTACTGCAAAGAAACAAGCCAGTCTCACTGAGGAAAAGCCAACTGCCATAATGAATCATACCGTGCTCATGCCTGAATCGATTTTGCCGTCTATTTCATCCTACAACAGACTGCTATATGTGATGGCCTACGTTAGGAGATTTGTTCATAACCTCAAACAGTCCAAAGGCAACCGCCAGTCCGGACCCATACTTGTACAAGAACTGAATGATGCTATATCCTGTATATCACGGATTGTTCAACATGAAGTATTTGAAATGGAGCTCTCCTTACTACCAAAGAAATAAGCCATTACCTAGATTTCCAACAAACTAGGTCAACTAGCACCCTTTTTGCGATGCCGTGGGTGTTTTACGTGTACGCGGAAGATTAGCCTCTAGAGCCACTCATTTAAGCGAAAGTGAACGGAATCGCATAGATCCTGCCTAGCAATCATCCATTTTCTGAGCCTTGTGAGTTCGGAATGCACATTTAAATACATTACACGGTGGCACTCAGCTTACGTTGGCAACCATTCGGCACCAATTTTGGATTGTGAATGGAAAGCCAGCGACTAAACCAGGATTTTGCGAAAATGCGTTGTCTGTTTTAAGCATAGACCCAGGCCAACAACAAATGGGTGACTTACCATTGCGGTTATCCGAGCCAATACACCACAACCGGCCGTTAATTTGGTCGATTACACTGGAGCGCTTGAGATCAAGGCGTCCAGACGGCGAGGGCCCTCTACGTATAAAGCTTATATCGCAGTTTTTATCTGTTTGGCAACAAAGGCAATCCATCTCGAAGTGGTTACCGGATTGTCTGATTGCCTGAGAGTCAATGGCCAGCCAGCGGCTTCTCTACTCTGGACATGGACTCCAGTCTCACTGAGGAAAAGCCTTGTTTGGCAACAAAGGCAATCCATCTCGAAGTGGTTACCGGATTGTCTGATTGCCTGAGAGTCAATGGCCAGCCAGCGGCTTCTCTACTCTGGACATGGACTCCAGTCTCACTGAGGAAAAGCCAACTGCCATAATGAATCATACCGTGCTCATGCCTGAATCAATTTTGCCGTCTATTTCATCCTACAACAGATTGCTATATGTGATGGCCTACGTTAGGAGATTTATTCATAACCTCAAACAGTCCAAAGGCAACCGCCAGTCCGGACCCATACTTGTACAATAACTGAATGATGCTATATCCTGTATATCACGGATTGTTCAACATGAAGTATTTGAAATGGAGCTCTCCTTACTGCAATGGAACAAACCATTTCCCAGATCCAACAAACTAGGTCAACTAGCACCTTTTTTTTGATGCCGTGGGTGTTTTACGTGTACGCGGAAGATTACGCAGAGCCACTCATTTAAGTGAAAGCAAACGGAATCCCATAATCCTGCCTAGCAATCATACATTTTCTGACCTTGTGATTCGGAATGCACATTTAAATACATTACACGGTGGCACACAGCTTACGTTGGCAACCATTCGGCACCAATTTTGGATTGTGAATGGAAAGCCAGCGACTAAAAGGATTTTGCGAAAATGCGTTGTCTGTTTTAAGCATAGACCCAGACCCAGCCAACAACAAATGGGTGACTTACCATTGCACCGAGTCAATCCACCGAACCGGCCGTTCGAAACCACAGGTGTCGATTACACTGGAGCGCTTGAGATCAAGGCGTCCAGACTGCGAGGGCACTCTACGTATAAAGCTTATATCGCAGTTTTTATCTGTTTGGCAACAAAGGCAATCCATCTCGAAGTGGTTACCGGATTGTCAACTCAACATTTTTTATGGGCACTACAGCGGTTCATCGGTCGGCGTGGGCTGTGCTCACACATGTATAGTGACTGTGGGACCAATTTTATTGGAGCTGACAAGACACTTAAAATATGGCATCGGGAATTCATTGAAGAGATGAAGACAACGGTTATCCCGGAGCTAACACGTCGAAGGATTCAATGGCATTTTAATCCGCCCCATAGTCCAAACTTCGGTGGGTTATGGGAGGCAAATGTAAAGGCCGTAAAAACCCATCTAAATAGAACCTTTAGTGGAATTCGGATGACCTATGAACAATTATCCACAGTGCTAACCCAAATTAAGGCTTGCCCTTAATTCACGACCATTATGTCCCCTCTCAGCTGATCCAGATGATCTTTCGGCTCTTACGCCTGCTCACTTTCTTATTGGAGATTCGTTGCTAGCCTTGCCAGAACCCACAAATAAAAACGGTTCCTTAATGCAACATTTTTTAAACAATCAGAGACTGCTGCGCCAATTTTGGAATAGATGGAGCTCTGATTGGCTTTCACATTTACAAGCAAGACCCAAATGGCGACATGTGACCAGCAATTTAAGCATCGATGATCTTGTAATCGTCAAGGACGATCGCTTTCCCCCAAATGAATGGAAGTTGGGAAGGATTATCGACGTGCACCCTGGGGTGGATGATTTAACTCGCGTTGTGACGGTCAAAACGGCCAATGGAATTTACAAGCGATCCGTATCTAAGATTTGTCGATTACCTCTCCCAAGTTATAACGAATCTGATTAATTTTAATGCCTCACATTTATTTGATCGCTTGCTTTTGTTACGATAAACACTTTTCTCTTTCACAGAACCATAGAGCAAACTTTTCTAGACTTAAAATACGGATGTCCGTATTTTGGGGCCGGCATGTTAGGTTTTCTAGCACCCCTCGCGCTCTCCATACAAGCTCTCCGACTCTCCACGGCCTACACACCTAAGCAGCTGCAAATAAATGCAAAAGAGGAGTCGAACTACAACTGTCATCGAGTGCGTGTCTGGCCGCGGAATTTAAACCCGATTTTCCCTTTTCTCAATTTGTTAATTTACCACACGTTTGGTCACAAGATTAGTTAGTTTTTATTTAATAAGTTGTGTAAATAAATAACCAGTCAAGTTAACCCATTCTTTTACTTTATACCACGGTGGAAAAAAGAGCAGAGTTTGCTCAATTTTTAATTTTTTAGCGGAAAAAAAAACAAAAAAAATAAATATATAATTTTTTTTTTTTTTTTTATTTTGCAACTCAAAAACATGTGGACTGTATATATATATTTTTTTCTCTTGATAACTTTTGTTGCAGTTTATAATATTTACGCACGTTGCAAAAATGGCAAAATGGGAATTTTACTTTTTCTTTTTAATTGAAATTATAAATTGTTTTGGGTTAGAAAAATTATTTTTTCAAAAACAAAGCCCTCTGAAGTAACAAGACCTTACTTGCTGGTAATGTTAAATGCCAATTAGTATTTTTTTTTTTTTATATATCTTACATCTAGTTTGACTAATTGATCCTGCTTGGTGCACAAGGTCTTATCTGCAGGCGAGTCAAGTGCGTGGCGCACAGCCACGAGTATTTTATATGGAAGGCTTTCTTGCCGTCCTCCTTAAGTGTTGATTTCTGTGCATCTTAGTACAGTTCCCCGTAGCACCACCAATACCTCCGAAGTGAGGTCCTGCCGGCGGGATAAATCGCTCCTTAACTCCAGGTCTTCTTTGTACGGTGCAATGTTCGTAAAACATGCGGCGTACCCCAACTCCAAGCCAGATCATTTTTAGCTCCGCTTGTGTTGGTTTATTTGATCAGCGTTTCCTGGAATAAACTCTTTTTGCTGATTCTGCTTCTGCCAATCGCTGTTTTGTAGGATCTCCTAGATGTGTAATTATCCTTTGGAGCAATAGCAACTGGCCTTTCACCTTGACGGCCTCAACAACGCCGCCATTTAAACTTTCCGATGTTACGGCCTCGAAAACGCCTTACCAATTTTTTTTGGTTAACTATGCTCGCTGGCATTAAAATTTTTTGTTTGTTTTTTAACATAAAAAACTCTTTTTTTTGTCTTTTGTTTAACTCTCCGATGTTATGGCCTCGAAAACGCCTTACCAACTTTTTGGTTAATTATGCTCAATGGCATTTAAATTTTGTTTATAATTGTTATACTCAATCCGTTACCGCGGGTGGGGTGGATATGAGTCAACTATTTTTAGCAACCAGAACAGAAACAGTCTTTAAGGTGCTGAATATACTTCGAACAACCAGAACAGATGGTTTCTTTAAGGTGCTTGTTTATCTCTAAGCTTCTTACGTACAAGGGGAAAACTTAGTGAATGGTTCGAAGCCAATCTTTTTTTTTTCCGGCCCCGAAGGGCCGCGTGTAGAGAGGTGAATCCTAACGAAAACACATCTACACTCGGTGAGCCCAAAATTGAAACTGTTTACTTCTATCAATTGTATCAACTTAGGTAGCTAAACTGTGAAGTGATTTACATAGGTTATTAGATTAAAAATCGACAAATGGTCGCCAGATGTGAGCGCGACGCGTAGCTAGAGATTATAAGAACAGTGTGTTTACTTAGGTCCTCAACGGACGTTGTGGACATATGTACGTATAAGATATCATTTTATCATTAAATTGTTATCTGCTTTTCGTAAGTTCTTACATTTCTATAAATGCGTATGTTTTTAAACACAACACTGTGGATATTGTCTTGGATAAATAACTAACATTCCCTAACGCGAGTTCGCCTCGAAATGCAACCCTGCAACTGTCAAAAGCTTGCTGCCACGTTTTCCGGTGTTGAACCGGTCTCTTTGTGTGAATAGCTAATACCGTGCAGACGTGATCCTCTCTATAGTTGTCCCAAGCGCGCAAATTTAAACCGCGTGTGAGTCGCATATAGTCGACGACCGTGCTGCAAGTCCCGCCACAGCCGGAGATCACCGATTGGTGTTTTTATAAATTTTGGAATGTAAGACGTGCCAAGTTTTGAGTGATCGCAATTTACACGAAGTAGCCCTCAGGTACAGGCTGCCCCAGCCGTTAACCAGACACGGGGGAGATTTTTTTGAGGCTGCAGCGAGTCACGTGCGCAACGCAACGCGCCTTTAACTCCGCTGCCGAGTAATTCTGCCGCCACCCATGTGCGGAGCACCCCCAAATACATATGCCCCTGCGAAATCTGACGAGAAGACCCAGTTTCCAGCGGCGCAGATACCCTCTGCGGGGGAAGTACCTGCGGCCGCACACGGACTTACGCCGGAGCGGCCAAGTAGACGAACCTAACCGCAATCCACGTGCGGATCGATCTTCTACCCGCGAGCCAACGGCTCTGCACTCCACGTGCGGATAGAATACCTGCAGCGACATCCGGGGACAGTGCGCTCCGACCTTCAGCCTTCCACTTGTGGATCAATCGTCGGACAGTACCTACGGCTGCCTACATCCACGTGCGGATCTGCATATGGACACGCACGGATCAGAGCTCTTAGCGGCTAGGAAAGCAGATTTAATTATGCCTTCTGCAGTCAGTTAAAGTAGATGTAATTTCATTGTTTCCTTTTAATCGTAAAGCATAATTCATATTCTGTCGCCAACTGGGAGTCATTAAGGGAACGTACGTATATAATGTAATCTCATTAAATTGCCTCAGCCAACACACCTCCAGCTATGTCATCAGGCCTGCTGACTACTAGGAAGCCTATGTAAGTACAGCATAGCCGCCAATCGTTGATCATTATTGCATATGAATTTCCCGGAGATGCTCCATAACCGCCCAGATATTATTAAAGTAAAATATTAAAATTAAATTGAATATTACTTGAACCTTTTCTATTATTAAACAGCAATAAGCACAACAAGTAAATCACTTTTCAATATTATTATTGATTTATTAAATTCCGAAATTCAATGAAGTCCTAATTATTAAGTTTTGTAAATAAGAGAAATGCCGAAATATGGTAATTAAATGGAGTAAACAATAAATAAGAATTCCTAATTAAATTAACAAATGGGGAAATTATTAAATTTTCTTTAAATTTCCAGGAGGGCGGGTATAGAAAGGAGGAAACCACCAACTTATTCTTCCTTAGCCTGCTGAGCTGCTTTTCCTACTAAACTACATCTAATACACCCCTTTCCGCTCCTTTACTTTCTGTCTACAAATTGGTAATGTGACGACTGCGATCGAGAGTCAAAGACCCACCCCAGCCCTGAACCTAGTCGGCACGTTAGTTAGACAGAAAAGACTCTCGGGCGTAGATAAACAGTCGTGTTCGTTACACGGGGATCGGTGGGGTATTGAATCAATGTCAAAGGAACTATTCCGTTACTAAAATGGAATGTTTAGGGGCTAACATGTGTATTAAGAAATTCCGAGCATATGTTGAGGGCCATAAGTTTACCGTAGTCACCGACCATGCCTCGCTAAAATGGCTCATGTCCCAGTCAGACTTAAGCAGCAGGTTAGCTAGGTGGGCTCTCAAGCTTCAGGGATTTAGTTTCGAAATTACCAAAATATTGTTCCGGATGCTCTCTCACGGACCTTCACAGAAGACTTATCAGCCCTGACCAGTTTATTGACCTCCAATCAGATCACTTTAAAGCAAGGAATATGAAGAGCTAAAGAGCAAAGTTAGGCAGAATCAGTCTCAACTTCCAGATGTAAAAGTCATTGACGAGTTTTTGTATCGTAGGATGGAGCACGCAACAGGCGATAGAAAAGCAGATGACATGGCCTGGAAGATTTGGATTCCAAAAGGATTGGTTCCGACCGTATTGCAGATAGCACATGACCACCCTTTAGCTTCCCACTGTGGTATAAATAAGATTACTGGCCCAATCTAGTAGTAGTAGTAGTAGAAAAGACTAATGTGAATAGCTGAGAAATATGTAAATGCTCAAAACACCCCAATTATAGCATCAAACCTAATCTAAGTAAAACAAGGAAAAACACAACGGTTTTTCCAAAAACTATACGTAGATTTTCTGGGGCCATATATATTTCTCCGCAACTCGTGGGAACTCATGAAGTCCAACAAGAATACGTAAAAAAATCCCACAGGATATCCCTGCAACCGGTGTCGCAAGACACTTCGAGGACAGATCCCTCGACGGCGAGAGACCCCAGGCGGCAGCGCACACGCCTAGGATCCCACCAGCAGTTCAGGCCAGACTTGCGCTGCAGGTGTTCCCAGCCAGAGAGCGTGGTGTGCCAGCAGGACTTACCCTGCCAGCAGGGCCTTGAAGAAGGCAAAGGAGCCTAGGGAGCAACAGGCATTAGGAGCAGCACCGGCTGGCAAACGGCTGACAACCTCACGGGCCCCTAGGCATGATGGACATAGTACATCAGCAGCAGCAGCGGTAGAGAAGGCAAAGGTGCAGGCCAGAAAGATACCTTCCCAGCCTCGCCGAGACCATAAGCCGACACCCGCCGGAGGACGACCCTCTGGCCCGGCACCACCGCCCACCGGACCCGGTGGCCATCCTCCCGGAGAGGTTCCCGGTCAGCCTGACCAATGAGGACCTGTCTGGACTACAGGAGTCCATCATGGACGAGATGCTCACGTCAGCGTAGAGCGGTCCGGTCGTTTTCAGGGGATCAACTTCAGGGTGCGTCACCGGATAATCGATTGCCTGGACGAGGGCACAGCTGAGTGGCTTAAACTTGCCATACCTCAGCTGCGGACGTGGAAGGGAGTACCCCTTGAAACACGCACGGGAGACGACATCCCGGCAGTATACAACGCCACGTTGTTCTGCCCGAGGAGCGCAGATAGGACGAACGAGGAGATTCTGGCCTTCATCGGTTTCCAGAACCGCGTTCAAACAGACGCCTGGAAAATCATCTCCAGGAGAAACGACGGAGCTGGTGTACTCCTTGTAGTAGGGATGGACCAGACCGGGGGGGATGAGATAGTTGAGTGTGACCACCAGCTCAACTTCCGATATGGTCACGTCACTGTTTTAACGATCTTGCCGGGGTAGCTTAGCCTTGTCCAGGATCCGCTGCAACAAATTTATATTTGTTGGCGCTGCGCCAAATAAGAACACCAGGGGTTGTGGTTTTTATCAATATAAATATATATATTATACTGCGTCCGGGTCTTTCACCTTCTTTTCACACCACACCTAACTTAAACGGGGCTCAATACGCCCTCTCTCTAACAATAGTTACGAGCCCGACTCGCCTGCCACGCCGGCTAGGTGATCACGCCGCGCTTACGCTTTGCTAAACACTCCGGGCTACACCCACTCGGAAAACTCCCGCTAAGCTCACGCTCCGCTAGATACTCCGGCTAAACGCACTCGGAAAACTCCCGCTAAGCTCACGCGCTGGCAACTTAGTGTAATTAGGCTGTACGCCTGCTGAGACTGGACTGGGTTTTCTCTGATCAAAGGGAATCCTCCCGACTGACTTACTGTGCTTGTGCTGCTAAGAACTGCTCTGTCCTGTGTTCTGCTGTAGTGATCCTTGGCTCGTTTCCCAAGAATTCACTATTCCTCGCGCTTAACACTGCTTCTACACTCCGGGCTACACGCACTCAGATACTCCTGCTAGCTAACGCGCTGGCAATTCACCGTCGCCTGGGCATTTAAATTACTTAGTGAAAGTAGGCTGTACGCCTGCTGAGACTGGACTGGGTTTTCTGGTCAAAGGGAATCCTCCCGACTGACTTACTGTGCTGCTAAGAACCTGCTCTGCTCTGTGTTTCTGCTGTAGTGATCCTTGGCTCGTTTCCCAAGGGTTCACTATCTCTTTCTTACTTTACTATCACTACCACTTGCACTTAGACTGGTCACTGTCACCGACCCTGTGTTCTCCTGCAGTGATCCTTGGCTCGTTTCCCAAGGAAGCACTATCTCTAACACTTGCACTGGTTACTGTCAACGCCCCTGTGTACTCCTGTAGTGATCCTTGGCTCATTTCCCAAGGATGCACTATCCCTCCGCTAATACGGGCCACTGCCTACCACGGCACTTGTCCCCTAACGCTCAGGTCACCTCGCACTCAACTATCAACTTCACCGCCCCCGACTGTAGTCCTATTCCGCTCTTTTATACCCCTCTAACATTGCTGCTTACCCTATTTCGCGGCCCTCTCTGCATTCAGCAAGTCCTCTCTGCATTCAGCAAGTCCTCTCTCCCGCCAAAACGTCCGCGTCCTGCTGCGCTCCAATCTGTTCGCCTACAACGGCTCTGTTTACATTCAGCAGCCCGCTCTCTCGCTCACCACTCTTTGTTCAGCCCATCCCGCTACATGCTGACTGCCTGCTTACACTTACACTCACACTCTTCGTTCAATCTCTTATACTTATACATGCTGCCTGCCCGCTTACACTTTGTTCAATCTCTTATACTGCTGTTTGTAAGGGATCTTAGCGATTCCTTAAACTCCCCTCTTTCTTCGGTAAAAAAAATAACTAAAACAAAAAAAAGCTCAACTCTTTCCTAACAAGATATCTGTTTTAATTTCCAAAAAAAACACAAAAATGCAGGCCATGGCAAGTTCTCCCCCCCCCAGGTAAGTTTACACCCCGCCGCCCCTACTTCCTCTTCCTAGTCCGTCCCTACCAAAACCCGTCCAGTCCATTCTACTTCATTTATTTACATTTCATACTTAGCCTAACTTATTCTAACCTTTTTATTTTTTTCCTCTGGATCTGCGGCTACGTCGGCTTCTCCTGCCGGAACACTCGAGCATCGCCTTCTCGTCCCAGCCTGATGCGGAACCGGCCCTATGGCAGGTTCAGGACTGTGGATGTCCGTTGCCCTGCGCCGTGAGCCTCCTGCCGCCTTCTCAGGGACTGTCTCACCTCCGCCGGCCAGTTCCGCCTCTCCACCTTCTTCCACTGCCGCTGCCAGCCTGTTCCTTGGGTCCCGGCCTGCTGTCGCTTCTGCCTCTCCGCCTCCTCGACCTGGTGGGCCCACGACCCAGTCCTCTCTGCATTCAGCAGTCCTCTCTCCCGCCAAAACTTCTTGTGCAGCGCGTCCGTCTCCCGATATGCTCTAACTGTCCGCCTACAGCGGCTCTGCTCTCATTCAGCAGCACGCTCTCTCGCTCAACACTCTCTGTTCAGCGCGTCCCGTTACGTGCTGACTGCCCGCTATGTCAAAAGATCTTACTTAAATCTCTTATAATGCGTTCCCGTTTCCACTCAACCTTTACTGCGTTTTGTAAGGGATCATATTGATTCCTTACACTCCCCCCCTTCTTCGGTTAACAAAAAAAAAATAATAAAAAAAACTCCCCAACTCTTTCCTAACTCTTCGGCAGTCCCCCCATTCAAATTTCGTCAGTTTCCCGCCTTGAGTTCCCACTAGCTCAGTCTGGTTCGATTGTAAACGGGATGATCTTGAACTGGTTCCTTTGGAACCAGCTGATCGCGCGGTCTACCACCAGCCGATTCTCCCACCACTTGCATTGTTTACGTTTTAATCTTTAACCAAAACAGAAGATATCTGTTTTCTTTAAAAACAAACACAAAAATGCAGACCATGGCAAGATGTTCCCCTCCTCTCTCTCTCTGCTGCCCCTAGTCCCCCTTTCTAGCCTGTCACTACCAAAACCTATCCAGTCCCCTTCCTTTCACTTTACCTACGTTTACCTACGTTTACCTACGTTTACTTAGCCTAACTTGTCCTAACCTTTTCCTGCTGTCGCCTTCGCCTCGTCGCTTATGTACGGCCGATCCACCTGCTGTCCGCCGTAAGTGAGCTCCTCCCACTGCTGCTGGTATACCTGGGGTCCATGGGACGCTGGCCTGGCGGGTACCTCAGCTCATCCCGCTGCGGATACTGCTGCTGCTATTGATAGTGCTGTGGCTGATGTGCAGCTGGCTGCTGTGGCTGCTGTGGAGCTGGCTGCTGTGACTGATTTGGCTGCGTCCTTGGTTCCGGACACTGATACTGCTGCTGATGATGCTATGGAAACTGCTTCTGCGCTGCTAGCTGTGGTTGCTCAGCATCCCGATCCAACTCCAGCTCCAAGACCCACGCCTCCGCTGGGTCCCGCCCAGCTGTTCTCGAGCCCACCTACCAAACTCCGTGCTTAATTCGTCTACGTTCCCTGTCACTGTGCGGCCGAACGCCTGGCTGGAGATTGGGGACGACCAGGGGGATAGACACCCCATGTCATCCCAAGAGCTGGCCAAGGAGCTCCTCCTGGACGAAAGCTGCGATGAGGCGGAGGTCACCGTGATAGACGGTGGTGTAGAGACTTGCTCGCTCTCTTCACCAGAAATCAGGGGGCACCAAACCCCCATCTGATGGCTGCAACAAGCAGCACTCGGCTAGCCCAGGTGAACATCCATCGGGCCAAAGCAGCATCTGCTGTCTTGGCCAGGATGATCACCTCCCAACCCCTAGGGCAAGCCCTTGTACAGGAACCATGGTGGCACTATGGCATTAAAGGCCTGTACACGAAGGATACAAAGGTAACATGCGATCCAGGAGAACTACCTCCCAGGTCACGCATTCTTATAAGGAAAGATATCAATTACAATATCTTTTCAGAGTTCCTGAGCAGGGACTGTGTCGCCATTTCCATCGACGGCACAGGAGCTACACAGAAGCTAGCAGTGGCCTCCGCCTACATTGCTGGGGAGGAAGCCTGTCCACCGCCAAAAATACTCGGGCTAGTGGACCACTGCCGGAAGAACAAGATTCTCCTTATCATCGGATGTGATGCCAACGCACATGATGTGATCTAGGGCAGTACTGATGTTAACAAACAGAGGTGAGCAACTACTAGAATTTATTTAAAACAATAACCTAGAGATCTGTAATGTCGGCTCCACGCCGACATTTGTTACCAAGGTAAGAGAAGAGGTTCTAGACATAACTCTGGCAACCAGTTCAATCAAACCCCACATTAGGAACTGGCATGTGACACAAGAAGAATCTATGTCCGACCACAGGACAATTTTGTTTGAGGTAGCATTTAACACAAAAAGATACCCTAAAAGAAACCCCAGGAAAACAAACTGGGATAAGTTCAGGTCAACTCTAGAGCTAAATCTTTCCGACGAACCGTGAGGATACACCAGACATCCCTTGAAACTAGATAGAGCAGTAGACAGCCTAGGTCACCAAATAGTGAATGGCTTTGAAGACAGTTGTCCACTAGGCAGACAGAAACGGGAAACAGACGCACCGTGGTGGAATGCTAAGCTTGAACGGCCTTCCTCGAAGGCTCTTCAACAGACCAAAAACTGAAAGTAACTGGGAACGGTACAGGCAAAGCCTGACGCTCTATAACAAAGAGATCAGGAAAACCAAACGGAAACTTCTGTGAGGAAATAAGTAACGTCAACAAGGGCGCAAGACTGCACAAGGCAATGGCTAAAAGTGCAACGGATAGTAATTTAGCCCTGAAGAAAAGTAATAACACCTTTACTTCCACGGATCGGGAGAAATTATAACTTCTCTTTGACACGCATTTCCCGGGAAGTACTCCCATTACGGGAAATATTGTGCGTGATCATCATAGAACTAGGACAGTAGCAAGTGACTGGGCGACAGCCAAGTCTATAGTTTGTAACGTTCCTGCTTTGCTGAGGTAGCTCAACGGTGTCCAGGTGTTCGTTCCAACATTTATTTATGTCAGGAGTGGTTGCTGGAAGAGTTCGACCCGGTTCCCAGAGTATGACACGTAAGCGGGGTTTAGTGAAATCGAATCGGTATGCGTTTATTAACAATTATATTATACATAGGATAGATAGAGGTCGTGCTGCAGGGCTCGTCCGCCCGTAGGATGCCGGGGATTGCTGCGTCGTCGTTCGGCGTCGTCGTCGCGGTGGCGGCTGCGGCGGCTGGCGTCCTGTGGGTGAGAAAGAAAAGGCCACGTCGTCCCTCTTGGCTATGCTTATGTCTATGAGGATGAGACAGTTTGGAGGCCGCTTGGGTCTACCAGTTTCGAGCAGAGGGTGGAGGCCACTTGGGTCTACCAGTTCCGAGAAGAGGGTGGAGGCCGCTTGGGTCTACCAGGGTATGAGACGTGTCGCAACCACGAGGGGTCGGCCTTGCCGATCTGATCGGTCTTAGTTCCGGGCGCGCGGAGGGCCTCGGAGAGCCTCGGAGAGCCTCGGAGCGCCGCGTTGACTCCGAGTGGGCGAGCTCGCCTCGGGAATCCGCGAGCCGAGCGGGGCGCGGTCTCGACCGATTCAACCCGGTAGTAGCCGGGGAAGCTCGGTTCGGCAATCCGCCGAAGATCGACTCGGAGAACCGAGTTGCGGTCGGGTGCGTTGCGGACCGACTCAACCCGGGTGATAACCAGGTGGGATCGGTTCGGCAGACGGCCGAGGAGTGCCTCGGAGAAGGTGTGGTGGATTCCCAGAAGATCGGGTGTCACTAATGACGGTCGGTCTCGGGGTGTGGGCTCCCAAAGGTCGGATATCACTGATGACGTCCGGTCTTTAGGGGGGTGGGGAAGGAATCCCAAAGGTCGGATATCACTGATGACGGCCGGTCTTTTGGGGTGTGGGAAGAAGGGGAAGGGGGGGAAAGCTAACTACAATTTATTGGGCGGACGGGGTACTAGACCCTATCTCGAAAAAGATTCCGCAGTTAACTCCCAGAGAAGTTTGCTCACACCAATGCGTAAGCCTTACCTTCTCCGATCGCCGTCGGCCGCAGAGTGAATCTGTATGGGCCACCGGCGCCCTTTTTATATCCCTCCCGGCCCTTGCCAGTCACAATTAGTGTGACTGTAGTTTCCTAATCCTATAGCCAGTGCCATAACGCTTGTGGCTTGTGGTGGCCGTTGGTCAGTGTGACCGTTTCTTTTGTTTGGCGCGCCCGCCCGGATATTTAAATTTGAATATTTCCGTTTAACTTAATTTTATTTCGGCTTCTTGCCTACTTAACTTCTTGCTTCTTGCACTTTAACTACTATCTTAATCTATAACTACTACTTATGTTTATTATTTGATTATTCTTATATATTACGTTTTATTCTGTGCGCTCCTGAGCGTCACAAGTTACGCCCGAGAAACTTAAATGGGCTATTGGAACCTTCCAACCATTTAAGTCACTGGGATTAGATAGGATCTCTCCATCCTTCTTACAGCAGGAGCTACTCATAGGAGCAGGAGCTACTCATAACTCGCTTAAGAAGACTAATGGTAAGCAGCCTAGCCCTTGGCTATATCCCAAGTGCATGGTGCAGGGTGGTCTTCATCCCCAAGACCGGGAAGAAAGATATCACCAGCCCAAAGTCCTTCAGACCTATCAGATTAACTTCGTTTTGCCTTAAAACGCTGGAAAAACTGGTAAACTACAATATTAGGAGAACAGCTCTCAGAGACTGTCCGCTGCAACACACGCAGCATGCATACAGAGCAGGCCGTTTAACAGACACGGCACTTTATCAACTATGCCGCACCCTAGAGGGGGCAGTAGACCGCAAAGAAATTGCTATTTGTGCCTTCCTAGACATAGAGGGAGCCTTTCACAACACACCACATGATGAGGTTCGAGCTGCCCTGTCTGTTGGACTCAACATAAATCTCGCCAAAAACCGTCATCGTTCCCTTCAAAAGGAAGTTCAAACTACAGAGAATGAGACAAATCTCATTGCACAAAAGACAGTGGAAAAGTGTTATAGAGCTCTGTATACCTGTCGGAAAATTGCTGGGAAATCCTGGGGAACCAGGCCCCAGATAATGAAATGCCTATACCTAATGATTGTGAGACCAATTCTCACGTAGGGAGCAATTGCATGGGGTAAACGACCTAAGCTCATCACCATACAAAAACAGCTACAAAAGCTACAAAGACTTGCCTTCGTATGTATGACAGGGGCAATGAAAACCTGTCCTACAGCTGCCTTAGAAGTTCTGATGGAGTTAACACCACTCCATTGTGTAACTGAACTTCAACGCAAAGTTACCCTCCTGAGAATAAGCACTGAGGGCACGGGTAGTGGTTGCATTCTAAATAACAGGGATGCGACTAATCTGTTAGGTGAGGTGCCCCTAATACTTCACCCTAGGGATGAAATGACAGCCGATTTAATCTTCGAGCAGAACTTCACAACACACTTAGGCAAGAAGAAAGATTGTACCACATTGTCCGAACCGCACTGTAGCTAAACACACCATAGCATGGTACGCAGATGGATCCCTGACACAAAAAGGCACTGGCCTTGGAGTGGTAGGGCCCTGCATAAAATACCACGAATCCCTTGGCCAGGCTGAGGTATGCGCTATTGGACGTTGTTCAGAGCTCAACACACAGCGTGGATATAAGGATAAGGACATCTCGATCCTTTCAGACAGACGAAAACTACAACAAGAAGAGGTTCGAGGAATAACCAGCAGCAGGACTTGCAGATTCTGTGACATGGAGGAAACCCCTACACACATCATCGCAGACTGTCCGGCTTTAACAAATATAAGATGCAGAACCTTAGGATCGAGAACTCTATCACATGAGCTCTTAGGAAGAATCAACCTATCAAAACTCCTCAACTTTGTTCGAGGAAATGGGTTGATATCTGAGCTGTAGGCTCCGAATGGGTGTACAATAGATCTTAACAGGTACACTAATCACCCCAATAATATAATAATAATACATATTATACTTATTATGTATGTACGTGAACTTTAAACCTAATGCGCCATCTTAAGATATATTTTAATAAAAACTAAAATTTAGCAAAATTACATCTAAAACTATTCATCATAAATTATTAAAACAGGAATATTCAAATAAAAAAAATTTTCGCTCCGCCCTAGTATGTATGTGAACTTTAAACCTAATAATACAAGAATACTAGCGGACCCGGCGAACCTTGTCTCGCCCTAATTTGAATTCTTTTCATTGAGCTGACTTTCCTATTCGTTACTTCTCCTGTAATATTAACCATTTTACTCTAGCTAAACCACGCACTTCGCTGTGGCCATTCTGCCTCTGTGGCGTTTCATCGATCCTGAAGCTTGGGTGCTGATGGTGTAACTGGTAAGGTCTGATGGAAGTGGGTTGGAACTGATGTAAGTTCCTAGAGCTTCCAGCTCCACTTTCCAGTCCAATTTTATTTCGGGCTTCGGTTCCTGCTTCTTTTTGATCCTCTCGCTAAACGCGAGACTCGGGGAAGCCTGCAGCTTCTGCTCGGAGACTTCATGTTGTCCAGCACCTTGATCTTTGGCAATTGGCACAGTAATAGAACATTGATTTTTCATCAGCTCATGAATCTAAGCGAGTGGTACCCCGCCAGGTGGTCGATCCTTTTTAAGCTGAAGATATCGTTCTTCCGCAGACAGAGCTCCCTCCGCTGGTGGCAGTTTCTCAGACTGCTCAGTGACTATATGCGGTTGTCGCCAAAAGCCAGCACCTCCAGGGGTTGTATTTTCATGCAGACGCTAAAGTCCTGCAAGTCGCTGCCGAACACGTTCAGTCCGACCACGCATCGCTCTTTGGAAAATTGTTGTCTCTCGCTGATTCGCGAGTAAGGGCAACCGCGAATTCTTCAGAAGAAGATGGCCCACATAGGTTATTTACTTCTTAACTCAATGAAAACAAAGTAAAAATTGAAACCGCGAATTCTTCAGAAGAGGATGGCCCACATAGGGGTGCATAATATTCAATGTCGGGCTCATACTGGAATTCTAGACGCAGGAATGTATCAGATATAAATGCTCAATTTACCTGTTGTCGTTGTTGGTCATTTCTTCTGCGTCTATTGACTGTGAAACGGCGTGATT
Source organism: Drosophila oshimai (assembly GCA_018150695.1). Taxonomy (NCBI): domain Eukaryota; kingdom Metazoa; phylum Arthropoda; class Insecta; order Diptera; family Drosophilidae; genus Drosophila; species Drosophila oshimai. The sequence goes on from JAECWM010000276.1 coordinate 2,003,000, forward strand.
GTCGTTGCTGTTCTCTTCTGCCTTCATTGCGTTCAGCTCGTGTATCTTCTGGCTCTTTTTGACGCAATTGCGCCATTCCTACACGTGTATCAGTATTTCGTTGCTGGATTTGTTCTTCGGTTCTTCTTCCCATGATTCGAGAATTACTTGAATTACTGGTCAAATTGGCCCCTTTCCTTTTTGTTGGCATTGCTCACTTTTTGGTCACTTTTTGGTCACTTTTTGTTCACTTTACAAAACACACATAAATAGAATTAATGTCGCACATGAAAGTCAGAGCATCCTGTATATATTCTTGATAAAAACTCAATAGTAACACAGGAAAATTGAAACGGCGAATTCTTCAGAAGAGGATGGGCCACATAGGGATGAAAAGTAGATGTTGTTCAATTCTCAGACCTACTCAATACTTAAAAAAAATTTCTTGAGAATCGGTCAAGCCGTTTCGGAGGAGTTTTTTGTCTAACACTTTGACACAAGAATTTTATATATTAGATAAAATTAAAAAAAAAATGTTCGCTCTCCATATGAGAGACCGCGAATTTTTGGAAATATTACCCCACCACAAAATATTTCATCTATACAAGTATATATTATTTTGTTTTCGGCGAAAACCCAATAAAACATAAAAGAAAAACAAATTTCAAAACACAAAGCGCCAGGAACAAAATTGAAATACCCGGGGAACAACATTTTACATCAATAACATTTTTTTTTGAATGCATATCCACATTTAAAGTATTATAAGGAACACATTTTTGGTCCACATACAAAAAAATTTCCCACCACACACATCTTTGGCTCCACGACTTCAAACCACCCACGCTAGGATTTCAGAAAAATAACAACAAAGAAAACTATAGTCGGGTTTTCCTACTATAAGATTTGCGATACCCATTGCCCTCTTTAAAAAAACAAAACAGGAAAAACGGTAGAGTCGCCACCTATGGGAGCTACATAAACTACATTTGTAATTTTTCACATTTAGAAGCACGTGTATGTAGAATATGTATGTAGACTATATTCGCAGCATAGCTAAATGTTCTATAACTTTTTTATTATATATTTGAGCCTTAAGTGATTTAAAAGTGCACACATCATTATACTCCCTTTAAAACCGTCTCGATTGCATTAAAATTGTGGGATTTTTTGCGTTTTGTGGGCGTAAAAGGGGCGTTGTCAAGTTTTGAAACAAACTTGATCTGCGCTATGTTTCTAGAAGTCTGTGTGGAAAATTTGGTGGTTCTAGCTTTAATAGTTCCCGAGATCTCTATGTTTGTGCGGACGGACAGACGGACAGACGGACGGACGGACGGACGGACAGACGGACATACAGACATTTGCAACGTTTACAGCATTTGCTTACTCTTCGAGTATTCCCAATAAAAACCAGAAAAATTCTAGACGCCCCCTATTTCAATCAAATAAGTTTAGTTCAAAAATTTGTTTTTGCTAAAAAAATGGAAGTGGAAATGCGATTTTTCTGATGAAAAAGAGAATCCAAATGTCGCCGTGACGTCTGAGCCATTACACCCGTCATAAGCGAATATATTTAAAAAAATAATTACTGTTGTAATATTTTACGGTGGCTCCAATAAGTTAATGTAATTGTTGAACCAAGAAATTCGGTGTAGATTCTTACATCTTTTTAATCTCTTCAATGTCTCTTATTTTTCTGTGCTGAAAAGCGTTTAAGTGTGCTGCTCGATCTTTTCTTTATACATTTGCATATATTACCACGGTTGCAACTTCAAAAATTTTTAATGAGCCAAAAAATGTTCTATAACTTCTTTATTATTTATAAGAGCATAAAATGGTTCGGAATGTATTAAGACAGTGCGCATATCACTATATTTCTTTTTAAACGGTAACGATTGCATAAAAAATAATTTTTCGCGATTTTCGCGGTTTGTGGGATCCCGAGATCTCGACGTTTGTACGGACGGACCGACAGACGGACGGACGGACGGACAGACGGACAGACAGACATTTGCAACGTTTACAGTATTTGCTTACTCTTCGATTATCGCAAATAATGATAGCGGCACAGATTTTCGCGGTTTGTGGGCGGTAAAAAGGACACGGTCAAGTTTTGAAACAAACTTGATCTGCGCTTTGTTTCTAGAAGTCTGTTTGATTTTTACCATGAAAAAAGAAAGATTTATAACTAAACGAGAAAGAACAACTATCAGATTTGCGCTCCTTAAAAAAACAGAACAAGAAAAAACGCTAGAGTAAGCCGCACATTTCACTTGCGAGCAGATAAAAAGAAGACATCTAATATAGATAAATAATAAAAAGAATTAATTTTTTTATATTCATATATATATCATTTTCCCAACACATGTTTGCCCTGCCGGTTCTCTGATTTGGGTTTTTGGCTGCGTGTGTCGCCGCGACCCCACACATGTGGCCCTAGGTGAAAAAATTTGAATCGCGCGTCCTTTGCCCGCGTCGCAAAACCACGCGGTCCGCTGGCCAAACAAAATTTTGGGAGGTGAAGGACGTTTCAGTGAAGCTGGGTGAGGAACGTAGCTCGGTGTGTGAGAACAACTTCCAGCAAATTACTACAAGGGATGAAAATGGGAGGACTCATAACACCAAGGAGTGTGCAAAGGTAGCTGCAGTATATCCAAAACCTAATACCACTACAAATTTGAAAGATTTTTATAAAAATATATTGAAGCTGTACTGGAAAATATTGATCGAACAATTAATTCCCAAACAACATCATCCACAACCAAGGTGCAAAAGCACACAGCATGTGCTGTATCTTTTTATGTCGTACACCGATACAAGCCTCAGATGAATTCGCATTGGACATATGACGGTAATTATAAATCTACTATATAAAAATAAGTCGGTTTTCTTGCTGACGATTTAAATTAAGAACGCTCGAACTGATTTCCATGGTTTTGCACTTGTTGGAAAGGTCCCGGGCTCCGTAAGGTTTATAGCAAAAAAAATTCAGGAAAAGAGGGAAATTCTTTTTTTACATACAGCGCCACCTCATGTACTACAAACAAATATTTTAAGTAGGCTCAGTTAATTTCATGTGGACCATCCTCTGCTGAAGAAATCGCGGTTTCAACTTTTTTTTTTGTCATCATTGATATTAAAAGTAAAGAACCAATGTGGACCAGCCTCTGCTGAAGAATTCGCGGCTTCAATTTTTTTTTGTCATTATTGATATTAAAGGTAAAGGATCAATCGCAGTTTCAACTTTTTTTTGTCATCATTGATATTTAAGGTAAAGGATCAATGTGGACCATCCCCTGCTGAAGAATTCGCGGTTTCAACCTTTTTTTGTCAACGTTGATATAATAATTTTAATAGTTTTAAAAAACTAAAAGAAACGCTTTCCGGTTTAAAAGAGCGCGCTCTTTTATAGATATCGATAAATTATCGGTAAAAAAACAAGTTGGCAGGCCTGCATGCAAACCAAAAAGTGTTACGCAGCCAGATAGCCAGCCAGCCACAAGTGAAACTTATATAAAGCGTTTAAAAAGTAAAGGATTAATGTGGACCATCCTCTGCTGAAGAATTCGCGGTTTCAACTTATGTTTGTCATCATTGATATTAAAAGTAAAGGACCACTGTGGAGCATCCTCTGCTGAAGAATTCGCGGTTTCAACTTTTTTTGTCATCATTGATATTTAAAGTAAAGGACCAATGTGGACCATCCTCTGCTGAAGAATTCGCGGTTTTAACTTTTGTTTGTAATCATTGATACTAAAAAGTAAAGGACTAATGTGGACCATCCTCTGCTGAAGAATTCGCGGTTTCAACTTTTTTTGTCATCATTGATATTAAAAGTAAAGCACCAATGTGGAGCATCCTCTGCTCAAGAATTCGTGGTTTCGGGATCGGGCTCGGGCTCCGTAAGGTTTATAGCAAAGAAAATTCAGCCTAGCGGATGTAGGTCGAGAGGGGAGAGGGTACAACTGAGGCTGGTACGCCTAGCGGTTGTAGGGCGAGAGGGGAGAGGGTACAACTGAGGCTGGTACGCCTAGCGGTTGTAGGGCGAGAGGGGAAGGGCGTACAACTGAGGCTAGTTCGCCTGTAGCGGTTGTAGGGCGAGAGGGGAGAGGGTACAACTGAGGCTCGAACGCCTAGCGGTTGTAGAGCGAGAGGGGAGAGGGTACGGCTGAGGCTAGTAAGCCTGTAGCGGTTGCAGAGCGAGAGGGGAGAGGGTACAACTGAGGCGGGTACGCCTAGCGGTTGTAGGGCGAGAGGGGGAGAGGGTACAACTGAGGCTGGTACGCCTAGCGGTTGTAGGGCGAGAGGGGTGAGGGTACAACTGAGGCTGATACGCCTAGCGGTTGTAGGGCGAGAGGGGGGAGGGGTTACCTACGTCGTACTTTGATTTGGGCTGCTGGAAAACGTAACGGTCAAGTAACGGACACAGGGTTTAACCTTTACGATATACAAGCTTTTATTTCATGAAGTTGGGGAATCCTAGTTTATGAACATGTTCCCTGGCCTGCCTATACCGCACTCCTAATGTAGCATTACTCACTCAGGCAGGATGACTGCGGAATTATTTCTGGCTGTGGGGTGCGCGTGGCTGTTGGCGACGAGATGCGCGGGGCAGCAAGATGCGCGTGATCCTTGCGGTGAGGTGCACGGCGGCAGGATGCGCGTGGTGGGCAGGCTGCGCGTGGGCGGCAAGATGCGCGTGGTCCTTGCGGCGAGGTGCACGGCGGCAGGGTGCGCGTGGTCGGCACGATGCGCGTGGGCGTCAAGAGGCTCGTGATCCTTGCGGCGAGGTGCACGGCGGCAGGATGCGCGTGGTCGGCAGGATGCGCGTGGCCCTTGCGTCGAGATGCGCAGGATGGTTTGCGGCGAGATGCGCGAAGTAATACCCGCGATTGGGGTCCTGGCTAAGGCACGACGTTCACAGGCACATATGCTTTCGCGGCAGACTAGGACTTGTACTTCTTGCGCGTGTCGACCGATCCGCATAAGTTCTCGCTAACTTCAATACCCGTCGCCTCTTTGCCATGCCTTTGCATGTGCGCAGTGGAATTTTCCTATGGCGTGTTCGGTTGGTCTTCCATTCTCGTCGCTTAGGTTCCGTTAGTTTTCAGCGATTCCTTGTCCACGCACCTAGTGGTGGCCCATTTATACTATCGCGATACTTCAATTGATAGTAGTTGTTGTAGTGGGGTGGCTTGATTTCCGCTTGGGCACAAGATCGTAGAATTTGGATGAAGGTGGAGGCGAATGTAGGTCTCCCGTGGAAATAAGTACGAATATATAAATCTTTGGGAATTGCGCGACGGGCGGCGTGTGCTTATTTGGACTCTTGTAAATTGGAACTAAAAGTAATAGCTTAAAGTAATAGCTCCCGAGCGGAGCGGAAGAGGTGGGAGAGGAGGAGCGGAGAAGCCGTTACCAGCGGGAGAGCGGGGATACTCCCGGCAGTGCTAGCGAGCGAGATGGAAGATCTGGACAAACTGCAGCTCGACACTGCCGCTCAAAAGTAAGCGCCTACTTGGCGTGAACAGTAGTACTTAATTTAAATAGTAGTAATAGTAATAATAATGGGTTTAACAAATATAATATAAAAGTAATAAGAAAACTCCCCGTAGGTTGAGATTCGGGAACCGGTCGGAGCGGATCGGCACCTCATCTTCCTCGTCGTCGATGGTTGCTGGGTGCGGCGGAGCTGTTTCAGCCCGAGGCTCACCATCGTGATTGAAGCCGTCCAAGTACTGCTCCATATCAGCGGACTGAGGTCATCGCTAACATCTTGCGGCGATTCCAGGTCAACCTCAAAGGGCACGGGAAGTGCACCCTTGTCTCCTCGGAGTAGGGCGAGCTCGAACTCAAAGTCGTCCGAATCCCTGTCCTCCGCTTGCTCGTCGACACGAGCTAATGAGGGCCGATGGTTCCAAGAGGGACGGCGGTGACGGTGGTGGCGGCGTCGTCCGGGCATGTTGACTCGAGAGGCTGTGAATGGTATTAAGGTTAACTGCTATTCCTGTCTAGTTTTCCCTGGAGTGCGGTTTACAAAATCTGGCCAAAACTTAAATTTACGTCTACAAGGGTTTTGTTATGAATCTACCCCCAAAACCTGGATCTCTGGGTTTTCTTCGCTGTCCTCAGATTCGCTATTGCTGCCATCGTCGTGATAGCCGTCAAGCCGGCTGTGCGTCGCTGCTTGGTCTTCAGGTCCTGGATCCGGATGACGTTCTGCGCGATGAATTTTACGACCTTGTATGGTCCGTTATAGTGTGGGGCTAACTTAGCGGCGAATCCGCCCACCGCCTTAGAGAGGTGGTGTTGTTTTAGCAGGACTAGGTCGCCAAAAGCAGGTCGCCAGCTTCGTCTTCTCAAGTTGTAGTGCTTGCTCTGGTTCTCGCTAGCTTGTCGCATGTTGTCTTTGGCTGCTTTGAAAATCTCCTGAAGATGGGATGGATGGATGCGCCCTCGGAGACGCTGTGGGACGCACAGTTTCCAAGGAATTTCGATGGTGTTGAGCCACTTCAACGCTAGGTTGTCCGTGACTACGTCGAAGTAGTATCCTTCGAAGTAGCAGCGGAATTTGCGTACTGCCCACACGATTGCCAGGCATTCCCCTTCTGTAGTGGAATAATTTCCTTCCGCTGCGAATAATCGTCGACTGGCGTACGCTATGACCCGTTCCTGGCCCTCGATCTGTTGGGTCAGCACGGCTCCCAGTCCGAAGTCACTGGCGTCGGTCTGGACGGTGAATATCTCCCTGAAGTCGGGGCAAGCTAGGACGGGTGCTTCTGATAGCCTGGACTTCAGCTCCTCGATACTTTGTGTTGTTCAGTGCCCCAGGTCCACTTCTGGCTCTTCTTGAGCAGCTTCGTTATCGGCTGCACTATGTTCGTAAAATTCGGTACGAACCTGCGATACCACGATGCGATCCCAAGACAACTCCTCAGCTCCTTGATCGACGTCGGTGGCTGCAGTTCCTTGATAGCTGCGATTTTGTCCGGATCCGTGTGGATGCCCTCCTCGCTGATCTGGTGTCCTAGGTATACCAGACTTCTTTGGAAGAAGCGACATTTATCCTAATTGAGCTTAGTCGGCGAAATACTTCCCGTAGGTCGAGGGTCTTGCTAATAACGATGATATCGTCGAGGTAGGTGAAGGCATGCGGGTCCATCTCTGGTCCTATGACTCCGTCCAGTGCGCGTTGAAAGGTCGCTGGTGCCGAATGGAGTCGAAATGGCATGACCCTCCAGTGGTACAGGCTCGGCCGGGCACCGTGAAGGCTGTGCACTCTCGACTGCCGGCGGCCATCGGAATCTGCCAATATCCGCTCTTTAGGTCCAGCGTGGGTCCGCGGTGGTCCTCCGGGAATCATCGGCGACTGCTTTGACCGGTACAGCCGGGCTCTCCGCCGGCGGAGCTGTAGGTTCCGGTGTCTGGGTGATGTCTATCGGGGTCGGTGACGGATGCGGTCCAGATTTCCGTTGCGTTGATGCTGGTGTCGATGACGCATGTAGGGCAGGACGTGGCGGCGCCCGGACTGGGGCAGGACAGGGCTGCGCCTGTGTTGTCGTCGGGGCAGGATGCAGGGCAGGACAGGGCTGCGCCTGTGTTGTCGTTGGGGCTGGATGCAGGGCAGGACAGGGCTGCGCCTGTGTTGTCGTCGGGGCAGGATGCAGGGCAGGACCGGGCTGCGCCTGTGTTTTCTTTGGGGCAGGATGCACGGCAGGACAGGGCTGCGCCTGTGTTTTCTTTGGGGCAGGATGCAGGGCAGGACAGGGCTGCTGCGCTTGTGTTGTCATCGGGCCAAGATGTAGGGCAGGATAGGGATGCGCCTGTGTTGGAGTCTGGGTTCCCTGTGAGACAACACTTGGTCGTGCTGTTTGGTCCGAGGTCCTTGTGGCGGACGTTGAGAGGTGCTGCTGCGTGAGTGGCTCTGGTTGAAGTGAACTCGTCGTCGGATGCGGGGCGGGGCGACACTGATGTAGGCGTGTGTGTGTTCGTTGCAGGATGCGGGGCTGGTCGCCGCTGCGCCTGTGTACGTGTGCTATTTGCGGGGTGCGGGGCTGGTCGCCGCTGCGCCTGTGTGTGGGGTCATCGCTGTGGGCGGAGTCGCTATGCCGGGCAATAGTCGGAGTCTTACCTGACTTATTTCTAGGGCCGCTTCTGCCCTGCTGAGGAAATCCATGCCCAGGAGAACGTCGTCGATGGTCGTCGGTAGGACCAGAACTGGCATAATAATGTGACGACCCCCTAGTCCGATGGTCACGTGGAGTGCCTCGGTGAGTTCCCTCCGGCTTCCATCGGCGAGGCTGAGCTGGGTTGAGATCGCCCGCTGGTTTCGGTCCGTCCGAACCAGGTCAGCGACCCTCTCGCTGACGAAAGTGCGTGCAGCTCCTGTGTCCACGGTGGCACAGAAGGGTTGACCCTCGATATCCACGGCCGCCACTATCCGGCTCCTCTCGCACCGGAGAGTGGGTTTTACTACTGTGGGGCGGTAGGCGCTGTCTCCGCTCGTTCCCTGGCTGGGCGGAAGCGCTCCTCGTTTCCCGCAGGTGCAGCAGTCGATGGTGCGGTTCCCGCGGCGTCCGCAGTCCCAGCAAAACAGGACTCGGGGGTTTTGGCAGTCCCGTCGTTGATGGCCGACCTAGACACAGTTGCCGCAGGCTCTCCTGACGTCAATCCGGGTTTCGTCCTCGACGCGGCGATGGGCAACTTCGGTTGGTATAGGAACCCGGGCGTTGGCGGTGCGTGGTCCCTCGTTGCGTGGCTCTTCGATGGCTCGATGTGTGAATGCTTGGTTCCTTGTGACCAAGCCCGGCTGGGTCTCTGTGGCTGTCATCAGCTGAGTGTAACTTTGCTGGTTGGTCGCTAGCTGCGTCAATCTGGTCAGAGTTTCGAACTCGTGCCGTCTCGTGAACAACTGATATTCTGGGAGAAGGTTCTCATATATCCGGTTCAGTTCTTGGTCCCCGCTGTAGTGTGCCCGGCGCTTCGTCAAGCGGAGGCTTAAGGCGAAATCCTTGAAGCTTTCATCCGGCCGTTGTGTCCTGGCGCGAATGTCGTCCTCCAAGGTCTGGAAGTATCGTGGCGGCAAAAAGAAATCCAGGAATTCCGAGCGGAATTCCTCTAACGCGGCAGCCTGGAGTAGGCTGACCCGAATCCAGTCTCCGGCTCGGCCCAGCAGGATACTTGACATGAGTCTGGGTAGCTGTCCCCTATCGATCTGATAGGCGTCTGCGCGCTTATCCAGCTGTTCCAGGAAGTGCAGCAGGTCGCCAGTTTCGCCGTCGAAGATTATACCCCATTTCCATTATTTATCCGCCAGACCAAGCTGATGGGCTCGTTCTCCTTCCATTCGAAGAGGATATTCTAGCGGTTAGATTTCTCTACGTCTGCCAGGTGAGTAGGACATGGCCGGGCATTTGTTCCCGCTCCAGTTTCCGGGGTGGGTCCTTGGGGTCGCAGATTGAGCGGCTTGGTGACGGATCGCAGGACGGGGATTTGGAAAGGAGCTTCAGCTCCATCAGGCGCTCCACGCGTTCCTTGGGCAGATCCGCCTGATCTATGAAGGTGGACAACCTTTTACGTAGGTCCGCCAGGGTGCCCTCCGGGGATAGCCCGAACTCCTTCAAGATTTCCTCCATATGTTCCTTCCGGATTTCATAGATCCATTGTTTCCCCATGGTCGTCGGTTATCTGCGGTTATTAGCGCTAATATTTTTGGCGTGCGGCTAGTGCAAGTTGCGGGCAGTGTGTGATGATGAGTTTTCGGACAGGACTTTCCTATGCTGGACGGTGGTTTTCCCTGGGCAGTGGCAATGATTTTTTTCTAAGCTGAGATTTCCCTAGTTGGGACAGTGATTTTACTAGGCTGAGACAATGATGTTTTTTCCAAGACAACGATAATTTCTAGCAAGGATAATTTTGCATTATCGTCCTGCGCATGCTTTTCCTTACGCTATTTGGGCTCGTAGGAAATCGATTTTTTTGTTCGCAAAATTTTTCCAAAAAGTATAAATTTTTTTTTTTTTTTTTATATTTCAAAAGTGTACAACTGAGGCTGGTACGCCCAGTCGTTGTAGGTCGAGAGGGTACAACTGAGGTTGGTACCCTCGCCTAGGGGTTGTAGGGCGAGAGGGGTGAGGGTACAACTGAGGCTCGTACGCCTAGCGGTTGTAGGGCGAGAGGGGAGAGGGTACAACTGAGGCTGGTACGCCTAGCGGTTGTAACCTTTACGATATACAAGCTTTTATTTCATGAAGTTGGGGAATCCTTGTTTATAAACATGTTCCCTGGCCTGCCTATACCGCACGTCTAATGTAGCATTACTCACTCAGGCAGGATGACTGCGGAATTATTTCTGGCTGTGGGGTGCGCGTGGCTGTTGGCGACGAGATGCGCGGGGCAGCAAGATGCGCGTGATCCTTGCGGTGAGGTGCACGGCGGCAGGATGCGCGTGGTGGGCAGGCTGCGCGTGGGCGGCAAGATGCGCGTGATCCTTGCAGCGAGGTGCACGGCGGCAGGATGCGAGTGGTCGGCAGAATGCGCGTGGGCGGCAAGAGGCGCGTGATCCTTGCGGCGAGGTGCACGGCGGCAGGGTGCGCGTGGTCGGCAGGATACGCGTGGGCGTCAAGAGGCTCGTGATCCTTGCGGCGAGGTGCACGGCGGCAGGATGCGCGTGGTCGGCAGGATGCGCGTGGCCCTTGCGTCGAGATGCGCAAAATGGTTTGCGGCGAGATGCGCGAAGTAATACCCGCGATTGGGGTCCTGGCTAAGGCACGACGTTCACAGGCACATATGCTTTCGCGGCAGACTAGGACTTGTACTTCTTGCGCGTGTCGACCGATCCGTATAAGTTCTCGCTAACTTCAATACCCGTCGCCTCTTTGCCATGCCTTTGCATGTGCGCAGTGGAATTTTCCTATGGCGTGTTCGGTTGGTCTTCCATTCTCGTCGCTTAGGTCCCGTTAGTTTTCCGCGATTCATTGTCCACGCTGACTGCCTAGAGATGGCCTGCTTCCACCTTCGCACCTAGTGGTGGCCCATTTATACTATCGCGATACTTCAAGTGATAGTAGTACTTAATTTTAATAGTAGTAATAGTAATAATAATGGGTTTAACAATTATAATATATAAGTAATAAGAAAAATATAGTAATAAGGAACATGGTCGAAAATTGTATGTCCCGTTTTCGGGTCGTTATAGTAGGGGAGAAGTGGGGGTTGTGGGCATGGGGGGTTGTGGGCACCCTACGTATCTTTTCACAAAATGAAGATTGACTTTTTTTGGTAATGTCATTCGCAAGCAATTACCTTTTGTATGATTTATGCCAAATATCAAAGTAAACGAACGCGTTTGCTTTTTGAAATGAACGAATTGGTTTTTTTTGTGCTTGGAAAAGGTGGTGAAGTTTTTTCAAAGATTTTCAATAGTGTATTAATTAAAGTGAACCGATTAAGAAGGTAAGTGTAGTGCATTTTTATTTAGTCAAAGTATTATACTAAATGGAACAATATCAAAATTTATGCAAACACATTTTTTAATTACTTCTTAAAATGTCTGCTTAAGTTGGTTGTGGGCACCAAAATTGGGGGTTGTGAGCACCCGTTTTTTCTTGGCAAATTTTTTATAACCTACAATTTCTTGTAAAATTGTTTTCAAAATTTGTTTGGAACCCTCTAGAACATTTTTGTAGAAATCTTAGGCTCTTGGAAAAGGATCCTCTCCCGCTGAGAGGGATTATCACTGAAATGTGTTGACGTGCGGGCCAGCGGGCCACATGTCAAAATTGTGTTTCCGACGATGAATAACGCCTATGTAGTCTTTGAAATAAATAAATTGTCATTTTGTTGATATTGGTTGCGGTTTTTTTCCATATTTTTCCATTTGCAGCATTTTTTCCCAGGGTGCCCACAACCCCCCCAAAAAAAATTTTAGCTGAAAATTACGGTTTTACAAAAGTCCATATGAAATTTTTTTCGCATGACGAAATCAAGTATGTTTCTTCATAATTAGTTAGTTTAGGTCTCTAGCTTTACACAGATACCCATATGTCCAAATAATATGCACTAGTTCGGTAATTATAAGCCAAAAACAAAACTATGCCCACAACCCCCACTTCTCCCCTACTTCAAACCAATATTTTAAGTAGGCTCAGTTAATTTCATGTAACAAACCGGTATTGTGTTCTCTATGAAATTGTGAAAAAATTGTGACAAATTTTAAAAAATAAGTTATTTGTTTCCCAACATTTCAATTGTGTTCATGTCGAACCAGGCTTTGTTCAACATCGCTGGCTTGGCATCAGTGTTGCCCAACAGGGAAATAAGCTGTCTCGCGCAAAATAAGTATAGCCCTTAGACCTCCCGCCATATTGTATTCATAGTGAAAAATAAAGTGAACAACTCAACAAGTGAAATTTCAACCCGAACCCAAAATCGTTTTTTTATTGGACACTTGGAAGACCTTAGCACGGCCAGGACCCGCCCCAACATTTGGTCCTTCAAACCGGATATACCTTCACAGGTATAACCTTGTAACGACCCTGTTTCGGGTTGCACGGGATATCTCGTCGTGTCCGGGGTTCGTGACAGAAATTTCTATCTTCGGGCCCTCTCTACTATATTTCCGAATCCCCCGCCCAGACAGAAAACGCTAATAGGATTAAAGTGAGTGAATTATGTTTATTTGTATTTTCTTTGGAAGCTCCTGCGTGGACTCCGTTGCTCGTGTGGTCTTCGGATGGCTGTGCTGGATTCTCTGTGGGGTCCGTGATCTTCGTGGTTCAGACGAAGAGGGGTGGCGCTGTTGTTGGTGTAGTGCTACCCTGTAATCGATGGCGATGTCCGTGATCGCGCTCTGTCTCTGTTGTCTTGGTTAGATAAAGGTGACGCCGTTGGTCATGCTGTGATACCCTGTAATCTGTCCCTAAATCTCGTCGATGTCTGTTATCGCGCTCTGTCTCTGTTGTCTTGGTTAGGTGAAGGTGACGCCGTTGGTCATGCTGTGACACCCTGTAATCGATGTTAGTAATCGCGTTCTGTCTCTGTTGTCTTGCTTAGCTAAAGGTGACGTCGTTATTCATGCTTTGCTACCCTGTGTTACTTATTTACTACCGGTTGCTTGGACCGCTCATGCTGTTAGTTAGCCAAGAGGGTCGGATACACCCCGCTCGGGTGCTCTGAACTATGGTTATTGGGTTCGACTGGATAAGCCGAGCCCTGCTACAGGTAGTCAAAGGGGATCGGATAGACCCAGCTCTGGTACCCTCTAATATGGTTAGTGGAGTCGACTGGATAAGCCGAGCCCTGCTACAGGTAGTCAAAGGGGATCGGATAGACCCAGCTCTGGTACCCTCTAATATGGTTAGTGGAGTCGACTGGATAAGCCGAGCCCTGCTACAGGTAGTCAAAGGGGATCGGATAGACCCAGCTCTGGTACCCTCTAATATGGTTAGTGGAGTCGACTGGATAAGCCGAGCTCTGCTATGCTACTTCTATTTAAGTTCAAGGCTACATTGGAGTCACTTACCACTGGTCCGGTCGGTTCGGCTGCTCGGCAACAAGTGACCGGACCACTGGATCTGACCGCCTTTTATATCCGTGGATTTCGGTAATCGATATTCGATATTGATCGTACCTTGCTTATCGATACGGCCCAGTGTTGATTCTTGTCTATCGGCTCTTGCCGATAGTTAGGGATGAGTCTTTTTCCCAGGGTTACCTGCTGTAGGGCTGGAGAGTGAGGCGCGCTATTTGAATTGCGCGCCCTGTTTATTTAATTCAAAATTCCGCACTTCGTGTGCTTTACTTATAGAATATTAGAGGTGACAAGATAATTCAGGAACTAATACAAAGACTTCAATTTGCCTTAATAACAACTAATATTATTTCTATATGATTATTTATATATGTTTGCGACGTGGGGCGTCGCACCCCCCCCCCCTCGTTTCCTAGAGGGAGCGTCGTACCTGCTTGATTTTAATTTCCCCTCTGCGGCTGATTTGGACTTGGTAGGTTTTCCCGTCCACTTGTTCACGGAAAGTCCTCCTCTTCTGGTTTTTGTGTCCTGCTGCCTTTCCTTTTATGAAATTGTCTCGGCTTTGCTGTGCGATGGCTTTCTTTTCTTCTGGAATTGGGGTGTTGTTCCAATCTTGTTCGCTGGTGAGATCGATGACCCATGACTCTTCTGTGTCGATGATCAAGATGTTGTTGGAACTGTCGTGATTTTCTGTTGTCGACTTGTTGGCTGCTTGCTGTTGCTCCGGTTCTTCGTCCCAGTTCTCTTTCTGGTTCCCAGATCTGAACGTTGTCATCGTCGTCGTTCAGACGCGTAGGTTTCTCCACGGGATCTGTTCTACCTGTCTGTCGATTAACTGGCTTCTCTTTGTCAGGCTCGCTTGTGTTTTTCCGCCGACTGTGTTGGTGTTAGCAGATCCCGTAGGTTTTTTTACTGGCTTGCTCCGCTTGTCCCGGTCGTTTGTTGTATTGGGGTTGCTAGGTCGTTTGGTCGTGCCGCGCTTCAGCGGTGCCTCATTCGACTCCGGGGCGTTTGGTGTGGTTTGCGTCGCCAAAGTTGTTGTGGTACGTGTTGGCTGTGACGCGGTGTGAGCTTGCCGTCTCCGAGGTTTTGGTTGGTGATGTCCCGCTTCTGCATCCGGTTGAGGTGCGTTTTCTTCGTTGCTTGTGCCTTCTTGCCGCGTGCGTTGTGGGACTTGGTTTGTCACCGGCGTTGTGCATACGCTGAGCCGTGGTCGTGGTGTCGATGCGTTTGCTGTTCTTATTAAGATGGGTTTCCTCTGCTTTGCTTGCAAGTCCTCCATCCTTGCCTTGAACTGTTGTTTTGTGCGCTCGAACTTCTCCATTGCGTCGATGTTTCTTCGTTTGCGGACACACTGTAGGGGGTTATGGTAAGAACTCAGATTAGCGAGTGACTTATTTTGGGTTAGTACCTACACCTCCCTCCCGTTAGTCTTGGTTACTTGGTTTTAGATGGTTAACGTATGCCTTCTGAGTTTTACCAGAATCTACGTGCTTTACCGTTACTATTACCGGAGATATGAAACCTGTAACCGTGAATGGTCCGTCAAATTTCGGTGCTAGCTTTGCCGTGAACTTGTCGCATGCCTTGGATAATGGATGTTGTCGTACCCAGACTGTTTCTCCCTTTTTTGGTTTCCAGTTTCGTTTCCGAAGGTTGTATGCGTGTGCCTGGTCTTGCGTTGCCTTTTCCATATTCTGCCTTGCCAGTTCGCATGTCTCCTGGATTCTTGTCCATCTTTCCTCGTTGGTCTCGTTTTTTACTGCTGATCCCTCGGTTACCTCGTTAAACAGACTCCCCGGCAGTCTGAGTTCCCTTCCATATAGTAGGTATGCTGGACTGTAGCCTGTAGACTCTGATCGGCTGCTATTGAATGCCATTGCCAGTTCCGATAGCGCGTCATCCCATCGTGAGTGTCTGTTTCCTGTGAACTGTGCGATCATTGTCTTGATCGTGCGGTTTGCCCTTTCGGTGGGGTTTTCTTGTGGCGTGTATGGGGCTGTAAATTGTTGTTTTATTCCCCATTTGCCCATTTGTGTTTTCACTTTGTGCCCTGTGAACTGTACCCCATTGCCCGAAATCAATATCTTTGGTGCTCCGGCTCGTGCTAGGATTTTTTCTTTGAAGGCTTTTAGAACTGTGTCTGCTGTTGCTTTCCGTACTGCGGAAAGTTCTACCCATTTAGAGAACTTGTCTATAAACACCAGTAACATGGTATTTCCGTGGCTTGACCTTGGCAATGGTCCTACGAAGTCCACACAGATTGTTTCCCAGGGTGCATCCGCCAGTTTTGTGAGCATCTTTCCTGTGGCTTGCCTTTGAGCTACTTTGTATTGTTGGCATGTTTTGCATGCTCCGATGAATTTCTTGATTTCCCTGTGCATCCCCGGCCAGTAGTACTGTGTTGCTATTCTGTGCTTTGTTTTCCGAATTCCGAGGTGTCCAGCTGTTGGTTGGCTATGGTTTTCCTCTAAGACCCTTGTTCGCTGCTGTTTTGCTACGCACAACTTCCATGGTTGAATGTCTTCGTCGGCTGCCCATGAGGGTAGATGTCTGTACAATTTGCCTCCTTCGATGGTGTAGTCTGGCCATGCTTCCGGCGATTTCTGTACTGCTAGTATCTTTTCCCGGATCCATGGGTCTTCCTCGGGTGTGGCGCCGTGTGCCTCTTCGCTGTGTAGTCTCGATAATGCATCTGCTACTACATTTAATTTTCCCTTTCTGTATCGGACTTCAAATGATTATGGCTGTAGTGCTAAAGCCCATCTTGCGACTCGTCCTGAGGGTGATTCAATAGAATTTAGCCACTTCAGTGCCAGGTGGTCTGTTACTACGACGAAGTGGTATCCTTCGAGATACATTCTCATTTTGTGGATGCCCCAGTGAATCGCTAGACATTCCTTTTCTGTAGCCGAGTAGTTGCGTTGTTCTTTGTGTAGTTTTCGGCTTGCGTATGAAATGACCTGTTCTCCTTCCTCGCCCTCTTGGGTTAAGACTGCCCCCAGTCCCCAGTCACTGGCATCTGTCTGTAGTATGAATGTTTTCGAGAAGTCTGGGCACGTTAGTACCGGTGCCTGTGTCAGGGCCTTTTTAGAGAGTTCACTGCATTCTCGTGTTCTTCAGTCCATGTGAACTTTGTTCCTTTTTTTATTAGCTCATATAGTGGTTTAGCCGTCTCCGTGAAGCCGGGAACGAATCGTCTATACCATGATGCTACTCCGAGAAAGCTGTGGACTTGTTTCGTTGTCGTTGGGCTTGGCATGTCTTTGATGGCCGCTACTTTTTCCGGGTCGGTGTGTATTCCCTGTGCGCTGACCACGTGCCCTAGGTATTTTAACTTGTCCTTGAAGAAGTGGCATTTTTCCTGGTTTATCCGCAAGTTTGCTCGACGTAGCCTGGTAAATACCTCTCTAAGTTTCTCTAGGTGTTCCTGTTTTGTTCTTCCTATGACTACGATGTCATCTAGGTAGGCGAACGCAAATTTTTTTTTTTTTTTTTTTTTTTTTTTTTTCTTTCGCGCGTAGTCCCACGGCCCACTTACCCGCCCAACCGACCGGGGGGCGCAGCCGTGTATCGTACGGCACGATTCGCGAGAGGATAGACGCGAGTTATGAAAAGATAGGCAAAAGTCCGAGGAAAAGTAGGATCTAATTTTGTGCTAACGAAGTTAGTATAAGTCGTTTTAAGAGCGGCAGAGAGTCAGAATTTGAGATTATAGGATAAAGTCTATTATAGTCAGAACATAATACTCTGAAAGGCTCATGCAAGTCATAGTTAGATCTACAATGGTTTAATATTAAGGGTATATAATTTCTAGTTAATCTACTTGGCACAGAAAGTTAAGCCGACCTACCAAGTCGGCACTGTCAATATCACCACGAATAAGATTATAAATAAAAATAGTACCAAGCATCGTTCTACGGTTAGCTAGGGAGGGTAAATTAATTAAAAGTAATCTGCTAGAATAAGAAGGTAAGTTAAGGTTTGCATCCCAGTTGAGGCGCCGTAAAGCAAAAATTAAAAAGTTTTTCTGTACAGATTCAATGCGATCTATATGAACTCCGTATTGGGGACTCCAGACGGGAGACCCATACTCTAGAATCGGACGGACTAGCGAAGTAAATAACGTTTTAGTGACGTAGGGATCGTCAAATTCCTTCGACCATCTTTTAATGAAACCAAGCACTCCCCTGGCTTTATTAACCATGGACGAAATGTGATCAGTAAACTTAAGTTTTGGTCCAAAAGGACGCCAAGATCGTCAACCATAGTTATTCTATCCAAAGATTTCCCACTTAGTGAGTAAGTTGCAAGTTTTGGATTGACTCGGCAAAAAGTCATCAGCTTGCACTTAGACCCGTTTAAATTTAGTAAATTATCACGGCACCAGTTTTGAAAATTATTTAGATCGGATTGTAAGTCAGAATGGCTGGAAATATCCTTATACTGCAGGCATAACTTAACATCATCTGCGTACATAAGTACGCGAGAATGATTTATAATTAATGGAAGGTCGTTAATAAATAAAGTAAAAAGAAGCGGACCAAGGTGACTCCTTGTGGGACGCCGGAGGTAACTCGGAGAAGACCAGAAAGAGAATTTTTAAAAGGACTCTTTGTGTCCTGCCATTCAGATAACTTAAAATCCATCTAAGAAGATCAATTGGAAACCCTAACAAGTCAAGTTTCCGAACTAAAAGTGAGTGATTTACAGAGTCAAATGCTTTACTAAAGTCAGTGTAAATGACATCTGTTTGAAAGCTACTTTTAAAGCCCTTTATCACGAATGAGGTGAGCTCCAAAAGGTTAGTAGTTGTTGATCTTCTTTTCATAAATCCGTGTTGACACGGAGATATTACTGACCTACAAAGGTGCTGCAAATGAGGAGTAATGACATTTTCGAAAAGTTTGGGGATAGCCGACAACTTAGAGATACCTCTATAATTGCTGGCATCCAATTTGTTACCTTTTTTGTGGAGAGGAATAACAAATGACTCCTTCCAAATAAGGGGAAATTGGGAGGTTTCTAAAGATAAGGTGAACAATTTGAGAAGGGGTTTGCATAAGGCTTCCGCGCAATTCCTAAGCACGCAGCCAGGAATTCCGTCGGGACCTGGAGAGTAAACAGGCTTAACACGTTGAAGATCCAAAAACAAAGAGCTTTCGTTTATAATAGGACTGAATATAAGGTTCGACGTGGACATGGTGTAAGAATAAGGCTCTATTGGATGTGCGGAAGTAGTATAAGTTGTTTGAAAAAACTGGGCATAAAGATCGGCTATAGCCTGATCTGTGGTTGCCGTCATGTTTTCAAAATAAAGCGAGGAAGGATAAGAAGTAGATTTACGCTTGGTGTTAACAAAGTTATAAAACTGTTTCGGGTCCTGCGAGAACTGGACCTTACAACGATTTAAATAATTTTTATAGCACTGCGCGTTAAGCACGGTAAATGTTGACCGAGCACTTAGATATTTTGAAAAACAGATTGAGAACCGGAGTATTTATATTTCCTATAAAGTCTGGACTTAACATTTCTTAGGTGTGACAACTCTTTACTAAACCAAGGTGGTTTACTGAGATAGCCGGATAGTACATCGGAACACAAGAATTAAAAAATGATTTAATTGCAGTATAGAAAATATTTATGGCATCAGCCATATTATTGCATGAGTAGAGATCGGACCAATTGAAGCCAGATATAAAATTATTAAGCCTAGAAAAGTCTGCCTTACGAAAACAATGTATTCGTTTAGTTGACCTTTCTGATTTTTCTTCTATCACGATACCCGTGTCAACTGTCACATCGAAAGTAGGATGATATGGATCCTCAGGTTGCGTAAGTGGTGGAACCCTGGATAGAAACACGCCTTCAGGATTTGAGACAAAGCACAAATCTAGTAAGCGGCCTAGTGAGTTTCGAACATGGTTTACTTGACTCAAAGATATGTCAAGCAAGCCGTCAATAAAGTCATGTTGTGCAATAGGTAGTAAAACATTTGATTTTTCGTCTGTGGACCACATAGCTCCAGGTATGTTAAAATCACCTAGAACTAATAACTGATCCCTATCGGACAGCCTATTTGAAACGGACTGTATAACAGAAAGATGATTTAAGTACTCTTGGAGTTCAGAAGACGGCGGAATATAAGAGCAAGTGATATAAATAAACTTTCCCGGAAGGGACAGCTTTATACAAATAAATTCAATATTATTAAATTCCTCAAAACGTACCTCTTCCGACGTAAGGTTGGAGTCCACGGCAATTAAGACTCCACCTCCCCGTTTGGAAAGACGGTCAAGCCTATATACTGTGTACTTACCGGGAAAAACTTCGGAGCTAAGAATCTCCGGCTTTAACCAGGTTTCTGTAAACACAATAACATGGGATGCAAATGAAAAGCTATCAGAATACAATTTAGTTAGCTTGCTACGCAAGCCTCTTGCGTTGTGTCGCTTTGTGTTAAGAAGTCTACCCCCAGCAATATGTCTCCGATAACTTCTTCTAGTATTATAAGTTTTATTGAGGTTTTTTTGTTCCCTAGTTCAATCTCTAATTCTATGGCTTCGGTGGCTGTTATGTTTGTTCCATCTGCCAGTCTAATGACTTCCTCCTCTGTTGTTGTTTTTCCAAGTTTATTGAGTTTGTTTGCCAATGCCTGACTTATGAAGCTTCTGGTGGCTCCTGTGTCGATTGCTCCTTCTATCTGTTCTCCATGCACTCTTGCTCGGGCAATTATCCGACGTCCGTCGCATCTTAAGCTTGTCAGGTGGAATACCCAGGGGCCTCTTCCGTTTCCCTCTATTCTTCGGCAGCAATGTATTGTGCGGATGTTGTCTTGGCCACATATCCAGCAGAATAACCTATGGGGGTTTGTACAGAATCGAGCCTTGTGGTTTATACCTTTGCATCGGGTGCAGCGGTTATTAGCAATTGCTCCAGCAAACTGTTGGTAGTTTATTCCTCTTCTTGTTTGGTTCCATTCTTCCTGAGCTGGGTACCTCGGCTGGAGGTTTTCAAACTCTTCCGTTAGTTTGAAATATTCTCCTAGGGTTTTTATTTCATTGCGTTTTGCGTAGTGTTTAAACTCTATGCTGCTGTTTCTGTATGTCCATTCTAGTTTTTGCTCTTCGTTGAGTGTTGTGAATCGCATTAGGTTTCGTATTTCTCGCACGTATTCTCTCGCTTTTTCTCCCCTTTGTTGGTGCCGGTGTGTGATTTGCTCTATGGCCCTCTCTTGGTAGTCTGCTGGGACGTAGTATTGTTCGAACTCGGTTTTGAATGTTCTCCAGTCTGGCATCTGTGTAAGGTTTGTATGCTACCAATCCAATGCGTTCCCTTTCAGAAGGAATACCATCGCTCCCGCTACGTGATCTAGCTCCATTCCGTAGGCCGCTGCCAATTCTTCCGCTCGGCTAATGAATTCCCATGCGTTTCCTGTGCCATCGAAACTCAGACCCCATCCTCGGGCTATATTGATTGCTGTGGCTCGTGTGGCCAGATCGTGTTGTGTTGTTCTTTGTGTCTTCTCTTCGGCTGTGTCTGTTTTTAGTCCTACGCCAATGATTTCCGTTGCTTTTCTGTGGTTATTTAGATCTTTGAATAACTCTTCGCTTTGTTTTTTGGTATCCATTTGTTGTTGGCGGAATTCTTGAATTGCTTGTTTCTCGTCTCGCCCTGTGTCTGTTATCCTAAAATCTGGTGCCGGTGATGGTTGCCTGGCGTGTTTCTGTGATAGTGCCTTTAGTTGTTCATGCCTTTCCTTGGTGTGTTCTCCGTTTTTAATAAATTCCGATAGTTGTCGTCGTAGACCTTCCACTGTGAGTTCTGGCTCCATTCCGAAGTCTTTCACATATGTTTCTAACATAGTCTTGCTGACGTGGGCTACCCATCCTCGGGTTAGTTTTTCTTGGTCTGCCATTGTTCACTTTCCTAGATTTTTCTGTTTTGGTGGGGTTTCGGAAGAGGTGGCCCTTTCTAATCTGCTCGGGCGCCACTGTAACGACCCTGTTTCGGGTTGCATGGGATATCTCGTCGTGTCCGGGGTTCGTGACAGAAATTTCTATCTTCGGGCCGTCTCTACTATATTTCCGAATCCCCCGCCCAGACAGAAAACGCTAATAGGATTAAAGTGAGTGAATTATGTTTATTTGTATTTTCTTTGGAAGCTCCTGCGTGGACTCCGTTGCTCGTGTGGTCTTCGGATGGCTGTGCTGGATTCTCTGTGGGGTCCGTGATCTTCGTGGTTCAGACGAAGAGGGGTGGCGCTGTTGTTGGTGTAGTGCTACCCTGTAATCGATGGCGATGTCCGTGATCGCGCTCTGTCTCTGTTGTCTTGGTTAGATAAAGGTGACGCCGTTGGTCATGCTGTGATACCCTGTAATGTGTCCCTAAATCTCGTCGATGTCTGTTATCGCGCTCTGTCTCTGTTGTCTTGGTTAGGTGAAGGTGACGCCGTTGGTCATGCTGTGATACCCTGTAATCGATGTTAGTAATCGCGTTCTGTCTCTGTTGTCTTGCTTAGCTAAAGGTGACGTCGTTATTCATACTTTGCTACCCTGTGTTACTTATTTACTACCGGTTGCTTGGACCGCTCATGCTGTTAGTTAGCCAAGAGGGTCGGATAGACCCCGCTCGGGTGCTCTGAACTATGGTTATTGGGTTCGACTGGATAAGCCGAGCCCTGCTACAGGTAGTCAAAGGGGATCGGATAGACCCAGCTCTGGTACCCTCTAATATGGTGAGTGGAGTCGACTGGATAAGCCGAGCTCTGCTATGCTACTTCTATTTAAGTTCAAGGCTACATTGGAGTCACTTACCACTGGTCCGGTCGGTTCGGCTGCTCGGCAACAAGTGACCGGACCACTGGATCTGACCGCCTTTATATCCGTGGATTTCGGTAATCGATATTCGATATTGATCGTACCTTGCTTATCGATACGGCCCAGTGTTGATTCTTGTCTATCGGCTCTTGCCGATAGTTAGGGATGAGTCTTTTTCCCAGGGTTACCTGCTGTAGGGCTGGAGAGTGAGGCGCGCTATTTGAATTGCGCGCCCTGTTTATTTAATTCAAAATTCCCGCACTTCGTGTGCTTTACTTATAGAATATTAGAGGTGACAAGATAATTCAGGAACTAATACAAAGACTTCAATTTGCCTTAATAACTACTAATATTATTTCTATATGATTATTTATATATGTTTGCGGCGCGGGCGTCGCAACCTACACAGATTTATTGTACTTTCCGATCGGCATATAACCTATTGGCACTTTCCGAGATGTGGGGGTTGTTGGCATGGGGGGGGTTGTGGGCACCCCTACGTATCTTTTCACAAAATGAAGATTGACTTTTTTTGGTAATATCATTCGCAAGCAATTACCTTATGTATGATTTATGCCAAATATCAAAGTAAACGAACGCGTTTGCTTTTTGAAATGAACGAATTGGTTTTGTTTGTGCTTGGAAAAGGTGGTAAAGTTTTTTTCAAAGATTTTCAATAGTGTATTAATTAAAGTGAATCGATTAAGAAGGTAAGTGTAATGCATTTTTATTTAGTCAAAGTATTATACTAAATGGAACAATATCGATTTGAACCAAAAAATTTATGCAAACACATTTTTTAATTACTTCTTAAAATGTCTGCTAAAGTTGGTTGTGGGCACCAAAATTGGGGGGTTGTGGGCACCCGTTTTTTTTGGAAAATTTTTTTATAACCTTCAATTTCTTGTAAAATTGTTTTCAAAATTGTTTGGAACCCTCTAGAACATTCTTGTAGAAATCTTAGGCTCTTGGAAAAGGATCCTCTCCCGCTGAGAGGGATTATCACCAAGATTTGTAATTTTGCGATCGAGCTTTTCGTCTGAAATGTGTTGACATGCGGGCCAGTCATTACACATGTCAAAATTGTGTTTCCGACGATGAATAACGCCTATGTAGTCTTTGAAATAAATAAATTGTCGTTATGTTGATATTGGTTGCGGTTTTTTTTCCATATTTTCCATTTGCAGCATTTTTTCCCAGGGTGCCCTCAACACCCCCAAAAAAAAATGTTAGCTGAAAATTACTGTTTTACAAAAGTCATTATGAAATTTTTTCGCATGACGAAATCAAGTATGTTTCTTCATAATTAGTTAGTTTAGGTCTCTAGCTTTACACAGATACCCATATGTCCAAATAATATGCACTAGTTCGGTAATTATAAGCCAAAAAACAAAACTATGCCCACACCCCCACTTCTCCCCTACATATGTACATAGGTGTACATACAAATTTGATTGCACACGCATCCGAACACTCAAACATCAAAACAATAACAAACCCGGATTACGCATTTCGCTGCGCCAACATAGTCCAGTCAATCTAGACATTTAAATAACATTAATTCCTACACAGCTGAATTTTGGTGGAGGCCTTTGGTTTACCCCAAGGAACAAATTGTGAAAAGTCCACATCGATCCCAGGTGTGCTAATTGAGTTCTTCAAGGTCACAGGTAAAAATTTTGACTTTTTTCAGTTTTTCTCAGAAACGGTAAGGTTTATCGAAAAATAAAATAGGGAAAAGTTGTAGATCTTGAAATGCTCTACAAAAATGATCCATATGATTTTTTAGGACCCACCATTTTCCAGATATCGCCCTTGTAAGAATAACGTTATACATAATATGCACACATACGCCACGTATACACACAGTGTACGTGGTGATAAGATCACGTCCACGTCGTTGGTCCTGTGGCAAGCTAAGAGTTGTATTTTGATGTGATCTTGTTACTAATAAATATATTAAATATATGAATACAAACGTTTTATTTCATAACATTGTTTTCATCGAAATTTCTTCGAGAGTTCAAAATCGGTAAAAAGGCCTATAATTTCAGAAAGTTTGTGTTTGTAAAGCTCTTGCAGACAAACTAATTGCCGCACCCACGATCAGTTAGGCAGTGTTGAAGATTTATTTGCAAGAAGTAAAAATTGGTATCATGCACAAAAATCGGCCGGCTACAACCCGAGATATACGAAAAACTTGTAAAGGCCTGAGAATTTAATGACAATTAACAAGTCGCAAGGCAAATCGCTTAGTGTTTGCGGATTAAATTTAAAAAAATTTTTCACATGGGCAAACCATCCGCTTTGTTTGTGTTATCGTCAGACCAAAAAACAAAAATTGTGGCTTACCAAAAGAGCACTTCAATGAAACGGATAATTTACGGACACGTATAACGCTTCGATTCAGTTCTTACATAAAACGAAGCCATCTGGTGTCGATACGGAGTTCGCTGGGCTTGCTAGTATTAAATAATTTTTGATTGATTATCAAAACTAACTTTTACAAATAATAGGTCCTAATTGTATTTCAAAGTTTTGTGAAACTATCAAAGAGACTGCTTTGAACCTCTACAACCAATATTGGGAAAAACCGGCTCAACCAGTACAAAAGCACAAGCACAAGAATATTTACGAGGAGGATTGTCACAAACCTAGCAAATGCACCGCATGCGACTTTCCAATTCTGGTTTACAGGGATAAATTCTTTGATCAGTTTTCAGGGAGCTACTTCTCCACTCGCTGAAATATTTTTTATATCTAACTGATCAACTTCCTTGGCATATAAAAATTTAAAGTCTGTTAGCGGAAGAGGTTGACTTATGGCCATTCCATATAAATTATTAGCATCAATGCAAGCTAATTAATTTGAAAGTTTACTGACGTCAAAATATTTCATATATTTATTATTGGCATATGAAATTCATTCTGTGCATTGAGTCAAACCTCCATGCACAGATCTTTTAACAAAATTATACATATCTGGATCACTTACTAAATATAACTATATATCTTTCTAAATATAACTTGAAATAATCCAATAAATTAAAGATGTAATGATATTCGCCGATGTGTTTAAAAATTTCAGAGAGATATTTTTAAAAATCTTTGGACTAGATTCAGTAAAATATGTAACGGCTCGCTCTATTTCATGGGATGCTATGCTCAAGTTTACCCCGAGTAGAACTAGATTAGTTAGCTCACTGACCCAACATTATTTATTTAAAAAATAATCATATATGTTTTCAACACAGACTTGTTTTAATCGAGTTTTTATATTTAACCCTTCTGTGAGCGGAAGATTTTTTATACGTTGTTGAGCGGAAGACACAAATTTGTGCATCGTGTTTGAACCGCGTATATCTTAAAAGCCTTTATTCAGAAAAAATTTGAAATTTTTACTGAATATGTATTTACTCAAAATCATTTAATTTAAAACTTAAATTTTTAAATTAAGCCTACACTAAAAAAAAATTTTAAGTTTTACCTTGATAAAAAAAATTGCAGGTTAGATTAATTACGTAAAACTCGCAAACTGATCAAACAATTGAAAAACGTGGTATACTTCGTTATAGGGCTTTCAATAAGCTTTCCAAAATGGTCAAATGTGTCATACCCGTTTTTTTTTGGAAAATTTTTTTATAACCTACAATTTCTTGTTAAATTGTTTTCAAAATTTGTTTGGAACCCTCTAGAACATTCTTGTAGAAATCTTAGGCTCTTGGAAAAGGATCCTCTCCCGCTGAGAGGGATTATCACCAAGATTTGTAATTTTGCGATCGAGCTTTTCGTCTGAAATGTGTTGACATGCGGGCCAGTCATTACACATGTCAAAATTGTGTTTCCGACGATGAATAACGCCTATGTAGTCTTTGAAATAAATAAATTGTCGTTATGTTGATATTGGTTGCGGTTTTTTTTTTCCATATTTTTTCCATTTGCAGCATTTTTTCCCAGGGTGCCCTCAACACCCCAAAAAAATGTTAGCTGAAAATTACTGTTTTACAAAAGTCATTATGAAATTTTTCGCATGACGAAATCAAGTATGTTTCTTCATAATTAGTTAGTTTAGGTCTCTAGCTTTACACAGATACCCATATGTCCAAATAATATGCACTAGTTCGGTAATTATAAGCCAAAAACAAAACTATGCCCACAACCCCCCCCTTCTCCCTACATATGTACATAGGTGTACATACAAATTTGATTGCACACGCATCCGAACACTCAAACATCAAAACAATAACAATCCCGGATTACGCATTTCGCTGCGCCAACATAGTCCAGTCAATCTAGACATTTAAATAACATTAATTCCTACACAGCTGAATTTTGGTGGAGGCCTTTGGTTTACCCCAAGGAACAAATTGTGAAAAGTCCACATCGATCCCAGGTGTGCTAATTGAGTTCTTCAAGGTCACAGGTAAAAATTTTGACTTTTTCAGTTTTTTCTCAGAAACGGTAAGGTTTATCGAAAAATAAAATAGGGAAAAGTTGTAGATCTTGAAATGCTCTACAAAAATGATCCATATGATTTTTAGGACCCACCATTTTCCAGATATCGCCCTTGTAAGAATAACGTTATACATAATATGCACACATACGCCACGTATACACACAGTGTACGTGGTGATAAGATCACGTCCACGTCGTTGGTCCTGTGGCAAGCTAAGAGTTGTATTTTGATGTGATCTTGTTACTAATAAATATATTAAATATATGAATACAAACGTTTTATTTCATAACATTGTTTTCATCGAAATTTCTTCGAGAGTTCAAAAATCGGTAAAAAAGGCCTATAATTTCAGAAAGTTTGTGTTTGTAAAGCTCTTGCAGACAAACTAATTGCCGCACCCACGATCAGTTAGGCAGTGTTGAAGATTTATTTGCAAGAAGTAAAAATTGGTATCATGCACAAAAATCGGCCGGCTACAACCCGAGATATACGAAAAACTTGTAAAGGCCTGAGAATTTAATGACAATTAACAAGTCGCAAGGCAAATCGCTTAGTGTTTGCGGATTAAATTTAAAAAAATTTTTCACATGGGCAAACCATCCGCTTTGTTTGTGTTATCGTCAGACCAAAAAACAAAAATTGTGGCTTACCAAAGAGCACTTCAATGAAACGGATAATTTACGGACACGTATAACGCTTCGATTCAGTTCTTACATAAAACGAAGCCATCTGGTGTCGACACGGAGTTCGCTGGGCTTGCTAGTATTAAATAATTTTTGATTGATTATCAAAACTAACTTTTACAAATAATAGGTCCTAATTGTATTTCAAAGTTTTGTGAAACTATCAAAGAGACTGCTTTGAACCTCTACAACCAATATTGGGAAAAACCGGCCTAACCAGTACAAAAGCACAAGCACAAGAATATTTACGAGGAGGATTGTCACAAACCTAGCAAATGCACCGCATGCGACTTTCCAATTCTGGTTTACAGGGATAAATTCTTTGATCAGTTTTCAGGGAGCTACTTCTCCACTCGCTGAAATATTTTTTATATCTAACTGATCAACTTCCTTGGCATATAAAAATTTAAAGTCTGTTAGCGGAAGAGGTTGACTTATGGCCATTCCATATAAATTATTAGCATCAATGCAAGCTAATTAATTTGAAAGTTTACTGACGTCAAAATATTTCATATATTTATTATTGGCATATGAAATTCATTCTGTGCATTGAGTCAAACCTCCGCGCACAGATCTTTTAACAAAATTATACATATCTGGATCACTTACTAAATATAACTATATATCTTTCTAAATATAACTTGAAATAATCCAATAAATTAAAAGATGTAATGATATTCGCTGATGTGTTTAAAAATTTCAGAGAGATATTTTTAAAAATCTTTGGACTAGATTCAGTAAAATATGTAACGGCTCGCTCTATTTCATGGGATGCTATGCTCAAGTTTACCCGAGTAGAACTAGATTAGTTAGCTTACTGACCCAACATTATTTATTTAAAAAATAATCATATATGTTTTCAACACAGACTTGTTTTAATCGAGTTTTTATATTTAACCCTTCTGTGAGCGGAAGATTTTTTATACGTTGTTGAGCGGAAGACACAAATTTGTGCATCGTGTTTGAACCGCGTATATCTTAAAAGCCTTTATTCAGAAAAATTGAAATTGAATTGACACATTGAATGACACATTTGACCATTTTGAAAAGCTTATTGAAAGCCCTATAACGTAGTATATCACGTTTTTCAATTGTTTGATCAGTTTGCGAGTTTTACGTAATTAATCTATTCTGCTTTAAGGTAAAACTTAAAAATTTTTTTAAGTGTAGGCTTAATTTAAAAATTTAATTTTTAAATTGAATGATTTTGAGTTAATACATATTCAGTAAAAATTTCAAATTTTTCTGAATAAAGGTTTTTAAGATATACGCGGTTCAAACACGATGCACAAATTTGTGTCTTCCGCTCAACAACGTAGTTAAAAAAAGTTTTCCCTAATAAAATCCAAGATTACAAACAGATTTATTTAAAAATCGGCAAACTTGTTAAGAATCGTTGAAGACGAGTTGTCAGAAAATTTCAGATCGATAGCTTTCACACAACTCGAGATATTTACAAGCAAAATCAAAATGGAACAAAAATGTTCCTTCCGCTCACAGAAGGGTTAAACAAACCTGTTGGCTGAAACTTTACATAGATTTAAATACAACACATAGAAAAGCAGCTAAAAATGAATTTGAAAACATTTTTTTAATTAATGAGCAATGCTATATATGGAAAAACTGTGGAGAATATTGACAAAGTCGTGATGTGAAATTGATTACACATTACAATTCGGGTCCGAAATCTCCAGGACTTAGACAGCGAATAGCTAGTCACAATTTCCACAGTGCACAGTGGCCCAGAAAGTTCAGATTTTGCCCAAAAATCTGGCACTTCTTTCACCAAAAGAATCTAAGAAGAAAAATATTTCTTATTTTTTTTTTTTTTTATTTATAAAAATACTACTGCAGAGATTCAACCCAATTTAACACAAACTCAAAAGCAAAAAAATTATCTCCACAAAAAAATGTATATCCTTAAAAAAATTTTAAGTGGCTAAATTTTTATCAAACTCAAAATATGCCAACTTTCCGTGGGAACTACGTTAAAATTTATAAAAGCTCGAACAGAAAAAAATGTTTGACTTTTGCAACCCTAAAATATTACAAAAAAATGTTTTCTTTATTAAATTTTTTTAACTTTTTGGCTGCTAAATCATCTTTTTGCCAGCACGTCTCAAACGTCTTTTCTCCAAAAAAAGCTGTTTGATTTCAAGATTAGTTTTGTGTTGTTGTGTGTGCCCATCCCTCCCTTGCGGTGTAGAGACTTTGGCTGCTGCGACGAGTACAGACTCCAGTGCATCGGCATAGCAGACGATGTCCTCCTTGATGTTGAGCTGTGGAGTTAGTTCAATGTGGGAACTTACGCATTTTTTGAACTTCAGCCAGTTGGTTCGATGTGACGTCAGCCTGCAAGGGTGCTCGACTATTTCCGGGCCAAAGCCCGGAAGAAAGAAGAGTAATTAGCACTGGTGAGTGGTCCGTTGATAGATCCAAAAGCGATTTTGCAGATATTAGATTGCGAGAGATATTTTTTGTCACAGCAAAATTAAATCAGGTAGTTTCCTAGGATCTGTAGGACAGTTAACACACTTTTTCGTGAGAGAGTCTTCCTTATTTACACAAGATACACATACTGACATAAGGGTGTAAGTAAGCCCTGGTGCGACCGTATTCCTGGCAGTTTGTGCATTGCACTGGCCCATTCCGTTTGTGCGGCTCTTCCACTGTGATACTACGGTGCAGTAGGTACTGCAACTTGTAGATCGGGTGCACTTTTTTTTCAAAGTTTTGTTGTCTGGCTCCAGCTCGACCTTGAAGAGTTTTTTGCGCAAACCCCGTTTTCTTTTAAGGCCTCTGTAATGTCGGAGGGGGTTACATCAGGTTCTATTCCCTTGAGCACAACTTGCAAGCCTTTGCAACTTTTCAGCTGGTTAGTGTAGTAATTCTTTTTGGCATTGTTTAAGTACTTCGAAACTGCTCGGAAATCGTCTTCAGTTTTGGTTTGCAGTTTGGTTTCGCTTATATTCCCTTTCATAAGCGGAATAACGTGAAAGTTATCTTTTCCGACTTGGTCAACTATTTTTTTAACTAGGGCATTCGAGATCTTCTCCCGAATACAGATAGGTGGCTTTTTTTGTTTCTGGCTCCGCCAGAATGGAAAATCTATTTTCATCTGATGGCCCGGGATTTTCAGGGCCTTTGTTGGAACGGTTTATTTTGGGCATATTGCCGTCCGATTTTTTTGAGGGTCTTAGCTTGCGCTTTGAGATATTAATGTAGCGATCCATGCCTGCCTGCATGGTCGAACCCGCTTGCGGAATTTTCACTTCTTCTACCGTACCTTTGTTTTTGCCGATTTTTGCAATTGATTGTGTTGTTGCTTTACCCGCTGCAGAAGAAGAGAGTGGAGTCGTTATCGCATTGTTGGTGACAGAGAGTGTTGTAGTTGACGAAGTAGTTGGTGTTGTTGTTGCTGTGCTGTGCTCTGTAGGACTTTTGCATTGCTCATTCCATGCCGTTTGAGCGGTAGAGAGCAGAGCGGGAGAGCAAAAACTAGCTCTCTGGTTTTCGGCGGTCAGTAAACTTGCACTTTGAAGCACTTCGGTTCTAGAGAGACGACGTTTGTCTTGCTCTCTCTGCATTTTTTCACGGGCTTCGTCTTGTTGTTTTTGTCGCTGAGTGCGCCGATCCACGCTGTCACTCATTTGTTTACCGTTAGTGCGCAAAGATTAATAAATCAATTACTAAAACTTTAGTTTACGATATGCGATTAGCACCGCGAATCGCCAAAACCTCGCGATTATTAATTTTTGAACGTTTCCGGTTGAGTTGTTTAATTGTTTTTCTGGAGCGCACAGTGGGCCAGAAAGTTCACATTTTGGCCAAAAATCTTGGATTTCTTCCACTGCGTAGCTAGGAAGCTGAAATTTGGCCATTATGTTCTTAGAAGATTAAACTTTTATTTTGTGCTATTTTTTTTAAGATTTAGATAATCTAAGCCAAAGTTTAAAAATATTTCCTATTCTTTAGTTTTTTAATTATAGAAAAAAACTACTGCAGAGATTCAACCCAATTTAACACAAACTTAACAACAAAAGATCGCAAAAAAAATATATACCTGAACGTAGAGGGGTGGCCGAGTCCTGTGGAGGGTCCTGAAAGGTGCCCAGGTCCTGGAGTTGAAATGACGAGTCGTAGGGTTTTCGATTGTAGGAGTGTGGGCGCAACCACTTTTATTCGCTATGTAATTTGAACTGACTATTCTAACTTATTCTAATGCTCTTCAGAGCGCAGTGGAGACTTCATGGAGACTTCGTGGTGGGGAAAAGGGAAGCTGCGTGAGAGCGGAGAGCAGATGGGGAGAGCGGAAAGCCGGGAATACCGGGTGCTCCTTCGTGGCCTGAACATTCCGCCCCCCTTGCAATTGCAAAAGAAGATGGCTTCTAAGGTTGGTGGCAGGCGCCGGAAATGATCCACCCAAAAACCGTCTTCTGGGCGACCGGCAGTCCTTCGTCGATCATCAGGAACCCCGACTGGATCACCTTGGGGTACACGTCCGCCCCAAGAATGACAGAAATTGTGGCGGGAGGATAAAACCGCTCATCCGCGAGCTGTATGCCATTAAATTTGGTACGGACGGCGTCGTTGAGTGTCCGAGTCGGTGTGCGAATGCCCATCGTCGCGTTGCATAACTTATCGTTACCAACCCTGGTCGTTGGCAATCGAAATGCGGCGGCCCGAGAAGCGTCGATGCAGCTCACTGGTGTGCAAGGGTCGATTAAAGCTGCGGTCTCGAAAGTCTTGCTTCCGGTCTTCACAATCACCGAAGCAGTCGGAAGGACGTTGACGCTGTGACGTTGTAGCAGCGATGAAAGCGATGGAGCTGGTGTAGGGGAGGCTGAGCGCTGCCTTGACGCAGGCGTTGGGCGATTTGGCGGATTTTGCCGGCGCGAACGCTGCTCAGAATTAGACCGCTCATGCATATGAAGCAGCGTGTGGTGGTTCCGTTGGCACTTCTTGCATTTTCCACTACGACAGTCAGCTTTCGAGTGGTCGTGGGCAAGACAGTTCGAGCAATACTTGTTTACCCAGACTGCACGAAGCCTTTTCTCAGCGCTCAGCTTCAGAAACCTGTTACACTTCCGTAGAGGATGGACTCCCTTGCAGACTCGGCAACGGTAGGATTTAATACCTCGAGTACGTCTGCCGTCCAGGGGTTCTTCGGTGCGTGTTCGGGGAGCCATTTTTCTGATCTAGATCATGGATGAATGAAGGTGAATAAAGGGAAATCATATTAGGAATTGTGGATAACAACTTACGACTAAAAAATGTGGGCCAATTTATTGTGGAAGTTTTGAAGGCTCCACAGGCAGAAGTACGACTTTGGTTATTGGACGTTTGACAACCCCGCGTGCTGTGCGGATGTCTACTACACGGACATTGCCATCGGCTCCTGGGAAGACAGAGTCAATTCTGCCGAGCCGCCACTTGTTGGAAGGCAAATTCTCGTCCTTTATGACAACCATGTCGCCGACGTGAAGATTCTTCGCGGGGGACTGCCACTTATTGCGCTTGTGGAGTTCTTTAAGGTATTCTTCCTTCCATTGCATACGAAACTGCTGATGGAGAGCCTTTAGATGCTGCCAGCGGTTGATCATAGACCTGGTGTCCCCTTTGACTTCTGGTTCCACGGTAGACAGGAGAGGTCCTCCAACAAGAAAATGACCTGGAGAACAGTGCTTTAAAGCTTTTAACACCAGCTTCCCATAGGCCTCCCGTGTGAGGGGCTCCCGGAGGTATAAATTGCCAGGTGAGCTGCTGAAGACCATAGGCATCTATCACAGACTCTTTTACAGCCTGAAGGAAGTCGCGAGAAAGCAAGGCGGCAGCGCCAACGAAGGTTTTTCCGTTGTCAGACTGGACTTGTCGAGGACAACCTCTCCGGGAAACGAAGCGAGCGAAAGCGGCGAGAAACTTCTCGGTCGTGAGATCAGAGGTAGGCTCTAAGTGGATGGCCTTGGTGGAAAAACAAACGAACACTAACACATATCCTTTGTTATGAGACATGCTCTTCCGGTATAATTTTTAATTTCGAATGGGCCGGCGTAGTCCATTCCCGTGTACGTAAATGGTCGGGAGAACGACGCACGGTTTTTCGGCAACGGCCCATCAACTGTGTTTGTAGCCTTTTCTTGTGGATTACGCATACCTTGCAGGAGTTTACTATTGCTTTTACTAAGTTCTTTAGTTTTGGTATCCAGTATCTTGACCGAATGAGGCGTACCATCAACTGGTTGCCGCCATGGAGGGTTATGCGATGAGTGAACTGGACAAGTAGGCGAGAAAGTGGGCAGCTATATGGAAGGATAACTGGATGCCGTTCATCATACTGAAGGCTGTCGGAAGCCTTCACGCGACCGCACGCTCTTATCAGACCATGTTGATCTATGAACGGGTTCATGCTCAGGATAGAACTTGAAGAAGGCACAGAGCGCTTTTCACTTAAGCAGTGATAATCATGGGAGAAGTCTCTGCGCTGAGTATTCAGAATAAGTAGTCGTTCGGCGGCGGAAATTTCCGCAGCTAGCAGGTGCTTATCAGAGGGTGTTGCTTGTTTTTTGCATCGCTGGATGAATCGATTGACATAAGCGAGAACCCGCAGTGCTTTGTCGAGCTTGGAAAAACGGTCAAGGAAATCTTCAGACGGAATGGTTGCGACGTGTGACTTAAGGGGACGTTTCTCTAGCTCGGTCGCTGGGGAATTGTCGCCCTGACTTGGCCATTGGCTGCGTGGCGTTTGCAACCATGCGGGACCATGCCACCAAAGAGGATTGTCGACCAATTCCTGAAGTGCTACCCCTCTACTCGCCAGGTCTGCGGGATTGTATTCGGATTGAACATGCGACCACTTCTCGGCCTTTGTAGACTGGGTAATCTTGGTCACCCTATTGGCAACAAAAGTAGTCCACTGGCAAGCTGGCTTGTTTAACCAAGAGAGCACAATGGTGGAGTCTGTCCAGCAGAAGAGTTCGGATGTGAGTATTGGCATACTCGGAAGAACACTTGCTGCCATTTCAGCAAGTAACAAGGCACCGCAAAGCTCTAATCTGGGAAGCGATACCGTTTTTACCGGCGCAAGGTATGCCCCACTTCCACTCGTACATAGATCGCAGCACCGTATGCCGTTTGAGACGCATCACAAAAACCGTGATGCTCGACTCTGAATTCTGGTCGGAAGGAGACCCACCTTGGAATGCGGATTCGATTTAAGGCAAAATAGCTTTGTAGAAAGCTCTGCCATCTCAGACACAGATCACTTGGAAGTTCGTCGTCCCACCCCAGGTCCTGCAGCCAAATCTCCTGCATAAAGATTTTCGCACGCACTACGAAGGGCGCGAGCCACCCTGCAGGGTCAAACAATTTGGCAATTTGTGACAGAACCTGGCGTTTTGTAAGGGACGATTCATCGGATAATTCGGGCGGAACAAAGAAATATTCATCAGATGTGGCTTTCCAGCGGACACCGAGCGTTTTTGCCGTGCTTTCGGCATCGATCTCCAGAAAATCGGAGGGCGGGAGATGGTCACTCGGAATGTGAGCCAAAATTTCCTTATGATTGGACGTCCATTTCTCAATGGAAACCCAGCGGAGTTGAGGGCACTTTGTAGCTCTTGAATCGAGAGCCGAGCGTCTTCTTTAGAGTCGGCGCCAGCTAGGACATCATCTACATACATAAAATGACGAATGACATCACTCGCTTGAAGCACGCGAATGGCCAGGTACGGAGCGCAATTGACTCCAAAGGTGACCGTTTTCAACTCGAACTCTCGGATGTCCCCATCTGGATTACGGAACAATATCCGCTGGAAAGGCGTGTGCTTCGGATCTACCCAGATCTTCCGATACATCTTTTCAATATCGGCGCTTAACACGTATTGAAAATACCGCCACTTTAGGATTTGAATGGTAAGGTCGGACTGTAAGACTGGGCCAGCATGAAGGATATCATTTAAACTGGCCCCATTAGCAGAAGGGCTAGATGCGTTGAATACTACGCGCAGCTTTGTAGTAGTGCTCTCAGGCTTAAGTACGGCATGATGTGGAAGGTAGTAGCTGGTGAAATCGTGGGTAGGAAAGACCTCTCTCATATGGTTCAGATCAAGATATTCTTGAATCACTGAGTCGTATCGTATCTTTAGTGGAATGTCTCTTTTTAAGCGTTGCTCGTTTCTCAAAAATTGAGATAACGCAAAAGACCTGGAGTACCCTAACCCTGACCCTGGATGTTTCGGGTCGCGAAAAGGTAGGGTTACGACGTATCTGCCGTTCGCATCTCTCGTGGTCGTTCGGAGAAAATTCTCTTCGCAGACGGAATCGGATTCCTTTACCAACTTTATTGGTAAATCCTTCACCTCCCAGAATTTGGTGAGGATTTTATCTAAGCCATTGTCGTACGCTTGGGAAATTTGCGTAGAGAAGGTGGCAGTCTGACTCTGGGTGGAAGCGGATACTGGCCCAGTGAGCACCCACCCGAAAATTGTTTCTTGTCCAAGGAGGGAGCCACAGATGTTTGTTTTTGCACCATTGAGGAGAACCGAAGGCAGAATGTCGGCTCCTATCAGAACATCTATCTGTGCGCTCTCGTAAAACTTCGGATGCGCCAATGGTTTTTTTTTTTTTTTATTTGTACGTTTTGTTTATTTATTGAATCTTCTCTAGAAGAGACTTACAATAAGTGTTCAAATCTTAACCTATACTGTATTATAATTGTTAATTGGTTAATGGCCCTAAGTTGGGCAGGAGTGGACGGTCGTTGCGCTGTAACCGAGAGTGGTTACTGAGCCGCCTGAGCTGCCTGGCTAGTTGGTTTGGGTGTAGTGACAGTCTAGCTTCGTACTTCGAAACTTTACTATCAATTTCTTCTTTAACGGGTTTAATATCCAGGTCCCTATGGATATTTGCGTTGCGAATATACCAGGGGGCCCCAGTTATTGTTCGCAGAATCTTCGATTGTACTCGTTGGATGATTTTTATGTTGCTACTGCTTGCGTTTCCCCAGAGTTCGGACCCGTACATCCAGGTTGGCTTTAAACAAGAGTTGTAAATAAGTACTTTGAGTTCCAGTGGCAGGGGTGAGCGGGAATTGATGAGCCAGTGGAAACTGTTGGCCTTGAGTTTTAGGGAAATCTTCTTCGCTTCAATGTGCTTTCTCCAGGTAAGCCGCCTGTCTAAGTGGATGCCCAGGTATGGGACTTCGTCGACACGGGGGATTTCTTTGTTGTTTAGGGTCAGTGGTGGGCAGGTTGCCCGATTAAGTGTAAACGTAATATGTTTGCATTTTTGTTCGTTGACTTGTATGCGCCAATCTGCTAGCCATTTTTCTACGGCCCCCAGGTGGTTTTTTAAATATGCTGTTGCTGTTTTTGGACATTTTGAACGACTGGTTATAGCTGTGTCATCAGCAAAGGTGGATAGGGGTTGTCTGGCTGCTTGTGGGAATGTCGGCCGTGTATAGGACATACAAGATCGGTCCGAGCACACTTCCTTGGGGTACTCCAGCTTCGATTTTGTGGTTGGCGGAGAAGAAATTTTTGCATCTGACAGTAAATACTCTGTCTTTAAGGTAAGATTCAAGTAATTTGTGGGTGTTTTGTGGTAGGACAGTCTTGATTTTATGAACCAGACCGTCAATCCAAACGCGATCGAAGGCTTGAGAAACGTCTAGGAAAAGAGCACTGCAGTATTCCCTGCATTCAAACGCTGTGCGTATTTCAGCTGTAATGCGATTTACCTGTTCGGTAGTTCCGTGCTTTTCCCTGAAGCCGAACTGATGCAGGGGGATCGCTCTGTCGTTTTGGAGGTGTGTTCTGGGTGACACAAAAACAACTTTTCAAATAGCTTTGATAGGCAGGGAAGGAGGCTAATGGGCCTGTACGACGAAGGTTGGGATTTGTCTTTGCCTGGTTTTGGTATCATTGTAATAACAGACTTTTTCCATTGTGTGGGAAAATAGCCCCATTTAAGAATTGAGTTGAATATGGTGGTTATGCTTTTGACTGCGCATAGAGGTAATTCAATTATCATTTAAGGCGAAATTAAATCATGGCCAGGGGCTTTTTTTGGATTCATCTGTTCTGCGATGGCTTTTATGATTGTGCTTGTTTCAAGGGTTATTGTGGAGGAAGGCTCCGCTGGTGAGATGCTTGGTAAAGTGAATTGGTTTGTCGGCGGATGAGGTTGGAAGACGTTTTTAAGTAAGAGGCGAATATGTTGGTTTTTTTCCTCGTCACTACGGGCCCACCCACCTGTTGGTGATCGAATTGGAAAATCGGGTTCTATTGGTGGTTGAATGTTTGGGTGCGCTCTCCAGAGTGGAAATTTGTTGCTGGTGGGCGAAAGTTGCGCTATATAGGCACGTTGAGTCTGATTCTTTTCAGTTAATAAAGCTTTAGACAACTTCCGACAAGCTTCATTAAACCTTTGTTTAGTGGCTGGGAGGCCGGGGTGTCTGCCAGTCTCGGCGAAGTCGCCGCTTTTCTTGAAGGAGCAACTGAATCTGTGTATTTGTACGTGTAGTTTTTGGGGGGGGGTGTGGCTGAAAGTTTGGGTGTAGAGTGTTTGGCAGCAGAGGACATAACATCCGTTATATTCTTAAGTGAGTCTTCAATATCAGCTTCACAGGAGATTTTAGGTTCGATTTCAAAGTGTGAGCTTATGTATTTTTTATACTTTAGCCAGTTTGTTTTATTGGATGTCAGAAGTTGTGGTCGTTCTATAAACTGTGGATGTTCAGATAGACAGAGTAAAACAGGCGAGTGGTCAGATGTCAGTTCCGCCAGGGTTTCAACATGTATCAGCCTGGACGGCACTCTCCTAGTTACAGCGAAATCGATAATGTCTGGTTTTTTGTTCGGATCGGCTGGCCAGTATGTGGGAGTGCCTGGTAAAACAAAATCTAGCTTATTACCGGGTTTGATAATAGCGTTGTATAATTGGCGTCCTTTGGGGTTAATAAGACGAGAGCCCCAGTAGTGGTGTTTCGCATTATAGTCACCGGCAGCTATAAAACAGTTGCCCAATGAGTTATAAAAGCCTAGAAATTCATTTTCTGAAATTTTAAATCGTGGGGGACAATACACAGCCGATAGGGTGACTGGACCGCTGGTTATGTTGATTCGTAGGGATGTGGCCTGTATGTGGTTGTAAGCAAACGCCTCCAGAGGATGATGCCTAATGCGCTGTTTGATAAGGATTCCGGTGCCTCCGTGAGCTTTGCCGTCTGGGTGGTTGGTTGCATAGAAGATGTAGCCAGTGAGATGGAAATTGTTTTTATTGGTTAGGTGCGTTTCTGAGAGGAGCATGATATCGATGTCCTGGGTGTTTAAGAACTGTAGAAGTTCAAGTCTGTGCTGCGAAGCACCGTTAGCGTTCCAAAAGCATATTCTTAAGGGATCCATTTAAATTGACTTTTGTTTGATTAGAAGTTCCATAAGGATGTTCTGGTTTCGCACTAGTTCCTGGAGGGTACCTTGCATTGAGAGCATGATGTTCGTGAGTGTAGCTAAAGTAGCTTCGATGCTGTTTTGTATTTGTGGAGTGTAAGTCTGGTTTTGTTGGTTATTAGGTTGAGTTGGTCTTTGAGCGTTTTGCTCTGGAAGCGGGGTATATTTTGGTTTTGGTATGGGCGGGAGAGGCGGTAATGCTTCGGGCTGAGTGGTTCTTGTAGGCGACATTCCAGGGTATCGAAGTGCAGCCGCGAAAGTAACTCCAGGAGTGGTTTGCGAGGGAATGTAAAAATTTGTCTGAGCAACCTGTTGGGCGGAGGTTGGTTGTTGGCGCCTCTGGTTGAGCCGACTCTTGATCTCTTTATAGACGGGGCAGCCCCTGTAATTAGCAGTGTGGTTTCCACCACAGTTGCTACATTTTCTCAGTGCTGGGTCTTCTTTGTTACCCGTGCAAGCTTCTTTACAGTGCAGGTCGCCACAAGCAACACAGACTGCTCGCAAAGTGCAATAACTTTTTGTGTGCCCAAACTCTTGGCAGTTTGTACACTGTACCGGGCCGTTTCGTTTATGCGGCTCCTCTACGGTTATTCTTCGATGGAGTAGGTATTGCAGTTTGTATATGGGGTGCACTGCGTTTTTTTCTTCAGAGTAGTCGCGTCTGGTTTGAGTTCAATCTTGAAGAGTGGCTGAGGAATTTTCGCCCTATTGGTTATGTTCATAACGTTTTTAACGTCAAAACCATTTTCTTTAAGTCCTTCAGCTATATCAGCTGTCGGGACGGTTGACTCGATACCCTTTATTACAACTTGAAGTCCTTTGCTACTTTTAAGTTGGTAGGTGTAATAATTGACACGCTCACTGTCCAGGAAGTTGGTTACTGAGCGGTAGTTGGCTTCATTGGTAATCTGGAGCTTGGTTTCAGATATATTTCCTCTTTTTAAAATAGTAACATAAAAGTTGTTTTGCCCAATTTTTTGCTTAAGTTTATTAATTAGATCTGAACAATTTAGATCTCTAATGTACATAGGTGGTGGCTTTACAATTTTTATGGCTTGGGGTGGTTGGCCCTCATCTTTTCGAGCTCGCCAAGTATGGCAAATTTGTTTTCAGAAGTTGCCTTAGTGGTGTAGTTTGAAGTTTTCGTAAGTTTAGGCAAATTTGCTTCTCTAGCTTTTTGCGGACTAAGTTTTCTTTTAATTTGTACATACCGATCGATCCCAGTCTGTACGAGCGTAGATTGTGAGAGCTCTGCAGCAGAAACGAGTGTTGCTCGCGATGCCAAAATCGGCCACACGTTGGTCGATGTTGAAGTTGTTGTTGTTGTAGTCGATGCGACAGTTGTTATTGAGGGCACCGTATTAGTGGGTGCACAAGCTGATGTAGTCGGTGCGTCTATAGGTGGAAGGGGGGAAGGGCACTGCGAGCTCCATGACTGCGTTGGAGCAGCGCAGCTTAAGTTGGCAAATACTGCTGGCGAAAGAGACCGAGCTCTCTCGGCAGCGGGCGGCGACATTGCACTTGTTGTTGCTTTATTTGCTGTCTCCGAAGAGACAATTGATAGGTATGCATTATTTTTCGAAGAAGTCGACGCGCGTCTTGCTGTTGTTGTTGTTGTACACGACTTTGACTCACCGGCTTGCTGTTGGCACTTTTCATTAACGTACCCGCAGGCATTGTTATTTAGTTTAATTAATTTAGGGAAGAGAGCCCTTGTTGTTTGGCATTGCTGCCAGCGTCTTTTCGCTATTTATTGGTATATTTTTATTTTTAAATAAGTTAGTTTTCCCGTTCACTCGGCGGAGCGATCGGAAACACGTCTACCTCGGGTGAATGCTTGCGCTTGTTGTGATGCGCCAATGGTAAATTGGGAAGATTTCGAAGAAAGTCTTGCGGAATTGGGTAGGAAGGCAGATTCCCTGCCAGTTGAGGAAGGACATAGGCTGACGTCTCTAACTGCAGAGCGGGCCTACTTGGAGATCTGATTGTAAAGTGACAGAGCTTCTTGGACTGAGCGGACACTGTCTGATTTAAGCCTGAGACTTGGGCTTGGACGACTTGGAAGGGTAATTTGAAAAGATTGAACAGACGCTCTGTCACAAATGTTGCTTCGGATAAGGGCACGAGCCTGGAAATTCGAGCCCAGGTGGCAAATATTTATGATGGCTGTCCCCAGCAGAACCAATCTTGCACCTGACGCAAAACAGACTTGCACTCCCGACTGATCATCGGAAGCGGCTGAGCCTTCTGTCGAAGTTGCTGGTCATAACATGGGAACATCAGACCGACTTGGAGGGCTGGCAAAAGGGTTGCTTCGGTGCAGCAGCGTATGGTGGCGACTGCGGCAGGTGAAGCAGCTGTGGGTGCTTGTGCAGTCCCGAAGCTGGTGCCCTCGGGCAAAGCAGTTCAAGCACAATTGCTTGTTTCGGATATAGGCGGCCCGCTCGTCTACTGTCATTTGAAGGAAACGTGGACAAGTGCGTATAGGGTGGCTTTCCCTTGAGCACAGATCGCAACGTCTCGGTTTCGGAACTATCTTAGTCTCATAAGAATTGATTCTGCTTAAAGACCCGTTCGTTGCTTTGGACTGCGAATGACTTGACCCAGAAGGTCGCACGTCATCTATGGCCTCGAGGGTTCGATGGCGCTCAGTGAGAAAGGTGTTCAGGTCAACCCATTTTGGAATTGCGGCTTTATCGCGCAAGGACTGCTCCCATAAGGAAAGTGTAAGCTTGGGGAGCTTTGACGAGCACATGTAGACAAGAATGCAGTCCCAATCCGTAATCAGGATTCCGGACAGTTCCAAGGTGTTCAGACAGCCTTGAATCGTAGTTTGCAGTTCCTTTAGAGCTGCCCCAGACTCTTGCGAAATCGACTGGAGGTTGAAGAGGATTTTAAGCTGGCTATTTACTAGCAATCGCTTGTTGTCGAACCGCTCAGTTAGGTTATCCCAAGCTGAGCGAAAGCCATCGTTGGTGAGAGGGGAATTTGCAATTATTGCATGCGCGTCACCGCTCGTTTTAGCGTTTAAGTGGAACAGCTTTTCCACAGGCGTGAGCCTTGGATTATTTATATATATCGCTGTAAAAAGGTCCCGGAAAGTGGGCCAGCGTAGGTAATCGCCTGAGAAAACCTCATTGTCGCACGGAGGCAGCCGACAGCCAGAGGAGATATAGTTCTGGGCAGGGGCTTGAGCTTGAGCTGGTGGAGCCGTGCCCTGTTGGATTATATCTGTGAGCTGAGCGGCGTATCTCTCATACACTGTATAACAGTAGTTATACTTTGACTTGAGAATGGGCAATGTGGGCGCTGCATCCTCGCCTGCTGCCGTAATGCACTCTGAGCATACGTCGAACTCTTTCTCAACCTTGTCCCATAACACTCGGACTTACTCCCGACGGATTTGGAGCATGGAAACGCTTGGAGTTTCGTTCCCAGGAGTGTTGGTTCTGCTTTCGAGATCGCTTAGACGATCTGAGACCGCAGTGAACTTATTTAACGCTAACTCGTAAGTAGTTGAAGCCATTTTTTGTATGGATCGAGTCACCCTTGAACTGGAAGTAGCGGGCTTGGCGTTTGGATTTAATGAACTTGGAGTTTTTGGCGTAGCCGGCTTCACCACGATGCTTGGTTGGCTCTTGGAGCTTTTGGCTGCCAGCGGCGAGAGCGTGGACTTGGTTTTGCTCAAGGGGGAAGCAGATACCTTTTTCTTATCGTCTCCACCGGGCATACTAAGACCACAAACGCAAGCGAATAGCTGTGGATCTCGCCACACTATGTTTGTGTCAGTTTGGATGAAAAAATGCGGAATTGTAGGTGTGTGGAACGATTGGAATGGAACGCGCTACTTGAAAAATGGTATTCTTGAGTTGTTTGGACTCAGTTTAGATGAAAATGCGGAATTGTAGGTGTGTGGAACGATTTGAAAAAATAGTATTGCGGAGTTTTTATGGATTAGGGCTTTTTCGGAATGTTGGAATTGGAATTTTTCAACTATCCAGACAAGAAAAAACAAATATTGATTTTGTGCATAAGCCCCCTGTTTCTTTTTGCACCTCCGCCCATAAAAAAAGGTATTT
The DNA here is from genome assembly GCA_018150695.1 of Drosophila oshimai. Taxonomy (NCBI): domain Eukaryota; kingdom Metazoa; phylum Arthropoda; class Insecta; order Diptera; family Drosophilidae; genus Drosophila; species Drosophila oshimai. The sequence continues at coordinate 2,045,994 of JAECWM010000276.1, forward strand.
CGGAGTTTTTTTTTTTTTTTTTATGGACTTGGGCTTTTCCGGAATGTTGGAATTGGAACTTTTCAACTAACCAGACGAGAAAAAACAAATATTGATTTTGTGCATAAGCCCCCTGTTCCTTTCTGCACCTCCGCCCATGAATAGCTGAAATCAAATGTTCATAGGGTAAATCCGGGACAAGTGCCCCACGTTTTTGAAAATCGAAATGGTTGTTTCACAAATATGTTTACGAGGGCTTTTGTGATTGTTGTAGGTCGAGTAGTATATCCAGAAGTAAGAACAACATTTTATTCATCAATATTTTACGTTACAAGCTTTCTGTGGGATGATTAATAAAAAGTAGCAAATTTGCTAGTTCAAACATCTTCAGGGACAAGCGACCCGCTTTTATGCTTAGGATTTAAATTATTTTGCAAACAACAACTCGCGAAAAAAAGCCATTACATTGATTCTACGGTACTTTCTAACACACATCAACACTTAATAATAATGATAAAAATAACAGATCTGGTTTTTAAAGATAATAAAAATAAAAGACTGAATTTGTCGATCGAGGTACCAAAATTGAATCACAATACGAAAAATTTTATTTATAAAAAAAAAACATTAATAAACAATTGTAAATTATGTAAAAACACCATATAGAATATTTTTGTTAATAAATAATAACAAACGTTTACAACATAAAGTGCTCAAACCAGATTATCAGTAGGGCGTTTGTCCCCGAGAGCAAGCGGGGCGCTTGTCCCGATTGCATAGCATATGAAAATTATTAATTAAAAAAATATTGGCGAACAGTAAATGTAAAAATAGTTATCTGCTAAATGATCTTGCTACATAGGAAGGTTATGATACTTCATCTGACGTCTGTTGACCTTTTGACGATGAAATAACAAACATTTTGAATCGCTAAAATAATTTTCGCCTGTTTTTGGACCTACTGCGTATGGATTTCATAAATTGTGAATAGTTAACTTACCAAAGTACGAATTTTCCACACAAGTTTTTCATTTTGACACTTAAACACATGTTTTCCCGAGATGGCGCTGCAATCTTATCGATGCATGATAACAATAAACAAAGTGGGGCACTTGTCCCCGCGGGGCACTTGTCCCGGATTTACCCTATGTATTTTGGTCAAATAACCATATGTAAGAGGCTGCACTGTAAATATGTGTTTTCGCTCAGAGAATAAAATGTAAGTATGAAGCCTCTGTAAGTATGTATACTCGCTCAGAGAAAAATATGTAAGTATGAAGCCTCTGTAAATATGTATACTCGCTCAGAAAAAAATATGTAAGTATGAAGCCTCTGTAAATATGTATTTTCGCTTAGGGAATAAAATGTAAGTATGAAGCCTCTGTAAATATGTGTTTTCGCTCAGAGAATAAAATGTAAGTAAAAATGCGATGGGCAATTTTGTATTTTATTTGCAGCGCCGACGGGAAAATGTAAATGTATGGTTGAGAGGTGAAAAATAGTTCATATTTCTTGCCGGCGGGTATGTGTATTGTTTGTAATTGTGGTTTTTTGCTCTAGTTTTCGAGCAAAATGAGGTTAAAGGTGCCAAAAACTGCTTTTTTTACACTTTTTGAACAGCTATAAATGGAAAAAGCGATGAAAGAAAATGGCCTATATAGGATTAAAAGAAAGCTAGACATTACTCTTTAATATCCAATATCAAAAAAGTGGATACATGATAATTTAAGCATCTGGGATCAGTTTATGTGTAAGGGAGATTGGGGTTGTGTTACAATTATTTTGCGTTAAAACTAAAGAAACTTTAAAATAAAAAAATTGTACTAATTTGTCTTTGGATGGACCATATTTTCAGAAAAAAACGCATTTAAAAAAAATCACTGTTGCCCAACCGGTTAAAAGCTCTCTCTCAACATAGATATAGACCTTAGACCTCACGCCATATTTGTACATATCATAGTGAAAAATAAAGTGAACGAAGCAACAAGTAAAATTTTTAGCAGTAAAAAAAGTAAATTTTTTAGTTTTGTGTGAATTATTATTAGGTACTGTAAAACTTTGTCGCAGTGTTTACGTAATTCAAAGTCTCGGTCATAAACCTAAGTGGCCGAAACACTTACCGATCGCTATGCCTGGGACCGCACACAGAAAGTGAATGTATCAGCATAAATGTAACACGAGCGGTCCTCATGTATGTGCATATTCCTCCGCGCTCCATCCTAAGTGAGCATAGCTTTAACCATAGCAATATTATAAATTATTTGTCATAGAAGGAAGAGATTGATTACAGTTCCCACTTAGGTGGATTGGTTCCCCTCAGTATTTCAAATGGCCAAGTCTTATTTGGGGTTATCGGCGTTCGAATACCTGACAGTTCGATCAACCCGGCGGTGTTTTGTTACCGATGAGTGCATGGCCCTATTCGACGAGTTAAGGCGGGGTCACTTGTGACCGAGCCAAATTCTTGTGTAATTTGTCACCTTAGTTCTTATGGGGCGTATGAATGCACTTTTCAATGCGCGCGTTTTAAAATTTGCTTCCCGCTCGTTTTTCTTCTGCCCTAAACTAAGGTCTTACGTCGGCCCTAATTGGCGTACGTAACAGGCTCGAAGTCGTCGATGCAAAAACAAATCTACGTAAAGGCGGTTAGGTAGTTTTTTTTACTCGCCCAACGTGGTCCTCGACCCATACAATGAGTTCCTGAGTCTCATGTTCTACCGACTGAGTTAGCTGGGCATTGCTTTTCTGTGGTGTTTAGACCGTATCAATAAGGCTCGACGTGCTGCACCTAAAAGAGTTATGCTGAAAAATAAAAATGTTCCCCCATTTTCCCCTTACCAGTAAAAAGAACAGAGAAATTTGATTTGTTTTTATTTATTTACTAGCAAACCCGGCGAACTCCGTATCGCCACCAGATGGATTCGTTTTATGTAAGAACTGAATCGAAGCGTTATACGTGTTATTATAAATTATCCGTTTCATTGAAGTGCTCTTTGGTAAACCACATTTTTTGTTTTTTGGTCTGACGTTAACACAAACAAAGCGGATGGTTTCCCAACTCGTGAACATGCAATGTGCCCATGTAAAAAACTATGATTTTTTTAAAATTTATCCCGCAAACACTAAGCGGCTTGCCTTGCAGTTGTTAGTTGTCATTGCGAACGCAAGGCGAATTGGAAATTGCAATGGTTTGAAGTCAAACGGAAGGTCTGTCGGAATCATTGGAAATCGAGGAATACATACATTTTTTGTGAATTATTATTACTTTGATTAAATTTTTGTTTATTAAAATTTTGAATTGATTTTATTTTAATGTCATTTTCATTAAAGGAAATGCTGTTGGAAATCGTGTTCAGTTTTCGTATTAGACAAGAGTAAACGATCATCATCAACGAGTGAAAGAAAGTGAACGGGTTTAGTAAAAACATAACTGAACTGGAATGGGGCAGAGATCAATAAATCAGGATTTCAGCGGGCTGAGCTGGCGGGGTGCTGGATCGGCCGTAGTATTTTCCCTCGGGTATTGTTGGTAGAAAAATTATGTATTTCACTTTCAACTTGAACTTAACTTTTCTTCGTAGAACTTATCTCGTACATAACATTAACTTAGCATTACGGGGGTGGATGCTTCCAGAGCGGTTTGGAGAGCGGAGTGGAGACCCTTAACAGAGCGAAAGAGCGAGATGCGATCGATCTGGAGGAACTGTTTTCTCGACTGCTAAGAAGGGCCGCTTGGAAGGGAACTGGAGGGGCCGTTTAAAAGGCCACTGAAAGCGCCGTTTGGCGCGAACAGAATTATTATATTCATTTACAAGATCTTTTACGTTATGAACCCAATTATATTTGCCCAGCATACTAAACATTTTCCACGTGCGATTTTGTAATGTAAGATGAAAATGTTCGCAAATAGAAGCCTTTAAGTGAGTATAGTTCATTAATATGATGTTTTTTCATTAATTCCCCAAATGTAGTATTTAAAAGTTATTTTCCTGTGAGATCCAATGTGGACTTCGACTTGACTGGCCCAGCGTAGGCGTACTTTGAAAATGTGTCAATAACTTTTGAAAAATACCTATAGCCGCCATGTTTTTTTTTTCTAAATGGAATGGTTTCAACACACACACACACACACACACACATACACAAAGAGGCACACACACACACAGCCACACACAGACACACACACACACACAAACACAGAGCGGAGTGGTCGGCGTTCGGAAAGCATCCCGATCGCATATTTTTCCACCGTAAAATCATCATCACCCTATAGCTTCTTTTGGAAGGCAAAAAGGGAGCGGTCCGTGCAATCGTAGCTTCTCTTCCCAGTCGGAAGTTTTGGTGCGGTCGGCGTTTGGCATGCATCCGGAATGCATCCCGATCGCATCTTTTTCCACAGTAAAATCATCACTCCCCTATAGCTTCTTTTGGAAGGCAAATAGGGAGCGGTCCGAAACCCAAAAGCTTGCCGAACGTTTCCCGAAGTTGAAATTACAACAACCACCCATGCCCGATGCGTGAAAAGGGAGCGCTTCAGGGAGCGATGAATCGGATAGCATCCGGCGTGTTCCGCTTTGCTGTAAAAAGTGAAAAAGGCATCGATCGGGCATGCATGCATGCATGCTTCGGATGCTATCCGTCACCCCTTCTGGATGCGTTCCACTTCCGCCTGGGTTACGTCGCAGCCGAACCTTTACCGAAACCCGAACGCTTGCCGATCGTTCGTTTTTTTTTTTCAATCGGTGCAGTTATAGATTCCATCGGAATGCATCCGGAATGCATCCATTGGCATGCAAAATATGAAATGAAAATCTTTTAAACGGTGGTCTTGAAAAACAAATTAAAAGAACAAAAGAGATATTGCAAGAACGCGCGCGGTTTTTTCGTTTCTTATGCCTTTCTTTTTCACTTGCTTTTTGGAATTTGACCAGTTAAGTGAAACTTTTTTTTTCGGTTAAACCAATTTTAATCTTTTTATTCGTTTATAGTTCTTTAAAACAAACCAAGTGCTCTTCTTTGCCAAGTAAGTATAGTGCGGTGATTAGTGAAAATAAAAAATAAACAGTATTATCTCTTAACGAGGTAAAATATCAATAACCAAACAAAAACAAATAAGAATTTATTACAACATTATACAAACTAATTATTGTTTTTATTTTTTGTATGACCTCATGGATGGATTTTGACAACGGAAGAACTACAACATCAAAAACAACTGTAAGTATAAAATTTAATTTTTATTTTTGTGTATTTGAGGTTGAAAACCGACGAAAAGCGACGGCAAAAATGGACAAAGGACCGGACAAGGACAACTATTTTAAGGATAATGGCGAAGTAGTAGATTTAGCTTAGTATAATTTAATTTCGTATAATATAATTTTAATTTGTTTGAAAAGATTAAAAAGATTGAAGAAAATTAAAGAATAAATAATGAAATTAAAAGAAAAACGTATTTTTAAATCGACTAGAACTTATTTTTTTTCACTCGTGTGAGTCGCATCCAGAAGCACTCCAAAAGATGCGTTTTGGATCGCATCTTTTGGAAGGGAAAAATGGAAACCAATCCCGAACATATCCAGAAGTTGAAATTACAACAACCACCCATGCCCGATGCGCGAAAAGGGAGCGCTTCAGGGAGCGATGAATCGGATAGCATCCGGCGTGTTCCGCTTCTGTAAAAACGAAGTGAAAAAGGCATCGATCGGGCATGCATGCATCGATGCTTCGGATGCTATCCATCACCCCTTCTGGATGCATTCCACATCCGACTGGGAAGTTGAGGCGCCTTCCGTAAGACCACGACGATCACCGGAACTTCTGCAAGTTGAGGCACCAACCGTAACACCGCGACCCCGACCAACGCCATTACCAGTGAGTACTTTTTTTTGTCTAAAACCTTTGGCCGACGTGGCCACAGTACGGAAAAGTAATCCCTTTCGAAGGCCCCCAAAGACTACCACCCACTACCACCGCCGGATCGATAGGATCGTCATGAAGGATGACAAGCCCATAAAGCATAGATACTTCCCAAAGAACCCAGCCATGCAGAAAATCATTAACGAACAGGTTGATGAACTGCTCCGCGACGCACGGATCGGGCCCTTCTGGAATCCTCACAGCGCACCCATCGTTCTCGTCGGCAAAAAGATAGGAGATGTGCGCATGTGCGTGGACTAACGCCAGCTCATCGCCCACTCGGTGCCAGACGCCAATCCACTACCCCGGATAGGACACATCTTGGAACGGCTCCGTAACGCGAAGTTTATCTCTGCGCTGGATCTAAAAAGCGGCTACTGGCAGATCCCGGTGGCCCCAGACAGCCGTGCATGTACAGCCTTCACCGTGACGGCCCGCGGACTCTTTCAGTGGAAGGTAATGCCGTTCGGCTAACACTCAGCTCCCACTTAATTTCAGCGGGCACTGGACAGCGTGATAGGACCAGACATGGAGCCTCACGCATTCGCCTACTTAGATGACATCGTCGTCATCGGGACCTCGTTATACGAACACTTCAGCAACCTACGTTAAGTTCTCCGACGACTTAGGCAGGCCAACTTGAAGCAGCGAAGTATAACACACCGATAGACAAAATCGCCGCGGTAAGAGAACTTCAACCACCCACCAACTGCAAGGAACTTCGACGATGTCTGGGGATAGCATCCAGGTACCGCCGATTTGGGGAAAACTTCGCCACAATCGTCCAACTCAGGAAGGGATGGAAATGGACCTGGAGCGACACTCAACAACACGCATTTGAGGAGCTAAAAACGAAGCTCACCAAGGCACCAGTGCTGGCCTGCCCGGACCTCAACCTCAAATTTCAGCTGCAAACCGACGCAAGCGACTTCGGCCTTCAACCCAGCAAGTCGAAGGAACAGAACGGGTCATTATGCCAGCAGGAGGTTGCTTGCAGCAGAAGAAAACTACTCTGCTACGGAGAAGTGCCTCGCAATAGTGTGGGCAATCAGGAAAATGAGGTGCTATCGCGAAGGACACCGATTTGACGTCATTACAGACCACCTCGCCCTAAAGTGGCTGATCTCCATCGACAACCCGACGGGCCGGATTGCACGTTGGGCCCTAGAACTCCAACAATTCCAGTTAGACATCTCGTACCGGCGGGGACAACCGCTAGAAACGCTAAAGCAGGTGAATGAGACCAGCGAACAGTGCAAGTGGATCACCGCAAAGATCAGGCGAGTCGAGGCCAACCCAGAAAAATTTCCGGACTACATCCAAGAGAACGTGCAACTCTACCGGCACCTCGGCAATGCGTACAAAAGAAAAAACATGGAGCATGGAGGCTTTGCGTACCCAGTAGCCACCAACGCAAGGTTCTGGAAAAATGTCATGACCACCCCACTGCAGGAAACCTAGGGATCAGGAAAACGACCACTGGGATTTGCCAACAATATTATTGGCCTCGATTGTTTCGAGACGTCGCTCGGTACGTCCGACAATGCCCAGCCTGCCAGCAATTTAAGGTGAGTCAACTCAAACAAGCGAGAAAGATGTTGACCAGGAAATCCGAAGGGTCATTCTCAACCTTGTGTGCAGATTTCATAGGGCCCCTGCCCAGATATTTCAGGGGCATACGCTGGGGAAACTGGTTCGACGAAGTTACACCAGGGGCCGGCGAAGCGCCCAGAGACCCCCAAAGCAAGACAAAACATCTCAAGAACATTTTTCACCCGCTCCTCACACCATCACACCGCCCGCAAGCCATCGAACCGCCGACAAGTTGGTTCCAAGCTTCCAGCCGAACCGATTGATGTTTTCAAGCAATCGCAGCCGAATATTTTTTCCGGCCAATGCCGAAGCGCGGCGAGCGCAGCGCAGCTTCCAGCGACGCCTACGCCACGCACAACACGGGGTGCGTGGGCCGGCGGCAGAGGGAAGCGAATTAATTGCTCTTAAGGCTTCACACGCGCCGGACGAGAGTCAGTCGGACATAAATTTTTCGTAAAACAGGTACCGCCCACGCCGTGGAAAGTTTTTAACACGTGTGATCAAAAGTGTGTGGTACGATGTCAACAGACAGTAGAGACAGCGAGGCGTTGTAGCGCAGTGACATGATAAGGGTGAGTTTTAGCAAATGGTCTTCGGCCAGGTGAGTGGCTACTGCTGCCTTTTTGATTTTCTTGTGCAGGCATCTTGGAAGACACTCGCCACGAGACCCTTTGGGAAAGCGCTAAAGGAGGCTTCACCGATTGCAGCCAGCGGGAAATCCAGGCAGACGCCCAGTTTGCTGTGCTTTTAAGCGCCGCATACAAAGAACACAAATTCGAAGTTTTTTTTAACGTTTTTAAACAAGCCATAACGCCAAGCCAAGCTTTGTTCAAGCGCTAAGGCGCAGTCGCTAAATCACTAAAAAATTTTCCCAATTTTTATTTAAACCACAAAAGAACAACAAAACAGCGCCTCAGCCAGTTAATGGCAGTTGGCGGACAGCTAAAATTCCACCGCAGCCGAAGAAGAAAAACAAAAATATGTTTATGTCTTAATTTAAATTAATTATTTTTGCAGTTTTATTGATTTTTTTTTTAGACATTTACCAAATTATTTTTAAGTAAATTCGTTGGCACAGCAAGAAACCAAAAGTGGGCGCTTAGTTGAACGAAACAAAAGAAGCAAACAGAACAAATGTAAATTAAAAGAAAAGGGAAGAACTTATCGCGAGGCTTTTAGGCAGGCAAAAATATTTTCTAATTTTTCCCCCCTAACAGGGGCAACCTCGTTGGAAGCGCATTCACCGCGGAGTCGACACAATGTAAGTGAGCACTTATTATTATTTGCGACCACCAAATTTTGCACACAGACTTCTATAAGCAAAGCGCAGATCAAGTTTGTTTCAAAACCTGACCACGCCCCTTTTTACGTCCACAAACCGCGAAACTCTGTGGTGTCCACATTTTTAATGCTAGAGAAAAGTTGTTTGTATTGAAAACATCTACCCAAATATCTAAAAATCTGGTCATTTTTGAAAATCTGGTCATTTTCAAATAAAAGAGGGCTAGTGACTATCGTTTTTTCTTGTTTTGTTTTATTAAAGAAATCTTATAGTCGGGAAACCCGACTATAGCGTTCTTTCTTGTTTTTGTATTTTATCAATTCACTTTAAGCTTAAAAAAAAAAGGTTAACAACTTCGGGCAGCACAACTTTTAAATGGTGCACCGGCCTAACTAAAATTCGCGGATAAAACATAAAAGCAATCACCGCTTGTTAGGTTCTCTAGCACCCCTCGCGCTCTCAATACAATCTCTCCGACTCTCCACGGCCTACACACTTAAGGCAGTCCTCTACCGTCAGGCCTCAATTTCGAGCCAATTTTCAAAAATTGATTTTGAAAGAACTACTGAAGACAATTTCATGAACTTTTTTTTATTTTATTGGTACATCTGTCGACTTTAAAATCAGTTACTCAAAAAGTATGCCCAGGGGTTCTATTGTCCTTGGGATGACCTTGAAATGTCCTTCTCAAATTTAGAGGCCCGACTTTGTGGCACGTTTTTTGCGATGTCGTTGCCTGAAATGAAGAAAGTGAAATTTGTTTATAATTATTGTTACCTTGGCTATGTTTCGCCGATCGGGATTTTTTTATCTAAAAATTTGTAAAAAATATACAACTTTTTACAAAAATTTTCAATTTTACCATGTTTTTTCATAGTTTAAAAGCTGTAAAAATTCGAAAAATTAAAATTTTCAAAATCCGGATCGGCCAAACATAGCGACATGTTTTCTGAATAATTGTGCCAAAAATGAGATGAATCCGATCAATATTACTGGTAGAAAGCTTACCATCCAGTTCAAAAAAGTCAATTTTTGGGAAAACGCGTTTAAAGACAAAGTACGGTGAAAAACACGATTGCAGAAACATACCATTCAATCCGCAATGCCAGGGCCGTAGAGTTGTCCTTCCTGATCGTGCAACAGCTCCTGGTTGGCGACATTTTCCTCTCGCTGTTGAATTCGCGCATTTTTCGCCGCGTCACTGACCCTACGCTCGGAGCGGTCGATGCGATCCTTGTCGAGATGAGCTGCGTACATCTGCGCTATACGTCCCAAAGTTATCCCCATCACTTTCATTACTTGCAAAATGGGTGAAAATCCTTCATTAAAGATGATAACTGACAAATAGGTGGCAATTTGAACCACCTGTTTGCCCGAGTGCAAATGTTTTGGAGCTAAAATCCAAATGCAACTATTCAAGGACTCGTTGTTGTTCTGAGTGTGCGCACCTAAGCATCTCTCCAATAGATGCTCAGCAGATAGATTTTCATAGATCGGTTTCATAAATGCGACGATCTTGGGATCAATGGGAACTCTATCGTGCTCAAAACTACTTAAAGTCCCAAGGACCTCAGCCTGACGCCACTTGCACCAACTCTTTTCTCCACGAGGACATTTTGAGTGCTGGGGATCCTTATTTGATGAAGCGCAGTGTTCCAGGGAAGCCCAAATCGCATTTTTCATGTCTTCTATCGAACTTGAATTTCTCCGAATCGCTAGCCCGTAAAATTTCGTCAGCTCTCCAATGAGTTTGTCAGTGAGCTTTCCTTTTCCCTTACCGCCGAGGCCTTTATTATCTTTTTTGAGTTTTCTGAGATGTGTCCCCATTCGTTTTTCGACGTGCCCTACACATTCTTTTTTCCGTACAACTATCTCTTCTCCATAAGGTTGGGTATCGAGAATTCCTTTGAAGGTCTTACTGTCTCCATCGCCAACATACTGAACGTATTTGGCACCGTGCTTTGAAACTGACCTCTGAAACATTTCGGTAATAGCGTCGATCTCCATCTTTCCTGCGCTTCCTGTGTGATTGATGGAACAGTTTTCTTTGTGTTTCTCGTACCATTCTTCATATTCTTCAACGTTTTCGTCTTGCAACGATTTTTTAGTGCTGCATAATTGGCAAAAGCTAGATTTCACTTCAGTATCGAGCACTTTTCCGCTAAACTTCCCGATGAGTGTTGCAACGCCAAACAAAGAAGTAAAGCCTCTTTTTTTCCACGAGCCGTCCCCCGAAACGGTCAGATGTTCAGCCTCATTCCCATGCATTGCATTTACTTCTTTTTCTTCTTTCCCGGCCATCCTCAACACGGTGTCATAAACGGCAGATGTGGCGGTCTCGATGTTTTCCTGGCACGCGTAATAAGTATTGTTCGCAACACCGGCACAAATGTCCATAAATCCGAGAAATTTATTCACACCCTCATGTCCGATACCAAGCAAACGGAATACAAATGTCAGTCGACGGTTCACTTCATAAGCGCGTTCAATTAATGGGGAACTTGGTATCTTTTTTTCTGTACAATTTTCGCACCGAATAACAACTTTAAAGCCCGCTCCACGAATGTCATTTTGAAGAAAATCAACTTTCCCGTTGCACTCTTTACACACCACGTTTTAAGAAATAACACCAAACACAGCGTTGAAATCTACTATGCAATAACTGAAGGCAGGATTTATCGTAGCTTGAAACGACCCTTTGCCACTCAGTTTTCGCGCCGACTTGCTCGTGCGTTCCGTCTCAACCTCCGCGAGATGAGGACAATTGTTCGCCCTTTTTTTGGAACGACCGCCGACACGAGAATAGCCCCTACCTCGCCTCAATTTTGAATCCATTTTGAATAAAAAGAACACTAAACTGCGATTTTTAACGTTCCTAACGACAGAGATGCTTTCTAAGTCGGATTCGAATTAGCCGTCACTTGCCCGTTTTTCGTGCACTTGCGACCGTTTTCACGCGCTACGCGGCGCGCAAGGCGAGCGCTTGAAAACGGCCGCGAGTGCATGACTTCAAAGTCGCGAAAACCCATGAAGGAATGCTTTTTTCGCGAAACGCTTTTACTGGCGTATTTCTAAGATCGTCTTCTTTCAAATTATGCAAAAAAAAAAAATCGATTTTTTCAAATCGCGACGGTAGAGGACTGCCTTAAGCAGCTGCAAATTAGTGCAGATAAAGGAGTCGAACTACAACTGTCAATGAGTGCGTGTCTGGCGCGGAATTAAAACCCGATTCTTCCTTTTTCTTAATTGTTCATTAACCACACGTTTGGTCACAAGATTAGTTAGTTTTTTATTTAATAAGTTGTGTAAATAAATAACCAATCAAGTTAGCTCATTCTTTTATTTATACCACGGTGGAAAAAAGTCCCCAGAGCAGAGTTTGCTCAACTTTGAATTTTGCATTGGCAGAAATCACAACATCTTATGGTGGCACATGACGGGAACTTCCACCCAAACTAATTTAACATTTGTTAAATTGATAATACTAAACTTTGTGTGCCAACTGTGGTTGATTTCAAGTTATTTTTACATACATACAATTATCGGTTGTCAAAATTAACAGAGCTCTCAACTGAATTTCATCAAACACATACGTCTATTATTCAGCAACTTGGTGCCACGGGACATGCCTATTTCACTCAACAAACAGCCGCTAAGTTTGACGAAGACTATATCAGCATATATTGCGCCATTTGTGAAGCACGGGAATTTCTGTTTCCAGCAAACGAGGAACCATCTGTAACTGTACCATCGGCAAGTAGTACATTGGCTACGACAGCTCCTGTGTCTGCAGTCCAATTGCCAAAATTGCCGGTACCCAAGTATTCGGGCAAATTTGTAGACTGGCCTGCATTCCATGACGCGTTTGTGCAACTCATTCACGATAACCAGGCCCTATCTGACGTTCAGAAATTCCATTTTTTGAAGCAAGCTATGCCCAACGATTGAGATCAGGATGTGCAGCGAATGGATCTAACCGAAGTTAATAACATTACTGCCTGGAATCTGATTGTCAAGCGGTACAACAACCCAAGTCTTTAGTTCATGTATCATATGAACTCGTTGTTCGAGCTGCCATCGTTAAGTAAAGAGCAGTCTTCCGTTTTAAAACATATGTTAGACATATCTAACGTTTGCATTAATGAATTTAAACGTCTAAAAATCGGCATTGCTACCTGCGATCACTGGATTGTACACCACCTGGTGTCTAAGCTTCCATCAGTGACGCTCCAAGCCTGGGAACACGTGCTTGGCAGCACCGTAGAAATTCCCACCTTTGATACCTTTGAAACATTTCTTAACAATCGATTCATCAGCATTGACGTCATCGAGAATCGCAGTACGTCCCAAGGCACACGGCATAATACTGCTCCTCGCAATCACCCAAATCCTAAACAATCAGGCACGACATCGTTCAAAACCAATAGCTTCCACACTAACGCTGGCACAGCAGGTTCCTTTCGTTGCGCTCACTGCGGCGAGTCACATATATTGCGTCGTTGCCCTGACTTTTTATTTTGTTTATTTGTTTATTTGTTTAAAGCAATGTACTGCTCAATGGACCTAAAATTAAAACATAGAATTTAACAATAGAAACATCATAAATTTGAAAATGACAACATTTAAAGTAGGAGAACTTATTAAGTTGATGATGAAAGGAACGCAATGATTTTTAGCGAATTAGCTTTGGGAGAGCACTCATAGGATATTAAGTGATAAAGTTCGTTATAGTTATCACATAGGACTCGGAAGGGGTCGAAACGGGAGTAGTTTGACCTGCACACAGGAAGTGCCAATGGACGGAATCGGCGAGTAGCTCTGCAAGGAACGTTCCAATTGAGGCTAGCTAACAGATCAACTGAGTCGACGGCACCAGTGATAAGTTTGTGAAGTATTATCACACCATAACAGGTCCGACGATCCTTTAGGGTAGGTAGATCCAAGAGGCGCAACCTGTCTCTATAAGAAGGCAAACGGCGTCCCTCCTCCCAGTTTAGGCCTCGTAGAGCAAAAAGGAGAAATTGCTTTTGGACGGATTCTATCATATTTTGATAGTGCTCATATTGTGGAGACCAAACACTGGAGCAGTACTCAAGTGTAGGACGAACTAGTGACACGTAAAGGAGCTTAGTGGTGAAAGGGTCATCAAATTCCTTAGACCAGCGTTTGATGAAAGCCAACAAGCACTTAGCTTTATTGGAGACGGTACTGACGTGGCGATTAAAACAAATCTTATGGTCAAATAGGACCCCAAGATCAAGAACAGTATCAATGCGTTCAAGTGCAGAGTGATCTATTGAGTATGTACTATTTGTATATATTTTATGGGTTTGATCGATAAAATGACATGGATTTACATTTATCTGGATTAAGCAGTAGCTTGTTGACTAGGCACCAGGATTGAAGGTTATTTAAGTCGAGCTGGAGCTGCATGTAGGAACTAGGTGAAGTCAAATGCATACACAACTTGACATCATCCGCATACATAAGTACTTTGGAGAACTCAATTACTTGAGGAAGATCATTGATAAATAAGCCAAATAGTAATGGACCAAGGTGACTGCCTTGTGGTACTCCCCGAATTTACAGAAACAGCTTTTGAATATATGCTGTTGTACTGGACCTTTGGGTACGATTTGTTAAATAAGAACGAAGCCATGTCAGTAGCGTTGGAGGAAATCCGAGGAGGAGAAGCTTGTGGATCAGTAGCTCATGGTTGACCGAATCAAAGGCTTTACTAAAGTCAGTAAAGATTACATCAGTGTGCTTTGTGGATTTAAAGCCTTGACCAATTAAGGTCGTAAATTCAAGCAGGTTAGTTGTTGTAGACCGGCACTTTGCGACACTGGTGCTGCAGTTGATCGCAAATAAGTTTTTCAAAGAGCTTAGGAATAGCACTAAGTTTGGCTATGCCGCGATAATTGCTAATATCAGATTTTCTACCTTTTTTATGTAGCGGAATAAGATAGGATTCTTTCCAAATAGCTGGAAATGTGCAGTTGGCAATCGACTTTTGAAAAATCATAGTTAAGGAACTGCAAGTGGTATGGCGCAATGTTTAAGGACACAGCTAGGAACCATATCGGGACCCGCAGAGAATGATAATTTTATTGTGGATAGGCTACGTAGAACTTCTACTTCATCAATTAGAGGGTGAAAATGGCGTCAGTATGGGGTAGCTGGTAGGAGTATCTACAATCGATCCTGGAGTTATTTGTGGAATAGGTGGATTGGAAAAAGTCCGCAAACAGGTTGCCAATATCTTGATCATTAGATGCAGATACATTATTTAGTTGTAGTGATGGAGGAAATTTGTTGGCTTTGCGCTTTGAGTTGACAAAGGAGTAAAATAATTTAGGATTGCTGCGAAGTTCGTTTTTACAGCGTAGGAGGTAGCTGTTATAACATTCAGAATTATGCAGGAGGTAATTGGATTTAGTAACGCAGTATTTGGAAAAATCAGAATGAAGTCCTGTCTTGGCATACTTCTTATAAAGTTTAGTTTTTATATTTTTTAAGTGAGCCAAGTGTTTGGAAGACCATGGAGGACTGTTAGAGTTCCTAACAGCTATGGAAGGGACTAGTTCATGAAATATGGAATAAAGGATATTATAAAAAGTAAAAATGGCCTCATCTAGATGAAGACTATCAAGACAAGACCAGTCCACTGAAGATAGGGATCTCGACATTTGCAAATAATTGACATGCCGAAAACAACGAGTCTGCACTGGAGCCTCGAAGGTTTTAGGTACTCGAAAAATGCCACTAATGGATAGTTGGAGTGTAGGATGATGAGAGTCCTCAGGAGTGATCAATGGAGTGGTACGTGTTACAATGGCATCACAAAGGTCAGACACAAGTATAAGATCTAAAAATCTTCCATTCGCATTGGAAATTAATTTAACTTGACCAACGGATAAGTCAATAAGACCGTCGACAAAATCATTTTGATCGCCAGGAACTAGGGCAATTAGATCGACACAAGGAGACCAGGATAGGTACGGAATATTAAAGTCACCCAATATTATAAGATGGTCTGAATCAGAGGCATATGAGGAGATATTCTGGATAGCGGAGAGGTGTCGAATATAGATCGAAGCCTCAGAGCCTGGAGGAATATAGGAGCAGGTTACAAATAGGAAGACATATTTTGACTGAAATGAATTCAATATCACCAACATTGGGAATGGATACAACTTGGGATGATATTTCAGACTTCACTGCTATTAGGACACCGCCCCCCCGTTTAAAGGGACGGTCACGTCTATACAGAAAAAAATTATTGGTAAGTATTTCATTATCAGGTACCGTGGGATTAAGCCAAGTCTCAGTGAAGGCAATAACGGTGGAGTCGAAAGCAGCGCTATCAGCATGCAATCTAGACAGTTTACTGAGAAGGCCACGGACATTTTGATAATGTAATACGAAATCTAGTTTTTTGGAACTGACGGAGTTGTATTTGTAGGTGGTTCTTTCCGATCAAACTCGTGTACAATCGTATTGATTGGCCATAGTGCAGGATTTAAAGCACGCGAAAAATATGCATCAGGCAGAATTATTTTAAATGATGAATCTTTTCTTTTGTAAGCAAAATTAAATTTTGTAACAACAAAGTTTTCAGGAGAGGCTTGGAGCTCGTCGCTTAGGTGACCTTTAATTTCGTCAATGGAAGTACCAGGCCTTAGACGAGAGACAAAAATGGCCTTCTTTGGCAGGAGTGCTTGTGGCGCTACAGCTTCAAGGCGTCTACGGTTTGCGCCTGCTGTATGACCATCATTAACCGCAGCCAGAAGTGGTCTGCGAATTCTTTTGGCGGGTCCAGGACCAGCATGAACGCCGGCATTAGCCACTTGGCCAGAGGATACTGGCGGTACCGTTATAACGGAGGGTACCGGCGGTACCGGGTTGGCGGAATGTGGAAGGTTGATTTGTATGGCAAAGGACCCGGCAGTGGAGGCACAAGGTTATTTGAGGCGTTAGCAGAAACTAATGAAGCGTACATTAGTGAGCTATTGGAGGATCCAGGATCCCTCATGGATGAGGGTGGATAAGTAGGAGTAATAAGGTTCATTAAATGGCCAGTTGGAGGAGAAGCAACTTTTTTTGGAGTTTCCTTTATTACTTTTAGCCCATTAAACCGGGACTCAACGGCTATAAATTTCTCCTGAAGGTGGTTAAATTAAAGGTAAAGGACCAATGTGGACCATCCTCTACTGAAGAATTCAACTTTTTTTTTGTTATCATTGATATTAAAGGTAAAGGACCAATGTGGACCGTCCTCTGCTAAAGAATTCGCGGTTTTTTTTTTTTTTTTTGTTATCATTGATATTAAAGGTAAAGGACCAATGTGGACCATCCCCTGCTGAAGAATTCGCGGTTTCAACTTTTTTGTTATCATTGATATTAAAAGTAAAGGACCAATGTGGACCATCCTCTGCTGAAGTATTCGCGGTTTTAAATTTTTGTCGTATCATTGATATACAAGGTATAGAAGACCATCCTTTGCTAAAGAATTCGCGGTTTTAACTTTTTTTTATTATTGATTTCATCGAGAACTGCATCGTGAACAAGAGTATGATCCCACTGCGCCTGGTGGTACGGGAAAAACCTTTGTGATACCACTGATTTTGGCAGCCATTCGATCCGAACGAAAAATTGCATTGGCACTTGCTTCTTCGGGAATCGCTGTTCCCAAATTAAATGTCCAATGCATGATTTATTTGATCGAGAACTGCAACGTGAACAAGAGTATGATCCCAATGAATTGCGAACATTTGTGAATTTGAATGTTCCCAAATTAAAAACGTCTGACTATTAGTGCCCAGTCCGAAAGGACATAGGCCGAAGGAGTAGCGACCTAGGTTCGGCACGAAATTCAAATTTTATTGATAAAATATAGTTGTTTGGCTAATGCCATGGAGGTTGTTAAAATTAACATCCAAATCTTTGATTTAAAATATGATAAAAATTAAACAGATTAAACATATTTGTTTTAGCAGAAGGTTTTCGAGTTTTCACCTAGAAGGTGCACACGTATAAAAAGATAATTAAATTGAATAAAAGAAAAAAACTTAATCATATATATATATTTGAAAATTTAATAAATGATTGGAAATAATTAAAATTGTCTAACTAACATTACAGAAAAACTAGAATATGTTTACTTATTTGTGTTTATTTGATAGTTAGTGTTTATTGTCAGTGCGCATAAATATATATATATATGTCATTTAGTAATGGCAAACTTACCCCTTTTTTATCCGGCGATGAGATCTCGACGCTTGGATTCCTGGGTTTTGAGTAAAAGAACAACATATATATATATATACATGCGCCTTTAAAAAGAATTAATTGGGTCACTTAACAAAAAAAAATATAATATAATTCTTTTGCACTCATATGACATTAATTTTGTTTATATGGCTATAGTTGTTGTTAGTATTTTGACACCGGCTGGTTCACTGCTCCCTTGCGGCGTCTTCTTCAGGTGTCAGAGAACTCTAGCTTATATATCGGAATCTCCGCGGCTCGTGGCGTGTGTCTTTACCGCTACTTCGACAGCGACTTCTCCAGGGTTTCCGATTGCGTTAATTGTTTGCTTTGTTTTTCACCGATCATTTATTTGCATTTATTTTAATTGTTTTGGTTGCATATTTGTTAAGAATTTTAGATGTGGGTATTTATTAACTGCTTTCGGCCGTATTATTAGGGTTATCAAAGAAACTCTTGAACTCCCTATTTTAAGTTAAAATCAAGGATAAGATATTTCCAGGATAACTTATTTTCTTCTTGTTTCCAGGATCAGGAAAAGGAATAAAGTATTTGAACGTCCGTGTTTAATGATTTAAAGGTCCTTTGTCGAAGGATTTAAAGATTGAAGTATTATGACTTTCAGCGGCACTACACTTTGTGAACTCTGCTGGCCGGCACGGTGCGATACGATAAGAACTCGCGGCCCCCGGCCCGGATTAAATAATCGTTGCCTGCCCAAATCTTTATATGTTTTTTTTTCTTGTCTTTTTTTTTTATTCTTTATTCTCCTCTTTTTCGATGAACATGCAGCCCTTTATATAGGGGTCTCGAAGCCAAGATTTACTGATCAATGGCGGAATTTACGGATGAAATTGGGCCGTGGTGAAGTTCAATCTCAAGGCTAACTAAGTGCAAGCTGCATTCCAAAGGTCATTGCCATGTACCTAGAGTTGGCCTAGATATTCGGTTTATTGGCAATGGGGCGTTGCATAATTGCTGATGCATGTGACACCTAGTGTAATTTGAGTAGAGCGTCAGAATTTATAGACATGGGTATTTTTCTGAGTTGGCTTGACTTGTGAAATTCTTTTTGGCGATTTACCCCGCCCCACAGGCGTACGTAACAGGCTCGATGTCGTCGATATTAGTATAATATGGAACGACTTCGTAAAAACATCTTCACGTAGGCTGTATCGGCGGGAATTACATTTATTTTTTTTTTCTCCGCGCCATTCAACGTGTGGCCTCGACCCATACCCTGTGAAAAAAAGTCTCTTATGTCTTCTAGTCTAGCCGGGCAAGTTGTTTCACCTTCAATGCTACGTTCTTCGATTTTTGTTAAAGGTATTTTGGAATTCTTCTATCTCGTTTACCTGCCTTGGCTTCCATCTCCTTTCCTTTAGCCAGCGCTCAATGCGTGTGCCTTCGCTCATAAATTCTTTGACTGTCTTTATCGGCGATGCTAGGAGGAATGCTCCTATCTGTGCGTTGAGGTTTTCCTTAATAATGCCAATCAGATTTTTCTCGGGTATTTTTTGCTTCAATTTGAAATGAAGATTGTGCATTGCCGATATATAGTCCTCGAAAGATTCGTTAAATCCTTGACGCCGTTCCATTAGTTCTTTGATGGTCACTTAATCATTTGTTGAGGTTGAAAAAGCTCTAGTCATCTCATATGTGAGTGAAAAGTAGTCAAATTCTGGATCATCGGCTTTATCTTCCATCAGTTGCCAGTACCTTTTGGTAGCTGCGCCTGGAGTGAGGCAGTGGAATTCTCGGAACACTTGTCTACGCGATAATCCATATAGTTCTTGTAAGCGTTCCACTCGAAATAGAAAGCTTTCAGCTGTCATTCCTCGTCCGGTACAATCGAATTTGACATTCCATGTGTCATGGCGAGCTCCTCTTGCATTTGGTAATTGTGTTGACAATGCCGCTACTTCCTCTGGATGCCACATAGCCGTGCTATTGGCCTCTGGTCCAGTTGCTGGGGAACTTGTTGCATTATTTGTTCCTTGGGCAGTACACAAGGGTACTGTTGGTGGAACTGTTGGTGGCCCAGTGGGTGGCACCGCTGGGTTGCTTGTATCTTGTGTATTACGTGGTGTAGCCACTGGTGGTGGGTGTCTCCGACGCTATGTGCGGGAGCTGACTTATTGAAGGGGTTGGCTGATTTGCCCAAAAACTATTTGAAATTCTGTGCGTTGGTGCGGGCGCCTGTTCGATAAGTCCTGATCCCTGGCTTTCCGCCAGTGTCATCTGCGTTACACGATCTTGCAGACCGGTAACTGTCATCTTTAAATCATTTATCTCCTTGTGCAGAGTTGACTTGATTTCATTGTTTTGCATTATAAGTGCGGACAGCATTCTTTCGATTCTGTCTTCTGGTTCCAGGTTATTTCGCCCTCGGGGTTGAAACTCTGGGCCAACTCCTTGTTCACTCATATTTTCTGTATTCTCTGCCAGCGTTCCTAACTGGTCAAGTTTACTGTTGAAGCTAAGACTCTGGTCTTCTCTTCGGTTACTTTCTTCTCTTAGATTCTGTCTTACGTTTAAAGTTCTACGTCTGTTTGCCGCAGCTTCTTCAAATCGCTTGAGAGCTGCTGATCTGGTCATACGACCTGACGGTGTTAACGAGGGCCTCCTTTTTCTTAGCCACTGGCATAGTAGGTTTGTTTTATATTTTTACCAAAAAAACTTCGTTAAACTCCCAATAATTGTATAGAAGAAAATTCTAACGTACAATTACAAAATCTATGATTATATGTTTGTGATATTTCACAAAAACAATTATCTGTGTCTGCCAAATATATAATTAAAACTTTGAACTATAAGTGTAGGTTTTTAAAAAATTTATTTTTTATTTTAAAAACTTTAACTAGTTACAACGATTTATATTTGAGAACACCGACTTGGGTTGAAGTCTTAAACTGAACTGATTCTTAAATCTAATTATCTTATCGGTCAAGCCTCGGTTTCCGAAAGCTTTCGATCTTCTGAGTGAGTAAGTTTTAATTGAGAGAACTTTCTATTTCGATTGAGTGAGCTTTGATTTTAATTGAGTAAAAGAGAGTTCCTTGTCTTATCTTGTTTATGGCAAAAGTGTGGGAACGTGCCGTGGAATTTATCAGCGGCGCGACAATAAATGTTTAGTCTGGGATTTAACATTAACAAAGGAAATTTCCCAGCGCCATCTGAGTTTACAGAATGTTTACAATAACTGGGCTTCAGGTTTTGTTTCCTGTTGATAGGGGTGACTCAAGAGTAAGATCTAATGTGTGGAAAGGATGTGTAGGTGTGTAGGCGTATGCATATCGTGTGGGGGTGCATGTGTAGATATGGATATGTCACTCCCCCAACCTTTGAATTTGGCCTGTCCTCAGGGCGATAATTTTGGGTACAATATAATGTTCTCTTGTATGGGTGCATTAATAGTATCATTAACAATTTCTATGGGTACATTTCGTTCATTAACAATTTCTGCATTGTTCGGTGTCTCTGTTTTAGGTTTAATAAATGTAACAATTACTTTGTTTGGTATATTTTTAAACTTATAAATAAGATACAATATAATGCTAGTTATTGTTATAATGAATGTAATTAATGTTATTATTTGAAATACATCATAATATTTAGTGTGTGTTTTTATTATTTCTTTTGTTTCTATATATGATAACACAGGCCGACAAAATTTCGACAACTTCATGTTGACTAAATGATGGTAGCCGATTCTTATAGGATTTTCGCCGAGTAGACCGATTCTGACCTTGAAAATATCCGATTGGCTTTTTTTGTTTTCGAGCAACATGAGGTTAAAGGTGCCAAAAACTGCTTTTTTTACACTTTTTGAACAGCTATAAATGGAAAAAGGCGATGAAAGAAATTGGCCTATATAGGATTAAAAGAAAGCTTAGACATTACTCTTTAATATCCAATATCAAAAAAGAAAAGCGGAAGTATTTAAGATATACTTTTTTTACAAATTCGGAAATATTTTGCTTTGATTTGATACAGTATATTCACATTACCCCAATCTCCCCTACACATAAACTGTTCCCAGTTGCTTAAATTATCATGTATCCACTTTTTTGATATTGGATGTTAAAGAGTAATGTCTAAGCTTTCTTTTAATCCTATGTAGGCCATATTCTTTCATCGCTTTTTCCATTTATAGCTGTTCAAAAGTGTAAAAAAAGCAGTTTTGTTTAACTCTCATGTTGCTCGAAAACTAGAGCCAATCGGATATTTTCAAGGTCAGAATCGGGATCTACGGCGAAAATCCTATAAGAATCGGCTACCACCATTTAGTCAACAAAATTTTGTCGGCCTGTGTAATGGTTCAAGCTTTGTTACATTATTATTAACATAAACGGTCTGTGTGTAATCTAACATCGTATTTGACAGTATAAATTCGTCTATTTGTATTGAACAATTAAGAATTTTAATTATGTTATTCCCTTCTATTGATATTTCTTTTTTAATGCAATTCTGGTTTAAAATTATTTTTGGAAGATTCCATGTAATTAATATGTTTGGTTCGATGTAATTTAATATACTACATACTACTATACTTGCATTCTGTAGTTTCATCTTTCATCAAATATAACCTTTTCTGTTTCTTTGTCAAAAACTTGGTTTAAAAAGGTAATATTTACTGAATAAATTTTCTGTTAAAATGTTATTATTTTTATCTGGATAAGGAATTATTTCAAAGACCGGGACTTTAACTATGTCGTTAGGAACATGGGAAATTAAAAGAATTTCGTTCGTATCTGTTTTCAGCCAAGTAGAAGTTTTTGTTTTCAACAACTTCTCAGAGTTTACGTGATTTAAATAATCGTGTTTTAATAGTTTTGGGTTAAAAGTGCCAAGTCTTGATAATTGCATTCCTAACTCAATGTCTTCAATATACTCTGTAAAGTGTTGTAAGTTAAACATTAGCACTGCTGCTTGTTGTTCCTTTTCTTCGTCTTCTTTTAATTCATTTATTGTTTTAATTCCTTTATTAATAACATCTATTACCATATTTAAATCGGTAATTGGACGCTGTTTTCTGCTAAAATTATTAATCTTCTGCTCTAATTCTTTTTTATCATCTTGATCTAACGTTCCGAATAAATATTTATAAGCTGTTCCAATAGCATTAATTAGACCTCTCTTGCTCCGTTTGACAATTTTTAAACCATTCATTTCTCGTTGAAGTTTTTCTATTAAATATTGAACCTGAATAATATCTTTTAATTCGTTTGCTTCTTGTAAAAGACTATCAAATGTTTGTTCGGTTTTAGTTAGATTAATGGACAAATAATGGTACTCGTATTTAGTTGGCATGTCTATGAATCCGGTTTTAAATATTGGGTATCCATTCTGAGCTTTGATTGGGTTGAACTCAATATTTTGTCCCAATTTGAATTAAAGTTCATATTATTAAAAGTAAAATGATGATCGGATTTTTGTTGTCGTTGTGATTTTTGGTTTTCTTACGTTGGTCTGGAATTATTATCATATTTACTTTTATTAATTTTCTTTTTCTTTTTAAACTTAGTTTTATAATGCACAATCTTCCTGCCTCTGTTTGTTTCTTCAAAATGTTTTTCATCGACTTGTATGAGTGTTCCTGTCTTTTTGAAAGGGTTTGTTGTTTTGGCCCTTACCAATGGTGATTGTTTATAATCTGTGTCAATTTCGTATTCATGACGATTCTCATTAAGTTTGTCTATCTTCCTAGTTTTGTTTTCTTGTACATTATAATCAGGTGAACCTGCATACAAAAATATATCGGCTGGTGCTCTACCTGTGGTATTATGTTTAGTTTTATGATTATAGGTATAAAGGATTAACTCAAACTTTGTGTATCTGTTTTCAATGTCTGATTCACTGCCTATAATTCTTAGTTTCCTATTGACTGTTTTATGGAATCTTTCTACGTCTGAAACACCATTTTTACTTGTAGTAACATGAATTTGTACACCTTCTGAATTTAACCAAGCCTGTAATGCTGCACACATAAATGCTGAATCTTTATCTCCTTTGATATTTTGCGGTTTTCCCATTTCATTGAATACCTTCATTATTGCTCTTTTCGCTTCTAGCCAATCTCTACCTTTTACTTCTACAAGTGTAGCAAATTTTGAGTATATATCAATACATGAAAAAAACTGCTGATTGCCAACCATATAAAAATCCATTGTGTATTTTTCTCTTATGTTTTGGATTTCTGGAGTGGTTTCAAATGACATTTTTGTGTTCCTATGTTCGGTTTTTGCAATATTACAGATTTCGCATTCATTTATAATGTTTTGAATTAATTTCTGATAATCAGGGAAATAGAGTTTTTCTTTGAACCAATTAATGGTTTTATCGATTCCGGGGTGGAGAAGTTCTTTATGTTTCTTTAATATTGTTTCTTTAAATTCTCTAAGTAAGAATATCTGTTAATTTTACACTACATTTTGTTAATTTCGTTAATTGATTTGGACTAATTATTTCAAGGTAAGCCTGTTGGAATATTGGGAAATCGGCTTCATTGTGGAAATAAATAGCACTGTTTTTGGTACATAGGTACTCTTTAATTATATCTTTTGCAAAAGTGTATGTCATTTCTTTATATGTTATTTGAATTTTAAGTTTGTGAAAATAATGTACTACCTCTGTCTTATCTTCGTTGCCTTTTGCCAATTCGATTTGTCGTAAGTAAAAATTGAAAGGTCTTTCAGAAATTGTAATATGTTTTTGAGTATCTTCTTGTGCGCTGTGTATGGTTGCGTCTACACTGTTAGCAATTTCTCCTAACATATTTTCCTCTATCCTAGTTCTGGATAATGCGTCAGCTACATAGTTTTCTTTTCCTGGTAAATATTTTATTTGATAATCAAACTCATTCAATTTTATTTTCCACCTTTGTAATTTCATATTTGGTTCTTTAATATTGTTTAACCAAACTAAGGGTTTGTGATCGCTCAGTATTTCGAATTGCCTGCCAAAAAGGTATGACCTAAAATATTTTGTTGCCCAGACAATTGCTAAGAGTTCTTTTTCTATTGTCGCATAATTGATTTCGTGTTCGTTTAATGTTCTACTCGGATAAAAGATAGGTGTATGGTCTTGCGATAAAACTGCTCCTATTGCTATAATGCTGGCATCGGTCGTTAGTGAAAAAGGTTTGTTAAAATCGGGATAAATTAATATAGGGTCAGATGTAATTAATATTTTCATTTTCTCGAAGGCCTCTATGTAAATTTCCTCTTTAATGTCAATTTTGGCTCCTTTCTTTAGTTTACTAGTCATTGGTTTTACAATATTTGCAAAGTTTGGTATAAATTTTCTATAAAATCCACACAATCCTAAAAATGATTTAATTTCTTTTGGTGATTTTGGAATTGGGAAATTTGTTATGGCACTTATCTTATTTGGATTTGGTTTTATTCCTGCAGTTGTCACTGTATGACCTAGGAACTCTGTTTCTTTTTTCAAAAATTCGCATTTAACTTCAATGTAACTTCAAATTGGCTTGCCTGAGTTTTTTAAAGACTTTCTTTCCTAAGAGACAAAATGTGTTCTTCCAATGAAGTGGAAACAATTATTATGTCGTCAAGATAGACTAGACAATTTTTATAGATTAAATCTTCTAAAAGATTGTTCATGCATCTTTGGAAAGTTGCAGGTGCATTTTTAAGACCAAATGGCATACGGGTATATTCGTAGTGTCCATGTTTTGTAGAAAATTCAGTTTTTGCAATTGATTTGGGATCCATTTGAATTTGGTGGAATCCTTTTGCTAAATCAATTGTCGTGAAATATTGACAACGACCAAGTTTGTCTAATATTTCATCCATTCTTGGGATTGGGTATTTATCGTTTACAGTTATCTCATTGAGATTGCGATAATCTACTACCAATCTGTATTTTGCTTTGCCGGATGCGTCACTCCTTTTTTGGGACGATCCAAATGGGTGAACAGTAAGGAGATTTAGATTTTCTAATTATTCCCTGTTCAATCATTTCATTTACTTGTTTATTGACCTCCTCATCAACAGTTTGAGGGTACTTGTAAGGTTTTCTGTATACTGGATCCTCATGTTTTGTTTGTATTGAATGTTTAATAGTACTGGTGAAAGTCAAATTTTCACTTTCCTTGTACTGAATATCTTTAAAATCAAACAAAACCTTTTTCAAACTTTCCTTTTCTTCATCGTTTAAATGCTCTAATCTAAACTGATTACATTCTGTTAGTTCATTGTTGATGGCATAATTAACAGATTGGTCCTCTGATAGAGGTGGATCAAGGCATTTTAATGCGGTCTTGTCCTCTTCAATCTCTTCATTAATATACCTCATTTTATACTTTCTGCCTCCCAATGTTACAGTTTCTTTATCGTAATCTATTATAGCTTTACTTGCTGCTAGATATTCTCTTCCTAACAAAATGTCATAATTATCTGAAAAATTGTGCAAATAAAATTTCTGTTTGGTTGGGCAAATTACTGTTGGTTTAACTGTTACACTGTTATTTAATTTAACCGGTCCATTTATTGTATAAACTTTTAATGTTTCAATTTTTTCTTTGTTATCTGTAAAGTTCCTTTTCATTATATTGATAGATGACCCCGTATCTATCATTCCTTTAAAGTATTTATTATTAATAACCATTTTTATATAGGGGCATTGTCTTCTGAGTCCGAGGCAGTTTGATGAAAATTTACGTCCATCTTATTTTGTCCGCTCTGGCTTTCCCTTTGTCTTTTTACTGACGCGTTTGGGGCATTATTTGAAGTTGATGGTTCGAAATTCAATGGATTTTGTGCCCTACCTTGAGCTAATGAATTTCTAACTTCTTGATAACTAAGCTGATTATTGGTGTTAGATTGACTTTGATTTGAATGACCCTGAGGAGTTGTCGAATTATTTGAGTTAGAATAATTGTTGTAATGATTATAGTTTCTTGACTGAAAATTGGAATTAGTTCTGTTGTTATAATTATTTTTATGATAATTTTCCGAATTCCTACGATAATTATTTTGAGAAAATATTTCATACGGATTTGCATCATAGTATCCCAATTCCATAGAAGCAATCTTTAATTATTTGCGATACTCGAAGAGTAAGCAAATACTGTAAACGATCAAATGTCTGTCTGTCCGTCCGTCCATCCGTCCGTCCGTCCGTCCGTCCGTCCGTCCGTCCGTCCGTCCGTACAAACGTCGAGATCTCGGGAACTACAAGAGCCAGAACCACCAAATTTTGGGCACAGACTTCTAGAAACAAAGCGCAGATCAAGTTTGTTTCAAAACTTGACCACGCCCCTTTTACCGCCCACAAACCGCGAAAATCTGTGGCGCCCTCATTTTTTATGCAATCGTTACGGTTTAAAAAGAAATATAATGATATGTGCACTGTCTTACTACATTCCGAACCATTTTGTGCTCTAATAAATAATAAAGAAGTTATAGAACATTTTGATATGCCTTATACAAATGTAGTTAATGTAGCCCCATAGGTGGCGACTCTATCGTTTTTTTTTCGTTTTGTTTTTTAAAAGAGGGAAAATGAGTATCGCAAATCTTATAGTCGGGAAACCCGACTATAGCGTTCTTTCTTGTTTTTCAATAGTTGTTATATCTTTTTTAGCCAAGGATGTATATAATCTATCAGGGAGTTTTCTATCTATCTATAAAAAAATTTGAATAGTTAATTTTATCTATCGTGTTGGTTTCTAAAGCTAATTTGTCAAAAATTGTACGTGATTTATCTTCTAGTTCAGTGATGAACTTACTGATGCTTCCTTTGTATTGTGTGTCGTACAGGTTTTTGATTAAGTCTTCGTATGGCCTGTGGTCCTTAAATGCCATAATAAGGGCATCTTTCATCTCCTTCCAGTTGTTGGCTCCGGATCTTGCGACGACATCTTGGGCTGCATCAACCACCAATCTCTCGATGGCTCCAAAAATAACATGTATCTGTCTCACATCCTGGGTCGGGTATAGTTGTTGAAGATACTCTATTCTTGTCACAAAGCGGCTTAGATCTCCTGGGGATCCATTGAAGTACGGCAATTCTTTAATTTGGCCCAACATTTGGTTGAGGTGGGCCTCTGACAATTGTTGTGGAACTGCCATTTTAAGTTTTGTTTTTCACAGAATAAATCTGACCGAATTGGATTTTTAGTTTATAACTTTATTCACAATATATCCTTTTTTAAAAAAGGTAGTTATTGACCGAATTGGATTTTAGGGATTTAACGTTGATCGGAATAAAACTAGTCGTATAGTTTAAATCCTTGTAAGTGATCAATACCCGTAACTTTTAAGCACCCTTTTTAATGAAATCCTACCGACTGCGCCAATTAAAACTTTGAACTATAAGTTTAGGTTTTTAAAAAATTTTTTTATTTTAAAAACTTTAACTAGTTACAACGATTTATATTTGAGAACACCGACTTGGGTTGAAGTCTTAAACTGAACTGATTCTTAAATCTAATTATCTTATCGGTCAAGCCTCGGTTTCCGAAAGCTTTCGATCTTCTGAGTGAGTAAGTTTTAATTGAGAGAACTTTCTATTTCGATTGAGTGAGCTTTGACTTTAATTGAGTAAAAGAGAGTTCCTTGTCTTATCTTGTTTATGGCAAAAGTGTGGGAACGTGCCGTGGAATTTATCAGCGGCGCGACAATAAATGTTTAGTCTGGGATTTAACATTAACAAAGGAAATTTCCCAGCGCCATCTGAGTTTACAGAATGTTTACAATAACTGGGCTTCAGGTTTTGTTTCCTGTTGATAGGGGTGACTCAAGAGTAAGATATAATGTGTGGAAAGGATGTGTAGGTGTGTAGGCGTATGCATATCGTGTGTGGGTGCATGTGTAGATATGGATATGTCACTATCAGGCCTGTTCCAGTTTTCACTCGGAAGTGGATTTGATAACATTTGCGGATTTCCCTTTTACATTGTCGAATTTCCCTTATTCAATTGGGGATTTGCCTTTAAATTTCCCTTTTATTCCCAACCAAAATCAGCTGACTGGCAACTGGCCACCAATGACAAGAGCGTTTGATTTGTTTGAGTTTGCTGCCTTGGGGATGATTATATTTTGGCCTGCTGGTGTCCATCAGCCATGGGCATAAATGGTTTACTAATTTAACGCATAAAATAGAAGAAACAAGCATTGGCGGCCACAAATACAAAGTTTTAAATATTTGTTTATTCGATCAGCTGTTCTGCTGGCAGAGTTGTGAAACCAGAGTTGCCGAAGCCGATAAAAAAAGTCCCAGCCACACGTGTTTACACAATTATTTCATTAAATTAAGCGGTAATAAGCACAAAACCCCTTTTAAATTTAACTTAGATAAAATACCTTTCTAACCATAGTAACACGAGCACAAAAGGGCTTGCTTAAAATAAATCCCAAAAAAATACTTATTTTTTTTCGTACCTTGACAACCCTTGCATTTTCTCTCCAAATTCGTTCGGAAACTGGAACAGAGGCGGCGGATTTGTCAAAATGCTGAAGGTTAGAATCGACCCTATTTTGAGGTGCAGCCGCAAAATAATTTTTAAAAGGTCAAATATGTTGTTATCAACAAATTTAAAAAGGCAATAATGTTTTTAAAGCATCAAAGAACAAGGAAAAAATATCATTTGCACGTTAAATTATCGCAAAGTATTTTTAAACAATTAATTTCTGTGCTTGCGGATCTGAATCCGTTAGCCAAACGGCTGGCGGAAAGTTTCCGTGAGGTTTCGCTCGGAAGTTAACAGAGAGTTAACAGAGGGAAATTCATTTCCGTGAGGATTTTTCGGAAGTGAATATTAGAACAGGTCTGGGAAATTCGAATCCGTGTGAATCTTTCGGAAGTGAAAACTGGAACAGGCCTGTATATATATTTTCAAAAATGTGCGATAAACGATAATGCAAATCGTATATAATCACGTTTGTTTTCTGAGCAAAATGTTTAGTATTCAAACATCAACAGTGTGTTAATGCTAACACGGCAAATTGATTTGTAAATAAATGAAATATTAATTCCGAAGCCCCCTCCCCCCTGTCGTCGGAAACCAGGCAAGAGTCTCCCAGACCGATTCTCTTAAATTGTTTATATTTTATATTATGCGCCTGGACTTACATGAACCAGTACGCGCTATTGTTATGATCAGCTGAGCTGCTACACCTGCTGATGTTTTCCCCTTTAACGGTAAAAAACTCCGGGTTCCGGTTATATACACCAGTTTCCTATTTCACTGGACACGAGCCTCACAAACGACCGGGTACTGTGCCTAATACGTCGGCAGCATCGGCCAGAGAAATTAAGTCGTCATTCCACCCAAGTAATTATGAATGCCGTACAACCGAGCCTCACAAGAAGACCTAGCATAGCCTGGTGCAACCAGCAGCATCAGTTGTACGTATCCGGTCAGTCCCCTTCCCCCCTGTCAGTCCTGGATCGACAAATAAGAAACGGATCCGCTACCCCTGACACCGCCAGGTGGTGCGTCGCTCTTCATCTGCTCTCCCGCTCTTTCTTAACCGAGCCTCACAAACGATCGTGGTACTTGCCTGATACGTCGGCAGCATCCGTTAGAAAGCACTCTAAATAAAATTCTACGTTAATTTAAAAAGTCGTCTGCACGTTTTTAATCAGTTTTTAATATTTTCCAAAAAAAAAAGAATATTGATTTTGAAATGTTCCTAAAGTCAAATACCAATTCTAAAAACTACAAATTTTAGATTGAAAGGCCTTTTCTAATTCTAAAATTGCCTGTCTTTGAAGTTGGTGACTTTAAAGGCAAATTTAATACTTTATAAAAAAAAATCAAACAAATTGTAAACCGTTAATTTTTACAACTGAAGTTAACTATATGTTGGTCCTTAAAAAGGATAACTTGGTTTTATGCATTAAGCACTAAGTCTGATACTAAAATAATTTTTTTTTTTTTTTATAAAAAAGTCTATGAGATATTCTTTTAAGAAAAATAAATTTTTGGCAATAAAGGATCTAAGGATATTGCCAACGTTGGGCGCCATCTGAAACGTCGGACTATTAGTGCCCAGTCCGAAAGGACATAGGCCGAAGGAGTAGCGACCTAGGTTCGGCACGAAAGTCGTGGTGCCGGCATAAGCTTCGTCGTATTTGGGGTGGGTTCTTTGGAAGCCACTCACTTCTCAGACAATAACTAGAAAAATTAAATCGTGCCTAGGAAAAATAGTAGAAGCAGTTAGTAAGTATGTCGTTCTGTCCGCACCGCCGCAAGCTTGCCAGCTTGATTGTATTTCAATCGCGGTGTTTGGCCGTATTCCCTCCCCGCATATGCAAAAGCATATCCAATGGATCAGCGCTGGCCTTGCAATCTGATCCCCTATTTTGTCTGTTTCGTTCGTCAAAAGTTTTGTCATTATTCTTGACCTACTTCACTATTCGTTCTCAGCACCCCCGAAAAATGGTCTCTACCAACACATGGTTACTTTAGTTTTTCATTCAAATTTTATTGATAAAATATAGTTGTTTGGCTAATGCCATGGAGGTTGTTAAAATTAACATCCAAGTCTTTGATTTAAAATATGATAAAAATTAAACAGATTAAACATATTTGTTTTAGCAGAAGGTTTCGAGTTTTCACCTAGAAGGTGCACACGTCGGCAAAACTGCTGACTATTTACAACTAAGAATGTTGCTCGGTGGCTTTTTGTTTAAAAAAAAACATACAAAGCTGATACCATTCCGCTTTCTTTAGAAAAGAAAATTAAGATTATTACAAAAATATTAAAATGGAAATTAAACTAGGGATACAAAATATAAAGTAAGAATTTAATTTATGAAGTTAATCATTAAAAGTATAAAAAGATAATTAAATTGAATAAAAGAAAAAAACTTAATCATATATATATATATTTGAAAATTTAATAAATGATTGGAAAATAATTAAAATCGTCTAACTAACATTACAGAAAAACTAGAATATGTTTACTTATTTGTGTTTATTTGATAGTTTGTGTTTTCTTGTAGTTCTTTGAAATAGTTATTGTCAGTGCGCATAAATATATATATATATGTCATTTAGTAATGGCAAACTTACCCCTTTTTATCCGGCGATGAGATCTCGACGCTTGGATTCCTGGGTTTTGAGTAAAAGAACAACATATATATAGTGACATATCCATATCTACACATGCACCCACACACGATATGCATACGCCTACACACCTACACATCCTTTCCACACATTAGATCTTACTCTTGAGTCACCCCTATCAACAGGAAACAAAACCTGAAGCCCAGTTATTGTAAACATTCTGTAAACTCAGATGGCGCTGGGAAATTTCCTTTGTTAATGTTAAATCCCAGTCTAAACATTTATTGTCGCGCCGCTGATAAATTCCACGGCACGTTCCCACACTTTTGCCATAAACAAGATAAGACAAGGAACTCTCTTTTACTCAATTAAAATCAAAGCTTACTCAATCGAAATAGAAAGTTCTCTCAATTAAAACTTACTCACTCAGAAGATCGAAAGCTTTCGGAAACCGAGGCTTGAACGATAAGATAATTAGATTTAAGAATCAGTTCAGTTTAAGACTTCAACCCAAGTCGGTGTTCTCAAATATAAATCGTTGTAACTAGTTTAAGTTTTTAAAATAAAAAATAAATTTTTTAAAAACCTAAACTTATAGTTCAAAGTTTTAATTGGCGCAGTCGGTAGGATTTCATTAAAAAAGGGTGCTTAAAAGTTACAGGTATTGATCACTTACAAGGATTTAAACTATACGACTAGTTTTATTCCGATCAACGTTAAATCCCTAAAATTCAATTCGGTCAGTAACTACCTTTTTTAAAAAAGGATATATTGTGAATAAAGTTATAAACTAAAAATCCAATTCGGTCAGATTTATTCTGTGAAAAACAAAACCTAAAATGGCAGTTCCACAACAATTGTCAGAGGCCCACCTCAACCAAATGTTGGGCCAAATTAAAGAATTGCCGTACTTCAATGGATCCCCAGGAGATCTAAGCCGCTTTGTGACAAGAATAGAGTATCTTCAACAACTATACCCGACCCAGGATGTGAGACAGATACATGTTATTTTTGGAGCCATCGAGAGATTGGTGGTTGATGCAGTCCAAGATGTCGTCGCAAGATCCGGAGCCAGCAACTTGAAGGATGCCTTATTATGGCTTATGGCTTATGCCTTATTATGGCATTTAAGGACCACAGGCCATACGAAGACTTAATCAAAAACCTGTACGACACACAGGTTCATCACTGAACTAGAAGATAAATCACGAACAATTTTTGACAAATTAGCTTTAGAAAGCAACACGATAGATAAAATAACCTATTCAAATTTTTTGAAAATAACAATTAAGGATTCTATTGATAGAAAACTCCCTGATAGATTATATACATCCTTGGCTAAAAAAGGTATAACTATTGAAAAATTAAAGATTGCTTCTATGGAATTGGGATACTATGATGCAAATCCGTATGAAATATTTTCTCAAAATAATTATCGTAGGAATTCGGGAAATTATCATAAAAATAATTATAACAACAGAACTAATTCCAATTTTCAGTCAAGAAACTATAATCATTACAACAATTATTCTAACTCAAATAATTCGACAACTCCTCAGGGTCATTCAAATCAAAGTCAATCTAACACCAATAATCAGCTTAGTTATCAAGAAGTTAGAAATTCATTAGCTCAAGGTAGGGCACAAAATCTATTGAATTTCGAACCATCAACTTCAAATAATGCCCTAAACGCGTCAGTAAAAAGACAAAGGGAAAGCCAGAGCGGACAAAATAGGATGGACGTAAATTTTCATCAAACTGCCTCGGACTCAGAAGACAATGCCCCTATATAAAAATGGTTATTAATAATAAATACTTTAAAGGAATGATAGATACGGGGTCATCTATCAATATAATGAAAAGGAACTTTACAGATAACAAAGAAAAAATTGAAACATTAAAAGTTTATACAATAAATGGACCGGTTAAATTAAATAACAGTGTAACAGTTAAACCAACAGTAATTTGCCCAACCAAACAGAAATTTTATTTGCACAATTTTTCAGATAATTATGACATTTTGTTAGGAAGAGAATATCTAGCAGCAAGTAAAGCTATAATAGATTACGATAAAGAAACTGTAACATTGGGAGGCAGAAAGTATAAAATGAGGTATATTAATGAAGAGATTGAAGAGGACAAGACCGCATTAAAATGCCTTGATCCACCTCTGTCAGAGGACCAATCTGTTAATTATGCCATCAACAATGAATTAACAGAATGTAATCAGTTTAGATTAGAGCATTTAAACGATGAAGAAAAGGAAAGTTTGAAAAAGGTTTTGTTTGATTTTAAAGATATTCAGTACAAGGAAAGTGAAAATTTGACTTTCACCAGTACTATTAAACATTCAATACAAACAAAACATGAGGATCCAGTATACAGAAAACCTTACAAGTACCCTCAAACTGTTGATGAGGAGGTCAATAAACAAGTAAATAAAATGATTGAACAGGGAATAATTAGAAAATCTAAATCTCCTTACTGTTCACCCATTTGGATCGTCCCAAAAAAGAGTGACGCATCCGGCAAAGCAAAATACAGATTGGTAGTAGATTATCACAATCTCAACGAGATAACTGTAAAAGATAAATACCCAATCCCAAGAATGGATGAAATATTAGACAAACTTGGTCGTTGTTAATATTTCACGACAATTGATTTAGCAAAAGGATTCCACCAAGTTTAAATGGATCCCAAATCAATTGCAAAAACTGCATTTTCTACAAAACATGGACACTACTAATTATTGCCCCGCCGGCAATGCCTCCTTGGTCGTAGAGGGTTGTACCTTTTTTAAGTCCGTTGTTAAAGTCCCAAACCAAAGTCCGCTCCTTCCGTTTCACTCCATGTAACTTTATTTTGCTTCATATATTGACACAGGTTTCAACTAGGGTAGAGATTGATTATTTATCAAGAAACTATTACAAAAGCCAGACTAAAAAACTTGTACGGCTCTCCGGTCAACTTGCAGCTTCCACGCGCTTTTTCTTCTTAATCTTCTTCTTATTCTTATTAGCTATTCGCCCAGCGTAACCGTTCGCCGTTCGCCGGCGACGGTCAGCCATCAGCTGTTCGCGTTGCCAACTGGTCTGTGCTGCCAATTAGGTTCACGCCGTAACATTCCCCCCTTCGCAAACAATCCTCGCCGATTTGTTTGCAAAACTTATGGTTACGTCTTGGCCGCCATCTGCTGTTGGTCTGTTGACATCAAGCTTGGCCAACTTGACGATCGGTCGGGTCAGCAATCCAGTTGCGGTGCGTATAACCGCGCTGCGTGCTATCCCGTCTTTGGCCACTCGAAGATCCATGATGACACCTTTCTACCACTGCACCTTGGGGTTCGTTTCGTCAACCATAATGACGACATCTCCTATGCAGATCGGGTTGTTAGGCGGGCCATGCCATTTAGCTCGTTGTGTGAGGCACGGTAGGTATTCCCTCAGCCATCGCTTCTTGAAACTGTCTGCAATCTGACCTGCAATACGAAAACTCTTACCAAGCAAAATGCCGTTCGTGTTGCTGCCATCCTTTGCTGCCATCGCACTGCTTGCTCCTCGTAGAAAATGGTTTGGCGTAAGTGCATCAGCTTCTGGGGTCTCCAGCGGCACATACGTCAATGGTCGGGAATTGATTGTGTTTTCTATCCTGGCTAGAGCTGCTCTAGGCACCGGTTCTTGAACGTGCTTCTCTTCTAGTATTTCAGATAGAATAGATTTTACAGATCTTATCATCCGCTCCCATGCGCCACCCATGTGGGGCGCTCCTGGCGGTATGAAAGACCACTCGATCTCTGGATACTTATTTTCCAGCTCTTTCGATGAGATCCTCTCGATTTCTTCTTGTAATAGTCGGCTCGCTCCTCTAAAATTGGTTCCGTTGTCCGACATTATTCTTTTTGGCACTCCTCTTCGTGCTACAAACATTTCAAAGATCAGCATAAATGTATCCGTCGAAAGCGAGTTAGCTAGTTCGATGTGTACCGCTCTTACAGTGAGGCACGTAAACAGTACGCCCCACCGTTTCTCTCGTCGTCTTCCAACGTTCACCTCGAATGGGCCGAAATAGTCGATACCAGTGTTCGTGAAAGGTAGCTCATTGATAGCTAGTCTTTCTGGCGGAATATCTCCCATCTCCGGTGGCTCCGGAGCCGCTTTCTTATTGCGACACTTCTGACAAGCGTTCGCAAGTGCTCGTACTGTGGCTCTTAGTCCCGGGATGTGATATAATTGGCGCATCTCGTTGACTACAATTTCGGTTAGTTGGTGGTGGAACTTACGGTGAAAATAATCGACCAGAAGATTGGTGACTTCGTGTCCTTTGGGTAGAATTACTGGTCTTTTCACGTTCACATCCACGCCGCTCATTCGATCGATCCGGCCGCGTATTCTCAGCACGCCTGCTTCGTCCAAATAAGGCGAAAGTTTGTATATTGGACTCTTCCTTCCTAATACGGTTCCTTTGCGTAGAAGAGTTATTTCTTCCGCGTACGCTTCCTCTTGAACCATCCTGTAAATTATGTTATTTACATCATCCAGGTTGCGAATACGTGTGGCAATCCTTGCCTCCTCCGACGATAATTCTTTCTTGCATATTTTACTTAAAAAATGCATAACGCATTTCAAGGCTCCTCGCAGCTTCTCCCACTTGCTAAAGCGATTAACTTCAGGGACGATGCTTGCCAGCCTTGAGAATGACGTCTCCTTTAACTCATGGATATTTATCCTCTCCAGGGTGTGTGGGCTTAGCTCCGTAACCGGCCAGTGGTCTTCTGTTTCTAATAAAAATGTTGGACCTGTAAGCCACCTCGAGTCTGCCTGAAAGCTCGATTCCTTCGTCCATTTTGTCCCGTCGTCAGCCACGTTCAGCGCGGATGGGACCCATTTCCATTCGGCGGTTTCGGAATTCTCCAGGATTTCACCAATTCGTAGGGCTACAAACTGATGATACTTTCGAGCATCTGAGCGTATCCAATATAAAACGTTTTTGGAATCAGTCCAAAACACACGTCTCTTCACTTCGATGGATAACTCCTGCTCCAAAAAATTTGCCAATCTTAGGCCTAAAATAGCAGCCATTAGTTCCATTCTGGGGATTGAGATTGGTTTCAGCGGTGCCACTCTCGTTTTAGAGGCCAGTAACGCACATCGGATACCGTCTCGTTCTTCGATCCTTATGTAGGCCACCGCGGCGAATGCATTAATACTCGCATCTGTAAATATGTGTAATTGAATATTACATGTTTCAGTAGATAAGCCAAGATACCGTGGGATTTGTAGATCTTCGATGTGTTTGAGTTGCCTTATCCATAGAGCCCAACGATTACGCTCTTCTTCTCCGATTGGTTCGTCCCAACCTACGGCAGACCTCCACACATCCTGTAGTATCAGCTTCGCTTGAATTATATAAAATCCTAGCAGACCTAGTGGGTCAAAGATGGTCATAACTATTCGAAGTATCAACCTCTTTGTCACGACTGCAGTTTCGTTATAAATATTTTCTCCAAATTTGTTGACAAAGGTAAAGTGGTCGGCTCTAGGATTCCACCACATGCCTAGCACTCGTTCATTTGTCGTAGACTCTGCCATTTCAATGCTGCGTTCAGGTGTTTTAATGTCACCCAAGAGCGCACGCATTACTGTAGACGAGTTTGATATCCAGCCCCTCATCTCGAAGCCTCCTTCTTTGTGTATATGTCGTACTTCCTGAGCTAGGCGGACCATTTCTTCTTCAGACTCACAACTTTGGAGCCAGTCATCTACAAATGTATTCCTTAATATGGCTCTCACTGCCTTCGGGTGTTCATCAAGGAATTGCTTAGCGTTCCTATCTCTCACGTAGTTAGCCGCTGCTGGGGAACAAGAAGCACCAAAAGTCATTACTCTCATTACGTACCTATCTGGCTCTCGACTGTTGTCGCCATATCTCCAGAGAAATTGCTGTGCTCCTTGGTCCTCTTCACGCACCATTATTTGGTGGAACATTTCCTTTATATCTCCACATATGCCGACCGGTTTCTGTCTGAATCTTAAAATCACTCCAACAAGAGAGGGTAGTTGATCCGGTCCTTTTAGTAGCATCGTGTTGAGGGCGATCCCTTCCACCTTGGCTGCAGCGTCCCAAACTAGTCTCGATTTTCCTTTATTCGGATTTTTGACAACGAATATGGGCAAATACCAAGTCCGTTTTTCGTCGGTCATTTCGTCGGTTCCTAGTTTGCGGATATATCCCAACTGCTCGTAGCGTTGGATCTGTTGATTCACGAACTCTTGTAGTTCTTTGTCTCTCGCCATACGGGTTTCCAAACACTGAAGTCGTCGCATGGCCATCTCACGGGAGGACGGAAGCTTTACGTTCTCGTACCGCCACAGAAGTCCAGTCTGCCACCTCTTCAGATCTCTGTTATACGTCGTCGATTCATTCAGGATACAATTGGCCCTCTCATCTTCCTTGGACCTAAGAGTGTTATTAGATATACTCACACCAACCGCATCCAATGAAAAACTCTCTTTGATAAGAGCATCTAATTGCTGATCGTTATTACATTCGCAGACGTGCATTACCCTAGAGCTTGCAGGGTCGCCAGTATCACCTTTACGTCCATAAACAGACCATCCGAGCCTGGACTTAGCTGCGATAAATTCTGAGTCTTCGCGCTCTCTCACAACAAGCGGTACTCCTAGTCGCACGTTATCCAAGCCGATGATGAGCGAAGCTTGCGCATCCTTATACGTACGAATGGGTAGTTTCTCTAGGTGCGAATGCGATCTCAAGACGGAATCGTCCAACGTCTGCTTGGGCAGATCCAGGTGCTTGACGGTTCTCACATTTTGCAGCGTAAACTTACGGGCTGCGTCGTAGCTTGGGGAGATCGTTAAATTTATACGCTTTGACTCAGTTTCCATTTGAGTTATTTCTCCTGTCCACCGTAGGCACAGCTCGTCTGTAGGTCCGTCGATACCCAACTTTTCCGCTACATGTGTCTCGATCAGCGTGCAGGCTGATCCCTCGTCGATGAGTGCAAACGTTTCCACCTTGCAACTCGGCCCGTACATCGTCATGGGCACGTATCTAAACAACGCTCTTTCGTTCTGCCCTGTATGCAGAACGGGTTGGCTGTCGTTTGTCCTGTTTTCAGCTCTGCTTACATTTTGATTTCCATTGTGGAGTAGAAAGTTATGCTTTCTCGTACATCCATCCACGGAACAGTTTCGTGGTGCTCTGCAATGTCGTAGGAAGTGTTTTCCAAAGCACCTCCAGCACAATCTGCTCTCCTTTATGAAATCCCATCTATCGTGCTCGCTTAAGGCACGAAATTCTCTGCAATCCTCCAACTTATGGATGCCAGTGCACTTTCTACATGAAGGCGTAGAACTAGTGTCGTTATGAACCATTAGCCGGACCCTTGGATTCCTTTCTCGTTGTCTGTCGTCGTTGCTTGAATTTATTGGCATCACTGTGCTCGCGCAGGTTGCTACTCTGAATAGCCAGTCATCGAAAACTGCGATATCCACTCTCTGAAGTCCTGCGCTCTGCCTCTCCAAAAGATCTCGTAAAAGCATCGGGTCGTTCAGATAGGCAGAAAGTCCTATCGCGTCTACGGTCGCCCTGTAATTTTGGACCGCTAGCGCTAGACGTACCAAGCTTTCCATGCTGCTTAATTTAACAGCGGGTTCCATTCGTAGCTTCGATTGCAGGGTGTGATATAT
This sequence comes from Drosophila oshimai, assembly GCA_018150695.1. Classification (NCBI taxonomy): domain Eukaryota; kingdom Metazoa; phylum Arthropoda; class Insecta; order Diptera; family Drosophilidae; genus Drosophila; species Drosophila oshimai. The sequence continues at coordinate 2,085,787 of JAECWM010000276.1, forward strand.
AGCCTCTGGTCGGCCATATAACATACGTAATGTCTCGATCGCTTGCTTAACTGTAGCAGGCATCATTAATTTTCCTCGTACAGCTTCCAAAGCCGCACCTTTCAAGCACTTTTGCAACCTCATTAGATTTTCCTGGTCGCTGAATCCACACCTTTCAGTGGACTGCTCAAAGTTTACAATAAACATTGGCCATTCTTCTGGATTTCCAGAAAAGCAAGGCAAGTCCTTACTAATAACTTGTCTTGTTGCTATCTGCGATGCATTTAAGCATACCTCTGACACTGCCGGCGCGACTGTCGGTGAGTTCATATGCGGGCTTGAGTCCCAAGTACCCTGACTTGTGCTCGCATAATTCGGTATATTTTGAGGATTAATTCCATATACGCTCGTACTCGTAGCCGCTCGTGGCGTCGTGTAGGTCATGTTCGGCAGTGATCCTGCATACATATGGTTGCGATTTGCCTCCAATTGCCCGGGATGATAACTTGCGGTCCCGTAGGCTAATCGCTCCATTCCTCCTTTGTAGAACGTAGAGTTCACCATGGTTCCTCCGAAAGCTGCTTCGGGATGCGTTACGCTAAAACGCGCTCCCTCATTGGCGGTAACATACATCATATTTCCCGATGCACCTAGTTTCCACTGAGCAGCCAATCCGGACACCTCACTGTGACTTGTTATGGGTGAGTGTTGCTCTCCCCAATCCATCCTGCTTCCTTGTGCTGCTACCTGCTGACATGTGGATGCTACGATTGGCACGTTAGGTGCGGTCGATGTAGCCGCCGTGATCACGCCACTGTGCGTATCACTAACGCGATCCAAATCCAATCGTCCTCCTTGCGCTGCAGAACTCGTAACAGACATTAATCCAGGAATGTTTTCCATTAATTCGCTGAGGTCCCCACTCTCCACTCCGGCCTGCTGACCACTTGCGCCACCCATTATGTGTACTCGATGGCTGCCTTCTGGCCACGCGGATCTAGGATGTGTGGTTATACACGAACCAAGCGCCAATTAAAAGCCGCGCAAATCTAACCTCCTCGTGCTGTAATAATCTCCGTTGCACGCGGCGATCTCTCTCCAGATCGCGGTCGTAGATGGTTATATTTGCTGCTGAAGTTTTCCACCAAAAGTTTTTTAGAATATTGCCCCGCCGGCAATGCCTCCTTGGTCGTAGAGGGTTGTACCTTTTTTAAGTCCATTGTTAAAGTCCCAAACCAAAGTCCGCTCCTTCCGTTTCACTCCATGTAACTTTATTTTGCTTCATATATTGACACAGGTTTCAACTAGGGTAGAGATTGATTATTTATCAAGAAACTATTACAAAAGCCAGACTAAAAAACTTGTACGGCTCTCCGGTCAACTTGCAGCTTCCACGCGCTTTTTCTTCTTAATCTTCTTCTTATTCTTATTAGCTATTCGCCCAGCGTAACCGTTCGCCGTTCGCCGGCGACGGTCAGCCATCAGCTGTTCGCGTTGCCAACTGGTCTGTGCTGCCAATTAGGTTCACGCCGTAACAACTAATATACCCGAATGCCATTTGGTCTTAAAAATACACCTGCAACTTTCCAAAGATGCATGAACAATCTTTTAGAAGATTTAATCTATAAAGATTGTCTAGTCTATCTTGACGACATACAAATTTTTTCCACTTCATTGGAAGAACACATTTTGTCTCTTAGGAAAGTCTTTAAAAAACTCAGGGAAGCCAATTTGAAGTTACAATTAGATAAATGCGAATTTTTGAAAAAAGAAACAGAGTTCCTAGGTCATACAGTGACAACTGCAGGAATAAAACCAAATCCAAATAAGATAAGTGCCATAACAAATTTCCCAATTCCAAAATCACCAAAAGAAATTAAATCATTTTTAGGATTGTGTGGATTTTATAGAAAATTTATACCAAACTTTGCAAATATTGTAAAACCAATGACTAGTAAACTAAAGAAAGGAGCCAAAATTGACATTAAAGAGGAAAATTACATAGAGGCCTTCGAGAAAATGAAAATATTAATTACATCTGACCCTTTATTAATTTATCCCGATTTTAACAAACCTTTTTCACTAACGACTGATGCCAGCATTATAGCAATAGGAGCAGTTGTATCGCAAGACCATAAACCTATCTGTTATGCGAGTAGAACATTAAACGAACACGAAATCAATTATGCGACAATAGAAAAAGAACTCTTAGCAATTGTCTGGGCAACAAAATATTTTAGGTTATACCTTTTTGGCAGGCAATTCGAAACACTGAGCGATCACAAACCCTTAGTTTGGTTAAACAATATTAAAGAACCAAATATGAAATTACAAAGGTGGAAAATAAAATTGAATGAGTTTGATTATGAAATAAAATATTTACCAGGAAAAGAAAACTATGAAGCTGACGCATTATCCAGAACTAGAATAGAGGAAAATATGTTAGGAGAAATTGCTAACAGTGTAGACGCAACCATACCCAGCGCACAAGAAGATACTCAAAAACATATTACAATTTCTGAAAGACCTTTCAATTTTTACTTACGACAAATCGAATTGGCAAAAGGCAACGAAGATAAGACAGAGGTAGTACATTATTTTCACAAACTTAAAATTCAAATAACATATAAAGAAATGACAAACACTTTTGCAAAATATATAATTAAAGAGTACCTATGTACCAAAAACAGTGCTATTTATTTCCACAATGAAGCCGATTTCCCAATATTCCAACAGGCTTACCTTGAAATAATTAGTCCAAATCAATTAACGAAATTAACAAAATGTAGTGTAAAATTAACAGATATTCTTACTTACGCAGAATTTAAAGAAACAATATTAAAGAAACATAAAGAACTTCTCCACCCTGGAATCGATAAAACCATTAATTGGTTCAAAGAAAAACTCTATTTCCCTGATTATCAGAAATTAATTCAAAACATTATAAATGAATGCGAAATCTGTAATATTGCAAAAACCGAACATAGGAACACAAAAATGTCATTTGAAACCACTCCAGAAATCCAAAACATAAGAGAAAAATACACAATGGATTTTTATATGGTTGGCAATCAGCAATTTCTTTCATGTATTGATATATACTCCAAATTTGCTACACTTGTAGAAGTAAAAGGTAGAGATTGGCTAGTAGCGAAAAGAGCAATAATGAAGGTATTCAATGAAATGGGAAAACCGCAAAATATCAAAGCAGATAAAGATTCAGCATTTATGTGTGCAGCATTACAGGCTTGGTTAAATTCAGAAGGTGTACAAATTCATGTTACTACAAGTAAAAATGGTGTTTCAGACGTAGAAAGATTCCATAAAACAGTCAATGAGAAACTAAGAATTGTAGGCAGTGAATTAGATATTGAAAACAGATACACAAAGTTTGAGTTAATCCTTTATACCTATAATCATAAAACTAAACATAATACCACAGGTAGAGCACCAGCCGATATATTTTTGTATGCAGGTTCACCTGATTATAATGTACAAGAAAACAAAACTAGGAAGATAGACAAACTTAATGAGAATCGTCATGAATACGAAATTGACACAGATTATAAACAATCACCATTGGTAAGGGCCAAAACAACAAACCCTTTTAAAAAGACAGGAACACTCATACAAGTCGATGAAAAACATTTTGAAGAAACAAACAGAGGCAGGAAGATTGTGCATTATAAAACCAAGTTTAAAAAGAAAAAGAAAATTAATAAAAGTAAATATGATAATAATTCCAGACCAACGTAAGAAAACCAAAAATCACAACGACAACAAAAATCCGATCATCATTTTACTTTTAATATTATCAACTTTAATTCAAATTACAATGGGACAAAATATTGAGATCAACCCAATCAAAGCTCAGAATGGATACCTAATATTTAAAACCGGGTTCATAGACATGCCAACTAAATACGAGTACCATTATTTGTCCATTAATCTAACTAAAACCGAACAAACATTTGATAGTCTTTTACAAGAAGCAAACGAATTAAAAGATATTATTCAGGTTCAATATTTAATAGAAAAACTTCAACGAGAAATGAATGGTTTAAAAATTGTCAAACGGAGCAGGAGAGGTCAAATTAATGCTATTGGAACAGCTTATAAATATTTATTCGGAACGTTAGATCAAGATGATAAAAATAATTTAGAGCAGAAGATTAATAATTTAGCAGAAAACAGCGTCCAAAATAACGATTTAAATATGGTAATAGATGTTATTAATAAAGGAATTAAAACAATAAATGAATTAAAAGAAGACGAAGAAAAGGAACAACAAGCAGCAGTGCTAATGTTTAACTTACAACACTTTACAGAGTATATTGAAGACATTGAGTTAGGAATGCGATTATCAAGACTTGGCATTTTTAACCCAAAACTATTAAAACACGATTATTTAAATCATGTAAACTCTGAGAAGTTGTTGAAAACAAAAACTTCTTCTTGGCTTAAAACAGATACGAACAAAATTCTTTTAATTTCCCATATTTCTAACGACATAGTTAAAGTCCCGGTCTTTGAAATAATTCCTTATCCAGATAAAAATAATAACATTTTAACAGAAAATTTATTCAGTAAATATTACCTTTTTAAACCAAGTTTTTGACAAAGAAACAGAAAAGGTTATATTTGATGAATACATAAATGGAATTATAAGACAAGAAACTACAGAATGCAAGTATACCAAAACCCATAAAAGTTTTCAATTAAATTACATCGAACCAAACATATTAATTACATGGAATCTTCCAAAAACAATTTTAAACCAGAATTGCATTAAAAAAGAAATATCAATAGAAGGGAATAACATAATTAAAATTCTTAATTGTTCAATACAAATAGACGAATTTATACTGTCAAATACAATGTTAGATTACACACAGACCGTTTATGTTAAGGCAGGTTCTCACCTTGTGGTTGGAAAAACATTTTTTTTTTTTTTATCTTATGAATCTTATGTATAACCCTTAAAGGGTATTTTCTACAAATTTTATGTTCGAATTCCAAGTACTTTGTAAGTTACAGGAGTTCAAAGTTGCCAGTTTACTCTACGCGCCCTACGTCGCCTGGGAAACAAACGCGTTTTTCTCAGAACCATGTTTTCGGAGCTTACGGAAGTGATTGAAGGCGCTGGGATGAACCAATCGCCACCAATTTTTTTAAATGTTTGTAAGGGTCCTTTCTAACAAATGAACTAGAATCAGCCAAAAATATTGAAAACTTTTTTTAAAAAAAAAAACAAGTGAAAAAAAACATGCAAAAATCGAATTTTTTTTTCAAAGCTTCATAACTTTTGTAATTTTTATTTTTTTTTATGATTCTAGTTCATTTTATAGATAATACAATTCAGATTAAAAATGTGTTTCGATTTTGTGTTTCGGATCACGCGTTTTGACGGCATCACTTCCGGTAGCGGGACACCTTTTCAAAAAAATTTCGACTTTGATGGACACCCCCTCCCCCACTTTTTTTATTTATTCAATTTAAAACATTGTGTCTCTTAAAAAAATGTGTTTTCTTATCTGTTATGAACTTTTAGCATTGTACCTTTAACCGTTTCTTCAAAAAAAATTTTTTTCAAAAGTGCCATTTTTTGGGCCTACAAGGTGAGAACCTGCCTTAATAATAATGTAATAAAGCTTGAACCATTATCATATATGGAAACAAAAGAAATAATAAAAACACACACTAAATATTATGATGTTTTTCAAATAATAACATTAATTACATTCATTATAACAATAACTAGCATTATATTGTATCTTATTTATTAGTTTAAAAATATACCAAACAAAATTGTTACATTTATTAAACCTAAAACAGAGACACCGAACAATGCAATAATGAACGAAATGTACCCATAGAAATTGTTAATGATACTATTAATGCACCCATACAAGAGAACATTATATTGTACCCAAAATTATCGCTCTGAGAACAGGCCAAATTCAAAGGTTGGGGGAGTGACATATCCATATCTACACATGCACCCCCACACGATATGCATACGCCTACACACCTACACATCCTTTCCACACATTAGATCTTACTCTTGAGTCACCCCTATCAACAGGAAACAAACATTCTGTAAACTCAGATGGCGCTGGCAAATTTCCTTTGTTAAGGACTAAACATTTATTGTCGCGCCGCTGATAAATTCCACGGCACGTTCCCACACTTTTGCCATAAACAAGATAAGACAAGGAACTCTCTTTTACTCAATTAAAATCAAAGCTCACTCAATCGAAATAGAAAGTTCTCCCAATTAAAAAGATCGAAAGCTTTCGGAAACCGAAGCTTGACCGATAAGATAATTAGATTTAAGAACCCAACCCAACCCAACCCAACCCAAGTCGGTGTTCTCAAATATAAATCGTTGTAACTAGTTAAAGTTTTTAAAATAAAAATAAATTTTTTAAAAACCTAAACTTATAGTTCAAAGTTTTAATTATATATATATACATGCGCCTTTAAAAAAAATTAATTGGGTCACTTAACAAAAAAAAATATGATATAATTCTTTTGCACTTATTATGACATTAATTTTGTTTATATGGCTATTGTTGTTGTTAGAGTTTTGACACCGGCTGGTTCACTGCTCCCTTGCGGCGTCTTCTTCAGGTGTCAGAGAACTCTAGCTTATATATCGGAATCTCGTGGCGTGTGTCTTACCGCTACTTCGACAGCGACTTCTCCAGGGTTTCCGATTGCGTTAATTGTTTGCTTTGTTTTTCACCGATCATTTATTTGCATTTAAGTGCATTTATTTTAATTGTTTTGGTTGCATATTTGTTTAGAATTTTAGATGTGGGTATTTATTAACTGCTTTTGGCCGTATTATTAGGGTTATCAAAAAAACTCTTGAACTCCCTGTTTTAAGTTAAAATCAAGGACAAGATATTTCCAGGATAACTTATTTTCTTCTTGTTTCCAGGATCAGGAAAAGGAATAAAGTATTTAAAGGTCCCTGTTTAATGATTTTAAGGTCCTTTGTCGAAGGATTTAAAGATCGAAGTATCATGACTTTCAGTGGCACTACACTTTATGAACTCTGCTGGCCGGCACGGTGCGATACGATAAGAACTCGCGGCCCCCGGCCCGGATTAAATAGTCGTTGCCTGCCCAAATCTTTTTATGTTTTTTTTTTGTCTTTTTTTTGTATTCTTTCTTTTCCTCTTTTTCGATGAACATGCAGCCCTTTATATAGGGGTCTCGAAGCCAAGATTTACTGATCAATGGCGGAATTTACGGATGAAATTGGGCCGTGGTGAAGTTCAATCTCAAGGCTAACTAAGTGCAAGCTGCATTCCAAAGGTCATTGCCATGTACCTAGAGTTGGCCTAGATATTCGGTTTATTGGCAATAGGGCGTTGCATAATTGCTGATGCATGTGACACCTAGTGTAATTTGAGAAGAGCGTCAGAATTTATAAACGGTCTGTAGTTGGTTTCCGGGTATTTTTCTGAGAATTGTGAAATTGGTGAAGTTGTCTTGACTTGTGATATTCTTTTTGGCGATCATGTGGTGCGCTGATTTACCCCGCCCCACAGGCGTACGTAACAATGACCATCAAAAACGTGGATTAACATTAATAATTTTGAAATAAAATGCATTCATTTCATAAAAAAAATGTAGAATATTTCTTTTTTTTTTTTGGTTGGTTGCAACGAAGAGCATCTGGGCCCGCTAGTATTTTATAAGATTACAATAAAAGTAAAAATAAGTTTTATTAGGTAAAAATCATAGAAACGTAGAAAAATAATATATTCAAAATTAAAATAAAAAAAAGTTATCCCTATATAATATATATATATATATATATATATACATATCCATTATAAGAATGTTTAATAGTTCTGTACCTAAATTAAATAATTTTGTAAATTGTTAGCTTTAAAGTATTAAATCTAAATGTAATAAGCAATTTTTTGTCAATGTGACTGGCGCAATAATAATAAGTTCTGATTTTTAAAATAAAAATCATGACTTAAGAGTTAAGCTCTAATTTTTAAAATAAAAATTGTAAATTAATAAATGCAGTCGATGATGAAAATGGTGACTTATGTTTCCTAGACGCCCCTGGTGGAACTGGTAAGACATTCATCATGTCAGTAGTATATTGATAAAGTAACCTTTTAACAAAAATAGTCGGGGATTTCAAATTTTTCGATTTGTCTACGTTATTTTTCAATAAAATAAGTAGGGGAGAAGTGGGGGTTGTGGGCATAGTTTTGTTTTTGGCTTATAATTACCGAACAAGTGCATATTATTTGGACATATGGGTATCTGTGTAAAGCTAGAGACCTAAACTAACTAATTATGAAGAAACATACTTGATTTCGTCATGCGAAAAAATTTCATATGGACTTTTGTAAAACCGTAATTTTCAGCTAACATTTTTTTTTGGGGGGTTGGAAATGGAAAAATATGGAAAAAAAACCGCAACCAATATCAACATAACGACAATTTATTTATTTCAAAGACTACATAGGCGTTATTAATCGTCGGAAACACAATTTTGACATGTGTAATGACTGGCCCGCATGTCAACACATTTCAGACGAAAAGCTCGATCGCAAAATTACAAATCTTGGTGATAATCCCTCTCAGCGAGAGAGGATCCTTTTCCAAGAGCCTAAGATTTCTACAAGAATGTTCTAGAGGGTTCCAAACAAATTTTGAAAACAATTTTACAAGAAAATGTAGGTTATAAAAAAATTTGCCAAGAAAAAACGGGTGCCCACAACCCCCCAATTTTGGTGCCCACAACCAACTTTAGCAGACATTTTAAGAAGTAATTAAAAAATGCGTTTGCATAAATTTTTTGGTTCAAATCGATATTGTTCCATTTAGTATAATACTTTGACTAAATAAAAATGCATTACACTTACCTTCTTAGTCGATTCACTTTAATTAATAACCTTTTGAAAATCTTTGAAAAAAACTTCACCACCTTTTCCAAGCACAAAAAAAACCAATTCGTTCATTTCAAAAAGCAAACGCGTTTGTTTACTTTGATATTTGGCATAAATCATACATAAGGTAGTTGCTTGCGAATGACATTACCAAAAAAGTCAATCTTCATTTTGTGAAAAGATACAACCTCATAACTTCTCAGTAATACTTAGGCTTATTTTAGGAATTTCTCTCAATTTATTTTCTGTAGTCAATGTTTATGTTTTTGTTTTGTGGCGTATTGCCAAATTTTATTATATGAGGTCGCTCTCAATTACTATATCTAGTTTGTTTACATGCCTAACTTTTAATATAAATTTTAAATGCTTTCTTTGATAATAGCCCCATTGAGAACAGCAATGTAGTTCTCAAGCTCTTATGCAAGCAATATAAAGGTCTTAAAGTATGCCACATTAATGCCCAGAGTCTGACCAAAAAGATTGAAGAATTCAGATACTTGTTTGTAAACTCCGGAGTCGATGCTATATGTGTTTCCGAGACATGGTTTTCGTCCGATGTTAGTGATTGTCTTGTCTCATGTGATGGATTTAATTTGTATCGTGCTGATCGTGATGGACATGCTGGGGGTGTTGCAATTTATTTAAGTAAGAGATTAAAAAGCCAAAGTAGTTAGGAAAAATGACACAAATAGTACAATAGAATATCTATTTATTGAACTCGTGGCATCTGTCCAAACAGAAAAATTACTTTTGGGTTGCGTCTACCGGCCAAATCGAACCACTGACTATACCGAATTTTTCGACCTTTTCTGTGATACATCTATGACGTATAGCAATATAATATTGACGGGGGATATGAACAGCAATGCTTTAAACGAAAAACATCTTGTCAACAACATGGAATCTGTGGGAATGACTATAGTGAATTCGTCATTTCCAACTCATTTTACTAGTACCTGCAACACTCTCCTTGACGTATTTTTCGTAAACAAACCTAACAATGTTCTTGTATATGACCAGGTCTCAGTACCAGCGTTCTCTAAACATGACCTTATATTTATTACCTTTGACATTTCTATTGACAATACTGACCACCAAATTACTTTTAGGGACTTCAAAAATATTGACTCCAATCTGTTAGCGTTTGAATGTAATCAGTGTGACTGGAATATGTTGTATGGTCTTGTTTCTGTTGATGATCAAATTGATTGTCTCCAAAATAATGTACTGCATTTATATAATACCTGTGTTCCTTTAAAAACCAAAATATTAAAACAAAATAAGCAGCAATGGTTTAATAGCTCCATTGAAAATGAAATAAAACGAAGAGATACGGCTTTTAAAAAATGGAAAAGGTATAAAACAAATTATTTATATGAAGAGTTTAAAGCCTTACGAAAAAAAGTAAATGACTTAATTCATTCATTTAAATGCGCCTATTTCAATAATAAATTTACAAACGCAGTTGATACTCGTCAAAAATGGAGAGACCTTAAGGCACTAGGCGTTGGTAAGTCAAAACCATCATTGGAAATTGATGTGGACATCAATGAATTAAACCAAAAATTTGTGCAATGCCAAGTTCCTGAGGTATCGTTTAATGAGTTCTGTGATCATGCTGAGATAAACAATGACTGTGATATAACCTGTGATACTAGATTTAGCTTTTCGTGTGTTAGTGAATGTGATGTCCTTGAAGCCGTCCTTAATATAAGATCAAATGCAGTTGGACTTGACGACATAAATCCCAAATTTATTCAAATCATATTACCAAAAATTTTGCCACATGTAACTTATACCGTAAATAGTGTGCTAACCACTTCCACTTTCCCAAAAATATGGAAGGACGCAAAAATATTACCAGTTGGTAAGGCAAATGGTGACTATAGGCCAATATCCATACTACCGTATTTGTCAAAATTAAGCGAAAACCTAATGGCCAAGCAAATTAACAAATATGTAGACACAAATGGACTGTTAAACAACGCGCAGTCAGGTTTTAGGAAAAATAGGAGCTGTGTAACAGCCTTGCTGAATATAGTGGAGGAAACCAGGGAAAGCATGGAGGAAGGCAAAGTAACTCTCCTGACCCTTTTAGACTTTAGCAAAGCCTTCGACACCGTGAGCCATGATATTTTGTGCTCTAAGCTTATAGGAAAGTTTAACTTCTCTGTAACAGCAGAGAAGCTAATACGCTCTTACTTAGATTGCAGACGTCAAGCCATAGTTACGTCCACTCAAACTTCCAACTATGAACAGCTTTCTAGAGGAGTTCCACAGGGATCTGTTCTAGGACCTCTTCTTTTTTCTATGTATGTTAATGAGCTTCCAAATGTAGTGTCCTCATGTAAAGTCCATATGTATGCCGATGACGTCCAAATGTGTGTATCCCGTCCTTTGTCCAGAATAAATGATTGTGTAGTGATGTCAAATACTGAATTGTCGGCAGTAAACAAATGGTCGAAACTAAATGGTCTACAAATAAATCCAAAAAAGTCTAAGTGTTTAGTTATTTACAACAAATTAGTTGACACCACTGCCCTGACACCCCTAGTAATAGATAATGAAGTAATTCATTACGTTGAAAAAGCAAATAATCTGGGTATTATCTTCAACAAGACACTCACTTGGAGCGACCATATAAACCAAGCTGTAGGAAAAACATATGGTTCTTTAAGGTCGCTGTACCATACACAAGAATTCTTACCAGAAGGGACAAGACTGCTAATGGCAAAAACCTATTTAATACCGGCATTATTCTACGGCGTCGAGATATTCGGAAATAGTGATGCCATAAGTAAACAAAAACTTAATGTGGCGTTTAATAGTGTTGCGAGATATGTGTTTAATGTTAGGCGTGGGCATCCGATTTCATGTTTAGCGTACAAGATATTTGAAGTTGATCTTCAATCATGGATCCAATTCAGGGCATTAGTGGCATTGCACAAAATAATTAACACCAAAGAACCTGACTATCTTTACAAAAAGCTAACATTTGCCAGTTCAAGACGAACGAATAACATTGCATGCATAAGACACAAAAGAGCATTTTCTGAAAAACAATTTTTTATTTTTGCTGTTAGGTTTTGGAACGAACTTCCCAATGAATTAAAAGTAATTAAGAGCGTACCGAATTTCAAATCAAAATTAATTATACATCTTCAAAACCGTTAATTTAATGAGTGAAATTAGTTTAAATTAGTCTAAGTAGTATTTTAAATTGTTTAAACTTGTAAAAACTATATGTTTCATTCAAAATTTGTATCCCATTTTGTTATTTTTTTTGTTTTTTGTATGTTAATATATAGTCTTTTTATTTATTTTATATATTTTCTATGTAACTGTCTTTGAAATAACTGTTTTTGGAACTATTTATGTAAAATTATTCTGATCAAATAGTATTGTAATTCATGTGACTAGCACACTAATATATAAGTTTAACTTGTAGTGCTAGGAAGATAAATAAATAAATAAATAAATACGTAGGGGTGCCCACAACCCCCCCATGCCCACAACCCCCACTTCTCCCCTATTTTTCTTTCGCGATTGGGAGGGGTCAAACGTGATTTTAGACCATTCGTTTCTTCGCCAATATTGCTTAAAATCGTTCAAAGAATACGTTCCCCCTATGATTTTTGAGCAGCCAAATCGACCCACCCTAGTCTTCATCCATAGAGACCTGAACATTTCGCGAATTGATTTTTATCATTTTTTTGCATGAGTTACAAGTTCATACTTAAGTTACAAAACTTCATGGTGTTAGTTCTTCAGAATTCGCGGTCTTTGGAGGAAAAATAGTTTTTAACGTTTTTGGGGGTATTGACCGCTGGACGATTGGAATTTTCTTGAACTTTTGTGACCTAAAGATTTCGCGAATTGATTTTGATTGTTTTTGTTGCATAATTTATATTCAGAACCGGCTTCATTCGATTGAAAAAAGAAAAAGCTTCGCACAAGAACATTTCCCTTTTTACCTATTTCGATTCTTAACCTGAGAAAAAAACCATTATAGCTATGAACATCTATAAAACAGTGTTGTTATGTTGGTCACATTGCGACAAATGATTTATCAGATGAAAGGTTATGATTTGTAGATTAAAAGTGCATTTCCCGTTTTTTTTATATTTTACATAGTTTGAAAGTTATTCCATTTTGATTTTTTTTTGATTTTTATAATAAATATCATGAATAACTCTTATGTCAAAATAAAAATCAAAGCATAACAATTATTCCTGATTTTTATTATAAAAATTGGGAATAACTAATAATAAGAGTTATTTACAATTCTTCAGCAGAAGATGGTCCACATTGATCCTTTACTTTTAATATCAATGATGACAAAAAAAAGTTGAAAAGCGGGTTCTTCAGCAGAGGATAGTCCACATTGGTCCTTTACCTTTAATGTCAATGATGACAAAAAAAAGTTTAAACCGCGAGTTCTTCAGCAGAGGATGGTCCACATTGGTCCATTACTTTTATAGTTTATTGTTTATTGTTGTACCATATTTAAGCAATGAACTGCTTGTAACATTATAATATTATATTTACTATTAAAAATTCTAACTCCAAACCACATTAGGGAAAAAATTTTCCGATATGCCCCTGCTCATATCGAGTGGTAGGCACATAGAACTACTAATTTAGGGACAATAAAGATAATAACTTATTAGACACTGAAGAGACTCCATACAACAAGTCATAAAGGGCAAAATTTGACCTACACAAAGGCGGAGACAAGGGCCGATAGCGGCGAATTGTCCTGGCTGGAACATTCCAGTTTAGGTAACTTAGGAGAAAGGGGGAGTCGACATCACCGTTTAATAATTTGTGTATAAACATTACATCGTGACAAATCCTTCGGTTGATCAGGGTGGGCAAGTCAAGTAAACGTAATCTGGCATTATAAGATGGCAACCGACGGCCAGCGTCTTAGTAAAAACCTCTTAGCGCAAATAACAAAAACTGCTTTTGAACGGACTCCAACATATTTTGACAAGTAACCGTCTGCGGTGACCAAATACACGAGCAATACTCCATCGATGGACGATGGATAGATATAAAAGCTTTGTTGTATAAGGGTCGTTAAACTCTTTAGACCAACGCTTCATGAAGGCTAAAAGGCTCCTAGCTTTATTTGATATTAGCGATATGTGATCATTAAAACAGAGTTTATGGTCAAATAAAACACCCAGGTCTTGAACAGAAGAAATACGCTGAAGGACATTTTTGACAATTGAATACGAATACAAAGACGGATTACTACGATAAAATGTCATGAAATTACACTTAGAATAATTAAGATATAAATTATTGAGTTTGCACCAAGTCTGTAAATTGTTAAGATCTAGTTGAAGACGAGAACAAGAATCAGGTAATGACATGGACAAACACAGTTTGACATCGTCAGCGAACATTAAAACAGTTACGGACTTAATAACTTGAGGTAAGTCATTAATCAACAGGCCAAATAGTAAGGGTCCTAAATGACTACCTTGAGGTACACCAGAAGTAACCGTAATGATTTTAGAAGTTGTAACGATCTTGCCGGGGTAACTCAGCCTCGTCCAGGATCCGCTGCAACAAATTTATATTTGTCGGCGCTGCGCCAAATAAGAACACCAGGGGTTGTAGGTTTTTAGCAATATAAATTGATATATTATACCGCTTCCGGGTCTTTCACCTTCTTTTCACACCACACCTAACTTAAATGGGGCACAACACGCCCACTCTCTAACAATGGTTATAAGCCCGACTCGCCGGCCACGCCGGCTAGGTGATCACGCCGCGCTTACGCTCTGCTAAACACTCTGGGCTACACGCCCTCGGACCTCCTGCTAAGCTACGCTCCGCCAGATACTCCGGGCTACACGCACACAGATTCTCCGGTTAAGCTCACGCTCCGCTAGATTTACCCTTTGGGCTACACGCCCTCGGAACTCCTGCTAAGCTACGCTCCGCCAGATACTCCGGGCTACACGCACACAGATTCTCCGGTTAAGCTCACGCTCCGCTAGATTTACCCTTTGGGCTACACGCCCTCGGAACTCCTGCTAAGCTACGCTCCACCAGATACTCCGGGCTACACGCACACAGATTCTCCGGTTAAGCTCACGCTCCGCTAGATTTATCCTTTGGGCTACACGCCCTTGAAACTCTTGCTAAGCTACGCTCCGCCAGATACTCCGGGCTGCACGCACACAGATACTCTGGTTAAGCTCACGCTCCGCTCGATATACACTCCGGGCTACACGCACTCGGAAACTACCTCTACCTAACGCGCTGGCTATTCACCGCCGCCTGGGCACTTAAATAACTTAGTGTAAGTAGGCTGCACGCCTGCTGAGACTGGACTGGGTTTCTGGTTCAAGGAAATCCTCCCGACTGACTTACTGTACTGCTAAGAACCTGCTCTGCTCTGTGTTTCTGCTGTGGTGACCCTTGGCTCGTTTCCCAAGGGTTCACTATCTCTCACTTTACTATCACTTGCACTTAGCCTGGTCACTGTCACCGACCCTGTGTTCACCTGCAGTGATCCTTGGCTCGTTTCCCAAGGAAGCACTATCTCTCACACTTGCACTGGTCACTGTCAAACGCCCCTGTGTACTCCTGTAGTGATCCTTGGCTCGTTTCCCAAGGATGCACTATCCCTCGCGCTAATACGGGCCACTGCCTACCACGGCACTTGTCCCCTAACGCTCAGGTCACCTCGCACTCAACTATCCACTTAACAGCCCCCGACTGCAGTTCTACCCTGCTCTTTTATACCCCTCTAACATTGCTGCTACTTCTATTCAGCAGTCCTCTCTGCATTCAGCAATTCCTCTCTCCCGCCAAAACTTCTTGTGCAGCGCGTCCGTCTCCCGCTCTGCTCTAACTGTCCGCCTACAGCGGCTCTGCTCTCATTCCGCAGCCCGCTCTCTCGATCAACACTCTCTGTTCAGCGCGTCCCGTTACGTGCTGACTGCCCGCTATGTCAAAAGATCCCACTCAACCTTTGCTACTGCGTTTTGTAAGGGATCTTAGAAGTTATATCGTTGTATTTCACCTTCTGAGAGCGATTTGTGAGGTACGAGTGTAACCACAACAACAATTTTGGAGGGAATCCCATAAGAGTAAGTTTTTGAATAAGTACCCTGTGGCTTACCGAGTCCACGGTTTACTAGTGAGGTAAACTCTAGCAAATTAGTAGTAGTAGATCGGCACCTGGTGAAGCCATGTTGACATGGCAAAATAAGAGACCGACACTGACGGTGCAATTGACAAGTTATTAGTTTTTCGAACAATTTCGGAATAGCACTTATCTTAGCAATCCCACGATAGTTTGCGATATCCGACCTATTTCCTTTTTTGAACAGTGGAACAATAAAGGATTCCTTCCAAGCAGACGGAAAATTACATTGATTATTTGACATATTAAAAAGGATTGTAAGTGGCTTAGAAAGAAAATTTGCGCAATTTTTTAGAATGCAATTTGGAACCATATCAGGTCCTGCTGAAAATGAGAGTTTGGAAGCATTTAAGCCCTGCAGAACATCGGCTTCAAGAATAATTGGATTATGGATTGGAAATCATCACTAAAATCGGACATTGTATAGGTTGATTGAAAAAAATCAGCAAATAAGTTTGAAATACCATTTTCATCGGAGGCTACGATTAAAATTAAAAAACAAGGAGGGAGAAAAGCATTGAGATTTTCGCTTGGCATTCACAAACGAAAAAAATAACTTCGGATTACTATTAAAGTCACTTTTACAGCGTGCAAGGTAGTTATTGTAGCATTTAGAATTAAGTTTTAAGTAGTCTGATTTGACTTCCGAGTATTTTGCAAAATCAGTCTGCATGCCGGTTTGTTTGAATCGTTTAAAGAGTCTTGATTTTTTGTTCTTTAGTTAAGAAAGCTGACGAGTAAGCCACGGAGAGCTTTATGGAGTTTTACCACTAGAAAGGGGTACACATTTATCAAACAAACTGTAAAGGACATTATAGAAATACGCAACACCTTCTACAACAGGAAAATCTGTTAAGCATGACCAATCTGTTACAGATAAAAAGTGCAAAAGCTGCAAATAATTCGTTTTTGTGAAGCAAAATCTTAGCTGTGGCCTTCTAGAAGATCTCACAGATTGGAACACCCCATTTAAAGAAAGCTGGAGGGTAGGATGATGATTATCTTCGGGGAGAGATAAAGGAGGAATACGAGACACAGCAGCGTCACAGTTATCCGATGTAAAACACAAGTCTAAGATTCGCTCATTGTGATTGAAAATCTAATTTATCTGCAGCAAAGATAGCTCAATGAGGCCATCAATAAAATCATTTTGAGCTGTTGGAGTCATAGATATTGAATCATTACATGGAAACCAAGAGACATTTGGGAGATTAAAGTCACCGAGAACAATAATGTGATCATTATTGTCAGCCAACAAAGATACATGACGTATCGCAGTATACTCAAGGAGTCAGGAGTGTTGATAAGCTCCGAAGTCAGTTTAGATTTAACCGCTATGAGGACCCCCCACCACGACGACACGGACGATCATTTCTATAAATAAAGTAGTCGTTAGACAAGATTTCACTATCATTTATGGTCGAGCTAAGCCAGGTTTCAGAGAATGCAATAACATTTGCATCAAAAGTAGCATTATCTTGAAATAGTTTGGAGAGCTTACTCAGCAAACCTCTAACATTTTGATAGTGAATTAAGAGATCTAGTATTTTGGAGCCGTAGAAGTATTTCGCGAAGCATCAGAGGTTTTAACTTTCGAATTGCCTTTTTTAAGTACTCATGAACAATAGTATTTTCAGGCCAAAAACTCAAACAAATAATTTTACTAAACAACCCATCCGGAACATGAATTTTAAAAGAAGAGTAATCCCTTCTGAGTTTAAAATTAAATTTGGTGATGACGACAGCATTGGGATCGGTAAGGGAGAGTCTTGTGACAATATGATGTCTAACATCGTTCTCAGTTGCAGAAGCCAACAGTCTCGACACAAAAATAATCTTTTTAGGAGCCAAAGCCGCAAGAGAAAGAGGTGCAGGAGTCGGACCAGTAGATGGACGCCTGAGAATAGCCACCAGAGCCGTCGACGGGGCAACAGCATTTGTCAAATCGGATGTAGATGGACCTAAGTAGACACTGCCAGTCCTTAAAATTGACGCGGCATCCACCCTTACGCCAGCACTAGCAACATCACAAACGCCGGGATCCAAATCGTCCCGTTCTTCCATCAATTTCATTGAGATAGGGCTAAATTGCATATTGGGCAAAGAGCAACAACGCGTATTTCAATTTTGGGGAACACTTAGCATTTTTTAATTTTTAAAGTGGGATATCGCAGCATTGAACTTCTCTTGAAGCTCACGAAATCCAGTGGCCAAGGCTTTAAACTCCAGATGGGTTTGCCGCATAAACGATTTCATATCGACTTCAATGTGCCTACAGCTCGGACACGTCCAGTTAAGGCCAACCCATAGCTTTAGCTTGTCGACGATTTGGCCACTTGTACGCCCTAGCTCAACACAGATAGGATGCGCCAAATTGTCACAGATCCAGCAACAAACCAACGGTTGACGAGATGTTATTTTGTTGTCAAACGCACACTAAGCAGCACAACATAAAGTAATCTTGATCAAATAAACGTAAATCGCGGCAGCAGGGCAAAGAGCAGTCAGATGCAAGCAGTCGAAGAGCAGCGCAGCAGCAGGGCAGAGCAGCAGCAAGCAGAGAACGGTTCGAATGCAATCAATCGAAGAGTAGCGAGGCAGCAGGGCAGAGCAGCAGCAGGGCAAAGAGCGGTCGGATGCAAACGGTCGAAGAGCAGCACAGCAGCCGGGCAGAGAGCAATCTGATATAAGCGCTGAAGAACCGATCAAAGCGAAATGCACCGATTGCAAGTTCGTGTGAATGTTCGCGACAATCACAGAGAGAGTGGTTCAAACCAACAACACAAACTTTAGGTAAAGCGGTTTTAATATCAATGATGACAAAAAAAAATTGAAACCGCGAAATATTCAGCAGAGGATGTTCCACATTGGTCTTTTACCTTTAATGTCAATGATGACAAAAAAAAGTTTAAGCCGCGAGTTCTTCAGCAGAGGATAGTCCACATTCGTCCTTTACTTTTAATATCAATGATGACAAAAAAAAGTTGAAACCGCGGGTTCTTCAGCAGAGGTTAGTCCACATTCGTCCTTTACCTTTATTACCAATGACAAAAAAAAGTTTAAACCGCGAGTTCTTCAGCAGAGGATGGTCCACATTCGTCCTTTACTTTTAATATCAATGATGACAAAAAAGCGAGTTCTTCAGCAGAGGATGGCCCACATTGGTCTTTACCTTTAATATCAATGACAAAAAAAAGTTGAAACCGCGAATTCTTCAGCAGAGGATGGCCCACATTGGTCCTTACCTTTAATATCAATGACAAAAAAAAGTTGAAACCGCGAATTCTTCAGCAGAGGATGGTCCACATTGGTCCTTTACCTTTATTATCAATGATGACAAAAAAAAGTTGAAACCGCGGGTTCTTCAGCAGAGGTTAGTCCACATTCGTCCTTTACCTTTATTACCAATGACAAAAAAAAGTTGAAACCGCGAATTCTTCAGCAGAGGATGGTCCACATTGGTCCATTACCTTTATTATCAATGATGACAAAAAAAACGTTGAAACCGCGAATTCTTCAGCAGAAAATGGTCCACATTGGTCCTTTACTTTTAATGTCAATGATGACAAAAAAAAAGTTGAAACCGCGAAATATTCAGCAGAGGATGTTCCACATTGGTCTTTTACCTTTAATGTCAATGATGACAAAAAAAAGTTTAAGCCGCGAGTTCTTCAGCAGAGGATAGTCCACATTCGTCCTTTACTTTTAATATCAATGATGACAAAAAACAGTTGAAACCGCGAAATATTTAGCAGAGCATGTTCCAGATTGGTCCTTTACCTTTAATATCAATGATGACAAAAAAAAGTAGAAACCGCGAATTTTTCAGCAGAGGGTGGTCCACATTGGTCCTTTACTTTTAAAGTCAATGATGACAAAAAAAAGTTGAAACCGCGAAATATTCAGCAGAGGATGTTCCACATTGGTCTTTTACCTTTAATTTCAATGACAAAAAAAAGATGAAACCGCGAGTTCTTCAGCAGAGGATAGTCCACATTCGTCCTTTACCTTTATTATCAATGACAAAAAAAAGTTGAAACGCGAGTTCTTCAGCAGGGGATGGTCCACATTCGTCCTTTACTTTTAAGATCAATGATGACAAAAAACAGTTGAAACCGCGAAATATTTAGCAGAGCATGTTCCAGATTGGTCCTTTTCCTTTAACCTTTGTGTGAGCGGAAGATTTTTTATACGTTGTTGAGCGGAAGACACAATTTTGTGCATCGTGCTTGAACCGCGTATATCTTAAAAACCTTTATTCAGAAAAGTTTGAAATTTTTACTGAATATGTATTAACTCAAAATCATTAAATTAAAAATTTAAATTTTTAAATTAAGCCTACACTAAAAAAATTTTTTAAGTTTTACCTTGGAAAAAAAAATTGCAGGTGAGATTAGTTACGTAAAACTGGCAAACAGATCAAACAATTGAAAAACGTGGTATACTTCGTTATAGGACTTTTAATAAGCTTTCCAAAAAGGTCAAATGTGTCATACCTTTCTTTAGAAGAAGTCACTATAAAAGTAGTTCAAAGGTCTAAAAACGTGCAAAAAATGTGTGCAGGTAGTTTGTTTTGTCCAAAAGGAGCTGTCGGCAGCTGCACCTGGCGGTCATAAATGATTTGGGTGATTTGTGACCGTTACTTTTATTAGCAAGAGTACCTAAAACCACAAATACCCCTTTTTGGACATTTTTAGTAATAATTATGAAATTAAAACAATTTATTTTTATAAGAACAATAATTTTGAAATAAAAATAATACTAGTTTTCTAGTATATTTGTGGTATTATTTATCAATTTTGTATAAAATAAATGTAATTTTTCAACACTATTGGTTGTTTTTCTTATAGTTTCACCAAAGAAGGGTATGACACATTTGACCATTTTGGAAAGCTTATTGAAAGCCCTATAAAGTGGTATATTACGTTTTTCAATTGTTTGATCAGTTTGCGAGTTTTACGTAATTAATCTCACCTGCAATTTTTTTTTTCAAGGTAAAACTTTAAAATTTTTTTTAGTGTAGGCTTAATTTAAAAATTTAAATTTTTAATTTAATGATTTTGAGTTAATACATATTCAGTAAAATTTCAAGTTATTCTGAATAAAGGTTATTAAGATATGCGCGGTTTTAACACGATGCACAAAATTGTGTCTTCCGCTCAACAACGTAGTTAAAAAAAGTTTTCCCTAATAAAATCCAACATTATTAACAGATTTATCTAAAAATCGGCAAACTTGTTTAAAATCGTTGAAGACGAGCTGTCAGAAAATTTCAGATCGATAGCTTTTACACAACCCGAGATATTTACAAGCTAAATCGAAATGGAACAAAAATGTTCCTTCCGCTCACACAAGGGTTAATGTCAATGACGACAAAAAAAAGATTAAACCGCGAGTTCTTCAGCAGAGGATGGTCCACATTCGTCCTTTAC
Organism: Drosophila oshimai; assembly: GCA_018150695.1. Taxonomy (NCBI): domain Eukaryota; kingdom Metazoa; phylum Arthropoda; class Insecta; order Diptera; family Drosophilidae; genus Drosophila; species Drosophila oshimai. The sequence goes on from JAECWM010000276.1 coordinate 2,107,293, forward strand.
TTTTAATATCAATGATGACAAAAAGCGAGTTCTTCAGCAGAGGATGGCCCACATTGGTCTTTACCTTTAATATCAATGACAAAAAAAGTTGAAACCGCGAGTTCTTCAGCAGAGGATGGTTCACATTGGTCCATTACCTTTATTATCAATGATGACAAAAAAAAAATGGATCCGCGAATTCTTCAGCAGAGGATGGTCCACATGAAATTAACTGATCCTACTTAAAATATTTGTTTGGAGTACATGAGGTGGCGCTATGTGTAAAAAAAGAATTTTCCGCTTTTCTGTTGAAACTTTTCCTGAATTTTTTGATATTGGATATTAAAGAGTAATGTCTCAGCTTTCTTTTAATCCTATATAGGCCATTTTCTTTCATCGCTTTTTCCATTTATATCTGTTCAAAAAGTGTAAAAAAAAGCAGTTTTTGGCACCTTTAACCTCATGTTGCTCGAAAACTAGAGCGAATCGGATATTTTCAAGGTCAGAATCGGATTCTACGGCGAAAATCCTATAAGAATCGGCTACCATCATTTAGTCAACAAAATTTTGTCGGCCTGTGTTATCCACAACTCGAGAAATAAATTAAAACTTGAAGAGACAGCCGACAATTTTTGTTAAAACTTTAAAACATCTTTAAAAAACAAACTGTCCCAAAGACTTATTTTGTGACATCTGGAAGTCCAACTCTACCAGAAATTGTTGTCATTGGCTCTGGTGTGTTTTGACTGTAAACTAGTGTTATTTGCCGGAAAATGCAGAGCCGGAGCCACAGAAATTCCGAACCCAAATTGTTACAAAAAAATGGCAGACCTAGGCGCTTGCTGAAGCTAGTGAAACTTTGGTATCAACGTACAAAACCAAAAAAACAAATGACTTTTTACACGCGACAAACTGAGTCTGAGTGCTATCGACCTAGGAGCCAATTAACTTAAACTAAACTACGCCAATTTCAGCTAAAGCAACTGTAAGCAACAAACAAGACTCGATTAGGTTAGAAATAAACCAAGAAATGAACAGAATTTGTAGTTGTCACGTCGTTAAATCTAAATTTTCTTCAAAGACTTTAATTGTAGTTAAAATTGTATTTAATTTAACGTACCGCCCACTGTCTACACTCGATATAAGTTGACCATTTTGTAGAATACACGTTTTTACTATTTTTAAAATAATTTTGGACCATTGTTAACTCGTTGTACGCTCTACGCCTAAGTTACAAGAAGGAACGCTATAGTCGGGTTTCCCGAATACAAGATTTGCGATACTGACTGCCCTCTTTAAAAACAGCTATATGTTGGGTAGATATTTTCAATACAAACAACATTTATAAAGGCCACTTTTCTCTAGCATTAAAAATGTGGACACCACAGAGTTTTTCCCGGTTTGTGGGCGTAAAAAGGGGCGTGGTCAGGTTTTAAAACAAACTTGATCTGCGCTTTGCTTATAGAAGTCTGTGTGCAAAATTCTAGCTGTTATAGTTCCCGAGATCTCGATGTTTGTGCGGACAGACAGACGGACAGTCAGACATTTCAACGTTTACAGTATTTGCTTATTCTTCGAGTACCGCAAATAATCAGAAATAATTGTTATGCTTGATTTATTTATGCTTGATTATGCTTGAGTTATTCGTGATTTTTATTATAAAAATCAAAATATAAATCAAAATAAAATAACTTTCGAACCATTTAAAATATAAAAAAAACGGGAAATGCACTTTCAATCTACAGGTCATAACCTATTATCTGATATATCATTTGTCTCAATTTGACCAACATTATAACACTGTTTTATAAGTGTTCATGGTTGAAAAAGCGATGAAAGTAAATGGCCTATATAGGATTAAAAGAAAGCTAAGACATTACTCTTTAATATCCAATATCAAAAAATTCAGGAAAAGTTTCAACAGAAAAGCGGAAAATTCTTTTTTTACACATAGCGCCACCTCATGTACTCCAAACAAATATTTTAAGTAGGATCAGTTAATTTCATGTGGACCATCCTCTGCTGAAGAATTCGCGGTTTCAACTTTTTTTTATCATCATTGATAATAAAGGTAATGGACCAATGTGGACCATCCTCTGCTGAAGAATTCGCGGTTTCAACTTTTTTTGTCATTGATATTAAAGGTAAAGACCAATGTGGGCCATCCTCTGCTGAAGAACTCGCTTTTTTGTCATCATTGATATTAAAAGTAAAGGACGAATGTGGACCATCCTCTGCTGAAGAACTCGCGGTTTAATCTTTTTTTTTGTCGTCATTGACATTAAAGGAAAAGGACCAATCGGGAACATGCTCTGCTAAATATTTCGCGGTTTCAACTGTTTTTTGTCATCATTGATATTAAAAGTAAAGGACGAATGTGGACTATCCTCTGCTGAAGAACTCGCGTTTCAACTTTTTTTTGTCATTGATAATAAAGGTAAAGGACGAATGTGGACTATCCTCTGCTGAAGAACCCGCGGTTTCAACTTTTTTTTGTCATCATTGATATTAAAGGTAAAGGACCAATGTGGACCATCCTCTGCTGAAGAACTCGCGGCTTAAACTTTTTTTTTGTCATCATTGACATTAAAGGTAAAAGACCAATGTGGAACATCCTCTGCTGAATATTTCGCGGTTTCAACTTTTTTTTGTCATCATTGACATTAAAAGTAAAGGACCACTGTGGACCATCCTCTGCTGAAGAATTCGCGGTTTCTACTTTTTTTGTCTTTACTTTTACTTTTTACTTTTAATATCAATAATGACAAAAAACAGTTGAAACCGCGAAATATTTAGCAGAGCATGTTCCAGATTGGTCCTTTACCTTTAATATCAATGATGACAAAAAAAGTAGAAACCGCGAATTTTTCAGCAGAGGGTGGTCCACATTGGTCCTTTACTTTTAATGTCAATGATGACAAAAAAAAGTTGAAACCGCGAAATATTCAGCAGAGGATGTTCCACATTGGTCTTTTACCTTTAATTTCAATGACAAAAAAAAGATTAAACCGCGAGTTCTTCAGCAGAGGATAGTCCACATTCGTCCTTTACCTTTATTATCAATGACAAAAAAAAGTTGAAACGCGAGTTCTTCAGCAGAGGATGGTCCACATTCGTCCTTTACTTTTAAGATCAATGATCACAAAAAACAGTTGAAACCGCGAAATATTTAGCAGAGCATGTTCCAGATTGGTCCTTTTCCTTTAATGTCAATGACGACAAAAAAAAGATTTAACCGCGAGTTCTTCAGCAGAGGATGGTCCACATTCGTCCTTTACTTTTAATATCAATGATGACAAAAAAGCGAGTTCTTCAGCAGAGGATGGCCCACATTGGTCCTTACCTTTAATAGCAATGACAAAAAAAAGTTGAAACCGCGAGTTCTTCAGCAGAGGATGGTTCACATTGTTCCATTACCTTTATTATCAATGATGACAAAAAAAAGTTGAAACCGCGAATTCTTCAGCAGACGATGGTCCACATGAAATTAACTGATCCTACTTAAAATATTTGTTTGGAGTTTATGAGGTGGCGCTATGTGTAAAATAAGAACTTTCCGCTTTTCTGTTGAAACTTTTCCTGAATTTTTTGATATTGGATATTAAAGGGTAATGTCTCAGCTTTCTTTTAATCCTATATAGGCCATTTTCTTTCATCGCTTTTTCCATTTATATCTGTTCAAAAAGTGTAAAAAAAAACGTTTTTGGCACCTTTAACCTCATGTTGCTCGAAAACTAGAGCGAATCGGATATTTTCAAGGTCAGAATCGGATTCTACGGCGAAAATCCTATAAGAATCGGCTACCATCATTTAGTCAACAACATTTTGTCGGCCTGTGTTATCCACAACTCGAGAAATAAATTAAAACTTGAAGAGACAGCCGACAATTTTTTTTAAAACTTTAAAACATTTTTAAAAACAAACTGTCCCAAAGATTTATTTTGTGACATCTGGAAGTCCAACTCTACCAGAAATTGTTGTCATTGGCTCTGCACAGTGGGCTAGAAGCATCATCTAGTGGAATAAAAGTCAATTTTAAGTCTTTAAAATGTTGGCTTATTATGCTACCATATTAAAGGTAATACCCTAATTAGCCAAAAAAAAGTGAACATATGTTTCAGTAGTAACTAAAAAAAAAATTGATGAAATTTGTCATTCATGTTTGAGAGTCAAAAAAAGGCAGACGCTGACTAATTTTAACAAAAAAAAAATTGTTTCCTTTAAAATAAGGTATGTATTAATTTAAAAATTTTTGTTTGTGACCCGTCCTTCCATGTGTAGCTAAAAAATTAGTTTTTTGTAAACTGCTTTAGTAAGCTTTTTGTTGAATATTTTACTGGCATTATTGGACAATAACTAACGAGATTCGCTAGTATTCGAGCTAAGCTTAGTATTTATGTAAAGTGTGACTTCTTGTGGTGTGAAAATGTCCAAAATGATAACCAACTTCGTCCGACTCTAAAGTCTATTACACCTTTTAGGTAAAATGTCAGTCCCTAAGAAAATTCTATTTTCCTTGTGGCTAAGCGAAAAAGACGCCTCAAAAAAATTTGCTATTGTAAAGGGATATGTTTTTGGGTCCATTTTGGAAAATAGAAACATACCTGATTTTGAATTAGATCAAATTAATAAAAAAATAAGCAATTTTATGATTAAGCTTAGAGGAAAATGGAAGGCATGCCAGTATAATAAGAAGGTTTTTGAGAATAAAAATCGAGAATGGCTTGATACGCCGCTCATTTTGTACAATTCAAAATCAAATATTGGTCGACCCAAAAAAGATTTTGATTATCTATGCCCTAAGGCACAAGTCAAAGAAGTCTTGAAACTACTGACCGAATCAGAATACGTGGTCAATGGTTTAAGAAACTTAAGTTTAAATTTTCATTAAAATATCTCTTCATTTACACGAGTTATTAATTAAATTCCGCTAAAAGGGGTATCTAGCCCACTGTGCTCTGGTGTGTTTTGACTGTAAACTAGTGTTATTTGCCGGAAAATGCAGAGCCGGAGCCCCAGAAATTCCGAACCCAAATTGTTACAAAAAAATGGCAGACGCAGGCGCTTGCTGAAGCTAGTGAAACTTTGGTATCAACGTACAAAACCAAAAAAACAAATGACTTTTTACACGCGACAAACTGAGTCTGAGTGCTATCGACCTAGGAGCCAATTAACTTAAACTAAACTACGCCAATTTCAGCTAAAGCAACTGTAAGCAACAAACAAGACTCGATTGGGTTAGAAATAAACCAAGAAATGAACAGAATTTGTAGTTGTCACGTCGTTCAATCTAAATTTTCTTCAAAGACTTTAATTGTAGTTAAAATTGTATTTAATTTAACGTACCGCCCACTGTCTACACTCGTTATAAGTTGACCATTTTGTAGAATATACGTTTTTACTATTTTTTAAATAATTTTGGACCAATGTTAACTCGTTGTACGCTCTACGCCTAAGTTACAAGAAGGAACGCTATAGTCGGGTTTCCCGAATACAAGATTTGCGATACTGACTGCCCTCTTTAAAGACAGCTATATCTTGGGTAGATATTTTTAATACAAACAACATTTATAAAGGCCACTTTTCTCTAGCGTTAAAAATGTGGACACCACAGAGTTTTTCCCGGTTTGTGGGCGTAAAAAGGGGCGTGGTCAGGTTTTAAAACAAACTTGATCTGCGCTTTGCTTATAGAAGTCTGTGTGCAAAATTCTAGCTGTTATAGTTCCCGAGATCTCGATGTTTGTGCGGACAGACAGACGGACAGTCAGACATTTCAACGATTACAGTATTTGCTTACTCTTCGAGTACCGCAAATAATCAGAAATAATTGTTATGCTTGATTTATTTATGCTTGATTATGCTTGAGTTATTCATGATTTTTATTATAAAAATCAAAATATAAATCAAAATAAAATAACTTTCGAACCATTTAAAATATAAAAAAAACGGAAATGCACTTTCAATCTACAGATCATAACCTATTATCTGATATATCATTTGTCTCAATGTGACCAACATTATAACACTGTTTTATAAGTGTTCATAGTTGTAATGGCTTTGTTCTAAAAAGGAATTATTTTTATAGTTACTGAAATCTTGCTGGTAGTTCTTCAGAATTCGCGGTCCATAACTCCAAATACGTTAAAAACTAATTTTCCTCCATGGACCGCGACTTCTTCAGAACTAACACCAATAAGTTTTGTATGTTAAACATGAAAAGCATGAACTCGTATACCAAAAAAAAATCAAAACCAATCCGCGAAATCTTTAGGTCACAATGGTTCAAGACAATCCCAATCGTTAAAATCTATTTTTCCTCCATAGACCGCGAATTCTGAAGAGCTACCTCCAAGAAGTTTTGTATCTGAAGTATGAACTTGTAACTCATGCAAAAAAATGATAAAAATCAAATCGCGAAATCTTCAGGCCTCTATGGATGAAGACAACTCCTAATCCGCAGAGGTGTACACTGTACAGTAAAGGGTTCACTTTGTGGAAAAAAATTTGCAAAAAACAATCGATTTCTTGCGAGCTCTACCACAAAGGTGGCGATTTCAGTAACAATAAAAATAATTTCTATTGAGAACAAAACCATTACAACTATGAACATTTATAAAACAGTGTTATAATTTTGGTCACATTGAGACAAATTATATATCAGATAATATGTATGATCTGTATGATCTGTAGATTAAAAAAAGCATTTCCCGTTTTTTTATATTTTACATGGTTCGAAAGTTATTCCATTTTGATTATTTGCGATACTCGAAGAGTATCCGTATGTCCGTCCGTCCGTCCGTCCGTCTGTCCGTCCGTCCGTACAAACGTCAAGATCTCGGGAACTATAAGAGCTAGAACCACCAAATTTTGCACACAAATTAGCAAAGCGCAGATCTAGTTTGTTTCAAAACCTGACCACGCCCCTTTTTACGCCCACAAGCCGCGAAACTCTGTGGTGTCCACATTTTTAATGCTAGATAAAAGTGGCCCTTATAAATATTATTTGTATTCAAAATACCTACTCAAATATCTTAACATTTTGAAAATCTGGCCAGTTTTAAGAAATTGTTTATACAAGTGCGTAAAAAATTTTTTTTTGTGCCCGAAAGTAGGCTAACCATTTTTTTGAAGAGGTCGCTACAAATTGATTGCGCTTGAAAGTAGGCTACACTTTAGCTGTTTTTAAAGAGGGCAATGAGTATCGCAAATCTTATAGTCGGGAAACCCGATTATAGCGTTCTTTCTTGTTATGATATTAATTTGTGCGTTTGTCAAATTATTTCTTGTCCAGATCGTCATCTTAGCTAAAGGCTAAGCAGATAAAAGGTACGCTCTATAAAGAATGTACGCGCACACAATTATAACACTGCTCAATTCTAATATATAAAATTATCGTGTCACGTTTGAAACGGATTTCGTGAAACTTAGCGTGCATATCGGCTAGGGTTGAGATTCGGACCACATCTATTTTTCTCCCCCCCGTGTTTGTTAACGTCCTTCCTCCCCATTAAACCAGAGAAAAAAAAAATTTAAAAAAAAAAAAAAAAAAAAACACCCCTCACAATAAAAAAAAAAAAAATAAACAAAAAAAAAAAAAAAAAAACAAAAAATGAAAAAAGTTTGTAGGCAACAAGCAACCAACAAAAAAAACACAAAACTTACCCCATAAAAAAAATAATTTTTTCAAAAAAAAAAAAAAAAAAAAAAAAAAAAAAAAAAAAAAAAAATGCCAACATAATAGAAAAAAAAATAAAACCCAACAAAAAAAAAAACCCAAAAAAAAAATTACGTACGCCTGTGGGGCGGGGTAAATCAGCACACCACGTGATCGCCAAAAAAGAATTTCACAAGTCAAGCCAACTGCACCAATTTCACAATTCTCAGAAAAAATACCCGGAAACCAACTACAGACCGTTTATGCAATGCCCGTGTCTATAAATTCTGACGCTCTACTCAAATTACACTAGGTGTCACATGCATCAGCAATTATGCAACGCCCCATTGCCAATAAACCGAATATCGAGACCAACTCTAGGTACATGGCAATGACCTTTGGGAATGCAGCTTGCACTTAGTTAGCCTTGAGATTGAACTTCACCACGGCCCAATTCCATCTGTAAATCCACCATAGATCAATGGATCATAGCCTCAGCACCTATATAAAGGGCTGGCAGAACCAGAAACGAGAAGTAAAAAAGTACACGCGAGAAGTGAAATTAAGAAAACGCGAGTAACAAGGCGCGAAGCCATAATAAAGTGAAGTGCGAAGAAGGACCTTGACAGGACCTTCTACAAGGACCTCATCCCAAACCAAGGACCTTGAAGGAAGCCTCCATTATTGTGATCGCATCCTGGAAAGGAAATAATAAAACATCCTGATCCTGGGACACCACTAAAGGAAACAGATCCTCCAAGTGAGATGACACAAGATAGTTAAAAATCTTTGAACATGGGGTCTAAAACGTCGAAAGCGGACAACGATACCGCCAATGTTATCAATAACGTTGAAGTAGTGGACCATAAGGAAGATATAACCCGTGTGTTCAATATCCTGGTGATAATTGCTTTGATTCTCTTCGCAAACTTGGCAATCAACCTATACGTCATGCATAAAAGGAGCCTGCGGAAGAGATACACCGCCTCAAGCAACGACATTGAACGCGCTATCAGCACGATCACTGCCTAAAAGGAGACATCTCACAAATAAAAATAAATAAAAGTGAATATTGACAATATCTCAAATAATGAAGGGCAACACATCAAAAGACATTGAACTTGGAAGCCCCAGTGAAACATGTAAAACCATAAAATTTGTGTCACTTGAACTTATAAGCCTCTGCATAGTGATCCTAATCATCCTGATGCTGTGGTTCCTCATTCACACATTGAAACAAATCCGACTTCCCGGATGGGGTGTAACCAATGAAGATTTAATAAACGACTTCTAAAAATGGGCGGAAAAGTGACCAAAGAAACTATTAAAGAATGTACTACCATAGTGGACCACAACCCTCAAATCGCCCGCGTGTGTTACATACTCCTGGTCATCGCAGTGTTTCACTTAATTAGAATTTTGATGAACGCGCATTTTCTACGAAAATCCAGATCTACAAGAATCAGCCAAGTCTGATTGACAATTGGCTCAAAAACCAAAGCAGAAATAACCAAAACCAACCAAAACAATTAATGCATTTAAATGCAAGCCATAAACAAAACGAAATACAATATCCAGCAACACGCCGCACGGGAGCAGTGAACCAGCCGGTGACGAAAATCCAACAACAACAATAAGACATATAAACACAAATAAATGAAAATTAATGTCGTAATAAGTGTATAAGAATTATATCATATTTTTTTTGTTAAGTGACCCAATTAATTCTTTTTAAAGGCGCATGTATATATATATATGTATGTTGTTCTTTTACTCAAAACCCAGGAATCCAAGCGTCGAGATCTCATCGCCGGATAAAAAAAAAAAAAGGGGGTAATATGCGCACTGACAATAACTATTTCCAAGAACTACAAGAAAACACTAACTATAAACTAAACACAAATTAGTAAACATATTCTAGTTTTTCTGTAATGTTAGTTAGACGATTTTAATTATTTCAAATCATTTTATTAAATTTCCAAATATATATATATAATTAGGTTTTTTTCTTTTATTCAATTTAATTATCCTTTTATACTTTTAATGATTAACTTCATAAATAAAATTTTTACTTTATATTTTGTATCCCTAGTTTAATTTCCATTTTTCATATTTTTTTTTTGTAATAACCTTAATTTTCTTTTCTAAAGAAAGCGGAAGGGTATCAGCTTTGTATGTTTTTATACAAAAAGCCACCGAGCAACATTCTCAGTTGTAAATAGTCAGCAGTTTTGCCGACGTGTGCACCTTCTAGGTGAAGACTCGAAACCTTCCGCTAAAACAAATATGTTTAATCTGTTTTAATTTTTATCATATTTTAAATCAAAAATTTATATGTTAATTTTAACAACCTCCATGGCATTAGCCAAACTAATATATTTTATCAATAAAATTTGAATGGAAAACCATGTGTAAAGTAACCATGTGTTGGTAGAGACCATCTTTCAGGGGTGCTGAGAACGAAGAGTGAAGTAGGTCAAGAATAATGACATAACTTTTGACGAACGAAACCGACAAAATAGGGGATCAGATTGCAAGGCCAGCGCTGATCCATTGGATATGCTTTTGCATATACGGGGAGGGAATACGGCCAAACACCGCGATTGTACTACAATCAAGCTGGCAAGCTTGCGGCGGTGCGGACAGAACGACGTACTAACTAACTGCTTCTACTATTTTTCCTAGGCACGATTTAATTTTTTTCTAGTTATTGTCTGAGAAGTGAGTGGCTTCCAAAGAACCCACCCCAAATACGACGAGCTTATGCCGGCACCACGACTTTCGTGCCGAACCTAGGTCGCTACTCCTTCGGCCTATGTCCTTTCGGACTGGGCACTAATAGTCAGACGTAACAGATGGCGCCCAACGATGGCAATATCCTTAGATTCTTTATTGCCAAAAATTTTTTTTTCTTAAAAGAAAATCTCATAGACTTTTTATAAAAAAAAAAATATTTTAGAATCAGACTTAGTGCTTAATGCATAAAACCAAGTTATCCTTTTTAAGGACCAACATATAGTTGACTTCAGTTGTAAAAATTAACATTCTTACAATTTGTTTGATTTTTTTTTATAAAGTATTAAATTTGCCTTTAAAGTCACCAACTTCAAAGACAGGCAAGTTTTAGAATTAGAAAAGGCCTTTCAGTCTAAAATTTGTAGTTTTTAGAATTGGTATTTGACTTTAGGAACATTTCAAAATCAATATTCTTTTCTTTGGAAAATATTAAAAAACTGATTAAAAACGTGCAGACGACCTTTTTTAATTAACGTAGAATTTTATTTAGCGTGCTTTCTAACTGATGCTGCCGACGTATCAGGCAAGTACCACGATCGTTTGTGAGGCTCGGTTAAGAAAGAGCGGGAGAGCAGATTAAGAGCGACGCACCACCTGGCGGTGTCAGGGGTAGCGGATCCGTTTCTTATTTGTCGATCCAGGACTGACAGGGGGGAAGGGGACTGACCGGATACGTACAACTGATGCTGCCGGTTGCACCAGGCTATGCTAGGTCTTCTTGTGAGGCTCGGTTGTACGGCATTCATAATTACTTGGGTGGGATGACGACTTAATTTCTCTGGCCGATGCTGCCGACGTATCAGGCAAGTACCACGATCGTTTGTGAGGCTCGTGTCCAGTGAAATAGGAAACTGGTGTATATAACCGGAACCCGGAGTTCTTTACCGTTAAAGGGGAAAACATCAGCAGGTGTAGCAGCTCAGCTGATCATAACAATAGCGCGTACTGGTTCATGTAAGTCCAGGCGCATAATATAAAATATAAACAATTTAAGAGAATCAGTCTGGGAGACTCTTGCCTGATTTCCGACGACAGGGGGGAGGGGGCTTCGGACAGAACCTTTCTGGAGAAAATTTATAACACTCCACATGAAAGAAGACAGTGAAAGGTGTGTGTACTGGTTCATGTAAGTCCAGGCACATATTATATTCACTGTATAGGGACTTTGTTTTTATTTGGGGCTTTAAAAATCGGACGATTCTTGACTGAAAAATAACTCGCAGCAAATCAGCACCCCGGAATTTATATTTCACTTACTTACAAATAAATTTGCCGTGTTTAGCATTAACACACTATTGATGTTTGAATAATAAACATTTTGATCAGAAAACAAACGTGATTACATACGATTTGCATTATCGTTTATCGCACTTTTTTTGTAAAATATATATATTTGGCAGACACAGATAATTGTTTTTGTGAAATATCACAAACATACAATCATAGATGTTATAATTGTACTCTAGAATTTTCTTTTATACAATTATTGGGAGTTTAACGAAGTTTTTTTGGTAAACACAAAACAAACCTAATATGCCAGTGGCTAAGAAAAAAGGACCCTCGTTAACACCGTCAGGTCGTATGACCAGATCAGCAGCTCTCAAGCGATTTGAAGAAGCTGCGGCAAACAGACGTAGAACTTTAAACGTAAGACAGAGTCTAAGAGAAGAAAGTAACAGAAGAGAAGACCAGAGTCTTAGCTTTAACAGTAAACTTGACCAGTTAGGAACTCTGGCAGAGAATACAGAAAATATGAGTGAACAAGATATAAATGAAACCCAAGGAGCCGTGGGAGGAGTTGGCCCATGGTTTCAACCCCGAGGCCGATCTACAATTGTTCCACCGCTAAGGCAATTCCCTGGACCCGTAAATAACCCGGAACCAGAAGACAGAATCGAAAGAATGCTGTCTGCACTTATAATGCAAAACAATGAAAAAAGTCAACTCTGCAAAAGGAAATAAATGACTTAAAGATGACAGTTACCGGTCTGCAAGATCGTGTAACGCAGATGACGCTGGCGGAAAGTCAGGGATCAGGACATATCGAACAGGCGCCCGCACCAACGCACAGAATTTCAAATAGTTTTTGGGCAAATCAGCCAACCCCTTCAATAAGCCAGCTTCCGCACATAGCGTTAGTCAGTCGGAGACACCCACCACCAGTGGCTACACCACGTAATACCCACGACACAAGCAACCCAACGGTGCCACCCACTGGGCCACCAACAGTTCCACCAACAGTACCCTTATGTACTGCCCAAGGAACAAATAATGCAACAAGTTCCCCTGCAACTGGACCAGAGGCCAATAGCACGGCTATGTGGCATCCAGATGAAGAAGCGGCATTGTCAACACAATTGCCAAATGCAAGAGGAGTTCGACTTGACAAATGGAATGTCAAATTCGATGGTACCGGACGAGGAATGACAGTTGAAAGCTTTCTATTTCGAGTGGAACGCTTACAAGAACTATATGGATTATCTCGTAGACAAGTGTTCCGAGAATTCCACTGCCTACTCACAGGCGCAGCTACTAAATGGTACTGGCAACTAATGGAAGATAAAGCCGATGATCCAGAATTTGACTACTTTTCACTCACATATGAGATGACTAGAGCCTTTTCAACCTCAACAAATGATTACGTGACCATCAAAGAACTTATGGAACGGCGTCAAGGATTTAACGAATCTTTCGAGGACTATATATCGGCAATGCACAATCTTCATTTCAAATTGAAGCAAAAGATACCCGAGGAAAATCTGATTGGCATCCTTAAGGAAAACCTCAACGCACAGATAGGAGCATTCCTCCTATCGTCACCGATTAAGACTCTCAAAGAATTTAAGAGCGAAGGCACACGCATTGAGCGTTGGCTAAAGGAAAGAAGATGGAAGCCAAGGCAGGTAAACGAGATAGAGGAATTACAAGATTTCGGTATTGCGCAAAATATCGAAAGCGAACCCGATTCTATACTGATCGAAGAGTTCCAAAGAAATCGTCGTCCAGAAATACGGCGTGATAAATATAACGGACAGAATAACCTAGCCCAAGGAAGAAACGGAACAGGCCAAGAAGTACGGCAAAACCAAAAACAAAATTGCACGGCGCCTCTACATTCTTTGACCTGTTACAAATGTGGAAAGAGATCAGATTTCTACCAGCAGCACTCGTCGGGTAAAGTATTATGTGACTCCAATTTCCATAATGCTATATGCCGCTTATGCCGGGAGTCATCAACACAACCGTTTTTACAGCAGAGTCTGCTGGGGAACCAAGGGAAACCCGAGCAGACCAACACAAACCTGAGTACGTAAACCCTAAACCAAAACAAATCTCCTCGCATAAAACCCTTGAACAAAGACAGGAGGAGTATGACCAAGCGAGGGAGCGTATTTTTAGAGGCTCAGAAAAACTAGATAATACACCCCGCGAACACTTTAAAATACAAAAATTATATGAGCGACGAGCAGATGAACAACGGCTCAAACAAAAAGTAGTAGACACCGTCGTACGGATGCAAAACGATAATCGTATCTTTGCCAAAACAAGAGTTGATGGAGAAGAAGTAGTAGCACTATTAGATACTGGAGCAAATGCAAACTGTATAGGAAAAGGAGCAGAAATATTTATACAGGGCCGCACCAAAAGAATAAAAAAGTTAAAAGAAACCGTGCGGACCGCAAACGGTGGGAAAACACAAGTTGACGGAGCGATCACATTACCAGTGGAATGGGAAGGAGAAGTCAAAGACCTTGAGTTTCTGATAGTACCCGGACTGACACAACCATTTTATTTCGGAATCGAATTCTGGGACACATTTGGATTACCACTGCTTGGACAACGGTATGACTCAATAAAACCAAAACCTGTTGTCCATGAAATCAACTTAGATGAGGAAACCCCGAAGCCAGAAACTGCTTATACTCCACATCAACTCACTCCTAAACAACTTAAGGAGCTAGAAGAGGTCATAAAAACGTATCCATCCTGCGTCGAAAAAGGATTAGGAAAAACCGGACTAGAGGAACACATAATTACCGTCACCGATGAAGACATACCGATTAAGCAACGTCACTACCCAATATCACCAGCCAAACAAAAATTGGTGTATGACGAGCTAGATCGTATGTTAGGATTAGGCGTGATTGAGGAAAGTAATAGTAGCTGGAGTTCACCAGTAACACTAGTGCAAAAGGGGACAAAGAATCGTCTCTGCCTCGATGCACGCAAGGTTAATTCTCGAACTATTAAAGATGCATATCCACTACCACACATAGAAGGATTATTGAGCCGGCTGCAAGATACTTATTTGATTTCTGCCATAGATTTAAAAGACGCATTTTGGCAAATTCCTTTAGAAGCCAAAAGCCGAGAAAAAACCGCTTTTACGGTCCCAGGCAGGCCACTATACCAATACACCGTTATGCCATTCGGATTGTGCAACGCAGCACAAAGAATGTGCCGACTTATGGACAAAGTTATACCAGCAGCGCTGAGGGAAAATGTATTTGTGTATTTAGATGATCTTCTCGTATGTTCGTCTACCTTCGAAAAACACCTAGAAATGTTGGCACAGGTCAGTACCTGTTTACAAAAGGCGAAGCTGACAATTAATGTCGAAAAGAGCAAGTTTTGCTACAGCCAAGCCAGATATCTAGGGTATGTAGTAGGTGGAGGATGCATCCAAACCGATGATACAAAAGTAAAATCAATCAAAGAATTTCCAGAGCCAAGTTCAGCCAAACAGATGCGAAGGTTTCTGGGAATGACTGGATGGTATCGCCGGTTTATTCAAAATTACGCTCAAATCGCAGCACCACTACATGACTGTTTAAAGAAAGACCGCATAAAGAACTTCAAATTACACGAAGAGGCAATTAAAGCTTTCGAAACGCTTAAAAACAGCATGGTGTCTGCCCCCGTCCTTATCACACCCGATTTCAAAAAGCCATTTACCATCCAATGCGACGCGTCCACAACAGGTGTGGGGGGTGTCTTATTCCAAACTGACGACACAGGTGGTGAACATCCAATTGCATATATGTCTGCAAAGCTGAATAATGCCCAGAAAAATTACAGCATTACGGAACTGGAATGCTATGCGGCAATTCTTAGTATCAGCAAATTTCGGGCGTATGTAGAAGGGATGCCTTTCAAAGTAATAACTGATCACGCTAGTCTAAAATGGCTAATGGGTCAGAAGGATTTATCCGGGAGACTAGCAAGATGGAGTTTGAAATTACAGGCATTCGATTTTGAAATAGAGCACCGCAAGGGATCACTTAACGTGGTGCCGGATGCACTATCAAGAATCCACATGGACGAGATGAGAACCGACATAGTTAATACGATGGAGCTGCAAATAGATCTAAGTTCCACCGCCTTTCAATCTCCCGATTATAAATCGTTAATCCAGTCGATTGAAGAAAACGGGGAGAAAATTTTAGATACTCAGGTATCTAACGGATACATCTATAAACGCATGGGTTTCAGGACCAATGAAGCTATCCAAGAAGAAAGGGCATGGAAACTTTGGGTTCCCACAGAACTACGAGCAGATTTAGCTTGGCGGGCACATCATGCCACCACCGCAGGACATGGAGGCATACATAAATCTCTTGCAAGACTGAGACAGTTTTACTACTGGCCATCAATGGTCATCGACATCCAAAAGGTAGTAAAAGATTGTGAAATTTGCAAGGTCAGCAAGACCTCCAATAGGACAAACCGACCACCGATGGGAAATCAACGGATCACTAATCGACCGGTACAGAGGCTATTCATAGACTTTATGGGCCCATATCCACGAACAAGAAATGGTAACACAGTCATCTTTGTATGCCTGGATCATTTTACCAAGTTTGTGTGGCTACAACCAATGCGAAGGGCCGTAACTACGGAAGTCATTCGATTCCTCGAAGACCAAATTTTTCACCAATTTGGCGTTCCCGAGATCATACATTCTGATAACGGAAAACAATTTGTATCCCAAGCGTTCACTGAACTGCTTCAAAAATTCGATATTCGACACGTCAAAACTGCGTTTTACAGCCCAAACAGCAATTCTGCTGAGCGAGTAAATCGCTCAATACTGCAAATGTTGAAAACAACGATGGATAAAGAACAGCGGAACTGGGATACGAATTTAAGCCGAATTGCCTGTACTCTAAGGAGTGGTTGGCATGAATCAATTGGCATGGAACCCTACTACGCCATGTTTGGTACCAGAATGATTACACACGGAACAGCATACCCCATCCTGCGGCAGCTTAATGACTTGTTAGCTGCTGACCAAGAAATCAGTTTACCTGATAAAATGGATTTAATCAGGCAGAAAGTAAGTCAGGGTTTAGACCATGCTCATGAAAGGGCAGAAAAGGCTTATAACACCCGTAGTAGGGCTGTAGAGTTCTCGGTAGGACAAGTAGTCTACCGAAAGAATTTTAAACAAAGTAATCGAGCCGAGGGATATAATGCCAAATTAGGCCCGAACAGAATTCGCTGTGTAGTACTAAAACGGAAAGGCAATGCACTTTACGAGTTAGGAAACACCGCTGGAAAGAGCATTGGGGTTTACCACGCGAAAGATATTTTTGCTGCCTAAGTAAAAATTGCAACGGCGGGACTGGACTTGGAGGTGTCCTATTGCTGGCAAAGAGCCCGAGCAGCTATAAAAGGCACTCCACAGGAACCAATGGGGCTAATTAAAAATGGAAGCTCTACAACAAGAATGGTGGGTTCTACTTAGGGAAATAAGGTGCGCCTTAAATTCCTGGGAGCAGACCCAAGTCTACATCGGAGTACTCCAAGAAGGCCTCCGAAAATGTCGAGAGTCCCTGGCCATGGAAAGGACCAAGTACCTGGAGGTGATTACTTGGTACCGCACGGCCATTAAAAAATCCCGGGACAACCGGTACAGCGGGATTGTTCAGCACCATCAGAAACGGAGCGCCGCCAGACTTATCAAGGAAAGATGGGCCTGTAAACGAAGGATGGCTCTACTGAAAAAGGAGGCAGCCGAGTTCAAGAGCTTCATAAAAACACAGCACTTTATACAAAGGAAAGAAAAAAGGGATTTCAGGCGACTAACGAGTCAGCAACAGGAACTGGACGCCCGGATCGCAAGCAACAATGGAGCACTGGCAGCCTGAAAACAATAAACAAAAGATAAAACAATTTTTATATGTTTCTTTTTCTACATCAATAAAAACAAAATAACTATAACATTTTCTTGACTTATGGAGTTTTTTTAATAATCAACAACCAATGCAATTAGATGCCCGGCGAGCTGAAGACTCGTTATCACAGGGTATGGGTCGAGGCCACACGTTGAAGGGCGCAGGAAGAAAAAAAAAAATTATCCCCGCCGATACAGCCTACGTGAAGATTTTTTTACGAAGTCGTTCCATATTATACCAATATCGACGACATCGAGCCTGTTACGTACGCCTGTGGGGCGGGGTAAATCAGCACACCACGTGATCGCCAAAAAGAATTTCACAAGTCAAGCCAACTGCACCAATTTCACAATTCTCAGAAAAATACCCGGAAACCAACTACAGACCGTTTATGCAATGCCCGTGTCTATAAATTCTGACGCTCTACTCAAATTACACTAGGTGTCACATGCATCAGCAATTATGCAACGCCCCATTGCCAATAAACCGAATATCGAGACCAACTCTAGGTACATGGCAATGACCTTTGGGAATGCAGCTTGCACTTAGTTAGCCTTGAGATTGAACTTCACCACGGCCCAATTCCATCTGTAAATCCACCATAGATCAATGGATCGTAGTCTCGGTACCTATATAAAGGGCTGGCAGAACCAGAAACGAGGAGAAAAAAAAAGTACACGTGAGAAGTGAAATTAAGAAAACGCGAGTAACAAGGCGCGAAGCCATAATAAAGTGAAGTGCGAAGAAGGACCTTGACAGGACCTTCTACAAGGACCTCAACCCAAACCAAGGACCTTGAAGGAAGCCTCCATTATTGTGATCGCATCCTGGAAAGGAAATAATAAAACATCCTGATCCTGGGACACCACTAAAGGAAACAGATCCTCCAAGTGAGATGACACAAGATAATTAAAAATCTTTGAACATGGGGTCTAAAACTTCGAAAGCGGACAACGATACCGCCAATGTTATCAATAACGTTGAAGTAGTGGACCATAAGGAAGATATAACCCGTGTGTTCAATATCCTGGTGATAATTGCTTTGATTCTCTTCGCAAACTTGGCAATCAACCTATACGTCATGCATAAAAGGAGCCTGCGGAAGAGATACACCGCCTCAAGCAACGACATTGAACGCGCTATCAGCACGATCACTGCCTAAGGGTAGACATCTCACAAATAAAAATAAATAAAAGTGAATATTGACAATATCTCAAATAATGAAGGGCAACACATCAAAAGACATTGAACTTGGAAGCCCCAGTGAAACATGTAAAACCATAAAATTTGTGTCACTTGAACTCATAAGCCTCTGCATAGTTCTAATTTTTTGGTTTTATTTAAAAACTCGGGGGGAAAAAAAAAAAAAATAAAAAAAATTTGAAAAAAGTATGGTAGGCTAACTCGCGTAGACGGACGGGACAGACAATAACTTGGTGCGCTTTGGTTCAGTTCTCATTCTCAAGTGATCTTTAATTTTCAATTCGTTGGTCTTAAACCTAATGCGCTGGCATAAATGCGCGTGTATGTGGGAGCATGCAAATTTCAATATGTGTGACAAAGTGAGCGTAACAATTAAAGAGCTCAATATGTATGTACCTTAAGAGTAGCAATTCAAGAGTAACAAGAGTAAAGTTAAGCTTAAGCGTACTAATAACAATGTATGCAACTATAAGAGCAATTATTTAAGTTCTACTTGAATATATCTAAACAGTAGGAATTGAAATGAAATGAAATGACTAAACATCGGCCGCGTTGAACGACTGCAGGGCTTCAAGATTCCTCAATTGGTAAAGGAGCTAACCGATGAATAGAACGCTTATAAACGCCAGATTTAGTTCTGACGACTGCCACTCGAACTTTTCCATCCGCGCCTTTGATCACCTCCTCGATGATTCCTAGCAGCCACTGCTGCGGCGGACTGTTGTCCTCGTGGACCACGACGATAGTTCCGGTTTCGATGTTGTGGCTCTCGCTCAGCCACTTCTGCCGCTGCTGCAGACTCAGGACGTAATCGCGTTGCCAATCTACCCAAAACCGTTGCTTGATGGCGGATATCAGTTGCCATCTCTTTAAGTAGCTCAGTTTGTCGTCTGTTACTGGCTGACTGAACACGAATGGCAGCGCAACGAGCGTTGTCCCGACCAACAGATGGGCTGGGGTTACTGCTTCGCCATCGTTGGGGTTGGAGCTGTCCACGACCATGGGCCTCGAATTTAGAATGGCTTCTACCTCCACCAGCACGGTGTTCAGTTCGTCCTGCCGGAGCACTGCACTGCCCACGGCCTTGATCATTAATCCTTTGGCCGATTTCACGGCCGCCTCCCAGAGGCCGCCGAAATGCGGCGCTCGGGGCGGGATGAACGAAAAAGTGATTCCCCGCGTGGCAGCGAATTCCATTATGGCATCCTTGTTGGCAGCGAAGTGATCCTTGAACTCTTGAAGCATCCGAGAGGCACCGACAAAATTGGTGGCATTGTCGCAGTAAATCTTCTGGACCCGCCCACGCCGGCCAACAAACCTAGATAAACACATAATAAATGATTTAGAAGTGAGGTCTGAAACAAGTTCTATGTGAACAGCCTTAGAGGCAAAGCAAACAAATATGGCAATATACATCTTTACAGCTGACTTTCCTCTAATTCCTAAGGTTACCAAAATTGGACCACAAAAGTCCACTCCACTGATCTCAAACGGTCTATTGCCATGAAGACGATCAGCAGGTAAATTTCCCATTATTTGGGTTGCCAAAACTGGCTTATAACGAAAACAATGTACACACTTCCGTACAATGCTATTACAAGCTTGACGAGCGTTCACCAACCAAATTTGATGCCGAAGAATAGCCATCAAGGCACGTGGACCTGCATGACAATTTGAATGATGTAAATATTGTAGGTATAATTTAACGAAACGGCAATCTTTTGGCATGAGTAAAGGGAACTTTGCATTGTGTGGCACAGGCGCTTTCAGCAAACGACCGCCAACTCTGAGCAGCCACCACATATGCTTGCCAGCTTGATGAGGATACAAAAATGGATTAAGTTTCTGATAAGATGGTTGTAAAATCAAGGATTTTTGTAGCTTTGCAATTTCAGTTGCAAATTCGATTCGCTGCAATGCAGACACCACTGCTAAAAACGCCGAACGAAGTTCTTCTGCTGATGGCACGAGTGAAGTCTGCTTGTGCGATTTTCCATTAATAAATCGAAGCATATAAGACACGATGCGCAGAATTTTCAAATATGATGAGGATTTGTTAACCAGGTCCACAAATGGATTCTTCGGTGCATCGGCCGCGATCAAGACTGTGGCATCCTTCCGCATCTCTAACACAGAGAGATCTTTGGGGGGTTCCAGGTGGTGATTTACTGGCCAATAGGCTCGGTTTTCCTTTAAGAAGTTTGGGCCCGTAAACCAAATTGATTCCAAGAGCTCACTAGTTGAGCAGCCACGTGAAAGGATGTCCGCTGGATTCGCGCTGGTAGGCACATGACGCCAGACAGCTTGCGAAGTCAATTCTTGAATCTCTGATACACGATTCGCAACAAATGTATTCAGGTGTGACGGGTGCTTCTTAATCCAATACAGCACCACCTCAGAGTCCGACCACAAAAAAATGTCGTCCACTGGTGAGTTCAACATATCCCTGATTTCACTCCATAACTTTGCCAGTAAGTGAGCAGCGCAGAGCTCCAAACGAGGCACCGACTTAGTTTTGAGAGGTGCTACTCTCGATTTTGCTGTGAGCAATCGTGTAAACGTTCTTTCCTGATGCTCCACTCTGACATAAATGCAGCAGCCGTATGCTCTCTTTGACGCATCGGCGAATCCGTGAATTTGGTATTTCATATTTTTTGCAATTCCAATATGACGAGGTATGTTGAGTGAATCTAGATTTGAGAAGCAATTAGTCACCGATTTTAGTTGCTCAAGTAAATCTGTGGGCAATGCTTCATCCCAATCTAACTTATGCAGCCAGATTTCTTGAATAAGAATTTTAGCACGAGTGACAATTGGACACAATAATCCAAGTGGGTCATACAAGCGTGCTACAAACGATAAAATAGACCTTTTAGTCGGCACGAAATCGAGTGAAAGATGGTCTGCGGAATATTTGAACACATCACTTTTGGGATTCCAAATTAAACCCAAAGTTTTGGTGTCATCTTGCGACCCAATTGTAATAGACGCATTAGAAACTTGAAATTGTTGGCAGTTTGATGACCACTTGGCTAAACCAAATCCAAATGGTTTTAATACAGAGTTCAACTCCTGCTGCAACAATCCTAATTCCTCTGGCGTTTCTGCTCCAGCTAATAAATCATCGACATAAAAATCATTAGCAAGCGATTTCGATGCTAATTTATGCGATGTTGCGTGTATGTCACTCAAATATTTCAGACACCGGATAGCCAAAAAAGGTGCTGACGCAGTGCCGTATGTAACCGTATTTAATTGATACATTTGCAATTGATCTTTCGGGTTCTCTCTCCAGATGATTAATTGAAAACATCTCTGGGTCTCGTCAATTTCCACTTGACGGTACATCTTAGTGATGTCAGCAGTAATTGCGTAAGGATGTAAACGGAAACGGAGCAAAGTTGCATAGAGAGATGGTTGTATCGTTGGGCCAACCATAAGAGTATCATTAAGCGACATTTGTGATGACGTTTTGCTTGACGCATCGAAAACGACTCGCAACTTTGTTGAAGAGCTTTGCGGTCTGAGCACACACTGGTATGGGATAAAATAATGTGGCTCACTCGGGATTGTGTTATTGATTGCACTCATATGACCAAGTGAAATGTACTCCTTCATAAAGGAGATATACATGTCACGGACTTCCGCTTGTTTTCCCATTCGCCTTTCCAAGCTAAGAAATCGTCTCTTAGCTGTCTCAAAGGACGAGCCAAGACAAGTCGGACTAGATTTAAATGGCAATTTAACACTCAGCCTGCCCGAGGGTAATCGGTTTACAGATTCAGTAAACGATTGCTCGCAAAGAAGCTGTTCTGGGGTATATAAATTTGGATTCGAGGTATTTGGAGCTTGCTCTAACTCCCAGAACTTTTTAACAATTGAGTCTAACGACGATTCATCAGTTATACTTAATAACGATGTTGAGCAAGCATTCTCATTTGGTGGGGTTTTACAACGACCAGACACAATCCAACCAAAAACTGTTTCACGTAAAGTGCTTAATTCAGTCATTGTTTCAAAGGAATTCAAACGAGAGGCAATATCAGTTTGAACGGCATGCCGAATGGCAGATTTTGTCTTTCCTATGCCTACTAAATTTATGTCTTTGCGAGATTTGGGTAATTTCAAAATATTAGCAAGGTTTTCGGTAATAAAATTGACCTGAGACCCAGAGTCTAAGAGCGCTCTGGCCATATGGTAAGATCCCAACTGATCCTTTATTTTTACTATTGCCATAGCTAAAATGACTTGATCAGAATCACTAGCAGCGAGATTAGCGGATGATAATTGACTAGATGTCGAAGTTTGTGCTGGTAGAGCTTGTCTAGTGGATTCCACTGGAGTTTCTGTTGCGTACCTATGCAATATAGTATGATGCGGCTTTGAACAGACTCTGCAAGTGCTCGACTTGCAGGTTGTAACTGTGTGACCTTTTCGTAGGCAATTTATACACAGAGGAAATGATTTAACGAACTTAAAACGATTATTGAATGGGATAGCAGCAAAAGAGGAACAAGATTGTATATAGTGGTCATCCGATTTGCAAAACGAGCATTTTGGAGTATGCTGTTCATTTGGCTTAGCCACTGTTAGCGAAGTTTTTCCTCCCTTTTTTCCACCATAACGCTCATATTTTTGAGCTCTAAGAGCTCCCCCTCCTGAAGAATTTTCTTCAGCAGAGAGGTGCTGATACCTTTTATTAAGGGCTTTTTCGCAATCATCCCAAAGTGGCAGTTTTGTATAATCTAAATTCTCCTCCCACTTTGACCGTGTCGTAAAATCCACCTTGCTCATAACTAAGTGAATGAGCATAGCGTTGGAAATCTGTTTGTCATTTCCCAAAGACAACAATGACTCATACACGGCTCTTACTGTGTCTATCAAAGAACGCAGTGAGGATGAAGAAGGGCCTTGCATTTTCGGAAGTTCAAATAACTTCGAAACGCTTTCAAAAACAATAAGACAACTATTATCATAAACGTTTTTTAAGGCAGCTAACGCTTTTGGGTAATTAGCATCGGTTACTTGATACGATTTCACCGTGCCTAAAGCCTCTTTCTCTAAGCAAGACAATAAATAGTTGAATTTTTCAACATTTGAAAGAGAAAGGTCATTTTCAACGAGGTTTTCGAAAAGTCCAATGAAGTTTTTATATTCAGAATACTCCCCACTAAACTTTGGCAATTTCATGTGAGGAAGTTTTTTGCCTTGAGCAGAAGTTGAGCCTATCATGGTTGAATTTGCTTGATTGTCTTTGATGATGTGGTGACTAGTACCTTTGCTTTTTAATAAAGCTTTTGTTGTGGCACATAAGTCTTCTAAATCAGCTCGAGACACAAGATCTGTATTAATGTCATCCAAATCTTGGTGAACCTTAAAGGCTTTCTCTACATATTGGTTTAGTATTTCCAAACGGCAATCAATTTCAATTGGGTCGACGTACCCTGAGTATTTTTGAACTGTAGTTTTAATACGTTCTATATCAGCAATAACATTTTTATACTGCATTAATAATGTATCGATGTGATTCAAAGTGGTTTCACCTAGCGATCTGTTTTGACCTTTTACCTTTTTTCCCGTCATAATTGTACAACTCTGCTCCAATAGCAGCCAACAATTATCCAAACGAAATTAAAGGAATTGATGCAACAAGTGTGGTCAAATACCAAGAAGCGACGCACATGCACTATGTAAATATGTGTATGTGTGTGTTTTAACCTTTCAAGTTTCGAATAAGAGTGGCCTAACACCACTATGCAATACACGCACTGTATGTGTATGTGTGTGTGAAGAAAGGTTAAATCTCGAACAAGAGTGGCCGAACACCACTAAGCAGTACACGCACTGTATATGTATATGTATGTGTGTGTGTGTGTGTGTGTGTGTGAGATGAGCGTTAAAGTTCACTGCCCAAGCAGCAATACAAATAACGCAAAATCAAAGAAAATAAAATTCACTGCCCAAGCAGCAATAATGCAAAGACAAAGAAAATAAAATTCACTGTCCAAACAGCAAACAAAGTCAAAGCAACAACAAACGAAAGTTCGCTGCCGACGCAGCATCAGCAACCAAAGGGCCAGCAAACTAATGCAAACGGGGGTGGGTAATTTTGCTTTGCACAAATGACGAAAGAGAGAACTGATAAATTGTACAGTAAATTTGTCAACTGTACCGACAACGATGCGCACTTCCAACGCAAGTCCAACGGCACTTTTGGCGGAATTAGGCACAAAGAAGACCAAAATTATGCGAGCTGTAACGGCTTCTTCATGTGCAAATCAATTAGGGTGGTCCCAAACAGTTACCACACACAATTTATATTGAACTATTTTTAATATTTATATATTGCCAAATTTATTTTTTATATTCCAGAGGCCGTAAATTTTGGGTTTTGAAATTTTATACGTATTTTTTACACCGAGTGATAAAATGAATTACGGTCCACTCTAATGCTTTAGTGCATATATGTGTACATGTGCGTAGGCTTGAAAATTTTTATTTTTTGCTGCACAATGTTTTTCACAAATTTATTAAAGTTTGTTAAACAAACAAGCACTTTATGACTCGTAATTCACTCTCACTCGTTACCTGTGCACTCCTGGCCAGGGTAAAATCCATATGTTCCAAGTCGTCAAAATCCAAATCGATCCAATTCCAAATCCAATAAAATGCCGAAGTTAAAACCAAGATGTTGATATCCCAAAGAAACGTCTAGAAAAAGTCCACCTGGGGGCGCCAAAAAATGGATGTCCAAAACGGGAACGTCCTTCTAAAGTGGTCCTGTGCCACAAGCAACTAAAGGTCCAAGTCGAATTAAAAATGGTAGGCTAACTCGCGTAGACGGACGGGACAGACAATAACTTGGTGCGCTTTGGTTCAGTTCTCATTCTCAAGTGATCTTTAATTTTCAATTCGTTGGTCTTAAACCTAATGCGCTGGCATAAATGCGCGTGTATGTGTAAGCATGCAAATTTCAATATGTGTGACAAAGTGAGCGTAACAATTAAAGAGCTCAATATGTATGTACCTTAAGAGTAGCAATTCAAGAGTAACAAGAGTAAAGTTAAGCTTAAGCGTACTAATAACAATGTATGCAACTATAAGAGCAATTATTTAAGTTCTAATTGAATATATCTAAACAGTAGGAATTGAAATGAAATGAAATGACATATATATATATTTATGCGCACTGACAATAACTATTTCCAAGAACTACAAGAAAACACTAACTATAAACTAAATACAAATTAGTAAACATATTCTAGTTTTCTGTAATGATAGTTTGACAATTTTAATTATTTCAAATCATTTTTGTTAAATTTCCATATATATATGATTAAGTTTTTTTTCTTATTCAATTTTATTCTCATTTTATACTTTCAATGATTAACTTCATAAATTGAATTCTTACTTTATATTTTGTGTCCCTAGTTTAATTTCCATTTTTATATTTTTGTATCTTTTTATATTTTTGTATCACCGTGATAGGCAAAACATTATTGTTTTTAAAAGAAAGCGCAAGGGTATCAGCTTTGTATATTTTATACAAAAAGCCGCCGAGCAACATTCTCAGTTGTAAATAGTCAGCAGTTTTGCAGACGTGTACACCTTCTAGGTGAAAACTCGAAACCTTCCGCTAAAGCAAATATGTTTAATATCTTTTAATTTTTGACATGTTTTAAAGATTTATATGTTAATTTTAACAACCTCCATGGCATTAGCCAAACAATTATATCAATAAAATTTGAAATGGAAAATTAACGTAACCATGTGTTGGTAGAGACCATCTTTCGGGGGTGCTGAGAACGAAGAGTGAAGTAGGTCAAGAATAATGACATAACTTTTGACGAACGAAACAGACAAAATAGGGGATCAGATTGCAAGGCCAGCGCTGATCCATTGGATATGCTTTTGCATATACGGGGAGGGAATACGGCCAAACACCGCGATTGAAATACAATCAAGCTGGCAAGCTTGCGGCGGTGCGGACAGAACGACATACTAACTAACTGCTTCTACTATTTTTCCTAGGCACGATTTAATTTTTCTAGTTATTGTCTGAGAAGTGAGTGGCTTCCAAAGAACCCACCCCAAATACGACGAAGCTTATGCCGGCACCAGGACTTTCGTGCCGAACCTAGGTAGCTACTCCTTCGGCCTATGTCCTTTCGGACTAGTCAGACGTAACAAAAATTAAAAAACAGAGACTAAAAAAATTGCGTTAAGTAAGCAGCGAAGCGCGTCGGTCTGCTATATTTTTTATTTTATTTTGCAAAACCACATAAGGAGACATTTTAAGCGATAGGCCCTTAGTCGAATGGTAGATGCATAGAATAACCAACCAGAAAAGGAAAAAAGTCACCAATTTAGTTCACCACTTACTCAGCCGCATCATCGGTAGTATCACTGTTTCTATCTGTAAGGCCCTTACACTTAATTAGAACTTCTTGCAATTTTTCTTGGACTAATTGTTCCCGTATTGCTGAGGTATCAGATTCTTTCCATGCAACACCTAAAAAGTGTTTCAACTTTTTCATCGCCTCTTCTGAAGTGGCAGTTATTTCGAGAGCAAGTCGTAACTTGTTTTCCGATAATATAATTTGTGGACGTAAAACTTCGTTATCATTGACCACCTCTACGTAACGCTTATGCAGATTAAAAATAATGTCACTGTATCGCTTGATGCGGGAAGCTTCAAAATGCCTTTTAGCTTCCATTAAAAACTGGACCACCTTAAAATTAGATTTGCACTTAACTATTATAAAAGATGTACAATGTCAACTTACCCGACAAGCTTCATTAAAAAAGTTATCATTGATGTCCGAGTATAAGTTAAGCTCCAAGACATCGGCTTCATCTATAACTTCTTCATAATGTAGCTCCGGCTCAAGTGTTTTTTCAAAGTTATAACTTTTTGTAATTGTGTTTGTGTCCTTACTTGAAGCCATGGTAGTAAATATATATTCACCAGTTTTTGCCAAATTAGACATTTATTTAATACATTATGTGCTTGACATTTTTCTCTTGGCTTGCCGTAAATAATTAAATTTGTAAGTGCTTAATAAATACAAATACAAATATATATAACAAAAGAAAACAAAACAAGGAGGCGAGACAATATTATGATAAAAGCAGGGACCATAACGATTATAGTTTTTATAATAAAAATTTAAGAATAACAATTATTTTGTTGATTATTATAATATGCTCGCTTCCAACTTTCCTTTCAAGCGGCCCTGGAGTCTTGACAGTCGCGAGAGCAGTTCTTCCAGATCGCTCGCATCTCGCTCTCTCGATCTGTTAAGTGTCTCCACTCCGCTCTCCAAACCACTCTGGAAACACCCACCCACGTAATGTTGATGTACGAACAAAGTTTGAAAATAAAAGTAAAGTGACAAAGTGAAACACTCTTCGTCAGCCAATTTCCTACATATTTAATTTAGTTTTATTGATGTAATATCCTAGCGCTGCAAGCGTGAGCTTATTATTATTGCGCCAGTCACATTGACAAAAAATTGATTATTACACTTAATTACACTTGATTAGGCCTGGTGGCAGGCGCCGGTGATGGTCCACCCAAACACGGAATTTTGGGCTACGGGTAGCCCCTCTTCAATCATAACAAGCCCTGGCTCGACCACATTGGGGTAGACGTCAGCCCCTCACGGAACTGCTGGTGGAGAGCCGTCAAGTGCTGCCAACGATTGAAAATTGAATTAGTCTCTCGCTTCTCCTCAGGTTCCGCTACGGACAGGAGAGGTCCGTCAATGCTAACAGATCGGAGGGATCCTCGGACTTAGGAGACAGCGGTCTGGAATTTTGACAAGCTTCAATCTTCGCTAAAAGAGTAGCCAGTTCTTCGAAAGTGTACTTTCGTGTGGCGGTGGACTTGTAAAACAGCGTCTTGAAGCTTTTGACACCCGCTTCCCACAAGCCTCCCATATGGGAGGCTCCTGGAGGTATAAACTGCCAACTGAGCTGCTGATGACTATATGCATCATTTACCGACTCTTTAACGGCTTGAAGGAAATCGCGGGGCAGCGCCAACGAAAGTTTTGCCGTTATCGGATTGTACTTGCCGAGTACAACCTCTCCTGGCAACGAACCGAGCGAAGGCAGCCAGAAATTTCTCCAAGTGAATGGCCTTAGGAAAAACATACGAATACCAACTCATACCCATTGGTACTAAGACACGCCCGCCCGGTGTAATTCTTAATGTCAAAAGGCTCGGCATAATCCATCCCTGTAAACGTGAACGGTCGGGAGAAGGACACTCGTTCCTTTGGAAAACTCCCCATTAGATGGACCTGCAACCTTTTCTTATGGATAACGCAGACTTTGCAGGAGTTGATAACTGCCTTTACCAAGTTCTTGAGTCTCGGAATCCAGTATCGTGAGCGGACGAGGCGAACCACTAGCTGATTGCCGCCATGAAGCGTGATAAGATGCGCGAAGTGGACAATCAGACGAGAGAGAGTACAATCATAAGGGAGGATGATCGGATGCCGCTCATCATAGCGAAGACTTTCGGTAGCCGTGATACGGCCGCACGCCCGGATCAGCCCATGCTGATCTAGAAAAGGGTTCATGCTCAAGATTCAACTGGAAGTGGACACTGGACGATTCTGGCTTAAAAGACGAAATTCAGTGCGGTAAACTCTGCCCTGCGTGCTGCGCACAAGGAGCCGTTCAGCGGCGGCAATTTCCTGGGCCTCCAACTGCTCACCAGATGGCGAGTCTTGTTTTCTACATCGCTGCACAAAACGGAGGACATAAGCTTGGAAAAACGATTTATGACATCTTCTGCTGGAGTAGAAGCCAAGTGGGCTTTAACTGCGCGTTTTTCTAACTCGGTCCTCGGTATATCGTTGCCCTGGCTAGGCCACTGATCGCGTGGCTTTCGCAGCAAGGTGGGTCCATGCCACCAAAGAGGGTTGTCGACTAGTTCCTGGAGGGGTACTCCTCTACTGGCCAGGTCATCTGGATTATGCTCGGATTGAACGTGTGACCAGTTTTCCGCCTCGATGGCCTGGGTGACTTTTGTCACCCGTCTGTCCAACAATGGAGGTTAGAGGTGAGCATGGGCATACTTGGAAGAATAGCGGTGACCATCTCGGATAGCAAAAAAGCCCCGCACAGCTCGAGCCGAGGAAGCGACACCGTTTTTACGGGAGCAAAATTGTGTTTTGG
Organism: Drosophila oshimai; assembly: GCA_018150695.1. Taxonomy (NCBI): domain Eukaryota; kingdom Metazoa; phylum Arthropoda; class Insecta; order Diptera; family Drosophilidae; genus Drosophila; species Drosophila oshimai. The sequence continues at coordinate 2,137,293 of JAECWM010000276.1, forward strand.
CGGTGAGTTGGTGTACCATGGTGGTTTGCCCCATCTCTATTCGCACGTAGATTGCCGCCTCGTACGCCATTTTGGAACGCTAACCTGATGCAAGACCGAATAGCTGTGTACAAAACTCTGGTACAGGTCACAGGTCACAGGTATCTTGTAGCCAAATTTCCTGCATGAAAATCTTAGCACACACTACAAATGGGGCCAGCCAGCCTGCTTGGTCGAACAATTTGGCTATTTGGGAAAGGACCTGGCGTTTTGTTTGGGACGATCCACTTGATAGATCTGGGGGACGAAGAAAATCTCGTCGGAAGTTGCCTCCCAGCGGACTCCAAGGGTTTTGGCTGTGCTCTCAGAATCGATTTCGAGGAAGCCTGTGTGCAGCAGATGATCGCTTTGGATATGAGCTAGGATTTCTTTTTTATTGGAGGTCCATTTCCTTAAGGGAAACCCGGCGGAATCTAGGGCGCTTTGGAGCTCTCGAATAGTGAGCTGAGCGTCTTTCGATATTTTCTCGATATCGGCGCTGAACAGGTATCGGAAATACCGCCACTTTAGGATCTGTATGGTAAGATCGGATTGCAAGACTGGGCCAGCATGAAGGATATCATTTAAACCGACCCCATTCTCGAAAGGGCTAGAAGCATTAAACACCACACTGAGCTTGGTGGTAGTACTTTCCGGCTTGAGCACGGCGTAATGGGGAAGGTAATAGCTCGCAGAATTATGAGTAGGGCGGACTTCTCTCATGTGATCCAGGTCGAGATATTCTTGAATTACCGAGTCATACCTTCCTTTGAGGGAACCGTCTCTCTTAAGGCGTGGCTCGTTTCTTAGGAATTGCGCCAGCGCGGAGGATCTGGAGTACCCTAGGCCAGACCCTATGTGATCGGGTCCCGGAATGGTAGGCTTACGACGTACCTGCCGCTCTTATCCCTAGTGGTAGTCCTAGGGAAATTCTCCTCACATAGTCCATCGGCTTCTTTTGCCACTTTTCAGGGCAGATCCTCCACCTCCCAAAACCTAGTGAGAAGTTTGTTCAGCGAAGTTTCCAACGCATGGGACACTTGCGTCGAAAAGACGGAAAGACGGTAAGACGGTAAGCACCCACCCGAAAATGGTCTCCTGAGCGAGGAGAGAGCCACCGATTTTCGACTGGGTACCACTGAGAAGAACCGATGTCAGGATATCAGCCCCGATAAGGACATCTATTTGTGCGCTTTCATAAAACTTTGGATCCGCCAGAGGAAAATCGGGTAGATACCGTAGAAATTGTTGCGAAACAGGACAGGATGGAAGATTTCCAGCTAGTTGGACCGTAAACTACGTAGGCCGTAGTGTCGAATGGTGAACTGACATAGCTGTTTGGATTCAGCGGATACTGTCTGATATAAGCCTAAGACTTGGGCTTGGGTAACTCGGAAGGGCAGCTTAATAAGGTTGAGCAGTCTTTTCGTAATGAAGGTTGCCTCAGACCAGGAATCAACTAGGGCTCGCGCTTGGAAATTAGAGCCCTTATGTAAAATGTTTATTATGGCGGTACCAAGCAGGACAGCTCTGGCCCCCGTTGCGAAATAATTTTGCACTTCTGCGGAACCAGAAGCAGCAGTAGCAGACGTAGCCGGCTAGCCTGGACTTGACGCAGCCGTGGGTGAAGCCGCAGCGGAAGAGTTTCCACGGCGTATCAGAGCGGTGTGTGATGGCGGCCACGACAAGTAAAACAATTGTGAGCGCTTTCGCAATCTCGAAGCTGGTGCCCTCGCGCAAAACAGTTTAAACACAGTTGCTTCCTTTTGATGTACGATGATAGTTCATCGACAGTCATTTGGAGAAATCGTGAGCATGAGTGGGCCGGATGGTTTTCCGTTTACAAAGGTCGCAACCACCTCGTCTCGTAGGAGTTAATCCTTCGAGAAGATGTGTTAGCAATAAATGGCCTGGGCTGAGCCTGACTCGATCCAGACGGTCGCACGTCATCTATTGCCTCTAGGGTTCGGTGGCGCTCACTTAGGAAGTCTTTGAGCTTTAGAGAGACTGTTCCCATAACGACAGTGTGAGCTTAGGGAGTTTGGAAGAAATCATGAACACTGTTGAGCTAATGCGCTTTTTCATTAGCTATGTATATTAGAGTGTATCGAAAATCAACTTTTCTTGATTTTCGATGAGGCCGGGTGCGGATATGTTGTAAAACCATGTCAAATGAAAGCACAAAAAATTTCAGCCCGAATGGATAACAGTTACTATCCCCACATCGTCCTTGAAATTTCAAAATTTTCATGGAAACTGGATTTTTTTTTTTTTCGATGACGCTGGGTGCGGAAATATTGTAAAACAATGTCAAATGAAACCAAAAAAGTTTTAGCCCGAAAAGATAATATTTACTTTCCCCGCAACGACTTTAAAACTTCGAAATTTGCATGAAAACATGCAAATTTGCTCGTAGCTTTGCACGGGACCTGAAGATCGGTAGGGCAATTTCAGCAATTTCAGCTTCGCAGGTATGATTTCGATAGATTATCTAACAGTCCAAATAAATTTAAATATAGATTAAACTGAATATGTATGCGGCATTTGCTGAAATTGCCCTACCGATCTTTTAGTCGCCGTGCAAAGCTACAAGCAAATTTGCATGTTTTCATGCAAATTTCGAAGTTTCAAAGACGTTGCGGTTATAGTAAATATTATCCTTTCGGGCAAAAACTTTTTTTGCTTTCATTTGACATTGTTTTACAATTTTTCCGCACCCAGCGTCATCGAAAAAAAAAAAACGAGTTTCCATGAAAATTTGAAAATTTCAAGGACGATGTGGGGATAGTAACTGTTATCCTTTCGGGCTGAAATTTTGTGCTTTCATTTGACATGGTTTTACAACATATCCGCACTGCCTCATCGAAAATCAAGAAAAGTTGATTTTCGATACACTCTAATATACATAGCTAATGAAAAAGCGCATTAGCTCAGGTGCCCAAATAAACACACACTAAAGAATATTTTTAATTCTGATTGTAATATTTATTTGGCCACACAGGGCGATATTAACAATATTTAGTTTATGTGTTAAGCAAGCAGGCACGACGTTGCCTGTTTAGATCAACGAAACGAATTTTTATTTATTTGCAAGCACGCTCTCAACTGTAGGCGATTGCAAACCAAACCGAACTGTCGCTCATAAAACCTCTGCACGCAGGCAGAAGGCCAAAGCTAGGCAAAAGGTAGGTAGAGAGAGAGAGAGTAGTTAATCACACTGGCTTGCTTTGTATTCTGATTCGGCTGCATAACCCAACCTCCTCCCCCCGTTGGAAGGCAGGGGCTTTCAACAGCATCTTGTTTCGGCAGCACACAAAGTTTCCGAATAGCTCTCTTAATAGTTCCAGTCGCCGTCTTCAGAATAGCAACTCGAACCATTTTATCCGTTTCAGGTATAAGCTCCAATGGCCACTTGAGAGGAGGCAGGTTCTCATCTTTAACCAACACGACATCGTTGATATTTAGGCCAGGTTGGGAGTGCGCCACTTGACACGCTGCTGCAGAATTGTAAGGTATTCTTCGCGCCATCGAGCCCAAAACACCTGTTGATAAGCTATTCGCTCATAGCGATCCAAACGATTAAAATTTAGTCCAGTGACATCAGGCTCAGGAAACAGAACCAGAGGTGCAGTGCCAACGTCTGAGCAGGAGTCAGCACCTCAAGATCCGCAGGGTTTACTGAAAGAGGCACCAAAGGTCTTGAATTGATTATTGCAGCAATGTGGCACACAAGTGTCCGCAACTCATCAAATGACAGCAACGATGGCCCAACAGCGCGACAGAAGTGGTACTTTGCGGTTTTAACAGCCGCCTCCCACAACCCACCAAAATGTGGGGGGAATAAAACGCCATTCGATGCTATCTGCGAGGCAGAAATCCAGTAACGATTTAATGTGAGAACTGCTTAGGAATAGCAGCTTTAATTCCGACAATTACCTCTTGGCTCCCACGAAATTAGTAGCGTTATCCGACCAGATACGCATAGGTTTTCCACGAGTTAATATGAACCTCTTCAAGGCGCTCAGGAACGGGGGTGTCGACAAATCTTGAACCAGCTTTATGTGTACTGCTTTCGTAACAAAGCATATAAATACACATATGTAGGTTTTAATGGGCGCTCTATTTCGAATTTCGCTCTTGTAATAAAATGGCCCACAGAAATCTAAGCCTGTCACCATGAACGTAGACGTTGCGCTCACACGATCCTTTGGGAGATCCGCCATCATGTGCTCAGCAAGACGTGGCTTAGCCTTAAAGCACATTATGCATTTGCTCACAACGCTGGAAACTGTCTTGCGGCCACCAATAGGCCAATATTGCAGCCGGATGTGAGCAAGCAAAGCGCGGGGACCAGAATGCAAATTTCGCTGATGAGCGTGCATTATTATCGCACGGTTTACTAGATGCTGTCTCGGAAGGATAAACGGATGCTGGGCCTCGAAATCTAATGTTGAGTTTCTCAGCCCACCAACTCGCAACACCAACACCAACACCAAATTCATCCAAAAATGTTTTGAGGGAGACAATTACGCCGGTCGACTTTAACGTTTTGCTACCTTTCAAGCTATGATACTCATCGGCAAAACAAGACACCTAGATTGCTCTCAGCAGCAAATAGCATCCTTTTTTTATATGGTCCACTGTGAGCTGTCTGACTCGATTCCGAAACTTGTAGATGAAAGCCAAGACACGCTTCAGTTTTTCCCAGGAATTGGCAAATTTGAAACCAGCTGGCACATCAACAAATGCGCAAATACCAACCAGAGCACTCTTCTTCAGGTCAGGAAGCAGCTTTGGACCAGAAAACCAAAGTGTAGATGCCAAAAGCTCGCTAGGAAAAGCGCCCCTAGACAGGATATCAGCTGGACTGTAACTAGTAGGTACATGGCGCCAATCCATGCCATTTGTCAGCTCTTGTATAAAATAAATACGATTAGCCACAAAAACTTGGAATCGTGAAGGTTCATTTCTTAGCCACGTTAGGACTACAGCAGAGTCAGACCAGCAAATGTAGCGGCAATCAAAGAGATTCATCTGACGAATATCATGCATGAGCTGAGCAAGTAGTAGCGCGGCGCATAACTCCAGCTTGGGCACAGCTTGGGCACATCCTCCGTAGTCAAGAGCGCTAGCATCGCTGAATCCGTGAATTTCAATTGCTTGATTGGAGCGCATAACCCTGCGAGGAAAAATAACCTTCTGGGTAGTGCCAATGTCGTCAGCCAGCTTGAGCCACGATGAGGCCAATGATATGGGAAGACTCTCATCCCAATCAAGTTTTTAAGCCCACAGCTGCTGCAGGAAGATTTTGGCCTTCGCTATCACAGGGCTAATGAGGCCAAGAGGGTCGTAGATTATAGACAAAACTGATCGCTTTGTAGGCTTCACAACAACCTGTATGGGTGAAAAACAAAAAAGAAGTGAATCTGTAGTTGGGTCCCAGGCGAGACCAAGCGTTTTTGTGATGTCGCCGCCGTCATCGAATTTGAGAAAAGTGTCTTTCTCTGCATCTGGAATCTGTTGCAGAGCCCCAGGATCGTTGGAGCACCATTTCCGCAACTGAAACTGCCTTTTGCCAGAAGCTGAGCAGTTTGATGCATAATCTCCAGAGTCTCCTCAGTCGAATTGCCACCAGAAATCAAATCATCAACGTAAAAATCACGTAAGGCGATTTTGGAACAAATAGGGAATGACGCTGCCTCGTCTTTGGTTAACTGTTGCATGGCACGGATAGCTAAGAACGATGCAGGCTTTGTGCCGTACGTCACTGTATCCAATTTAAAGGTTCGTTTCTCTTCTTGTGGCGAATTTCTCCATAAAATGCATTGTAATTAGCTATCGGGCTCGGCCACCCGTACGCACCGATACATCTTACAAAGGTCACCAGTCAATGCAACAGGAAACGTTCGAAATTGCAGCAAAGTGTTGAAGAGCTTAGGCTGAATAGTGGGGCCTGCCATGAGCACATCGTTCAACGAGTAACCAGTGGATGAGCTCGCCGAGCCATCAAAAACCACACGGAGCTTGGTCGTAGTGCTTTGTTCCTTCAGCACACAGTGGTGGGGCAAAAAATATCTGCAAAGCTGTAACGAATCTTTCTTTACAGGAGACATGTGCTTCAGTTCCAAATACTCCTGAATGAATGAAGAGTACTGAGCCTTTAGCTGCGGACGACGTTCGAGTTTACTCTCCAAGTTGAGAAACCGACGATGGGCCTGATTAAAAGACTCGCCGAGCGCTTCAAAACGGTGTCTTATTGGAAGGCGAACCGAATATTCACCAGCAGACAACCGATAGAAATTGGCAACAAAATGAGCTTCACACTCACGCTCCTCTTTGGTGCCAGACGAAAAGGTATCGCCATGGCTCTCCACTTCCCAAAAGCGACGCACCAGTTCGTCCAATCGCATATCGAACGGCTTTCCGTCATCGAATGGTAATTGAGCAACTAAAGCTGTAGATCGTTTTGAATCATTGCCTTCGCCTGTGACAATCCATCCAAGTCGAGTCTTTTGAAGCAACGGCAGGCCTGCAGCAAGCTTGATCTGCCCAACGCATAACAGGTCAAAGAAAAGACTGGCTCCGATGAGTAAATCCACTTTCTGCGATTTTTAAAATTCAGGATCGGCAAGCTTAATATTGGCTGGGATTCTCCATCCTTCCGAGCACACAGTCAAATTGGGCTGATTGTCCGTTATGGTAGGAGCAACCAAAGCAGGGATGCTGACAGAATAATCTGAAGCAAGAGATTTGAGATTAATGCTTACAAATGTGGAATCACCAATTCCAGCAACAGCTGCTGTTGACCTTTTCCGTGGCAATTGTAACTGGTGTGAGGTAGAGGTAGTGATGTTTACTGGACAGATGCTAGAAGAAGGCTGATTTGTTGAATTTTCCGTTTCTGATGTAGGATTTTGATTTAAATGCGATGTGGGCTGCGACTCAAACTGGAGCAGACTATGAATTTTTCCTCCACATGTTCGACAAGATCCGGCCTTCAAACAGTTGATGCACATTGTCAGCCTCTTAGCATCTCGAAGGCGAAATTGTGGAGTTAAACTCAAGAATTTGTTACGTCGGGTCCTGCTTCGTCCTTTGAAGGACATATGTAGGCTTGAGGGAGTGGCCGCCCGCCAAGCACGATTTGGTGCAGCTGAGCTCGTCGGATTTGGGGTGGGTTCTTTGGACGCCACTCACCTCTCCACACGTAATCAAGAAATTATTTACGTGCCTGGAAATACTAAATACTGTTGGTCAGTCTGTCTTTCAGTGTACACCGCCTGCAAGCTTCGCGTAAGCTTGATCGAAATCCGATCGGCAGTGTTTCAGCCAATGCCCTCCCCTTCACAACTTCGCGTGCCAATGGATCATCGCTGGCTGCGCTATATGATCCCCTTATGTGTTTGTTGTTCGTCAAAAGTTATGTCATTGTTCTTGACCCAGTTTTCCATTTATGCCAGTGCCCCCCTTTATTCGGTTTCTACCAAGACATGGTTAATATTCTGTTTACATTATAAATTTTATTGGGTAAATATAAAAGTGCATGTTGGAATAAAAAAGTGTGCGATTAATAATAAAAATATAAACTTTCTGTTGACATTTAAAAATAAAATTGTAAATTAAATGGTTAAAAATAATGATAAAAAAATATACTTGGAAATTAAAAATAAAAGTAATTTAAAAATACATCTGATTACGAACTTGATCATACCTTTGTAATATATATAAAAGTAATTAGAAAAGATAATTGAAAAGGAATCTAAAACTTAAAATTCTTCATAATAAAACGGTATAAAAATATATAAAGTCAGAGTTTGCGATGTGCAAATTAAAAGTACATTAAATGAAATCTTAAAGTGGAATTTAAGAATGAAAAGAAAATATGGCTATAATATTTTTCTCCGAGTGGAGGTGTACTTTGCACATAAATATGTATGCATATTGGGATGTGTGTGTGTGTATTGAAATTATTAAATACAAAGAAATTGGCATTATTAAAAAGTTGTATGTGGATTAAAAACAGGATTGTTTACAGAAACTAAGATATAATATTGGCTATAAAAATTATATAAAAATAATTTATGTGTACGTTTACAAAATTGGTGAGGAAGGCAATACGAACATAATAAATTGAAAGTAGTAAAGTTTTAGGATAACTATAAATGGAATGGCAATTGGGATATAAACTTGAATTACAACGGGATATTATATGTAAATAGTTCTTTTCATAAAGACTCTTTTTAGGGAACACATTTACTTTACTAATTTAATATGAATAACGAAATAAAGGTGTAAGAACAAAATTAAAAGGAGGCACGAGTATATATATATATATTTATCTGGAATTTTTGAATCATTGATCTGTGAGACTTACCTTCTTTAGGCTCCAACGTCGAGAGATCTCCCGGTCGAATTTGGGCACTGTTTAAGGTTGGAATTTAATTATGTATATATATATATAGGTATATTCGTGCATATCTATGGACTTGGATGTTCGGAATATTAAATGTATTAAATATTAAATGGTAGTTAATTTACGGAGTCACAAAGAAGAAAAAAAAAAGTAAACTAATATAAAACAAAAAGCTGCACAAAATAAACACGGTCGACGGCGGTGGTGTCTCCATGGTTAGTTCACTCCCGGGCAGGGGAAGGTGTAGTCTCCGGTTACTCTCCATTGCTCGTGCACGAATTAAATGATTTTGTTTGGTTTTATTTGTTTTATGGTTGCTGGATATATTTGGTCACTTGTGGTTTGCATTTAAAGTTTTAAAATGAAGTTTACGTTTTTGGCAGACATTCGATGATTTTGGTGATCTATCAGACCATGGCATTTACACATTTTCGTTGATGCGGAGAGTTTAAGCTCAAGTTTTTCGATTCACACCTTCAGGATTAAAGGATCTTAACGTTGTGTGAAGTATGAATTATATACACGCTGCGACGCCCCGCGTCGCAAACATATATGAATAATCATAGATATACTATTAATAGGTATTAAGTTAAACTGAAGTCTTACTGTTACTGAATTATCTTGTTACCTTTTATATTCTCTAAATAATTATATTTAAGGCACACGAAGTGCGTGAAGATTTGAAATAAATAAATAGGGCGCGCAATGCTAAAAGCACGCCAGCCCTGCAGCGGGCAACCTTGGGAAAAAGACTCATCCCTAACTATCGGCAAGAGCCGATAGACAAGAATCAACACTGGGCCATATCGATAAGAATGGTACGATTATTATCGACTATCGAGTATTGAGATCCACGGATATAAAAGGCGGTCAGATTCAGTGGTCCGGGCACTTGTTGCCGAGCAGCCGAACCGACCGGACCAGTGGTAAAAGACTCCAATGTAGCCTTGATCTTAGATAGAAGTAGCATAGCAGAGCTTGGCTTATTCAGTCGACTCTAACTACCATAGTAGAGGGTACCAGAGCCGGGTCTATTCGATCTCCTCTGACTACCTGTAGCAGGGCTTGGCTTATTCAGTCGAACCCAATAACCACAGCCGGGTCTATTCGATCTCCTCTGACTACCTGTAGCAAGGCTTGGCTTATTCAATCGAACCCAATAACCATATTAGAGGGTACCAGAGCCGGGTCTATTCGATCTCCTCTGACTACCTGTAGCAGGGCTCGGCTCATTCAGTCGACTCCAATAACCGTAGAGTACCCGAGTGGGGTCTATTCGACCCTCTTGGCTAACCAACAGCATGACGCATCCAAGCATGATCGGTCCAAACAACCAGTAGTAAATAAGTAACACAGGGTATCACAGCATGACCAACGGCGTCACCTTGACCTAACCAAGACAACAGAGACAGAGCGCGATAACAGACATCGGCGATATTTAGGGACAGATTATAGGGTATAACAGCATGACCAACGGCGTCACCTTTACCTAACTAAGACTACAAAGCAAGAGCGCGATCATAAACATCGGCGCTATTCAGAACATCGATTCAGAACCACGAAGATTACTAGCCCCTACAGAGAGTCCAGCACAGCCATTCGACGACCACACGAGCCACGAAATCCACGCAGGAGACTCAACAGAGAATAAAATAAACATAATTTACTTACTTTACCCATATTAGCGTTTTTATTTGGGCAGGGGATTCGGAAATAAAGGAAAGAGGGGCCCGAAGATAGAAATTTCTGTCACGAACCCCGGACACGGCGAACTATCCCGTGCAACCCGAAACAGGGTCGTTACAACGCATCACATATAACGATTGGTATATTTGAACGATTGGTGAGTGTTTTTAAAGCCACTGAGCGTAATTGCTGCATCACGCCGAGATCGGGCAATAGTTGCACCGACATCCTGCCGTCGGAGCGGCGTGATTAGTCGAAGACGTTACTATCCCGGACTATGTATTTTCGGACTTTTAGAATGCAAACAAAACTCCAACTCTCTGACCGGTTAACTTCAAGCTTCTGACTCCTGACTTGACTGACTTCCTACTCCAAATTGGGGGTCTTTTATACCCATGACCGTACCTAGCTTCGCCTATGGGTCACCGGAATGGAACATCAAGGTGTTCCCACCTAGGTGCATCGGTTTCCCTCTGTATTCTAATTGGCCAAAGTCTTATTTGGGTCATCTTTGTTCGAGTACCGGACAGTTCGATCAACTCGGCAGTATTTCGTTACCCATGAGTGCATGGCCCTATTCGTCTAGTTAAGGCGGTGTCATTTTTTTTTTTTGACCGAGCCAAATTCCGTTGAAATTTGTCATCATAGTTCTTATGGGGCACGGGAATGCATGACTCAATGTGTGTATATTGTGAAATGCTCCCCTGTTGGTTTTTTCTTATGCCCTGAGCTAAGATCTTACGTTGGTCCTAACCGGCGTACGTAACAAATTGGTTAGAACTTTTTATAAAATGGCAATATCCATTACAGCACACGCAGGCCGCAGGTTGTGCTCTAGCAGTGAAAAGCGAGCTCCGATTGTGGCTAGGTTTACGATTTGCACCCACATTTTCCAAACGTTGACAGCGTTTCTCCAGAAAATCGATGAACTGCTTAATAGTTGGTATCTTATCAGTTGTACTAGATTACTCCCACGCTGTTCGCGGTGCAATGTCGAGCTTCTGCAATATGCTATGGACGATTACAGTCAGAGATTTGCTCCGAGCTGCCTATGGATTGCAGGGCACGCAAGTTAGCAACAAATGTATCCGACAAGCATCGTAGCTTCACAGCTGACACAACCTCTACCTTCTGAATACCCAAGATTGTGCTGATGTGTGCCTGAAAGATAAGACGCTTGTTATTATACCGCTTGTCTAATATATCTAATGCGACGGCATAATTATCCTCTGATATTTCGAGGGCCCGATGGCATCCAACGCAGAGCCTTTGAGGCACGATTTTAAATGCTGCAGCTTCGCTATTGGAGCCAAATCGGGATCCTTGTCGATGGCGGTGGAAAACATGGTGAAGAAATCGGCATACTCCACGTAACCGCCAATAAACTCCGGCAACTTCAATTCTGGCAAATTTGCTCTCCTTTAAGCTTGAACAGACGATACATCCATGGACACTTCAGGCCGCAATGTTGAAGACCGAACACCAGCCAAGCTACGTTTTTTGTATTTCCTGCTGGACGACCGCTTTTAATGACAGGACCAATTCTTCAAACTCATCTCGCATTGGGCTGCCAATTTCGCTGAAGTCAAGCTCTTCGAGACTGTCATGGGCCAAAATAAAGGACGCTTGAGTTTTGTCCAACAATTCTAAGCGCAATGACAGTTCTTCTTTGCAGGAAGATTTAATCGCATCGTTGCTGAGGGACTGTCCAATTTTTTGGGTGTGCGCAAATATAGAATTGGCTTTGCGTTTAAAAAAATCAACTTTGTTTATATCAAACGTTATATTTGAGTCCATTACCACTTTACCGCGATTGCTTTTATATACCGTACCGACGAATTTATTTTATTAAATTTATTTATATGCACAAAATGTTTTCTGGGTTATGCACAAAGCAAAATTACGAACAATGCAAGTGTAAGAAACAGTTTGCTTCAAAGTTCGGAGTAAATGCGTGTAACAAAAACAATGATGAACGAAAGAGAGAGCAAGCCGATGCTCTGATTTAGCGAACTGCACAAGCAAAGAAGATGAGAAAAAACAACAACAACTTTGCTATGCATGTAACTGCAATTATGTACATAAGAAGCGCGCGAAAACTAAAACGGCACTTATGTATGTACAAGCACAAATGTATTTAATGTATTAGAAATTTTAGCGCAATTTTCACTGATTTTAATTAATTTATAACCACTTTTATAAATGTTCACTAAGAAATCACGCCGGGGTCACCAAAATGTTGAGCTAATGAGCTATTTCATTAGCTATGTATATGTACATATGTACAATTCAGGTGCCCAAATAAACACACACTAAAGAATATTTTTAGTTCTTATTGTAATATTTATTTGGCCAAACAGGGCGATATTAACAATATTTAGCAAGCAGGCACGACGTTGCCTGTGCAGATCAACGAAACGAAATTTTATTTATTTGCAAGCACGCTCTCACCTGTAGGCGATTGCAAACCAAACCGAACTGTCGCTCATAAAACCTCTGCACGCAGGCAGAAGGCCAAAGCTAGGCAAAAGGTAGATAGAGAGAGAGAGTAGTTAATCACTGGCTTGCTTTGTATTCTGATTCGGCTGCATAACCCAACAAACACCAAGAGGCAATCCCAGTTTTCAATATTTATCCCGGACATTTCTATCGCTGTGAGACAAGCCTGGACGGTCTCTTATAGCTGTCCCAGATTCATAAGAGATGGACGGCACATTTAAAAGGATTTTTAATTGACTGTTTACTAATAATCGCTTGCTTTCGAACCGCTCAGTGAGGTTATCCCACGCTGAGCAAAAGCCATCATTCGTAAGGGGTGAATTGGAAACAATAGCATGTGCGACACCAATCGTTTTGGCATTTAGGTGAAACAACTTTTCAACCGGCGTTAGCCTAGGGTTGTTAGTATATATTGCCGTAAAGAGATCGCGGAAAGTCGGCCGGTAGGGCTAGATCGGATGCTGTCAGTGCCATTTTAATTGTGGCACGCGTGACTCTTTGCTGAGACGAAGGTGGGTTACTTTTAGTTTTGGGTTAAGGTGGCCTTACGGAAATGCTCGGAAGATTTTCGGGACTACTTTTGGCTTTGGGCGTGGTTGGCCGTAAGGAAATGCTCGGAGGACTCGCAGAATTAACTCTGGATTTAGGTGTGGGTGGCCGTAGGGAACTGCTCGGAAGATTAACGGGACTACTTTTGGGAGTGCTCACAGGTTTACTTTTGGGACCTTTTTGACATCACTTCCATTGGGCGAGATGGAGCAAGCATTCACCCGAGGTAGACGTGTTTCCGATCGCTCCGCCGAGTGAACGGGAAAATTAACTTATTTAAAAATAAAAATACACCAATAAATAGCGAAAAGACGCTAGCAGCAATGCCAAACAACAAGAACTTTCTTCCCTAACAAATCTAATAACAAACACAAAGATTTAAATAAATCAAACTAAATAACAATGCCTGCAGGTAAGTTATTAAAAAGTGCCAACAGCAAGCCAGTGAGTCAAAGTCGTGTACAACAACAACAACAACAGCAAGACGCGCGTCGACTGTCTTCGGAGACAGTAAATAACCCAACAACAAGTGCAATGTCGCCGCCCGCTACTGAGAGAGCTCGGTCTCTTTCGCCAGCAGTACTTACCAACTTAAGCTGCGCTGCTCCAACGCAGTCATGGAGCTCGCAATGCCCTTCCCGCCTTCCACCTATAGACGCACCGACTACATCAGCTTGTGCGCTCACTAATACGGTGCCCTCAATAACAACTGTCGTATCGACTACAACAACAACAACTTCAACATCGACCAACGTGTGGCCGATTTTGGCATCGCGAGCAACACTCGTTTCTGCTGAAGAGCTCTCACAATCTACGCTCGTACAGACTGGGATCGATCGGTATGTACAAATAAAAAGAAAACTTAGTCCGCAAAAAGCGAAAGAAGCAAATTTGCCTAAACTTACGAAAATTTCAAACAACACTAATAAGGCAACCTCTGAAAACAAAATTTGCCATACTTGGCGAGCTCGAAAAAGATGAGGGTCAACCACCCCAAGCCATTAAAATTGTAAAGCCACCACCTATGTACATTAGAGATCAAAATTGCTCAGTTTTAATTAACAAACTTAAGCAAAAAATTGGGCAAAACAACTTTTACATTACTATTTTAAAAAGAGGTAATATATCTGAAACCAAGCTTCAGATCACCAATGAAGCCAACTACCGCTCTGTAACAAACTTCTTGGACAGTGAGCGTGTTAATTACTACACCTACCAACTCAAAAGTAGCAAAGGACTTCAAGTTGTAATAAAGGGTATCGAGTCAACTGTCCCGACAGCTGATATAGCTGAAGGACTTAAAGAAAATGGTTTTGACGTTAAAAACGTAATGAACATAACCAACAGGGCGAATATTCCTCAGCCACTCTTCAAAATTGAACTCAAACCAGACGCGACTACTCTGAAGAAAAACGCAGTGCACCCCATATACAAACTGCAATACCTACTCAATCGAAGAATAACCGTAGAGGAGCCGCATAAACGAAACGGCCCGGTACAGTGTACAAACTGCCTAGAGTTTGGGCACACAAAAAGCTATTGCACCTTGCGACCAGTCTGTGTTGCTTGTGGCGACCTGCACTGTATAGAAGCTTGCACGGGTAACAAAGAAGACCCAGCGCTGAGAAAATGTAGCAACTGTGGTGGAAACCACACTGCTAATTATAGAGATCAAGAGTCCGCTCAACCAGAGGCGCCAACAACCAACCTCCGCCCAAAAGGTTGCTCAGCCAAATTTTTACATTCCTTCGCAAACCACTCCTGGAGTTACTTTTGCGGCTGCACTTCGATACCCTGCAATGTCGCCTACAAGAACCGCTCAGCCCGAAGCACTACAGCCCCACCCGCCTATACCAAAACCAAAATATACTCCGCTTCCAGAGCAAAACGCCCAAAGACCAACTCAACCTTATTACCAACAAAACCAGACTTACACTCCACAAACACAAAACAGCATCGAAGCTACTTTAGCTACACTCACGAACATCATGCTTTCAATGCAAGGTACCCTCCAGGAACTAGTGCGAAACCAGAAAATCCTTATGGAACTTCTAATCAAACAAAAGTCAACTTAAATGGATCCCTTAAGAATATGCTTTTGGAACGCTAACGGTGCTTCGCAGCACAGACTTGAACTTCTACAGTTCTTAAACACCCAAGACATCGATATCATGCTCCTCTCAGAAACGCACCTTACCAATAAAAACCATTTCCATCTCACTGGCTACATCTTCTATGCAACCAACCACCCAGACGGCAAAGCTCACGGAGGCACCGGAATCCTTATCAAACAGCGCGTCAGGCATCATCCTCTGGAGGCGTTTGCTTACAACCACATACAGGCCACATCCCTACGAAACAACATAACCAGCGGTCCAGTCACCCTATCGGCTGTGTATTGTCCCCCACGATTTAATATTTCAGAGAATGAATTTTTGGCCTATTATAACTCATTGGGCAACTGTTTTATAGCTGCCTGTGACTATAATGCGAAACACCACTACTGGGGCTCTCGTCTTATTAACCCCAAAGGACGCCAATTATACAACGCTATTATCAAACCAGGTAATAATCTAGATTTTATTTCACCAGGTACTCCCACATACTGGCCAGCAGATCCGAACAAAAAACCAGACATCGATTTTGCTGTAACTATGAGAGTGCCGTCCAGGCTGATACATGTTGAAACCCTGGCGGAACTGTCATCTGACATCGCCTGTTTTACTCTGTCTATCTGAACATCCACAGCTTGTAGAACGACCACAATTTCTGACATTCAATACAACAAACTGGCTAAAGTATAAAAAATACATAAGCTCACACTTTGAAATCGAACCTAAAATCTCCTGTGAAGCTGATATTGAAGACTCACTTAAGCATATAACGGATGTTATGTCCTCTGCTGCCAAACACTCTACACCCAAACTTTCAGCCACACCCCCCCCCCAAAAACTACACGTACAAATACACAGATTCAGTTGCTCCTTCAAGAAAAGCGGCGACTTCGCCGAGACTGGCAGACACCCCGGCCTCCCAGCCACTAAACAAAGGTTTAAAGAAGCTTGCCGGAAGTTGTCCAAAGCTTTACTAATTGAAAAGAATCAGACTCAACGTGCCTATATAGCGCAACTTTCGCCCACCAGCAGCAAATTTCCACTCTGGAGAGCGCACCCAAACATGCAACCACCAACAGAACCCGATTTTCCAATTCGATCACCAACAGGTGGGTGGGCCCGTAGTGACGAGGAAAAGGCCAACATATTCGCTTCTCACTTAAAAAATGTCTTCCAACCTCATCCGCCGACAAACCAATTCACTTTACCAAGCATCTCACCAGCGGAGCCTTCCTCCACAATAATTCTTGAAACAAGCACAATCATAAAAGCCATTGCAGAACAGATGAATCCAAAAAAAGCCCCTGGCCATGATTTAATTTCGCCTAAAATGATAATTGAATTGCCTCTATGCGCAGTCAAAAGCATAACCACCATATTCAACTCAATTCTTAAATGGGGCTATTTTCCCACACAATGGAAAAAATCTGTTATTACAATGATACCAAAACCAAGCAAAGACAAATACCAGCCCTCGTCGTACAGGCCCATTATCCTCCTTCCGTGCCTATCAAAGCTATTTGAAAAACTGTTTCTGTGCCACCTCAGAACAAACCTCCAAAACGACAGAGCAATCCCCCTGCATCAGTTCGGCTTCAGGGAAAAACACGGAACTACCGAACAGGTAAATCGCATAACAGCTGAAATACGCACAGCGTTTGAATGCAGGGAATACTGCAGTGCCTTGTTCCTAGACGTATCTCAAGCCTTCGATAGCGTTTGGCTTGACGGTCTGGTTCATAAAATCAAGACTGTCCTACCACAAAACACCCATAAATTACTTGAATCTTACCTTAAAGACAGAGTATTTACTGTCAGATGCAAAAATTTTTTCTCCGCCAACCACAAAATCGAAGCTGGAGTACCACAAGGAAGTGTGCTCGGACCGATCTTGTATATCCTATACACGGCTGACATTCCCACAACCAGTCAGACAACTATTATACTATTATACTATACTACTATCCACCTTTGCTGATGACACAGCTATAACCAGTCGTTCAAAATGTCCAAAAACAGCAACAGCGCATTTAAAAAACCACCTGGGGGCCGTAGAAAAATGGCTAGCAGACTCGCGCATACAAGTCAACGAACAAAAATGCAAACATATTACGTTTACACTCAATCGGGCAACCTGCCCGCCACTGGCCCTAAACAACAAACAAATTCCCCAAGTCGACGAAGTCACATACCTGGGCATCCACTTAGACAGGCGGCTTACCTGGAGAAAGCACATTGAAGCAAAGAAGATTTCCCTAAAAATCAAGGCCAACAGTTTTCACTGGCTCATCAATTCCCGCTCACCCCTGCCACTGGAACACAAGGTACTTATTTACAACTCCTGTTTAAAGCCAACCTGGATGTACGGGTCCGAACTCTGGGGAAACGCAAGCAGTAGCAACATAGAAATCATCCAACGAGTACAACCGAAGATACTGCGAACAATAACTGGGGCCCCCTGGTATATTCGCAACGCAAATATCCATAGGGACCTGGATATAAAACCCGTTAAAAAAGAAATTGATAGTAAAGTTGCGAAGTACGAAGCTAGCCTATCAATACATCCAAACCAACTAGCCAGGCAGCTCAGGCGGCTCAGTAACCACTCTCGGTTACACCGCAACGACCGTCCACTCCTGCCCAACTTAGGGCCATTAACCAATTAACAATTATAATACAGTAAAGGTTAAGATTTGAATACTTATTGTAAGTCTCTTCTAGAGAAGATTCAATAAACAAATAAAACGTATAAAAAAAAAAAAAAAAAAAAAAACTTCCATTGGGCATGCCAAGAAGGAAAGAGAACGTTTGGATTTTCTCGAAAGGAATCCACTTTGGATTGGTGGGAACGAGGCGTTGATTTTATAAAAAATCTGTTTAGGGAAAGTCGGGTAAAGCGGGCTACCTAACTGTTTTTGGGTTAAAGAAATAATTTCATAAATGAATTAACCGCAAATTTTATTTCAACTTTTAAAATGAAGCCTGGGGAACATAATACTGAACCGCTTTGGTCAAGTATATTTTCTAAGTATAATTATAGTGATTTTTCGAAAAAGTTTCAAGTAGCCCGCTTTGCCCGACTGGTCGGGTAAAGCGGGCTACCTGTCCTAAATCGTACGGAAACGTATTTGTTGCGGAACATGTCTACTAATTCTGGTTTTTTAGTGAATTCTAATTACTCAGGGCAACAAAATCGAACTTTTTGAAAATTCCACGGATCATTTGCCCTTTTCCATGACAATTGGGTTCTCCTGAGTCCAAGTCCCATACAAAATTATTTTCCATCACCTATAGGTTCGGCGGTATAGCGACGAACAGAAAAGTCGCATGTTGGACGACACTTTGAATTATGTTGCCTATGCCAAAAAGTTACCGTGATATTTTTAGTTCGATTATACACTCAAAACACCACTGCATTGAACAAAAATTATTTCCTGCTTGAATATTTGTCCATTCCGTTGGAATAAGTCGTCAAAGTTGAAATCTCATATTTTACTTAAGTTTTTGTCGCATTCAAGGGCCTTTTAAAAATATACCTAAAATGGTAGAATTTTTTATTTTACCTAGATTTTGTAGCCCTATGTTCGCTTCAATTTTGGTTTTTATGCCTATCGTGATAATATTTTATTGGAATTCTTATAGCAATAAAAGTACATTTTTTTTAACTTTTTCTACTACTATATTTTCTCCCAATTTTTGAAAAGTCATGGCATGCTTAGATGGTCTATTAGGGAAAAATTTTTGTAACTCCAAAATAATATAAGCATGTGTGTTTAAGATTTTATTGGCTTGATTAAAAGTTCTTCACAATAGTTGGTGTCTGTTATAGGAATTTTGATGATGTAAATAAGTGTTGGCCCATTGCTTGCCACGCTTACTTCTGCTATTTTCATGGCTTCTTCAAAATTAGTGTATGGCAACTGGTCTTGATCCAGTGTTTTTATTACTTCATTTACCTTTTAGTCTTCTAATCTTGAGGTTATGAATTAAATTTTTTGAAATTCTAATTTCTTCAGTTATAAATGGCAATATTGGGTCGTATGTTTTCAGTTTATTTTTAGCAGTGTAATTAATTTTTTCAAGAGTTTTTTCGTATTCTTCTATGTCAATAATATGAATTAATCTGAATATGAGTTAATCTGAATCAGCGCACGCAGTGAAAAGGGTTCTGTAATTGTGATTTAATTTCGAATAAGTTGTTTATGAATAATTCTTCCACTTTCTGTTAGTACTGTGGTGTTTCTGTCTTCTTTTACGGTTTCTTTTTTATATCTGGCGGATAGTTTTGTACCTAGTCTTTTATTATTTTGAACGAATATCTCATCACCAGGGGAATATTTTTTTATTTGATCTCTACTTTTGTTATGGTATGTTAGGTCTTTTTCCTGGGTGGTCGTAATTTTCTCGGTGATTTTTTGTCTCTCTGTTTGTTGTAGTTTAGGGTTAAGTGCTTCCTTTCTTCCAAAAAATAAGTCAACAGGTTTTCTGTTAGTGGTTGAGTGTATTGAATAATTATATTTGACAACTGATCTATCTATAAGGTCTTTTAGCGAAGCGTGTACTTTGTCGGCCTTTTGGCACCGAATAATTTCTGACAGTGTTGAATGGAAACGTTCGATTTGGCCATTTGCTGAACTGTTATATGGAGGTGTTTTGTAAACTTCGATTTTAAACTGATCTTGTAGCATCCGCATTACGGGAGCCGAACCAAGTGAATTCTCATTATCTATTACTATCATTTCTGGTATACCAAAATTAATTAGTAATTCTTTTAAAGGTTCTTTAATGTCTTGAGTTGCTCGAGATTTGACTATCCTAGCCTGTGCAAATTTCGAAAATTTATCTATTGCAGTCAAAACGACTTGTTTGCATGTGAGGTAAAAATCAACATGAATAATTTGACCTGGGTATTGTGGTATTGGTGTTTTTTGTAACTCTGGTTTGTTGGGGTGTCTTTCGTATTTCTGTTCTTTACAAATTTGGCATTCTTTTACAAATTTTATTATTTTGGCCCTCATGTGTGGAAAGTAAACTTTGTTTAATAATTGTTGTTTGTTTTCATTGCTATTTCTATGTGCTCTTCTATGCTCTGTTATAATTGCATTCTCTTGATCAGTTTCGTTTTTTAAATCTTTAACTAGTCTGCTTGAGAATCTAGTTTTGTATTTATTGAAAGGTGGATAGATTTCTTGAATTTGACCTAAAGTTTTTTCGTCCGTATGAATTCCGTTAATGACAGAGGGTTGAGTCTATCTTTTAAAATTTTTAATAAAATTTCTGAATTAAAAATTGGTTCTGTAATAATGTGTCTATGGTACGTTGGAAAAACCAGTTCAAATTTATAGGAGGGCGTGTTTCCTAAATATAATATTATTTGATTTTTAAAAACATTAACTGGTTCTTCTGCCATTGGTATTAGTCTCTCAGGAGAACTAGCACTGCTGTGAATAGTGCCTGTTAGTGTGTTTATTTCTCCTCGCGTTTGAATGGGAGGTCTACTCAGAGCATCAGCAACAACGTTTGCCTTGCCAGGTTTGTGGATCAGTTCGTGGTTGTACTCCTCTAGAATTGCTTTCCATCTTTTCAACTGATCGTTACGGCTTTTTTGGGTTAGTTGGGTGTGTGAGAGATTCGTGGTCTGTAAATATTTTTACTTTGGTCGGACCGTACAGAAAATTTCGAAGAGTCTGTATAGACCAAATTATAGCTAGCATTTCCTTTTTGTTAGGGGCATAACCTTCTTCTGCCTTAGTTAGAGTCCTAACATTATAGGTTTGTCTTCTTGGGCCAATACGGCACCAATAGCATAGTCTGAAGCGTCGGTAGTTAATTGAAATTCTTTATTGTAGTCTGGATATGATAACATAACATCCTCGGAGGCGAGAGTTTGTTTTAATTTTCTAAATGCTTCTCTAGCCTCTTTGCCAAGCTCGATCAGAGTTTTGCTTGAGGCATTTTTTGAGATACGGCCTCGGCCCTCTTCCCCTCTTAAAAGGGATGTTAGGGGCTTTGCAAGCTTTGCGTAATCTTTAATGAAGCGACGGTAGAACCCTGACAGTCCTAAAAAGGAGCGAAGGTCTTTAAGTGTCTTTGGTTCGGGGAACTCGACGATTGCCCTCACCTTTTCCGGGTTTTTCTTAATTCCGGTATCTGCTACTAGAAATCCTAAAAATTCAACTTCTTTCTTAAAAAATTCGCATTTATCTAACTGAATTCTCATGTCTTTTAGATGATTTTCTTCGTTTTTACTGAAAATAATGATGTCGTCAATGTAGACGAAGCACCTAATTCCTATATGTTCTCTAAGAATATCATCTAGCGCTCTTTGGAAAATGGAAGGGGCATTTTTAAGTCCAAACGGGAGTCTGGTAAACTCATATTTGCCTTGATTTACTGAAAATGCCGTTTTTTCTATATCTGATTGTCTGAGTGGGATTTGGTGAAATCCACTTTTAAGGTCTAAAACAGAAAAGAATTTATTTTGTCCAAGTTGTGCCAGTACATTGTTAATGTCTGGTATAGGATATCTGTCTGGAATAGTGACCAAGTTAAGCTTCCTATAGTCGATCACCATTCTATGTTTTTTCTGTCCGGAGGCATCCATTTTTTTGGGTACAATCCATATTGGAGAATTATATGGGGACCTTGAAGGTCTAATAACGCCGTTTTCGAGTAGCTCTTGTATTTGCTTTTCAACTTCTGGCCTAAGAGCTTCTGGGTATGGGTAGTGCCTCGAGTATATTGGACTTTCGTTTGTACTTCTTATAGTGGCTTCTACTTTTGTTGTGTATGTCAGTTTTTCGTCCGGGTCGCCGAATAAGTTTGGAAATTTTAAGCAAATAATTTTTAAATATTTCCTTTGTGTTTCTGTTGTATGCTCTATTCGAATATCTAACTTGTTGACTTCGGAAGAATCTAGCTGTTTTATTTTAATTCTACGTTTGTTTTTAATTGAAATGTAACCTTTCTGCATATTTATTTAAGCGCTGATTTTGCGAAGTGTGTCATTTCCTATAATAGCATCGAAAGATTTTAATGAGGGTAGTATAAAAAATTTAACAAATATATCATTTAAGTCAAATGGGTTGGCAATTGTGTGGTGTGTGATATGGACATCTCCGGCTATGGAGCTTACATAAAAAGATTTATTATTTTCGATTGGTTTTTTTACCAGTCGCGGTTGGATATAATTTTTATTAGAGCCGGTGTCTATTAAAATTTTGATCAACTCTCCATCACCGGTTTTACATTGAAAGTAAGGTAATGAAGAGGATTCTACTCTAAAAAAATAAAGGCCAGTATATTCGGTTTCCTCTGTTTCTTGTTCGAAATCTGGAATTTCCGCGTAGTAATCGGCTGCTGTCTCGTCAGTTTCCGTTAATTGGTCGGTATTTTCTAATGGTGGTTCTTGTTCAGTGTTTATGTGAAAATTTCTCTGTTTTTTATCTACCAGTCCGGTTGTCATTTGAGGTGGTGGTCGTTTTCCCTGCAGTCCGTTATTTGGTCTGTTCATATAATTTATTTGTCTTGTCTGTAGTCTTTTATCTATGTCCATAGGTTCTGGTTTAGGCTGTGGCTTTGGAGCCAATGGTCGTGGTGGCTGTATTGCTGGGTAAGCAGAATATTGTTGACGATGTCCACTGAATTGCATTTGCTGCTGTGGAAAATAGGCTGTCGTTTTCGGGATTTGTGGAACGTGAGCTAAATGTGGGATAAATGGTTGTCTAGCTACGTTGAATGGTTGCTGTACGAATTTTTTTGGTAAGGCAGGTCCTTTAGTAGGTCCATCAAATTTTCTTGAATTGTTTTGATTATTATTGGCGTAATTGGTTCTGAAATTTTGATTTTCTAGTCTTTCGCATAGTTGAAGTGCAGATGGAAGATCTGTCGGCTCTTTGGTACCTAGCAGTCTAGGCAAGTCGCCGTTAAGACCTCTAATAAATGTATCAAGCGCCTTGTCTCTGTAAGACTTGGCAAAAAGGTCGATTGATTCTCTTCCCATTTCCATGCATGAAATTTTGTTCAAGATGAGTGATAAATGAGTATAGACCTGTTGGTAGAAATCTGCTGTGGTTTGATTACCCTGTACTAACGAAGTCATTTAATATTCTAAAGACGTAACGTCTCGTTTATCAGCATAGTGTGCTGTTAAACATTTGGAGATTGCTGTCCAGTTTAGTGGTGTATTATATGATTCTAAAACTGAGTCTGCATTACCTACTATTTTGTTTCTAATAACATTTAAAATTGAATAGTACCTGGGGGATCCTTCTGTTAATGAATATATTTTTATTATTCTCTCTACACTCTTCCTCCAAGAGCTGAATTCTCCTGCTTGGCCAGAAAATTCCCTGAGGCTTTTCACTATGTCAGGGACTCTGTCAAATTCATTCATATTATTTGCGTTAGCCGTATAGGTTTGATCGAGTAGCGGTACTGAATCTGGGTTTAATTTTTGATTTAAAATTCTCTCTACTATTTCTTGTATTTGGGCTTGCATATTAGCTAAGTTTGCTGGGACTTGGTTTAAATCAGGGGCTTGTACTCCACTATTGTTAAGCACCGGGGGCCTAATCAGATTATTTTGGTTAGCCATTGTGTGTTTTTGTGGAAAAAGTAAATTAAATATTTTTTGTTTTTTGTGGAAAAAGTAAATTAAATATTTTTTGTTTTTTGTGGAAAAAGTAAATTAAATAATTTTTGTATGTGTAGAAATGTGTAGAAATGTGTATTAAATGTAAATTCTTAGGTTAATAATTTTTTCTAAATTTTTAGATTGCGTTTGTGCGATTGTTTGCTTTTATTTAGCTTTTATTGCTTTGTTTTAGCTTTTATTGCTTTTGTTGTAGCTTTTTTGCCTTTGTTTTGGCTTTTGTTTAAAAAGATTTCTTTTAGGTTTTTGGTTGGTAATTAAAAGTTAGCTTACAGAAAAATAAAATACATCCTGAACCGGCCAGTTGGTAGTAGTCCTTTTTGCTCCTTGCTACTGGGGTACCTTTTCCTGACACTCCCGTCCAGTTGTCTACGGCGATCGCCTGTAGTCTGATGTAAGTGAGTCCTTTTTTGCTGGGTCGTCTACAGTGTTTGCCTTTCCTTTGGTGCGCCTTTTTCCGGTGTTACCAGGGCAGCCTATGGGGTGCACTTGCAGGTGATTTTTGGATTCGCGACTTATTTTTCGGATCGGTGGAACCCGGGCAGCCTATGGGGTGCTCTTACGAGTGTTACTTTGATTCAATACCAAGGATTTTCCGCGGACAGGACCCTTAAACGTCGGGCGCCAGTTAAACACGAATGGGTTTATCGGTTAAAAAAATATTATAAACTTTGGACACTTGGTCCGTCTTTATTAATATAAAAATTGGAACTAAATTAATGTTTGCAAAAATTGCCATATTTATACCGTCGCTGCCTCTGCCTCTGCCGACGTCGGAGTTTTCCTGTTGTCGTCGCTGCAGCGGGAAGTGGGCCAGACGCTGCGGTCTGCACTTTTTGGAGTTATTGACCGAAGCCGGGAAGTTGCCCTTGCACTTCTACTTGCTGGTGCAATCCCGGATGCGCGTGGCCAATTTCGCTTGCGAATTTGTTTTGTGTTAACTTATATGTATAAAATAAAATATCCTAATATTTATGTAGGATTGCCATCTCTGAAGATAAATTCCAGAGGTCTATATTTAACAGAACATTTGATTCTTTAGTATTAGGTTTAACAGAGGGGAGCTTCAAGAGAGGGAAATATAAGAAGGTAAAAAGAGTAGAGAATGAGCTTGAAAGGAAGAAGGTCGTGTGTTCTCGTAGCAAAGACAGGAAACGTGTAAATCTAAGTGAAAAAACTGTAAAGCTGCATATCGTATATATTTTAAATAAAGTGAACTTATATTATATCAAATGAATTGGAGTCAAGAAGCCTTTCTCTACAAATTTGGGGGCTCGTCCAGGATGAATCTACGTGGAAAGTTAATGTGATATGCGGCCAACAAAAACCATTAAATTGTGTGCTAAAAATCCACCGTTGACGCAGTTAAATGTGAAAATCCGAGAGAAGCAGGGAAATACCGAAAATATGAGAAAACCAGATAGAAGAGGAAAGATGATAAAGTACGAAGCAGAGCAGAAGATGTAACGGAACTGCATTCTCTTTACTGGGGATTAGCTCCGGCTAGCTCCGGATTCTCAGGGCTGAGTACCCCCTATCCCGCAGTCCGTACACAAACATCGATAAACACCGACGTCTCACTCAGCCCATGCGGCCATCTCTAACAAAAATCAGAACAAAACAAACGTAAACAAACGCAAATTTGGACTACTTGGACAACATTGACGGAACTGTGACATTAGATGGACTTGCCACTGCGCACCCACCCAACCTAGGGTGCCCCAAGTCACTCTCGGGAGGCACCACCCATTTTTAAATGGCCGGAGCCACTGCCAGGCGAACTAGGACCGGTTCATTCCCCCAAAGGGTATTTCTCTACTCAAGCATATTCAACTGTATGTACATTTAATATAAATATAATGATTTATTCCTCTTCATCAACATTATTACTTTCTTTACAATTCCTAGTCCTTAAATTGACCGCCGTATAGCAAGGTAGGGATCAAAGCAGGAGTTTTGTTTGGTGTGACCCACCACAGACGCCTAAAGATCACTCGCGTTGCAATAGGCAAGCGTTTGATGACTGCACCCAAAATAAAAGAATACACATGCGTGTATTTCCGGGTCACCTAATCCTGAGGAGAGAAGGACGTGCACAAAGGTAAATATAAGCGCTGTACTCTACCAAATTTCCGCGATCTGTTTTTAGAAATAACCGGGGGCAACTCAAAGCTTCGAAAGGTAATTCGGTGATAATTTACAGAATAATTCAAACGTAAGTGTTCACAAACATTTATGCCACGAAAACAATTTAATTTCTTTTAAACAATATTTTAGGGTCCGTCACTGCAGTGCTGCTGCCGACGCTGGCGAGGACTACGCCTGAAATTTACACACGGCTGGAGCACCAGGTTCTTGCACTCAGTGGTTCAGCAGGTAGTTTTATGTTAACGCCGCTGGCGAGGATTGGAATGCGGCTCCCCGACTTTTGAAGGCGGCTGCCTGGACAAAGGGGTTGCGGCTGCCCAATAAATGCCGCTGCGGCTGCTTGAAAAGTATGCGGCTACACGGGTTCTACGCTCCCGGAACGGACTCACCGGCGAAGCAATCGGAGTCAGTGCGTCTGCGATCTGGGATTCCTCCTCCGGAATCTTGAGTCGTTGTGATTGGTAAGTAGCCAGTAGTAGTAGTTGTTGTCCCCTCAGACTTTGCCAAGCGTGGACTTTTTTACTTCAAATGGCGGTCTGCCTATGGAGTCCGTCGATCTCCTCCAGAAACTCGTGGCCCGTGCCTCCTCTGGGTCACGGCCACGCTATAAATTTAATTTAAACTATAAATTCTTGACTTTCACTAAACTTTTTATTTTACTCACTATAATTTCTTCTTTCAAAATTTCAAATTCACAATATTTTAACTTTCACGACGAACTCCCCCGCCGCTCACTGCTCGCTGGTCTTGGTTTTCCTGACTGCCCGCCTCGTGCCTCTCCGGGTGCCCTATATAGCCTTGTTCCTTGTCCGTAGCGTTCCGCCAACGGTTCCCTTTTGCTTTCCCTTTTGCCGCCCAGTGCAACGGCCGCTTTCAAGGCCAAGGTCTTCCGCTCCGGGATTTTTTTTTTTTTTTTTTGTAAGCCTATTATGTACCGCGAACAGAAGAGATCTATTGTACAGGCAAATAGAAAATGGATGGTTCCCTAAATGTTTGGGCCTTATGTTCCAAATTCTAAATGGTGGCACACATATGTTGCCAAGGTGTTGCAGTCGTCTGTTGAAAAGTGCAGGGCATTCGCAGAGGACATGTTCAGATGTCTCTTGCTCCTCTTCACAAAATCTACAGACGTCCGTGTCGGCTAGTCTCAGTTTCTTAAGATGATACCTGAGCTTGCAGTGACCCGTGAGGTATCCTGTGAGGATACGTAGGTCTCCCCTATTCAATTCTAGGAGTTTTAGGGACTTGTTTTTGTCCGGAATGAGGAATCTTTTTGACTGTCTTTGGCCTACGCTGTTTGTCCAGTGTTTTTCTATTTCCCTCTTTTCCCAAATTCTAATCTCCTCCATAGTGTGTCCTTTTGAGAGTCCACAGAAGGGTTCAGGGCCGATGAATGGCATGCTTGCCCCAGATTTGGCAAGATCATCGGCCATTTCGTTTCCTGCATGTCCCTCATGACCCGGCACCCACCATAGCTTGACGGTGTTATGGGTTCCGAGTTCATTGAGAAGCTGGAAACAGTCCTCGACTAGCCTAGATGCGATTGAGTATGATTTCAAAGTTCGAAGAGCTGCTTGGCTATCGGACAGTATGTAAATCTGTGCCCCTCGCATGTTCCTGCGAAGACATTCTCTGGCACAGATTTCAATGGCGTGTACTTCCGCTTGGAAGATGGTGGGATGTTTTCCCATAGGTATGGATCTTTTGAGCCGTGGCCCGTAGATTCCTGCACCCGTGCTACCATCTTCCAATTTGGATCCATCAGTGTACCAGATTTGAGAACCGTTTGGTACACTGGGTGTTTCTGTTCTCCAGATATCTCTGCCGTGGATTTCCACGTTGAAGTTTCTGTCGAACTGAACGAGTTCTTCCTGTGTGTCGGAAAGGTTTAAGGTTGGGCTGTTTCTTTGAGAACTGAGTATCTCTAGGTGCCCCGTAAGATCTCCAGGTTTGAAGCAGTATATCTTGTTGAGGCGAATAGCTCCAAGGTAGGCTTCCCTTCTAATTAAGATGGGAAGTGGCGATACGCCGGTGATAATCCCTAACGCGTCGGTCGGACAAGTGCGCATGCCTCCTGTTCTAAAGACACATATTAGGCGCTGTAGTTTGCTTAGTTCTCTGACTGCAGTTCTCTGAGAGACCTTAGGCCACCAAGCGATGGCTGCATACGTGAGTATGGGTTTTATGACAGTAGAGAAGGACCAGTACACCATCTTGGGATTCAGACCCCAAGACCTTAGGCCACCAAGCGATGGCTGCATACGTGAGTATGGGTTTTATGACAGTAGAGAAGGACCAGTACACCATCTTGGGATTCAGACCCCAAGTCTTGCCAAAAAGCCTGTTACAAGCAAAGTGTGCTCTTGTGGCTTTATTTATGGCGTAGTGTAGGTGAGAGTTCCACGTCAGCTTGGAGTCAAAGATGACTCCAAGATATTTGGCTTTAGTGGAGAATTCTAAAGCGGTTCCTATCAGAGTTGGTCTTTCTAGATTTAGACATCTTTTCCTCGTAAATGGAACTACTATAGTTTTCGTTGGGTTTAAACTGAGTCCTTTGTCAAGACACCAGTTGTATGTAATGTTTAGGGCACTTTGCATTCGTTCACTGATTGTGGATTCGTGCGAGCCCGAGATGCAGATGACAATGTCATCAGCATAGCCTTGAGTGGAAAAGCCCTGATCGTTGAGCCTGTATATAAGCTCATCAATTACTAAGGTCCACAGAAGGGGAGAGAGTACACCCCCTTGGGGGCAACCCCTTGTGGCTGTTATGGACTTGGTGTTTCCCCCCAAGTCTAGAGAGATCGTTCTTGATTTCAGCATCAAGAGGATCCAATTGATAATGGGTTTATTGATCCCTTTACGGATCAGTGCATTTGAAATGGCCTCGTAGGAGGTGTTATCGAAGGCACCTGAAATGTCCATAAAGACACAGAGAGCTATTTGTTGGCTGCTAAGTGCCTTTTCTATTTTGGTAGTGAGGCAATGAATAGCTGTCTCAGTGGACTTGCCTGATTGATAGGCAAATTGGGGTTTATGTAAGGGATGTAGCTTGAGATGATTATCCCGAATAAATTGGTCCAATACTTTTTCCATTGTTTTAAGAAGGAATGAACTGAGGCTAATTGGTCTGTAAGATTTAGGCATTTGTGAGTCTTTTCTCCCTGCCTTTGGTATAAATACAACCCTGACGTCAGTCCACTTGGTTGGCAAGTGGCCAAGTGAGAGACTAGCTCTGAATATGCGGACCATGGCTCGCGTAATAAGCGAAGCGCCTTGTTGAAGAAGGCAAGGGTAAATCCCATCAGGTCCGGGGGATTTGTAGGGGCTCATGTTATTGATAGCCCAAAGTACACTGTTTTGATGGAATACTTTGTACGGCGTACTTCTTTCTGCTGCGGTTAAGTTGGTTGTGTCCAACTCATCCGAGCTGAAATTGTCCGCAATCGTGCATCCCGGGAAGTGGGTATCTAGCAGAAGGGAGCTAGTTTCCTCGGGAGTGTTTGTGTATGTACCATCTGGTTTCTTGAGAGTGCAGATACCGTTTGAGTGGTCTTTTGCAAGTGCCTTTTGCAGTCGAATCGCTTCAGGGAGAGTAGAAATCTCCCCGCAGTGATTTCTCCACGTGGCTCTTTCGGCCTTTCTCAGCTCCTTGTTGTAGAGTGTAAGGGCGCTTTTGTATGAGGCCCATGTAACTTGGCCTCTTTTTGCCCTGTTGAACAGATTTCTTGCCTCTCTTTGCCGTTTCGCAACAGATTCGTTCCACCAAGGAACGTTTCTGTTGAGCTTTCGGATCTTTTGAGGGCAGCTGGCGTGAAATGCTGTTTCAACTGCTTGGTGAAGCTCATTTGCTTCAAATTCCAGCTCTTCTTTGTTAGTTATTTGAAGAGTGGAGTGGTTTACATTGTTCTCAAGCGTACTTCTGTAAAGATCCCAGTTTGTCTTGCGTGGGTTCCTGTTTACTAAAGAGCACGTCTCGATAGACCCCACGTCAAATCTTATGTGTTGATGATCTGACATGGAGACTTCGTCTGAGACGTGCCAGTTTGAAACGAAGTCGAGCATATTAAGACTGCAAAGAGTTAGGTCAAGAACTTCCCCTCTGATTGCATTTCTAAATGTTGGTTCGTTTCCCCTGTTTAGTACTGAAATATGGTTTCCGGGATATCCGGGATTGAGCGGGAACCTCCCCTCCCCCTCTGCTGTCTCCACCTATCAAGAGAGTGTGAGAGCGATCCCGCTACCAAGAACTACCGGTGGTGGCGCTTAACCCCAGTTTTATGACTGCCTCCTATTTGTCCCTAACGCCTAATTATTCGTTTGTATTTTTTTAGGCAGAACACTTGAAATGCAACACCACCCATGGATTACGAGGGACGCTCCCCAGGCGAGTGAAAGAATCCTTGGGAGCATTTGGCGATTCTGATGTTGAATGCAGTTCCAAACGGTGCCCTACGCGGGGCCCACGCCTGCCGGGAAGTATATTGTTGTTCTGCCTTTGCGTGTATACTTTGTGGTTTTTCCTCAGATCACATCCGGATATCTTTGGCGTGATACACTCCTAGTCGACATCCTTGCAACGTCCTTGCAAGTCTTCCAGCTCATAGGCGTTGTTGCCGACAGCTTTGACCACCCTGGCCTTTAGAAATTTCCTGGCAAACTTCGCGTTGAAGGCCTTTCCGAAGTCACTCAGCACAAAGTTGCGGCGATACACCTCTTGACCCGGCTTGGCCAGAAAAGATCGAGCTCTCTGGTCGTACCGTTGGCGACTTCGCTCATATGAGCTCTCCAAGTTCTTCTGCACCTTGCCATGTATTATCCGGAGCTTGTCGGCCGTTCCCATCCCCGCCATCTCATGATCGCACAAGGACTTCAGCTTCCTCGTTAGCTTGTAGCTGGCGCCGTTTAAGAACATATGATGTCCGAACACAGTGAAGAACGGCGCTTCGCCGGTTGCCAAGTGGATCGCGTTGCGGAGGGCCACCTCAATCTCGGGGAGATACGCGTCCCATTCCCGATGGTCATCCTCCAAGAAGCCTCTGATGGCCGCCAACACGCTTCGGTTCACTCGTTCTGCTGCGTTGCTGCTCGGTGAGTATACTGGAGTTTTTAAATGCTTAACTCCGAAGCTTTCCATTGCCTCCTCGAAGATCTTAGACGTAAACTGCCGCCCATTGTCCGAGTGCACCGTCTCTGGAACGCCGAACTTGTAGAACACCTCGTGGATGAGGAAATCCACGACGTGCGAGGCGGTCGCTTCCTTCATGGCCTTCAGGAAGGTATACTTAGAAAAATGGTCGACCACAATGAAGATCCACGCATGCCCCTTCTTCGATCTCGGATACTTGCCCAGGAAGTCGATATAAAGCTTTTGAAATGGCTGCTCCGTCCGGACTCTTTCTCCAATGCCAACCTGCATTCGAAAGTTCGGCGCCTTGGACTCCTTGCAGACATCGCATCCGCGCACGAACTCCCGGACTTGCAGTACCATGCCCGGCCAGTAGAACTGCCGTCGTAGGATCTCCAGTGTCTTCCCCATCCCGCCGTGAGCTGCGGTTGGATCCGTGTGTGCCCGCTCAATTATGGTGTGGGTCAGGCTCTGGGGAATCCACAACTTCCACTCGAAGCCTTCCATCTCGTCATCCAAGTTTGCTGGGGAGACTCGCTTGAAGATAAGGCCATCCTCGACCTTCAAATCCGGTAGGTGTTCCAAATTCTTTTCCACATCTTGCACTAACTCCCGGTACTCTTCTCCAGCAAATTCCGTCGTTTCGAAACCCAGCAACTCGGTTGGGTCCACTTCCAACTCCTCCACACATCTCGAAAGGGTGTCTGCTACGACATTCTCGCTGCCTTTCCGGTGCTCGATGTCGAAGTGGAATCCTTGCAGCTGCAACGACCACCTGGCCAATCGGCCTGATAGATCTTTCATCGACATGAGCCACTTCAAGCTGGCGTGATCCGTGATGCACGTAAATGGCATCCCTTCGACATAAGGCCGGAACTTACGGATAGCCAGGAGAGCTGCCAGACACTCTTTCTCGGTGACGGTGTAGTTCACCTGGTGCTTGTTCATCTTCGCCGAAAAGAACGCAATCGGCTGCTCCTGTCCCTCGGCGTCT
The DNA here is from genome assembly GCA_018150695.1 of Drosophila oshimai. Taxonomy (NCBI): domain Eukaryota; kingdom Metazoa; phylum Arthropoda; class Insecta; order Diptera; family Drosophilidae; genus Drosophila; species Drosophila oshimai. The sequence goes on from JAECWM010000276.1 coordinate 2,169,495, forward strand.
CGTTGGAACAGCACCGCCCCAACTCCGAAATGGGATGCGTCGCACTGGATAAAAAACCTCTTCTTAAAGTCCGCGTGCACCAGGACTGGAGCCGTGGTTAATGCCATCTTTAAGGACTCGAACGCTAGCTGAGCTTCCGGGCTCAAAGAAAACTTTGCGTTTCCCGTCTTCTTGAGGGACTCGGTGAGCGGTACGGCCAACGTTGCGAAGTTTTTTATAAATCGCCGGTACCATCCTGCGGACCCAAGAAAACCTCCGACATCCTTCATGGTCCTCGGCTCTGGCATCTTCCTGATTGCCGCTACTCGATCCGGATCCATCCGCAACTGACCTCCCCCGACGATGAACCCCAGGTAAGTCAATGACTTGAAACAAAACTTCGACTTACCGAGTCCAATCGTTAATCCTGCTTCCTTCAGGCACTCGGCGACTCGACGTAGATACCTTAGGTGCGTCTGGATGTCTGGGGCCAGTATCAAGAGGTCATCCAGATAGACGAAGACATTGGAGCGAATCTCGGCTGGGATAACTCGGTCCATCAGTCTAACCAGCCGCTGCGCAGCGTTGCAGAGTCCAAACGGCATCACGTGGAACTGGTATAGAGGCCGACCAGGAACCGTAAACGCTGTGAACTCCTTGCTTTTAGCGTCCAGCTCGATCTGCCAGAACGCGAACTTTAAATCCACGCTGGAGATGTACTGCGTCTGATCGATTCTGGACAGGATGCCGTCAATACTGGGAAGCGGGTATGCGTCCTTGAGGGTCAAGTCATTTAACTTTCGTGCATCTAAGCAAAACCGGTCTTTTCCAGGTCTCGACACCACCGTTGTCAGATTGCTCCATGGACTCTTGCTCACCTCGATGACTCCAAGCGCCAGCATCTTGTCAACCTCATTCTCGACCACCTTCTGCTTCGCTGGAGACATGGGATAGGGTCGATCTTTGAAGACCTTGGCTCCGTCGATCAGCTCTATCGTGTGCTTTTCGAGGCTCGTGGTTCCCAAGCCATCTCTCTCGAAGGTCAGAAACTCCTGCTTGATCCCCTCAAGCTCTCGACTGTCGTCGTCGGATAGCGTCCAGGATTCGGGATCGGCCACCTGCTCGTTGTCTTCCTCATATTCGTCGTAGTGCTCCATATCCCTAGCGTGGATTTCTTCGGCCTTTATCACGCTTCCGGGATTGGCGATGCCTACCACTGCTGGAGCCAAGCCGAATGCCTGCCAAAAGTCGACGCCAAAGTATGCCGCCTGCTCCAGGTACGGGCACAAATAAAACAGGACCTTCTCTGTCCTTCCCTTGTATTCCACAGGTAACTCGACGCGTCATATGATCGACCGATCCTCTCCGGCAGCCGTTCGGACTACGGACAGGTACTTTTGGATGGGCACATTTAAGGACTCCACAAGCTCTCTGCCGCCTTTTCCCAACAGACTGACGCTTGCTCCGGTGTCCAACAATCCTGTTAGCTTCTGAGTCAGGATTCGAACTTCGGCAAAGGGTCTAGGATCTTGCGTTCCACCACGCTTCACGGCAGCTACAACTTCTTGTCGTCTAGCCCGCCGTCTCCTGAAGCGCGCTCGGGCCTTCTGGACTTTCCGGGACACTACCGTCATTCCACTCAACTGGTGCCCGGCAAAGATCCTGTTCCTCGTCTCCAAGTACCGCCGCATCCTCTCTTCATAGGGCAAATATATTAATTGAACTATCGCTATTCTTGCTATTCTTAGTAACTAAACATTTATCTAATCCTAGGACCTCTACTGCTTCACGGGATTCTTCTCTGGGCGTCTCCATCCCGCTCTTGGATCGCCCAGCCGACCGTTTTCCGCGCACTCTGGGCATTTTGGGGAGATGGTATCTGGCCTTCCAGACCGGAAACAGAAGAGCTTGTACTCCGTCACCGTGCAGTCGCGGAAACCGTGGTCCGTCGCCTTGCATATCCAACAGCCCGGACGGACTGGATTACGGGCTCGTGGATGCACCTCCTCTACTTCGTGCCACTGCCGATCGTCTTCCGGCTCGGGACCAACTGCCTCGCTCACTCTGGGCTTGGGTTCCGGCGGATACCTCATCGGCTGGCCATACGAAGGCCTTCCTCGCCGACCGAAGCTGCGCTCTACGTCGATCGCCTCCCTACGCAACTCGTCGACCGTGAGTAGGTTCATGGCGTAGATAAACCTCGCAACGCTCTCTCTCATCCCCTTCTTTATTATTTTAACCACTTGCCGCTCCGGAAGTGGCTTTTCGAGGCGAGATGCCAGCTGCTGAATCACGTGCACATACTCCTCCACCGTTTCCCCTGGCTGCTGCTCCCTCTGTAAGAGCTGGTGCATCTTGTCGTGCTCCGATTGATGACCCCGGAATCGGCACATCAGCGCGTACCGCAGCTGTGCCCACTGTCTAACCTTGCGATGGCGTACGTGCACCCAGTACCACTCGCGAGCTCGTCCGGTTAGCAGCACGTGGAAGTTTCGGAGCACCTCTTGCCAGTCGCACTTGTACTGCCGCTGCAGGAACTCCAGCCGAAATATAAAATCCTCCACCGAGTTGCGCTCATCCGCCCCGTCGAAAGAAACGTTCCAACGCTCCACACGGACCGGTTGGCTGCCGTTAGTGGGTGCTACGTTGGCGTACGTAGGATCGTCCTGCTGAAACCGCACCGCCCTATGGTTCTCGGCCCGCCAGTCTCGCTGACCGCCTTCGTAGCGTCGCGGGAATTCAAAACCGTGAGCGGATCCGGGACTGCTGCTGCTGCTGACCATTTCTGGGGTACCTAGGTCATACCTCGGCGGCCTTGAGGGAACATTTGGTGGCTGCCTGAACTCGGCGTTGCCCACTGCCCGAGTGTCCATAGGCCCCGCCCCTTGATAAACCTTCGGCACCGCCCCTCGATGGTCCTGCCTGGGACCCCATGTCCACCCCATTCGAAGGCTGCTGCTGCTCTGCAGGGACCTTCAGCTGTGGGCGCTGATCAGCGGGTCTTAACACCTGGTTCATCAGGTGCATCATTTCGAGGAAACCAGACCGGATTTCGTCCCTTATGGTCTGGCTGATGGCGGAGTCCTGCGCCTTCCGATTCGTCTCGGCGGCCTGGGCGATCGCGGCGTTCACTGCCGACGTTGTCCTCGAATCAAAGGCTGGATCCCGGAACTGGCCGCTGTTTCCACTCTCATCCAGCTGAAGCAAATGATCCGCCGCCGCTCCAATCTGGCCAAGATCTCGCTGCTGCTGCTTTGGATCCGGCTTGTTTTGCCCGAATCCCACAAAGTCCCGGAATCGGCCCAACGGAGTCCTGGGCAGTCCTCCGGCCACAGACTTCCGTCCTCCCACAGGACCTTCATCTTCGGGAGCACCCTCTACATCGGTGGACCACAATTTCTCGTCTTCCCCGGCCAGCGGAACGCCCGATCGAAGACTGTATTCGTGCTTGCTTGCCTTGTCTGGCATTTCATACAAACAAATAACCCCTCCCAAAAATATATAACACTGAAACCAATAAACCAAAATATAACCGCTAAACAATACTAAATAAATAAACAATTGAGAATAATAACAATATATAACCAAACCAAATAAATAACGATATATAAATAGATAAATAAGTAGATAAATAAATAGATAAATAAATATATAAGTAGATACGAAACAATAATTCAATAACTAACTTCTTCCTACCAAATTCAACTTCCTAATTCTTCTAACCTTCTTTTCTTTTCAGATTGCTAACTAGGGAATGGACATTATTACTTTCTTTACAATTCCTAGACCATAAATTGACCGCCGTATAGCAAGGTAGGGATCAAAGCAGGAGTTTTGTTTGGTGTGACCCACCACAGACGCCTAAAGATCACTCGCGTTGCAATAGGCAAGCGTTTGATGACTGCACCCAAAATAAAAGAATACACATGCGTGTATTTCCGGGTCACCTAATCCTGAGGAGCTCCAAGGGATGAGAAGGACGTGCACAAAGGTAAATATTAGCGCTGTATTAATTCGCACTCTACCAAATTTCCGCGATCTGTTTTTAGAAATAACCGGGGGCAACTCAAAGCTTCGAAAGGTAATTCGGTGATAATTTACAGAATAATTCAAACGTAAGTGTTCACAAACATTTATGCCACGAAAACAATTTAATTTCTTTTAAACAATATTTTAGGGTCCGTCACTGCAGTGCTGCTGCCGACGCTGGCGAGGACTACGCCTGCAATTTACACACGGCTGGAGCACCAGGTTCTTGCACTCAGTGGTTCAGCAGGTAGTTTTATGTTAACGCCGCTGGCGAGGATTGGAATGCGGCTCCCCGACTTTTGAAGGCGGCTGCCTGGACAAAGGGGTTGCGGCTGCCCAATAAATGCCGCTGCGGCTGCTTGAAAAGTATGCGGCTACACGGGTTCTACGCTCCCGGAACGGACTCACCGGCGAAGCAATCGGAGTCAGTGCGTCTGCGATCTGGGATTCCTCCTCCGGAATCTTGAGTCGTTATGATTGGTAAGTAGCCAGTAGTAGTAGTTGTTGTCCCCTCAGACTTTGCCAAGCGTGGACTTTTTTACTTCAAATGGCGGTCTGCCTATGGAGTCCGTCGATCTCCTCCAGAAACTCGTGGCCCGTGCCTCCTCTGGGTCACGGCCACGCTATAAATTTAATTTAAACTATAAATTCTTGACTTTCAATAAACTTTTTATTTTACTCACTATAATTTCTTCTTTCAAAATTTCAAATTCACAATATTTTAACTTTCACGACGAACTCCCCCGCCGCTCACTGCTCGCTGGTCTTGATTTTCCTGACTGCCCGCCTCGTGCCTCTCCGGGTGCCCTATATAGCCTTGTTCCTTGTCCGTAGCGTTCCGCCAACGGTTCCCTTTGCTTTCCCTTTTGCCGCCCAGTGCAACGGCCGCTCAAGGCCAAGGTCTTCCGCTCCGGGATTGAGCGGGAACCTCCCTCCCCCTCTGCTGTCTCCACCTATCAAGAGAGTGCGAGAGCGATCCCGCTACCAAGAACTACCGGTAGGTGGCGCTTAACCCCAGTTTTATGACTGCCTCCTATTTGTCCCTAACGCCTAATTATTCGTTTGTATTTTTTTAGGCAGAACACTTGAACTGCAACAAAGAAGAAAAATAGAATTTTCGTGTTTTGCAACTCCACTAAGTATTGCGAAATATTGTGAAATTCTGGAAGCGTCGCGTTGCACACCAACTAAGAAGAAGAGAGAAGCAGAGAAAATCAGAGAGAAGAGTTAAGATGATCAAGTAAAAACCAGAACAGAAGGAGGAGAAGAGAATTTTCGTGTTTCGCAAATCCATTAAGTATTGCGAAATATTGTGAAATACCAACTAAGAAGCTGAGGAAAGCAGAGAAAAGCCGAGAGAAGCAGAGAAAAGCAGAGAAAAGCCAAGAAAACCAGAGAGAAGAGAAAAGATGATCAAGTAAGAAGCAGAGCAAAAGAAGAAAAGAATTTTCTTATTTCGTAATTCCATCAAGTATTGCGAAATATTGTGAAATACCAACTACGAAGAAGAGAGACGAGAAACGAGGATCAGAAGCAGAGAGAAGGAGAAAAAACTAAGAGAAAAGAATTTTCATATTTCGCAACCGCCATCAAGTTTTGCGAAATATTGTGAAATTCTGCAGCTACGTAAGATTGATACGTGAAAGAAGTTTGAACGGAGGCGAGATACGAGAGCGATGACGTCATTAACCCGTCGTCGCTGAGGGCGAACAAAAATTGACTACAGCGTCAGCTTGAGGAAGTGAAGCAGAGGAGCAGAAGAAGATCAGAAGAGGAAGTCAACCAGAAAGACGAGGCAACGAAGTTCGAGAAGAGGTGTCCTACGAGAGCAGTGACGTCATTAACATCGACGCAAGAGGTTGCAAGCAGTTTCATAGAAGGCGAGCAACGGCTGCGATTCAAATCGCAACGGCAATTCAAGCAGTGACGCCATCCAGAGGTGGCAAGCAGTTCAACAAGAGGCGCGCAACGGCTGCGATTCAAATCGCAACGACAACCCAAGCAGTAAAGGCATCCAGGGGTGCAGCAGCAAAGACGACCGAAAAGAAGCACTGCTGGCGACTTCTGGCATTTATTTAAAATTTCCATATAACTTATTTTAATGCAACGTAAACTATATATTATTCCCATTTAAATTGTTCTTTAGTTTTAAGAGAAAAGTATTCAGAAAATATTTATAGTCGAAATAGTGTTTCAAGAGCTAGAATTCAGTAAGAATAATATGAATGTTGAAGAGATCACACGATTTTCTGTCGCAGAGCTTAGAGATAAACTAAAAGAATTGAAATTGAAAAGTTCAGGGAACAAACCAGAGATACAGCAGAGTTAACATCCTATTTTGAGGGAAATAATATAGACCCAGAAACTTCAGAGCATTCAGAGGACTCATCAGTGTATGAAGAATCAAACACACTTAATACTCCTTAAACCATGGCGTTTACACTAAGAGATGCTAACCATGAGGTCCGTGACAAGGATACTCTTTACGAAGGTGTGATTGGCAGTGATGTTTTAGACAAAGTAAACGCAACTATTGGAGCAAAAAGAGTTTTTTTTCATGTAGGACCATCAGCAGATGTTCGTGATCGCACTGTAGCCGAAGATCAAGTAATAAATAACTCGAGCTGGAACAATGAGATAAACATCACTCATCAAAGTGATTATCAAAATGTTGCTGAGGAAGCTTGAAAAATACCGGACTTTACAGAAACTTTTCATCAGTTATGACAGCAAATTTTTTCGAAGAGGTTGTTCCAGATTTAGATCTCATTCACCTGTGCCATGATTTAAAGTCGGAAGTGGTGGATTTAGTTAAAACATACAAGCCACGAAAGCCCGAATCAAGCTCAGTAGAAATGAAGATTCTTCTGACAGATGAAATTCCAGTGTACCAGAGAAACAGAAATTCGAGGATAATGAGAAGGTTGTTAAGCAGATCAAGGATTTCGCCATTGTTGCTAGACCGTTGTCGAATCTGCTAAAGAACAATGCTTTCTTTCAGATCGGTGATGAAGAGTTAGCATCGTTAAACCAGTTAAAACTATACTTGTCCAGATCTCCGGAATTAAAGTTATTTGACGAAAAGAGTACCACAGAAGTGCATTGTGATCCAAGCATGTACGGATACGGAACTGTGCTACTGCAAAAAGATTCTGGCGATCAAGAATATCAACCGGTAGAGTACATGAGCCGCAAGACAACAGAAACTGAAGAGAAATATCCATCTTACGAGCTAGAAGTACTCGCTATAGTACAGGCTCTAAGGAAGTGGAGAATTTACTTCCTCGGAAAGAAGGTTAAGAAAAAAGCAGGTTGCATTGCGTTTGCCATGACAATGCGCCAAAATTACGTTCCCGTTAAAGTAGCTCACTGGGCAACGTTCTTGCAAGATTTTGATTGGACCATCGAGTTGCAGAATACATGAAACTATGGTCGCCGTCATTCGGGACGAATGCATTGTCAGAGTAGCCGAATGTAGGATTGCCATCTCTGAAGAGCAATTCCACAGGTCTATATTTAACAGAACATATGATTCTTAAGCATTAGGTTTAACAGAGGGGAGCGTCAAGAGAGGGAAATCAAAGAAGTTAAAAAGAGTAGAGAATGAGCTTGAAAGGAAGAAAGTCGTGTGTTCTCGTAGCAAAGACAAGAAACGTGTAAATCTAAGTGAAAAAACTGTAAAGCTGCATATCGTATATATTTTAAATAAAGTGAACTTATATTATATCAAATGAATTGGAGTCAAGAAGCCTTTCTCTACATGTATGTTTCGGTGGGCTTACAGTGAAAAAAAATGTAGAGGGCCGATCTTGGCGGAACGAGAAAAATATTATTTTCACTGTGGCTTTTTCATAAAATTGTTGCACAATTTTTGCTTGGGGTTAAATAATTGTTTAATAGTAGGTACTGTATTGTGTGGAAAAATAAGTGGAGCCGCTCTTTTGAATTTTAGGTTGGAATGTATGTACCGTAACGATCTGATATTTTTACTTTTTGCTCGCTACTTATTTGTGCGGCTAGCTCAGTAGAGTTTGTGTGTTCGTCCCACCAAATTTATATAAGCGGGATTGCCCAACTAATTAGTGATAATGCACAGAATTCTGGTTACAGGGTTCAAGGCTCTTGTCTTATAAATTGTGTATTCTCACTGGGGCTCGCTTGCTCGTTGATCTCGCTGCTTCTGGCTGGTGGACTGGCTGACTGACTGGTGATCCTGCCTGCGCTCGCTGTCCCTGGTTGCTTGTGGGTCCTGTCTAGCTTGAAATCCTGTCCTGTTGATCCTGGATACGCTTGTCTACGATCTATCCGTCGATCTATCTAGTCGAATTAGACGCAGTTGCTGGATTCGCTTATTTACACTCTATAAGACGCGGCAGGCATACGCCAGGGTCTTGTCGAAATAGGCGTAGTCGGAAGGAACCTGGTTCTAGAGCCATTTGCCATGGTTTCTCTTTGTGGAAACAAATCCTGTGTGTCCTAGCAGATCCTGTGTGTCCTGCTGGCAGATCCTGTGTGTCCTGCTGGCAGATCCTGTGTGTCCTGTTGGCAGATCCAGTGTGTCCTAGAAGATCCTGTGTGTCCTAGCTTGCTGCTGTTCCTTGTAATCTCGTTCTTAATTCACTTTCCTACGCTTCGGCCCGCGTGCACCTATTGAGTCCCGCTTCTGGCGTTCGGCCTCCTTATATAGGCTGACCTTACACCGTTGGTCCTCGGCGTCTCCCTCTGCGCACGGCACCACAGCACACTGACTCTCTCTGATCTTCCGTCTCTCTCTTATATTTCCCTCTCGCTCTCCGCTCTCTCTCCTTGCACTGCCGTTACTACGGTCGAATTCGCCGCGTATCTGGGAACTGGCAGGCACCTCCTTGCGTAATCATTCACTCTTATTTGGGAGGAGTTATTCAACTCCTCACAGTACGGCCACGAAGGTTGTACATAAATATGCACAAAGGATTAAGATGGCCGCACTCACGAAGGAAAAAAATCGAAGCACAAAGGAAAACTCGGAAAAAAAATGGCGGATTCAAAAAAATTTTTGAACTATAAATTATTTCGGACACCTAATTTTGGATATAAAAAATTATTTCCTTGTGCGGAAAACAGAGGAGTCGCCCTTTTGAGTTTTGTGTTAGAATGTGTAATTTGCTGTACGGCCCATGGCGGTTGTACATCAATATGCAGGTAGAAAGCACTCGGCGCGATCGTGATTGAAAGAGAAGAAAACTGGTGTAGGCGAGAGCGGATCGACCGGCGTTTATTCAGCGTAAAAGACAATTTTGAACTAACTTGTCCTAATTTTTTTTAAGCGCCCGAAGGCCCGGTGGAGAGCCAGAGCGAGAGCGTAGAGCTGGGACCACAGGGTATTCGAAGTCTGAACACAGTGCTCTCAGTGAGCCTGGTACCTATTTTTTTTTATATTAATAACGGCCGATTCTGGTCGCAAATCCGTATATTATATTTTGTCAAGTCCACAAAACTGACGTCGTTTCCCTTGCAACTGAACGTTGACCTCGGCGTTTGCCCAAAGTCCACATCATTAATGTGGTAAGTCTTGTTGTTGTAATCAGTAAGAACAACGAGGTTGAAAACATTCTGACGGAATTCATCCTGGTGATTTGACAGATTCTGAGAACAACGGCGCAATATATCGTATACCGTTTCGGTGCGCATGACTTTGTGCGTTATTTCGGTGCACAGTATAATATCTATTTCGTGCTGGCTGAATGATGTTCATGGAGCCTCTCAAAATAAGGTTCAGTACTTGCAAAAAGCGAGTAATCATATAAGACACATTCATTGCATATAAAGAGCACTCCTACAACAAAAATAATTTCCCCGAACATGGCAAATAATATAAAGCACCTTTATTGCTAATGAATAAAAAAAGTAGCGGATGCATAATTAGTAATGACATTCCTAAAGCTACAAATACACGAAAGTATAAAAAGAAAATAATAAGTCACTACAAAAAGTAAACAGATTCCTACAGGAACAAATTAAAAATATAAAAGTAGAATTGCCTTGGCAATATCTAACTTAAGCTTCTAAGCCCAACGTACTTACAAGTACGAATAGTAGTAGTAGTGACCTTGTCTATAACCTAATCAATATGTTCTGAAACATATAGAAACAAAGTTTTACCAAGAAATTATGTTTAGCGATTAGTAAACCAATGGAATTATTGACTTATGTCAGTGCACCAACTACCAGATTTTCTGTACTATTGAGAAGCGTCATGAACTTTCAATGAATACAGACATATAAAGTCAAACCATTTAACTAAATAATTGGACAGAAATTTGATTATCGAACTATTTTTTCATTTTAAAATGAGGATTTTCCTCTGCTTGCAATAAGGAAGTAAACGCAGTCGGCAGGTCTTCTTGGTCTTGTGGTTTTTCTTTTGAGATACAGCTAAATGAAAAAAAATTAAAACTTTTTCTTAATTAAAAAAAAAAATAAATAAATAAATTTAAATAAATTTACCCGCCGGCCCGCTTTACCCAACTCTCCCCTACTCCTGGTTCCATACCGCTATTGTTAATGTTGATCGACGTTTTCCAACGTTCTGCCCGCTTGATAAATCGAGTTCGTCGTTGGAGCCCGTTGTGGTGAATTTCTCATACAGCAAAGATGTCTTTGGCGTAGTAGGTTCCAATCGCTTTACCGTGCCATTTCCCAACTCATACAAAGCATTGCCTTTTCTTTGTAGTACAACACACCGAAATCAGTTAGGCCCTAATTTTGCATTATACCCTTCGGCTCGATTGGTTTGTTTAAAGTTTTTTCGGTTCACCTGACCTGGCCTACAGTAAATTCGACCATGCGGCTACGGGTGTCGTATGTCTTTTCGGCTTTTTCGTGAGCCTGCGTAAGTCCTTGTTTTACTTTTGTCCTAATTGATTCCATTTTGTCTGGTAACATTAAGAGTTGCCCCGCAGTCTCTAAGCCCCCCAGACACCTACGCACCGGATACGCACTGGCATGAGTATTCGGCTTAGCTGAGAATCCCAGTTTCGTTGGACTTTGTCAACTGCTGCTCTAGGCATTTGCAGAATGGATCTGTTTACCCTTTCGGCTGAATTACTTAGAAGCGAGTAGAACGCAGTTCGCCGAGCCATATCGGCTGAGAAATTCAGTGAATATGTGTGACACGAATTGTTTACCATTGTCTGAGTGTATGTATTCGGGAATTCCGAACTGATGGAAAATATTCTTTTTAAGGAATTTTACAACCTCTGTGGCAGTAGCGGTTCTCATGGGTTGCAGCCAGACAAATTTTGTAAAATTATCTATGCACACAAAAACTACCGTGTTATTGAAATTGGCTCCCCGCTTGGTTTTCTTCTGCCCTAAACTAAGGTCTTACGCCGGCCCTAATCGGCGTACGTAAAAGCATGGAATGTCCTCGCAAAAATAAATCTACGTAAAGGCGGTTAGGTAGTTTTTTTTTACTCGCCCAACGTGGTCCTCGACCCATACAATGAGTTCCTGAGTCTCATGTTCTACCGACTGAGTTAGCTGGGCATTGCTTTTCTGTGGTGTTAAGACCGGATCAATAAGGCTCGACGTGCTGCACCTAAAAGAGTTATGCTGAAAAATAAAAATGTTCCCCCATTTTCCCCTTAACAGTAAAAGGAACAGAGAAATTTGTTTTGTTTTTATTTATTTACTAGCAAACCCGGCGAATTCCGTATCGCCACCAGATGGCTTCGTTTTATGTAAGAACTGAATCGAAGCGTTATGCGTGTTATTATAAATTATCCGTTTCATTGAAAACCACATTTTTTGTTTTTTGGTCTGACGTTAACACAAACAAAGTGGATGGTTTCCCAACTCGTGAACATGCAACGTGCCCATGTGAAAAACAGTGATTTTTTTAAATTTATCCCGCAAACACTAAGCGATTTGCCTTGCGACTTGTTAGTTGTCAATGCGAACGCAAGGCGAATTGGAAATTGCAATGGTTTGAAGTCAAACGGAAGGTCAGTCGGAATCATTGGAATTCGAGGAATACATACATTTTCACCTGCGTTCCACGGGGAACCACTGGCAACGTCTACCTGCAATCGCCTGCCAATAATATCATCAAGCCGCCAAAGATGTTGTTAATTCGGTTGGTCTACATTGGTCCTTTACTTTTAATATCAATGATGACAAAAAAAAGTTGAAACAGCGAATTCTTCAGCAGAGGATGGTCCACATTGGTCCTTTACTTTTAATATCAATGATGACAAAAAAAAGATGAAACCGCGAATTCTTCAGCAGAGGATGGTCCACATTGGTCCCTTACTTTTAATATTAATGATGACAAAAAAAATTGAAACCGTGAATTCTTCAGCAGAGGATGGTCCACATTGGTCCTTTACTTTTAATAACAATGTTGACAAAAAAGTTGAAACCGCGAGTTGTTCAGCAGAGGATGGTCCACATTGATCCTTTACCTTTAATATCAATAATGACAAAAAAAAATTGAAACCGCGAATTCTTCAGCAGAGGATGGTCCACATTGGTCCTTTACTTTTAATAGCAATGATGACAAAAAAAAGTTGAAACCGCGATTTCTTCAGCAGAGGATGGTCCACATGAAATTAACTGAGCCTACTTAAAATATTTGTTTGTAGTACATGAGGTGGCGCTGTATGTAAAAAAAGAATTTCCTGCGTTTCCTGAATTTTTTTGGTATAAACCTTCCGGAGCCCGAGACGAATGCAAAACCGTGGAAATCAGTTCGCGCGTTTTGAAGTTACATTGTCAGCAAGAAAACCGAGTTATTTTTATATAGTAGATTTTGTTCTCATTAATGTTTTTTTTATGTATAACCAAAATGTATTCTCGCTAACTCACACATCCAAAACTATTCTGTATTCCTTCGTTTTATAAGCACACACATGTATACACTTACACGTTCCTTTTGTTCATTTTCTCGCTGATCTCTGAATAAAGTTAGTCTGTACCAGGCACTCAACGAGATCGCTTCTGTTTAAACACAACATTATTGGCGACGAGGTTAAAAAAAAAGAATCTCATTCACAAGAACACATCTTTTTTGTGTAAATCGTAAAGCAGACGCAGGAATACAACATTCTTGTGTTAACCGTGTTATCAGCCGAAAAAACACGTCGTTTTTGTGTAATACCGTGTCGCGTAGTCGTTGAATTTTATCAAGATGCCGGCAGATCAGAACGTAATCCAGACAATGCTTGCTCAACAGCAAGAATTTACAGCAGCTATTATTGAACAACAACGAAACTGGGTGCAAGCAATACTAGAAAAAAACGCTTCTCCAGGTGCTAGTGAGTTAAGCCACGCGGGTGAATTGTCTTTGTGTCCTCCGTTCCACAAATTCGACAAAGACAATCAAAATTGGGAGTCATATCTGGAACAGTTATCGCAGCACTTAAACGCATATTCCTAAGCTAAATAAGTCCTAACTACAAATGTCCTGCAGGAAAACCACCATGGAACGAGAGATTGAAAATCTTTGCAGCGACTGCGATACCGACTCCAGTACACCGAGGAGAACTACCGAGTCACCAGCAGGACGAACGGCACCGTTCGGATCCTTTTCGACCCCCCGAAGTAGGAAGGGGGTGTGACGCATCGTTTTACGAAGCACACATTTTTATTTATAACTTCTTTACTTTTTCTACCTTCTTGTTTAAGCTAGTCTATAAGTGAGAAACCCCATGAAGTATTCATCTTTGTTATTATGTTTAAGAGAAAGATGTGAAGCATTATCCTTTATTAATATTGAATTTAAACCTAAGCGCGCCCTAAACAACGTTGCCATTTACGCCAGTTATCCCGCGTTACCCGATCAACGTCATTGCCAGTCAACCCGCGTTACCTGATCAACACGCTGACAGTTTGACACGTTGCCAGATCGCAAGACATTGCCAGATCGCTACGCTGTCAAACCGCCACACGGACAGAAGGACTATCGATGACCAGCACCTCTCGATACCCAACGCAACCATGAGTCAATGACAACGCAACCATGAGCCGATGATCGACACTACTCGATATTTGGACGAGTGGCAACGCAAAAAAGAGTCGATGTCCGAGATCAATCGGGTCGCTTCTTTTGCTTGGTTTCCGGTACAGCAGCAGGGGCAGACGTGTGCTCCGCAACTTGGAAAAATAAGAACTCGTGTCTCAAGAACCAACGCGCGGTACAGCCTGCGTGGCTTAATTAATATTAAACGGCAACGATCGACATAGCTTCCCTCTTGGTTTCCGGTACAGCAGCAGGGGCAGACGTGTGCTCCGCAACTTGTAAAAATACTTGCAAAAATAGAAACTCGTGTCTCGCTCTCCCTCCCCCCCTGGCCAGCGACGCCGAGCCCGCCATGCGTAGCGTGTGCAACCACCGCGATTTAGGCGATCCAAGAACCCTCGCTCACAATTTCCTTTAAATGCAAGTCTCCTATAGATTACAAATTTCTTGTAAGGATCTCTGGCACGACTGAGGCATACCCCGGCCAGAGAACTTTGTTTCAATTCAGGTAATAATCATGTTCTTTTTATGTACGTGTTTGGTTGGTTTGTCAAAGACACTTGTGTGTTTACTCACGATCAATCCCTCGTGGTCCGCAGGCCTGTAGACTGGAGTGCTATGATGACTTGATACTCGTTAAATGTTAATTAATACAGATATCTTGATATAATAATGCCAACGAAGGAATGATATGTACACTATAAGAAAAGAATATGAGTATGGGGTCGAATAATGATAATAAAAGAAAATATTTTAAAGTTACTTAAATACTACCAAAATATACTAATATGGCCTTCTTTTGCCCCAATAACATCGATCTACTGTTGCGGATGATAGATGTTTATAGTGCGGTACACTCGCGGTTGCGCTGCCGTTTAATCGTTTCAAAATGCAAATCACGTGGCCTAAGTAAACTAATCTCCACCTGAAAAACGCGCACTTCTTTGGATTTACCTTCAAGTTCGCCCTACCCAGCCTTCGGAAGACTTCAGCCAGTTTGGCCAAATGTTGCTCCTCCGTGGCACCTACAACGATGATATCGTCCAAATAGGCGAAGGCGAACGGCTCTATTTCAGCGCCGAATACGCTATCCAAAGCGAAGGGCATAACCTTAAATTGGTACAGGCTTCTGCCCGGAACGGTAAAGGCCGTGAATTGGCGGCTGTCATTGGCCATAGGTATCTGCCAAAACTTTGTCGATATATGTCAAACCGTTCGAGAGTTATGAATTTTTCTTCAAAGCCTTAAAAACAAATTTTTAGAACTTTGAAGCTCAAAATATCGACAACGGTGCGGAATTTCGAAAAACTGTTAAAAGTGTATTAAGGTACTGTCCCAAGCTAAACATTTTCATAGTTTTTTTTTTCGCATCAGAAATTTTTTTTTTAAATTTTAGGTTTTGTGACGCATTGTTTTGCGATGCACACATTTTATTTATAATTTCTTTACATTTTTCTACATTATTTTAAGCTAGTCTATAAGTGAAACAACCCCATGAAGTATTCATCTTTGTAAATTAGGTTTAAGAGAAACATGTGAAGCCTTATCCGTTACGAGTCTTAAATTTAAACCTAAGCGCGCCCTAAACAACGTTGCCATTTACGCCAGTTATCCCGTGTTACCCGATCAACACGCTGACAGATCACCCGTTGCCAGATCACAAGACATCGCCAGATCGCTACGCTCGATATCGAACGACACCATGAGTCGATGACCGACATCGCTCGATATGTCGACGAGTGACAACGCCACCATGAGTCGATGACCGACATCGCTCGATATGTCGACGAGTGACAACGCCACCATGAGTCGATGACCTACATGACTCGATATTTGGCCGAGTGGCAACGCAAAAAGAGTCGATGTCCGAGATCAATCGAGTTGCTTCTTCCTCTTAGTTTCCGGTACAGCAGCAGGGAGCAGACGTGTGCTCCTCAACTTGGTAATTAAGACTCGTGGTGCAAAGTGATCGACGCGCGGTACAGCCTGCGTGGCTTATACAATAAGAACTCGGTACAGCAGCAGGGAAATAACAGAGGACAAGGACAAATAAAGTGAATCTCCGTAACTATAAACAACAAAATATTTGTGTTTTCTTCGATATTTTAGTAGTTTCATAGAAAATACCCTAATCCTTCCTGAACCCATAGTTTTGATCCTTCAGGCGTGGCTACGAGAATACCTGGTACTCCCAGAGAACGCCGGCGTGCCCCTGTTGGAATACATTTACAATATTTTCGTAGTTTTCTTAGAAAATAACCTGATCCCGCAGCTAGTGATCCCTTAGGCGTGGCCACGACAATACCTGGTACTCCCAGAGAACGCCGGCGTGGCTCTGTTGAAACATATTTGCGTTATTTGCGTAGTTTTCTCAGAAAATAACCCTGATCCTTCCCGAGCCCGTAGTTAGTGATCCCTCAGGGGTGACTACGGCAGTACCTGGTACTCCCAGAGAACGCCCGCGTGCCCCTAGTGGAACATATTCCCACTTTTCCCTCTCAGATATAGGTTTCGCATAGCCAGGGGTCTTACCGGCACGCGGGAGCACCCCACGCTTCCCCCCTCCCCTCTGGCCAGCGACGCCGAGCCCGCCATAAGTGAGTAGCGTGCGCAACAACCGCGATTTAGCCGAACCAAGAACCCTCGCTCACAATTTCCTTTAAAAGCATGTCTCCTATAGATTACAAATTTCTTGTAAGGATCTCTGGCACGACTGAGGCATACCCCGGCCAGAGAACAACGTTACGGTTTAGTTGACGTTGCCTGACCCTATATTTAAAGATCAGTAGGTACTTAATGAAAAATAACAACTTTTAGGAACCTTGATAAGGAAACTTGTCATAATCATAATAATCCGATTTTTGTTTGGCCCAAAACTTATTTTTATTGATTCTGAAAAACAATTTAACCAGAATGTTGCTAACTAAACTCCCCACATTATGTACCAGTCCTTAGAAAATTGTGGTCAAGGTATCAATAATTTGATTTATAGTTTTTCAGGCGCTTTAAAATAATTAATAAGAGCTGAAGTTCAGCTTAAATTATACATAGATCCATCCTATTTTTCCTTAATTTAAAAAAATTAAAACTAAGAGCATGCTTAAATTTAAAAACCGAACAAAGTTCCTAAGCGAATATCCCCATAAACTGTGCTATGAATATGGGCCAGCGAATAATTGAATGGCATCAAAATTCGTTCAGCAATTCAAAGAATTTCCTGCTGGCCATTTCCAAATGAGGCGTGGCTTTGTCTTTGGCTTATGAGGTTTCCACTATAGGTACCCCTTCCTTCCGGTTCCCCTTTATCCTCATGCTTCCACATTTCCTGCGAAAGCGGTCGAGCGAGTGTTCTAATCCTCTGGCCGCCACTTGTTTGCTGGCGAAACAAGTTTGCATTCAAAACTCGTAAATAATGGATGGAAAAAAGCACAACAGCACCATTCATACATTGCACCATTGACGGAGCTGCAGCGGTGTCTTTATATATGTGGGATTAGCTTTCCTTTTTAAATAAGAAGTCCCACAAGTTTGTAGTTTTATAAGTATATGTCGGAGGGTTTTCCATTTTTACGATTAATTAAAAGTAAAGCAGCAAGTTCTGTTCGTCTTCTCTGCGCTTTCTGAACTAACTCCAAAAGTCAGCTTCCCATTTTATACTTTCTACTCTATTCTTGTTCATTGTCACTCGTCTCTCTCTAACACGTTATTCAGCGCTTAACGAACAGACCTCACCTGGCAGCAACATATTGCTATCTTGCTCTGCCATGCTTGTCACTCAATTTCTAACTCCTTTTGCTTTCTTCAATAACTGCAAGTCATTGCTATCATAAAACTAAGGAATTCCTGGCATAGCAACAAGCAGATTTAAGCAATTTAAGCAGCTTCTGCTTCACTTGCTCGACAAAGCAAATAAAGTAGGCCCTGTTTCGTTTGATTCGACACGGCCTTCCTGACCACTCACACGTCCTCGTGTGTTAACTTAAAATCACAATAATCTCAAACGTCAATTCTCATTACATTTTATTGTTAACAAACATTTCATTCGATTTTCTTTACATAAATTTTGAGGCATTTAGACGAAATAAGCAAATTATTTTCTAGATTCCATTTCTTAATTATTTTCATTACATTTTTAGTTTAATCATAATTAACAATTCAGATATGATTAATTACATAGTTTTATCAACTGGTGTATTTCCTTTTACACCCAAATACTGACCCCCGCCATAACAAGTCCTTCTGCTATGGTGCGGTCTCCACTGACCCCCGCCACAACAAGTCCTTCTGTTGTGGTGCGGTCTTCACTAACAACCGCCATAACAATTCCTTCTGTTATGGTGCGGTTATTCTATCCCCTCTTGGGATTCCATGGCATCCACCGTGCCATCCATATCTTCATTCCCCACATGGGAATCAGACGCATCTCCACTTGAGTCGTCTAAATCTTTATCAACATCGTTGCTTATTTGTCTATTTGGCAATTCCCTCAAAAAATCATGCGCATACTTACAGGTTCTTTTGCTTGTCAATGTTTTTAAAATGTACCGATCTCCATCTAGTAGTTCTATTATCTCAAAAGGACCTTTAAACTTTGGATCAAGCTTTGTTTGGTGGCGCTTTTCATTTTTTAGCAAAACATGGTCTCCTACGTTAAACTTTATTATTTTTGCCTTATTCTTATCAAACCTGCGTTTGTCGTAACGAGCATTCAATTCAATGTTTTCTTTAGCTTGTTTTCTTAAACATTCTCTGTCAATTAAATTATTTTCTTCATCACCTATCGGCAAAAGGCCAAAAGGTCTAGCTTCCCTACCGATTAGCATTTCTAATGGGCTGACCTTGGTGACTCGATTGGCTGTACAATTCATTGCCAGCTGTACTTCGGTTAAGGCGTCTTGCCACGACCTCTGACTGGTTTCAACGGCGGTCAACATACTCTTCAGCGTGCTCATTACACGTTCTACCTGGCCGTTTGCTCTGCTCGCGCCTGTAGCAATTAAGTGTAGTTCAATTTTTTGGGAAGCACAAAATTCACGGAATACTGCGCTTGCAAAGTTACGGCCCTGATCCGCTATAATTCGAGTAGGCACTCCAAACAAACACACGACGGCTTTAACAGCCTTGATAGAACATTCAGTGTCAATTTTTAAGGTGTGATGAAAATAGACAAATTTTGTAAACGCATCTACCAAAACAATAACGTACTCCTTTAAATCGTTTTTTCCACTCATCTTTCCCGTTATGTCTATTGCATATAGACATATATACAGTGTGCATATATACAGTGACATATATACAGTGTGCCACGGAATGTCTACCTTAGGAATCGAATGTAATTCAGCCTGCACTTTTCCAACTGGTGGCTTAGATAGTTTACAGGTGATACAATTTTCGACAAACCTTCGAACGTACTTCGACATATTTTCGAACCAGTAAAAACCATAGACCTTATCTAATGTTTTCTCCCAACCTAAATGCATTATGGATTCGTGGACGTGATTAATCACTGCCCATCTAAATGCCTTAGGGATTACAGGCAAACATTTGTTTTTACCGTTTCTTTGTATTTTCCTATATAAAACTCCTTTTCTCAGTTCATACGTTTTGTCTAAATTTTCCGGCAATTCGTTGTTTTTAAGCTTAGCTAATATCTCTGCCACCTCAGGATCACGTGTCTGTTCAGAAACTAGCCAATTACACAGGGCAACAAAATCGAACTTTTTGAAATTTCCACGGATCATTTGCACTTTTCCATGACAATTGGGTTCTCCTGAGTCCAAGTCCCATACAAAATTATTTTCCATCACCTATAGGTTCGGCGGTATAGCGACGAATAGAAAAGTCGCATGTTGGACGACACTTTGAATTACGTTGCCTATGCCAAAAAAGTTACCGTGATATTTTTAGTTGGATTATACACTCAAAACACCACTGCATTGAACAAAAATTATTTCCTGCTTGAATATTTGTCCATTCCGTTGGAATAAGTCGTCAAAGTTGAAATCTCATATTTTACTTAAGTTTTTGTCGCATTCAAGGGCCTTCTAAAAATATACCTAAAATGGTAGAATTTTTTATTTTACCTAGATTTTGTAGCCCTATGTTCGCTTCAATTTTGGTTTTTATGCCTATCGTGATAATATTTTATTGGAATTCTTATAGCAATAAAAGTAAATTTTTTTCTTTTCTACCACTATATTTTCTCCCAATTTTTGAAAAGTCATGGCATGCTTAGATGGTCCGTTAGGGAAAAATTTTTTAACTCCAAAATAATATAAGCATGTGTGTTTAAGATTGCCTTGACTTTTCAAAATTGGGAGAAAATATCGTAGTAGAAAAAGTAAAAAAAAAGTACTCTTATTGCTATAAGAATTCCAATAAAATATTATCACGAATATGCACAAAACCAAAATTGATCAGAACATAGGGCTACAAATTCTAGGTAAAATAAAAAATTCTACCATTTTAGGTATATTTTTAACAGGCCGGTGAATGTGACAAAAACTTGACTTGTACGAGAGATTTCAACTTTGACGTCTTATTCCAACGGCATGGACAAATGTCCAAGCCGGGGACAATTTTTGTTCAGTGCAGTGGTGTCTTGAGTGTATAATCCAGCTAAAAATATCACGGTAACTTCTTTGGAATAGGCGACATAATTCAAAATGTCGTCCAACATGCTACTTTTCTATTCGTGGCTATACCGCCGAACCTATAGGTGATGGAAAATAATTTTGTATGGGACTTGGACTCAGGAGAACCCGTGGAATTTTTTTAGTGTTGCCCTGTGTTATCAGTTATCTCAGTCAATTCAACCCTTTTTTCAACTATTTTTTCCAAACTGATACTCTCTTTAACCAGGGGATTCCTTGACAAAAAATCTACGTGTGCCATTCGTTCTTCTTTCGTATATTGGATATCAAAGACAAACGACTGTAAAAAGGCCCACCATCGATGCACCCTCGGTGATAGGTCCGATTTTGTACGACTTGCTTTTAGCGAGTTGCAATCAGTAAACACTACAAATTTTTGCCCCTGTAAATAGTGACGAAAATGTTTAATGGCATTGACAACTGCGTAAGTCTCAAGCTCGTAAGAGTGGTATTTCGATTCAGCAGGTGACGTGCATTTACTGAAATATTCAACAACATGGGGCTTTTTATCTACTCTGTGTAGCTAAATTGCTCCATAGCCAATTGAGCTGGCATCTGTGTGCAGTTCTATTGGGTGTTGAGGGTCAAACATTGTGAGCACCGGCTCCTGGGTTAGAACAGAAATTATCTTGGAGCGAATTTTTTCATGCACTAGCAGCCAAACGAAATCACAGTTTTTCTTTGAGGTTAGCGCATACAAGGGCTTTAAACTTTCTGAAAATTTTGGGACAAACTGCCGAAAGTAAGAGGCTAGACCTATAAATTGCCTCAATTGCGTTACCGTTTTTGGGGGTGGCAATTCTGTCAATACCTGAATTTTGCGTGGATTAGGGCGTACCTGTCCATTGCTCACTACAAATCCCAAATATTCTACCCTGGTTTTGAGAAAGGAACACTTCGTTACGTTGAATGAAAATCCAGCCTTACTCAAGGTTTCTAACACAATCTGCAATCGGTCTAAAGCTTCATCTTTAGTTTCCGCCACAATTAAAACGTCATCGATGTACACGATGGCGTATGTGTAAGCCAGATTACCCAATGCTTTATTAATAGCGCGCTGAAACACGGACGGAGCGTTTTTTAAACCAAAAGGCATAGTCAAAAATTCATATTGACCCTCGGGCGTGACAAATGCGGTACGCTCGATTGAATCGGGATGTACCGGTATTTGGTAAAAGCCGCTTGCCATATCGAGACTTGAAAAGTAGCTTGCTCCGCGTAGCCTAGCAATCTGGTCTGATATTAGAGGCAATGGGTACTTGTCTGCTACTGTGTTCTCGTTCAAAGCACGAAAATCAACACAAAGACGGTCACTACCGTTTTCTTTTTAACGAGCATCATCGGACTAGCGAAAGGTGAACAACTGGGGCGAATAATATTAGACTTTAGAAGCTCATCGATTTTATAACGAACATGCTCTTTCTCATCTTCACTAAGTCTATATGGCCTGCGCTGCACTGTTTTTTGTGGATCTACCAACCTAATTTCCAAATGCCCTGTCGTTACACGAGTCTGTGGTATTCCGTCTATAAACCAATCAGAATAGCGTTTTAAAATGTTTTTTAATGCCATCTTGTCTGAGTTACTCAGGTCGCCATCGAAATCTACAAGATTTTCATAATTTGCTAAAGTTACGACATCAACTCTTTTTGTTTTGTCAATACTAAATTTTTCTGCGTCTATTGTTACACTAAAGCCCTGGCTTAATATTTCGCGGCCAATCAAAACATCATACTTCAAGTATTGGTCCATTACAACGTGCAATAAAATCTCCAGGCAATACTGTTCAACATTTATATTGGAAAGAATTTGCGATGTACTACAGATGGAGTCGTTACCTATGCCATTTAGTTTAACAATATTATTAATTCGTTTTCCCTTGTATTTATCTGCAACACTTTCCTTAACTAATGAACACTCAGCTCCAGAGTCAAAGCAAAATGGAATGAGCTCACCGGATACGTTCCGCTCTGGACCCGTAGAACATGCATCCTCTTCCGCATTACGCTTCTTAAAAGCATGAGCCTGCAGTTGTTGTTGTAGCTCATTGCGGCTTGTAACGTTCGTTGTATATACCCAGCGCAATAAACTGCTGTCAATTTGCGCCATATGTGCCAACGCTATTGACACTGCGATTTCCTCCACGTCTTTGGCTTTCCATTTGGACATTAGTGACGTAACAATTCGGCTGCCATATTCTGCGAATCCCTCTCCAGATTTCGGACGACCATTCAACACGTTCAGTAGAATCGCTGTAGTTGTCTCCACTCCCACGAAGCGTTGAATAAACAGTTCTTTAAACTGTGTCCAGGTTATGCCGGCGAAACATATTTGCGATAACCATTGTGATGCGCTGCCTTCAAGCGCCTTGCTTAAGGTCATGACCAGACCGCTGCCCTCTAGAACGTGGTCTGCAAATATGAGGTCCACTGTTGTACACCAGGCTGAGGCGTCTGCTCCAGCACCATCGGGATTGTATTTGGGCAAGGTGACATGCGTAGCCTTATCGCCCGCTGCCGGAGTCCTCGGTGTCTGCATAGATTTCAGTAGCTCCATCAAAGTCCTGTTCTGGGCTTCCAACGCTGCCATGTATTGTCCAGGAGTATTTTCTGTAGGCGAGGCTGATCCCACTTCTGATGTCGGAGGGGTTTTCCATTTTTACGATTAATTAAAAGTAAAGCAGCAAGTTCTGTTCGTCTTCTCTGCGCTTTCTGAACTAACTCCAAAAGTCAGCTTCCCATTTTATACTTTCTACTCTATTCTTGTTCATTGTCACTCGTCTCTCTCTAACACGTTATTCAGCGCTTAACGAACAGACCTCACCTGGCAGCAACATATTGCTATCTTGCTCTGCCATGCTTTTCACTCAATTTCTAACTCCTTTTGCTTTCTTCAATAACTGCAAGTCATTGCTATCATAAAACTAAGGAATTCCTGGCATAGCAACAAGCAGATTTAAGCAATTTAAGCAGCTTCTGCTTCACTTGCTCGACAAAGCAAATAAAGTAGGCCCTGTTTCATTTGATTCGACATATATTTAATAGTATTATTGATTAAGTGATTATAATAGTGATTAACAAAAGCTCTTTAATTCGTTTTCGCGTCGTTTTCTTGTATTTTTAATTCTTAAGCGTCGTTTCTCGTAGTTTTAAACTCTTTTTTAACTCTTTGGCGTCGTTTCTCGTCGATTTTACTTCTTAGCGTCGTTTCTCCTTATTTCTCCTCGTTTTCACTTCTTTCTCCTCGTTTTGAGTTCGCGTCGTTTCTATGCCCGTCGTTGCTGCACGTCTTAACAGCTTCGCATCTGATTTCGAACTCCCCTCTTGCTCTCCTCGCGAATACCTCTCTCCTCTCGTCTCTCTCAAGTGTGGTGAGCTTGGCTGAACAAGGATGCCAGACCCATTCCCACAACTCGGCCATCCTTCTAAACATTCGTCCCAAATGTATCGTCGTCGTCTTCGGAGCTTATATGAATCCACGGTTTCATATATTCGGCACAAGATGAAGTGTATCTTGGTCCATCAGAAGATATAGAATCTTTGGCTACGTCATATGTGTCTTTCGGCTTTACTTTCGTGACTCGGTAGGGACCCAAATACTTAGGTTTTAACTTAAGTCCACCACCTAATTGAGTACGCTTAATAGCGACAAGATCGCCAACTTTGTACTTCGTTGCAGGTTTGCGTCTTAGGTTGTAAGTGTGCTTATTCTTGTCTTGCATGACAAGAATCTGTTGCTTTGCTGTCTTGCGTATTTCGTCTCGATGATCCTGAAACATTTGAATCAACTCTTTATCAATCATTTCCTTGAGCTGGACGTCTATCTTGGTGCGCATCTTGATGCCTACAAGTAACTCAAATGGAGTTGTATGAGTACTCCTGCAGTACGTCGAATTGATGGTTTGCTGAACATTGCCAACAAACTTGTACCATTTGCTGGGGTCTTCTATGGATAGCTTAGACAATACTGATACAATTGTGGCGTTGAGACGTTCTACTTGCCCGTTTGCTCTGGGAAGGCCAGTCGTTACTGCGTGAAGTTCTATGTTCTCGTTAGCACAATACTGCTTGAACTCGTCTGATGTGAATGCAGTACCTCGATCGGAGATGATTTGCGCAGGATTTCCAAAAATTGCACTCTGAGCTTCCAGTCTAGTGATGACGTCTTTTGTTGATGTAGATTTTGTTGGATACAACCAGCAAAATTTAGTGAATCCATCGATGACAGCGAGAATGTGCTTGTACGCCTTGTGAGTCGATTCCAGAGGACCCAAAAAATCAATGTGAAAGGTTTGGAGTGGCTCCGCTTCCTTTGGTAAAGGGTGCAACTCTCCTTCTTTTTTCCCAAGCTTTCTGTTGGATACAATACAGGGGAATGCAGCATCTGATCTGTCGTTGTATATTGTCTTCGAGTTTCGTAATGTAGTACTCCTTTGCGATGATTTCCTTCGTTTTCTTTACAGAAAAGTGTCCTTTCTCATGTGCCTGTCGTATAATTTCGCGTTGAAGAGTTGGTGGTACCACTACTAGCTCATCGTCGTTGACTAACTTGTAAAGAAGACCAGCTTTTATAAAGTAATTGTTGTGGCTAGGCTTCTCACTGAGGACATCCATAATTGCTTTTAATTCCTCGTCCTGCGAATGAATACATCTTAGTTTGCTATGCAAGCTTTCGTCGGAGATCATCATTACAGGGTATCTGCTTAAAGCGTCGGCATGGCGTATGCGTGTTCCTGACCTGTGTTCGACGTCGAAGTCAAACTCTTGAAGTTCGAGAATCCAACGAGCGACTCTTGTGCAGACTTCTCTCTTTTCCATCGTCTTCGTGAATGCGTTGCAATCGCTGATCAACTTGAAATGCATGCCCAGTAGATACACTCGAAATTTTCGAAAAGCTTCAAACACTGCCAAGATCTCTAATTCATAGCTAGAAAACTTTCTTTCTGCGAGTAGGACAGCTCCGAAACCATCAATCGATGCATCTTTATGCAGTTCCGTTTCGTGTTGAGGATGAAAAATCTTAAGCACCGGCTTCTGGGTTATTAATGTCTTGAGCAAGTTAAAAGCAGTCATTTCTCTCTCGGTTATGCTAAACATGGCGTCGTGTTTCATTAGGTCAGTCAAAGGCTTCGCAATAATTGAAAAGTTTAGAATAAATTTCCGAAAATATCCAACTAGACCCAAAAAGCTTTGTAGTTGCTTATGATTTAGCGGTACAGGGAACTTCGTCACGGCTTTCGTCTTTTCCTCAGAAATTCGGATTTTTTGGTCTTCTATAACATGCCCTAGAAACTCGATTTTCTTCTTCAGAAAGTAACATTTTTTGAGGTTTATTACCAGACCGTACTCTTCACAACGTCTAATGACTATCTTGAGATTGGCCACTGCTTCATTTTTGTCTTTAGCTGGGATTATGATGTCGTCGACATATGGGATTGCAATACCAGAACGGGTTAAATCTCGGAAAATGGCGTTAATGTACCTTTGAAATACGCCTGGAGAATTTGTGAGGCCAAATGGGACTTTCAGGAACTGGTACTGGCCATTGTGTGTCACAAATGATGTGAACTTGCGACTTTCTTTATCGACGTCGACGTGAAAGAATCCGTTTTTGAGGTCCAGCGTGCTAAATATGTGTGCATCTTGCAGACGGTCCAACTGGTCTTCGATCAGTGGAAGGGGAAAAATGTCTCGTACTATTACCTTGTTGATCCTTCTGTAATCGATGCATAGTCGTGCTGAGTTATCGCGTTTTTTTACTAGTACAACCGGACTGCTGTACTCGGACTCAGAATGCTCGATGATTCCGCCTTTAAGCCATTGTTCGATTTGATCGTCAATTATGCAGCGCTCGGAAAATGCAAATCTACGCGGACGCGATTGAACAGGAGTATCGTCTTTTAAAACGTTGGTTGATTTTGTGTTCATTGGCTTATAGTTCTTGATCAGGTCGTACACTTCGCGTTTTGTATGTAAGCTCGCGCTTTCGTCAATGTTAATGCTCACATTTTCGTCACTTTCAACGTTTATTTTCATAAGCGAACTTATTTCCGATTCAGAGTCATAATTCTCCCGTTTTTTGATTTTTATACCGTCGCGATTTCTTTGTATTTCAGCATTATTACAAAACTCGGCACCTAACACAACTTCAACGTCCAAAAATTCGGATGAAACCACCAGAAAATTTTCGTAAAACACTTGTCCATCAACTTCAAACTCATCTTTAAAAGAGCCAAACGGTTTCACTCTGTTTTGGTTTCCGAAACCGACAAGAACAATGTTTACAGCACTCAGTTTAGGCTTGTTCAGATTCACGTACGTCGTTTCACTTACGATATTGTATTTGCTGCCTGTATCGACAAGAGCTGTGTACTTCTTTTGCTTCAATAAAATGTCTTTGCACATTGATAATTTATTTTCTTTGATTTTACGCGTATTACTTGAGTTTGCAACTGGATCCATTTTGCCTGCGGGGCAGTCCTTCGCTATATGGCCAAAATTATTACAATTAAAGCACTTCCGACCGTTGCTCCGATTAGCGCACTGAGCAGATGTATGTCCAGCCACACCACAATTAAAGCAATGAACTTTTCTTTGCACGGAAACGTCTTTGTGGATCACATTGTCTTTAACAATTGGATATTTAAACTTTTCGTCGTGGTTTTTCGACTTTCCGGACTTTTCACGAATTTTTTCGTAGCACTTTAACTTGTCTTTAAATTCTTTCATGTCCTTAGCATTGTACAATATTGATTTGTTGACGCTTAAATCATTAATGCCATCAATCACGTATTGCATAAGCGCACTGTTGTCTACACTGCCACGAGATGCAATTTCCTTCATTTTTAACAGGTATTCTTGAACGTTCTCACTGCTTTTGATTTTTCTCTCGGACAACAACTTATGTAATTGAGCACCATTTACTTCAGCTTTAAATTCCTGGATTAACGCATTTTTTAACATTTTCCAACTTCTTATACCGCGCTCACTCATAATGTACATTTTAGCAAGACCTTTGAGAGACCGTTTCGCGAATATGAATTTTTGTAGGTCATCCCAAAACATAATGGAAGCCATGTCCTCAAAATCGTGCACCCACACCTCTACTGCAAGAGTGTCGTCACCACTAAATGGTCGGATCGAGTCTTCAACATCGCGAAAATTCACTGAAAATCGGGGCGAACCCATGCCAAAACTTTTAACAGAAGTGGTGTCAGTATTCTCGGCCGCCACTGTCGAATTTTTCGTGTTGTTTTTCTTTTTCTTTTCCTTGCATGTTTTGCTTGTCACAGAACGAAATTCTTCTTCTTCTTCGCCGCTGGAAATTTCTGGATTGTTCTCAGCACACTCTTGTGTTTCTTTATCGTTCTCTTCGTCTTCATTGTCTTCTTTGTCTTCTTCATCCTCTTTGTCTTCGCCTTCTTCAAGGTCATCATCTTCGTCATCCTCTTCCTCCATATCCGTAAGAAGATTTCCCGCTCGTAAATTTCGGAAAATATGCAATATCAAGTCGTTTTTATCGTGTTGTAACCCCAATATGTTACAAATTACAGCCAGATCGTTGTTTGATACATTTTGGGCGACATACGCAACTTTATTCGTAAAAAGTTGATCACTTTCGGGAAAATCAAAACCCTCGAAGGCACGCAGCCGTTTTCGATTATACCGATCGCCGTCGTATTCGTAAACAAATTTATGCAAAAGGTTAACGTTCTTTTTCTTTTCGGTTTTTAATGCTTGCAGCACCGAATCAAAATCAGCAAGTTGAGACATTTTTCAGCGTAAAGTAAACTGAAATTTGTCCTTCTTGTTCACACACTTATTTCGCCGTTATCTTCCTCACACCTCGTTCGCCGTTCACACACACACTCGTTCTCTCTACCCGTCGTTCGCACACACACTTATGCGTCGTTATAAATGTATGAGTGTAGATCAGCGTGGTGTTTGCAGCTGCGTCGTAGTTTTTGGCTTTTAGTTTTTGCAGACTTGTGACTTAGTTTTTACACAGTTTTCTTCGTTACACTTTTCACTATTATCACGTAGGTTGAGCCGTAGGTTGAGCCCCCATATTTGTGGGATTAGGTTTCCTTTTTAAATAAGAAGTCCCACAAGTTTGTAGTTTTATAAGTATATTTAATAGTATTATTGATTAAGTGATTATAATAGTGATTAACAAAAGCTCTTTAATTCGTTTTCGCGTCGTTTTCTTGTATTTTTAATTCTTAAGCGTCGTTTCTCGTAGTTTTAACTCTTTTTAACTCTTTTGCGTCGTTTCTCGTCGTTTTTACTTCTTAGCGTCGTTTCTCCTTATTTCTCCTCGTTTTCACTTCTTTCTCCTCGTTTGGAGTTCGCGTCGTTTGTATGCCCGTCGTTGCTGCACGTCTTAACAGCTTCGCATCTGATTTCGAACTCCCCTCTTGCTCTCGAACTCCCCTCTTGCTCTCCTCGCGAATACCTCTCTCCTCTCGTCTCTCTCAAGTGTGGTGAGCTTGGCTGAACAAGGATGCCAGACCCATTCCCACATATATGTATGTAAATATGTTCTCGCTCGGAGTAGCGGAGAAATATACATACCTACATACGTGTGATTGTACTTGGAGTAGCGGGATTAGGATTAGTAGGAGTTTGAAAACGTATTTATGTTTCAGCTTTTGAATATATATAATTATTTGTGTGTGGAATTTAGCGAAGCGGACTGTATTTAATGTTTTTTATATTTAAATAAATGCAAGCTGTGGAACACAGTGAAAGAAAAATGTATGCTTTTAATTTTATCGGAGTAACTTTCACTGTTGCTATTTAAACACACACTTTTGGAATTTAAAAATATATGTAGTTTTGTGTTTTTTTTTTTTTTTTTTAAACGTATATGTACAAACTTTTTGGCATTTTAGTGCATAAAAAGGAATTAGAAAAATATGGAGGCGCACAAAGAGGAATTGGAATATATGCGAATTAAATGTCGGAAATAATCGGACTTAGATTATGACAAAATCACAAAGACTTACGAAATGGGGTTCAAAAAACTGACTTTGTGACCAGCACTTAATATTGTAATTAATGGAACTTATCTTGCGCGGGTTTAAAACCACCGAAGCTGCTGGTCGAATTATCCGGTCGATGGATCAAATGATGGAGTGGGGTGGCTTGATCTCCGCTTGGGCACAAGATTGTTAAAATCCGGCGAATTTCACCCGTGGAAATAAATTGATTATCGAAACTTTGGGGTTGCGCGACGGGCGCCGTAAGTTTATTGGTACACTTGTAAATAGGAACTAACTAACTGGAGAGAGGGAGAAGCGGAGAAGCCGTTGCAGCGGGAGAGCGGGGATACTCCCGGCAGTGCGAGCAAGCGAGATGGAAGATCTGGAGAAACTGCAGCTCGACACTACCGCTCAAAATTAAGCGCCTACATGGCGTCAACAGATAGATACGGTAGAAAGATGACCATCAATATAATGAAAAAAACTTTACAGTTAACAAAGAAAAAATTGAAACATAATTTTTAGATAATTATGACATTTTTTAGGTAAAGAATATCTAGCAGCAAGTAAAGCTGATTAAGAAAGAAATTAAACATTTGACTTTCACCAGTACAATTAAACATTCAACACAAACTTAGCAGGAGGACCCAGTATACAGAAAACCTTACAAGTATCGTCCAACTTTTGATGAGGAGGTCAATAAACAAGTAAATGAAATTATTGAACAGGGAATAATTAGAAAATCTAAATTTCCTTACTGTTCACCCATTTCGATCGAAAGAGTGACGCATCCGGCAAAACAAAATACAGATTGGAAGTAGATTATTGCAATATCAATATTGGACAAACTTGGCCGCTGCCAATATTTCACGATTTAGCAAAAGGATTCCACCAAATTCAAATGGATCCCAAATCAATTGCAAAAACTGCCTTTTCTACAAAACATGGACACTACGAATATACCCGAATGCCATTTGGTCTTGAAAACTTTCCAAAGATGCATGAACAATCTTTTAGAGGATTTAATCTATAAAGATTGTCTAGTCTATCTTGACGACAAAATAAATTTTGTCCACTTTATTGGAGGAACACATTTTGTCTCTTAGGAAAGTCTTTATTTTAAAGATTTAGATTTAAGATTTAGATTTAAAGATTTTATAGAAAATTTATACCAAACTTTGCAAACATTAAGAAGCCAATGATTAGTAAACTAAAAAAAGGAGCCAAAATTGACATTAAAGAGGAAAATTATATAGAGGCCTTCGAGAAAATGAAAATATTAATGACATCCGACCCTATATTAATTTATCCCGAATTAATCTTTTTCATTAACAACCGATGCTAGCAATACAGCAATAGGAGCAGTTTATCACAAGACCTCAGCCCTCTTTGTTATGCTAGTAGAAAAAGTTATGCAACAACAGAAAAAGAGCTCTTAGCAATTGTCTGGGCATTAAAATATTTTTGATCATTTGAAATACTAAGCGATCACAAACCATTAGTTTGGTTAAACAATATCAAAGAACCAAATATGAAATAACAAAAATGGAAAATAAAATTGAACGAGTTTGATTATCAAATAAAATGTTTACCAGGAATGGAAAACTATTACTATGTTTATACGATGGAGCCTACTTGCTTCATGCAATCATACCTAGCGAATACATGAAATGGTGTTTATACACCACACACTTTTTCCCCATTTCATTGAAAATTCACTATTAGTTTATAATGAAATATCCGAAAACTGGGGTTCGAGCAGCGAGAATAAAGGTTTTTCGAAAACGAAAGGGAGTCGACACGATGGAGTTCAAGATCAGACTAACTATTTATTACTTCACAATTTCTCTTAGAACCTAACTTAACTACGGTGGCGAGAAACGGGGCGAATTCGATAAACGAAGAAAAGCTTTATTGCGCTCCCGCTCTCGCCCTACACTAAACTACAAACAAAATAAAAAAATCAAATAAAACGCCAAATGCGCAAACACCGCCCCCTCTGAAGGGACAACGTCCTTCAGGACTGCAGCGGCAAAAGGGCGAGCCGATGGATCGCGCGCCGGTAAACTCCTTCCTGGGTCCTGACATCTGCCACGCGAACTTTCCCGTCAGCGCCGACGTGAACCGCCACCACTCTTCCAGTCCTCCACTGCTGGGGCGGAAGATTGTCTTCCGCCACGACGACGAGCGCTCCCACGTCGACGTTTGGCTCCTCCTGGTGCCACTTGGACCTCGCTTGCAGGCTGGAGACGTACTCCCGGGACCAACGCTGCCAGA
Organism: Drosophila oshimai; assembly: GCA_018150695.1. Lineage (NCBI taxonomy): Eukaryota > Metazoa > Arthropoda > Insecta > Diptera > Drosophilidae > Drosophila > Drosophila oshimai. The sequence continues at coordinate 2,201,416 of JAECWM010000276.1, forward strand.
ACCTGTGCCTGAGAGACGAGACACTGCGCCATCGACGCAAGCAGGTCAGGCTGATTTGGTCCGGGAGCGCCGACGATGGTGGGGCCAGCAAGGGGCCGCCGATCAGCAGATGGCCGGGTGTTAGGGCTTCGCCGTCGTTTGGGTCGCTGCTTAGTGCTCCGAGGGGCCTGGAATTGAGCACGGCCTCCACGCTGGTGAGGAGAGTTCCGAGCTCCTCCGCGGTCAAGAGGTTTTGGCCGACCGTCCGAAGGAACAGGTGCTTTGCAGACTTCACACCTGCCTCCCAAAGTCCGCCGAAGTGAGGTGCTCTGGGCGGTATGAACGCAAACTCGCATCCTTTTTTTGATGCGAATGTGCTTATACCGCCCCCCTGCTCCTCCAGACGGGCCCGGAACTCTCTCATGTGGCGATCGGCTCCTACGAAGTTGGTCGCGTTGTCGCACCACACCTTCTCCGGAATCCCGCGGCGACTCACGAACCTTTGAAAAGCCAATAAAAACGCATCAGTGGTGAGGTCAGACACTAACTCTAAGTGGACCGCTTTGGACGCAAAACACACAAATAAGGCCACGTACGACTTGTACGGCGGCTTACCACGGATACGGTACGTTGTACTAAATGGGCCACAAAAATCAACGCCACAGATGTTGAACGGGCGGAGAGCTCGAAGTCTATCTGATGGCAAGTTTCCCATTATCTGCGTCAGAAGCTGCGGTTTGCAACGAAAGCAGCGCATGCACGAACGAACAGTTCGGCGACAGACTTCCTGGGCGTTCACCAACCAGATTTTTTCGCGTAGAAGACTTACGAGAGCTCGAGGGCCAGCGTGACAATTCGTAACGTGCAGGTATGACACGTAAGTTTTAACGAACTGTGAGCTTTTCGATAGCAACAGCGGGAATTTGGCTTCGTACGGGATAGGAGCATTCAATAACCGACCCCCAACTCGAAGTTACGACGAGGAACACCAATCTAATTTATTATCTTGAATAAAGGGGTTTAGTTTTTGTATATTCGACGAAACCGATTTGCCTTTCCGAATTTTACTTAAGTCGTCATTGAATTCGTGAGTTTGGATAACTTCTACTATTTATTCGAACGCAAAATTCAGCTCCCTTGGCGTAATTATTTTTTCAAAGGGCTGTGATATTTACTTGCACCTTTGAATAAATCGAAAAACCCACACGAAAACTCTTATTAGCTTCAGATGCGACGAACACGATTCTATTTTCTGAAGCACATAATTGCATTCTGGGCTGACGACTAGAGCTAATGCCGATTTACGAAATTCCAGAGATGCGACTTCTTCAGGCAACTTGAAATGTCCATTTACAGGCCAATTACTTTCAGAGTCCAACAGAAACGACGGACCAGCGAACCAAATGGATTCGATAAGCTCCTCGACGTCACATCCTCGTGACACTATGTCTGCTGGGTTTACTTTCGTGGGGACGTGCCGCCATATTGCTTTCTCCGACCACTCTTGAATCTCTGCAACTCGGTTCGACACAAAAACGGACAAAGACGAAGGATGAGTCTTGATCCAATGTAGAGTGATCTCGGAGTCCGTCCACAAGAAAACCTTCTCAATGGGACAACTTAGCAATGGTCTAACACGATTATAAAGATCTGCTAGAAGGTGAGCTGCGCACAACTCAAGACGAGGCAAAGTTTTTGTCTTGAGGGGAGCTACTTTCGATTTAGCGGTTAATAACGACACTTTTAAACCTTCCGCAGTACGAGTGCGAACGTAAATGCACGCTCCATACGCTCGCATAGAAGCGTCGGCGAAACCATGTATTTCAATCGGGACCTTGGGATCTGTGTGGACGAATCGTGATACCTTAATTTTTGGCAGTTGCTGAAGCGTTGTTTTAAATGCTTCCCATGACGATTGCAGCTGCATTGGTAACGACTCGTCCCAATCCACTTTCCGAAGCCACAGCTCCTGCAAGAGCATTTTAGCTTTTGTGACCAGTGGACACAATAAGCCAAGGGGATCGAAAACTCGGGCTGTCACCGACAACACATTTCGTTTTGTCGGACGAAGATCCAGGAAAGAGTCATCCAACCGAAATTGAAAGTAATCTTTAACCGGTAACCAAACCACGCCAAGGGTTTTTGTTACGTCTGAGTCTGCCGTTAGTGGCATAGCGGCGTCCTCGGATGCGGATAACTCTGGGCAGTTCGAAAACCACTTTGCCAATTCGAAACCTGCCTCTTGCAAAACCTGAGATACTTCCTCTCGGAGGCAGTGCAGGTCCTCAACGCAACCGGCGCCTGTCAACAAATCATCGACATAGAAATCTTTCTGAATGATCTTCGCAGCATTCGGATAGGAGGCTTGCGCTCTCTCTCCAAGCCGCATTAAACACCGAATAGCCAAGAAAGGCGCTGGCGAAGTTCCATATGTAACTGTGTTCAATTTGAAGACCTTCAGAGACTCAGAAGGATCTCGTCTCCACACTATGAGCTGAAAATTTCGATCTGCTTCGTCAACCATTACTTGACGGTACATCTTTTTAACGTCAGCCGCAAGGGCAAACCTATGCATCCGGAAACGAAGCAGCGTCGAGTAGAGCTCCTCTTGAATGGTTGGACCGACCATCAAGATGTCATTTAACGCGACCTGCGTCGACGTACGGCACGAAGCATCAAATACAACTCTCAACTTAGTTGAGGTGCTTTGAGGCCGTAGAACGCATTGGTGCGGAATGAAATAATGCGGACTTTCTGGAATTTTGTTATCTGTAGATGACATGTGGCCCATGGAGACGTATTCGTCCATGAATTCCAAATACATCTTTTTTAGCGAAGGGTCCTTAGACAACCTCCTTTCCAGGGACAAAAATCTACGTTTCGCAACTTCGTATGATGAGCCAAGGGTTTTCGGGTCAGATTTGAACGGTAGACGAACCGAAAATCTCCCGGACGACAATATTTGAGTATTTTTCTCAAAGTGTTGCTCACAAAGTTGCTGCTCAGGAGTATGGACTTTAACCTTAGCTGGCAAGTCCTCTACAGACCAGAATTTCTGTAGGGTTGTGTCGATTGACTCCAACGCTTCCTCCTGGCAGCCGAGATGTACCAATTTTTCTGCATTTGAATTACATTCAGAGGCACATCTTCCTGACACTATCCAGCCGAGAACTGTTTTTTGTAATATGGGGAACTCAGGCCCCTGCTTTATTTGGCCGACAGATAACAGTTCAAAGAACGTATCTGCGCCAATAAGCATGTCGATTTTTTGGGGTTTGTAGAAAAATGGGTCTGCTAACTGAATATTTTCAGGCACCCTCCACCCGCTGGTGTTCACCGTTTGATCCGGATGATAACCAGAAATATTTTTCAGAATCCAGAAATCGGACGACAACTGACTGCTTCCAGTTCGCGACTTCACAACCGTGTGTATCTTTTTTGTTGCTTGGGCATTGGTATCACCGATGCCTCGCAAGCTTAAACACACGTCCTCCCTTTTGATTTGAAGTCTCTGAGCGAGCTCATCGGTCACAAAATTAACTTGTGAACCAGAGTCGAGCAACGCTCGAGCCAAAACAAATCCGCCATTTTTGGTTTGAACGCTCACTACGGCGGTGGCAAGAATAACTCTATCCGATGCAGTCGCATGCATAACATGCGAAGTGGATGGAGTATTCTGCGAGAGCGTGGGCTGTGGAGGAAGTGGCAACGCGAGATTAGAACTTGCAGCATATATGTGCAGCAATGTATGGTGCGACGAATTACATACCCTGCACCTGTTCGATCTGCAGTTTTTAACTGTGTGGCCCTTGCGAAGACAGTTGATGCATAAGGGCGTTCTTTTTGCAAAATCGAATCTTTGCTGCACTGTAAGGGCTGCGAAGGAAGCGCAGACTTCTACTTGATGTTCTGCTGAATTGCAAAACACACATAGAGCAGGTTCATTTCTGGCAGCGACTAATGAAAAACTTCTATCCCCATTCTTCTTCGGGTTAGATTGTGGCTGAACTGATTTGGGCTTGGAAGCCTCTTCGGCGACCATATGCTGGTATCGCCGGTTCAGTGCCGTCTCACATTCGCTCCAGAGGGGAAGCGAAGTATAATCTAACTGTTCTTCCCATTTTCTTTTAGTTCCTGCATCGACCTTGCTCATGACTAAATATATAAGGATGGCATTTGTTATCTTTGTGTCATCCCCAATAGATTGCAACGAGCCATACAAAGCTGTGACAGTGTCGATCAGGTTTCTCAAGGCTGTAGCTGACGGATGGGAAATTTTTTGCAAATTGAAAAGTGTCGATATATTGTCAAAAAAAATTAAACAATTATTATCGTACACTTTCTTTAGGCTAGCCAGGGCTTTGGGATAATTTTCCGCTGTAACTTGAAACGCCCTGACTGTGCCTAACGCGTCGCCAGCTAAACACGATATTAAATGGTTAAATTTTTCAATCGCGTGCAACGTGTCATCTTTGTCAACAAATGTTTCGAAAAGGCTAATAAAATTTTTAAATTCGGAATGCTTTCCGCTGAAGGTAGGAAGAGATACGCTTGGCAAGCGACACTGTAGCGCTGGCCTGGCAGGTTTTTTATCAGGCTCGCTTTTTCCTACGCTATCACGCTTTGTTTTAGCAATAAGCGATATAAGCAACGATTTTGCTAGTATGGCGGTTTCTTCCAATTCTTCGCGAAAGTCATCTTTTGCATCTTTCGCTTCTATTTTATTTTGAAAAAGCGAAGCATTCTCAAAGTGCGCATTTATCATTTCTAAGCGGCATTCTAACTCAACCGTATTTAACGATAATTTACCCTGTTCTAAAGACCGCTTCGTTCGGGCTATGCTCTTCATGCATGCATCTCGTTTATTTTTTAACTCCTCGATAATTTCTTTAGTATTAGCCATTTTTTTTTTTTTTTTTTTTTAAATTAATATATTTATTTTATCGAAGAGTATTCAAATTTTTACTATATATAAATAAAATTTTTTATTTATTTTAAAATATTAAATTAAATATTACGAGAGAAGTATGCCGAACGAACGCAGTGTAGGGGAGTGACTGTGTCGAGAGAAGTTCCTAATACCTTTGATTAATTTGTTTAATAAATAGTCCAAAGACTCTCTGACACTAATATGCCGCACGCACTGTAGGGGAGCACAAGCCTAGCTCAAGCGTACCGAAAAAACGGCCAAACGTTTGAACAACAACAACACTTGCACCGCTCTGTCGACCGAGAACGAAAACGACGAAAGAAAACTCGAAGAACGGTGTCCGTGTGTGTGTGTGTGTGTGTGTGTGTCTGTGTACGCGGCTGCTGGCTCAACCCTTGCTGGCGAAATGCAAAGCCTTACGGAGAATGATGCACTGGCCGATAACTACGGTCAACGAATATATAAGCCTTAGACGCTCCAAAGCGCGGGAATGTGGTAAAAGAGCGGGCAGAATTTTCAACCGCGAATTTTGGAAAACAATTGTTGTTTACTTATGGATGTATTTATTTGCGTATGTGAAATTGCTTGACTATTTTAACCCCTTAGATTGGTGTTCACTTCGACGAAAATTGGGGAAATTAAGTGTGCACTAATTGGGTCAACAACAATATTAATTTTGTTTTTTAAAAAAATGGTCCAAAGCGATTCACTTAAATTTTGAAATATATTTATATATGTGTGTTAGTTGAAGTGCATGCAATTTGTATTTTTTATTTTTGGTTAGAATGCTCACTATCTACCGAATTTTTTACACGAATGCAAAAAGTTGAAAGATGGGCCAACAAACAATTTAATATACGCCACAGATTAACTTTCAACTTTAAACACTCTATACCTCGGGTTCCGATTCGCAACCATCTGCAACTTCCCTCTGCAACTCCATAGGCTCAGCGGGTGACTTGCAGGGTACTCCTATGTACATCGGGCAGCGACACAAGCGAAAATTTGGCGGGCAGCAACTCCAACAACAACAGCGACGAAAGGGCTTGGCGATCAGCGACTTCAGCGGGCAGCAACAACAAAAGGGCAGCAACAACAACGGGCAGCAGCAACAGGCAGCAGCAACAAGCGATGTGTTGGTGTCCAGCGGCGATGGTTTTTGTTGTTTAATTGCACTTATTTTGTTGCGGAGCCGGCGCGAAGAAATATTTGCTTTGGTTTATTGTTTTTTGCACAGAACAAAAAGGAATATCTTGCTGCGATGTTAACTCGGGGGCGCCATGAAAATTCACTATTATTTTATAATGAAATATCCGAAAACTGGGGTTCGAGCAGCGAGAAAAAAGGTTGTTCGAAAACGAAAGGGAGTCGACGGAGTTCAAGATCAGACTAACTATTTATTACTTCACAATTTCTCTTAGAACCTAACTTAACTACGGTGGCGAGAAACGGGGCGAATTCGATAAACGAAGAAAAGCTTTATTGCGCTCCCGCTCTCGCCCTACACTAAACTACAAACAAAATAAAAATCAAATAAAACGCCAAATGCGCTCTGCTGTAGTTATCCTTGGCTCGTTTCCCAAGGGTTCACTATCTCTCACTTTACTATCACTTGCAATTAGACTGGTCACTGTCACCGACCATGTGTTCTCCCGTAGTGATCCTTGGCTCGTTTCCCAAGGAAGCACTATCTCTCGCACTTGCACTTTCTTAACGCTCAGGTAACCTCGCACTCAACCTCCAAATTAACAGCCCCCGACTCCAGTCCTACCCCGCTCTTTTATACCCCTCTAACATTGCTGCTACTTCTAATTAGCAGTCCTCTTTGCATTCAGCAGTCCTCTCTTCCGCTAAAACTTCTTGTGCAGCGCGTCCGTCTCCCGCTATGCTCTAACTCTAACAGCAGCCCGCTCTCTCGCTCAACACTCTCTGTTCAGCGCGTCCCGTTACGTGCTGACTGACTATGTCAAAAGCTCTCACTCAAATCTCTTATAATGCGTTTCCGTTTCCACTCAACCTTTTCTACTGCGTTTTGTAAGGGATCTTATCGATTCCTTACACTCCCCCCCTTCTTTGGTCGCCTTCGCTTCGTCGCTTATGTACGGCCGATCCACCTGCTGTTCGCCGTGTGTGAGCTCCTCCCACTGCTGCTGGTACACCATGGGGTCCATGGGACGCTGGCCTGGCGGTGAATCTCATCCCGCTACTGCTTCGGATACTGCTGCTGCTGTTGAGCTGTGGAGCTGGCTGATGTGGCTGATTTGGATGCGTTCGTGGGTGCGGACACTGATACTGCTGCTGATGATGCATTGGAAACTGCTGCTGCGGCTGCGCCTGTGACTGCGACTGTGGCTACTACTGTGGCTGCTACTGTGGCTGCTACTGTTGCTGCGGCTGCTGCTGATATGGCCGCGGATACTGCTCCTGCGTTGAGGTAGATGTGGCGGATCTGGCTACGGTTGCGGGGTCTGCCGTTGCTGTGGTTGCTCAGCATCCCGATCCAACTCCAGTTGCAAGACCCACGCCTCCACTTTGTGTACTCCTGTAGTGATCCTTGGCTCGTTTCCCAAGGATGCACTATCCCTCGCGCTAATACGGGCCACTGCCTACCACGGCACTTGTCCCCTTTTAACGCTCAGGTCACCTAGCACTCAACCTCAAAATTAAGTGCCCACAGTCCTCTCTCCTGCCAAAACTTCTTGTGCAGCGCGTCCGTCTCCCGCTATTCTCTAACTGTCCGCCTACAGCGGATCTGCTTTCATTCAGCAGCCCGCTCTCTCGCTCAGCACTCTCTGTTCAGCGCGTCCCGTTATGTGCTGACTGACTATGTCAAAAGCTCTCACTCAAATCTCTTATAATGCGTTCCCGTTCCCACTCAACCTTTTCTACTACGTTTTGTGAAGGGATCTTATTGAAACGAAAGTTAAATTAAATATTTAATAATTAAGAACGCCGAAAAGTGAAAAGACTTTGGCTTTGCTGCTGCAAAATTTGGGGGAAAAGATGACACAGGACTGGCGGATTCGATCTTGATTTCGGATTTTGCCATCGGCCCCCGCCACCACGCTGACGACCCTGCCGGTAATCCAACGCTGGGGTGGAGTGTTGTCCTCGTGGATAATTACCAAGGCTCCGACCTCTAAATTGGGCGATGGTTGGTTTTGCGCTGAAAGCTGTGGACGTATTCCTTGGACTACGCCTGCCAGAACCGCTGTCTGAGCGTGGATAGCAGTTGCCACCTCTTTGATTAGCTTTAACCTTTGTGTGAGCGGAAGGAACATTTTTGTTCCATTTCGATTTTGCTTGTAAATATCTCGGGTCGTGTGAAAGCTATCGATCTGAAATTTTCTGACAGCTCGTCTTCAGCGATTCTAAACAAGTTTGCCTATTTTTAGATAAATCTGTTGGTAATCTTGGGTTTTATTAGGGAAAACTTTTTTAACTACGTTGTTGAGCGGAAGACACAATTTTGTGCATCGTGTTATAACCGCGTATATCTTTAAAACCTTTATTCAGAAAAATTTGAAATTTTTACTGAATATGTATTAACTCAAAATCATTAAATTTAAAATTTAAATTTTTAAATTAATCCTACACTAAAAAAAATTTTTAAGTTTTACCTTGAAAAAAAAATTGCAGGTTAGATTAATTACGTAAAACTCGCAAACTGATCAAACAATTGAAAAACGTGATATACTACGTTATAGGGCTTTCAATAAGCTTTCCAAAATGATCAAATGTGTCATACCCTTCTTTGGTAAAACTATAAGAAAAACAACCAATATTGTTGAAAAATTGCATTTATTTTGTACAAATTTGATTAATAATACCACAAATATTTTTATTTCAAAATTATTATTCTTATAAAAATAAATTGTTTTAATCCCATAATTATAACTATAAATGTCCAAAAAGGGGTATTTGTGGTTTTAGGTACTCTTGCTAATAAAAGTAACGGTCACAAATAACCCAAATCATTTATGACCGCCAGGTGCAGCTGCCGACAACTCTTTTTTGGAATGACCCAAAAAAGGGTTGATGGTAAAACGTACTACCTGCCCACATTTTTTGCACGTTTTTAGAACTTTGAACTACTTTTATAGTGACTTCTTCTAAAGAAAGGTATGACACATTTGACCTTTTCGAAAAGCTTATTAAAAGTCCTATAACGTAGTATATAACGTTTTTCAATTGTTTGATCTGTTTGCGAGTTTTACGTAATTAATCTGACCTGCAATTTTTTTTTCCAAGGTAAAATTTAAAAATTTTTTTCAGTGTAGGCTTAATTTAAAAATTTAAATTTTAAATTTAATGATTTTGAGTCAATACATATTCAGTAAAAATTTCAAATTTTTCTGAATAAAAGTTTTAAAGATATACGCGGTTATAACACGATGCACAAAATTGTGTCTTCCGCTCAACAACGTATAAAAAATCTTCCGCTCACACAAAGGTTAACCTCTGGTCGGTGCGTCTGGCTCTAATCCTTGCGGCAGCGAACGAAGGGCCTGCCTGATTAGCAGGTGCCCTGGAGTGAGCGCCTCTCCCTCGTTGGGTTCGGTGCTTGTTGGAGTTAGAGGCCGAGAATTGAGCACGGCCTCGGTGTCCGACAGATAAGCCCTGACCTTGGCTTCGGTAAGGGACGCTTCTGCGACTTGACGCACCAGAATCTCCTTCGCTGACTTCACGGCCGCCTCCCACAAACCGCCGAAGTGCGGTGCTCGTGGTGGGATGAACCTCCACTCGATGCCCTTCTCCACGACGAACAGTTAAAGCTGCGACTACTGATCCTCCAAGGCGCTCTGAAGACTTCTCAGCTCGTTCCTGGCTCCCACGAAGTTCGTCGCGTTGTCGGAATGTACCCGATGCGGTACGTCACGTCTTGCGATGAAGCCAAAGGCCAAAAGTCGACAAATTTGTAACGAGTTCCAGGTGAACAGCCTTGGAAGCAAAACAGACAAATTCAGCAATATATAGTACATCTTAATGGGGGGCCGTCCTCGAATACGCAACAAGACATTGATAGGACCAAACAAATCTACGCCACAAATATGAAATGGCCTTACGGCTTCGAATCCGCAGGCAGATTTCCCATAACTTGGTTCATCAGAACAGGCTTATATTTAAAACAATGAATGCATTTTCGAACCACCCGAGTGTATTCTCTGCGAGCATTTATTAACCGATCATTGTTTTTGCATTTGCGTGACAATTTCTCAAATGCAGATTTCGGAGATACAAATCAACAATTTGGTTTTTACAAGGGAGTAATATTGAAAATTTAGCATTTTCTGAAACAGGTGCATGCAGGAGTCTACCTCCCACCCGCATTAGCGAAAATCTTCTACCAGCTTCAGAAAACTTTTGTATGAAGGGCGTCATCATCTGCAAACTTGGTTGTAATACATGTCCTTTTTAAACGCTTTGTATTAGTTTCACTTGTGGCTGGCTATCTGGCTGCGTAGCACCACTAAGCATACAATATATAGAGCAGCGACGGCAGCGCTGCCCAAAATGCAGAGAGCAAAATTTCAAGTGAGAGCAAGAGAGAGTAAATTTTGAACAAGCGAGAGATTAAGAAGTCATTGGTGGTTGTTTACACACTAATGCAAAATGATCTCTGCGAATAAGTCCATGTGCGGAATAGCTTAAAGTTTTTTGTATTCTTTGAAATTTTAGGGAATTTAACGTCGCTAGCTTTAAATGTTTCTCGTATTTTTGATGTGAGAGCGAGGGGGACTATTCTTTCTGTTCGTACTTTTGACGTGTGAGAGCGAGAGGTATTTTGTTTTGATTTATTCAAGGCAATTGCACGTGTTAGTTAGGAAATTTGTTTACCTCTTAAAGCTACGATTTTTACCGATTTCCTTTTTAAGTTTAATTCAGAAACGCTGTAGAACTCTCTAGAAATTTTTAGAACGCTTAAAAAAATTTAGATCATGTCCCTTTGTGCGTACGCATAGTACTTTGTAGATCCTTCTTGAAAGTTTTTCTAGAAGTTTCTGTTGTCTGGCTGCCTGGCTGAAATCAGAAATTCAACTATTTTTTTAAATTTTAGAACACTATAGAAAATTCTAGAATATTTTATAGAAATTTCTGAAACACTGTAGAATTCTAGATTCTAGAACATGTCCCTTTGTGCGTTCGCATAGTATTTTGTAAATCCTTCTTGGAAGTTTTTCTAGAAGTTTCTGTTGGCTGGCTGTTTAACACTTTATGGTTTGCATGCAGGCCTGCCAACTTGTTTTTTTTACCGATAATTTACCGATATCAATAGAAGAGCGCGCTCTTTTAAACCGGAATCAGAAATTCAACTATTTATTTGAATTTTAGAACACTATAGAAAATTCTAGAATGATATATAGAAATTTCTGAAACGCTGTAGAACACTCTAGAAATTTTTAGAACGCTTAAAGAAATTCTAGAACATGTCCCTTTGTGCGTATGCATAGTATTTTATAGTTCCTTCTTAAAAGTTTTTCTAGAAGTTTCTGTTGTTTGAGTGGGAGATTTGCATTCAAGTTTGAGCAAAAGTTCAAGTAAGACGTGCGTTGCTGTGAAATATATAAATCGGTTGGAATTCTTAGAAATTCTATTTAATTTTGAAAGCTTTGTTTGTAAGATATTTGAATTTAGTACAAGAGTTTTGTTAAAGTTTAATGTATAAAGCGCGTTCTTGCCAGTGTTCTTTGTTGTCAAGTTCAAGTTTTTAAATTGAATCAAAATTATTAAGTAGTTCGAGTTGGTAACTGGTGCATAAAAATTGAGCATAACTGTTAAGTCGTGTGTTTCGTGTGTTATCTAAGCCGTGTGTTGACATCTACCACAATGAATACCACAAGCGATAAATTATCTGACAAATTGAATAAAATGCGACTTTATATGGGATGATATAGAGCTTTAGAAAAGAATAATATGAATAGTTTAAAAAAGACTCAAAATAATATGAATAGTTTAAAAAAAACGCTTTATAGTAAATCCAACCAAAAAGTAAAAAAATAATGTTTAAAATGTTTAACGATAAAATTGATAGATTCCCTGTCGGAACAACGGGCCGGCAGAGTTGATGGTGTTTAAAGCGTTGGGATGCCAAATGAAGATAATTTCTCCAATCCATAATCTCCATGATGGAATACAACTCCCAATTTTGCGCGCATGGTTAAAATTAAATTTGGTCACAATAAAATTATCGGGAGTAATTTTGAGTTTAGAACATAAATGTTTTTTGACAGCATCGGGTGTAGCATCAGAAACGAGACGGGACACGACGTAGCTAATTTTAATTGTGGGCGTTGCATTCAAAAGGTTCATTTTTGTCTCCCGTCTAAATCCTGGGCCTTCTCAAAACAACGTTAAGACTGTAGGCGGCCTGACCGTTTCAAATAACGTGCGATCTCTTTGAGAGTAAAAATGCGAATCCCTTTATTGAGAGAGCTAACAGCTCACTTACAGATAATGTTAATGTATGTGCTTATTGATAATTATGTAAGTTTATTCACATGAGTGTGCTTATATGTATTTGTATATATGTGTATACTACCTATGTCCTACAACTCGGCCTATCCTGACGGAGTGCTCGAAGACTCCAACATAATTTTCCTCATGCTTATCTGTTCCTTGCCATGGCTTCATATTGGCCACTGCCCAAACTCCTTTATAAGGTATCTTTGACTGTTGGAAATTGTCTACATCTTCTAAAATATATCTGTCATGTCTCAAAACCTTACTAACTGTATACGGCCCCTTATACTTTGGTATAAGCTTTTTACATATCCCTGTATGAGTGTCAAAGTTCTTAATCATCACCAAATCTCCTTCCTCATACTTATGTGGCTCTATTCTCTTTGTATCTACAGCTTTCTTATTATATTCTTGTGATTTTTCTTGGTGTACTCTAGCCGTTTCCCTTATTTCTTCTTAATTTCTATCTACCACTTCTCCATTTAGTTCTTCTATTAAATTTGTCTATTTCTTTAACTCTTTGCAATACTCCAAATAACATCTTGCTTGGGTGTTGTTTGATTGATCTTTGAACTGTATTGTTTAGTGCATACTCTACTTGCTCTAATACCTTATCCCAATACAATCCTTTCTCTGAGTCTACTAACTTTGCGATCATTGGTCCTCCAATATGCCCTAATTCATCGTGATATTTGTAAAGTACATGTCCTTCCATTTCCTCTGATACTGCCAGCAACAAACTTCCGTTATCTCTCTTTTTATAAATTACTCCATTTCTCATTTCAAAGTGCTTTTGTTCAGACTGTTGCAAACTATCTCTTATTCTTTTAATTTTCTCATCTTTATTCTCACAAATAATTAAATTCTCTTCGAAAGTGTTGGTATCTATGGCCAAAATTTCTACACACCTGCTTAGTGCATCTACATGCTGCATCCTCTTCCCTGGTCTGTGTTCTGGAATATAATCATAGCACTGTAGTTCAAGGACCCATCTATCAATTGCTGGACTTAATACCTGTTTATTTAAGGCCAATGTTAATGCATTGCAGTCTGTTACCAACTTAAAATGTATACCTTGTAGATATACGCTAAAGCGTTGCAATGCGTTTATTATAGCTAACATGTCCAATTTAAAACTTTCATACCTAGACTCAGCTTCTGTCGTTCGCTTTGAAAAATAAAAGACTGGATGTAACTTCCCATCCACTTTCCGTTGCATTAAAATTGCCTCGAGCTAGCGTCACAGTGCAACTTAGTCTCGTCAGCTGGATTGTATAAAGCTAAAACTGGTCCTTCTAAGAGACTCTTCTTAAGGGGGGACATCTGAGTAATTGAAAAAAAAGCGGATTTTCGGGAATTTTTTTTGGCCAAATTTATAATATAAGATGTGAAGTACAAAATAAATTTTTTCGAATAAATCGAAAACAAAATGGCGGCTGTGCAACATTTCTTCGTAGGCCCTTTTTCGTTGAAGGGGGTCCATGGCCCGGTAAGCTAACGTCCCTAATTTTTTATTGTAAGGATGCTCTCTGGCCGGGATACAACTCTCAGTCAGATCCTGAGGTCCTTATACAAGAAATTTGTAAAATCACTGAGACACTGGGCTAGAGAGTTACGTTCGCGGGGCGAGCGATGATTTTTAGATAACTATCCCTGAGATCCGCGTCCTTGCAAGACACGAAGGGCCGTCGAGCTATAGAATCTCCAGAACGTGAAGTCCTATCGCGGCAGAAAATCTCACGGGCTGGACCTTCGGGCGAGGCCGCAGCCGGATTTTTTTACGAGGGGGCTGAGTCTTGATGCGGGGAGTCGAGGATCCAAAAATCCCACGGGCTGGACCTTCGGGCGAGGCCGCAGCCGGATTTTGTCGTGCGTGGCAGAGTCTTGTTACGGGGTTACGGGTCAAAAATCCCACGGGCTGGACCTTCGGGCGAGGCCGCAGACGGATTTCAGTGCGAGGGGCAGAGTCGTTTATACGGGGTTGCGGGTCAAAAATCCCGCGGGCTGGACCTTCGGGCGAGGCCGCAGCCGGATTTTGTGACGAGTACCTAGAAATTAGTGCAAGAGGTTATGGCGGAAGGGTCTACCATTCCACTATGTGTTATTTGGTGAGTGGGGAGCGGGGAAGGAACACGAGAGAGGCTCAACCATCTCGCCGTGAAGGTTAAGGGGACACGAAGGGCTCTACCACTCCGTAAGGCACGTGGGGTTCCACCACCGCGTGTCGAATATCAGGAGGGGGGGGAGAGGGATGCACGGTGGGGCAGCGGGCGTGCAGTTAGAGAACAGAAATGAATATAAATATATATAAATGATAATGATTTTTACCGTTCCCAATTAAATGGCCGCGCAGTCGACAACCTGTGTCACCGGGGAAAGAAAAATAGGGATATGGGGAAAAATAATTGACACAAGACTATTCTTTAGTCGATCGCACGTGTTTGTGCTTATATTATTATTATTTCACGCTTTTCTTAGTATTTAGCGTTTCACTGCACTGTTCACTCACTCAACACCAACCTCCGCGTTACTCCTCTTCGCGTGCGTGCGTTTCTTTTCCTTCTTCCCGCGTGCGCGACCGTTTCCGCGTTATTTTCTTATTTTGTGTCCGCGTGCACGACCGTGTGCTTCGAGCTGCCGAGAAAACGAGATCCCGGAAGCCGTAGTGTGGCCCCCTCTTGCTCTTGGCCTTTTCTTCCCCTGATCGCTGTCGGTATTTTTAGATTTCCAGTATTTTCTCTCGGTGGTTGCCACCTCGCGCGGATGGTGCAAAACTAAACTAAGCCTATTCTAGTTCCATACCCATAAATCCCTCAAATCGATCTCCGATAACTTTATTATAATATTTCACTGATATCTCTTATAAACTATTGATTATAATAAAGTTGATCTTACATAACTAATGATTAGAATATTATATAACTTAAATATCTATTGAATATAATCATTGTGGCGGTCTAGCCGCCAGGCGGGATCGTCACATGATCTAGAACAAAAATCAAGTTTGGCTGGTTTCTTTACATCAACAGCTATCAACACTCGTACGATTTTTGCGATATATTGATTTTTTGCAGAATGGTGAGTGATTGAAAAAAAGTTAACGTTTTCACGAATAAAAAAGTCTCAAAATCTTATATATAAAAAGAAGTGTACATTTTGATTGTCACTCCATAACTGCAGAGCGGCTCGACCGATTGCCATATAATTTTTAGGTGCAGGGAGGAGTGATGATTGTTATTTTTTTTTAAATCCAAAATTGGTCCAGCCATTCGCGGTTTAAAAATAAATTTAATTTTTGTCATTTTAATTTTGGTTTAAAATAAAAGTTTGTTTACAGATTGCGATTAAAGTCATAATTTTACCAACCTTCAACAACAATTCGCTTTGAATCGCAGAATGTTGCTAAAACGCATTAAGACCATCCTCTGCTGAAGAATTCGCGGTTTTAACTTTTTTTTGTCATCATTGATATTAAAGGTAAAGGACCAATGTGGACCATCCTCTGCTGAAGAATTCGCGGTTTTAACTTTTTTTTTATCATTGATTTTATCGAGAACTGCAACGTGAACAAGAGTATGATCCCAATGAACTGCGAACATTTGTGAACTTGAATGTTCCCAAATTAAATGAACATCAAAAACATAACTATGATACCATCATGCAAGCTGTACAAAATAAAGTCGGTGGATGCTCCTGGTGGTACGGGAAAAACATTTGTGATATCACTATTTTTGGCAGCCATTCGATCGGAACGAAAAATTGCATTGGCACTTGCCTCTTCAAAAACATGTCTATGATACCATCATGCAAGCTGTACAAAATGAAGTCGGTGTATGCGCCTGGTGGTACAGGAAAAACATTTGTGATACCACTGATTTTGGCAGCCATTCGATCCGAACGATAAATTGCATTGGCACTTGCTTCTTCGGGAATCGCTGTTTCCAAATTAAATGTCCAATGCATGATCTATTTGATCGAGAACTGCAACGCGAACAAGAGTATGATCCCAATGAATTGCGAACATTTGTGAAATTGAATGTTCCCAAATTAAATGACCATCAAAAACGTGGATTAACATTAATAATTTTGAAATACATGTAGTAAATGTAGAATATTTCATTTTTTATTTTGGGTTGGTTGCAACGAAGTGCATCTGGGCCCGCTAGTTGTTGATATAAAAAAATGTAAGCAATATAAAAAAAAATCCTACGAGTGTCGATAGACAAAGGTATTTTGATTATACTATAAAAATTTCACATCGATCGGTTAAGATTTGTTCGAGTTATGCTACCGGCCAACTCAAAAAAAGTGGTTTCGAGAAAACCGCGCTTAAACACAAAAGGTTCCATGGGATATACCTGTGAGGCATCGCCGCAGAATGCCGGACTCTATCTTTTGGTATGTTATTTTTAAGACCATAAAATTTTCGATTTTTAAAAATTTTTACTCAGATGTCCCCCCCTAAGTAGCTAAAAACACTCAAGTTCTTTGAACCCAAACTTAAACTCCCTATCCTTTTTTATTAAGTCATCCAGTGGTTTTGCTTTTGTCGAGAAATCTTTAACAAAACGTTGAAAATAGGAGCACAACCCCAGGAAATTTTGAACATCTTTCGCTTTCTTTGGTACTGGGAAGTCGGTGACTGCTTGCACTCCCTTATCATCTGGCTTTATTTCTCCTCCTGTCACTATATATCCTTAATACTTTACTTCTGATTGTAAAAATTCACACTTATCTAGTCTCAACTCCAACTTATTTGCTACTAACCTTCTAAATACTTCTTTCAATATCTCCATATGACTGGTACTGTTCTATGTTGCTATTAAAATATCATCCATGTACAGCAATAACTCTCCTGACTTGATCCTCGAAGGCGCTCTGAAGACTTCTCAGCTCGTTCCTGGCTCCCACGAAGTTCGTCGCGTTGTCGGAATGTACCCGATGCGGTACGCCACGTCTTGCGATTAAGCTTTTAAAGGCCAAAAGAAAAGAGTCAGTCGACAAATTTGTAACGAGTTCCAGGTGAACAGCCTTGGAAGCAAAACAGACAAATACGGCCGTCCTCGAGTACGCAACGAGACATTGATAGGACCAAACAAATCTACGCCACAAATATGAAATGGCCTTACGGCTTCAAACCTATCCGCAGGCAGATTTTCCATAACTTGGTTCATCAGAACCTTAAGCCTCATATCTAAAACAATGAATGCATTTTCGAACCACCCGAGTGCATTCTCTGCGAGCATTTATTAACCAGATTTCTTGCCGAAGAAGACCGATCATTGTTTTTGCATTTGCGTGACAATTTCTCAAATGCAGATTTCGGAGATACAAATCAACAATTTGGTTTTTACAAGGGAGTAATATTGGAAATTTAGCATTTTCTGAAATAGGTGCATGCAGGAGTCTACGTCCCACCCGAATTAGCGAAAATCTTCTACCAGCTTCAGAAAACTTTTGTATGAAGGGCGTCATCATCTGTAAGCTTGTTTGTAATACATGTCTTTTTGAAGTGAAACTTCTTTAGGCGCATTGGGGGTAAAATTTGTACAAATGAAACGTCAAGAAACGAATGTAACGAAAAAGTCGAAAAGAGAAGGAGCGATCGAGAGTGATTGAGAGAGAGTAAGACAGGGCGAACGCAGCATAAAGCAACTAGCGATGGAGTGAGAATAGCGATGAGAGAGCGATTGTCGTATCACGCACTGTCCCCTCTCTCCGCTGACAAACGTTCTCTCTGTCCTCTTCTTTCCTCTCTTCGCTCTGAGCGCGCTCGCACATGGTGCGAATATACAAGGTGGTCTCGTCCGCTTTGCTGAGGACGTTAAATATGTTTACCTCTCCGTCTCTCTCAATCGGTAGAATGAGGTAGCTAGATAGAGACTGGCACAAATAACGTCCTCAAAGAGAGCAGCTGTCTCGTTGAGACCACCTTACACATATAGTTGCACCATGCGCTCGCACAAAGTTGAGAGAGTAAAATCTAAAAATAGAATGAGCTTGCTTGTATGAGAATACGATTTTAAGCTGAAATCATTTCTGTGACACCAGTTAAGCACAATGCCAAAAATTGTGGTGCGAGAATGTGAAACAATTAAAAATAAAATATCTGTTAGACGGCCAGTTAAAACATCAACACAACGTGTACGTGAATTCAGAGAGCGAAAAAGGCTTTAAAGCTGCATTAGCCAAGAGTTAAATATCTCATCGTCCATCATTACAAAAACTAAACCAAAAACTCGAGCAGAGTATAGTCGTGACTACAGAGCTCGAATAAGACAAAAATATGAAGAAAATCCTCAACCTTCGTCTTCGACTTTACCAATTGAAAAAAATTAAACTTCAACAGAACGTGTTCGTGAGTTTAGAGCAAGAAAAAATTATTGATAAACCTTTCAGAAAACATTATTGAAGATTTTCAAACATCATCAAATATTATTAATGCTAATAATAATAATAATAACAACAAAAACAATAATGGTGATAATAATAACAATAATACAATAATGGTGATAATAATAACAATAATAACAATATTGGTGATAATAATAACAATAATTGTCATAATAATAACAATAATGGTGATAATAATAATATTAATAATAACAATATCGAAAATGAAACCAGATTGTCAATAATAGAAATAACACGAGAAGTATTCAAGATGATGATTTACGTGTAGAAGATATAATTAGTTTCTTGCATCAAAAACTACTTCCATACAGCCACGGAGGTGCTGCTATTCTTGGTAATGAGAATAATAAAATAACACTTGTTTTGGGTGGTGACTTTAACACTAATTTTGCAGTTGATAATTCCAAACCATTAATTAACCTTCTAGAAGAAAACTTTAGTCTACAGCTGAATAATAATCCAAACACACCAACTACAAATTCAGGAACGACAATAGGTGCTACTTTTTACAAGATATTTACATAATGTTAAAACACTAACTTATATTGCATATTTTACGTATCATAATGCTTTAGTCACAACAATACCTATAGAAATCGCGTCAAACAATGTAAATATTGAAGAAATAAATTAATAAAAACTAAATTTATAATTTATATTAATTTTCAACACTTTTATTTTTTCCCTTCCTTTAAGTCTCGGAAATCTAAAGTTTTAGATTTGTATAAATATAGACAAGACTGATAAATAAGTTCGCCAAAGAAGTTTCACTTCTGACATGTGTACTTTGTACGCACGCACTTTTTTTCTTTTTTTTGTACTCTTCTACAAATACATTTCTTTGGATGATCTCTACAGTTTAAAAGATGATAGTTGTAACTCTCTAGCAGTCAGACTTACTGATTTTTCTCGTAATTTAGCTAGCTTAAGAAATCTGTAAACGTATCCCAGAATTCTTATGAGTTTGGGAAACGATGAGATACGAGAAATAAATTCAAACGGAGTTGATGGCTCGACGGCTGTACACACTTGGGCAGGTCTTTTAACCTCTGAACTTTTTAATTCGGAAGGTATAGAAAATTATAGTTTTCTGGCCATGATGCCTCATTTTCATACAGAAATTTCGGACCTTCGAACCAAATGGACTCAGTCAGTTCACTTACATCGCAGCCACTGGACGCAATGTCTGTTAGATTAAACTGCGAAGGGACATGTTTCCAGGATATATTTTCTGATAGCTCTTGAATTGTGGCTACCCTGTTTGAAACAAAAACTGCAAGTGACGAAGGGGGAGACTTTATCCATTGTAATGTTATTTCTGAGTCTGTCCAGAAATAAACACTCTCGATTACACATTTGTCAAGAACTTGTTTGACGTAGGACCAAAATTGTGCCAAAAGTGTGGCGGCGCATAATTCAAGCCTTGGTATGGTTTTCGTTTTTAGTGCTAGAAATCGACAATGATTTCGCTGCTAGAAATCGACAATGAGCCTAACCGTTTTCGTTTGCTCGAATGTAAATGCAACATCCGTAAGCTTTGCTGGATGCATCCGCAAACCCGTGAACTTGAACGGCTGAGCACCCACTGGCAAACGTGTACCTAGGAATGGTGACTGCGTGACCTTTAACCTTTCCCAACTCGTATGTAACGACATCGGAATAGATTCATCCCATTCCAGTTGAAGTTGCCAAAGTTTTTGAAGAAGAATATTAGATGTAAGGCCAACGGGGCACAGCAATCCCAAGGGATCAAAAAGCCGCGCGCTTACTGAAAGAATTGTCCGTTTTGTGGGAGCTAAGTTTGTAAAAATCTCATCTAAAAGAAATCGAAATGTGTCTGTGTGTGGCATCCACCGCATACCCAAGGCTTTGGTCGAAACGGTATCATTGAAATTTAGGGATTTTTCAGTGTTGTTCCCTTTTTCTGTGGATGGTTTGAAAACCATTGAGACAGCTACAAGCCGCCACTATTGAGAATTTCTGACACTTGATTACACATCACGTTCAATGTGTCAATATCATCGGCTCCAGTGAGCATGTCATCCACATAAAAGTCGTTGCAAGCTGTACAAAATGAAGTCGGTGTATGCGCCTGGTGGTACAGGAAAAACATTTGTGATACCACTGATTTTGGCAGCCATTCGATCCGAACGATAAATTGCATTGGCACTTGCTTCTTCGGGAATCGCTGTTTCCAAATTAAATGTCCAATGCATGATCTATTTGATCGAGAACTGCAACGCGAACAAGAGTATGATCCCAATGAATTGCGAACATTTGTGAAATTGAATGTTCCCAAATTAAATGACCATCAAAAACGTGGATTAACATTAATAATTTTGAAATACATGTAGTAAATGTAGAATATTTCATTTTTTATTTTGGGTTGGTTGCAACGAAGTGCATCTGGGCCCGCTAGTTGTTGATATAAAAAAAAGTAAGCAATATAAAAAAAAAATCCTACGAGTGTCGATAGACAAAGGTATTTAGATTATACTATAAACATTTCACATCGATCGGTTAAGATTTGTTCGAGTTATGCTACCGGCCAACTCAAAAAAAGTGGTTTCGAGAAAACCGCGCTTAAACACAAAAGGTTCCATGGGATATACCTGTGAGGCATCGCCGCAGAATGCCGGACTCTATCTTTTGGTATGTTATTTTTAAGACCATAAAATTTTCGATTTTTAAAAATTTTTACTCAGATGTCCCCCCTAAGTAGCTAAAAACACTCAAGTTCTTTGAACCCAAACTTAAACTCCCTATCCTTTTTTATTAAGTCATCCAGTGGTTTTGCTTTTGTCGAGAAATCTTTAACAAAACGTTGAAAATAGGAGCACAACCCCAGGAAATTTTGAACATCTTTCGCTTTCTTTGGTACTGGGAAGTCGGTGACTGCTTGCACTCCCTTATCATCTGGCTTTATTTCTCCTCCTGTCACTATATATCCTTAATACTTTACTTCTGATTGTAAAAATTCACACTTATCTAGTCTCAACTCCAACTTATTTGCTACTAACCTTCTAAATACTTCTTTCAATATCTCCATATGACTGGTACTGTTCTATGTTGCTATTAAAATATCATCCATGTACAGCAATAACTCTCCTGACTTGATCCTCGAAGGCGCTCTGAAGACTTCTCAGCTCGTTCCTGGCTCCCACGAAGTTCGTCGCGTTGTCGGAATGTACCCGATGCGGTACGCCACGTCTTGCGATTAAGCTTTTAAAGGCCAAAAGAAAAGAGTCAGTCGACAAATTTGTAACGAGTTCCAGGTGAACAGCCTTGGAAGCAAAACAGACAAATACGGCCGTCCTCGAGTACGCAACGAGACATTGATAGGACCAAACAAATCTACGCCACAAATATGAAATGGCCTTACGGCTTCAAACCTATCCGCAGGCAGATTTTCCATAACTTGGTTCATCAGAACCTTAAGCCTCATATCTAAAAACAATGAATGCATTTTCGAACCACCCGAGTGCATTCTCTGCGAGCATTTATTAACCAGATTTCTTGCCGAAGAAGACCGATCATTGTTTTTGCATTTGCGTGACAATTTCTCAAATGCAGATTTCGGAGATACAAATCAACAATTTGGTTTTTACAAGGGAGTAATATTGGAAATTTAGCATTTTCTGAAATAGGTGCATGCAGGAGTCTACGTCCCACCCGAATTAGCGAAAATCTTCTACCAGCTTCAGAAAACTTTTGTATGAAGGGCGTCATCATCTGTAAGCTTGTTTGTAATACATGTCTTTTTTTCTTTTTTTTGTACTCTTCTACAAATACATTTCTTTGGATGATCTCTACAGTTTAAAAGATGATAGTTGTAACTCTCTAGCAGTCAGACTTACTGATTTTTCTTGTAATTTAGCTAGCTTAAGAAATCTGTAAACGTATCCCAGAATTCTTATGAGTTTGGGAAACGATGAGATACGAGAAATAAATTCAAACGGAGTTGATGGCTCGACGGCTTTACACACTTGGGCAGGTCTTTTAACCTCTGAACTTTTTAATTCGGAAGGTATAGAAAATTATAGTTTTCTGGCCATGATGCCTCATTTTCATACAGAAATTTCGGACCTTCGAACCAAATGGACTCAGTCAGTTCACTTACATCGCAGCCACTGGACGCAATGTCTGTTAGATTAAACTGCGAAGGGACATGTTTCCAGGATATATTTTCTGATAGCTCTTGAATTGTGGCTACCCTGTTTGAAACAAAAACTGCAAGTGACGAAGGGGGAGACTTTATCCATTGTAATGTTATTTCTGAGTCTGTCCAGAAATAAACACTCTCGATTACACATTTGTCAAGAACTTGTTTGACGTAGGACCAAAATTGTGCCAAAAGTGTGGCGGCGCATAATTCAAGCCTTGGTATGGTTTTCGTTTTTAGTGCTAGAAATCGACAATGATTTCGCTGCTAGAAATCGACAATGAGCCTAACCGTTTTCGTTTGCTCGAATGTAAATGCAACATCCGTAAGCTTTGCTGGATGCATCCGCAAACCCGTGAACTTGAACGGCTGAGCACCCACTGGCAAACGTGTACCTAGGAATGGTGACTGCGTGACCTTTAACCTTTCCCAACTCGTATGTAACGACATCGGAATAGATTCATCCCATTCCAGTTGAAGTTGTTAAAGTTTTTGAAGAAGAATATTAGATGTAAGGCCAACGGGGCACAGCAATCCCAAGGGATCAAAAAGCCGCGCGCTTACTGAAAGAATTGTCCGTTTTGTGGGAGCTAAGTTTGTAAAAATCTCATCTAAAAGAAATCGAAATGTGTCTGTGTGTGGCATCCACCGCATACCCAAGGCTTTGGTCGAATCGGTATCATTGAAATTTAGGGATTTTTCAGTGTTGTTCCCTTTTTCTGTGGATGGTTTGAAAACCATTGAGACAGCTACAAACCGCCACTATTGAGAATTTCTGACACTTGATTACACATCACGTTCAATGTGTCAATATCATCGGCTCCAGTGAGCATGTCATCCACATAAAAGTCGTTGCAAATTATGTATGAACCAATTTCATGTTTATCCTTGTTACGAACTCCAAGTTCTTGTAAGCTACGAATAGCTAAAGATGGAGCTGAAGACGTTCCAGCTAACCGATGAATAGAACGCTTATAAACGCCAGATTTAGTTCTAACGACTGCCACTCGAACTTTTCCATCCAGCCATTGCTGCGGCGGACTGTTGTCCTCGTGGACCACGACGATAGTTCCGATTTCGATGTTGTGGCTCTCGCTCAGCCACTTCTGCCGCTGCTGCAGACTCAGGACGTAATCGCGTTGCCAATCTACCCAAAACCGTTGCTTGATGGCGGATATCAGTTGCCATCTCAGGCAGGTGTTCACCTTGTGGGGTCAAAAAAATCGAATTTTTTTTTTTGTCTTGTCGTGTAGATATATGTTTCAAAAATGTGCTGTAGAAGTTTCAAATCAAAATCTGAAAAATTTCGAAAGTTATAGCCCGTTACGTAGAGCACTGTCGAGCACCGGCCGAGCCAAAGCCAAAACTTTAAACGCGTTTTTCTCAGAACCATGTTTTTGGACCTTACGTACACGATTGAAGACGCTACAATGAACCGATCGTCATCAAATTTTTATTAAATGTTCCTTAGGGTTTCCTCTAAAGAATGAACCTCGATCAGCCAAAAATATTGAAAACTGTTTGTTTAAAAAAATAATTAGTGAAAAAGAAAATGCGAAAATTTACTTTTTTTTTTCAAAACCTCATAACTTTTCGAATTTTGATTTTTTTTCCATGATTGAGGTTCACTTTATAGATAATACGATACAAATTAAGAATGTGTTTGGTTTTTGTGTTTCAGATCACGGGTTTTGAGCCAATCGTGTACGAGAGCAAAATGCAGACCGCCACCAATGGGCGCCCCCTCCCCCCCCTTTTTTGGATTTTTTTCAATTTCAAAAATTGTATTATTTGAATAAATATATGGTCATATTCAGACAAAAATTTCAGCTCTGTATCTTTAACCGTTTTCTCAAAAAAATTCCTAAAAATGTGAATTTTTGACCCCACAAGGTGAACACCTGCCTTAAGGCAGGTGTTCACCTTGTGGGTCAAAAATCGATTTTTTTTTTTTGTCTTATCGTGTAGATATATGTTCCAAAAAAGTGCTGTAGAATTTCAAATCAAAATCTGAAAATTTTCGAAAGTTATAGCCCGTTACGTAGAGCACTGTCGAGCACCGGCCGAGCCAAAGCCAAAATTTTAAACGCGTTTTTCTCAGAACCATGTTTTCGGACCTTACGTGCAGGATTGAAACCGCTACAATGAACCAATCGTCATCAATTTTTTTTTTAAATGTTCTTTAGGGTTTCTTCTAACGAATGAACCTCGATCAGCCAAAAATATTGAAAATTGTTTATTTAAAAAATAATTAGTGAAGAAAAAAAATGCGAAAATTGACATTTTTTATTCAAAACCTCATAACTTTTCGAATTTTGAATTTTTTTCTATGATTGTGGTTCATTTGATAGATAATACGATACTTATTAAGAATGTGTTTGGTTTTGTGTTTCAGATCACAGGTTTTGAGCCAATCGTGCACGAGAGCAAAATGCATACCGCCACCAATGGGCGCCCCCTCTCCCCCTTTTTGGATTTTTTCAATTTCAAAAATTGTATTATTTGAATAAATATATGGTCATATTCAGACGAAAATTTCAGCGCTGTATCTTTAACCGTTTTCTCAAAAAAAATTCCTAAAAAAAGAGCACTTTTTGACCCCACAAGGTGAACACCTGCCTTAAGTAGCTCAGTTTGTCGTCTGTTACTGGCTGACTGAACACAAATGGCTGCGCAACGAGCGTTGTCCCGACCAACAGATGGGCTGGGATTACTGCTTCGCCATTGTTGGGGTTGGAGTTGTCCACGACCATGGGCCTTGAATTTAGAATGGCTTCTACCTTGTAACGAACTGATTTGTACGTTCTGCTCGCAACAGAGTTGTGCGGCTAGCTCAGTATGTTGTAGGTTCGTCCCACCAAATTTATATAACGTGACCGCCCTTGACCAAATGTAAGCACTTATAACTTCTGGGTATATTACTATTAATTCAAAATTTGATTCTGCTGATCCGTCTGTTGCACGGCGTTCCTTCTCGGTGCCGTCCTTGGGCTGCTCCTGCGACAACACCTTCGACAATCTGCCGGGTGAACGGTTCAGGGATGCTGTTGGTGTGTGACTTGGTGCACGTCCGGCTATTGCCCGGTTAACACCTGGTTAGACGCCTGGTTAACGCCCGGTTAACGCCTGGTTAGATTCTCGGTTTTGTACGCCAAGATTAAACGCCAGGTTAAACGCCAGGTTATTCGCCAGGTTAACGCCAGGTTACACGCCAGGATATTCGCCGGATTCCGCACTTCACCTTTCTTGCCAACACTCGCACTTTCTATCCGTTTGCTAATCACTGATCCGGGATCCTTCGCCGGTATCCTTGATTGTAGTCCGTGCACGCTCGGGTCCTTCGCCGACTGACTCGCGTACCCTCCTTCCAGCGCGCCTCCGCCTTATATAGGCTTTCCGTGTCCCGTTAGCCTTGCTGCCTCTGCCCCTGGGTCCAATGTCCATTGCTGTCACGCCACGGGGTCCAAAGTCCGCCGACATCACTCCACCGGGTCCAAGGTCCATCGAAGTCCCGTTGTTTCACGGTGTCTCCTCTTCGCCGTGTCCGTGGCTGTTGCTAGGCGCCCTATAACGGTACACCTCCTTCGTTGTTGCCAAGCGCATCTCTACGCTGCCCCTTGTGAGGATTTCCAACTCCTCACATCTCCCCCTTTCTTCGGAAACGAACAAAACGCGTTTCCGCCGGGCCACATCCCGCCCTTCTGAACTCTCCGTTTGAATTCCCGCCAAACTCGAATTCCATCAGTTCCCGCCAAACTTCTGTTTGGCCAGTGTTGGGAACTCCTCTGGCCACCTGGCAACTCTCTCGCGATTATGTGTTTGAATAATCGCGGTATGTGATAGTTGGCCAGTGCTGCCTCTCGCGCGATCTGCCATCCCTGTCGGCCCGCGCTCTCGCTGCGGTCATCGACCCTGTGCCCTTCAAAATGGTGCCAGGTTCAAGTTGAGCCATTTTCATTTTTTCCTTGTTTATTTGTGTGCGCTTTGTGTCGCGTGAGTGTGTTTATGTGTGTCGTCCACGCGGGTACTCCTCCCGACGGACCTATACTCTGCCGTCAACCGCCCGGATGCGGTATTTTCGGCATGCGGCATATACCACCTTTGACCATCTCCCTCGCCGCGGTCTCCTGGCTATGGTCGACACCTCCTTCGGCCACTCGGCTGGCGCAACGTCCACCCACCTGCTGCCCTCGGGCAGAAAGAGCTGTCGCTGCAGCGCTGGCCTCTCGGGTGGCTCCCTGGCCTCGGGACAGGACACCTGTCTGTCGAACTTTGGGGCTGGCCATTCCCACGGCCCCTTCTCCAGCTCCTCGTCGACCTCCGCGTCACTCTCCGCGTTCCGCTTGGCTGCCGCCGCGACCTCTACCCATCCGCCGGGTGGGGCAACCTCGCCGTCCGTCGCGCGCCATCTCCACGTTATCGTCTGTTGATGCCACCGCTGGCCAACGACCACGACCTGTCGCCCAGCTTCCACTGCCATTGGTCCGTCGTCTCGCGTTCGGTGTCCTTGTCCGCCTCGTCTTCCGACAGGCACGGCGTGGTCGTCCTCCGCCAGTCCACCGACGACTCGGACTCCGACGACAGTGACTCTACGTCGGCCGACTCGTCCCCGTCTACCCACTCCTCCTCCGTTAGTTCGACGTCGGTGATTTCCTCCGTCGGTTCGAAATCGGTGTCCGCGGGCGGTGGGGATGGTGACACCAACGGGGACGCCAGCAGCTGAAGGGCAGGTTCGGAGTCCCTATGCCTTCGTTTCGCCACCGGTTGTCGCTGGTGCACCACCGCCTCCACCGCGCGGACTAGATTTGCTATTGCCTGGTTGACTGTTGTTTTCGAAAAGAACGACTGCTTCGTGGCTAGTCTTCGACGAAACCTCGGTTTGCTCGTGTCCTTTTCCCCCCGTATTCGTTGGGTCTGAATACTGGTAACGGGATCTACGATATCCATATCGTCTTCTCCCTTTCTACCGTTTGAAAATTTTATGCTCTCGTTACAGTGATCCCTCGATGTCTGGATTTGCTGCTTTTTGCGGTAATGTATTTCTATATCGATCTAATATCCGCAGCTATTGGTTTATTAGTAATTTCCTTTTTTTTCCTTTTTTTAGATGAAAATTAAATCGCATAATAATTATTAATAATTAGGTATAATTAATTTTAATAATAATTTTTATTTGCGATACTCAAAGAGTAAACAAATACTGTAAACGATCAAATGTCTGTCTGTCCGTCCGTCCGTCCGTCCGTCCGTACAAACGTCGAGATCTCGGGAACTATAAGAGCTAGAACCACCAAATTTTGGGCAAAGACTTCTAGAAACAAAGCGCAGATCAAGTTTGTTTCAAAACTTGACCACGCCCCTTTACCGCCCACAAACCGCAAAAATCTGTGGTGCCCTCATTTTTTATGCAATCGTTACGGTTTAAAAGAAATATAATGAAATGAGCACTGTTTTACTACATTCCGAACCATTTTGTGCTCTAATAAATAATAACGAAGTTATAGAACATTTTGCTATGCCTTGAGTAGTAATGTAATGTAGCCCCATAGGTGGCGACTCTATCGTTTTTTTTCGTTTTGTTTTTTTAAAGAGGGAAAATGAGTATCGCAAATCTTATAGTCGGGAAACCCGACTATAGCTTTCTTTCTTGTTTTTTTTTTTTATTTTATTTTTATTATTATTTTTTTTTATTCTTTTCTTAACGAGCCTCGCTCACAGTTGGCTTCTGGGCTTTCAGCTCGCTAATATGCGTGGTCCTTTCCTTGTGCGTACCTTTGTGCTTCAGTTTGCATATTACCGGTGATGTGAACCCGATTATCGCATATGGGCCATCATATCTGGGTGCCAATTTCGCCGCGAAACCTTCTACCGCTTTTGACAGGTGGTGTTCTTTCGCCCAAACCGTGTCACCTATTTTCGGCTTCCATGGCCTTCTGCGTAGGTTGTAATTCCGTGCCTGATCCTGTGCTGCCTTTTCCATGTTCAGTCTGACCAGTTCAAATATCTCCTTCAGTTTTTCTGCATTTTCCGCCGGTGATTGTGTCTGCCTTCCTGTCCCAATCGTTTGTTCGTCGTACAGTGCACTTGGCAGTCGTGGTTCTCTTCCTTGTGTGATTAACGCTGGCGAATAACCTGTTGACTCGGTTACGCTTGTATTCATTGCTAGCTGAATTTCGGGCCATTTCTCATCCCACGTTCTTTGATCCGCGCCCGCAAATTGCGCGATCATTGTTTTCACGGTTCTTTTAGCCTTTTCCGTGGGATTTTCATGGGCTGTGTACGGGGCAGTGAATTGTTGCCGCACACCCAATCCCTCCAGGAACTTCTTAAACGACCTGCTCGTGAATTGGGCCCCGTTGTCGGTTTTCAGCACCTTAGGCACCCCGTACCTTGCAATTATTCGCTCTCGAATGCCTTTTTGCAACGTCTCCGTCGTCGCCTTTCGCATCGGTATTATCTCGGTCCATTTCGAGAATCTGTCGATCAGCACCAAGAGCATTGCATTACCATGCTTTGACCGGGGCAGTGGTCTCACAAAGTCCGCGCATACCGTGGCCCTGCTGGTTGCAATTGGCTCGGCTTGAATTTTAGTCAGCTTTCGCAGTTTTGAACGTATTTCCTTACGTCTCGGTACATTCCTGGCCAATAATACCTTGCCGCCATCCTCGCGATTGTCTTCTGGCTACCTGCATGCCCTGCCGTTGGCGAATCGTGGTTCTCGGCCATGACTCGCGGTCTCAGGCCGGATGGTACACACAATTTCCACGATGTAACGTCTTCGTTGCCCGCCCTGTGTGGAATGTGTCGGTAAAGCTTGTCTGCCTCCATGATGTAGTCCGGGAATTTTTGCGGATTCTGGGACATTTTCTCCCTCATCTCCTCTGTCTATTTACATGCCATCTCCTCGGGTCTTTGGGGTTCTCCACTGTCCTGCACTCTCCTGCATGTTGTGGGTAAGGGCTGCCTTCCTGTATGCTACTTCAAAATCATATTGTTGTAGCTCCAGCGCCCACCTCGCAATTCTTCCGGACGGACTCTCAATGCTATTCAACCATTTCAGGGCCATGTGGTCCGTTATCACCTTAAAATGGTAGCCTTCCAGGTAAGGTCTTAGTTTTCTTATGACTATTGCTAAACACTCTTTTTCCGATGCAGAGTAATTCTTTTTGGCTCCATTGAGAGTTCTGCTGGAGTATGAGATTAACCTCTCGCCCTTTTCTGAATGCTGCGTGAGGATAGCACCGAGGCCATAATCGCTGGCGTCCGTCTGCAGGATAAATGTCTTGGAGAAATCCGGGCACGCCAAGATCAGGTCTGCCACTAATTTTGCCTTGACGGCCTCAAAGGCCTGCTGGTGTGTCTCGTTCCATTCCCACTTTGTTTTCTTCCGCAACAGCTCGTTCAGTGGTTGGACCAGCGTGGCGAAGTCTGGCACGAACCGCCTGTACCAGGAAGCAACTCCTAGGTACTGCCAAAACTCCTTTACATTTGCTGGCGGCTTTAGTTTGGCTATCGCCGATACCTTCTCTGGATCCGTCCCGATGCCCTGGTCTGTGATGCGGTGTCCCAAGTATTGCAATTCCCTTCGAAAGAACTGGCATTTATCTATGTTTAATTTCAGATTTGCCGCCCTCAGAGTCCCAAACACCTCCTTCAAGTTCATCATGTGTTCCTCCAGCGTTCTCCCGAAAACTATTATATCGTCCTGGTAAGCGAAGGCGTGTGGCATCATCTCGGGGCCTATAACTCGATCAAGTGCTCTTTGAAATGTGGCCGATGCTGAATGTAGCCCAAACGGCATTACTTTCCATTGAAACAGGAGGGCCTGTGTCCTATGTCCTGGCACTGTGAACGCCGTGTACTGTCTGCTGTCTGCTTCCAATGGGATCTGCCAATACCCGTCCTTTAAGTCCAGGCTACTTATGTACTTTACCTCCTTCAACTGATCTAGGATGTAGTTAATCATTGGCATTGGGTATGCATCCTTCACGGATTTGGCGTTTATTTGCCTAAAGTCCACACATAGTCTCCATTTGCCCGTCTTCTTCTTCACCATAACGATTGGTGAGCTGTACGGGCTGTTGGATGGTTCTATGCAGCCTTTTTGAAGGAGTTCGTCCACTTTTCCGTTGATCTCGTCTTGCATCCTTGGGTTCTTGGGTCCTCACACATTTTTATGATGTGATCTGCCACGTTTGATGTTCCTTGTACCCCTTCCATGCAATCCAGCTCTGTTTTCAGGAACTCCTTTATATCCTTTTCCTCGAATGTGTGCTTGACCACCGCCACCGACAGCTTTTCTTCGAGCCATCCATCGTGTCTGTCCCTTTCCGGGATCACCACTGTGTGTCCCGCGCACTTAAATTCGGCTCCGGCCCTTGTGAGGAAGTTCCAGCCTAATACCAGTGAGTCGATCACCCCTGGTAGGATCAGCAGGCTTATGGGAACCTGTCTGTTGCCAAATCTGATCTCTATTTCAAGCTGTGCGTGTATACCGCTGCTTCTGCCGTCTGCCAACCTAACTTGCCGTTTTGTTCTCGTAACTCTTCCGTTCTCAGCCAGTCTGTCCGCCAGCTCTTTGCTTATAAAGCTAGCTGTGGCTCCAGTGTCGATTATGGCCTTGTGTGTGCACCCTCCGATCACTACCTCCGCGGACAACTGCTGCTCTTTCTCGATGAACTTGCCGGTTAGTTTGGAGAGACAGCACCTTGCGACCCCTGCTCGCCTCTCTGCGGCTGGGATCGCTGGCCATTTCCCGCTCGTTGGCAGCACTCCATCGTTCTGATGCCGATTTTTCCACAGATCCAGCAAAACATTATCCGCTGGTTTCGGCACCCCATGGCCCAATGTCCGTGTCCGCCGCAGCGGTGGCATGCGTGTTCTGGATCGACGACGTGTGTCTGCTCCTGTTGTACTCCGGGTGGTTGGGTTCTCTGGGCCGAGTTAGGTGGTTTCCACGGTTGGTTGTTCGGCTGTCTCCACTGCGTCGCATTTGGGGCTGCCCATTGGGTAGGACGTGGTGAAACCTGCTCGTTGGAGTCCTCACAACTCCTGCATGTGGCATTTCTTGGTTTCCGGCTGAACTTGTTCTCCTCGACGAATTCCTCCCTTTCCTTTTCGAGTTCTTCATACTCGTCGGCCAAAATCATTAGCGTGTCCAGATCCTCAATTTGGAACGTTCCTAGCGCGATTTTAAGGTTGGGCGTGCAATTTTCTCTGATCCTGTTCAGCGCTTTTGCTTCTGAGTACCCGAGGGGCCTCATTAGGGTCTGCATGTCTATCATGTAGTCCTTGAAGGGCTCTCGGAATCCTTGTTTCCTTTGTTTTACCTGGTCTGCAAGTTTTCCGAAGTACCCCTTGGGTAGGAAGAACATTTGAAAGCTGTGGATGAACTCTGCCCACGTTTTCCACAATCGATTATTCGATATGAACCACTTTAATGCTTTGCCTTGCAGGAGTTCTGGCATCGCCCGGGGGATCATATTTATGTCTAACCCGTACGTATTGGCGGACCATTCTACTTGCTCTAGGAACTCCAGCGGTTTCTCCGTTCCATTGAACTTGAACGACCATTCCCTTACTTGTTTTGCCACCTTTGCGTAGTCGGGTGGGCTGGTTGTTGGTGGCGGCGTATGGGCTGCTGGTTTCAAATGTCCTGCACGCCTTTCCTTGCTCGTGCTTCTCCGTCTTTCTTCTTCTTGCATGCTCTTGAAGTCTAGGCTTTATATCATGTCTTGTGCATTGGCGTCGTTGACTTTGAGGGCTGGTGTTAGTTTCATTGCATATTTTGTCTCCAGTTCTGCCAGCTTCTGGGCTAGTTCTGGGTCATCTATTGCCCGGTCCACTAGCTCCGACAACGTTCTCCTCGAGCTGTCTACACTGCCGTCTAACCGTATGGCCAGTTTGCTAGCCACCTCTTCAAAGTCCTCCTTTTTGAGGTTATAGATCCATCCTTTCCCCATTTTGATTATTGTGTTACTTGATCAGGACAATCACGTTTGGGCGCCAGATGTAACGAACTGATTTGTACGTTCTGCTCGCAACAGAGTTGTGCGGCTAGCTCAGTATGTTGTAGGTTCGTCCCACCAAATTTATATAACGTGACGTAAACACTTATAACTTCTGGGTATATTACTTCACTTTTATTCTTCGTATTTCACAATTCAATATTTGATTCTGCTGATCCGTCTGTTGCACGGCGTTCCTTCTCGGTGCCGTCCTTGGGCTGCTCCTGCGACAACACCTTCGACAATCTGCCGGGTGAACGGTTCAGGGATGCTGTTGGTGTGTGACTTGGTGCACGTCCGGCTATTGCCCGGTTAACACCTGGTTAGACGCCTGGTTAACGCCCGGTTAACGCCTGATTAGATTCTCTGTTTTGTACGCCAAGATCAAACGCCAGGTTAAACGCCAGGTTATACGCCAGGTTAACGCCAGGTTACACGCCAGTATATTCGCCGGATTCCGCACTTCACCTTTCTTGCCAAAACTCTCCCTCCCTATCCGTTTGCTAATCACTGATCCGGGATCCTTCGCCGGTATCCTTGATTGTAGTCCTTGCACGCTCGTGTCCTTTGCCGACTGACTCGCGTACCCGCACTCGCTTTGACTCTCGCACTTGACTGTCATCCTTCCAGCGCGCCTCCGCCTTATATAGGCTTTCCGTGTCCCGTTAGCCTTGCTGCCTCTGCCCCTGGGTCCAATGTCCATTGCTGTCACGCCACGGGGTCCAAAGTCCGCCGACATCACGCCACCGGGTCCAAGGTCCATCGAAGTCCCGTTGTTTCACGGTGTCTCCTCTTCGCCGTGTCCGTAGCTGTTGCTAGGCGCCCTATAACGGTACACCTCCTTCGTTGTTGTCAAGCGCATCGCCTACGCTGCCCCTTGTGAGGATTTCCAACTCCTCACAACCTCCACCAGCACGGTGTTCAGTTCGTCCTGCCGGAGCACTGCACTGTCCACCGCCTTGATCAATAATCCTTTGGCCGATTTTACGGCCGCCTCCCAGAGGCCGCCGAAATGCGGCGCTCGGGGCGGGATGAACGAAAAAGTGATTCCCCACGTGGCAGCGAATTCCATTATAGCATCCTTGTTGGCAACGAAGTGATCCTTGAACTCTTGAAGCATCCGAGAGGTACCGACAAATTTGGTGGCATTGTCGCAGAAAATCTTCTGTACCCGCCCACGCCGGCCAAGTCTAGACAAACACATAATAAATGATTTAGAAGTGGGGTCTGAAACAAGTTCTATGTGAACAGCCTTAGAGGCAAAGCAAACAAATATGGCAATATAAAATTGGACCACAAAAGTCCACTCCACTGATCTCAAACGGTCTATTGCCATGAAGACGATCAGCAAGTAAATTTCCCATTATTTGGATTGCCAAAACTGGCTTATAACGAAAACAATGTACACACTTCCGTACAATGCTATTACAAGCTTGACGAGCGTTCACCAACCAAATTTGATGCCGAAGAATAGCCATCAAGGCACGTGGACCTGCATGACAATTTGAATGATGTAAATATTGTAGGTGTGGCACAGGCGCTTTCAGCAAACGACCGCCAACTCTAAGAGCCACCACATATGCTTGCCAGCTTGATGAGGATACATTACATACATTACTGCTAAAAACGCCGAACGAAGTTCTTCTGCTGATGGCACGAGTGAAGTCTGCTTGTGCGCTTTTCCAGGTCCACAAATGGATTCTTCAGTGCATCGGCCGCGATCAAGACTGTGGCATCCTTTTGCATCTCTAACGCAGAGAGATTTTTGGGGGGTTCCAGGTGGTGATTTACTGGCCAATAGGATCGGTTTTCCTTTAAGAAGTTTGGGCCCGTAAACCAAATTGATTCCAAGAGCTCACTAGTTGAGCAGCCACGTAAAAGGATGTCCGCTGGATTCGCGCTGGTAGGCACATGACGCCAGACAGCTTGCGAAGTCAATTCTTGAATCTCTGATACACGATTCGCAAACAAATGTATTAAGGTATGACGGGTGCTTCTTAATCCAATACAGCATCACCTCAGAGTCCGACCTCAAAAAAATGTCGTCCACTGGTGAGTTCAACATATCCCTGATTTCACTCCATAATTATGCCAGTAAGTGAGCAGCGCAGAGCTCCAAACGAGGCACCGACTTAGTTTTGAGAGGTGCTACTCTCGATTTTGCTGTGAGCAATCGTTTTTTTTTTTTTTTTATTTGTACGTTTTATTTATTTATTGAATCTTCTCTAGAAGAGACTTACAATAAGTGTTCAAATCTTAACCTATACTATATTATAATTGTTAATTGGTTAATGGCCCTAAGTTGGGCAGGAGTGGACGGTCGTTGCGCTGTAACCGAGAGTGGTTACTGAGCCGCCTGAGCTGCCTGGCTAGTTGGTTTGGGTGTAGTCACAGTCTAGCTTCGTACTTCGAAACTTTACTATCAATTTCTTCTTTAACGGATTTAATATCCAGGTCCCTATGGATATTTGCGTTGCGAATATTCCAGGGGGCCCCAGTTATTGTTCGCAGTATCTTCGATTGTACTCGTTGGATGATTTCTATGTTGCTACTGCTTGCGTTTCCCCAGAGTTCGGACCCGTACATCCAGGTTGGCTTTAAACAAGAGTTGTAAATAAGTACTTTGAGTTCCAGTGGCAGGGGTGAGCGGGAATTGTTGAGCCAGTGGAAACTATTGGCCTTGAGTTTTAGGGAAATCTTCTTCGTTTCAATGTGCTTTCTCCAGGTAAGCCGCCTGTCTAAGTGGATGCCCAGGTATGTGACTTCGTCGACACGGGGGATTTCTTTGTTGTTTAGGGTCAGTGGTGGGCAGGTTGCCCTATTAAGTGTAAACGTAATATGTTTGCATTTTTGTTCGTTGACTTGTATGCGCCAATCTGCTAGCCATTTTTCTACGGCCCCCAGGAGGTTTTTTAAATACGCTGTTGCTGTTTTTGGACATTTTGAACGACTGGTTATAGCTGTGTCATCAGCAAAGGTGGATAGGGTTGTCTGGCTGCTTGTGGGAATGTCGGCCGTGTATAGGACATACAAGATCGGCCCGAGCACACTTCCTTGGGGTACTCCAGCTTCGATTTTGTGGTTGGCGGAGAAGAAATTTTTGCATCTGACAGTAAATACTCTGTCTTTAAGGTAAGATTCAAGTAATTTGTGGGTGTTTTGTGGTAGGACAGTCTTGATTTTATGAACCAGACCGTCAATCCAAACGCGATCGAAGGCTTGAGAAACGTCTAGGAAAAGAGCACTGCAGTATTCCCTGCATTCAAACGCTGTGCGTATTACAGCTGTTATGCGATTTACCTGTTCGGTAGTTCCGTGCTTTTCCCTGAAGCCGAACTGATGCAGGGGGATCGCTCTGTCGTTTTGGAGGTGTGTTCTGAGGTGGCACAAAAACAGCTTTTCAAATAGCTTTGATAGGCAGGGAAGGAGGCTAATGGGCCTGTACGACGAAGGGTGGGATTTGTCTTTGCCTGGTTTCGGTATCATTGTAATAACAGACTTTTTCCATTGTTTGGGAAAATAGCCCCATTTAAGAATTGAGTTGAATATGGTGGTTATGCTTTTGACTGCGCATAGAGGCAATTCAATTATCATTTTAGGCGAAATTAAATCATGGCAAGGGGCTTTTTTTGGATTCATCTGTTCTGCGATGGCTTTTATGATTGTGTTTGTTTCAAGGGTTATTGTGGAGGAAGGCTCCGCTGGTAAGATGCTTGGAAAAGTGAATTGGTTTGTCGGCGGATGAGGTTGGAAGACATTTTTTAAGTAAGAGGCGAATATGTTGGCTTTTTCCTCGTCACTACGGGCCCACCCACCTGTTGGTGATCGAATTGGAAAATCGGGTTCTATTGGTGGTTGAATGTTTGGGTGCGCTCTCCAGAGTGAAAATTTGTTGCTGGTGGGCGAAAGTTGCGCTATATAGGCACGTTGAGTCTGATTCTTTTCAGTTAGTAAAGCTTTAGACAACTTCCGACAAGCTTCTTTAAACCTTTGTTTAGTGGCTGGGGAGCGTAGTGCCTGCCAGTCTCGGCGAAGTCGCCGCTTTTCTTGAAGGGGTAACTGTATCTGTGTATTTGTACGTGTAGTTTTTGGGGGGGATGTGGCTGAAAGTTCGGGTGTAGAGTGTTTGGCAGCAGAGGACATAACATCCGTTATATGCTTAAGTGAGTCTTCAATATCAGCTTCACAGGAGATTTTAGGTTCGATTTCAAAGTGTGAGCTTATGTATTTTTTATACTTTAGCCAGTTTGTTTTATTGGATATCAGAAATTGTGGTCGTTCTACAAACTGTGGATGTTCAGATAGACAGAGTAAAACAGGCGAGTGGTCAGTTGACAGTTCCGCCAGGGTTTCAGCATGTATCAGCCTGGACGGCACTCTCCTAGTTACAGCAAAATCGATAATGTCTGGTTTTTTTGTTCGGATCGGCTGGCCAGTATGTGGTAGTGCCTGGTGAAACAAAATCTAGCTTATTACCGGGTTTGATAATAGCGTTGTATAATTGGCGTCCTTTGGGGTTAATAAGACGAGAGCCCCAGTAGTGGTGTTTCGCATTATAGTCGCCGGCAGCTATAAAACAGTTGCCCAATGAGCCTAGAAATTCATTTTCTGAAATATTAAATCGTGGGGGACAGTACACAGCCGATAGGGTGACTGGACCGCTGGTTAAGTTGATTCGTAGGGATGTGGCCTGTATGTGGTTGTAAGCAAACGCCTCCAGAGGATGATGCCTAATGCGCTGTTTGATAAGGATTCCGGTGCCTCCGTGAGCTTTGCCGTCTGGGTGGTTGGTTGCATAGAAGATGTAGCCAGTGAGATGGAAATTGTTTTTATTGGTTAGGTGCGTTTCTGAGAGGAGCATGATATCGATGTCCTGGGTGTTTAAGAACTGTAGAAGTTCAAGTCTGTGCTGCGAAGCACCGTTAGCGTTCCAAAAGCATATTCTTAAGGGATCCATTTAAATTGACTTTTGTTTGATTAGAAGTTCCATAAGGATGTTCTGGTTTCGCACTAGTTCCTGGAGGGTACCTTGCATTGAGAGCATGATGTTCGTGAGTGTAGCTAAAGTAGCTTCGATGCTGTTTTGTATTTGTGGAGTGTAAGTCTGGTTTTGTTGGGTATTAGGTTGAGTTGGTCTATGAGCGTTTTGCTCTGGAAGCGGGGTAAATTTTGGTTTTGGTATGGGCGGGAGGGGCGGTAATGCTTCGGGCTGAGCGGTTCTTGTAGGCGACATTCCAGGGTATCGAAGTGCAGCCGCGAAAGTAACTCCAGGAGTGGTTTGCGAGGGAATGTAAAAATTTGTCTGAGCAACCTGTTGGGCGGAGGTTGGTTGTTGGCGCCTCTGGTTGAGCCGACTCTTGATCTCTTTATAGACGGGGCAGCCCCTGTAATTAGCAGTGTGGTTTCCACCACAGTTGCTACATTTTCTCAGTGCTGGGTCTTCTTTGTTACCCGTGCAAGCTTCTATACAGTGCAGATCGCCACAGGCAACACAGACTGGTCGCAAAGTGCAATAACTTTTTGTGTGCCCAAACTCTTGGCAGTTTGTACACTGTACCGGGCCGTTTCGTTGGTGCGGCTCCTCTACGGTTATTCTTCGATGAAGTAGGTATTGCAGTTTGCACTGCGTTTTTCTTCAGAGTAGTCGCGTCTGGTTTGAGTTCAATCTTGAAGAGTGGCTGAGGAATTTTCGCCCTATTGGCTATGCTCATAACGTTTTTAACGTCAAAACCATTTTCTTTAAGTCCTTCAGCTATATCAGCTGTCGGGACGGTTGACTCGATACCCTTTATTACAACTTGAAGTCCTTTGCTACATTTAAGTTGGTAGGTGTAATAATTAACACGCAAGTTGGTTACTAAGCGGTAGTTGGCTTCATTGGTAATCTGGAGCTTGGTTTCAGATATATTACCTCTTTTTAAAATAGTAACGTAAAAGTTGTTTTGCCCAATTTTTGCTTAAGTTTATTAATTAGATCTGAACAATTTTGATCTCTAATGTACATAGGTGGTGGCTTTACAATTTTAATGGCTTGGGGTGGTTGGCCCTCATCTTTTCGAGCTCGCCAAGTATTGCAAATTTGTTTTCAGAAGTTGCCTTAGTGGTGTAGTTTGAAGTTTTCGTAAGTTTAGGCAAATTTGCTTCTCTAGCTTTTTGCGGACTAAGTTTTCTTTTAATTTGTACATACCGATCGATCCCAGTCTGTACGAGCGTAGATTGTGAGAGCTCTGCAGCAGAAACGAGTGTTGCTCGCGATGCCAAAATCGGCCACACGTTGGTCGATGTTGAAGTTGTTGTAGTCGATACGACAGTTGTTATTGAGGGCACCGTATTAGTGGGTGCACACGCTGATGTAGTCGGTGCGTCTATAGGTGGAAGGGGGGAAGGGCATTGCGAGCTCCATGACTGCGTTGGAGCAAGAGACCGAGCTCTCTCAGTAGCGGGCGGCGACATTGCACTTGTTGTTGTGTTATTTACTGTCTCCGAAGAGACAATTGATAGGTATGCATTATTTTTCGAAGACGAAGACAGTTGAAGCGAAGACAGTCGACGCGCGTCTTGCTGTTGTTGTTGTTGTACACGACTTTGACTCACTGGCTTGCTGTTGGCACTTTTCAATAACGTACCCGTAGGCATTGTTATTTAGTTTAATTTATTTAAATCTTTGTATTTGGTATTAGATTTGTTAGGGAAGAGAGCCCTTGTTGTTGGCATTGCTATTTTTATTTTTAAATAAGTTAGTTTTCCCGTTCACTCGGCGGAGCGATCAGAAACACGTCTACCTCGGGTGAATGCTTGTTGTATAAGATGTGAGCAATCGTGTAAACGTTCTTTTCTGATGCTCCACTCTGACATAAATGCAGCAGCCGTATGCTCTCTTTGACGCATCGGCGAATCCGTGAATTTGGTATTTCATATATTATATATATATATTATATAAAAAAATAAAAATATATATATTTTTTGCTATTCCAATATGACGAGGTATGTTGAGTGAATCTAGATTTGAGAAGCAATTAGTCACCGATTTTAATTGTTCAAGTAAATCTGTGGGCAATGCTTCATCCCAATCTAACTTATGCTGCCAGATTTCTTGAATAAGAATTTTAGCACGAGTGACAATTGGACACAATAATCCAAGTGGGTCATACAAGCGCGCTACAAACGATAAAATAGACCATTTAGTCGGCACGAAATCGAGTGAAAGATATGCGGAATATCATCTTGCGACCCAATGGTAACAGACGCATCAGAAACTTGAAATTGTTGGCAGTTTGATGACCATTTGGCTAAACCAAATCCAAATGGTTTTAATACAGAGTCCAACTCCTGCTGCAACAATCCTAATTCCTGTGGCGTTTCTGCTCTAGCTAGTAAATCATCGACAAAAAAATCATTAGCAAGTGATTTCGATGCTTAATTGATAAATTTGCAATTGATCTTTCGGGTTCTCTCTCCAGATGATTTATTGAAAACATCTCTGGGTCTCGTCAATTTCCACTTGACTGTACATTAGAGTGTATCGAAAATCAACTTTTCTTGATTTTCGATGAGGCCGGGTGCGGATATGTTGTAAAACCATGTCAAATGAAAGCACAAAAAATTTCAGCCCGAAAGGATAACAGTTACTATCCCCACATCGTCCTTGAAATTTCAAAATTTTCATGGAAACTGGATTTTTTTTTTTTCGATGACGCTGGGTGCGGAAAAATTGTAAAACAATGTCAAATGAAAGCAAAAAAAAGTTTTAGCCCGAAAAGATAATATTTACTATCCCCGCAACGACTTTAAAACTTCGAAATTTGCATGAAAACATGCAAATTTGCTCGTAGCTTTGCACGGCGACCTGAAGATCGGTAGGGCAATTTCAGCAATTTCAGCTTCGCAGGTATGATTTCGATAGATTATCAAACAGTCCAAATAAATTTAAATATAGATTAAACTGAATATGTATGCGGCATTTGCTGAAATTGCCCTACCGATCTTTTAGTCGCCGTGCAAAGCTACAAGCAAATTTGCATGTTTTCATGCAAATTTCGAAGTTTCAAAGACGTTGCGGTTATAGTAAATATTATCCTTTCGGGCAAAAACTTTTTTTGCTTTCATTTGACATTGTTTTACAATTTTTCCGCACCCAGCGTCATCGAAAAAAAAAACGAGTTTCCATGAAAATTTGAAAATTTCAAGGACGATGTGGGGATAGTAACTGTTATCCTTTCGGGCTGAAATTTTTGTGCTTTCATTTGACATGGTTTTACAACATATCCGCACCCGGTCTCATCGAAAATCAAGAAAAGTTGATTTTCGATACACTCTACTGTACATCTTAGTGATGTCAGCAGTAATTGCGTAAGGATGTAAACGGAAACGAAGCAAAGTTGCATAGAGAGATGGTTGTATCGTTGGACCAACCATAAGAGTATCATAAAGCGACACTTGTGATGACGTATTGCTTGACGCATCGAAAACGACTCGGAACTTTGTTGAAGAGCTTTGCGGTCTGAGCACACACTGGTATGGGATAAAATAATGTGGCTCACACGGGATTGTGTTATTGATTGCACTCATATGACCAAAGAGATATACATGTCACGGACTTCCGCTTGTTTTCCCATTCGCCTCTCCAAGCCAAGAAATCGTCTCTTAGCTGTCTCAAAGTACGAGCCAAGACAAGTCGGTCTAGATTTAAACGGCAATTTAACACTCAGCCTGCCCGAGGGTAATCTGTTTACAGATTCAGTAAACGATTGCTCGCAAAGAAGCTGTTCTGGGGTATAAAAATTTGGGTTCGATGTATTTGGAGCTTGCTCTAACTCCCAGAGCTTTTTAACAATTGAGTCTAACGACGATTCACCAGTTATACTTAATAACGATGTTGAGCAAGCATTCTCATTTGGTGGGGTTTTACAACCACCAGACACAATCCAACCAAAAACTTTTTCACGTAAAGTTAAAGAATCTTGTTTACACCTCAGACGCCCATCTTTAAGAAGATCGAAGAAAGCAGGTTTTGTCTTGCCTATGCCTACTAAATTTATGTCTTTGCGAGATTTGGGTAATTTCAAAATATTAGCAAGGTTTTCGGTAATAAAATTGACCTGAGACCCAGAGTCTAAGAGCGCTTTGGCCATGTGGTAAGATCCTAACTGATCCTTTATTTTTACTATTGCCGTAGCTAATATGACTTGATCAGAATCACTAGCAGCGAGATTAGCGGATGATTATTGACTAGATGTCGAAGTTTGTGCTGGTAGAGCGTGTTTAGTGGATTCCACTTGAGTTTCTGTTGCGTACCTGTGCAATATAGTATGATGCGGCTTTGAACAGACTCTGCAAGTGCTCGACTTGCAGGTTGTAACTGTGTGACCTTTTCGTAGGCAATTTATACACAGAGGAAATGATTTAACGAACTTAAAACGATTATTGCATGGGATAGCAGCAAAAGAGGAACAAGATTGTATATAGTGGTCATCCGATTTGCAAAACGAGCATTTTGGATTATGCTGTTCATTTGGCTTAGCCACCATTACGCGCATATTTTTGAACTCTAAGCGCTCCCCCTCCTGAAGAATTTTCTTCAGCAGAGAGGTGCTGATACCTTTTTTTAAGGGCTTTTTCGCAATCATCCCAAAGTGGCAGTTTTGTATAATCTAAATTCTCCTCCCATTTTGACCGTGTCGTAGAATCCACCTTGCTCATAACTAAGTGTATGAGCATAGCGTTGGAAATCTGTTTGTCGTTTCCCAAAGACAACAATGACTTATACACGGCTCTTACTGTGTCTATCAAAGAACGCAGTGAGGATGAAGCAGGGCCTTGCATTTTCGGGAGTTCAAATAGCTTCGAAACGCTTTCAAAAACAATAAGACAACTATTATCATAAACGTTTTTTAAGGCAGCTAACGCTTTTGGGTAATTAGCATCGGTTACTTGATACGATTTCACCGTGCCTAAAGCCTCATTCTCTAAGCAAGACAACAAATAGTTGAATTTTCAACATTTGAAGAGAAAGGTCATTTTCAACGAGGTTTTCGAAAAGTCCAATGAAATTTTTATATTCAGAATAGAGGTTTACGCCGATGGTTTCAGCAGCGGCGGCGGCGTAGAGTTCTAAATTACCCAGCGGCGGCGGCGGCGCCTACGCCGCCGGTGATTTTGTCGGCGGCTGGCGGCGTAAGCATTTAATAAACTGATTTTTTTTGTTTTCCTTTTATTAATAAGTGAGTAAAGCGAAATAACAAATTAAACTAAAACTAAAACAAAATCAGAGTATTTTCTTGACTTGATATTTAATAAGGAAATTAAGCGAAATAACAAATTAAACTAAAATTAAAACAAAATAAGAGTATTTTCTTGACTTGATAATTAATAAGTAAGTAAAGCGAAATAACAAATTAAACTAAAATTAAAACAAAATAACAGTCTTTTCTTGACTTGACAGTTTTGAGATTCTTTGTCTTTTCTTGACTTGACAGTTTTGAGATTCATTGAAATTGATTGAAATTGAAATTCATTGTCTACATTATTAAACTATTAAAAAAATTCTTAAGACAAACTTTCCTTACAAGTTTCGTAGTTATCATGAATGAAAATAATTTTATTGACGTTGTGAGGACTGAGCTGCGACCGTTTATGTGTAATTGTAAGACCAGCAATGGAAAAGACTCGCTCACTTGGTGTGCTCGTTGCCGGAATACACAATACTTTTTGTGCCAGCTTCGATAGTAAGGGCATTGCAGTTGTTTTTTCCTTCCAAAAAGCTAGTACGTCTTGGCGTAAAGACAAACTTAACAGTAGATGGCATTCTGCTTCCAAGTTGCCATGTTTTGTGTTTGTAGAATGTCGTTCAGCCAGCTTTAATATTTTGTTTGCAGGTTGATTTTCGCTATCATTTAATTGATCGATATCTTGCTGTGTATCGCCAATCAGCTCTTTGTACATTTTTAGCAAAAACTCGGTTTTTTTTAGATTATTTTCTTTACAATAATCAACTACACAATCCAATGAGCTAAATCGCGGATCTAATAAGGATGCGCAGATTAGTATGTCCGATAGTGGGAATCTTGAATCCAATTTCATCTTAATGTTATTTTTTATATAAGTCAAAGAAAGTGGCTCATTGCGCTCGGTTTCATCCAATATTGAGACGATCTCTGTTCTTATTATTAACGCCATGCTTATAGATGGATACGAATCTCCAGACAAAATATTGACAGCGTCTTTAAATTTTTTCAAGAAATCGCGTAACTTATATAAAAGCTGTCAGTCTCTGATAATATTAAATGAGTCTTATTGCTGCTTGTAAGCAATTTGTTGATCGCAGTTCTTTGGCACCCAAGACTGTCTAGCATGGTTAGCACGCTGTGCCACCTAGTTGGGACCGAGTTCTTAAGAGAAACATTTCTCTTGTCCATCATTAGGGTTGTTTATATTCATATAAGTTTGCAAGGGAACATCATCTAATGGCCCAAAATCATCATCGTAGTCAACCCATTCAGTATCTTCAGAAGC
This sequence comes from Drosophila oshimai, assembly GCA_018150695.1. Lineage (NCBI taxonomy): Eukaryota > Metazoa > Arthropoda > Insecta > Diptera > Drosophilidae > Drosophila > Drosophila oshimai. The sequence continues at coordinate 2,245,880 of JAECWM010000276.1, forward strand.
TAGCAGTTCTTCTAAATTGTCGATATTGGACAAAACTTCATTTTGAAGTGCGTCAGCTTGACATTTCAAGATATGTGTCTTAAATCGTAAAGCACTCACAATATTTTTGCACTTTACAATTAAATTTTTGATTTCCGACACGGAATTGAAGCCATCTACATTAAGCAAATTGTGAAGTCCATGTCCAAGGCAGAAATGGTTGTTTATACACCTCATACTGATAGCTTTTTTGATGTTGCTGCCTTGGTCGGTTACGACGAAATTAGAACCCATTTGCAAACTAAACATTTGGGAAACATTTTCGAGCTCTGTTAAAATATTACTTGCCGTATGAGACTTCGACACGTACTTTGTTTCCAGCGTTAAATGCTTCATCGCAAAGTTCCGTGACAAAAAATGGAAGGTAAATGTTATATAACTTCTTCTTCTATAGTTGTCCGTCCACAAATCAAAAGTTAGGGCAAAGTGTTCTTGTCCAGATACCATACGACTAACTGCTTGTAAAATGCATTCATTCATACATCGTCGAGTGCAGTTGTTGAAAGCGTTTTGTAATGAGGAATGTCATCAGGAGACACAACAACTTTGTATTTGGGTAAGAAGTCTTTTTTTCCTTTTTGAAAAATTTTATAAAAAGTATAAAAATCCCTACCCAACAACAAAACACCCCCCCCCCCCCCCCATCCTTTTTTCTTTTTTAATTTATTTTATTATTTTATATTATTATTAAAATTTTATATTTTCAACAAAAAAAAATATTAAAAATCTATTGTTTATATTTTATAAATTTTTTTTTTTAAATAAAAAGTAATTTTTAAATTTTATAAAATAAAATTAAAAAAAATAACCATATTTGATCCGCCTTTGTGGATGATAAAGATACGGGGGGGGTAAGAAAAAAAAAAAAATAAAACCCTCTCTCCTTACCCCAACAACCCAAACCAAAAAAAAAAACACAAAAAAATAGGATTAAATGTGAGTGAATTATGTTTATTTGTATTTTCTTTAGAAGCTCCTGCGTGGATTACGTTGCTCGTGTGGTCTTCGGATGGCTGTGCTGGATTCTCTGTGGGGTCCGTGATCTTCGTGGTTCAGACGAAGAGGGGTGGCGCTGTTGTTGGTGTAGTGCTACCCTGTAATCGATGGCGATGTCCGTGATCGCGCTCTGTCTCTGTTGTCTTGGTTAGATAAAGGTGACGCCGTTGGTCATGCTGTGATACCCTGTAATCTGTCCCTAAATCTCGTCGATGTCTGTTATCGCGCTCTGTCTCTGTTGTCTTGGTTAGGTGAAGGTGACGCCGTTGGTCATGCTGTGATACCCTGTAATCGATGTTAGTAATCGCGTTCTGTCTCTGTTGTCTTGCTTAGCTAAAGGTGACGTCGTTATTCATGCTTTGCTACCCTGTGTTACTTATTTACTACCGGTTGCTTGGACCGCTCATGCTGTTAGTTAGCCAAGAGGGTCGGATAGACCCCGCTCGGGTGCTCTGAACTATGGTTATTGGGTTCGACTGGATAAGCCGAGCCTTGCTACAGGTATTCAAAGGGGATCGGATAGACCCAGCTCTGGTATCCTCTAATATGGTTAGTGGAGTCGACTGGATAAGCCGAGCCCTGCTACAGGTAGTCAAAGGGGATCGGATAGACCCAGCTCTGGTATCCTCTAATATGGTTAGTGGAGTCGACTGGATAAGCCGAGCCCTGCTACAGGTAGTCAAAGGGGATCGGATAGACCCAGCTCTTTTGCCCTCTAATATGGTTAGTGGAGTCGACTGGATAAGCCGAGCCCTGCTACAGGTAGTCAAAGGGGATCGGATAGACCCAGCTCTGGTACCCTCTAATATGGTTAGTGGAGTCGACTGGATAAGCCGAGCTCTGCTATGCTACTTCTATTTAAGTTCAAGGCTACATTGGAGTCACTTACCACTGGTCCGGTCGGTTCGGCTGCTCGGCAACAAGTGACCGGACCACTGGATCTGACCGCCTTTTATATCCGTGGATTTCGGTAATCGATATTCGATATTGATCGTACCTTGCTTATCGATACGGCCCAGTGTTGATTCTTGTCTATCGGCTCTTGCCGATAGTTAGGGATGAGTCTTTTTCCCAGGGTTACCTGCTGTAGGGCTGGAGAGTGAGGCGCGCTATTTGAATTGCGCGCCCTGTTTATTTAATTCAAAATTCCCGCACTTCGTGTGCTTTACTTATAGAATATTAGAGGTGACAAGATAATTCAGGAACTAATACAAAGACTTCAATTTGCCTTAATAACTACTAATATTATTTCTATATGATTATTTATATATGTTTGCGACGTGGGGCGTCGCACCCCCCCCTCGTTTCCTAGAGGGAGCGTCGTACCTGCTTGATTTTAATTTCCCCTCTGCGGCTGATTTGGACTTGGTAGGTTTTCCCGTCCACTTGTTCACGGAAAGTCCTCCTCTTCTGGTTTTTGTGTCCTGCTGCCTTTCCTTTTATGAAATTGTCGCGGCTTTGCTGTGCGATGGCTTTCATTTCTTCTGGAATTGGGGTGTTGTTCCAATCTTGTTCGCTGGTGAGATCGATGACCCATGACTCTTCTGTGTCGATGATCAAGATGTTGTTGGAACTGTCGTGATTTTCTGTTGTCGACTTGTTGGCTGCTTGCTGTTGCTCCGGTTCTTCGTCCCAGTTCTCTTCTGGTTCCCAGATCTGAACGTTGTCATCGTCGTCGTCCAGACGCGTAGGTTTTCTCCACGGGATCTGTTCTACCTGTCTGTCGATTAACTGGCTTCTCTTTGTCAGGCTCGCTTGTGTTTTTCCGCCGACTGTGTTGGTGTTAGCAGATCCCGTAGGTTTTTTTACTGGCTTGCTCCGCTTGTCCCGGTCGTTTGTTGTATTGGGGTTGCTAGGTCGTTTGGTCGTGCCGCGCTTCAGGGGTGCCTCGTTCGACTCCGGGGCGTTTGGTGTGGTTTGCGTCGCCAAAGTTGTTGTGGTACGTGTTGGCTGTGACGCGGTGTGAGCTTGCCGTCTCCGAGGTTTTGGTTGGTGATGTCCCGCTTCTGCATCCGGTTGAGGTGCGTTTTCTTCGTTGCTTGTGCCTTCTTGCCGCGTGCGTTGTGGGACTTGGTTTGTCACCGGCGTTGTGCATACGCTGAGCCGTGTTCGTGGTGTCGATGCGTTTGCTGTTCTTATTAAGATGGGTTTCCTCTGCTTTGCTTGCAAGTCCTCCATCCTTGCCTTGAACTGTTGTTTTGTGCGCTCGAACTTCTCCATTGCGTCGATGTTTCTTCGTTTGCGGACACACTGTAGGGGGTTATGGTAAGAACTCAGATTAGCGAGTGACTTATTTTGGGTTAGTACCTACACCTCCCTCCCGTTAGTCTTGGTTACTTGGTTTTAGATGGTTAACGTATGCCTTCTGAGTTTTACCAGAATCTACGTGCTTTACCGTTACTATTACCGGAGATATGAAACCTGTAACCGTGAATGGTCCGTCAAATTTCGGTGCTAGCTTTGCCGTAAACTTGTCGCATGCCTTTGATAATGGATGTTGTCGTACCCAGACTGTTTCTCCCTTTCTTGGTTTCCAGTTTCGTTTCCGAAGGTTGTATGCGTGTGCCTGGTCTTGCGTTGCCTTTTCCATATTCTGCCTTGCCAGTTCGCATGTCTCCTGGATTCTTGTCCATCTTTCCTCGTTGGTCTCGTTTTTTACTGCTGATCCCTCGGTTACCTCGTTAAACAGACTCCCCGGCAGTCTGAGTTCCCTTCCATATAGTAGGTATGCTGGACTGTAGCCTGTAGACTCTGATCGGCTGCTATTGAATGCCATTGCCAGTTCCGGTAGCGCGTCATCCCATCGTGAGTGTCTGTTTCCTGTGAACTGTGCGATCATTGTCTTGATCGTGCGGTTTGCCCTTTCGGTGGGGTTTTCTTGTGGCGTGTATGGGGCTGTAAATTGTTGTTTTATTCCCCATTTGCCCATTTGTGTTTTCACTTTGTGCCCTGTGAACTGTACCCCATTGTCCGAAATCAATATCTTTGGTGCTCCGGCTCGTGCTAGGATTTTTTCTTTGAAGGCTTTTAGAACTGTGTCTGCTGTTGCTTTCCGTACTGCGGAAAGTTCTACCCATTTGGAGAACTTGTCTATAAACACCAGTAACGTGGTATTTCCGTGGCTTGACCTTGGCAATGGTCCTACGAAGTCCACACAGATTGTTTCCCAGGGTGCATCCGCCAGTTTTGTGACCATCTTTCCTGTGGCTTGCCTTTGAGCTACTTTGTATTGTTGGCATGTTTTGCATGCTCCGATGAATTTCTTGATTTCCCTGTGCATCCCCGGCCAGTAGTACTGTGTTGCTATTCTGTGCTTTGTTTTCCGAATTCCGAGGTGTCCAGCTGTTGGTTGGCTATGGTTTTCCTCTAAGACCCTTGTTCGCTGCTGTTTTGCTACGCACAACTTCCATGGTTGAATGTCTTCGTCGGCTGCCCATGAGGGTAGATGTCTGTACAATTTGCCTCCTTCGATGGTGTAGTCTGGCCATGCTTCCGGCGATTTCTGTACTGCTAGTATCTTTTCCCGGATCCATGGGTCTTCCTCGGGTGTGGCGCCGTGTGCCTCTTCGCTGTGTAGTCTCGATAATGCATCTGCTACTACATTTAATTTTCCCTTTCTGTATCGGACTTCAAATGAATATGGCTGTAGTGCTAAAGCCCATCTTGCGACTCGTCCTGAGGGTGATTCAATAGAATTTAGCCACTTCAGTGCCAGGTGGTCTGTTACTACGACGAAGTGGTATCCTTCGAGATACATTCTCATTTTGTGGATGCCCCAGTGAATCGCTAGACATTCCTTTTCTGTAGCCGAGTAGTTGCGTTCTTCTTTGTGTAGTTTTCGGCTTGCGTATGAAATGACCTGTTCTCCTTCCTCGCCCTCTTGGGTTAAGACTGCCCCCAGTCCACAGTCACTGGCATCTGTCTGTAGTATGAATGTTTTCGAGAAGTCTGGGCACGTTAGTACCGGTGCCTGTGTCAGGGCTTCTTTAAGAGAGTTCACTGCATTCTCGTGTTCTTCAGTCCATGTGAACTTTGTTCCTTTTTTTATTAGCTCATATAGTGGTTTAGCCGTCTCCGTGAAGCCGGGAACGAATCGTCTATACCATGATGCTACTCCGAGAAAGCTGTGGACTTGTTTCGTTGTCGTTGGGCTTGGCATGTCTTTGATGGCCGCTACTTTTTCCGGGTCGGTGTGTATTCCCTGTGCGCTGACCACGTGCCCTAGGTATTTTAACTTGTCCTTGAAGAAGTGGCATTTTTCCTGGTTTATCCGCAAGTTTGCTCGACGTAGCCTGGTAAATACCTCTCTAAGTTTTTCTAGGTGTTCCCGTTTTGTTCTTCCTATGACTACGATGTCATCTAGGTAGGCGAACGCAAATGGTTCCATTTCTGGTCCTATTACCGAGTCCAATGCTCTTTGGAATGTTGCGGGTGCTGTGTGTAATCCAAATGGCATTACTTTCCATTGGAATAAACCTCGTCCTGGGACCGTAAATGCCGTATATTGTTTGCTTTGTTCGTCCATCGGGATTTGCCAGTATCCACTCTTGAGGTCGAGTGTACTGATGTATTTGGCCTCTCGTAGCTGGTTAAGTATGTGGTCCATCCGTGGCACTGGATACGCGTCTCTTTCGGAGTGTGCATTGAGTTGTCTGTAGTCTATGCATAGTCTCCACTGGTTGTTCTTTTTCCGCACCAGTACTACTGGTGAGCTGTATGCCGAGTGTGATGGTTCTATCAGGTCCTGGTCTAGTAGTTCTGTGACCTGTTCGTGTATTATTTTTTGCATAGCTGGGTTTCTCGGGAAGTATCTTTGCTTCAGTGGTCGGTCGTCTTTCATGTATATCCGATGTCTGGCTATGTGACTTGTTCCCTTAATCTGATCCATAGCTGCTAGCTCTTTTTCCATGAATGCTTTCACTTCCTCGTCTGTGGGTTCCTCTGTACTTAATGTGCCCAACTTTGCTCGCTTATTTTGTGTGTGATTCTGTGTGCTTGCGTAGATCCGTGTGCTCAGGCCACCGCATTGTATCGTTGTGTCGCTTTGTGTTAAGTAAGTCTACCCCCAGCAATATGTCTCCGATAACTTCTTCTAGTATTATAAGTTTTATTGAGGTTTTTTTGTTCCCTAGTTCAATCTCTAATTCTATGGCTTCGGTGGCTGTTATGTTTGTTCCATCTGCCAGTCTAATGACTTCCTCCTCTGTTGTTGTTTTTCCAAGTTTATTGAGTTTGTTTGCCAATGCCTGACTTATGAAGCTTCTGGTGGCTCCTGTGTCGATTGCTCCTTCTATCTGTTCTCCATGCACTCTTGCTCGGGCAATTATCCGACGTCCGTCGCATCTTAAGCTTGTCGGTGGAGTGGGTTGTTTGTTTGGGCCCCTGGGTATTCCACCTGATCCCTGGGGCCTCTTCCGTTTCCCTCTATTCTTCGGCAGCAATGTATTGTGCGGATGTTGTCTTGGCCACATATCCAGCAGAATAACCTGGGGGGGTTTGTACAGAATCGAGCCTTGTGGTTTATACCTTTGCATCGGGTGCAGCGGTTATTAGCAATTGCTCCAGCAAACTGTTGGTAGTTTATTCCTCTTCTTGTTTGGTTCCATTCTTCCTGAGCTGGGTACCTCGGCTGGAGGTTTTCAAACTCTTCCGTTAGTTTGAAATATTCTCCTAGGGTTTTTATTTCATTGCGTTTTGCGTAGTGTTTAAACTCTATGCTGCTGTTTCTGTATGTCCATTCTAGTTTTTGCTCTTCGTTGAGTGTTGTGAATCGCATTAGGTTTCGTATTTCTCGCACGTATTCTCTCGCTTTTTCTCCCCTTTGTTGGTGCCGGTGTGTGATTTGCTCTATGGCCCTCTCTTGGTAGTCTGCTGGGACATAGTATTGTTCGAACTCGGTTTTGAATGTTCTCCAGTCTGGCATCTGTGTAAGGTTTGTATGCCACCAATCCAATGCGTTCCCTTTCAGAAGGAATACCATCGCTCCCGCTACGTGATCTAGCTCCATTCCGTAGGCCGCTGCCAATTCTTCCGCTCGGCTAATGAATTCCCATGCGTTTCCTGTGCCATCGAAGCTCAGACCCCATCCTCGGGCTATATTGATTGCTGTGGCTCGTGTGGCCAGATCGTGTTGTGTTGTTCTTTGTGTCTTCTCTTCGGCTGTGTCTGTTTTTAGTCCTACGCCAATGATTTCCGTTGCTTTTCTGTGGTTATTTAGATCTTTGAATAACTCTTCGCTTTGTTTTTTGGTTTCCATTTGTTGTTGGCGGAATTCTTGAATTGCTTGTTTCTCGTCTCGCCCTGTGTCTGTTATCCTAAAATCTGGTGCCGGTGATGGTTGCCTGGCGTGTTTCTGTGATAGTGCCTTTAGTTGTTCATGCCTTTCCTTGGTGTGTTCTCCGTTTTTAATAAATTCCGATAGTTGTCGTCGTAGACCTTCCACTGTGAGTTCTGGCTCCATTCCGAAGTCTTTCACATATGTTTCTAACATAGTCTTGCTGACGTGGGCTACCCATCCTCGGGTTAGTTTTTCTTGGTCTGCCATTGTTCACTTTCCTAGATTTTTCTGTTTTGGTGGGGTTTCGGAAGAGGTGGCCCTTTCTAATCTGCTCGGGCGCCACTGTAACGACCCTGTTTCGGGTTGCACGGGATATCTCGTCGTGTCCGGGGTTCGTGACAGAAATTTCTATCTTCGGGCCCTCTCTACTATATTTCCGAATCCCCCGCCCAGACAGAAAACGCTAATAGGATTAAAGTGAGTGAATTATGTTTATTTGTATTTTCTTTGGAAGCTCCTGCGTGGATTCCGTTGCTCGTGTGGTCTTCGGATGGCTGTGCTGGATTCTCTGTGGGGTCCGTGATCTTCGTGGTTCAGACGAAGAGGGGTGGCGCTGTTGTTGGTGTAGTGCTACCCTGTAATCGATGGCGATGTCCGTGATCGCGCTCTGTCTCTGTTGTCTTGGTTAGATAAAGGTGACGCCGTTGGTCATGCTGTGATACCCTGTAATCTGTCCCTAAATCTCGTCGATGTCTGTTATCGCGCTCTGTCTCTGTTGTCTTGGTTAGGTGAAGGTGACGCCGTTGGTCATGCTGTGATACCCTGTAATCGATGTTAGTAATCGCGTTCTGTCTCTGTTGTCTTGCTTAGCTAAAGGTGACGTCGTTATTCATGCTTTGCTACCCTGTGTTACTTATTTACTACCGGTTGCTTGGACCGCTCATGCTGTTAGTTAGCCAAGAGGGTCGGATAGACCCCGCTCGGGTGCTCTGAACTATGGTTATTGGGTTCGACTGGATAAGCCGAGCCTTGCTACAGGTATTCAAAGGGGATCGGATAGACCCAGCTCTGGTATCCTCTAATATGGTTAGTGGAGTCGACTGGATAAGCCGAGCCCTGCTACAGGTAGTCAAAGGGGATCGGATAGACCCAGCTCTGGTACCCTCTAATATGGTTAGTGGAGTCGACTGGATAAGCCGAGCCCTGCTACAGGTAGTCAAAGGGGATCGGATAGACCCAGCTCTGGTACCCTCTAATATGGTTAGTGGAGTCGACTGGATAAGCCGAGCCCTGCTACAGGTAGTCAAAGGGGATCGGATAGACCCAGCTCTGGTACCCTCTAATATGGTTAGTGGAGTCGACTGGATAAGCCGAGCTCTGCTATGCTACTTCTATTTAAGTTCAAGGCTACATTGGAGTCACTTACCACTGGTCCGGTCGGTTCGGCTGCTCGGCAACAAGTGACCGGACCACTGGATCTGACCGCCTTTTATATCCGTGGATTTCGGTAATCGATATTCGATATTGATCGTACCTTGCTTATCGATACGGCCCAGTGTTGATTCTTGTCTATCGGCTCTTGCCGATAGTTAGGGATGAGTCTTTTTCCCAGGGTTACCTGCTGTAGGGCTGGAGAGTGAGGCGCGCTATTTGAATTGCGCGCCCTGTTTATTTAATTCAAAATTCCCGCACTTCGTGTGCTTTACTTATAGAATATTAGAGGTGACAAGATAATTCAGGAACTAATACAAAGACTTAAATTTGCCTTAATAACTACTAATATTATTTCTATATGATTATTTACATATGTTTGCGGCGGGGGGCGGCGCAAACCAAAAAGTTTAAAAAATATAATTTTGAACTTCAAATAATAAATTTAATTGTTACCATGAAAAGATTGTTGTTTCGTCTTCTTTTTTCTGTTCATCCAAACACATTTTACAAAAAACCTTGTCTTCTTCGATGAACTTGTTTTCTTCTTTTGCTTGCAAGACACCAAAAAACTCCCACACTCTACTTTTACGACTTGCGTTGCGCTGTAGTTCAATTGAATACATGTTCAATGCCTTCTCCATCTGTTTGTTGGGATATAAAATTCTTATACATAGTTCTTAATCCAATAATAACACTGTAAAACTTACTTCGTGAAGGAGATGGGAGATGAGACATTTAATCGATAACTGTAAACGATTATTGTCGAAAATTTGTTTAGGATGTATTAATAATAACCTTTTTATTTATAAAATGAATAAAAATTTGTACTACGCCGAACGCCGCCGCCGCCGCCGCCGCCGCCGCCGCGCCGGTTTTTACGTGACTCGGCGGCGGCGCGTCAAAAAAGCAAAAATCGGCGGCGGCGGCGGCGTGGCTCGGCGGCGTATATGTCTAATTCAGAATACTCCCCACTAAACTTTGGCAGTTTCATGTGAGGAAGTTTTTTGCCTTGAGCAGAAGTTGAGCCCATCATGGTTGAATTGGCTTGAGTGTCCTTGATGATGTGGTGACTAGTACCTTTGCTTTTTAATAAAGCCTTTGTTGTCGCACAAAGGTCTTCTAAATCAGCTCGAGATACAAGATCTGTATTAATGTCACCCAAATCTTGGTGAACCTTAAAGGCTTTCTCTACATATTGGTTTAGTATTTCCAAACGACAATCAATTTCAATTGGGTCGACGTACCCTGAGTATTTTTGAACTGTAGTTTTAATACGTTCTATATCAGCAATAACATTTTTATACTGCATTAACAATGTATCTAGGTGGCTCAAAGTGGTTTCACCTAGCGATCTGTTTTGACCTTTTACCTTTGTTCCCGTCATAATTGTACAACTTTGCTCCAATAGCAACCAACAATTATCCAAACGAAATTAAAGGAATTGATGCAACAAGTGTGGTCAAGTACCAGGAAGCGAATCACATGCACTATATAAATATATGTATGTGTGTGTGAAGAAAGGTTAAATTTCAAACAAGAGTGGCCGAACACCACTAAGCAACCCAGTCGGAGGTTTTAGTGCGGTCGGCGTTCGGAACGCATCCCGATCGCTTTTTTTTCCACAGTAAAAAATGCGATACAATTGGACAGCATCCAGTAGGCATGCTGGATGCAACCCCAGTCATCACTCCCCTATAGCTTCTTTTGGAAGGCAAAAAGGGAGCGGTCCGTGCAACCTGTAGTGTGCCGAACAGGAATTTATCACAACATTATACAAACTGATTGTTGTTTTTATTTTTTGTGTGACCTCATGGATGGATTTTGACTATGGAAGAACTTCAACATCAAAGACAATTGTAAGTATTAAATTTAATTTTTATTTTTGTGTAATTAAGGTGCGGTTTCTCTCTTTTTGTTCTCTGTTTGTTTTCGTTTCTGTTTAGGCTGGACCTAAATCTAAATATTTCTGTACTTGAGGTTGAAAACCGACAGCAAAAATGAACAAAGGACCGGACAAGGACAACGATTTTGAGGATAATGGCGAAGTAGTAGATTTATTATAATTAATTTTAGTATAATTTAGTTTAGTATAATTTAATTTTAGTTTGTTTGAAAATATTGAAAAGATTAAAAAAATTAAAGAATGAATAATAAAACAAGAAAGAACGCTATAGTCGGGTTTCCCGACTATAAGATTTGCGATACTCATTGCCCTCTTTGAAAACAGCTAGCTAGCCCTCTTCAATAGTGTGTAGCCTACTTTCATGCGCAATCAGTTTTAAACGCCCTCTCTTAAAAAAAAAAGGTTTGCATACTTTTGAGCGCAATAAAAATTTTCAACGCATTTGTATACACAATTTCTTGAAAATGGTCAGATTTTAAAATTTTTAGATATTTGGGTAGTTATTTTCAATACGAACAACATTTGTAAAATGCACTAAAAATGTGGACACCACAGAGTTTTTTCCGGTTTGTGGGCGTAAAAGGGGCGTGGTCAGGTTTTGAAACAAACTTGATCTGCGCTTTGCTTATAGAAGTCTGTGTGCAAAATTTGGTGGTTCTAGCTCTTATAGTTCCCGAGGTCTCCACGTTTGTACGGACGGACGGACAGACGGACAGACAGACATTTGATCGTTTACAGTATTTGCTTACTCTTCGAGTATCGCAAATAATTAAATAAAAAAACACATTTTTAAATCGACTACAACTAATTTTTTTCACTCGTGAGAGTCGCATCCAGAACAGAACTGTGGAAAAAGATGCGATCGGGATGCGTTCCGGACGCTTTCCGAACGCCGACCGCACCAAAACTTCCGACTGGGGAGCGTTAAATTTCACTGCCCAAGCAGCAATACAAATAACGCAAAATCAAAGGACAAACTTCACTGCCCAAGCAGCATAATGCAAAGACAAAGAAAATAAAATTAACTGTCTAAGCAGCAAACAAAGTCAAAGCAACAACAAACGAAAGTTCGCTGCCGACGCAGCATCAGCAACCAAAGCGCAAGCAAACTAATGCAAACGGGGGTAGGTAGTTTTGCTTTGCACAAATGACGAAAGAGAGAACTGAAAAATTGTACGGTAAATTTGTCAAATGTACCGACAACGATGCGCACTTCTCTATTAGCGCAAGTCCAACGGCACTTTTTGCACGGAATTAGGCACAAAGAACACCAAAATTATGCGAGCTCTAACGGCTTCTTCAAGTGTAAATCAATTAGGGTGGTCCCAAACAGTTACCACACACAATTTATATTGAACTATTTTTTCAATATTTATATATTGCCAAATTTAATTTTTTATATTCAATAGGCCGTAAATTTTGGGTTTTGAAATTTTATACGTTTTTTACACCGAGTAATAAAATGAGTTACGGTCCACTCTAATGCTTTAGTGCATATATGTGTATATGTGCGTAGGCTTGAAAATTTTTTATTTAGCTTTTTGTTAAACAAACAAGCACTTTATGACTCGTAATTCACTCTCACTCGTTACCTGTGCACTGCTGGCCAGGGTAAAATCCATATGTTCCAAGTCGTCAAAATCCCAAGATAGATCCAATTCCAAATCCAATAAAATGCCGAAGTTAAAACCAAGATGTTGATATCCCAAAGAAACGTTTAGAAAGAGTCCACCCGGGGGGCGCCAAAAAATGGATGTCCAAAACGGGGACGTCCTTCTAAAATAGTCCTGTGCCACAAGCAACTTAAGGTCCAAGTCGAATTAAAAATGGTAGGCTAACTCGCGTAGACGGACGGGACAGACAATAAACTTGATGCGCTTCTGTTCAGTTCTCATTCTCAAGTGATCTTTAATTTCCAATTCGTTTGTCTTAAAACTAATGCGCTGGCATAATTGTGCGTGTATGTGTCAGCATGCAAATTTCAATATATGTGACAAAGTGAGCGTAACAATTAAAGAGCACAATATTTATGTACCTTAAGAGTAGCAGTTCAAGAGTAAATAGAGTAAATTTAAGCTTAAGGGTACTAATAACAATGCATGCAACTATAAGAGCAATTATTTAAGTTCTAATTGAATATATGTAAACAGTAGAAATTGAAATGAAATAAAATGACTAAACAATGGCCCTAAAAGGATTTTTTAGAAATTCGAAATACTTTAGAAGATAGGGGAACATGGGGCATAACGGGGCAATTTTCAGTTATGATTTTTTTTCACATACAAAATATGCTATTTTTGTGCATTTCTTTTTCTAGGAATCTTCATTAACTCATATTATAATGAAAACAATTTTAGAACATCAAAAATCATGTGCACGGGGCATAACGGGATACTTCTTTCTCTTTGTTATAAAATTAATTTAAGTTGCGAATATTTGCATTAAATGTTTTTATTGTTAATAAATAAGACAGTCAGTTGCTGTCAAATTTTTTTATTATTGCAAAATATGAAAAAGTGATAAAATAGTGATAAAATAAAAAATTAAAATTAAAAATTAATTTTTGTTGATTTTGTTTAAAAAAATCGCTCTGCAGATTTGTGATAATAGTCGTCGAAAATGAATAAATTGAAATTTCAAAACAAGTACATAAATAACAGCCTTCATCGTCATAATTACATCTTGAGTAGATGTAGAGCTTGGCAAACATGGAATTTTGCAAACATCGATGTTTGAAAACATGTTGGGTAACATCGATGTTCCCGATGTATCGAACAAAATAACATCGATACATCGAAGTTTTTAAAGAAAAATTTTTCTAGCGCCCTTTAAGTCAAATTTAAAACAAAATAACATGGTTTTATTGACCATTCACCATAGGGAAATACATTTTGGTACATTTCGGTTTTTTTAATCTATGAGATCGAAGTTCTTGTTCAAGAAAAGCAGCAAGCAAGCACTTTTTCTAAATGTGCTATTAGAGTAGGGAAACCAAAAGAACGATGTTGGGCAGAAACATCGATACATCGATGTTGAGATCGCTGTTAAAAATATAGTACCGATGTTTGCTATTTTTCCTGGAACATCGATACATCAACGATACATCGATGTATCGTCCAAGCTCTAGTGCCCCGTTATGCCCCGCCCGTTTTGCTCCCGGGAACACTTTTTTGATTAACCCTTATAAAAAAAAACTAGCGCATGGAATGAAAAAAATAAATATGCGATGTAAAGCTGAAACAACATATTATATCTTGGAATAAACCCAATATTTATAAAATATAAACAAATATTACTTACTTAGATATGCAAAATCTCGAAAGTTACAATTCGGCCGGAAAGCACACCATATATGCTGCAAAAATATGCTGACGCAATAATTGTGCCGGTTTCACTTGAAAAATGTCGCATATGATGTAAAACTATGTTGATGTAAATTTCAATAGATAGAGCGACAGTGTGAAACAATTATTAATGAATGGCCGCCATTTTGTCAAAAAAAATTACAAAATTATGGTCGAGGTTCACCCGAGAATTACATCTATACTGATTATAACCCCGTTTTTTTTCATTTCGGACTCTACGGACACCCAGAGTCGTGGCCGCCGTGACGATACCTTTTTTCCACCACCAACTTTGAAGTCTCATTACTTTTTGACCAACATCGAGGCAAAAAAATTTTTTGTATCTACTTTGAACATTTTGTAATACAAAAAAAAAAAAATTTTTAATTATTCTTTGCGTTTTCAAATAAGAATTTTTTAAAAAGGGTCCAAAACACGGGTTTTGAACGAGAAGACCCCCTTAAGGGGGACATCTGAGTAAAAATTTTTAAAAATCGAAAATTTTATTTTTGCTTAAATAATTTTTTTTCGGTCTTAAAAATAACATACCATAAGATAGAGTCCGGCAGAAGTGTCTAAGTGTCGAAATTTTTCATTCTGCAGCGATGCCTCACAGGTGTATCCCATGGAACCTTTTGTGTTTAAACGCGCTTTTCTCGAAAACACTTTTTTTGAGATGGCCGGACACATAACTCAAACAAATCTTAACCTATCGATCTGAAATTTTGACAATGTATTTAAAATACCTTTGTCTATCGACACTCGTAGGATTTTTTTTGTATTGCTTACTTTTTTTTTATCAACAATTTTGTGACTTTTTATTCGTGAATAAAAATTGCAAAAATCAATGTATCGCAAAAATCCTACGAATGTCGAAAAAATTTATTTTGTACTTCGCATCTAATATTATAAAACCTACTTCACAAATTTTCGATTGGCTTTTTCATTTGGCCAAAACAAATTCCAGAAAATCCGCTTTTTTTCCAGTTACTCAGATGTCCCCCCTTACAAAAAACCATGACATACTGTTGATCCTTTAGATTTGTTTTTAAAAGACATACATCACACTATAGACAAATAAATGAGATTAAACAAAAAATAATTGAATCCTATACAATCGGTCTTGAAGGACATATGGTGTGCTAAATGATGGGCATTAAACCATAGATCATCAATATGTAATCATATCGGAGAAAAGTTGAACACAGAAGCCGTAACCTGGTTTTGATTTTATTTTGATAAAAAAAAATAAAAATTTCGTAATAATGATTATGTTTGATTTTTACTTTTTTGATAAAAAATAATGATTATTTTTGATCAAAATAGTATAAATATAAAAATTATGATTATTTTTAATCAAAATAATATAAATAAAAAATAATCATTATTTTTGATCAAAAAATAAAAATCAAAAAATAATCATTATTTCGAGATTTTTAAAATAAAACTTATAATGATTACGGACCCTGATTGTAATTAAATATTTAGTAAGGTCACGTATTATAGTGACAGCGTTCTCATTTCTCTTTTCTGAACGCGGTAGTGACCCAGTGGCCCGTGTCAAAAGCGGACTTTGGCGTTTGTGTTATTTTCGTTGGAGTTTTTGTGTGTTTTTGTTGATTTTGCCTTTTGACACAGTACAATTTTTAACATATTTTGATATATGTCATGTATGGCCAGTAATAAAATTTTCGATATTTTGCGAGAGTTCGAGTTGTGCCTGAATGGCCCCCTTCGATCGGATCGTCTTGGCTCTCCCTAGCTGATCAAGGATATCTTCTATTCTTGTCAACGGGAATTTATCTGCTAACAACTTTTTATTAATCTGTCTGTCTGTAGTCAAACACCAACCTTTTTTCAGATTACTTTGGTAGGGGCATTTTTGGTACTAGTAGTAATGGAATATTGTATTCTGATATCGATGGTTCGACAATTCCATCATTTATTAATTTTTTAGCCTTTCTATAGATTTCCGGTTTTTCTGATTCTGCATTCCTGTAATTTTGTACATATACTTGTGTTTTGTCATTTGTTCGTAACTGTTGTTTGTAGAAATTATTTGCAGATATTAGTTCTGTTTCTTGGCCGAAAATGTCGATATAATTTGTACATAGGTTTGTTAGTTCGGATTCAAATTGTTTTGGGAATTTTTGTTTGCTTAATACTTCTTCTGTTCTTTGAGTATTATTTTTTATTACATTTTAGTATACTAAAATTTTGAATTGATTCTATTTTAATATCGTTTTCATTAAAAGAAATGCTGTTGGAATTCTATAAAGTATTCGTATTATTTCATTTTTTTAATCAACTATGGTATTTGGTATAAATACTAAAGTTTTCGGTTCATGATTGGGAATTAAGACTGTCTTTTCGTTTGTTGAAATTTCTGTGTGCCTGATGACTTCAGCTCTGGCTGGTAGTAAAAGTGTGTTTTTTTTAATAGAGTTGTGCATTGGGATTTGAATTTATTCAGGAAAGTTTTTTGGTCTTATTGTTTAGAATCCTTGTGAATTTTCAAATTCAGTACCCAATTGTATTTAAATGTATTTAATGAAGTAAATTCCAATGATACCGTCGCATGGTATGGGAAAGTATTGTTAAACGTTGGGCTCGAAGTTCTACGAAAGCTAATCCTAAAGACTTGATTGATTCTTTTCCAATGCCAGTAATTTCTGAGGTTTTGCTTGAATCTAAACTTTGTTTTAAGAAAGATAATTCTGATCCAGTGTCAACTAAGAGGGTTAGTATGGTTTTTGTTTTTCATTTTTGATTTTATGAAAAAACTGAGGCTAAGGTCGACTTTAAATACGCTTACTCTTGGGGCTCTGATCCCAAGGGGTCTTCTTCGTTTTCCTGATCGTATGGGGAAGTTTCGTTTTCTTGTTCCTACGATAACGAGTCGCAGTCGCATGTCGCAACCCGCACGCTCTTATTTGACTTGTAAGTCTTGTTTGTGGTATTTTGGTTATTATAGTTCGTGTAACCACCACGGTTGAAACCACCACGGTTTCCCCTGTTACCTCTACCTCAATTATTGTTTTGGCATCTGAAGTTATTGTATCCGTTGTTATAATACAATACCGGTAGCTTCTGTACAGCTGCTGACGAATTTTGCGACGGCTTCGTTCATGTTAGTGAACGTTCCTGCCTGCGTGATAAGTTTAACCTTATCGATGGCACAATTTGTCGTCATTGCCTTAACAGCGTTTTGAACGCTGTTTTTCGAGGCTAGTTCTAAAGGGAGCCCGGCGTTAACGTAAGCTCCTTGTACAGTAGAGTGTATCGAAAATCAACTTTTTTTGATTTTCGATGACGGCTAGTGCGGATATGTTGAAAAACAATGTTATTACGCTGTCGTGAAGCTTAGTTGTTATTTCTAGATAATTACTTGATAACCTATCTTTAGTGGCATCTATAGCTCTTCTAATTTAATTAATATTTAAAACTATTTCGGTAATATGTTTATTTACCGTTTCTGGTTTTATAGGTGTATTTTTGTTAATACACTTAAAATTTTTTAAAATATTGTTTTTTTTTTTTAAATAACTTTTCTTACCTATCCCATCTACTCATAAGGGGATCTCAATCTTAGCCAGTGTACTTTTGTTGTTCCCAAAAATGTATTATGTCTTTTACCGATTGTAATTCTGACGCATTCTACTGAATTGAGAATTGCTGCTTTTTCTCGGTGATCGTCACAGCATATAAGTGGGGAAAATGGTAGCTCGTATTCTTCCATATATTGATTCTCAATCTGATATTGTGATTTTACCTTCAAGGATAATCAATATGTTTTTTACGAGGTCTTTAAAATCTGCCTGTGATTGGTATACTAATTCAATTAGTTGCTTAATTTTGCCCATATTTTGGCCTTAGTTTATTTATATAAAAGAATAAGTGTTAACCAAGATTTATATATAAATATATAAGAAAATATTAATTTACTGTGTGGGTCATAAGATAAATGGTGTAGACAAGATTTATAAAAAAAATTAATTTAATGTATGCGTGATGTGAAATTAATGGGTTTAGTAAAGACACAACTTTAAGTTTACATTTACAACCAACAAGTTACATAGATTTTTACTTATATTAAGTTTACGCTAAAAGTTGTGGGTGAGTATCGTAAGGAATCGATAAGATCCCTTACAAAACGCAGTAGGAAAGGTTGAGTGGAAACGGGAACGCATTATAAGAGATTTGAGTGAGATCTTTTGACATAGCGGGCAGTCAGCACGTAACGGGACGCGCTGAACAGAGAGTGTTGATCGAGAGAGCGGGCTGCTGAATGAGAGCAGAGCCGCTGTAGACGGACAGTTAGAGCAGAGCGGGTGTTAGCAGCGTATATCGCGTGTCTTGGGGGCAGCTCATACCGCTCCGTTCAACTAGCAACTTATACCGCTAACCGCCGAATCCCTGACTAAAACACAACAGTATTTCGTTAGGAACTGATCTTTATTCGGCGCTCATCGCGTCTTTTATACCATTTTCCACTTATGTACTAGTTACAGTGCTCTTATGTATAAGCAACTGTAGGGGTTTATATATCTAATATATTTTGGGCACAAGTGTATTTCATAGCGGGTAATAACGGGAACAGCGGGAGACGGACGCGCTGCACAAGAAGTTTTGGCGGGAGAGAGGACTTGCTGAATGCAGAGAGTAGCAGCAAATTAGCAGCAATGTTAGAGGGGTATAAAAGAGCGGGGTAGAACTGCAGTCGGGGGCTGTGAAGTATATAGTTGAGTGCGAGGTGTCCTGAGCGTTAGGGGACAAGTGCCGTGGTAGGCAGTGGCCCGTATTAGCGCGAGGGATAGTGCATCCTTGGGAAACGAGCCAAGGATCACTACAGGACTACACAGGGGTGTTGACAGTGACCAGTCTAAGTGCAAGTGATAGTGATAGTAAAGTGAGAGATAGTGAACCCTTGGGAAACGAGCCAAGGGTCACTACAGCAGAACACAGAGCAGAGCAGGTTCTTAGCAGAGCAGGTTCCTTCAGTCTGAAGGATTCCCTTTGACCAGAAACCCAGTCCAGTCTCAGCAGGCGTGCAGCCTACTTTCACTAAGTAATTTAAGTGCCCAGGCGACGGTGAATTGCCATCGCGTTAGGTAGAGGTAGTTTTCCGAGTGCGTGTAGCCCGTAGTGTAAATCTAGCGGAGCGTGAGCTTAACTGGAGTATCCGTGTGCGTGTAGCCCGGAGTGTCTGGCGGAGCGTGAGTTTAGCGGGAGTTTTTCCGAGTGCGGGTAGCCCGGAGTGTATATCTAGCGGAGCGTGAGCTTAACCGGAGTATCCGTGTGCGTGTAGCCCGGAGTATCTAGCGGAGCGTGAGCTTAGCGAAAGTTTTCCCAGTGCGTGTAGCCCGGAGTGTTTAGCAAAGCGTAAGCGCGGCGTGATCACCTAGCCGGCGTAGCCGGCGAGTCGGGCTTGTAACTATTGTTAGAGAGAGGGCGTATTGTGCCCCGTTTAAGTTAGGTGTGGTGTGAAAAGAAGGTGAAAGACCCGGACGCAGTATAATATATATATTTATATTGCTAAAAACTACAACCCCTGGTGTTCTTATTTGGCGCAGCGCCGACAAATATAAATTTGTTGCAGCGGATCCTGGACGAGGCTAAGCTACCCCGTCAAGATCGTTACAACTGGCGCCCGTACAGGTAGCTGTGCCTATAAGAATCACCAGAGTTTGATATATTATACATATTGTCCCAGTCATAAAAATCCACCATGGCGAGTGCCACCTAGATACAGCAGTTAGGTTAGGTTAGGTTAGAGCGGCGGCTGACACAAGGTCAGCCCACTTAGGCCATCACTGGTCCATTGTGATACCGCAATGGATCATTTATACCCTTTAAACCACTAATTTATAAAGAATCCCAGCCCGTTTCTCTAATGAAACCTGCTATTTTCTTCGGGGGAACAGCTGCCAATTCAGCTAGATTGTCAAGGAAATATTCTCCTATATGCTTTTTCCTGCGCCTGATAAGGGCCACACAGGAGCAGAAGAAGTGCTCTACTGATTCTACTTCTTCCTCGTTTTTGCAGCTTCTACAGAAGTCTTTGTTTAGGACGTTAAGTCGGGATGCGTGGGCTCCTACGAGCCAGTGGCCTGTAATTGCTCTAATTACAGCTGAGCACTGTGTGCGATGTAGACTGAAAAGCCTTTTGGTACGTTTGGCGTCAACCTTAGGCCATGTTTGGCGACTGATGTTGCTGTGAGTGGTATTGTCCCATGTTTCTTGTTCAAGGGATCTGAAACCCTCCCTTGTCCTGAGCTTAAAAGTGGCTAGTGGCATACGGAAGTCCTCCTTGTCTGGAAGGAGAACTGTGGTAGTGCCGCGTCTGGCCAGTTCATCAGCTATTTCGTTCCCCTCAATATTTTGGTGCCCTGGCACCCAGATTAGGGATATAACGAACTGCTGTGCCATCTCTTGAAGAGATTTGCGGCAGTTGTTCACTATCGTCGAGTTTGAGGATAGCGCACGAAGTGACTTTATTGCTGCCTGACTGTCTGAGTAAATGTTAATTACTCCGTTTATAAGGCTAGAGTGGCGTAGGCAACTGAGAGCCTCGCTTATGGCGAGGATCTCTGCTTGAAAAACGCTGCAGTGGTCCGGAAGACGGAAATGTATTTTGATACTAAGTTGTTCACAGAAGACCCCTCCTCCAACTCGATTGTCGAGTTTGGAGCCGTCTGTGAAGAAATTTATACAGTCATTTTGTCCAAAGGGGCATGCCGCCCAGTCCTCCCTAGAGGGGAAGACTGTTTTGAACGTTGTAGAGGTGTGTTCTACGGGTGTGCAATAGTCTGTTAATTGCATGTTTGCGCCTTCTGGTAGGATGGATGAGTGTCCGTATTTATGGACTGTCCAGCAGTTTGCGTCTCTCAGACGTCGTGCTGTGATGGTGGCAATTTCTTTTGCCACCAGTAGAATTGGGGGTATGCTAGTAATAGCGTTGAGCGCTTCACTAGAGGTTGTTCTAAGAGCTCCTGTCTTGCATAGTTGAGCTACCCTTTGCACCTTGTTGAGTGCCTTGAGTTTGGAACTATACAGCAGCGCTGGCCACCAAATGGATACCCCATACAGGAGGATGGGTCTTACTATGGCGCTGTATAACCAGCTAACTACAGACGGGGACATTCCCCATTTGAGGCCTACTGCCTTTTTGCAGGTGAAGAGTGCAATGTTGGCTTTACGCACTCTATCCGCTATAGTGAGATTCCAGTTCAGTTTCTTGTCTAGTAAAAGCCCCAGGTATTTTGCACTATCGCTAAACTCTAGAACGGAATCGATATTTTTCTGACTTTTACTTCAAACAAACCGGTTCGGTTTTATCGGAGCTCCCGGAATTTTTCTGAAATTTTTGAATTTCTGTGAAATTTTGTTTTTTCTTGTTTGTTAACCCGGCGGTTAAAGTTGCGGTGTTCTGCGTTAGAACCGATAACAGAATTACATTTTGGACCTTTTTTAAACCGTGCTTGCCGGCCTTGCCTTTGGCTGGCCGGCCGTCGCGTTTTAGGAGCCTCTTGTGTACTCGTGGACTAGGTAACCATGCCTCTGGATGATGGAGCTTATCCAGCCTTATGCGCTGATGATATTAATGGAACGAAGCTATGCGCTGATGATGAGGACGATTGCAAGGATTCTTCGAATCTATTCGTTACTGGCAAGAAGTCAAATATGAATGCTGGCAAGGAGTGTTCAAGGTCTCCCAGGGGTCGTGGTATGAGGGTGACTTCTGTCAGGTCCAAGGAATCTAAGGCCCAGGCTTATGATTCTAAGCGAAACCTTTTGGATGAGGACGAGGACGATTTAGAGATTTCAAAAATGAATAATTCTTCCCTTTCTGGGTTTGATAGTGGCGTACTTTGCGTTAGCACGGCTGGCAACCCACCTAGCCCAGCGACGCCTCCAGATTTCATTAGTCAAAATCTTGCTGATCAGTTGCGCAGTAAGTCTGTTACCCGAATAAGAAAGAGAAGCCATCTAGATATTCACAGTGGAAATGATGTTGCAACTGACTCTTCGTTCGGTCCGATTGTCAAACGATATCATGACCGTAAAGTAACTATTGCACAACTTACATCAGAGGATGCAACCCCTGCAAGCCAAAACTATACAGGTCAGGGCAACAGCTATGCCCTTCTATCAGATGATGAATTTGACATTCCGTCTCCTGTTGAACCTATGGAAATCCAGGATCAGCCAACCCTCTCGAACGGTCGCCAGTCCCCTTCGACTAGTCACAGTTCTCAAATTCCTTTAAATTCTGAAATTTCCTTGAACTCCCCTTTATCAACGGCTCCTTTGGAAAACCCTCGTAATAGTTCCTCTCCGCCTAGTACATCGAGAGCTGGCCCGCGGCCTCCTGCTTTTATAATCAAGGGTGTTACTGATGTAAAGAGACTTATGAATCTTATTAAGGCTGCTACGACCAATATATGTTTTAAGATAACTGGGCCTGCCACAGTTAGGGTATCTCCATCTGATAGCGATACTTATAAGATAGTTCAAAATCTTTTGTGGGCTAATAATATCCCATTTAACTCTTGGCAATTAAAAAGTGATCGAGCTTTCAGAATCGTGGTCAAAGGACTCCACTCATCTACGGATCCCAAAGACATTTAGGAAGATTTAGCCGCCGATGGTCATTTCGTTCGCAACATATACAACCCTCCCGCTAAAGACAACGTTTATAGAACCAATGTGTTCTTTGTTGAGCTCGATTCCTCACCAAAAAATGTCAAGGTCTATGACAATAGTTCCTCCTGTGCGCCGAGATGACGTAGTTAGATACTATAACTGTCAAGAATTTGGACACACTAAAACGAATTGTTTCATGCCCCCAAGATGCGCCATATGTGGTGGCAATCATGAATCTCGGGATGCTGCTTGCCCTACTAGTTCTCAGGACTTATTTAAGTGTATAAATTGCGGTTCCAATCACATTGCTGGCTACCGAAAATGTCCAGCCTATATAAAGGCCATTGCTCGACGCATGTCTGGAGTAACCAAAAAGCTGCCATCAAATAAATTTGTACCTGCCCCGCTTCCTACTCAGAATGCTTGGGGTCCAGTATTAAACTCCACGGCTCCTGCTACTAACCAACTACAGACTAATTCTGATTATCCTGATGTCCATGCAGCTCACAATAACCATGCCAAGGGTTCGAGATGTACATCTCAAGACTCCCCACCTAATGCCAGTTTTGAGCAACTTATTTCACGTATTGACCAAATGATGTCCATGATGATGAAAATGATGGAGCTTCTTATGAACCAGTTTACCGGCAACTCGCCAGCTAATGTGTCTAAGATGAACAGTCATGTCTAATCTCGGTATCCGTATCTCGTTTTGGAACGCCAATGGCCTCACTGGCAAAAGCCTCGAGCTTGAACACTACATTTCTTCCAATTCAATAGACGTTATGCTGATCAATGAAACACATTTCAACAGCCGTTCGCATCTAAGGATTTTTGGCTATGACCTTTTATTGTCCAATCACCCGTCTGATCGTTTGCGAGGAGGGGCTGCAATTTTAGTGCGCTCTCACTTGCAATATTCTTCACACAGTTTTAGTTCAAGTGACAAGTTTCAGGCTGCTGCGATAACTCTAAGCACGGACTTGGGTGATTTGGTGCTTGCTTCCATATACTGCCCTCCGTCGTTTTCCTGGTCTGCCGATGACTTCAAGCAACTCTTCAGTGGATTTTCTAACAGATTTATCGTAGCTGGTGATTGGAATGCTCACAATCAATTTTGGGGTTGCAACCGTTCGTCTCCGAGAGGTGTTGAGCTGCTAGATCATGTCACATCTTCTAGTCTGCAAGTTCTAGCTACCGGAGGCCCTACGCACTTTCCATCTGATGTCACCAAGAGTCCAACTGCAATTGACTTTGCGATCTACAAGGGCGTTGCGTCCAATTTCCTGACTGTTCATGAATCGACTGAACTTAGCTCTGATCACATTCCGCTTGAAATATTTCTGTGTGCCGCGGCTTCAACACAACTGGCTAAACCAAGGCTTCTCTCTCGACGGGCAAACATTGGTCGTTTTAAGGATCATCTTACGACCCTTATTGAGCATGAGGAATATGGTGATTTGAGCTGTCCCCTGGATATCGATGCTGCAGTTAATGGTTTGACCCTCAAAATAAAATCTGCCGCGGCCGTTTCGTCTGCCAACGGTAATCATAATGTTGTTCCCCAATTAAATGACGCACTTTTAAATCCTGGAATATCGGCCTTGGTTAGGCAGAAACGATTGCTACGACGACGCTGGATGCGTACGCGACACCCTCAAGATTTAGCTGTATTTAAGAGGGCTGATACTCTTGTAAGAAAAGCTCTTCACGATGCTAAGTCAGACTTCTTCCTGCGTAAGCTTAGCGCTATTGATCCGGATGCTGATAGAGGTTTTGAACTGTGGAAGTGCACTCGTGGACTCAAGCGACAGCCACTTCAAAAGCTTCCCCTGCTTCGCTCTGATGGTACGTGGGCAAATAAAGACGATGAAATAGCTACCGAATTTGCCGACTCCCTTGAAGAAAGATTCAAGCCTTTTGATTTGGCCACAGAAGATGAAACTACTGTTACAGTAGCCCTTGATGACGTTCCCCACGGTCCTGCTATTGATATTGTGCCTATTGACGCTGAGGAGGTAAAGTTTCAAATCAAACGACTAAAGCCAAACAAGGCACCAGGACAAGACAGTATTGACGGAAAAGTAGCTAAAGCTTTACCAGAGGCAGCTATTTTGTTTTTAATGCGTATCTTTAATGCTATGATTGCTTTTTCGTACTACCCGGAGAAGTGGAAGCATGCGAATGTTGTCATGATTCCTAAGAAAGGTGTTTCCCCCCGGTCTGCTGACTCTTTTCGGCCTATAAGTCTACTGCCGACATTCTCCAAGATTTTCGAGCGAATCCTCCTTAAACGGCTTTTGAGTATTGATGTATTCAAGGATGCAATTCCTGACCACCAGTTTGGTTTCAGGAGTCTGCATAGTGCTACTGAGCAGATGCACCGTGTGGTAAATCACATTCTGAAAGCCTTAGAGACGAAACAGTATTGTTGCGGAGTGTTCCTGGACGTTAAGCAAGCTTT
This sequence comes from Drosophila oshimai, assembly GCA_018150695.1. Taxonomy (NCBI): domain Eukaryota; kingdom Metazoa; phylum Arthropoda; class Insecta; order Diptera; family Drosophilidae; genus Drosophila; species Drosophila oshimai. The sequence goes on from JAECWM010000276.1 coordinate 2,270,983, forward strand.
TGATCGTGTTTGGCACAGCGGCTTATTGTTTAAGCTGAAGTCTAAGCTTCCTCCAACTTACTTCAATCTTCTTCGCTCGTTTCTTGTCGGCAGAACGTTCCAGGTGGATGTTAGAGGATCTAGGTCTGCAACTCGGTCTATACTTGCTGGAGTCCCACAAGGAAGTGTGCTGGGTCCTGTGTACACGTCGGACCTTCCTTCTCCTAGAAGCAGACACATTCTCACAGCAACGTATGCCGATGACACTGCCTTTCTGGCGACGAGTTTTTTCAGACGAGAAGCGACGGACATGGTGCAGGACATGTTAAACGAGTTTGAAGCGTGGGCGTCGAGGTGGAACATCGCTGTTAATCCTGTCAAGTCCCAACATGCTACTTTTTCGCTGAACAGACTCAATACTTATCGGCTGACATTGGATGGAACTCCTATCAAGCACACTCCTTCAGTCAAATACCTCGGGCTCACTTTGGACCGTCGGCTCACCTGGAAGCCGCATATAGTGGCTACTTGCGCTTCCACTCGTCAAAAAGCCCATAAGATGAGGTGGCTTCTTCGTCCGGGCAGCGGACTTTCTTTGACGGCGAAATCACGGCTTTTTAAAGCTATTTTGATGCCAACGCTTTCCTGGGGCATCAACTTTTGGGGAACTGCATGTAACACATCGATAAAACTCATTGAATCTTGTCAAGCCAAAATTTTAAGACACATGATAAACGCCCGATACTATACAAGAAACACGACTATTTTTCGAGATCTCAAAATTAATCCTGTTTGTACATCTATCACTAACACTGCCACCCGTTACAGAACAAGACTCCTCTCACATACAAACAGACTTGCTCTAATACTATCCAGACCTATGACCAGAAGAAGACTTAAAAGATTGCACCCATCTGACAATTGGATACTTGGACGGCCCGCAAGCGGTAAACTCATTCCAGACATAGACGTATAGACTGCTACACTGCCCGATACTGTGAAGGGCCATATTTTGTATACTACCAGTGAACACCAACATGTGTGAAGGTGAATTGAGTTTCACAAAACACACTAGAATAAAAACGCATATCAAAAAAAAAAAAAAAGAACGGAATCATTTAGTTTTGGGGCAGATAACTTAGGGATCTTATTCTTATTGGAGAAGAGAATAAGATCGGTTTTACTTGGGTTTACGTTTAACCCACTTTCAGATGCCCATCTTGACAGTTTTCTTAGTTTGACTGTCATAATGTCACAGAGGGTTTGCGGAAATTTTCCCCGTAACATAACAACCACATCGTCTGCATAAGCAACAATCTTCCACCCTCATCTTCTATGTCTCGAAGCAGCGTGTTTACTGCTAGGTTCCATAGAAGCGGAGAGAGTACCCCCCCTTGAGGAGTACCTCTGCTGACATGCCTGCACAGAGTAGATGCTCCCAGTGAAGAGGTCACTTTTCTGCTCAGTAGCAGCTGTGTGACTAATCTCACCAACTGAGCATCTACTCCAAGGCTCAGCATAGCATTGGTTGTTGCCCTTGAGTCGATGTTATTGAAGGCTCCTTCTATGTCCAAGAAGGCGGCTAAGGTATATTCCTTGTCTTGCAGGGATTTTTCTATACTGGATATGACAGAGTGAAGTGCTGTTTCTGTCGATTTGCCTTTACGGTATGCATGCTGAGATTCAGATAGCAGAGAGGGATTGATTGATGTTCTTAGGTATAGCCCTATCAATCTTTCCAAGGTTTTCAGAAGGAAGGAGGACAGGCTTATTGGCCTGAGATCCTTCGGTGTTGTGTGTGAGGCTTTGCCGGCCTTGGGTATAAATACTACCTTGGACGTTAGCCAAGAAGGGGGAATATGGCCTAACGCCATGATGTTCGTGAAGATGGCTTTTAGCCAAGGGACAGCAAGATCTTCCCCTTGCTGCAATTGTGCCGGAAATATTCCATCGGGACCTGGAGATTTGTAGGGAGCGAAGCTATTTATAGCCCATTTAATATTGGATTCAGTCATGATGCCATCCAATACTTTGACCGAGTGGCATGGTTGAGGGTCGCTTGTTTGGGGACCTAAGGTGTTTCCTGGAAAATGCGTATCTAGTAATAGTGTTAGTGTTTCTTCGCTAGAAGAAGTCCATGAGTCGTCCTGTCTCTTCAGATAGCCCAGATTTGAGGATGACTTTGAGAGTACCTTTCGTAATCTTGCGGCTTCTGAAGAGGATTCGATTCCCGAACAGAATTTTCTCCAATCCTCTCTTTGTGCCTGCCTAGTGAGCTTTTTGAATTGAGCTAGACTGTGTTTTTAATCTGACCAATTCTGTTCACAACTTAGTCTTTTTGCTCTATTGAAGAGTTTCCTACATTCTACCCTCAGCTTGTCTATTTCTTGTTTCCACCAGGGTGGTCTCCATTTGCCTCTCGGCTTGCTGATTGGACAGGATGCTTTATATGCATTGTTACAGGCTTCAGTGAAGGCTGTCGTGAGGTAAGTGAGATGTTCCTCCGTTGGAGGAATCTGCTCTGGAGGAGCTGGTAGGGCCTTAGCCAGTCTGTTTTTGAAGGCTGGCCAGTTGGTTCTGCGGGGGTTTGAGAACGTTACTGGGTCAGGGTTGGGCGCACATAATTTTGTGTCGATATATTTGTGATCTGAGAAGGAGTGTTCTTTAGAAACACTCCACTCTATAAGTTGGTCATGCATGAAGTTTGAGGTAAGGGTTAGGTCTATGACCTCCTCCCTGTCCTTGATTACAAAAGTGGGGTCGTTTCCCCTATTGCAGATAAGTAAGTTGGTGGAGAGAAGGTATTCAAAAAGTAACTCACCCTCTCGTTTGTATTGGTACTGCCCCACATCTCATGGTGGGCATTTGCGTCGCATCCGATCAATAGGCCAGTGCCACGATCTTCACAAACCTTTACAAGTTCCCTCAGCTTGTGACCCGGTATTGGGTCCATGATGTCGTACGCCAGGTACGCTGACACCCAAATAGCGACCTTTCCTGGAGCTCCAGACTTATCGCTGTGGTGTCCGCATCGCTGTAATTATAAAGCATAAATGCACTAAGGTGCCTTTTAGCTAAAATACAAGTACGGGTTTTACCTTCTCCTTGAGCTACGAGTAGCTTGTATTTAGGGGTGCTGAGTCCGCATATCCTATTGGATACAATCCAGGGTTCCTGGATCAGCACCAGGTCGGCTTCGTCTCTTGCTAGACGAAGCATGAGGGCAGCGGAGGCTGCTTTACAATGATGGAGGTTTATCTGCACGACTCTCAGAGACATCGAGCTGATTTGCCTCCACCACCGTCGCGTCAGCATCCAGGTCCTCAGCGAAAACTTCGCCCATGGAGTCAGTACTCCTATGACCCAGCTTGCTGAAGCCCTGGAGAAGGGATGCATCGGATATCACCGACTCGCAGTCCTCCTCATCCCTGCCTGGCTCCTCCATCTCGGTGGCCAGCACCTCTTCAACACCAGACTCGTCCTTCTGCTTGGTGTCCGACTTGTACACCCTGATGCGCACCGAGCTAAAACCGAAGTTTAGCTCTCCGTGCATTGCATCAATGGGTGCAGCGGAGTCCTTATTAAGGATGAGTACCACCTGACGCAAGGGGCCCTGCGTCTCTTCCACCTTCGCCACCTTCCAGTCGGAGGACGGCAAGTTGGGGTTGCATCTTTGCAACATCGCCAGGATCTTCTCCGGCTCCTTAAAGGAGGACGGGATCCATATAACGGCTCTTGGCCTACTCGGGACGTCCTTCCAGTCGACAGCGACCAGCTTGGCACCCGGGTAGACCTCACCCAGTCTAGATACGGCCGCTTTCAGTAGCTCTGCCGACCTAGCCCCTTCGCACGCCATCACCTTGACGTTACCCTGGTACCACCCTGCATCTTTGCAGATTGGTGGGGGACCAGGGTCCGCTTCCAGCACCTCGAAGCATTGCACAGCCAGTGCTGCCTCAACCCACTTCCATTGGCTTCTCGGGATTCTACCCTCAGCGTCGCCTTGGTCCAGGACTCCTAGAAGGATCTTGTCCTTTGCCATTTCTGCGAAGCTTTTGTTCGGCACGACGGGCACGTGCGTGCGAATCTTCTTCGGGGCATTTTGAGCCGCACTTTCCTGGGAGCGCTGCCGTTTAGGATTTTTAGGGTCCTCCTTCGGCCTCTCCAATACGAAATTGGGCAACACAGACTTAGCCCAATCCAATTTCTTTAACCACTCCGCTGAGGGGGTGGTGATGTTGCTGTGTGCTTGCCTCTTAAGAATGGCCGCGGCGGATTTCCTCTCCCCGTACCTATCCATCTTGGCCTTGCTTGTGGATGGCCTCCCCTTCGCCCCTGCACCCGACTGAGCTGCAGCTGCGCTTGTGGTAGCACCTTGCTGGTCGCTCGAGGTGACAGGAGTGTCGGTTGCGGTCACCACCTTGCCTCGGACCAGGGGGCGATTGAGCCCAGTTGGCTGTTTCGCCGGGGTGGAGTTGACTTTAGCCCCAGTGAGCTCTGTCAGTTCTTTGTCTTTTTATTTTCTGTTTGGTACATAATTGTTCCCACGAGCTGCGGAGAAAGGGTGGTCCACCTCCCGCAGAGATCCGCGCTACGGGAGGTAAGGCTAGCTGATCCGGAGGGCGCCGTTTGCGACTGGGCTATTTTTAAAGGGCCCCCAGCCAGGTTGATCATCGGCACGGGTCGCATGACACCTTGATCCAGCCCTTCACCTTAGCCATGATAAGAGATCGCAGAAACCTGTGGCATGGCTATGGAGAAAGCTCCGCCCCAGTCTACAAATCCCAGATCTTAGCTGGTGCCGTCCCGAGGGACACTGGAGCACCATTACCAGTTGGCACCCTCGTGGAGGGTTCAGCTATAGGATTTTTGCCAACCAGATACAGCAGTTAAATGTCAAGAACTAATGGCGTATAGCCAGGCGTTCGGCCGCACAGTGACAGGGAACGTAGTAGAATTGAGCAGGGAGTTTGGTAGGTGGACTCGAGAACAGCTGTGCGGGACCCAGCGAATGGGCCGGCAGAGGCAGTGGAGGCAAGTAAAAAGGCGAGATTGGACGACAAAGTGGAGGCGTGGGTCTTGCAGCTGGAGTTGGATGGGGATGCTGAGCAACCACAGCAACGATAGCAGCCATAGTCGCAATCACAGGCGCAGCCGCAGCAGCAGGTTCTACAGCATCATCAGCAGCAGTATCAGTATCCGCAACCAAGGACGCAGCCAAATCAGCCACAGCAGCTAGCTCCACAGCAGCCACAGCAGCCACAGCACCATGAACAGCAGCAGCAGTATCCGCAGCGGGATGAGCAGAGGTACCCGCCAGGCAAGCGTCCCATGGACCCCAGGGTGTACCAGCAGCAGTGGGAGGAGCTCACACACGGCGGACAGCAGGTGGATCGGCCGTACATAAGCGACGCAGCGAAGGCGACAGCAGGAAAAAGTTAGGACAAGTTAGGCTAAGTAAATATGTAAACGTAGGTAAAGTGAAAGGAAGGGGACTGGATAGGTTGGTAGTGACAGGCTAGGAAGGGGGAGTAGGGGCAGCGGAGAGCGAGAGGAGGGGGAAAACCTGCCATGGTCTGCATTTTTGTGTTTTTTTTTAAAAAGAAAACAGATGTCTTCTGTTTTGGTTAAAATTAAAACGTAAACAATGCAGGTGGTGGGAGAACCGGCTGGTGGTGGACCGCGCGATCAGCTGGTTCCAAAGGAACCAGTTCCAGATCACCGAGTTTACAATCGAACCAGACTGAGCTAGAAGAAACTTAAGGCGGGAAACTGACGAAATTTGAATGGTGGGACGTCCGAAGAGTTAGGAAAGAGTTGGGGAGTTTTTTTTTGTTATTTTTTTTGTTAACCGAAGAAGGAGGGGAGTGTAAGGAATCGATAAGATCCCTTACAAAACGCAGTAGGAAAGGTTGAGGGAAACGGGATCGCATTATAAGAGATTTGAGTGAGATCTTTTGACATAGCGGGCAGTCAGCACGTAACGGGACCCGCTGAACAGAGAGTGTTGATCAAGAGAGCGGGCTGCTGAATGAGAGCAGAGCCGCTGTAGGCGGACAGTTAGAGCAGAGCGGGAGACGGACGCGCTGCACAAGAAGTTTTGGCGGGAGAGAGGACTTGCTGAATGCAGAGAGGACTGCTGAATAGAAGTAGCAGCAATGTTAGAGGGGTATAAAAGAGCGGGGTAGAACTGCAGTCGGGGGCTGTGAAGTGGATAGTTGAGTGCGAGGTGACCTGAGCGTTAGGGGACAAGTGCCGTGGTAGGCAGTGGCCCGTATTAGCGCGAGGGACAGTGCATCCTTGGGAAACGAGCCAAGGATCACTACAGGACTACACAGGGTTGTTGACAGTGACCAGTCTAAGTGCAAGTGATAGTGATAGTAAAGTGAGAGATAGTGAACCCTTGGGAAACGAGCCAAGGGTCACTACAGCAGAACACAGAGCAGAGCAGGTTCTTAGCAGCACAGTAAGTCAGTCTGGAGGATTCCCTTTGACCAGAAACCCAGTCCAGTCTCAGCAGGCGTGCAGCCTACTTTCACTAAGTAATTTAAGTGCCCAGGCGACGGTGAATTGCCATCGCGTTAGGTAGAGGTAGTTTTCCGAGTGCGTGTAGCCCGGAGTGTAAATCTAGCGGAGCGTGAGCTTAACCGGAGTATCCGTGTGCGTGTAGCCCGGAGTATCTGGCGGAGCGTGAGCTTAGCGGGAGTACTCGGCAATGGTTATGGGTCTCCAGGGCCTCCTTTAGCGTAGGCTTTATCGTTTTGGGGTACTGGCGTACCATCCATCCCACGTTGGCACTGGCAGCGGTTTGCCTCCCGTACTCACTTATCCAACAGCGGCACAGGCAGCAAATTGCTTCCCGTACTAAATTCCAGCGGGGGCACAGGCGGTGGTTGCCTCCCGTACTCACTTATACAACGGCGGCACCGGCAGCACACAGCAATTTTATCACATCCTTCGTTGATACAGGTAGCGGATTGCTTCCCGTATTAAACAGCGGCGGCCGTATTAAACGGCGGTTTTTTTTTTATTGTTTTAAATTTTCACGTTTGGGCTTATTAAATCGTTTTCGTTTTTATTTCCTCGTTCTCACTTTATTATTGGCTTAAAATTAAAGTTCTATTTTTCGTGTGGCTGTTGTTTTTAAGTTTAAAAATAATATGAATAGTTTAAAAAAACTAAAAACGCTTTATAGTACATCCAACCAAAAAGTAAAAAAATAATGTTTAAAATTTTGAACGATAAAATTGATAGATTCCCTGTCGGAACAACGGGCCGGCAGAGTTGATGGTGTTTAAAGCGTTGGGATGCAATAAATCTGCGTGCTGGAATATAATTCGCACTATATTGATGCACTTAATCTCCATGATGAAATACAACTCCCACCATATAGATACACTAAATTTACATGCAGGATTATAATTTGTACTATGTCAATGCACTAAATCTGCATTTTAGAGTACACGGAGCAAGAAATTATCTTCATTTGGCATCCCAACGCTTTAAACACCATCAACTCTGCCGGCCCGTTGTTCCGACAGGGAATCTATCAATTTTATTGTTAAACATTTTAAACATTATTTTTGTACTTTTTGGTTGGATTTACTATAAAGCGTTTTTTTTAGTTTTCTTAAACTATTCATATTATTTTTAGTTTTTTAAACTATTCATATAATTTAATTATTTTTGGAACTATCCGATAGCTTTTTCCTTTTTGCATCTGAAAATGATGAAGAACTGTTGTAAAATGCATGTACAAACCATGTAGAATTGATGTAGAAACCATGTAGAAATCATGTAGAAACCACGTACAATTCATGTAAAAGCCATTTAAATTCATGTAAAAACCATGTAGAATTCATGTTCTACATTTAAAGAACATGTAGAATTCATGTAAAATTAATGTAGAAACCATGTATAATTCATGTAAAAACCATGTAGAATTCATGTAGAAACCATGTAAATTTCATGTAGACTGTATGTAGAATTTATGTAGAATTCATGTAGAAATCATGTAAAAACCATGTAGAAACCATGTCAAATTCATGTCGAATTTATTAAGCAACAATGTATAATTAATGTGCATTTTACGTATAAGCCGTGTAAAATTCTCTTTAAAAGTGTTACGCAGCCAGATAGCCAGCCACAAGTGAAACTAATATAAAGCGTTTAATTAATGCATGCCAGCTCGATGAAATTGGCTTTTTACTCGTTTGATAGTTTCACCGCTTTCGTAAAGTGTGTTTTTTTTTTTTGTTATTCGCTTGTTGTTTTTGTGGTTTAAATGTAGTCCAGTCAATCTAGACATTGAAATAACATTAATTCCGACAGAGCTGAATTTTGGTGGAGGCCTTTGGTTTAGGTTTGCTAATTGAGTTATTCAAGGTCACAGGTAGAAATTTTGACTTCTTTGAGTTTTTGTGGTTTAAATGTAGTCCAGTCAATCTAGACATTGAAATAACATTAATTCCGACAGAGCTGAATTTTGGTGGAGGCCTTTGGTTTAGGTTTGCTAATTGAGTTATTCAAGGTCACAGGTAGAAATTTTGACTTCTTTGAGTTTTTCTCAAAAACGGTAAGGTAAATCGAAAAATAAAAAAAGAAAGTTGTAGATCTTGAAATGCTCTACAAAAATGATCCATATGATTTTTTCTGTAGGACCCACCATTTTCAGATATCGCGCTTGTAAGCATCACGTTATACATAATGAGCACACATACGCCAAAATTTCTACCTGTGACCTTGAATAACTCAATTAGCACACCTGGGATCGATGGGGACTTTTCACTTTTTTGTTTTTATTGGTGATGTTTAGTTTTTCCGTTTAAGTGACAGTCGCATGTCATGCTAGCCATGTAGTAACAATATTAAAACACGGAGTTGGTTGTCAGCACGTCGGTCAGAGACTGACTCTTTTACTCGCATATATCTTTGAATTGAGCGAGCAGCGATGGGAGTAAATGCTTGCGTTGGCGGATTTACTGTTACGTATATACTTATGTGTATATAAGGCCGGCAGACGGCTGGCTCGCGGTGTTAGTTTACACGAGCCGTCGTCTGCGTGGGAATGCATTGGTCTGTGGAGTAAGTAAATCAAATAGTCATCTTGGTTGGGTTTTGTGTCTTTATTTTTAGGCTGGAGCAGCATTAGTGCCGCTCCAACGTCCAATTAATAATTGTCTCCTAATTCTATAACATAATTTCGTAAAGGTAAGAACGCCAGGCGCTGTCGGCAGAGGCGTCGGCAGCGCCGCGTTCGGTGCTTATATATATAAGTGTTTATATATGTATGCGGCCGACGGAGGGTCGTCGCGGGTGAAAGGGAGAGCCTATGTTCACTTGGCCAACGTAGTGGTCATATATGTCAAATCTGCTGAGACTGCAGTTCCCATGGATTCGAGTGCGGTCATGTTACCGGGCGCTCGAGGAACTGCTTGGGTTGTTATTGTTATTGTTGTTGTGGCTAAACACTACAATGTGTCTGCACTTAAATTAATGCATAACACTGAGTACAGTGTGCATTCGATATGTGAACATACTACATCTCCCTCCTTTTGAAAAATAACGTAATAAAATGAAGTTATTTTCTAGGTGTATATTTAATATAAGTGAAAATTGTTTTGTTATTATTTTTTTTTTTATATATATTTTTTTTTTTTTTTTTTTTCGAATCATAAAATTTTAATAAAAAATTTTCATTATGTTTCTTATTTTCAATGTGGTTCTTATTTTATGTATTGAGAGGGTTATTACTTTATGTACGGAGAGCGTTCTTATTTAATGTATGGCCATACACGGTATAATCAAAAGAAAATTGAATTGTTATGAAATGAATATTTTTAACCTATCCTTATGTACTGTCTGTTTTTATTTTTATTGTTTGATATAGTTATGTTATCTCTATCTCCTATTTGTTCTACCTTATATGGACCTGTATATTTAAAATCTAGCTTATGTCCCGTTTCATTTTTGAGTAAAACCTGATCTCCTATTTTTAAATCAAAGTTTAAAGAATTTTTGTCGTAACTAAGTTTTTGTTTTTGCTTATGAGATTCTAGCATTAGTCTAGCTCTTTTAAATGCCTGTTCTAGTCTAAATTTCGATTCCTTAGCATAATCTTCTATATTATAAAGGGGTTTTATGGTATCTATACTATTAAAATGTTGTGGTAAATTTGAAGTTTTACCAAAAACTAGCTCATATGGACAGTAGTCATGTGCCATAGAGGGTGTTGTGTTAAAACAATAAACGAAGTATTGCAACCATACATCCCAATCTGTTTTATCAACTGAGATGTATGAGCGTATGAACTCATTAAATGTTCTGTGGCTTCGCTCCACTGTTCCTACAGTCTGGTGATGATGTGCTGTTGAAGTTATGTTTTCGATATTTAAGTTCTTACATAAATCTTCGATTATCGAATTTTTGTATTCTGTTCCCATGTCTGTAATGAACGTCTTCATTGGACCGTACTTCAGAATAAAATTTTCGAAAATAGCTTTTGCTACTGTTTTTGCACTTTTGTTTTTTATTGGTATTGCAACAAGATACTTAGTTAAGTCGCAAATTAGCGTTACTATGTATTCATTTCCTTGTTCAGATTTAGGTAGTGGACCGATCGTATCCACAATTACCCTGTCGATAGTTTCAGTGATAGTCAATGGGGTCTTTGTATGTTTAGTCGTTTTGGACTTTTGGCAATTAGGACATTTTCTTATATATTTTCTTATATCTTTGGTCATATTTTTCCAATAATAATGTCTTTTAATTTTTGCTAATGTTCTAGCTATGCCTGTATGACCTCCTTGTATTGGATCATCATGGAATGTAAACAGTATTGCTTCTTTCTCTTTATCATTATTTGATATTTGGGTCACCGGCTTGAGTAGCGCTACTCTTAATGATTGTAATGTTTTATTGCCCATAATTTTAAAAGATTCCATTGAAATGGTTTCAAAGATATTTTCGCTCGGTGCCACTTTGAGTTTGCGTATTTTAAGTATACCGGCTTTTTTTTCAAGCCTTTGAAAGAGCTGACCTAAGTCGAGAATTTCATTGGTGTACAAATCGCTAACATCAATTCTTGCTAAAAACTTTTTTCCATGCTTTAGTAAGCAATGTGAATTAGTTATTCGCAAGGTCACTACTTTTCGTACCTCATCATTAACAATGACTTTGTATACGTTGGGCTGAGAAGCTTTATTTAGAATATGCCTAGACACATCTATTTTTTCTTTTTCTTTTCCTGCGCAGGAATTTTTCTGTTTACTTTGATTTCTGGTAGTGACTTTCAGAATTTTATTATTCTTTTGAATATTTTTTAAATCCGATATTGTTATTCTAGATAGCGCATCGGCTATATGATTGTCTTTTCCCTTAAGATATGCCACAGTGAAATCATATTCTTCCAAGTCTAATCTCATTCGTGTTAACTTTGAGCTTGGATTTGTCATTGAGAATAAATATGTTAATGGTCTATGGTCTGTTTTTACTGTGAAATGTTTTCCATAAATGTATGATCGAAAATGGTTTATTGCCCAGTGGATAGCTGCTAACTCTTGTTCTGTTGTATTTTTATTGCTTTCTCCTTTCGTGAAGGATCTTGATGCATAGGCTACTGGTAGCTGAGCTTTATTGTAATCTTGAGTAAGGACAGCTCCACATGCTTGTTTACTTGCATCTGTTGTTATACAAAATTCTTTATTAAAATCAGGATATTGCAATAATGTAGGTTTCACCAATTGGATTTTTAGGTATTCGAATGCTTTTTGACATTTATCTGTCCATTCAAATTGAACGTTCTTTTTACATAATCTAGTTATGTTACGTGAGTAATCGGAGAAATTTTTAATAAAACGTCTGTAGTAATTGCAAAATGCAACGAATCTTCTAGCGCTGTCTGCGTCCGTTGGGACTGGGTATTTTTCTATTACTTCATATTTTTTACTATCTGGCAAAATACCCTTGTCAGTACACTTGTGTCCAAGGAAGGTCACTTCGTGTCTGAAAAATGTTCACTTCTCTGGGTGCAATATAAGGTTGTTTTTTTACATAGATCAAAAACGTTTGTAAGATTTTTAATCATGTGTTTTTCTGAACAACCGATGACAATTAGGTCATCCATATATAAGAATGCCTGTGAAGGTTCGATACCTGAAAATGCAATTGTCATCATTCTTTGGAAAGAATTTGGCGCTATTTTTAAACCATAAGGTAATCGTGTAAAACAATAGGAGCCATTGCTCGTGGAAAAGGACGTTATGTTTCTAGACGTATCTTCGAGTTTTATTTGATGAAATCCTGACATTAGATCTAGACATGAAAAGTATTTAGCTCTACCTAGTTGGTAAAGAATATCGTCTATTCTTGGTAGTGGAAATTTATCTGATAGAATTTTTTTGTTAATTTGACGGTAATCAATTACTAAACGCCATCTCTGAGTATTGGAATTTGGTAATGATTTTTTTGGTACCATTAACAATGGGCTATTGTATTCTGAGACTGATGGTTCTACTATTTTATCTTTAATAAGTTTTTCTACTTGTTTTTCTACTTCTTCTTTTTGGCTGTGGGGGATTCTGTAATTTATATAAAGACTACTGGTTCATCATCTTTCATTTCTTTTTTTTTGTTTATAAAAATTATTAGTGGATATTGGTTCGGTTTCTATTCCGAATATTACAGTGTATTTTGTGCATAGTTCATTAAGTATTTCTTTAAATTGAGATGGAAAATTTGTGTTGAGTTTTTCTAGTATTTCTTCTTTATTTGTATTTTTATTTGATTCGATAATGTCATAGTTATCCAATGGTTCAACTTTAAGTGAATTTAACTGAAGGATTGTTGTTTTGTTTGTTGTATTTAGAATTCGGACAAAGGTGTTTTTAGAATTTGCAATGGAATTTGCAACGAATACTCCATTTTGGATTTCTTGGTTTGGTATTAATATATACTTGGTTGCTGAATTTATAGCTATTTTTCGGACGACTTCAGATCTTGCTGGTAAGATTGTCAAGTTATTTTCGAGTGTATGGTTAATTGGAATATTTATTGGATTAAGGAGGTTATCTGGTCTCAGTATGAGCCAATCGTTGTCTGGTTTTAAATCTATTTGACAATTGTATTTTTTCATGAAATCTATGCCTATAATTCCATCACATGGAATAGGAAAATTGGACGTTACTATATGAAAATTATGGGGGATGGCATAGCCGCTTGATAAGAGTTCTATTGCTGCTAAGCCTTTTGAGTTTATTGTTCCTTTACCAACGCCTGATATTTGCGTAATATTTTTATAATTAACATTGTGAAATGAGTCTGAAGATTCTTTTATTAAGGAAATATCTGCACCTGTGTCAACTAATAATGTATACAATTTATTTGTATATTCATTTTTGAGTGTAATAAAAAGATTGAAATTAAGATTGATGGTGTGAACCGTATTCTGTGCTGTGTTTTTTATCTTAAGGGTCTTTACTGGTTTTCCGAAGCTTGTACTGGTCGGACATTGTTGTTGTTATTTTGTCTATTTCCTTTATTGTTATAATTGTTGTTGCTGTTATTGCCGTTGGTGTTATTATTGGTGTTATTACCATTATTGTTTCCACCACGGTTGTTTCCTCTATAGTTACTATAGTTACCACGACCTCTATAATTATTGTTGGTCTGGTTGTTATAGTTTCGGTTATAACCGTTATTTTGGTTATAACCATTGTTTTGGTAATATCCAGTGTTTTGGTAGTATTCATTGTTTTGATAATTACCTCTGTTATTACCTCTACCGCGATAATTACCTCTGAAGTTATTACCACGATAGTTGTTTCCTTTTTGTGTATATAGGATAGAGTTTGTGTTGCCTGTCATCTCAGTACTACATTGTATGTACTTCGTGACGACTTCATTCATTGTTGTGAAGTTTCCAGCCTCTAGGATTGTCTTGAGACGGCCATGCTCACAATTTTTGATCATTGTGGTTATGGCTTCCTTTGTGCTGAACTTGTCGGCATGTTCGGCAGGTAGTCCTTCATCTATGTATGAAGCTTCAAGGAGTTTTCTTAGGTGTTCTATTTCGTTTGTGAATTTTTCTGCCGTTTTGCCTTTTTGGCTTGTTTTGGCCATTTTTGCTTTGACAACGTCAGATGTTTCACCGACAATAGTGTCTTGCAATTTCTCAATTATTGAGTTTATTGTTTGTTCATTTTGAACCTTATACAACGTAGAACCTACAATTTTTGATTTGATGACTTCTACAGCCAAATCTTCAAAAGTTCCTTTTGTTAGGTTGACCAGCTTTAAGGCTGTTACAAATCTATGCAAGTGTATCTTTTGCCCGTTGAATTCCGGAATAGCACTTGATATGTCTTGAATCTGAATTTATATTTTCATCTTCCTCTGATTCTGTTTCTGTCAGGAATGCTGGAATTGAGAGATCGTGTAGATCTTTTTCGTATATTTCAATTCCCTTGCTTGTATCTGAATCTTCTTCTTCTGTTAGGGCTTTTTGTTGATCTAATGTTAGGGGTGTATTTAAAATCGTCGGGATATATATTTTTAATTCATACCTATCCTTGACGGTTATTAGATTTGCCCTCAATTTTATCAAAATTTTTGATAATTTTGATAAATTTGTTTTGCTTATTACTGCCCTATTCTCATGCACTACGGTTCTTGTCTGATTGTACGAATCTACAAGAATTTTTGCATGTTTGTCTACAGTGTCTTTTTGTGTTTGCCTTTTTTGGCTTACACATTTATAAGACTTCTCAAATGTCTCTTTCAATTCTCGGATATGGTTTATTAATTGTTCCCATTCCATACTAAAGTTTAATAAGAAAGTTTGTTCTTATTTATTTTGTTTTTGTTTTTAATAAAGAACTTTCTAACTTATCTTATCTACTACTTATTAGGGGATCTCAACCTTAGCCAGTGTACTTTGGTTGTTCCCAATAATTCGTTATGTTCTTCGCCGATTGTAATTCGGACGCATTCTACTGTATTAAGGACTGCTGCTTTTTCTTTGGGGTCGTTACAGCATATAAGTGGTGAAAATTGAAGTTCGTATTCTTCCATATATTGATTCTCCAATTCGGATATTGTTACTTTACCTTCAAGGATAGTCAATATATTTTTCACACGGTCCTTAAAATCTGGCTGTGACTGGTAAACCAATTCAATTAGCTGTTTAATTCTACCCATGTTTTGGCCTTAGTTTATTTAAGTAATTGGGGAAAAAATTTTGTAAGTATGTGTATGAAATGAATTTTTTTTATTATTTTTTTTTTTTTAAAACATATTTTTGTAATAGTTGTTTATGCTTTATTAAAAAAATTTTTTTTTTTTTTAGATTTTATTCAGATTGTTAGCCTGGCTTCTGTTTATTGCTCTTTTTGATACGCACTTATTGTGGTACATGTAGGCTTTGTATAGAATATAAGCGCTCATTATAAAAACAATAATTGATAACAAAATGTTTGTTAAGTCGTTATTAATATTTTTCGACTCTATTTTGTTAATTACATTTGCAGTGGAGTCCACTTCTTTTACATCTACTAAACCCATTTTGGGTGTTTTATTAATAATTGTTAAGTAATTGTTTGTGTTAATTTTATAATTCAATCTATTATTGATTTGCCATTTATTTTGGCTCATGTAATTTGCATTGCCTTTTGGGCTATAATCATAAAATATTTTTATATAATTGTTTGTGTTAATTTTATAATTCAATCTATTATTGATTTGCCATTTATTTTGGCTCATGTAATTTGCATTGCCTTTTGGGCTATAATCATAAAATATTTTTGTTTACATAAAATAATTTTTACATTATATCCTGCCTAATTTTTGCATGGTTTTTAGGCCATACTCTAATTGGGCAACTTTTATGTCGCTCAATTTTACATCAGTTTTTTTTTTTTATACTATAAAAAAAATATGCATCACAGTGCAATGTAAAAAAATTGTGCAACGCAGTACACGGTGAAAAAAATTATGCGCTCTCGGAAGCGCTGTCGGTTCTCTTTTTCTTGGTCCTGCTTGAGTGGCAGGACGTTGCCGGTGCTGGCTGCACAGGCTTCTTTGATGGGGCACCGGTGCTGGTACAGGTGTGCTCGCAATGGGGCGAGTACAGAGGTCCCTCGCAGTCGTTAGGGCACTTCTTCATTAATTTTGGAATTTCCTTTCTCTGCGGTGGAAGCGATTTTTCATCAGTTTTTGAAATGTTTTTAATGGCAGTGTAGGTAGATGTGCTGGTGTTTGTGGTTAGACTTTTTCTTTTGGTTAGTTCATTTTTTATATGTTCGACCTCGGCGTGAATTTTTACCGAGTCGTTCCAATTTAGGCTGCTTCCGCTATTTAATAGCTTTAGCAGTTCAGCCTTTTTGGCCTTTAGTCTTTTGACCACACCACTTCTTTTGCCGCACATTCCACTCTACTCACTGCGTTTTTTGGGGGTGCTGATCCTGCCGGTTGGTGAACATTTGGCTTGTGCGCTGGTATCCCTCGTATTTGTTCAGGATCATTTTAAATATGTGCTGGAGGACGTCTATGCAAGTGTTTCACTTTTGAGCACGAAACAATTTGGAGGATGCTGGTTTTATGGTTTTTTTTTTTATTTTTTTTTCACATGCACATTTAATGGTTTTTGTTATGTCTTTGATATGGCAATTAAATGCTGGCACCGGCCCTTTTTCGGTGTGGCTGGTGATTTTCCATCGCCTTTTAACAGGTTTGCGGGTCAAGTAGAATGCAGACAATGGCTGGAGTTGTAGAAAAATATGTGTTGCTGTGTTCTCATCTGTTCACGGTCGCCATGTGGAGTAAGTAAATCAAATAGTCATCTTGGTTGGGTTTTGTGTCTTTATTTTTAGGCTGGAGCAGCAATGGTGCCGCTCCAACGTCCAATTAATAATTGTCTCTTAATTCTATAACATAATTTCGTAAAGCTAGGAACGCCAGGCGCTGTCGGCAGAGGCGTCGGCAGCGCCGCGTTCGGTGCTTATGTATATAAGTATTTATATATGTATGCGGCCGACGGAGGGTCGTCGCGGGTGAAAGGGAGAGCCTATGTTCACTTGGCCAACGTAGTGGTCATATATGTCAAATCTGCTGAGACTGCAGTTCCCATGGATTCGAGTGCGGTCATATTACCGGGCGCTCGAGGAACTGCTTGGGTTGTTATTGTTATTGTTGTTGTGGCTAAACACTACAATGTGTCTGCACTTAAATTAATGCATAACACTGAGTACAGTGTGCATTCGATATGTGAACATACTACAGGTCAGCATTCTTGGGCCTGTAGGAAAGTGTATGTATGGCAGTGACATATGTATATACATGTGTATAAAATCATATACTCCGCTCGCTACACTGCGCCCATTTTGACAAGACGTCTAATGAGTGGTAATAAGTGAATCCTGGCGCGAGCGGGGTATACCCAAATGCCTTGTAACTGCGTTTTATTCGGCTAGACCCCTGCGTATGCCTGGCGCGTCGGGTAGATCGTTGACAAGCGTATCCTGGCGCGACCCGTGGTATAGAACCAGGTACCTTACACAACGCAAATCGCGACTAGACCCTGGCGTATGCCTGGCACGTCGGGTAGTGCAGAAGTGGTCGCATCCTGGCGCGGCCATCCTACAAAACGGCCACGGATCAGGTCCCAGTACCTCATTGTGTAAAGGTTTTACGAGCCAGTCCATCGAGCACAGCCAGGACCAGCAGCCAGCCCTACGAGGATATCACGTGCAGCCAGGATCAGCAAGATAGAATATCAAGCGTTCAATATTATTGCCGCACAGCGGCGACAGCGCAGCCGACGCCAGACAGAGCGAGAGGCGATGAGAAGCCACGTAGGCAAACGAGAAAGCTCGCGACGGCGTGCGAGCGGGCGAGCACGCGACCAGAGAGCGTAGCTACAAAAGCTCACCTCAGCGACAGCGCGTAGGCACGCGCCGCGGTGTGGTGAAATACGCAAAAGCTGCGTCTGCGAGGGTCGAAGGCAGTCGAGTGCGAGTACTGAAACGGATCGGAACGTCGTAGAGAACCCGGGATTAGTGATTATTAAGCAGAGGCACGCGGCTGTAGGGTAAGCACGTGGTACAGTCTACCACTAGTTATTATCTGGTGCACCAAAGAAAGTCTCGAGAAAGAGCAATTGTTTTAAGATCAAGAAAAAAATACGCAAGAAGCGAAGGAACAAAGTGAATAAAATTGGAACTAATTAATATCAAAATTGATTGACGTGTTTGTTTCTTTTATTAAAATTGGAATAATATCTGCTAATAGGCGCCCCGTTAAACAAGCGTAGAAAATAACAAAAATAATCCGTAACATAATTCCGGCGGTCAAATCAATAAATAACAAATAACTTAGAACTAATAGTGAGTCTGTTTATGACCTATAACCCCCAACTTTATAACCTAACTTGCCCTGTATTAATTATTGTAGTTAATTAGAAGTTCTGGGTTCGCCCGACTTTAAATAGTAGTTAATAAAAAGTTCTGGGCTTGCCCGACTTTAAGTAGTAGTTAATAAAAAGTTCTGGGTTTGCCCGACTTTAAGTAGTAGTTGATAAGAAGTTCTGGGTTTGCCCGACTTTAAATAGTAGTTTATCTGGAAGTTCTGGGTATGCCCGGCTTTTTAAAGTAGCTAGTTATAGAATTATGGGTCCGCCCGAATTTTGTATTGATAACCCTAGCCCACACCCATTAATACAGTAGTTAGGTATAGAATTTTGGGTCCGCCCGAATTTTGTAATTAATATTGATACCCTAGCCCACACCTGTAATTGATTATAAGGATCCTGGGTCCGCCCCAATTTTATAATTAGCATTGACCACCTGAACCCGTAACCTATAAGCCCGTAGATACCCTGGGCCCGCCCGGATTTTCCGTAGTTAATTATAAAGTCTAGGATCCGTCCAGATTTTACAATTAACGTCGAGAACCCTAGCTTGTCAACATTAATTTTGTAGTTAAACCATAGGTATCCTAAGGCCCGCTCGGATTTTCTGTAGTTAATTCTAAAGTCTAGGATCCGTCCAGATTTTACAACTAATGTCGAGAACCCTAGCCTGCCCACACTAACTTTGGTAAATATCTTGGGACCCGCCCGGATTTTTTCGTAGGTAATTCTAAAGTTCTGGGTCCGCCCGAATCTTACTATCGACCTCGGTAACTCTAGCTCGCTTGTATCTATACCATTGTTGTACATAGTTCTTGGGATCGCCCAAACGCACAGTGGGCTAGAAGCCTCATCTAGTGGAATAAAAGTCAATTTTAAGTCTTTAAAATGTTATGCTACCATATTAAAGGTAATACCCTAATTAGCCAAAAGAACGTTTAAAACTTGGCTGGTAAATGCAGCCCTGATCAGCTGTGCGCTGTCAAAGTGAACATATGTTTCAGTAGTAACTAAAAAAAAAATTGATGAAATTTGTCATTCATATTTGAGAGTCAAAAAAAGGCAGAAGCTGACGAATTTTAACAAAAAAAAAAAAATTGTTTCCTTTAAAATAAGGTATGTATTAATTTCAAAATTTTTGTTTGTGACCCGTCCTTCCATGTGTAGCTAAAAAATTAGTTTTTTGTAAACTGCTTTAGTAAGCTTTTTGTTAAATATTTTACTGGCATTATAGGACAATAACTAACGAGATTCGCTAGTATTCGAGCTAAGCTTAGTATTTATGTAAAGTGTGACTTCTTGTGGTGTGAAAATGTCCAAAATGATAACCAACTTCGTCCGACACTAAATTCTATTACACTTTTTAGGTAAAATGTCAGTCCCTAAGAAAATTCTATTTTCCTTGTGGCCAAGCAACACCATTCATAAGTACCAGACTTTAAATTCCTTCTTAAGCACTTTTTCAATAAAAATTATAATAAATATAACAAAATAATTGTGTTCGACCTTTTTAAACAGACTTTTAAAAAAAAAAAAAAAATTTTTTTGAGCTTTTCGCCTTACATCTTTGAAACTACTGACCGAATCAGAATACGTGGTCAATGATTTAAGAAACTTAAGTTTAAATTTTTTTGTTATTTTTTTTTTTTTTTTTTTTTTAATTCGCGCGTAGTTCCACGGCCCACTTACCCGCCCAACCGACCGGGGGGCGCAGCCGTGTATCGTACGGCACGATTCGCGAGAGGATAGACGCGAGTTATGAAAAGATAGGCAAAAGTCCGAGGAAAAGTAGGATCTAATTTTGTGCTAACGAAGTTAGTATAAGTCGTTTTAAGAGCGGCAGAGAGTCAGAATTTGAGATTATAGGATAAAGTCTATTATAGTCAGAACATAATACTCTGAAAGGCTCATGCAAGTCATAGTTAGATCTACAATGGTTTAATATTAAGGGTATATAATTTCTAGTTAATCTACTTGGCACAGAAAAGTTAAGCCGACCTACCAAGTCGGCACTGTCAATATCACCACGAATATGATTATAAATAAAAATAGTACCAAGCATCGTTCTACGGTTAGCTAGGGAGGGTAAATTAATTAAAAGTAATCTGCTAGAATAAGAAGGTAAGTTAAGGTTTGCATCCCAGTTGAGGCGCCGTAAAGCAAAAATTAAAAAGTTTTTCTGTACAAATTCAATGCGATCTATATGAACTCCTTATTGGGGACTCCAGACGGGAGACCCATACTCTAGAATCGGACGGACTAGCGAAGTAAATAAGGTTTTAGTGACGTAGGGATCGTCAAATTCCTTCGACCATCTTTTAATGAAACCAAGCACTCCCCTGGCTTTATTAACCATGGACGAAATGTGATCAGTAAACTTAAGTTTTGGGTCCAAAAGGACGCCCAGATCGTCAACCATAGTTATTCTATCCAAAGATTTCCCACTTAGTGAGTAAGTTGCAAGGTTTGGATTGACTCGGCAAAAAGTCATCAGCTTGCACTTAGACCCGTTTAAATTTAGTAAATTATCACGGCACCAGTTTTGAAAATTATTTAGATCGGATTGTAAGTCAGAATGGCTGGAAATATCCTTATACTGCAGGCATAACTTAACATCATCTGCGTACATAAGAACGCGAGAATGATTTATAATTAATGGAAGGTCGTTAATAAATAAAGTAAAAAGAAGCGGACCAAGGTGACTCCCTTGTGGGACGCCGGAGGTAACTCGGAGAAGACCAGAAAGAGAATTTTTAAAAAGGACTCTTTGTGTCCTGCCACTCAGATAACTTAAAATCCATCTAAGAAGATCAATTGGAAACCCTAACAAGTCAAGTTTCCGAACTAAAAGTGAGTAATTTACAGAGTCAAATGCTTTACTAAAGTCAGTGTAAATGACATCTGTTTGAAAGCTACTTTTAAAGCCCTTTATCACGAATGAGGTGAGCTCCAAAAGGTTAGTAGTTGTTGATCTTCTTTTCATAAATCCGTGTTGACACGGAGATATTACTGACCTACAAAGGTGCTGCAAATGAGGAGTAATGACATTTTCGAAAAGTTTGGGGATAGCCGACAACTTAGAGATACCTTTATAATTGCTGGCATCCAATTTGTTACCTTTTTTGTGGAGAGGAATAACAAATGACTCCTTCCAAATAAGGGGAAATTGGGAGGTTTCTAAAGATAAGGTGAACAATTTGAGAAGGGGTTTGCATAAGGCTTCCGCGCAATTCCTAAGCACGCAGCCAGGAATTCCGTCGGGACCTGGAGAGTAAACAGGCTTAACACGTTGAAGATCCAAAAACAAAGAGCTTTCGTTTATAATAGGACTGAATATAAGGTTCGACGTGGACATGGTGTAAGAATAAGGCTCTATTGGATGTGCGGAAGTAGTATAAGTTGTTTGAAAAAACTGGGCATAAAGATCGGCTATAGCCTGATCTGTGGTTGCCGTCATGTTTTCAAAATAAAGCGAGGAAGGATAAGAAGTAGATTTACGCTTGGTGTTAAAAAAGTTATAAAACTGTTTCGGGTCCTGCGAGAACTGGACCTTACAACGATTTAAATAATTTTTATAGCACTGCGCGTTAAGCACGGTAAATTTTGACCGAGCACTTAGATATTTTGAAAAAACAGATTGAGAACCGGAGTATTTATATTTCCTATAAAGTCTGGACTTAACATTTCTTAGGTGTGACAACTCTTTACTAAACCAAGGTGGTTTACTGGAGATAGCCGGATAGTACATCGGAACACAAGAATTAAAAAATGATTTAATTGCAGTATAGAAAATATTTATGGCATCAGCCATATTATTGCATGAGTAGAGATCGGACCAATTGAAGCCAGATATAAAATTATTAAGCCTAGAAAAGTCTGCCTTACGAAAACAATGTATTCGTTTAGTTGACTTTTCTGATTTTTCTTCTATCACGATACCCGTGTCAACTGTCACATCGAAAGTTGGATGATATGGATCCTCAGGTTGCGTAAGTGGTGGAACCCTGGATAGAAACACGCCTTCAGGATTTGAGACAAAGCACAAATCTAGTAAGCGGCCTAGTGAGTTTCGAACATGGTTTACTTGACTCAAAGATATGTCAAGCAAGCCGTCAATAAAGTCATGTTGTGCAATAGGTAGTAAAACATTTGATTTTTCGTCTGTGGACCACGTAGCTCCAGGTATGTTAAAATCACCTAGAACTAATAACTGATCCCTATCGGACAGCCTATTTGAAACGGACTGTATCGCAGAAAGATGATTTAAGTATTCTTTGAGTTCAGAAGACGGCGGAACATAGGAGCAAGTGATATATATAAACTTTCCCGGAAGGGTCAGCTTTGTACAAATAAATTCAATATTATTAAATTCCTCAACACATACCTCTTCCGACGTGAGGTTGGAGTCCACGGCAATTAAAACTCCACCTCCCCGTTTGGAAGGACGGTCAAGCCTATATATTGTGTACTTACCGGGAAAAACTTCGGAGCTAAGAATCTCCGGCTTTAACCAGGTTTCTGTAAACACAATAACATGGGATGCAAATGAAAAGCTATCAGAATACAATTTAGTTAGCTTGCTACGCAAGCCTCTTGCATTTTGATAGGAAAGAAGGAGGTTTTTAGTTAGTTTTTTGAAGAAGAAGTAGAAGAGGAAGATGGCACAATGGTCTGGCCCCGACTGGGAAGTCTTATTCCCGTGGGGCCTTTCTTTTTTCTTAGCTTCGAACTCCTTTACCACCAAATTGTCCGGCCAAAATTTGGCAGAGCTTATGGTAGCAAAGTACTCGGGTGGGACAGTGATCTTGAAAGATGAAATATCCCTAGCATAAGAGAAGTTGAATTTTTCCACCTTAACGTTTTCGGCTTTTGAATTGTCTTGTATATAAGACAGTACATCAGAAGATGTTTGATCAGGGGAAAGCCGAGAAACAAATATTTGTTTCTTTAGTGGAACCACTGAAAGAGCTTTAGGTGGTGCAGGTTGTGCGTCTGCAGAACCACCTATGCCCGGTAGTCCGGACTCAATATCCCCTTGTGGCGGTATGTTTACTAGGTTAGGTGGATTCACCAACTGTGAGACCACTACGGACAAATCGGAATTTTCAGGATCTCCTGTTTGCATACACTCCGCTGTGGATTGATCGGGCTCCGAATCTTTTTTGGCTGCCGATCTTAGCAACATTTGAGCGGTTGCTGAGTTCGGCTGCTGATCCACGGGAGTGCTCTGCTGGTCACCTGACGAAGGCTGCGGGGTGTTCCCCTTTGGCCTACCACCAGCGGCTTTTTTGCGCTTTGGAGACTCCTCTAATAGTTTTATACTATTAAATTGAGTGTCCAGAGCTTGGAGCAGATCATCTGCCTTGCGAAAACTATCTCTAGCTCCGGCAAAACAGGTGATCAGCCCCTTCAAGCCGCCTTTAGTTTGGCGCATGAACAATTTCATCTCGTTCGCAACCTCGAGACAGGCGTCACAACAAAACTGCAAATTTTTACCCTTACTTAGGTCATCACTTGTTCGGCCAGTAAAACCAGCGCACCTGGTGTGCACCATTTTTTCACATAGCCAACAAGTCATTATAAGCTGGTCAGCCTTGATTGCCTTCTGGCATTTTTTATCAACACAGACAAAAAAATATGTGTCCATAATTTTATTTAATCGGACCACTGTACCAAATGAAAAATTAAATCGAACCTTGTAAGCCAGCCGCTAAAAGTACCGTAAGAGCACAGATAAATGCCCGCTTAGGAGCTTCGAAATAGAGAGCGAGATAAAGAGCGAGAGAGTTAGAGAGCGCAGTGCAATGCAATTGATGTGCATGCAAAAACACCAACAACGATTAACTCTGCGTGGGACGAATAAAGCACAAAAGAAAGACAATAAAGAGCGAGAGAGTTAGAGAGCGCAGTGCAATGCAATTGATGTGCATGCAAAAACACCAACAACGATTAACTCTGCGTGGGACGAATAAAGCACAAAAGAAAGACAAAATAGAAACGCAACAACAAAAAACACAAAAGAAACTAAAAGTTTAAATTGTTAATTCGATGTTATGCACAGAATAGAACAGATTTCACTCGCGAAGCGAACGGAATATAAAAGTTTAAAAATTAAGAAGGGGATTT
This sequence comes from Drosophila oshimai, assembly GCA_018150695.1. NCBI lineage: Eukaryota > Metazoa > Arthropoda > Insecta > Diptera > Drosophilidae > Drosophila > Drosophila oshimai. The sequence continues at coordinate 2,295,488 of JAECWM010000276.1, forward strand.
ATATGTTTTTTATATTCCCACCGTTGGGTTTACTCAATAAACAAATAAAAAATCGGAGCGCAGAAAAAAACACGGCCGTTCACTTTGAAAGTACAGAGCGAATATTAATTAAATTCCGCTAAAAGGGGTATCTAGCCCACTGTGGAACGTTGTCGTTATTAGTTCTAAAGGTTCTGGGTCCGCCCGAACTTTTAGTGTAGTGCCTTGACAACCCCGAGCACGTCCAAGATAATACTGTAGTCAGTACCACCCTCTAGGCCCTCCCCGAGTTTCAAGTTACTAACTCTACCTCTAGACTGCGTGAGGGGCCCATTATTCGACTCTGAGCATGCCCGGGTCTTTTACTAGAGGGTATAATTGACACGGGACCCCTTCCGAGGTCATATTCGTACTACCCTGATTACTCGCCATCTCTTACCTCAGAGATCACGCCTGTAAATGCACTAACTGAACCCACATCGTCCACTGTAAGTTTATAAATTTTTGTGGAGACCCCGGCCAAACCCCCTGAACCTACCCCGACTGGAAAAACGTCTTTACAGCACAGACAGGACGAGCGCAGGCAGGATCACCAGTCACCCACTCCACCACCCAGGAGCAGCGCGATCAACGAGCAAGCGAGCACTAGTGAAAAGTCTGCGAGTCCAATCGAGATACACAATTTGTAACAGAAGAGCTATAGAAGAGGCAATAAATACCCTCTGACCCAATAAAAGTGGGCACTTTACCTGACTCGCAACACATCCCAGCTGGCTCATTTTTGAATTTCAGAGCATGACAATGCGGACATTCCTTCTTCATAGCACCATACCATACCATACCACACCATACCATACCACTTTTGAACGAGTATAATATTCAATATCGGGCTCATGCTAGACGCAGGAATGAATCAGATATGAAAGCTCGACGTACCTGTTGTCGTTGTTGGTCAGTTGTTCTGCGTCTGTTGACTGTGAAACGACGTGATTGTCGTTGTTGTAATCTGCTGACTTCATTGCGTTTAGCTCGATGTTCTACATGCTCCTACACGTGCATCAGTATTTCGTTGCCGGATTTGTTCTTCGGTTCTTTCGGATCTTCTATTTCGCATGATTCGATAATTACTTAAATTACGGCTCAAATTAGCACCTTTCCTTTTTGTTGGCATTGCTCACTGTACAAAACACAGATAAATATAATTAATGTCACGAAAGTCAGAGCATCCTGTATATATTCTTGATAAAAACTCAATAATAACACAGGAAAATTGAAGAAGAGGATAGCCCACATAGGGATGAAAAGTAGATGTTAGCCAATTCTCAGACCTAATCAATGCGCTCACAAAATTTCATGAAAATCGGTCAACCCGTTTCGTGTCTAACACTGTGACACGAGAATTGTATATATTAGAAGACTAGCAGACCCGGCGAACCATGTCTCGCCCTAATTTGACGCCTTTTCATTGAGCTGACTTTCCTATTCGTTACTTCTCCTATAATATGAATTCAGACAGACATTTGCAACATTCACAGCACACCATTTTACTATAGCTAAACCACGCACTTCGCTGCTTACTAAATGAGATTTTGTTATCCATCCTGCCTCTGTTGCGTTTCATCAAGCTTGGGTGATGATGGTGTAACTGGTAAGGTCTGATGGAAGTGGGTTGGAACTGATGTTAGTTCCTAGAGCTTCCAGCTCCACTTTCCAGTCCAACTTTTTTCAAGTTTCGGTTCCTGCTTCTTTTCGATCCTTTCGCTAAAAGCGAGACATAGGGCAGCCTGCAGCTTCTGCTCGGAGACCTTCATGTTGTCCAACACCTTGATTTTTGGCAAATGGCACAGAACGCAGGCCAAAAGGAGTTGCCAGCAGTAATAGAACAGTGATTTTTCATCAGCCCAGGAATCTAAGCGAGTGGTACCCCGCCATGTCGTCGATCCTTTTTAGGCTGAAGATATCTTTCAAAGTTTAAAAGTTAGCTCACCTTTGGTCGCGTATAGACGTGTTTTCTTAACGCTCCGGAAAAAAAATAGTCATCCCAGTCGGAAACGTTTTAAAAATTAATAAGCGCGAGGTTTTTGCGTTTTTAATCGCATATCGTAAACTAAAGTTTTAGTTAATTAATAAATTAATCTTTACGCACTAACGATAAATCAAATGAGTAACAATGTGGATCAGCGCACTCAACGTCAAAACGTCAACAAGACGAAGCCCGTGCAAAAACTCAAACAAAGCTAGTAGTAGAAATGGCAAGCTAACAACTCCAAAAAAATCTGACGGCAATAAGCCCAAAATAAACCGTTGAAAATTGAATTTCCATTTTGGCGGAGCCTGAAACAGAGTCTGAACAATTAGCCCCAAAGTAACTAAAGCCCCCACCTATCTTTATTCGGGAGAAGATTTATAACGTTTTAGTCAACAAAATAGTTGAGCTTGTCGGAAGAGATAACTTTCATGTTATTCCGCTTATGAAAGGGAATATAAGCGAAACTAAACTTCAAACCAAACTGAAGATGATTTCCGAGCAGTGTCGATGTACTTAAACGATGCCAAAAAGAATTAACACACGTACTAGCTAAAAAGTTGCAGAGGCTTGCAAGTTGTGCTTAAGGGAGTAGAACCCGATGTGACCCCCTCTGAAATTACAGAGGCTTTAAAAGAAAACGGTTTTTGTGCTAAAAATGTCATAAACATTATGAACAAAAACAAGAAGCCGCAACCTTTATTCAAGGTCGAGCTGGAGCCAGACAGCAGAACTTTGAAAAAAAACGCTGTGCACCCGATCTGCAAGCTGCAGTACCTGCTGCATCGTAGGATCACAGTAGAAGAGCCGCACAAACGGAACGGGCCAGTGCAATGTAAAAATTGCCAGGAATACGGATACACCAGGGCTTACTGCACCCTCAGGTCAGTATGTGTGGCTTGTGGAAACTGCCACGGCTCCGAGCCCTGCCCTGCCAACAAGGAAGACTCTCTCACTAAAAAGTGTGTAAATTGCCAAGGAAATCACACAGCAAACTACAGAGGCTGTCCAGTCTACAAGGAGATGAAAATCCGGATGCAACGAGCGACAACGACACGCTCCCAGAACACACAGAACATTTACATGAGATCACAAACGACACAGGAAGTTTTCTTTGCAAAAGCAGCCAGGTCATCATTTGGCCCTTCAATTACCACCAACGGCATTTCTTACGCCAGTGCTCTTTAATCAGGCACAGCTCACATAGAGCCGAAAATTGATAACATGCAGCAGGCCATGGGACAGCCACAAAGTAACATGGAAACTATGATGACAACTTTGCAAGAAAATATGATGGAATTTATGTCCTTCATGAAAACCACCATGCAAACCCTAATGCAAAAGCAAAATATGTTGTTACAAATGCTTGCAGCTCAGCAGTCTAAATAAACCATGCCTAGCCTTCGAATAACTCTGTGGAACACCAACGGTGTTTCACGGCATATACCTGAAATAACTCAGTTTCTGAACAAAAACAACATCGACGTTATGTTGCTGGCAGAAACGCATCTCACCAGCAAATATAACTTTCAAAAACGGGTATACACGTTCTACAGCACCGATCATCCAGATGGTAAAGCACATGGCGGAACCGCCATTTTAATAAGAGACCGCATCAAACACCACTTTCACCAAAGGTTTGCAAAAAAGTTGGGCAACTGCAACCTTGCCATTGCCGCTGTTTACTGCCCACCCCGTTTTACAGTCTCCGAAGGACATGGACTTCTACAATTCACTTGGAGAGCGATTTATAGCAGCAGGAGATTACAACGCACACACACTGAAAATCCCGCCTTGTGAACCCCAAAAAAAAAAAAATAAATAAAAAAAAATAAAAATATAATGCACTCATCAAAACATGCAACAAACCACCTGAGAGAAAGTGGAGAGAGAGTGGAGAGCGAGAGGGCAAGATAAGAGAGAGACAGAAGGATCAGAGAGAGTCAGCGTGCTGTGGTGCCGTGCGCAGAGGGTGAAAGATTGAACGGTAATCGTGGACCTTGGACCCAAGAAAAGGAGACGCCGAGGACCAACGGTGTAAGGTCAGCTTATATAAGGAGGCCGAACGCCAGAAGCGGGACTCAGTAGGTGCACGCGCGCCGAAGCGTAAGAAAGTGAACAAGGAGCAGCAGCAAGCTAGAACACACAGGATCTGCCATCAGGACACACAGGATCTGCTAGGACACACAGGATATACCAGCAGGACACACAGGATCTGCCAGCAGGACACACGGGATCTGCTAGGACACACAGGATCTACCAGCAGGACACACAGGATCTGCTAGGACACACAGAATCAGCTAGAACACACAGGATCGGCCAGGACTTGAGCGGAGACGCGGTTTAGTTGGGTGCCTGACTACAGTGCCTATCGGAACGAGACCCAGGCGTACGCCTGGCGCGTTCGGTAGTGCCTGAACACGCGTGTGGTCCCACGAAGAGAAACCGTGGCAAAGGGCTCTAGAACCAGGTTCCTTACAACTACGCCTATTTCGACAAGACCCTGGCGTATGCCTGGCGCGTCCAATAGACTGTAAATAAGGGAATCCTGGCGCGAGCGGGGCATACCAGGTGCCCTGCAACTGCGTCTAATTCGACTAGACCCCGGCGTATGCCTGGCGCGTCGGATGGATCGTAGACAAGCGTATCCTGGCGCCAACCGTGGTCTAGAACCAAGTACCTCACACGACGCATATCGCGACTAGACCCTGGCGTATGCCTGGCGCGACGGGTAGTGCAGAAGTGATCGTATCCTGGTGCGGCCATCCTAGATAACGGCCACGGAGCAGGTCCATTTTCCTCACTGCGTAAAGTCCCTGCGAGCCAGTCCATCGAGTGCAGCCAGGACCAGGCCTTGGAATAATTGGAATTCTGTGCGTTATCACTAATTAGTTGGGAAATCACGCTTATATAAATTTGGTAGGACGAACACACAAACTCTACTGAGCTAGCCGCACAAAAAAGTGAGGAGACGGTATAGCTCAGGATGCTATACCGTAACCAACACCGACTGGAGAACGGAAAATAAACAACAACGAAAGGAGGCCAGCAGTCAGAGCGATGAGCGGATCTACATCACCGGAGGTCGAGAGAGGCAGTAATTCCAGGCACAACGGCTAGACAGGGCATACATGATGGTGTCTGCAGGCTGGAAAGGAGAAAGGAGATAGTGAAGAGAAAAGAAAACAAAACGAACATAGGTAAACAAACTCACTTACCCAAGTTTTTTTTAAGCACCATATGATCAAGGATGGGTGTTGGGGCGGGTCCGTGCCGAGCTAAATTCCTCCAAGTTTCCAGAAGAAAGGCAAGAAAACGATGTTGGTGTTCGGGGTTGAAAAAACACTTGTTGCTGCGATCACTTTATTCTTCGGTATGAAAATATGTTACAAGAGAATGGATTTCAATATGGCGTGAAGTCTAAGGGTCTATGATCTATGTTGAGAGAGAGCTTTCAACCGGTTGGGCAACAGTGATGCCAAGCCAGCGATGTTGCAACATGAACATTCTCCCCCCCTCGAAATGGAAAAACTGGACCTCAGAAGAGGGAGCAAGTGCCCGAGAGGAGCCACCCTAGGGTCGAATCCTGTGCCATGGGCAACCCATTCTGACTCGGGCGGATGCCCGGCAGCATCAACTCGGCGTAGATGTCGGCTCCCAAAACGACCGACACCAACGAGGGATGGAACCACCTGTCATCCGCCAGCGTGATATTTTGGAAGCCATCTCGGACCTTGGGATCAAGGGGCTTGGCCGGCGTTCGGGTCTGCATCTGGTCATCAACCAGCATCAGCAGTTGTCGGCCCATACTTGTCGTCTTCGAGCGGATCTCGGTGGTGCAAACCCGTTGAGCGCCTTTGCCAAGGATGCGTGGATGCGACTCACGGGACAGCATGGATCCACCAAAGCTCGGACGTCAAACCGTTTTACATCGGAACCGACCAAAACCGACGCAGTCGGCAGGATGCTCACACTCGTGCGCTGCAGGATAGCAGAGCACGATGGGCCTGTAGCAGAGCCACGGGACGGTGAGCGTGGCAACATCGCCGACGACGTCCTCTGCTGCTGCTGTCTTGGTCGTGATGTGCGCGGCGACTGGGGCTCTTGCATGTGCAAGAGGGTGTGATGATTGCCACTGCAGACGCGGCACTTGTCCTTACTGCGACAGGTTTGGCCCGAATGCTCGTGGGCAAGGCAATTTGAGCAATACCGATTGAGCAGGACCGCGCGGAGTCGCTTAAGTGCCGGAAAACGGAGAAACCGTTGGCATTTTCTTAAGGCGTGCACGCCTCTGCACACTCGGCACCTGTACGCGTTTTGGTTCGTGGTTGGCGCCATCGTAAACAATCTGTTTGTGGGAGTAGATAAAAAAAGACGTAATGCGTTATGGATGATGTGGATGACTGTGACATGTATGAGGACAGACAACAGAGGATGACATGAACTTAGGACTAGTAAGAACGTCTGCCAGTGGATAATTCTGGGAGGCGGAAACCAAGGAAAGAGTCACTTGGAATCAGTGGCATCCATCGGGAGACGGATCATCTTCGCGATTGGTCGTCGGATGACGCCGCGTGTAGTGAGGACATCTGCCACTTGGGTCATGCCATCTGCGCCTGGGTGCACAAGTTGGATCCGACCAAGACGCCATTCGTTTGGTGGTAGGTTTTCTTCCTTGATCACCACCATGTCCCCCGTCTGAATGTCTCTTGTTGGGAATTGCCATTTATTTCTTTTGTGGAGCTCCTTTAGATACTCTTCCTTCCATCGAAAGCAAAACTGCTGATGTAGGGCCTTTAGCCGCTGCCACCGGTTAATAATAGAAATAGGGCTCTCTTTAATCTCGGGCTCGGTCACGGAAAGGAGCGGCCCACCCACTAAGAAGTGCCCAGGGCTGAGAGCTACCAAGTCCGTGGGGTCTTCGGACATTGGAGAAATAGGCCTCGAGTTTAAACAGGCCTCAATTTTTGCTAGGAGGGTAGTTAGTTCTTCCAATGTGTACTTCCCGGCAGCCGTCTGCTTGTAGAAGTGTGTCTTGAAGGATTTAACACCTGCCTCCCACAGCCCCCCCATATGAGGTGCGCCGGGAGGGTTGAAATGCCAGGTCACATTTTGGAGACTATACTTGGAAAAGATCAGTGTTCTCGTGGCTTCAATGAAATCCTTGGATAAGGATTGCCGTTGTCAGAGTGTATGTGGCGTGGACAGCCACGTCGGGCGGAAAAGCGCGAGAAAGCTGCCAGAAACTTCTCAGTGGTCAAGTCTGACGTAGCTTCTAGATGGATAGCTCGGGTACTAAAGCATACGAAAACGCAAACGTACCCCTTTGTCCCCTTGCAACCTCGACCAACGTAGCTTTTGATGTCAAATGGGCCCGCGAAATCAATGCCCGTGTGAGTGAATGGCCTGGAAAATGTGGATCTCGCAGAGGGCAAATCTCCCATCAGCTGAGTCTGCAGCTTTCTTTTGTGGATGGCACACACTCGACAAGAGTTAATCGTTTCTTTTACAGATTTCTCAGCTTAGGGAATAATGATATATAATGATGAATAATGATGGAATAATGATAGGATGTTTCTCATCATAACTTAGCATCTCAAACGCTCTTAAACGTCCGCTTGCTCTTAGGACACCGTGACTGTCGAGAAAGGGGTTTAAATTGGAGATGCTGCTTGAGACTGGAATTTGTCGCTTGTTGCTCAAGGCCTGGCTTTCTGTTGCAAATTCATGTCGCTGAGTGAGCACAATAAGCCTCTCCTGGACGTCAGCCAACTCTGCTGCAGAGAGTTCTGCCTCCACGTCGACATGTTGCTTGCGACACCTTCTTGCAAACCGGAACACGTAAGCGAGAACACGTAACGCCCTCTCAAACGCTGAAAACCTTTCTAGAATGTCAGTTGCCGGAGGCGCTATAGCGATGTTACATTTTATTGGGCGTTGTTCGAGCTCGGTTTCGAGCTGGACCGACGACTTGAGTAGCCATTGCTCCTGGCTGTGAAGCAACCACTCAGGCCCGCGCCACCACAGGTCGCTGTCCTTAAGCTCATAGGCTGAGACGCCTCTGCAGTTAACGCCAAAGGTCACAGTGTTAAGCTCATATTCGCAGAGCTTAGTTGCGTTTAAAAAAGCTACGTGCCGGCACACACACACATACGCACACACACAAATTAATTTTTACTGATAAAATGCAACTTGAATATGAAATAATAATGCAAAATGAACACATTACCTAATTTGCTTCTTGTTATTTCACTCCAACTGCACTGCAATTGTTTACTTTTACTTACCGGTTTTTCTCACAACAAAATTCCAAAATTTGTTACTTTTCACTCTCGCTTACGAAGTCATATGCGCAAAATACATATGTGTGCATATGTCAAGTGGAGAGATAGAGACGGTAGGCTCAAAATATGGGAGTTCTGCGTCGGTCTCTGTCGCACTTGTTACAGTTATGACATTCGAAAATATCTATCTCGCTCCCCCTTCAAATAATCATTCGCGCTCTCTTACTCCAAGGTTGCATTTCGTGAAAGTGGTGTTTGATGCGGTCTCTTATTAAAATGGCGGTTCCGCCATGTGCTTTACCATCTGGATGATCGGGGCTGTAGAACGTGTATACCCGTTTTTGAAAGTTATATTTGCTGGTGAGATGCGTTTCTGCCAGCAGCATAACGTCGATGTTGTTTTTGTTCAGAAACTGAGTTATTTCAGGTATATGCCGTGAAACACCGTTGGCGTTCCACAGAGTTATTCGAAGGCTAGGCATGGTTTATTTAGACTGCTAAGCTGCAAGCATTTGTAACAACATATTTTGCTTTTGCATTAGGGTTTGCATGGTGGTTTTCATGAAGGACATAAATTCCATCATATTTTCTTGCAAAGTTATTATCATAGTTTCCATGTTACTTTGTGGCTGTCCCATGGCCTGCTGCATGTTATCAATTTTCGGCTCTATGTGAGCTGTGCCTGATTTTAGAGCACTGGCGTAAGAAATGCCGTTGGTGGTAATTGAAGGGCCAAATGATGACCTGGCTGCTTTTGCAAAGAAAACTTCCTGTGTCGTTTGTGATCTCATGTAAATGTTCTGTGTGTTCTGGGAGCGTGTCGTTGTCGCTCGTTGCATCCGGATTTTCATCTCCTTGTAGACTGGACAGCCTCTGTAGTTTGCTGTGTGATTTCCTTGGCAATTTACACACTTTTTAGTGAGAGAGTCTTCCTTGTTGGCAGGGCAGGGCTCGGAGCCGTGGCAGTTTCCACAAGCCACACATACTGACCTGAGGGTGCAGTAAGCGATGGTGTGTCCGTATTCCTGGCAATTTTTACATTGCACTGGCCCGTTCCGTTTGTGCGGCTCTTCTACTGTGATCCTACGATGCAGCAGGTACTGCAGCTTGCAGATCGGGTGCACAGCGTTTTTTTTCAAAGTTCTGCTGTCTGGCTCCAGCTCGACCTTGAATAAAGGTTGCGGCTTCTTGTTTTTGTTCATAATGTTTATGACATTTTTAGCACAAAAACCGTTTTCTTTAAAGCCTCTGTAATTTCAGAGGGGGTCACATCGGGTTCTATTCCCTTAAGCACAACTTGCAAGCCTCTGCAACTTTTTAGCTAGTACGTGTGTTAATTCTTTTTGGCATCGTTTAAGTACATCGACACTGCTCGGAAGTCGTCTTCAGTTTTGGTTTGCAGTTTGGTTTCGCTTATATTCCCTTTCATAAGCGGAATAACATGAAATGTATCTTTTCCGACTAGCTCAACTATTTTGTTGACTAGGGCATTCGAGATCTTCTCCCGAGTAAAGATAGGTGGGGGCTAAAGTTTCCTTGGAGGTAACTGTTCAGACTCAGACTCAATATCTATTTTCATTTAATGGCCGGAGATTTTCAGGGCCTTTGTTGGTACGAATTACTTTGGGCTAATTGCCGTCAGATTTTTTTTGGGGTGTTAGCTTGCGCTTTGAAATATTAATATAGCGATCCATGCCTGTCTGCATGGCCGAACCCGCTTGCGGAATTGTCATTTCTTCTTTCGTGGCTTTGTTGTTGCCGTTTGACCCGATTTTTGCACTTGGTTGTGTTGTTGCTTTACCCGCTGCAGAAGAAGAGAGCGAAGTCGTTATTGCATTGTTGGCTAGAGAGACCGTTGTAGTTGACGTGGTAGTTGCTGTTGTTGTTGCACTAGGTGGCAGAAGCTCGGTTGGAGTTTTGCATTGCTCACTCCATGGCGTTTGAGCGGTAAAAAGCAGGGCGGGAGAGCAAGAACTAGCTCTCTGGTTTTCGGCGGTCAGTAAACTTGCACTTTCTTGAACTTTCGCTTCTGGAGTATAACTCTTCACAGAGAAATAAGCGTTGTTACGGGCCAAAGAGTGACGACGTTTGTCTTGCTCTCTCTGAATTTTTTCACGGGTTTCGTCTTGTTGTTTTTGGCGTTGAGTGCGCCGATCCACGTTCTCACTCATTTGTTTATTGATAGTACGTAAAGATTAATTAATTAAATAATTAAAACTTTAGTCTGCGATATGCGATTAGCATTGCGAAACGCAATACCTCGCGTTTGTAAATTTTTCGAACGTTTTCGAAAAAAAAAAAACACGTCTACACGCGACCGAAGTAAAAAGCTTTACGATCAGCTGGTAGTAAAAAATACTACAAATATCGACTTCATGCATGGTCACTTTAAAAGATCACTCTCGACATCGAGCTATCGATAGATTTCGGAAATCGACTATCGGCAGGGATTAAGAGTGACCAGTCGATGAAGGAGGTGAGACGACGGCGTGGAACGATAAATCGAAATACAAGGAATACATCGACGCGTTTTATCGACGCGGAAACGTTTATCGAGGAAACGTCTCGAGCAAGTGAAATTCTAATGAGTTAGAAGGAGGCGCTGTGAAGCTCAAACGCGAGCTGTGAGCGCCGGGAGTACGAGAATGCAAAGAGCCGGAACGTCAATACTGCGTCAAGACCCCCACAAACTTGCGGAAGCAAGTCGACATAAGCTGAGACAGCAGGAGGACCAGTATGCAAGCAAGAGACACTAGAGATGAGGAACAAGTCTCATTTTGTTCCCGAAGAAAGGGGAGAATGTGAGGAGCTGAACGTTTAAAGTCATTCGCCTTCGCCTAAGCCGGTCGTGTATTTCAGTCGCTCCAGATTCCTTTGTTTAATTGCGTGATAAAATTCTTAATTTAATCGCTAAATTAGCCTACAAGTTCTGTGGATCATAAACTCTCTTTTAAAAGCTAATCCAAGCTCGGAAAGCTAATACAAAAGTGTTTAATTTATAATCAAACCAAACAATACCATCAACCAGCAAACAATAACAAAGCGTCTGCTTTACCACAGCAAGTATCGTGTTGTTGTTTTTATTCTCCCGCTCTCCTATTCTTCACGCCTCTCGGAGCTGCCGGTCCGTTATCACTCTAACGGCACTTTTTCAGCTCTCCGCTTTGTGCGTGTCGCCTAAATCCACCGATCAGTGCAAGCCCACCCGCTAACTAACGCTCTTAAATCCGAACGTTTTAGCTTGCTGCTCTTGATTCCGCTGCGCTTCACACGTTGCCTTAATCTTTCGCCGCTCTTCCTTCGCTCTGAACAGTGACCTTAGTGCATTCCAAAATGAGTCTATCCTGCTCAGCCAAAAAATGCGAGTTTAACGGCGTTATTGCTGGCGAAACTTATTTGTTGTGCTGGCTATGCGAGAACACTGCGCATTGTAAGTGCTCCGGTGCTGGCGTAAATGGTCGCATCGGAGATCTTATTTCCAAAAGGATTGGTTTTCTTTGGACCTGTTCCGCGTGCCGTGAGATTACGGACGAGATGCGTTCCTTCATGCGGCAAACACGGACTGGCTTCATGGAGATCAAAAAGCTGTTTAACCACCTTCAGGAGAAATTTATAGCCGTTGAGTCCCGGTTTAATGGGCTAAAAGTAATAAAGGAAACTCCAAAAAAAGTTGCTTCTCCTCCAACTGGCCATTTAATGAACCTTCTTACTCCTACTTATCCACCCTCATCCATGAGGGATCCTGGATCCTCCAATAGCTCACTAATGTACGCTTCATTAGTTTCTGCTAACGCCTCAAATAACCTTGTGCCTCCACTGCCGGGTCCTTTAATATCTGCCATGTCTCCCACTAGATTGGCAATTCCTGCTCCAGTGTGTAATTTTGTTACTTCTTAGGCTATATGTCCAGACCTGGCCCCTGGCTCTCATCCTGAGCCTGATCCTGGTGCCATACAAATCAACCTTCCACATTCCGCCAACCCGGTACCGCCGGTACCCTCCGTTATAACGGTACCGCCAGTATCCTCTGGCCAAGTGGCTAATGCCGGCGTTCATGCTGGTCCTGGACCCGCCAAAAGAATTCGCAGACCACTTCTGGCTGCGGTTAATGATGGTCATACAGCAGGCGCAAACCGTAGACGCCTTGAAGCTGTAGCGCCACAAGCACTCCTGCCAAAGAAGGCCATTTTTGTCTCTCGTCTAAGGCCTGATACTTCCATTGACGAAATTAAAGGTCACCTAAGCGACGAGCTCCAAGTCTCTCCTGAAAACTTTGTTGTTACAAAATTTAATTTTGCTTACAAAAGAAAAGTTTTATCATTTAAAATAATTCTGCCTGATGCATATTTTCCGCGTGCTTTAAATCCTGCACTATGGCCAATCAATACGATTGTACACGAGTTTGATCGGAAAGAACCACCTACAAATACAACTCCGTCAGTTCCAAAAAACTAGATTTCGTATTACTTTATCAAAATGTCCGTGGCCTTCTCAGTAAACTGTCTAGATTGCATGCTGATAGCGCTGCTTTCGACTCCACCGTTATTGCCTTCACTGAGACTTGGCTTAATCCCACGGTATCTGATAATGAAATACTTACCAAAAATTTTTTTCTGTATAGACGTGACCGTCCCTTTAAACGGGGGGGCGGTGTCCTAATAGCAGTGAAGTCTGAAATATCATCCCAAGTTGTATCCATTCCCAATGTTGGTGATATTGAATTCATTTCAGTCAAAATATGTCTTCCTATTTGCAACATATTTGTAACCTGCTCCTATATTCCTCCAGGCTCTGAGGCTTCGATCTATATTCGACACCTCTCCGCTGTCCAGAATATCTCCTCATATGCCTCTGATTCAGACCATCTTATAATATTGGGTGACTTTAATATTCCGTACCTATCCTGGTCTCCTTGTGTCGATCTAATTGCCCTAGTTCCTGGCGATCAAAATGATTTTGTCGACGGTCTTATTGACTTATCCCTTGGTCAAGTTAATTCAATTTCCAATGCGAGTGGAAGATTTTTAGATCTTATATTTGAGTCTGACCTTTGTGATGCCATTGTAACACGTACCACTCCATTGATCACTCCTGAGGACTCTCATCATCCTACACTCCAACTATCCATTAGTGGTCCCCAAGAACTAGTGAGATGGTTCGAAGGGAAGCTTAGCTGGGGCCACCAGGCGGGTCGCAGGTTGCGGATAGCGAACGGCCTTCCGGGAAGGTTAAGCGAATAAGCGTAAGCGAATAAGCAACCCCGGACAAACAGCGGGTATACCCACGAGGTATACCGACAAGACGCTTGTTTGGCCGTCTTACCACCGTAGCCTTACACACCCCCTCCCTCACAACTACCTACCACCATCCTATCCCTCACATCTCACCTCGGTGCCGGACTAAGGTGTCATCCGACCCGTGCCGATAGTCAACCTGGCTGGGGGCCCGAGTCAACAAATAGCCCAGTCGCAAACGGAGGGTTCAGACAAGTGGCGACCGTCTGTCCTAACTGCGCCTTACCCGGGTACGGCGGATCTCTGCCCGGGCGGACCTTATACTTCTCCGCAGCTCGTGGGACCACATGAAGAAGCACAATAAAGATACAAAAATCCCGCAGGATATCCCTGCAACCGGAGTCGCAAGACTTTTCGAGGATAGATCCCTCGACGGCGAGAGACCCCAGGCGGCAGCGCACACGCCTAGGATCTCACCAGCAGTTCAGGCCAGACCTGCGCTGCAGGTGTTCCCAGCCAGAGAGCGTGGTGTGCCAGCAGGACTTACCCTGCCAGCACGTCCACCCCTCGCGTCTGATAGGCCACACTCTATCAGACAGCTGAAGAAGCAAGACGCCCTGCCAGCCCTAGGACAGCCCGGAGGACTGTCAAAGTCAAGTGGTACCTCAGGTACCTCTTGCAGGGCTTGACGCCAGAGGAGGCCTTAAGGAAGGCAAAGGAGCCGAGGGAGCAACCGGCAGTAGGAGCAGCACCGGCTGGCAAACGGCTGAACACCAGCCGCACACCACCCGCAGACACCCCCAAAAAGTCCAGGCATGGCAAGGCTAGTGAGACGACCTAGCACATCAGTAGCAGCAGCGGTAGAGAAGGCAAAGGTGCAGGCCAGGAAGATACCTTCCCAGCCTCGCCGAGACCATCAACCGACTCCCGCCGGAGGACGACCCTCTGGCCCGGCACCACCGCCCTCCGGACCCCGTCCGACATACGCGGAGGCTGCCAAGAAGGCATCGCTCATAAAGGTGGCCATCCTCCCGGAGAAGTTCCCGGTGGTCAGCCTGACCAATGAGGAGCTGTCTGGACTACAGGAGTCCATCATGGACGAGATGCTCACGTCAGCGTGGAGCGGTCCGGTCGTTTTCAGGGGGATCCACTTCAGGGTGGGTCACCTGATAATCGATTGCCTGGACGAGGGCACAGCTGAGTGGCTAAAACTTGCCGTACCTCAGCTGCGGACGTGGAAGGGAGTACCCCTTGCTACACGAACGGGAGCCGACATCCCGGCAGTCTTCAACGCAACGTTGTTCTGCCCGAGGAGCGCGGATAGGACCAATGAGGAGATTCTGGCCTTCATCGGTTTCCAAAACCGCGTCGGAACAGACGCCTGGAAGGTCATCTCCAGGAGAAACGACGGAGCTGGTGCACTCCTCGTAGTAGGGATGGACCAGGCCGGAAGGGATGAGATAGTGGAGTGTGACCACCAACTCAACTTCCGGTACGGTCACGTCACCGTGAGCGGTCTGAAGAAGACTATGAAAGCTCCGGAAGAGGCGTCCAACGAAGGCACCTGCGAGGCTGTCGAGGATACCCTCGAACCACCAAGTGTGGAGCCGACGTCGCAGAGTGGAGAGGACAGTAAATCTGCCATGGAGATTGGGGACGACCAGGGGGAAGGACACCCCATGTCATCTCAAGAGCTGGCCCAGGAGCTCCTCCTGGACGAAAGCTGCGATGAGGCGGAGGTCACCGTGATAGACGGTGGTGGAGAGACTTGCTCGCTCTCTTCACCAGAAGTCACGGGGCCCCAAACCCTCATCTGATGGCTGCACCAAGCAGCACTCGGCTAGCCCAGGTGAACATCCATCGGGCCAAAGCAGCATCTGCTGTCTTGGCCAGGATGATCACCTCCCAACACCTAGGGCTAGCCCTTGTACAGGAGCCATGGTGGCACCGTGGCATTAAAGGCCTGTACACGAAGGATACAAAGGTAATATGCGATCCAGGAGAACTACCTCCCAGATCATGCATTGTTATAAGGAAAGATATCAACTACAATATCTTTTCAGAGTTCCTGAGCAGGGACTGTGTCGCCATTTCCATCGACGGCACAGGAGCTACACAGAAGCTAGCAGTGGCCTCCGCCTACTTTGCTGGGGAGGAAGCCTGTCCACCGCCAGAAATACTCGGGCTAGTGGACCACTGCCGGAAGAACAAGATCCCCCTTATCATCGGATGTGATGCCAACGCACATCATGTGATCTGGGGCAGTACTGATGTTAATAACAGAGGTGAGCAACTACTAGAATTTATTTTAAACAATAACCTAGAGATTTGTAATGTCGGCTCCACGCCGACATTTGTTACCAAGGTAAGAGAAGAGGTGCTAGACATAACTCTGGCAACCAATTCAATCAAGCCCCACATTAGGAACTGGCATGTGTCACCAGAAGAATCCATGTCCGACCACAGGACAATTTTGTTTGAAGTAGCCTTCAACACAAAAAGGTACACCCCTAAAAGAAACCCCAGGAAAACAAACTGGGATAAGTTCAGGTCAACTCTAGAGCTAAATCTTTCCAACGAACCGTCAGGATACCCTAGACATCCCTTGGAACTAGATAGAGCAGTAGACAACCTAGGTCACCAAATAGTGAATGCCTTTGAAGACAGTTGTCCACTAGGCAGACAGAAACGGGAAACAGACGCACCGTGGTGGAATGCTAAGCTTGAACGGCTACAACGCACCACTCGAAGGCTCTTCAATAGGCCAAAAACTGAAAGTAACTGGGAACGGTACAGGCAAAGCCTGACGCTCTATAACAAAGAGATCAGGAAAGCCAAACGGAAGGACTATAGAAACTTCTGTGAGGCAATAAGTAACGTCAACGAGGGCGCAAGACTGCACAAGGCAATGGCCAAAAGTGCAACGGATAGTAATTTAGCCCTGAAGAAAGGTAATAACACCTTTACTTCCACGGATCGGGAGAAATTAGAACTTCTCTTTGACACGCATTTCCCGGGAAGTACTCCCATTACGGGAAATATTATGCGTGATCATCATAGAACCCCTAGGACAGTAGCAAGTGACTGGGCAACAGCCAAGTCCATAGTTACGCCCGAGAAACTTAAATGGGCTATTGGAACCTTCCAACCATTTAAGTCACCGGGATTAGATAGGATCTCTCCATCCTTCTTACAGCAGGGGCAGGAGCTACTCCTAACCCGCTTAAGAAGACTAATGGTAAGCAGCCTAGCCCTTGGCTATATCCCAAGTGCATGGTGCAGCGCTAGGGTGGTCTTCATCCCCAAGACCGGGAAGAAAGATATCACCAGCCCAAAGTCCTTCAGACCTATCAGCTTAACTTCGTTTTTGCTTAAAACGCTGGAAAAACTGGTAGACTACAATATTAGGAGAACAGCTCTCAGAGACTGTCCGCTGCAACACACGCAGCATGCATACAGAGCAGGCCGTTCAACAGACACGGCACTTTATCAACTATGCCGCACCCTAGAGGGGGCAGTTGACAGCAAAGAAATTGCTATTTGTGCCTTCCTAGACATAGAGGGAGCCTTCGACAACACATCACATGATGCGGTTCGAGCTGCCCTGTCTAGGAGGAACATAGATGTTACAACGAGCAAATGGATTGGTAACCTACTACAATCCAGACAGGCAACATGTACACTGGGCTCAGATAACATGACGATAGCAACCAGCAGAGGCTGTCCGCAAGGAGGAGTGCTTTCCCCTTTGCTATGGAGTCTGCTGGTAGATGAGCTTCTCAGCAAACTTGCTGAAAAGGGGATCCAGTGTCAAGGATACGCCGATGACATTGTGATAATAGCCAGAGGCAAATTTGAAGAGACACTCTGTGACATCGTCCAACTCGGACTCAAGATAACGCTAGACTGGTGCAGGGAGGTTGGACTCAACCTAAATCCCGCCAAAACAGTCATAGTTCCCTTCACAAGGAAGTACAAACTACAGAGAATGAGACAAATCTCATTGCTAGGAATTCCTATAGAAACTAGCCGAGAGGTTAAGTATTTAGGAATCACTTTAGATAGTAAGCTAAACTTCGCTTCCCATGTCCAAAAGACAGTGGAGAAGTGTTATAGAGCTCTGTATACCTGTCGAAAAATTGCTGGGAAATCCTGGGGAACCAGGCCCCAGATAATAAGATGGCTATACCTGATGATTGTGAGACCAATTCTCACGTACGGAGCAATTGCATGGGGTAAACGAGCTAAGCTCAACACCATACAAAAACAGCTACAAAAGTTGCAAAGACTTGCCTGCGTATGTATGACAGGGGCAATGAAAACCTGTCCCACAACTGCCTTAGAAGTACTGATGGAGCTAACACCACTCCATTGTGTAATTGAACTTCAACGCAAAGCTACCCTCCTGAGAATAAGCACTGAGGGCACGGGTAGTGGTTGCATTCTAAATAACAGGGATGCGACTAATCTGTTAGGTGAGGTGCCCCTAATACTACACCCTAGGGATGAAATGACAGCCGAATTAATCTTCGAGCAGAACTTCACAACACACTTAGGCAATAAGAAAGATTGGACCACATTGTCCGAAGTGCACCCTATGGCTAAACACACCATAGCATGGTACACAGATGGATCCCTGACACAAAAAGGCACTGGCCTTGGAGTGGTAGGGCCCCGCATAAAATACCACGAATCCCTTGGCCAATACACCAGCATATTCCAGGCTGAGGTATGCGCTATCGGACGTTGTGCAGAGCTCAACATACAGCGTGGATATAAGAATAAGGACATCTCGATCCTTTCGGACAGCCGAGCAGCAATTACTGCTCTATGCAGTAATAAAGTCACCTCAAAGATAGTACTAGAGGTGAAGAGTAAACTAAACCGTTTGGGCAGCCTAAATAGACTGGCCCTCAGATGGATTCCGGGTCATAGGGACATATCCGGAAATGAAATTGCCGACAAAATGGCAAAACTAGGAGCCGAACAGCCCCTGATAGGACCAGAACCCTACTGTGGCATAGGAAGGCACACAATAAAAGAATACATTAGGAAAGAGGAAGGCACCATGAGGCAAGAACACTGGAGGAATACCCCAGGCCTAAGGCAAGCCAAAACTCTAATAGAAAACTACAACAAGAAGAGGTTCGAGGAACTTATGCAACTAGGGAAGAATTCACTTAGGATCGTTACCGGATTACTAACCGGGCACTGCAGACTGAAAAGTCACCTAGGTAAGATAGGAATAACAAGCAGCAGGACTTGCAGATTCTGTGACATGGAGGACGAAACCTCTACACACATCATCGCAGACTGTCCGGCCTTAATAAATTTAAGATGCAGAACCTTAGGGTCGAGAGCTCTATCACATGAGCTCTTAGGAAGAATCAACCCATCAAAACTCCTCGACTTTGTTCGAGGAAATGGGTTGATATCTGAGCTGTAGGCTCCGAATGGGGGTACAATAGATCTAAACAGGTCGCGGTACACTAACACCCCAATAATATAATAATAATCCATTAGTGGCATTTTTCGAGTACCTAAAACCTTCGAGGCTCCAGTGCAGACTCGTTGTTTTCGGCATGTCAATTATTTGCAAATGTCGAGATCCCTATCTTCAGTGGACTGGTCTTGTCTTGATAGTCTTCATCTAGATGAGGCCATTTCTACTTTTTATAATATCCTGTTCGTAACCAATGTTGCCAATACTAGCCTTCGCAACATTGCTGCGAACAGCAATGCCGATTAACCTGGGAACACCACCAAATTCCCATGCACCCACATATACCTAGTCAGCTCAACAAAGCTGACCTTGGACTGGCTACCAGGCGCTAAGCTAGTAACTGCTGATCAGCAGATTTGCCTACTAGCCAAAAGAACCAAGCGACCAACTCACCAAGTGGCCATCTCACCAACGTACGTCAGCACAACTGAAGAACCAATTAACGCTGGCCACAGCAGAATTGCGCTGACCCAGTGAACTGGCCTCAACTTGAGGTAATCTAGATAATCAGCAACTTGATGTAATCTAGATTATCAGCAAAAGCCCACACCACACTTTACACTATGTTTCCGCATACAAAGTAGTATATAAGCTAGTCCCATGATATGAATAAAGTTAGTTATTGTCGCAGAATCAACCCGTGTGTTACTACTCGTTAAGCCGCGGAAACGGCAGCAACTCCCGATCGTCTCGTCGGTTAAAACAACATCTGCACGGCCCCAGGAGCATTCGAGACTCCTGCGCGGACAAGCAGATAAAGGTTTGAGGACAAACATTGGTGACCCCGACGTGATCTCAATACAAGAGATCACACTTCGAACACACACCGCAGTCTCCAGCGGTACAGAATCCCTCCTTGTCGAGACAACCTATTAACTCGCAGGACCGCTAATCCAGCGTTACAGGACCCTTCCGTGTCGAGACAACCTATTAACTCGCAGGACCGCTATTCCAGCGTTACAGGACCCTTCCTTGTCGAGACAACCTATTAACTCGCAGGACCGCTAATCCAGCGTTACAGGACCCTTCCTTGTCGAGACAACCTATTAACTCGCAGGACCGCTAATCCAGCGTTACAGGACCCTTCCGTGTCGAGACAACCTATTAACTCGCAGGACCGCTATTCCAGCGTTACAGGACCCTTCCTGGTCGAGACAACCTATTAACTCGCAGGACCGCTATTCCAGCGTTACAGGACCCTTCCTTGTCGAGACAACCTATTAACTCGCAGGACCGCTATTCCAGCGTTACAGGACACTTCCTTGTCGAGACAACCTATTAACTCGCAGGACCGCTACTCCAGCGTCACAGGACAACGCCTCGTCGAGACAATCTATTAACTCACAGGACCGCTACTCCAGCGTTACAGGACTACTCCTCGTCGAGACAACATATTAACTCGCAGGAGCGCTTACTCCAGCGTTACAGGATACACCACCCATATTGGGACACAACAGCTTGCGCCAGCAACAGCAACAGCACCACTCACACTGAGACGCTACAGTTAAATCTAGCTTCACAGGATTCTACAATGAACCTAAACACAATTTTATGAAACAGTTATGAAGGCATCAAAATATTAAGCTGGTAAGAATTACCGTTAACCATACCACCGCAACTGGTCAAATGTCAACGTCATTTATAATGGAGACCAGCCAAGCCCGGGCTGAACTTCGTAGTCAGCTTTTAGAGGAGCAACTCGATTTGCATAAACAGATGCAACAGTTAATCAAAAACTATGGAAAGGATTCAAGCGACAGAAGGACTCGAGAAGGATATTATGCTAGGAGACTAGCACAGTTGTCTGAATTATGGACTCTATATCGAGAAACAGACCAGACATTAAGAGAAGCAGCGCTCCCAGCTGACAATGAATACTTCAAACGTTTTGAAGGCCTAAGGGAAACAGTTGAAAAATATAAACAAATCTTTAAGGACAATATGCCAAGCAGTAGTGAACCAATCAGGCCTCCACGCGAGGATAAAAAGCAACCCAAGAAAACGCAACTGGAAGACCCAGTTCACGATGACCCCGAAATCAACCGAGTCATACGACGTTTAAGGCGGAGATGCACCGAGCTAGAATCCACAGTAGCCTTGGCATCAACCGCGTCCACAATAACACCAGCACTACAACGGCATCTTGACCGTCAGTGGGATTTACTAAGGCAGGCACAAGACGCCCTGGAGGATGTTCCGGGAGCCACAGCCGCAGCAAAAAAGGAATTATCTCAATGCCAGAATATTGCTGACGATTACGAAACGCTACTGCTCCACGAACCTGAAGCACAGCTGAAAATATCCCATCCACCGGTCAACATACCGGAATTTGGAGGCGAATACTTAGAATGGCCAAGGTTTTATGATTTATTTGTGGAACTAGTGCACAATAAACCATATTCTGGTACTGAAAAGTTGCACTTGCTCCAGAGTGCTTTACGCGGAGAAGCACGCAACATCCTAATAGATACAGACTTCTCGCAAGGCGGCTATGATGATACATGGAAACGACTCGTTACGAGATACCAAAACGGGAAAATTCTGGTGTATGCAGCCATAGCCAAGATCGTGGACCAAAAACCAATAGATGGTTCAGCTCGACAGATACGAGCCGTTCACGATAATATTCAAAAGGCACTCAGCACATTAAAAAACCTGGAGGTATGTACAAAAACATGGGATCCAATTGTCGGGTTTCACATTCGACGAAAACTAGATCCAATGACACTATCAGCATTGGAAAACTCCGCGGACGCACCCACAGAAGTGCCGACACTCGACAGTATGTTATCGTTTCTAGAGAAGCGTGCATGCATGCTAGAAACACTAGATAATCAACACATAGTTGCAGTCCGCAAACAATCAATAAACCGCGACAGAAGATGCGGAATCTGTTACCAAGGGGAACATCGCCCAATGTTCTGCAGCCAGTTGCAGGAAATGGATCCTAAAACTCGTCGCCAGGTTATGTTGAAGATGGGAGGATGCACGAACTGTCTTTCCACCTCTCATATGGTAGAAAACTGTTCATCGTCGCAAACCTGTCACCATTGTCAGCAAAAACACCATACAATGTTGCATAATTTTGGACCAACAAACCATCCGGTATCTGGATTACTAACCGTCGTTTCTAACGAGGATTCGAGAGGCTACGTACTGCTACCAACCGCAAAGGTAGTACTTGAGGGACCAACCGGAAAAATCCAATCTTGTCGCGCGATCTTAGATGGAGGATCGCAAGTGAATCTGATCTCTAGGAAAATGGCAACCATGCTCTCCCTTAAAGAAACAACAACGTTGAAAATCTCAGGAATTGGAGGAAGACAGACAACAGCAACGCGAGCGGTACTAAGGCTGTCATCAAACACTTCAGATTTTGAAACACAGGTGGAGGTTTTTATTGTTCCCACTATAGCTTCAGATCAGCCGTCAGTGCCGATAAGAAACACTCTCACGTTTCCAAAGAATCTGCAGCTAGCCCACCCTGATTTTCGGCAACCTGGTCCAATCGACCTGAACATGGGAGCTGAGCTGTATGCGGCCGTAATAAAACAAGGATCTTTCGTATTGGGACCTGGAAAACCTTTGGCTCTAAACTCAAGGCTGGGTTGGATGCTAATGGGTCCGCTGAAGCAAGAGGACGTTACCGAATCAACAACAAACATATTACTGTAGAAGAAATCTCAGAACATGGCGCACGTCTAGAAGCACAAGATAACAATCGTCTTAATCTGCAACCGAGTGCTCTACAAAATTGTACGCAGCCGCAGGTTCTTAAAAATGCAGCTAGTAAGGCAACAAATGTTCAAACCGAATCATCGGAGTTGAAACCGTTGGCTATCACCAAAGATGAGCTGCCTCAGCCAACTGGAAAGCCAACGACACCTACAATAAAAAGCGCAACTAGTGATCAGCTAGTTTACAACAAATCCTGCTGCGTCCTCGAAAATTGTCAACAGTATTTAACGTTACTACTTCTAGCCAGGGAACATCTTCTGCGTGGCATCGCAAGCATTCCCAGACTAATTATTGAGAACATAGTGGCTAAACCATATGGTCATGTTAGAGAACACAGTCTTATAATCTGGAACACGGAAACTAGGAGGCCGAGACGCACGACATGGCAGCAGCCGATCACATATCAAGCACTACCGTGCAAGGATTCTCAGGTATCATTAATTTACAGTGACTACCTAGTACAGGATATGTATTTAGGGGGCCACAATTTTAGTCCTCACGACAACGCTCACAGATCCCTATTGGGACACATAATCGACCTTGCTTACAACACCTTCTTTAATTGAGCGTCTACCGCTCAATGGGGGGGAGAATGTTCGTAACCAATGTTGCCAATACTAGCATTCGCAACATTGCTGCGAACAGCAATGCCGATTAACCTGGGAACACCACCAAATTCCCATGCACCCACATATACCTAGTCAGCTCAACAAAGCTGATCTTGGACTGGCTACCAGGCGCTAAGCTAGTAACTGCTGATCAGCAGATTTGCCTACTAGCCAAAAGAACCAAGCGACCAACTCACCAAGTGGCCGTCTCACCAACGTACGTCAGCACAACTGAAGAACCAATTAACGCTGGCCACAGCAGAATTGCGCTGACCCAGTGAACTGGCCTCAACTTGATGTAATCTAGATTATCAGCAAAAGCCCACACCACACTTTACACTATGTTTCCGCATACAAAGTAGTATATAAGCTAGTCCCATGATATGAATAAAGTTAGTTATTGTCGCAGAATCAACCCGTGTGTTACTACTCGTTAAGCCGCGGAAACGGCAGCAACTCCCGATCGTCTCGTCGGTTAAAACAACATCTGCACGGCCCCAGGAGCATTCGAGACTCCTGCGTGGACAAGCAGATAAAGGTTTGAGGACAAACATATCCTTTATTCCATATTTCATGAACTAGTCCCTTCCATAGCTGTTAGGAACTCTAACAGTCCTCCATGGTCTTCCAAACACTTGGCTCACTTAAAAAATATAAAAACTAAACTTTATAAGAAGTATGCCAAGACAGGACTTCATTCTGATTTTTCCAAATACTGCGTTGCTAAATCCAATTACCTCCTGCATAATTCTGAATGTTATAACAGCTACCTCCTACGCTGTAAAAACGAACTTCGCAGCAATCCTAAATTATTTTACTCCTTTGTCAACTCAAAGCGCAAAGCCAACAAATTTCCTCCATCACTACAACTAAATAATGTATCTGCATCTAATGATCAAGATATTGGCAACCTGTTTGCGGACTTTTTCCAATCCACCTATTCCACAAATAACTCCAGGATCGATTGTAGCTACTCCTACCAGCTACCCCATACTGACGCCATTTTCACCCCCTAATTGATGAAGTAGAAGTTCTACGTAGCCTATCCACAATAAAATTATCATTCTCTGCGGGTCCCGATATGGTTCCTAGCTGTGTCCTTAAACATTGCGCCATACCACTTGCAGTTCCCTTAACTATGATTTTTCAAAAGTCGATTGCCAACTGCACATTTCCAGCTATTTGGAAAGAATTCTATCTTATTCCGCTACATAAAAAAGGTAGAAAATCTGATATTAGCAATTATCGCGGCATAGCCAAACTTAGTGCTATTCCTAAGCTCTTTGAAAAACTTATTTGCGATCAACTGCAACACCAGTGTCGCTCCATAATATCCTCTAAACAGCATGGTTTCACAAAGTGCCGGTCTACAACAACTAACCTGCTTGAATTTACGACCTTAATTGGTCAAGGCTTTAAATCCACAAAGCAGACTGATGTAATCTTTACTGACTTTAGTAAAGCCTTTGATTCGGTCAACCATGAGCTACTGATCCACAAGCTTCTCCTCCTCGGATTTCCTCCAACGCTACTGACATGGCTTCGTACCCAAAAGGTCCAGTACAACAGCATATATTCAAAAGCTGTTTCTGTAAATTCGGGAGTACCACAAGGCAGTCACCTTGGTCCATTACTATTTGGCTTATTTATCAATGATCTTCCTCAAGTAATTGAGTTCTCCAAAGTACTTATGTATGCGGATGATGTCAAGTTGTGTATGCATTTGACATCACCTAGTTCCTACATGCAGCTCCAGCTCGACTTAAATAACCTTCAATCCTGGTGCCTAGTCAACAAGCTACTGCTTAATCCAGATAAATGTAAATCCATGTCATTTTATCGATCAAACCCATAAAATATATACAAATAGTACATACTCAATAGATCACTCTGCACTTGAACGCATTGATACTGTTCTTGATCTTGGGGTCCTATTTGACCATAAGATTTGTTTTAATCGCCACGTCAGTACCGTCTCCAATAAAGCTAAGTGCTTGTTGGCTTTCATCAAACGCTGGTCTAAGGAATTTGATGACCCTTTCACCACTAAGCTCCTTTACGTGTCACTAGTTCGTCCTACACTTGAGTACTGCTCCAGTGTTTGGTCTCCACAATATGAGCACTATCAAAATATGATAGAATCCGTCCAAAAGCAATTTCTCCTTTTTGCTCTACGAGGCCTAAACTGGGAGGAGGGACGCCGTTTGCCTTCTTATAGAGACAGGTTGCGCCTCTTGGATCTACCTACCCTAAAGGATCGTCGGACCTGTTATGGTGTGATAATACTTCACAAACTTATCACTGGTGCCGTCGACTCAGTTGATCTGTTAGCTAGCCTCAATTGGAACGTTCCTTGCAGAGCTACTCGCCGATTCCGTCCATTGGCACTTCCTGTGTGCAGGTCAAACTACTCCCGTTTCGACCCCTTCCGAGTCCTATGTGATAACTATAACGAACTTTATCACTTAATATCCTATGAGTGCTCTCCCAAAGCTAATTCGCTAAAAATCATTGCGTTCCTTTCATCATCAACTTAATAAGTTCTCCTACTTTAAATGTTGTCATTTTCAAATTTATGATTGTTATTGTTATTGTTAAATTCTATGTATTTAATTTTAAGTCCATTGAGCAGTACATTGCTTTAAACAAATAAACAAATAAGAGTGAATGATCACGCAAGGAGGTGCCTGCCAGTTGCCAGATACGCGGCGAA
The DNA here is from genome assembly GCA_018150695.1 of Drosophila oshimai. Classification (NCBI taxonomy): domain Eukaryota; kingdom Metazoa; phylum Arthropoda; class Insecta; order Diptera; family Drosophilidae; genus Drosophila; species Drosophila oshimai. The sequence continues at coordinate 2,321,573 of JAECWM010000276.1, forward strand.
TTCGCCTGTAGTAACGGCAGTGCAAGTGGAGAGAAAGTGGAGAGAGAGTGGAGAGCGAGAGGGCAAGATAAGAGAGAGACAGAAGGATCAGAGAGAGTCAGCGTGCTGTGGTGCCGTGCGCAGAGGGTGAAAGATTGAACGGTAATCGTGGACCTTGGACCCAAGAAAAGGAGACGCCGAGGACCAACGGTGTAAGGTCAGCTTATATAAGGAGGCCGAACGCCAGAAGCGGGACTCAGTAGGTGCACGCGCGCCGAAGCGTAAGAAAGTGAACAAGGAGCAGCAGCAAGCTAGAACACACAGGATCTGCCATCAGGACACACAGGATATACCAGCAGGACACACAGGATCTGCCAGCAGGACACACGGGATCAGCTAGGACACACAGGATCTACCAGCAGGACACACAGGATCTGCTAGGACACACAGGATCAGCTAGAACACACAGGATCGGCCAGGACTTGAGCGGAGACGCGGTTTAGTTGGGTGCCTGACTACAGTATAATGAGGACATTATCCATAACTAAAAATTACCTGCCCACTCATATACGCATGCTTATAGCTAAAACGTGCATTGTTCCAGCTCTCTTTTATGGAATAGAAGTCTATTCAAATGGTGACACTATCAGTCAAAACAAAATAAAAGAAGTATTTAATTGCATAGCCAGATACATTTTTAACCTACCACGGAGAGAGCATGTATCCGAATTTGCTCAGAAAATTTTTGATGTTCCACTTAATGAATGGGTAAAGATGCGTATCTTAATTTTTCTACAAAAAATTATTTTTCAAAAAGAACCCTCGTACCTATCTATTCGAAAAACTTACATTTACTGCCTCCAGAAGAGCAAACAATCTGACTTGCATAAGACCCAGATCACTGACATCCGAACGACAATTTTTAATTAATGCTATTCGATCATGGAATCAGCTCCCCAACCATTTAAAGAATATTATAAGTGCCACGCAATTCAAGATAAAATTATTCTCACACCTTAAAAACACTAACGTAAATTAGAGTAAAAATAGAAAGCGACTTAGGTTAGTTCTTATAAAATTAGTTTTAAGTATCATGTTACAATTAAATATTTGCAACTTTTTGTGACTAACGCATTAATTTATAAGTTCCAAACTTGTAGCGTTAGGATGACATTTTATAATAAAATACAAAAAAAAAAAAAAAATACACTGCCTATCGGAACTAGACCCAGGCGTACGCCTGGCGCGTTCGGTAGTGCCTGAACGAACAGGCGTGTGGTCCCACGAAGAAAAACCGTGGCAAAGGGCTCTAGAACCAGGTTCCTTACAACTACGCCTATTTCGACAAGACCCTGGCGTATGCCTGGCGCGTCCAATAGACTGTAAATAAGCGAATCCTGGCGCGAGCGGGGCATACCAGGTGCCTTGCAACTGCGTCTAATTCGACTAGACCCCGGCGTATGCCTGGCGCGTCGGATGGATCGTAGACAAGCGTATCCTGGCGCCAACCGTGGTCTAGAACCAAGTACCTCACACGACGCATATCGCGACTAGACCCTGGCGTATGCCTGGCGCGACGGGTAGTGCAGAAGAGATCGTATCCTGGTGCGGCCATCCTAGATAACGGCCACGGAGCAGGTCCATTTTCCTCACTGCTTAAAGTCCCTGCGAGCCAGTCCATCGAGCGCAGCCAGGACCAGCAGCCAGGACAAGCAGCCAGCCCTACCAGGATATCGAGCACAGCCAGGATAGACATGACAGAATGTCAAACACAGACAGGACCCACAAGCAGCCATAGACAGCGAGCACAGGCAGGATCACCAGTCCACCAGCCAGAAGCAGCGTGATCAACGAGCAAGCGAGTACCAGTGAGAATACACAATTTATAAGAAGAGAGCCTTGGAATAAATACCCTGTAACCAGAATTCTGTGCGTTATCACTAATTAGTTGGGAAATCATGCTTATATAAATTTGGTGGGACGAACACACAAACTCTACTGAGCTAGCCGCACAAAAATGTAGCGAGCAGAAAGTAAAAATATCCGTTCGTTACAGGATATGCAAGGTTCGTGCCGAACCTATGTCACTCCCTCGGCCTACGTCCTTTTGGACTGGGCACTAATAACCAGACGTAACAAGGACGCAAAAAGCTAACAGGAAGTCATAGCAATAATTAGTTCTTCAAATTCAAATCAAAATTGGGCTATTTATATGAAGTCTTTGTTACATTACTCAGTAATGACTCGTTAAATATATTTCCAGAAAACGTTAAATGCTCATTTACAAACGTAATATTGAGATAAATATCTTTGCTTTTGAAGATGTGAATCAAAAGCATGTAGGGGAGACCGGGGCTAGTTGGTCCCTGGGGCAAGTAGAAAAAATGCGCTTCTAATTACTTTAAATTACTCTACAGCTGCCATCTTTTCATGGTGTATGTGCACTGTGAATACCAACCCACAGACAAAGTTTCATTGAAATGGTACCGTTATTTCGACGAGTATAAAAGATTATCTGTTTTTGACAGTAAATTTGTAGTATTACACTTTTTTTGACAGTACATTTTAAGTATTACACACCTCTAAGTTTTATCGCCAACGCTGCAGGCTCAGCATAATGTTGAACAGCAGCCAAAACAAGCGGAGGCAATCAAGTCCCTGGAAGACGTTATTGCAAAAATAGGCCTTGCCGTGAATGGCCTCTCCCTGCTGTTTAAGGACCACAGGGTCGTCAAACAGCCGATGCGCGATCTCCTAGCAGAGCTGGTAGAGCTGCATAAAACGGCAGTGGCCTCCATCAAGCAGAAGGAAGCCACAGGAAGGGATTGCAGTGAAAGTGCCACGCAAACCACACCGAGAGCCGAAAAGCGTGACAACAAGCTGGATGGCAAAGATAGTGGCAGGATAGTGGCTACACCGAAAAGGGCAAGGGAGCCTGCAGCAGGGCAAAAAACAACGCCACCAATGAAGAGGGTTCACCGTGAACGGCTACAAGAGAAGCGATGCGAAGATTCCCAGCAAATAGCAGACGGAAACCCCAAGGGAAAGGCAAAAAGGCAGCAGAGGGTCAGATCAGACGCCGTCGTGGTCGCAAGAGTCGGGGAGATAACCTACGCGGAACTTCTCAAGGCCGCGAAAGGAGACTCCACGCTGAAACATGTCAGTGGGGACGTACAGACCATCCGGAAGACGGCCAAGGGAGATCTCCTGCTGCAATTGAGGAAGTTTCCAGACCACAGCGCGGAGGAGGTTAAAAAGGCTGTCGGAAACGCTCTCGGGGTTAAAGCAGTCGTAAGGGCCCTGACCGAGCAAACTAGACTCGAGGTCATGGACTTAGAAGAAGTCACAACCAAGGAGGAGATATTGGAGGCTCTTAACAGTAAATTAGGCGAGACCCCTCTTTCTGAGGAGGCCGTTAAATCGCTGAGAGCCACTAGAAGCGGCCTGCAGATAGCCACACTATTGCTGCCAACACCCACAGCGAACAAGCTGGTAAGCTTGGGGAAAGTAAGAATTGGATGGACGATCTGCCGGATTAAACCCATTTTTTCGCCAAAACGCTGCTACAAGTGTCTCGCGTTCGGCCACATCTCGTCGAGCTGCACAGAGAAAAAGGACCTGCGCGGAGCATGCTTCAAGTGTGGTGGAAACGACCACGAGGCCAGAAGCTGCAATAGGGACCCACATTGCCTACTCTGCGCGCAGAAAAAAGATCTCCCAACGAACCACGCGTCTGGGAGCTTCAAATGCCCAGCGTATGTCGAGGCGGTAAAATCACAACAAAGATGTTAAGGGTAATGCAGCTAAACCTTAACCACTGCAGGGTGGCCCAGGACCTTCTCACCCAAACAATTTCCGAGCTCAAAATAGACCTGGCAATTCTGAGCGAACCCTACAAGGCAATAAGATCCAACACGTGGGTCACGGATCAACTGGGAAAAGCTGCAATCTGGTCGTGTGGGCAACCGGCCCAACATCTAGCGGGCGAAGCTAAAAGACCTTTGGGTTTTTAGCTGCTACTTTCCACCCAGCTGGACACTAGAGGAGTTTAGCGACACGATAGACAGCCTGGCAAACGATATAAGAGCACACTCGCCTGCGATTATTGCTGGGGACTTCAACGCGTGGTCAACGGAATGGGAGTCAGTCTCAACAAACGCCAGAGGAAGAGTGGTCACCGAGACTTTCGCATCGAAGGACGTAGTTTTACAAAACACGGGTTCCACACCTACATTTAGGAGAGCGGGAGCGCAGTCCATAATTGACCTTACCTACGTAAGCGCAAGCATGGCAGCGACGACGACCTGGGAAATCAGCGAGACCTACACGGCGAGTGACCATAGCGCAATTATTAGCACCATCCACACTCGAAGAACCGCTACACCGACATTTACCCGTGGACACTACAAAGAAAACACGCTCGACATATCAGCGTTTAGAGCGGCCCTGGAAGGGATGGAAGTAGCAGACAACGAACGGGAAGTGATGGAAAAGGTCAAGGAAGCCTGCGACGCCAGCATGCAGCGCAGTAAAAGTTTCAAGGGGCGCAAGCCAGTCTACTGGTGGAACCAAGCCATAGAGGAGACACGCCGGGAATGTATTAGCGCTAGACGAGCCTACCATAGGGCCCGTGGATCCGAAACCTTCCTTATACTAAGGGAGGTTTTCTCCCAAAAGAGGAAGATAAAAAGCAGCAAAAAACTGTGCTTTCTGCAACTCTGCGATGAGGCTGAAAACGACCAGTGGGGAAAGGCCTACAAGGTGGTCATGAAAAAAACCAACGCCGTTAAGAATGTGACCCCAACAGACACCGTAAAACTGGGAGAGATCATAAGGCACCTGTTCCCAGCACAGGAAATGAGGCTAGCGGAAGCACTCGCCGTCCCGGATCACCAGATACCACCGGTGACCCAGCAGGAGATGGTAAACATAGCCCAGAAGTTACCAAACAATAAGGCACCAGGGCCAGATGGCATCCCAAACCGGGCACTCAAACTGGCCATCAGCATGTACCCGAACAGCTTTGCCAGGGCATGCTGGAAACAGCAAAAGCTGGTGCTTATACCAAAGCCAGGAAAGGAGAAGGATGAACCGTCGGCATATAGGCCTATTTGCCTCCTAGACACGGCCGGCAAAATACTGGAAAGTATTGTCAGCGCAAGACTCGGAGAAGCAATAGAGGCTGCTGGAGGGCTTTCAGAAAGTCAGTATGGCTTTAGGAAGGCTCGCTCAACCCTACATGCACTGGAAGCCGTGGACCACATAGCTAGGCAGGCCATAGAGGGCAAAAGGTGGCTGGGAGGGAGCAAGCAATACTGTTTGGTGGCAGCCCTGGACATCAAAAACGCGTTCAACTCTGCATCCTGGAGCAGAATAATGGCCTTGCTCGGAATGCTGAACATCCCACAGTACCTGCAGGCGATTGTCAGCGACTACCTGAGCGACAGGTGGCTCCACTACGACACGGACGAAGGACCTAAACGCTACAAAATCACAGGAGGAGTGCCACAAGGGTCTTTCCTAGGCCCATTATTGTGGAACACCATGTACGATGGTATCCTGCGACTTAACTTCCAGCAGGGAGTAAACATTGTTGGCTTCGCGGATGACGTGGCGGTAATAGTGGTAAAAAAGTCCATAGCCGAGGTAGAAAGCTCGACAAACGCAGCAATCAGCAGGATAAGTGAGTGGCTACAAATCGCGGGACTCGAACTGGCTGAGCAGAAAACCGAGGCGGTACTCATCAGTAGCAGGAAAAAGTGGAAACGGCACGGATTACTGTGGGCGGAGCCCAAGTGGAGACGAAAAGGGCTATAAAATACCTAGGGGTCATGCTGGACACCAGGCTATCCTACAGGGAGCACCTGCAAGCGACTCATAAGAGGGCACACGGAGTTACAATGGCAGTGTCCCGAATGATGCTTAACCATAGAGGCCCAAAATCCACAAGCCGGAAGCTATTGATTAACGTAGCCAAGTCATCAATATTGTACGCAGCACCAATATGGGCTGAGGCGACAACAAAAAAGAGCTACATAAAAGGTATAGAGTCGGACTACAGAATCGGAGCTCTTAGGGTAGCCTCCGCCTTCCGCACGGTCTCTACAGAGGCCATTCTGGTCATCAGCGGAATAACACCAGTCGAGCTCGCAGTCATGGAGGCCAAGGAGAACTTTGAAGCGAGAAGAGAAGCTAGTACGCAGGCGGACCACCGCTTGGCAAAACTTAGATCAAGAAGTAAGTCCACTGGCAGCAACGATGGGACGGGGCAGAAACCGGCCGGTGGACGCACCGACTCATCCCCAATATAGCGGCTTGGGTAAACAGGCCACACGGCGAACTAACGTTCCACCTGACACAGGTGCTGAGCGGACATGGATGCTTCAAGGAGTATCTACATCGCTTTGGCCACGAGCCAAGCCCAATCTGCGATGCCTGCGGAACTGTGGAAAATGCCGAACACGCACTGACCACTTGTGTCAGGTTCGGAGAAGAGCGCGGAAGAGCTGAACAAACCCTGGGGACCCCGATCACAGTGGAGGGACTGGTACCTAGCATGCTGGAGAGTCAGGAAAACTGGACAGCTGTATGCAGTCTGGCCGCGGAAGTAACGACGGAATTGAGGCGGCTAGAACGCTTAAGAAACGAGAGGCCCTAAACAGGCCAGCCAGCCTTGCGAAGCAATGCTTCACGGCAGTCCCGCAAGTCTGGATACCATATGTATATTTTTTGTCTATGTATGTAACTTATGAATAAAAAAAAAAAAAACACCTCTAAGTTTGTGTTTTTACCACCATTTTATGTTGTTTTTCTCAAAGTTAAATTCACCATTATTACGTGTGTCTTAAAGCTATAAAAATAGCCCACACTTTAATTTGTCCGTTAATTGGAATATTAGTTATTGTAACGGCCTGAAAGTCGACTTTAGTTTTGGTCTAAGCCGAGCTTAAATGCGCGTTGCCAATTAAGTATAAAACTTTCGATAATTGCAACAGCTGAGCCAGGGTTTCGTTGGAAAGCTAATTTTTTTGGCACCTGTCAGCCATCAGCTGCCACGAAGTTCCGCCAGCTAGCCTAGCTGACCAATTCCCGGCTCCGGCCACGTTCTTCTCTCTCGAACCAACGAACCAGCAAGACGTGCCAGTTCCCCAAGTATATATTTTAAAGTGAATCGGAATTAACCTAGTAAAGGTGTGTGCTGCATCCGGATTTTTTTTAATTGTGCGATCACTACCAAAGTAAGTGCGACAGCATAAATTGTGTGCTTAAATTAACCCCGGATTCTCTGTAGGTCGAAGAATCTAGCGCTGTTGCCAATTGTGCGACACGCATCGCTGCCACGGCAGCAGCCAAATCTTTCTTCGGGATTAATTTTTGGAATACGGGAGCAGAAGGAGTTGTCAGCAGACCATTTGTTGTTGCGGGGCGCAAATATTAGGTATGTGCAATGCACAAGAAAATTCCCCGGTACAAGTGCAGTGTCTAATAGTGCGTTTTATTAGGTTGTGCCCCACGGGTATTCTCATCGAGAAGAGTCCTCAAGAGCACCCCTTCAGCAGATCGTCCAGAGGATGACCGTCTAAGCCAGTCAACCTAACCTCACTTGCCATATAGGCAGCATCCGCGAGGGATGTCGGGTATAACCCTACTTGGCATACTGCCCCAGCCGCACCTGTGCGCTCCGTCGTAGCCTCTCTATTTTCTTTGTTAATGCTGCCGTAGTCTACCACATGGCCATCTTAAACCAATCACACGCAGTGCAAATCGGCAAATAAATTAATTAAATATCTCAATATAACAACAAAGTCGACATGCAAACCTGAAACTACGTAAAAGCCATATAAAATCGGATTTATTAAGGAGAATACTCTCTCATATTTCTTGGAGTACGTCCCCAAAATGGGCATCCAGCAATTTTAAAATTAATAATTAAATATAAAAGTAAACAAGTGGAGTAAAAGATTCAAATCGCGACGATTCGATTGGCTAAAAAATTAGGTTTATTTTAAATCGTACGCGAGCTTAAGAAGCCTGATCAAAAGTTTATTTTTTTATTTGAAGTGAACCAAGGGCGACAAATATCGCTAATCCCCTTTTCAGCATACAACGTCGGGAGATCGATCTTTCGCCGTTGGAGAAAGCATAAAGTGAGTTGATTATATACAATGGTTATTATTTTTGCTCTCGTTTCTTGCTGGCCTAATTGAACAACTTATTCTAAACGCATTTAACCTCTCCGATCTGATCATGAATATTTTGATATTAATTAAATTCTCCAGAAAGTAATTTACAACTTAACTAAAAGCTAAAACTATATTTGATTCTATTTACGGGAAAAAAACCCTTGAGTTTTAAAGAAAAATTATGAAAACCTAAAACTGAAAGTAAATTAATAGAAGTTAAGTTTATTCGAATATTAAATTAAACATGGAGAATTATTACAAATGAATTTGAATACGCTTGCAAATAATTATTAAATGAACTAGAACAAAGAAAAACAATGAAGTACAACTAGCTTACAAAACAATTACTTTTATATTTTTAACATTATTGTTAGATTTTCTAGCACCCCTCGCGCTCTCCATACAAGCTCTCCGACTCTCCACGGCCTACACACTTAAGCAGCTGCAAATAAGTGCAGAAAGAGTCGAACTTCAACTGTCATCGAGTGCGTGTCTGGCCGCGGAATTTAAACCCGATTTTCCCTTTTCTTAATTTGTTAATTTAACACACGTTTGGTCACAGGATTAGTTAGTTTTTATTTAATAAGTTGTGTAAATAAATAACCAGTCAAGTTAACTCATTCTTTTATTTATACCACGGTGGAAAAAGTCCCCAGAGCAGAGTTTGCTCAACTTTGAATTTTGCATTGGCAGAAATCACAACATTTTGTGGTGGTCCATGAGGGGAACTTCCACCCAAACTAATTTACCATTTCTTAAATTGATAATACTAAACCTTGTGTGCCAACTGTGGTCGAATTCAAGTTATTTTTACATACATACATTCAAATAAAACTTCTGTAAAGTAACTGTTCAGTACATGCCAGCGCGCACTACCAACCCGACAATTCACCGTTAAGCGCAGCCTGCGCTTTGTGCTGATCTTCGTGGGACCACAACCACACCGCAGTTCGCTGTTCGCTTTGTGCTTGTCTTCGTGGGACCACGCTGCTCTTCGTCGTTACTTGTGCTAGTCGGCAGCGGCGCCGCTCAAATTAGAGAGAGACAAAACAAAGGGTGAGTGTTTATTGAGCATTTGCGACGATCAAGTGAGCGCAGTTTATTTAATTTCACTCAAACATGCCGAACGACAAAAGCTAGACCGGCGTTGCCAACATCGACAAACTGTATGCCTTACAGCTGGATACAACTGCACGACTTACACAATTTTACAATAATTTTAAAAGGGATAGTAAGAGCCGCAAAACAAAGGTGTATTTCCAAGTTCGATTGTCAAAATTAACAGAGCTCTCAACTGAATTTCATCAAACACATACGTCTATTATTCAGCAACTTGGCGCCACGGAACATGCCTATTTCACTCAACAAACAGCTGCTAAGTTTGACGAAGACTATATCAGCATATATTGCGCCATTTGTGAAGCACGGGAATTTCTGTTTCCAGCAAACGAGGAACCATCTGTAACTGTACCATCGGCAAATAGTACATTGGCTGCGACAGCTCCTGTGTCTGCAGTCCAATTGCCAAAATTGCCGGTACCCAAGTATTCGGGCAAGTTTATAGACTGGCCTGCATTCCATGACGCGTTTGTGCAACTCATTCACGATAACCAGGCCCTATCTGACGTTCAGAAATTCCATTTTTTGAAGCAAGCTATGCCCAACGATCGAGATCAGGATGTGCAGCGAATGGATCTAACCGAAGTTAACCTTTGTGTGAGCGGAAGATTTTTTATACGTTGTTGAGCGGAAGACACAATTTTGTGCATCGTGTTATAACCGCGTATATCTTTAAAACTTTTATTCAGAAAAATTTGAAATTTTTACTGAATATGTATTGACTCAAAATCATTAAATTTAAAATTTAAATTTTTAAATTAAGCCTACACTGAAAAAAAATTTTTAAATTTTACCTTGGGAAAAAAAATTGCAGGTCAGATTAATTACGTAAAACTCGCAAACAGATCAAACAATTGAAAAACGTTATATACTACGTTATAGGACTTTTAATAAGCTTTTCGAAAAGGTCAAATGTGTCATACCTTTCTTTAGAAGAAGTCACTATAAAAGTAGTTCAAAGTTCTAAAAACGTGCAAAAAATGTGGGCAGGTAGTACGTTTTACCATCAACCCTTTTTTGGGTCATTCCAAAAGAGTTGTCGGCAGCTGCACCTGGCGGTCATAAATGATTTGGGTTATTTGTGACCGTTACTTTTATTAGCAAGAGTACCTAAAACCACAAATACCCCTTTTTGGACATTTATAGTTATAATTATGGGATTAAAACAATTTATTTTTATAAGAATAATAATTTTGAAATAAAAATAATACTAGTTTTTTAGTATATTTGTGGTATTATTAATCAAATTTGTACAAAATAAATGCAATTTTTCAACAATATTGGTTGTTTTTCTTATAGTTTTACCAAAGAAGGGTATGACACATTTGATCATTTTGGAAAGCTTATTGAAAGCCCTATAACGTAGTATATCACGTTTTTCAATTGTTTGATCAGTTTGCGAGTTTTACGTAATTAATCTAACCTGCAATTTTTTTTTCAAGGTAAAACTTAAAAATTTTTTTTAGTGTAGGATTAATTTAAAAATTTAAATTTTAAATTTAATGATTTTGAGTTAATACATATTCAGTAAAAATTTCAAATTTTTCTGAATAAAGGTTTTTAAGATATACGCGGTTATAACACGATGCACAAAATTGTGTCTTCCGCTCAACAACGTAGTTAAAAAAAGTTTTCCCTAATAAAACCCAAGATTACCAACAGATTTATCTTAAAATCGGCAAACTTGTTTAGAATCGCTGAAGACGAGCTGTCAGAAAATTTCAGATCGATAGCTTTCACACAACCCGAGATATTTACAAGCAAAATCGAAATGGAACAAAAATGTTCCTTCCGCTCACACAAAGGTTAATAACATTACTGCCTGGAATCTGATTGTCAAGCGGTACAACAACCCACGTCTTCAGTTCATGTATCATATGAACTCGTTGTTCGAGCTGCCATCGTTAAGTAAAGAGCAGTCTTCCGATTTAAAACATATGTTAAATGTAGCTAACGTTTGCATTAATGAATTCAAACGTCTAAAAATCGCCATTGCTACCTGCGATCACTGGATTGTACACCACCTGGTGTCTAAGCTTCCATCCGTGACACTCCAAGCCTGGGAGCACGTTCTTGGCAGCACCGTGGAACTTCCCACCTTTGATACCTTTGAAACATTTCTCAACAATCGACTCATCAGCATTGACGTCATCGAGAATCGCAGTACGTCTCAAGGCACAAGGTATAATACTGCTCCTCGCAATCACCCAAATCCTAAACAATCAGGCACGACATCGTTCAAAACCAAAAGCTTCCACACTAACGCTGGCACAGCAGGTTCCTTTCGTTGCGCTCACTGCGGCGAGTCACATATATTGCGTCGTTGCCCTGACTTTTTATCCAAGGACTGTTTCGAACGAAAACTTATTGTCGATCGCACAAAGGCATGTTTAAATTGTCTCAGTCTGTCTCATGCTTTAAATCAATGCAAAAGCACCAAAAATTGCCTACAATGCGGACAGCGTCATCATAGTTTGCTACATTTTCCAACTCAAACTAAAACGCATTCTTCTTCACAGGTCCAATCAGCAAGCATTTCAAATCCTTCACATGCTACCAATACCAACTCATCAGTAGCATCCAGCTCCACCCAAATTGTTTCTGCTGTAGCATCTACTGGAACACCTCGAGTTATGCTACTTGCCACCGCACTTGTTACGCTGATCAATAATAAAACTGGCCAAGCAGCAGTGGCAAGAGCACTTATCGATCATGGCTCAGAAGGCACAATTATTACGGAGCGTCTAGTACAAGCGCTGGGGTTAAAACGTCATCCAATTACCGCCGAGATTGCAGGAATAGGAGGACAGACATCTAATGCCTGCAAGCATACTGCCGAGTTTAAGTTGGGATCACGTGTCAACCCGCAGTTTTCTGTATCCGTAGACCGAGCGTTTGACTTGCCATCACTTACATCTTTTTTGCCTAAAACGGAAATTGACGTACGCAGCTGGGAACATCTAAAGGATTTGCAGCTTGCCGATCCAACGTGCTACAAGCCTGGATCCATTGACTTAATTATCGGAGTAGACATTCTACCCACACTAATGTTACCTCAATTGCGTACAGGAAATCCTGATCAACCCATGGCGCAGCATACGCAGCTCGGCTGGATCGTTTTTGGTCCCACCACTACAAGGTGCTCACATGTGGCTACAATTCAATGTCATCATTCAAGCTTAGACCAGATGGTACAAAAATTCTTTGAGCTTGATTATATTACTGAACCTCGTCACCTTACACAAGAGGAACAGTGGTGCGAGGACCACTTTCAACGCACACATATCAGACAACCAAACGGAAAATATAGGGTACGACTACCATTGAAATGTCTATTCGATCCTTCTCAAATAATCGGAAGGTCACGTCAAATTGCGCTCAATCGTTTCCACTTGCTAGAAAGGAAATTCCAGCGCCAACCTGATCTTGCCACAAAATATACTGAAGTCATCAACGATTATTTTGAACTACACCAAATTGCGGAAGTTACAGGCTCTGAAGAACAACATAACCAAGGAAACTCCTATACTGCCTGTACTCTACCACATCATGCCGTTCCTAAAGAAACGAGTGTAACCACCAAGCTTCGAGTTGTATACGATGCCTCTTGCCAAATGTCCAATGGAAAATCACTAAATCAGGTGCTGTGTGTTGGACCAGCTTTGCAAACCGATTTAGCTGGAGTCATTATGAATTGGCGAACCCATCGCTACGTATTTGCAGCTGACATCCAAAAGATGTATAGATGTATCGACATGCATCCCGATGATGCGCAATATCAGCGATTTTTTTGGCGTGATGCACAAGCTCAGCTTAAGGAGTATTGCCTCACAACAGTCACCTTCGAAACTGCTTCAGCACCGTAAACTGCTATACGTGTCCTGCATCAACTGGCAACGGATGAACAGAAACGAAACCCATTAGCAAAAAACGTTTTGCTCCATGAGATCTATGTGGATGACGTGCAAAGTGGGCATGCGACCATCGAAAGAGCACTGCAAATTCGAGATGACTTAGTGGCAGCTCTAAAATCGGCAGGCATGGAACTTCGCAAGTGGGCAGCTAATAATTCGCAGCTCCTGCAAAATATTCCTGCTGATCATATGTCCAACAAAAACATTTTTGAACTTGGTAATAAAGATGCTATCAAAACTTTAGGTCTTTATTGGCATCCCAAAGAAGATTTTTATGGCTTTAAAATAAATTTTGAGTTAAATCGACTATGTACTAAAAGATCTTTACTATCCACAGTTGCCCGTCTATATGATCCTTTGGGATTTATTGCTCCTGTAATAGTAGCAGCCAAAATCATACTAAAGGATGTATGGACAGCGAAGGTAGAACGAGAACCGAACCAGTCAACGGGACTGAATTGGGATGAAGAGATCCCCAGTCAGATCGCCGATCGATGGAATAAGTACAAGGCAAACTTATCAAAAATCGAACAAATCAAGATCCCTCGTTGGTTGGGATTTGATAACAAGGAATTAGCCTCTTTACAACTGCATCTTTTCTGTGACGGATCATCGCAAGCATTTGCTGCCTGCGCCTATTTTCGAGCCGAGAGTTTGGACGGCTTATGTGTCACGCGTTTACTGACTGCTAGGAGCAGGGTTACTCCCATCAAGCCACTCACTATACCACGAGTTGAGCTCTCTGGTGCTGTGTTGGCTACGGAACTAGCCAAGTGGATAACCTCGCACTTGCGGTTATCCGGCCAAACACTCACAACGTATTTTTGGTCGGATGCAACAATTGTCTTATTCTGGATAAGCGGCAATCCCTCACGTTGGAAAACATTTGTTTCAAACAGATGCGGGAAAATATTGGAAAACAGCACACCAAGCCAATGGAGGCATGTATCGACGTTGGACAATCCAGCAGATTGCGCGTCACGAGGTCTCACGCCTGACCAACTTGCAGTTCACGAACTGTGGTGGTTTGGCCCTTCGTGGTTAAAACAACCTGGACATGGACTCCCGTCTCACTGAGGAAAAGCCAACTGCCATAATGAATCATACCGTGCTCATGCCTGAATCAATTTTGTGATGGCCTACGTTAGGAGATTTATTCATAACCTCAAACAGTCCAAAGGCAACCGCCAGTCCGGACCCATACTTGTACAAGAACTGAATGATGCTATATCCTGTATATCACGGATTGTTCAACATGAAGTATTTGAAATGGAGCTCTCCTTACTGCAAAGGAACAAACCATTACCCAGATCCAACAAACTAGGTCAACTAGCACCTTTTTTGGATGCCGTGGGTGTTTTACGTGTACGTGGAAGATTACGCAGAGCCACTCATTTAAGCGAAAGCGAACGGAATCCCATAATCCTGCCTAGCAATCATCCATTTTCTGACCTTGTGATTCGGAATGCACATTTAAATACATTACACAAACGTAAGTTGTGTTCCTTACGTTGGCAACCACTCGGCACCAATTTTGGATTGTGAATGGAAAGCCAGCGACTAAAAGGATTTTGCGAAAATGCGTTGTCTGTTTTAAGCATAGACTCAGACCCAGCCAACAACAAATGGGTGACTTACCATTGCACCGAGTCAATCCACCGAACCGACCGTTCGAAGCCACAGGTGTCGATTACACTGGAGCGCTCGAGATCAAGGCGTCCAGACTGCGAGGGCACTCTACGTATAAAGCTTATATCGCAGTTTTTATCTGTTTGGCAACAAAGGCAATCCATCTCGAAGTGGTTACCGGATTGTCAACTCAACATTTTTTATGGGCACTACAGCGGTTCATCGGTCGGCGTGGGCTGTGCTCACACATGTATAGTGACTGTGGGACCAACTTTATTGGAGCTGACAGGGCACTCAAAATATGGCATCGTCAATTCATTGAAGAGATGAAGACAACGGTTATCCCTGAGCTAACACGTCGAAGGATTCAATGGCATTTTAATCCGCCCCATAGTCCAAACTTCGGTGGGTTATGGGAGGCAAATGTAAAGGCCGTAAAAACCCATCTAAATAGAACCTTTAGTGGAATTCGGATGACCTATGAACAAATATCCACAGTGCTAACCCAAATTGAGGCTTGCCTTAATTCACGACCATTATGTCCCCTCTCAGCTGGTCCAGATGATCTTTCGGCTCTTACGCCTGCTCACTTTCTTATTGGAGATTCGTTGCTAGCCTTGCCAGAACCCACAAATAAGGACGGTTCCTTAATGCAACATTTTTTAAACAATCAGAGACTGCTGCGCCAATTTTGGAATAGATGGAGCTCTGATTGGCTTTCACATTTACAAGCAAGACCCAAATGGCGACATGTGACCAGCAATTTAAGCATCGATGATCCTGTAATCGTCAAGGACGATCGCTTTCCCCCAAATGAATGGAAGTTGGGAAGGATTGTCGACGTGCACCCTGGGGCGGATGATTTAACTCGCGTTGTGACGGTCAAAACTGCCAATGGAATTTACAAGCGATCCGTATCTAAGATTTGTCGATTACCTCTCCCAAGTTATAACGAATCTGATTAATGTTAATGCCTCACATTTATTTGATCGCTTGCTTTTGTTACGATAAACACTTTTCTCTTTCACAGAACCATAGAGCAAACTTTTCTAGACTTAAAATACGAATGTCCGTATTTTGGGGCCGGCATGTTAGGTTTTCTAGCACCCCTCGCGCTCTCCATACAAGCTCTCCGACTCTCCACGGCCTACACACTTAAGCAGCTGCAAATAAGTGCAGAAAGAGTCGAACTTTAACTGTCATCGAGTGCGTGTCTGGCCGCGGAATTTAAACCCGATTTTTCCCTTTTCTTAATTTGTTAATTTACCACACGTTTGGTCACAAGATTATTTAGTTTTTATTTAATAAGTTGTGTAAATAAATAACCAGTCAAGTTAACTCATTCTTTTATTTATACCACGGTGGAAAAAGTCCCCAGAGCAGAGTTTGCTCAACTTTGAATTTTGCATTGGCAGAAATCACAACACATTTTTACATTTCACATTTTTATATTGTATTCTCATATTATACAACCATATACTATAAAACCTTATACTATTATACTACTCTTACTTATATTTAATACACTCACACAATTTATAATGAATATTTGGTATTATCTCATGGAATTTAAAACATTACTTTTCTAAATCTTAAATAAAACATGCCTACATAAAAGAAAAATTAACTGAATGATTTCGCGGTCGTAGGATGTCGAAGGGGTCACCAGAGCCATGCTCTAAGGCAGGTGATCATAGGTAGGGTGGGCATATCGCGACCACAACAACATCAGTGGCTTCGCATTAACTGACTTTTCTCAAACTTTTCTATTTCTGTAAAACTTCCTTCTTGAATTTGTTTATATGTATTTCTCTTCCGGTTTTGTTAACTAATTTTCTCTTGTCGCAAGCACGCTCAATTCTTGTCTTAGCAATAATAATGTGTAGCTAGTGTGCGGATCTGTAGGAGCAAGACCTCCACCCCCAAAGCCGACGAGTTAGAGCCGGATCCTAAAGCGTGCCCCCGCAAATACAGATTCCCCGATTCAAAACACACCAGCCAGTCGTTACACGCTACATTATGTAACAATATAGCTTGGAAAAAGCAACAGGGCTAGTTGGGACTTTTTCAATGGGGTTAGTTGGCGTGTGGCAGTCAATTAATTTTGTGTGAACAAACAAAAATTTATCCCGATTCACAATAATTACCCTCTTAAACTATTTTTGAAACTAAAATTTCGTGTACTACAAACTTATCAAACTGCTTTTGCTGATGAGAAAGAAACAAATAGATGAACCGAAGAACCCGTAATGAAATTTATAGTTTTATCCCTTATCAACGTATAAATGACTATTACTGACCAAAGTACAGCAATAAAAACGATTTATCCAAAGAAGAAGTTTTTTTTTTCAAGCGCCCAACTTGCCCCGCACATGGTTCCAACTTACCCAGTACCTGGCAAGTTGGCACCTTTGACAACACCCTACAAAATGAAGGACTGCTTAGATAGGTTTGAAAAAAGTCATGAATGTAGCTGAATGTTTATCTGATACTATAATGCTTACCATTTTTTTTAACATACGGTTTTAAGCCAGATAAAATCCACCAGTGAAAAAGGTGCCAACTAGCCCCGGTATCCCCTACTAGATTTTAAAGAAATTAAAGATTAAGTAAGTTTTTAGCGAACTCAAGGTCGAAGGTGGTTTAGATTTATAAAATATAAAACGAGGAGCAAAGCTAAGAGCCTACAGCGCAGTTTCGATGTTTGCTAGACATCTGATCAGGACTATTTTTGCTGATCTTCCCTGGACTCAGTGCTGGATTACCATCACTACGACGCTGTAACCAGTTGGGAATTATGGAGCTGCGGTCGAAAATGCTTCTAGTGGTGATATAGCATTGCAATTTTCTGCAAAAATCTATAAAAATACTAGCGGACCCGGCGAACCTTTCCGCCCGAATTTGACGCCTTTTCATTGAGCTGACTTTCCTGTTCGTTACTTCTCCTGTAATATGAACCATTTTACTCTAGCTAAACCACGCACTATGCTGCTTACTAAATAAGATTTTGTTGGACATGCTGTCTCTGTGGCGTTTCATCGATCCTGGGTAACCACTAGAGCTTGGCAAACACCGAATTTTGCGAACATCGATGTTTTCAAGCATCGATGTTGGGTAACATCGATGTTCCCGATGTTTCGAACAAAATAACATCGATACATCGAAGTTTTAAAAGAAAAATTTTTCTAGCGCCCTTTTAGTCAAATTTAAAACAAAATAACATGGTTTTATTGTTCATTCACCATAGGGAAATACATTTTGGTACATTTCGGTTTTTCTAATCTATGAGATCGTAGTTCTTGTTCAAGAAAAGCAGTTTGTTTACTTTTTCTAAATGTGCTATTAGAGAAGGGAAACCAAAAGAACGATGTTAGGCAGAAACATCGATACATCGATGTTGAGATCGCTGTTAAAAATATAGTATCGATGTTTGCTATTTTTCCTGGAACATCGATACATCGACGATACATCGATGTATCGTCCAAGCTCTAGTAACCACGGCAAGCTTGGGTGCTGATGGTGTAACTGGTAAGGTCTGATTGAAGTGGGTTGGAACTGCTGTGAGTTCTTAGACCTTCCAGCTTCCACTTTCCAGTCCAACTTTATTTCAGGTTTTGGTTCCTGCTTCTTTTCGATCCTTTCGCTAAACGCGAGACTCAGGGCAGCCTGCAGCTTCTGCTCGGAGACCTTCATGTTGTTCAGCACCTTAATTTGGCACAGAACGCAGGCCCAAAAGTAGCCCAAAAATCTAAGGAAGTGGTACCCCGCCAGGTGGTCGATCCTTTTTAAGCTGAGGATATCGTTCTTCCACAGACATAGCTCCTTGCGCTGGTGGCAGTTTCTCAGACTGCTCAGACTGCCAGCCCCTCCAGGCGTTTTATTTCCTTCAAGTCGCTGCCGAAAACGTTCCGTCCGACCACGCATCGCTCTTTGGAAAATTGTTGTTTTCTCTCGCTGAATCGCGAGTAAGGGCAACCGCGAATTTTTCAGAAGAAGATGGCCCAAATAGGTTCCTTAATTCTTAACTCTATGATAAAAAAGGAAAAATTGAAACCGCGAGTTCTTCAGAAAAGGATGGCCCACATAGGGATGTATAATATTCAATATCGGGCTAATGCTGGAATGCTAGACGCAGGAATAAATCAGATATGAATTCTCGATTTACCTGTTGTCGTTATTGGTCATTTGTTCTGCGTCTATTGACTGTGAAATGGCGGGATTATCGTTGCTGTAATCTTCTGCCTTCATTGCGTTCAGCTCGTGTATCTTCTGGCTCTTCTTGATGCAATTGCGCCATTCCTACACGTGCATCAATATTTCGTTGCTGGATTTGTTCTTCTTCGCATGATTCGAGAATTACTTGAACTACGGCTCAAACTAGCCCCTTTCCTTTTTGTCGGCATTGCTTACTTTTTGCTCACTTTTCAAAACACACATAAATATAATTAATGCCGCACACGAAAGTCAGAGCATCCTGTATAAATTCTTGATAAAAACTTAATAATAACACAGGCCGTTCGTGGCCGCCTGCTTGTTCGCCGCCTCCTTGGGCTGACTGGGCGGGGTAGGCTTGCCTCCTCTTTTAAGCGGCGCCCTTGTCGCGCAGCTTCTCCTCCACCTTGTTGGGGTCGGTTGAGCCCATGCACGCGTTGAGGTTCGAGGAGTTCTATTGGTTGTACTTGGCGCGCGGGGCGGGGACGTCTACGTCGGGCTCAGAGATGATGTTGGTGTGGCCGCCGCCTGGGGGCTTCAGCACGCGGCTGGAGGGCCAATTTTCAGCTCGGTGGATGTCATTCTGTCTGGTGGTTTGTGGCTTTGTTTTGAAGATCCTTGAAGGGTGAAGTGGTCGCTGAACGAGCGTTTTTTTTACGGAAATATTGCAAAAATGAGACGCGCACTGACGACTACCTACGCATTTCACAAGTAACTGTAGCTCTTTGTTAGATGTTTTCTTTGTTAGTGCCCCTTAAAAAATCTTTCTCTATGACCAGTTGTGTATGCCAGGGTTCTCTAAACATGACTTGATATTTATGACATACCTATGATTTTATTTCTGACAATTCAACACGATTTTTTAACTATAGGGACTATAAATCAATCAATTTCAACAACCTACTAACCGAATTTGACAATAATGATTGGACAAACGTTTATGACTTGACTTCGCCACAGGAACAACTTTTATTATTTAACTATAACATTCGACGGTTATTTGAACACTGTGTTCCATTAAGAACAAAAACACAAAAACCAGCCGATCAGCCATGGAAACGCTGGAAAAGGTATAAAACTGAAAGCCTGCACATCATATTTAAACAACTGAGAAACTTAGTCACAAACTCGATCTGTTCTTCCAAACGTAGATTTTATAACAAAAATATACCAATGCAGAGACTCCTGGGCAAATCAAACCATGATTTAGACGCATTTATTACGAAAATTTCAGAGGATCCTTCCGTCGTTCTTATACATAATTTGTACCTGAACCCAACAACATCCTGTGATATTATTTTTAGCTTTATGTGTGTACTGTGAATGTATACTTTTGTTGCTCCCAATTTGTTATATTACCCATAATCTTCTAAGTTGTAAGCAATCAGGTTTCAAAAAGCAAAGAAGCTGTACAACTGCCATTTTTAAGATATAAGATATATAAGATATAGATATATATAAATGATCTCCCTAAATGTACTTCTGTATGTGATGTGCACCATATGATGTCCAGTTATATGTTAGCCGTCCCCTAAGTCAAATTAGTGACTGTATTAGAATTAGCAAAAATGAAATTAAACAAATAAATAATTGGGCTGATGCGAACGGGTTAAGGCTCAATCCATCCAAACCAAAATGCCTACTAATTCACAAAAATCAATTAACTTTATTTGTCTTCCAAAGATTGAGGTAAAAAATGTTGAAATAGACTTTGTCAAGCGAGCCACAAATCTGGGAATAGAATTCAATTCCACCTCAACGTGGGATGACCATGTGAATAAAGCCACAGGAAAAGCATATG
This sequence comes from Drosophila oshimai, assembly GCA_018150695.1. Classification (NCBI taxonomy): domain Eukaryota; kingdom Metazoa; phylum Arthropoda; class Insecta; order Diptera; family Drosophilidae; genus Drosophila; species Drosophila oshimai. The sequence goes on from JAECWM010000276.1 coordinate 2,342,410, forward strand.
GCATGCGCAGGCAGCTATCCTTATCTAGAAACCTTATTCCACAGAATATCGGGATGCTTGTAGCGAAAACCTGCATAATTTGTAACGCCGGCTGTGCCTTCGTCCTTTGAAGGACATAGGGCTAAGGGATTGGCCGCCGCCAGGACACGGTTTGGTGCAACTAAGCTCGCCGGATTTGGGGTGGGTTCTTTGAACGCCACTCACCTCTCCACGAGTACTCAAGCAATTATTTACGTGCCTGGAAATCCTAAACACCATTAGTCAGTCTGTCTTTCTGTTCACACCGCCCGCAAGCTTCGCGTAACCTTGATCAAAATCCGCTCGGCAGTGTTTCAGCCAATACCCTCCCGTTTACGACTTCGCGTGCCAATGGAACATCGCTGTGCCTAATGTGTATGTCGTTAAAAGATATGTCATTGCTCTTGACCCAGTTTTTCCAATTGCGCCATTTCTCCTTTATTTGGTTTCTACCAAGACATGGTTAAGCTTCTGTTTACATTACAAATTTTATTGGGTTAAAATAAAAGTGCATAATTGGGTATAAATAGGTGCGGTTAATACTATAAATATAATATGACGTAGGACATTTAAAATAAAAAATAGTAAATTGAATGATTAAAAATTATAATGAAATATTCTTGAAAATAAAAAAATAATGAAAGTAACATTTGATTAACAATTGACAACAGTATATAAAAACATAATGTTAACTAGCGGATCCCGATGCACTTCGTTGCAACCAACCAAAAAGAAATGAAATATTTTAAATTTTTTTTATCAAATGAATGCATTGTATTTCAAAATTATTAATGTTAATCCACGTTTTTAATGTCATATAATTTGGGAACATTCAAGTTCACAAATGTTCGGAATTCATTGGGATTATACTCTTGTTCACGTTGCAGTTATCGATCAAATAAATCATGCATTGGACGATTGGACATGTTTTTGATGGTCATTTAATTTGGGAACAGCGATTCCCGAAGAAGCAAGTGCTAATGCCACCAGATGGCTTCGTTTTATGTAAAAACTGAATCGAAGCGTTATACGTGTCCGCAAACTATCCGTTTCATTTAAGTGCTCTTTGCTAAACCACACACTTTGGTCCTTTACGAATAACTTATTTTTTTAAATTTTTTTTACAACTTCACAGAGTTATATCGTCATCAATAAAACCGACTTATTTTTATATAGTAGATGATGTCAAAAAAATTTAAACCGCAAATTCTTCAGCAGAGGATGGTCCACATTGGTCCTTTACTTTTAATATCAATGATGACAAAAAAAAGTTAAAACCGCGACTTCTTTAGCAGAGGATGGTCCACATTGGTCGTTTACCTTTAATATCAATGATGACAAAAAAAGTTGAAACCGCGAATTCTTCAGCAGAGGGTTGTCCACTTTGGTCCTTTTCCTTTAATATCAATGATGACAAAAAAAAGTTGAAAAAAATAACAATCATCACTCCTACCTGCACATTCCCTAAAAATTGTATGGCAATCGGTCGAGCCGTTTGCAGTAATGGAGTGGCAATCAAAATGTACACTTCTTTTTATATATATAGATTAAAAAGATAATTGTAACTTAAAATAAGATAGTTAAAAATCCATTTCTTTATAATAAAATGGTATCTATATATATAAAAATGGAGCCCAAAAAAATGTATCGTAAAAAACTCCTCAAGAACGGCTGGGCCGATTTTGTTCAAATTTTTTTTTAGTTGTAGGTAACTAACAGGAGAAGGTCAGAACGTAATAAAATTTTTAGAAAATCCTCCAGGGTAATGGTGAAAAACAAATAATTAAAATATCAAATTATATAAAAGAGTAGTGTATCGAAATATATGTCAAAGTAAAAACAAATCGTTTCAATATTATTCGGTTTCTTATTCGTTTTTATCAGACGTCCGAATTTGTTTAATTTCTTCCTGTGATTTGTAGGAATAATGCCTGCTATAAGACGGCCAAACATTGGACGACTTACACGTCGAGCAACATATAGTCGGAATGTCCATGAAAGTCAAACGCAAGACGAACGTGCAGAAAGAAATGAATCGAGACGAACCCATTTAGCACAGATTCGCTCTACACAAAGAGTACCAAGAACAGACTTGAATCGCGCTGCATTTGCATACAATTTCTCAACGTCCTACAAAGACCATAGCTGCGTTGTTATCGGTTCATTGTCTGTGGTATGTCAGCACTGCAATGCACTGAAGTTTCGATTGGAAGCTCCCGGCTTATGCTGCGCAGGTGGCAAGGTAAAATTGCCGGTTTTGACTCATCCACCAGAGCCATTGTATTCGCTTCTATATGGAAATACAAGCAAATCAAACCATTTCCTGTTGCACGCACAAAAATATAACGGATGTTTTCAAATGACGTCATTTGGAGCAGAGGTTGTTCAACAACCAGGCTACAATCCGAGTTATAAGGTAATAGCGTCACTCTTTTATCAACATGAGCAACTATAATTTTTCACGAAATTGCATCACAAAATTCAGATTCAAGGGCAAATTCACCATCGAGCGGGCGCTTTGTTACCACCACCAAACAAAGATCATAAATTCCTTCAGATCTATTTCGTTGGTGATTCGGCAGTTGAACTTAATCAGCGTTGTGCAATTTTCACTGCAACTAAACGTGAAATAATGCAACAATTGCAAAATCTTCTTCATGAGTGTAATGAATTGGTCAGATTGTTCAAAACAGCTTTGGATACAATGCATTCTGACGACCACAAAATCATTATCAGAGCAGATAAAAGACCAGCAGGAAGCCATTCAAGACAATTCAATGCGCCCACTATCAATGAAGTCGCAGTGGTGATTGTTGGCGAGAATGTGGAATCACGCGATATTGTTCTCCAGCGTCGGGATGATGGACAATTGCAACGCGTTTATGAGACTCATATATATGATGCACTTCAATATCCGTTGATGTTCTGTCGTGGAGAAGATGGCTATCACTTCAACATAAAGATGGTCAATCCAACGACAGGTTTGTTTAATCACTTCTTTTTCATTCTGCACGTAAATTCGAATTCATATTACAGGAGAAGAAACGAATAAGAAAGTCAGCTCAATGAATTTTTATGCATATCGAATCATCAATCGATATGCATAAAAATTCATTGAGCTGATTCTTATCGAATCATCAATCGATATGCATAAAAATTCATTGAGCTGACTTTCTTATTCTTATAAAGAAATGCAGTTTTTGACTATTACCCTGGGGTTATATAATGGCGTCGAATTAGGGCGAGACAAAGTTCGCCGGGTCCGCTAGTAATAATATAAAAGTAAAAGTACAAAAATAATGATTGTTTGGGATGTGCAAAATTTTAAAGTTGATTTTAAGAATAATAACAAAAGTATGATTAGAGTATTTCTCCTAGTGGAGGTGTATGTGGCACATAAATATATATCTTATACTAGCGGACCCGGCGAACATTGTCTCGCCCTAATTTGTCGTCTTTTCATTGAGCTGACTTTCCTATTCGTTACTTCTCCTGTAACATGAACCACTTTACTCTAGCTAAACCACGCACTTCGCTGCTTACTAAATGAGATTTTGTTGTCCATCCTGCCACGGCAAGCTTGGGTGGTGTAACTGGTAAGGTGTAACTGGTAAGGTCTGATGGAAGTGGGTTGGAACTGATGTAAGTTCCTAGAGCTTCCAGCTCCACTTTCCAGTCCAATTTTATTTTGGGCTTCGGTTCCTGCTTCTTTTTGATCAGGGAGAAGCTGCGAGACTCGGGGAAGCCTGCAGCTTCTGCTCGGAGACCTTCATGTTGTCCAGCACCTTGATCTTTGGCAAATGGCACAGAACGCAGGCCCAAAAGGAGATGCCAGCAGTAATAGAACATTGGTTTTTCATCAGCTCATGAATCTAAGCGAGTGGTACCCCGCCAGGTGGTCGATCCTTTTTAAGCTGAAGATATCGTTCTTCCGCAGACATAGCTCCTTCCGCTGGTGACAGTTTCTAAGACTGCTCAGTGACTATATGCGGTTGTCGCAAAAAGCCAGGCGTTGTATCATAGCACCAATTACCACTTTTGAATGAGCATTATATTCAATATCGGGCTCATACTGGAATGCTAGACGCAGGAATGAATCAGATATGAATGCTCGATTTACATACCTGTTGTCTATTGAAACGGCGTGATTGACGCAATTGCGCATTTCCTACACGTGCATCAGTATTACGTTGCTGGATTTGTACTTCGGTTCTTCTTCGCATGATTTGAGAATTACTTGAGTTACGGCTCAAATTGGCCCCTTTCTTTTTTGTTGGAATTGCTCACTTTTTGGTCACTTTTGTTCACTTTACTTTTTGATCACTTTTTGCTCACTTTTTGTTCACTTTACACACATAAATAGAATTAATGCCGCACATGAAAGTCAGAGCATCCTGTATATATTCTTGATAAAAACTCAATAATAACACAGAAAAATTGAAACGGCGAATTCTTCAGAAGAGGATTGCCCACATAGGGATGAAAAGTAGATGTTGTTCATTTCTCGGACCTACTCAATACGCTCAAAAAATTTCTTGAGAATCGGTCAAGCCGTTTCGGAGGAGTTTTCTGTCTAACACTTTTGACTCGAGAATTTTATATATTAGAAGATATGCCTTAAAGCATTAGAGTGGACTGTAATTCATTTTATCACTCGGTGTAAAAAAAACGTATAAAATTTCAAAACCGTTACAGCTCGCAAATTTTGGTCTTCTTTTTGCCTAATTCCGTGCAAAAAGTGCCGTTGGACTTGCGCTTATAGAGAAGTGCGCACCGTTGTCGGTACAGTTGACAAATTTACCGTACAATTTTTCAGTTCTCTCTTTCGTCATTTGTGCAAAGCAAAATTACCCACCCCCGTTTGCATTAGTTTCCTTGCGCTTTGGTTGCTGATGCTGCGTCGGCAGCGAACTTTCGTTTGTTGTTGCTTTGACTTTGTTTGCTGCTTAGACAGTGAATTTTATTTTCTTTGTCTTTGCATTATGCTGCTTGGGCAGTGAAGTTTTTGTGCTTTGATTTTGCGTTATTTGTATTGCTGCTTGGGCAGTCAAATTTAACGCTCGAGCGTGAGATGATCATCTCACACACACACACACACATACATAGACAGTGCGTGAATTGCTTCCCAGTCGGAAGTTTTGGTGCGGAACGCATCCCGATCGCTTTTTTTCCACAGTAAAAAATGCGATACAATTGGACAGCATCCAGTAGGCGTGGTGGATGTAACCCAAGTCATCACTCCCCTATAGCTTCTTTTGGAAGGCAAAAAGGAAGCTGTCCGTGCAATCGTAGCTTCTCTTTCGACGCAGCCGAACCCTTGCCGAAACCCGAACGCTTGCCGATCGTTTGTTTTTTTTCGATCGGTGCAATTATAGCTTCCATCGGAACGTATCCGGAACGCTTCCATTGGCATGCAAAATATAAAATGAAAGTCTATAAAACGGTGGTCTTGAAAAACAAATGAAAAGAACAAAAGAGATATTGCAAGAACGCGCGCGGTTTTTTCGTTTCTTATGCATTTCTTTTTCACTTGCTTTTTGGAATTTGACCAGTTAAGTGTAATTTTTTTCGGTTAAACCATTTTTAGTCGTTTTATTTGTTTATAGTTCTTTAAAACAAACCAAGTGCTCTTCTTTGCCAAGTAAGTATAGTGCGGTGATTAGTGAAAATAAAAAAAACAAGAAAGAACGCTAGAGTCGGGTTTCCCGACTATAAAATTTGCGATACTCATTGCCCTCTTTAAAAACAGTTAGCTAGCCCTCTTCAATAATGTGTAGCCTACTTTCATGCGCAACCAGTTTTAAGCGCCCTCTCTTAAAAAAAAAATTGTTTTGCCTACTTTTGAGCGCAATAAAAATTTTCAACGCAGTTGTATACACAATTTCTTGAAAATGGTCAGATTTTAAAAATTTTTAGATATTTGGGTAGATATTTTCAACACGAATAACATTTGTAAGGGCTATCGTCATCAATAAAACCGACTTATTTTTATATAGTAGATGATGTCAAAAAAAAATTTAAACCGCAAATTCTTCAGCAGAGGATGGTCCACATTGGTCCTTTACTTTTAATATCAATGATGACAAAAAAAGTTAAAACCGCGACTTCTTTAGCAGAGGATGGTCCACATTGGTCGTTTACCTTTAATATCAATGATGACAAAAAAAGTTGAAACCGCGAATTCTTCAGCAGAGGGTTGTCCACTTTGGTCCTTTTCCTTTAATATCAATGATGACAAAAAAAAGTTGAAAAAAATAACAATCATCACTCCTACCTGCACATTCCCTAAAAATTGTATGGCAATCGGTCGAGCCGTTTGCAGTAATGGAGTGGCAATCAAAATGTACACTTCTTTTTATATATATAGATTAAAAAGATAATTGTAACTTAAAATAAGATAGTTAAAAATCCATTTCTTTATAATAAAATGGTATCTATATATATAAAAATGGAGCCCAAAAAATGTATCGTAAAAAACTCCTCAAGAACGGCTGGGCCGATTTTGTTCAAATTTTTTTTAGTTGTAGGTAACTAACAGGAGAAGGTCAGAACGTAATAAAATTTTTAGAAAATCCTCCAGGGTAATGGTGAAAAACAAATAATTAAAATATCAAATTATATAAAAGAGTAGTGTATCGAAATATATGTCAAAGTAAAAACAAATCGTTTCAATATTATTCGGTTTCTTATTCGTTTTTATCAGACGTCCGAATTTGTTTAATTTCTTCCTGTGATTTGTAGGAATAATGCCTGCTATAAGACGGCCAAACATTGGACGACTTACACGTCGAGCAACATATAGTCGGAATGTCCATGAAAGTCAAACGCAAGACGAACGTGCAGAAAGAAATGAATCGAGACGAACCCATTTAGCACAGATTCGCTCTACACAAAGAGTACCAAGAACAGACTTGAATCGCGCTGCATTTGCATACAATTTCTCAACGTCCTACAAAGACCATAGCTGCGTTGTTATCGGTTCATTGTCTGTGGTATGTCAGCACTGCAATGCACTGAAGTTTCGATTGGAAGCTCCCGGCTTATGCTGCGCAGGTGGCAAGGTAAAATTGCCGGTTTTGACTCATCCACCAGAGCCATTGTATTCGCTTCTATATGGAAATACAAGCAAATCAAACCATTTCCTGTTGCACGCACAAAAATATAACGGATGTTTTCAAATGACGTCATTTGGAGCAGAGGTTGTTCAACAACCAGGCTACAATCCGAGTTATAAGGTAATAGCGTCACTCTTTTATCAACATGAGCAACTATAATTTTTCACGAAATTGCATCACAAAATTCAGATTCAAGGGCAAATTCACCATCGAGCGGGCGCTTTGTTACCACCACCAAACAAAGATCATAAATTCCTTCAGATCTATTTCGTTGGTGATTCGGCAGTTGAACTTAATCAGCGTTGTGCAATTTTCACTGCAACTAAACGTGAAATAATGCAACAATTGCAAAATCTTCTTCATGAGTGTAATGAATTGGTCAGATTGTTCAAAACAGCTTTGGATACAATGCATTCTGACGACCACAAAATCATTATCAGAGCAGATAAAAGACCAGCAGGAAGCCATTCAAGACAATTCAATGCGCCCACTATCAATGAAGTCGCAGTGGTGATTGTTGGCGAGAATGTGGAATCACGCGATATTGTTCTCCAGCGTCGGGATGATGGACAATTGCAACGCGTTTATGAGACTCATATATATGATGCACTTCAATATCCGTTGATGTTCTGTCGTGGAGAAGATGGCTATCACTTCAACATAAAGATGGTCAATCCAACGACAGGTTTGTTTAATCACTTCTTTTTCATTCTGCACGTAAATTCGAATTCATATTACAGGAGAAGAAACGAATAAGAAAGTCAGCTCAATGAATTTTTATGCATATCGAATCATCAATCGAATCATCAATCGATATGCATAAAAATTCATTGAGCTGACTTCATCAATCGATATGCATAAAAATTCATTGAGCTGACTTTCTTATTCTTATAAAGAAATGCAGTGTTTGACTATTACCCTGGGGTTATATAATGGCGTCGAATTAGGGCGAGACAAAGTTCGCCGGGTCCGCTAGTAATAATATAAAAGTAAAAGTACAAAAATAATGATTGTTTGGGATGTGCAAAATTTTAAAGTTGATTTTAAGAATAATAACAAAAGTATGATTAGAGTATTTCTCCTAGTGGAGGTGTATGTGGCACATAAATATATATCTTATACTAGCGGACCCGGCGAACATTGTCTCGCCCTAATTTGTCGTCTTTTCATTGAGCTGACTTTCCTATTCGTTACTTCTCCTGTAACATGAACCACTTTACTCTAGCTAAACCACGCACTTCGCTGCTTACTAAATGAGATTTTGTTGTCCATCCTGCCACGGCAAGCTTGGGTGGTGTAACTGGTAAGGTGTAACTGGTAAGGTCTGATGGAAGTGGGTTGGAACTGATGTAAGTTCCTAGAGCTTCCAGCTCCACTTTCCAGTCCAATTTTATTTTGGGCTTCGGTTCCTGCTTCTTTTTGATCAGGGAGAAGCTGCGAGACTCGGGGAAGCCTGCAGCTTCTGCTCGGAGACCTTCATGTTGTCCAGCACCTTGATCTTTGGCAAATGGCACAGAACGCAGGCCCAAAAGGAGATGCCAGCAGTAATAGAACATTGGTTTTTCATCAGCTCATGAATCTAAGCGAGTGGTACCCCGCCAGGTGGTCGATCCTTTTTAAGCTGAAGATATCGTTCTTCCGCAGACATAGCTCCTTCCGCTGGTGACAGTTTCTAAGACTGCTCAGTGACTATATGCGGTTGTCGCAAAAAAGCCAGGCGTTGTATCATAGCACCAATTACCACTTTTGAATGAGCATTATATTCAATATCGGGCTCATACTGGAATGCTAGACGCAGGAATGAATCAGATATGAATGCTCGATTTACATACCTGTTGTCTATTGAAACGGCGTGATTGACGCAATTGCGCATTTCCTACACGTGCATCAGTATTACGTTGCTGGATTTGTACTTCGGTTCTTCTTCGCATGATTTGAGAATTACTTGAGTTACGGCTCAAATTGGCCCCTTTCTTTTTGTTGGAATTGCTCACTTTTTGGTCACTTTTTGTTCACTTTACTTTTTGATCACTTTTTGCTCACTTTTTGTTCACTTTACACACATAAATAGAATTAATGCCGCACATGAAAGTCAGAGCATCCTGTATATATTCTTGATAAAAACTCAATAATAACACAGAAAAATTGAAACGGCGAATTCTTCAGAAGAGGATTGCCCACATAGGGATGAAAAGTAGATGTTGTTCATTTCTCGGACCTACTCAATACGCTCAAAAAATTTCTTGAGAATCGGTCAAGCCGTTTCGGAGGAGTTTTCTGTCTAACACTTTTGACTCGAGAATTTTATATATTAGAAGATATGCCTTAAAGCATTAGAGTGGACTGTAATTCATTTTATCACTCGGTGTAAAAAAACGTATAAAATTTCAAAACCGTTACAGCTCGCAAATTTTGGTCTTCTTTTGCCTAATTCCGTGCAAAAAGTGCCGTTGGACTTGCGCTTATAGAGAAGTGCGCACCGTTGTCGGTACAGTTGACAAATTTACCGTACAATTTTTCAGTTCTCTCTTTCGTCATTTGTGCAAAGCAAAATTACCCACCCCCGTTTGCATTAGTTTCCTTGCGCTTTGGTTGCTGATGCTGCGTCGGCAGCGAACTTTCGTTTGTTGTTGCTTTGACTTTGTTTGCTGCTTAGACAGTGAATTTTATTTTCTTTGTCTTTGCATTATGCTGCTTGGGCAGTGAAGTTTTTGTGCTTTGATTTTGCGTTATTTGTATTGCTGCTTGGGCAGTCAAATTTAACGCTCGAGCGTGAGATGATCATCTCACACACACACACACACATACATAGACAGTGCGTGAATTGCTTCCCAGTCGGAAGTTTTGGTGCGGAACGCATCCCGATCGCTTTTTTTTCCACAGTAAAAAATGCGATACAATTGGACAGCATCCAGTAGGCGTGGTGGATGTAACCCAAGTCATCACTCCCCTATAGCTTCTTTTGGAAGGCAAAAAGGAAGCTGTCCGTGCAATCGTAGCTTCTCTTTCGACGCAGCCGAACCCTTGCCGAAACCCGAACGCTTGCCGATCGTTTGTTTTTTTTTTTCGATCGGTGCAATTATAGCTTCCATCGGAACGTATCCGGAACGCTTCCATTGGCATGCAAAATATAAAATGAAAGTCTATAAAACGGTGGTCTTGAAAAACAAATGAAAAGAACAAAAGAGATATTGCAAGAACGCGCGCGGTTTTTTCGTTTCTTATGCATTTCTTTTTCACTTGCTTTTTGGAATTTGACCAGTTAAGTGTAATTTTTTTCGGTTAAACCATTTTTAGTCGTTTTATTTGTTTATAGTTCTTTAAAACAAACCAAGTGCTCTTCTTTGCCAAGTAAGTATAGTGCGGTGATTAGTGAAAATAAAAAAAAACAAGAAAGAACGCTAGAGTCGGGTTTCCCGACTATAAAATTTGCGATACTCATTGCCCTCTTTAAAAACAGTTAGCTAGCCCTCTTCAATAATGTGTAGCCTACTTTCATGCGCAACCAGTTTTAGGCGCGCCCCCCCCTCTCAAAAAAAAATTGTTTTGCCTACTTTTGAGCGCAATAAAAATTTTCAACGCAGTTGTATACACAATTTCTTGAAAATGGTCAGATTTTAAAAATTTTTAGATATTTGGGTAGATATTTTCAACACGAATAACATTTGTAAGGGCCACTTTTCTATAGCACTAAAAATGTGGACACCACAGAGTTTTTTCCGGTTTGTGGGCGTAAAAAGGGGCGTGGTCAGGTTTTGAAACAAACTTGATGTGCGCCTTGCTCATAGAAGTCTGTGTGCAAAATTTGGTGGTTCTAGCTCTAATAGTTCCCGAGATCTCGATGTTTGTGCGGACAGACAGACAGACGGACGGACGGACGGACGGACGGACGGACAGACAGACATTTGATCGTTTACAGTATTTGCTTACTCTTCGAGTATCGCAAATAAAAACAATATTATCTCTTGACAAGGTAAAATATCAATAACCAATCAAAAATAATTTTGTGTAAAAAAAGTGCTTTTAAAATAACTCTTACTCGGCCACTCATAACATTGTTTAAGATTTTAGCCTATGTACAGCGTACCTGTAGTGTGCCGAATAAGAATTTATCACAACATTATACAAACTAATTATTGTTTTTATTTTTTGTATGACCTCATGGATGGATTTTGACTATGGAAGAACTTAAACATCAAAAACAATTGTAAGTATGAAATTTAATTTTTATTTTTGTGTAATTAAGGTGCGGTTTCTCTCTTTTTGTTCTCTGTTTGTTTTCGTTTCTGTTTAGGCTGGACCTAAATCTAAATATTTCTGGACTTGAGGTTGAAAACCGACGGCAAAAATGAACAAAGGACCGGACAAGGACAACTATTTTGAGGATATTGGCGATGTAGTAGATTTAGTATAATTAATTTAAGTATAATTTAATTTAGTATAATTTAATTTTAATTTGTTTGAAAATATTGAAAAGATTAAAAAAGTAAAGAATGAATAATAAAATTAAATAAAAAAACACATTTTTAAATCGACTACAACTAATTTTTTTCACTCGTGAGAGTCGCATCCAGAACACTCCAAAAGATACGTTCCGGAACGCACCTAAATCTAAATATTTCTGGACTTAAGGTTGAAAACCGACGGCAAAAATGAACAAAGGACCGGACAAGGACAACGATTTTTTGGATATTGGCGATGTAGTAGATTTAGTATAATTAATTTTAGTATAATTTAATTTAGTATAATTTAATTTTAGTTTGTTTGAAAATATTGAAATGATTAAAAAAATTAAAGAATGAATAATAAAATTAAATAAAAAACACATTTTTAAATCGACTACAACTAATTTTTTCACTCGTGAGAGTCGCATCCAGAACACTCCAAAGATACGTTCCGGAACGCACCTTTTGGAATGCGTCCAGAACACACCAAAAGATACGTTCCGGAACGCACCTTTTGGAACGCATCCAGAACACACCAAAAGATACGTTCCGGAACGCACTTTTTGGAAGGGAAAAATGGAAACCAATCCCGAACGTTTCCCGAAGTTGCACACATGCCCGATGCATGAAAACGGAGCGCTCCGGGGAGCGATGAATCGGATAGCATCCGGCGTGTTCCGCTTTGCTGTAAAAAGGAAGTGAGAAAGTCATCGATCGGGCATGCATGCATGCATGCTTCGGATGCTCTACTTCACCCCTTATGGATGCGTTCCACTTCCGACTGAAACTCTTGTTCGAAATTTGAAAGGTTAAAACACACACATGCACATATTTCCATAGTGCATGTCCGTCGCTTCCTGGTATTTGACCACACTTCTTGCATCAATTCCTTTAATTTCGTTTGGATAATTGTTGGTTGCTATTGGACCAAAATTGTACAATTATGACGGGAAAAAAGGTAAAAGGTCAAAACAGATCGCTAGGTGAAACCACTTTGAGCCATTGTTAGTATTGAATATGCACTAGAATATCCCCATTATAATTTAGAATATACCAAAAACAGCATTATAACATTATCGATATCTGGTACCACTAAAGTGTAAGCCACGCGGATAATCCCTCTATTACTTCCGTGATCTCTAAACGTGTGGTTGGTTGTGCTGTGCTAAATAAAGAATAATATAATTAAAACTAAATAACATTGATTGAACTTATTTAAACGTGGAATCCCAACAGGTTATGGGCCCAGACTACGCCTAATATATTTAGACTAGCGGACCCGGCGAACTTTGTCTCGCCCTAATTCGACGCCATATCTATATCAAATTCGGACGTCTGATAAAAACGAATAAGAAACCGAATAATATTGAAACGATTTGTTTTTACTTTGACATATATTTCGATACACTACTCTTTTATATAATTTGATATTTTAATTATTTGTTTTTCACCATTACCCTGGAGGATTTTCTAAAAATTTTATTACGTTCTGACCTTCTCCTGTTAGTTACCTACAACTTTGAACAAAATCGGCCCAGCCGTTCTTGAGGAGTTTTTTACGATACATTTTTTGGGCTCCATTTTTATATATATAGATAAGTGAAAATTTAGTTAGCTTGTGAAATGTTGTGAAATTGTGTCTCACATACATTCATATAGCTGAGTGTGTGTGTGTGTGTGTGTGTAAATTACCATGGAAAAGGCAAAACGCAATATTAAGCCTTTTGACGGGGAAAAATATGCGGTATGGAAATTAAGAATCAGAGACCTATTCGCAGAGTTGGATGTGTTAAAAGTTATTGACGAGAACATTCCTGAAAAACTTGACGATTCCTGGAAAAAGGCAGAGCGTTGTGCAAAAAGCACTCTGATAGAATACCTCAGTGACTTTTTCTTAAACTTTGCGACATGCGACAACACGGCGCGACAAATTCTCAAGAATTTGGACGCCATTTATGAACGCAAGAGTCTCGCGTCGCAGTAAGCTGTTCGGAAAAGATTGCTGTCGCTGAAGTTGCAGAACGAGACAGCACTATTATGTCATTTTAATATTTTCGATGAATTGATGAGTGAATTTCGCCCTCAGGGGCGAAAATCGACGAAATGGACAAAGTGTCGCACTTGCTTTTGACCTTGCCATCGTCATATAATGGGGTAATAACTGCGATTGAGAGCCTAGCTGAGGAAAATCTTACTTTAGCCTTTGTAAAGAACAGATTACTCGATCACGAGATAAAAATTAAAAACGTTAGCAGTGATACAAGTAGAAAAGTTATGAAGGCAGCGGTATTCAATAACAACAATTATAAAAATAGATCCTTTAAAAATAGTAACATTGGAATTTGGAGGCCATTTAAGGGAAAGGGAAAATTTAATATCAAGTGTCATCACTGTGGCAAAGAAGGGCATATTAAAAAAGATTGTTATGCGTTCAAAAGAATTATAAATGATAAAAATAAAGAAAATAAAAACAAGCACAAATAGCATCAACCCAACCCGGCTTCGCGTTTATGTTAAATCGTTTTGAAAAAAATAAGTCCAAAAGTGACAATGAGAACGTTAAATTTATATTGGATTCTGGTGCTACAGACCATCTCGTAAATGACGAAAAACTTTTTGTGGATTACATCGACCTGGAGCCTCCTATAAAAATTGCTGTTGCCAAGCATGGCGAATTTATTTTTGCAACGAAGCGCGGAGTTGTCAGACTGAACAATGGAAACCAAATCACGCTTGAGGATGTGCTTTATTGCCAAAATGTTGCAGATAATTTAATTTTTGTCAAGCGACTGCAGGAGGCCAGTATGACCGTTATGTTTGGCAGTAACGACGTAAAGATATTCAAGAATGGATCTGTGGTTGCTGAGAGTTCAGGTATGTTCAATACACCAATTCTTGAATTTAAAGCCTATATATCAAATGTGGAAAAGAATAATAATGAATATCGGTTATGGTATGAGAGATTAGGTCACATTAGTAAAGGGAAATTGCTAGAAATGAAAAGAAATAATTTATTTAAAGACAATAATCTTCTAGACAACGTTAATCCAGTTGATAAAATATGTGAAGCATGTTTAAATGGCAAACAAGCCAGATTGCGTTTTGAAAAACATAAAAATAAACAATATATAAGTAGACCCCTATTTGTAATCCATTCTGATATTTGCGGGCCAATAACACCTGTTTCAACTGACGACAAAAACTACTATGTTATTTTTGTGGATCAATACACACATTATTGTGTAACGTATTTAATGAAACATAAATCAGTTGTTTTTACAATGTTTAAGGATTTTGTAGCGAAAAGTGAGGCGCATTTCAACCTTAAAATTATAAATCTCTATATAGAGAATGGTAGGGAATATCTACCCAGTTACATGCGTGAATATTGTGTACAGAAAGGGATAAGTTACCACTGTGCCATATACACGATTACTGAAAAAGCTTGTAGTATGGTAAACGGTGCTAAATTAGATAAAAGCTACTGGGGTGAAGCTGTTCTGACAGCAACTTATTTAGTTAACAGGATTTTGATAGTTCAAAAATTCCATATGAGGCTTGGCACAATAGAAAGCCTGGTCTAAAATATTTGAAAACATTTGGTTCAACAGTGTATGTCCATATTGTAACGATCTTGCCGGGGTAGCTCAGCCTCGTCCAGGATCCGCTGCAACAAATTTATATTTGTCGGCGCTGCGCCAAATAAGAACACCAGGGGTTGTAGTTTTAGCAATATAAATATATATATTATACTGCGTCCGGGTCTTTCACCTTCTTTTCACACCACACCTAACTTAAATGGGGCACAATACGCCCTCTCTCTAACAATAGTTATAATTCCGACTCGCCGGCCACGCCGGCTAGGTGATCACGCCGCGCTTACGCTTTGCTAAACACTCCGGGCTACACGCACTCGGAAAAACTCTTGCTAAGCTCACGCTCCGCCAGATACTCCGGGCTACACGCACACAGATACTCTGGTTAAGCTCACGCTCCGCTCGATATACACTCCGGGCTACACGCACTCGGAAAACTCTTGCTAAGCTCACGCTCCGCCAGATACTCCGGGCTACACGCACACAGATACTCTGGTTAAGCTCACGCTCCGCTCGATATACACTCCGGGCTACACGCACTCGGAAAACTCTTGCTAAGCTCACGCTCCGCCAGATACTCCGGGCTACACGCACACAGATACTCTATTTAAGCTCACGCTCCGCTCGATGTACACTCCGGGCTACACGCACTCGGAAAACTACCTCTACCTAACGCGCTGGCTATTCACCGTCGCCTGGGCACTTAAATTACTTAGTGTAAGTAGGCTGTACGCCTGCTGAGACTGGACTGGGTTTTCTCTGATCAAAGGGAATCCTCCCGACTGACTTACTGTGCTTGTGCTGCTAAGAACTGCTCTGTCCCGTGTTCTGCTGTAGTGATCCTTGGCTCGTTTCCCAAGAATTCACTATTCCTCGCCACAGTGAGCCCCAAGAGGTCACAGGTTTGATGAAAATGGTGACGAAAACTAACGATGGATCATGGTTCGTATGTGTCCCCAGATTACAGAACTGAAGAGAAGTAAATCCTAGCTGATCGGTTTCGCGAGATATTTGTAAATGTAATTTTTTACAAGACTAAATTACAACATAAAAAAAAAAACATTGAACCGGACCGAACAATTTTTTTCTGGTAGAGTTAATTTTCTACATTAAGAAAAAATAAAAAATAAAATTTTTTTAAGCGAATTTTTTTAACGATTTTTTTAAGTTTAAGAAAAAAATGTTTAAAGGCCTTTACTAGATTTCTTCATATCTCGGGTTGTAGTCGGCCGATTTGGATGTTTGATACCAATTATCACTACCAATAAACTGATCTTTAACTTTGCCATACAGATAATTTGCATTCGATAAGTAATTTGTCAGCAAGAGCTCAACAAACACAAAACTTTTGACTTTTTCGGTTTTTTCACCATATCTTAAACACTCGAAGAAAAGTCGATGAAAACAATGGTATGTAATAAAATGTTTGTATTCACATACACTATCAATATGTAACTAACAAATCCACATCAAAATATCACTCTTAGCTTGCCTCAGGACCAACGACAAGGACGCGGTGACAGAATGGTCCCATTTTTAAAATTTTTTTGTTTTTGTATTTAGTATTTTTTTATATATTTTTTAAGTGTTTGTTGTTTTTTTATATTAGTTTACATATTTTTGTTGAATTTTGAATTTTATTATTTTTTATTTAAAAAAAATTTTTTTAATGTTTTTTGTTAATTGGAATTTTTTTTTTTTAGGAAAATAAAAATAATAAAATTCAAAATACAACAAAAATATGTAAACTAATATAAAAAATAAAAACACTTAAAAAATATATAAAAATACTAAATACAAAAACAAAAAAATTTTAAAAATGGGACCATTTGTCACCGCGTCCTTGTCGTTGGTCCTGAGGCAAGCTAAGAGTGATATTTTGATGTTGATTTGTTAGTTACATATTGATAGTGTATGTGAATACAAACATTTTATTACATACCATTGTTTTCATCGACTTTTCTTCGAGTGTTTAAGATATGGTGAAAAAACCGAAAAAGTCAAAAGTTTTGTGTTTGTTGAGCTCTTGCTGACAAATTACTTATCGAATGCAAATGATCTGTATGACAAAGTTAAAGATCAGTTTATTGGTAGTGATAATTGGTATCAAACATCCAAATCGGCCGACTACAACCCGAGATATGAAGAAATCTAGTAAAGGCCTTTAAACATTTTTTTCTTAAACTTAAAAAAATCGTTAAAAAAAATTCGCTTAAAAAAAATTTTATTTTTTATTTTTTTCTTAATGTAGAAAATTAACTCTACCAGAAAAAAAATTGTTCGGTCCGGTTCAATGTTTTTTTTTTTTATGTTGTAATTTAGTCTTGTAAAAAATTACATTTACAAATATCTCGCGAAACCGATCAGCTAGGATTTACTTCTCTTCAGTTCTGTAATCTGGGGACACATACGAACCATGATCAATCGTTAGTTTTCGTCACCATTTTCATCAAACCTGTGACCTCTTGGGGCTCACTGTGTCGCGTTTAACACTGCTTCTGACACTTGTTCCTGTAACTCGCACTCGACTCCGACACCCCGATCACTTCTCACTCCACTATTCACTTAACAGCCCCGACTCAAGTTCTACCCCGCCCTTTTATACCCCCTTAACATTGGTGCTTACCCTATTCAGCAGCCCTCTCTGCATTCAGCAAAACCTCTCTCCCGCCAAAACGTCCGCGTCCTGCTGCGCTCTAATCTGTCCGCCTACAGCGGCCCTGTTTACATTCAGCAGCCCGCTCTCTCGCTCACCACTCTTTGTTCAGCCCATCCCGCTACGTGCTGACTGCCCGCTTACCCTCACACTCTTTGTTTAATCTCCTATACTGTGTTTTGTAAGGGATCTTAGCGATTCCATACAATCCCCCCCTTCTTCGGTAAAAAAAAAATAAAAAAAAAAAAAATTCCCCAACTCTTTCCTAACAGTTCGGCCGTCCCCCCATTCGAATTTCGTCAGTTTCCCGCCTAACGTTCCCACTAGCTCAGTCTGGTTCGATTGTAAACTCGGCGATCTTGAACTGGTTCCTTTGGAACCAGCTGATCGCGCGATCCACCACCAGCCGATTCTCCCACCACCTGCATTGTTTACGTTTTAATTTTTTTTTATCAACACAAAATATTTGTTTTAATTTAAAAAACACAAAAATGCAGGCCATGGCAAGTTCTCCCCCCAGGTAAGTTTACACCCCCCGCCCCTACTTCCTCTTCCTAGTCCGTCCCTACCAAAACCCGTCCAGTCCATTCTACTTCATTTATTTACATTTCATACTTAGCCTAACTTATTCTAACCTTTTTATTTTTCTCCTCTGGATCTGCGGCTACGTCGGCTTCTCCTTCCGGAACACACGAGCATCGCCTTCTCGTCCCAGCCTGATGCGGAACCGGCCCTCCGGCAGGTTTAGGACTATAGATATCCGTTGCCCTGCGCCGTGAGCCTCCTGCCGCCTTCTCAGGGACTGCCTCACCTCTGCCGGCCAGTTCCGCCTCTCCACTTTCTTCCACTGCCGCTGCCAGCCTGTTCCTTGGGTCCCGGCCTGCTGTAGCTCCCTGTCTCTCCGCCTCCTCGACCTGGTGGGCCCACGATCCTTCCACCGGCCGGCGTTCATGGGCCTCTGGGCCGGCTGCCCCCTGCCGCTGGTGCAGCCTCGGGTCCGTTGGTCGCGGTCCTGGCTGCTGCTGCTGTGGCTGCTGCGGCTGTGGTTGCTGCTGCTGTGGCTGCTGCGGCTGTGGTTGCTGCTGCTGTGGCTGCTGCTGCTGTGGTTGCTGCTGCTGTGGCTGCTGTTGTGACGCCCCTCTCTGATATTGTTGTTGTTGTTGTTGCAGGTGCTGTTGATGCTGCTGATGCTGCTGCTGCGACTGTTGGTGCTGCTGCGGCGGGTGTTGTGGCTGTGGCTGCTGATCCTGCGGCTGCTGCTGTTGTGGCTGATCTGGCTGTGGATGCGGCTGCGGGGTTTGCCAGTCGAGCTCCAGCTGCGACACCCACGCCTCCACTTCATCCGCCACCATCGAGAGCCCGCTGACGCTGCCCAGGTCGTCGTCCACCAGCATACGCAGGTCCTCTTCCACCTGGTCCGCTTCCTTGGCCGCCTTTGCTGCTGCTGATTCGGCCGCTGCTGCCGCTTTTGCCGCTGCCCACGCTCTTGCCGCTGCCTCCGCTGCCGCCGCCCTTTCGGCTGCCCGCCTGGCGGCCGTCCTTTCGGCCTAGGGGTCCGGAATCTCCTCCAGCAGCCATCCGGATGCATCGCCGGGCACGATCACCTTCTCCTTCCAGGTGATCGTGTACACCATGGTGTGCCGCCAGAACCCATCCCGGTACTTCCTGGTCTGGCGGGACTCGACATGGCGTCTCTCGTCCTCCGACTCCTCCTCCGCCGCCACCGACTCCTCGTCGCTTATGACCACCACCTCCTCCTCCATCGGCACTTCAGTTGCCGCCGGCCGTGGTGGAGTTGGTGGCCTGGGCCGCCGCTTATAAAGCGGCACCTCCTCGCCGCTGTCTGCCGCCTGTTTGGCCTCCGGCTCCGCCATGTCGGCACTTGGCTGGCTGGGCTTCTCGCCCTTGTTGCTATCCTTGAATAGTCGGTGTTCTGTGGTCTCGCAAATATCTCCTGTGGAACTCTGGATTCGTGGTTTTGCATTTGTATGGGTTCTGTTTTGTTCTGTTCCGTTTCTGTTCTGTTAGGCGGCGGGAACTCAAACCGTATATCCTTGTGAGTTGGTTCGTATTCCGGCGTATTCCCTGGAGGCTTAGGAGTAGTGTGCTTTTCTTTTTCACCACTGCCTATCAGTGACCTAGCTGATGACGGCCTAGCGTGCAACTCAGCCAATTCTTGGAACCTGAGCCTCTGCACCGGGTCTACGAGCTGTTCTCGTGCCCATGTTACAAACCCCCTCCGCAACTCGTCTACATTTCCTGTCAATGTTAGACCAAAAGTTTGGCTATACTCCAGTAATTCTTCCCGTTTTAAGTGGTATATCCAGCTGGTACTCGCCATGATGGATATTTTTTTTATGGGGCAATAAATATAATATAAAAAACTTAGGTGGTTCTTATAGGCACAGCTACCTGTACGGGCGCCAGTTGTAACGATCTTGCCGGGGTAGCTCAGCCTCGTCCAGGACCCGCTGCAACAAATTTATATTTGTCGGCGCTGCGTCAAATAAGAACACCAGGGGTTGTAGTTTTAGGAATATAAATATTGCAGTATTATATATATTATACTGCGTCCGGGTCTTTCACCTTCTTTTCACACCACACCTAACTTAAATGGGGCACAACACGCCCTCTCTCTAACAATAGTTATAAGCCCGACTCGCCGGCCACGCCGGCTAGGTGATCACGCCGCGCTTACGCTTTGCTAAACACTCCGGGCTACACGCACTCGGAAAACTCTTGCTAAGCTCACGCTCCGCCAGATACTCCGGGCTACACGCACACAGATACTCTGGTTAAGCTCACGCTCCGCTCGATATACACTCCGGGCTACACGCACTCGGAAAACTCTTGCTAAGCTCACGCTCCGCCAGATACTCCGGGCTACACGCACACAGATACTCTGGTTAAGCTCACGCTCCGCCAGATACTCCACGCCGCTCTCCGGGCTAAACGCACACAGATACTCTGGTTAAGCTCACGCTCCGCTCGATATACACTCCGGGCTACACGCACTCGGAAAACTCTTGCTAAGCTCACGCTCCGCCAGATACTCCGGGCTACACGCACACAGATACTCTGGTTAAGCTCACGCTCCGCTCGATATACATTCCGGGCTACACGCACTCGGAAAACTCTTGCTAAGCTCACGCTCCGCCAGATACTCCGGGCTACACGCACACAGATACTCTGGTTAAACTCACGCTCCGCTCGATGTACACTCCGGGCTACACGCACTCGGAAAACTACCTCTACCTAACGCGCTGGCTATTCACCGTCGCCTGGGCACTTAAATTACTTAGTGTAAGTAGGCTGTACGCCTGCTGAGACTGGACTGGGTTTTCTCTGATCAAAGGGAAGCCTCCCGACTGACTTACTGTGCTTGTGCTGCTAAGAACTGCTCTGTCCCGTGTTCTGCTGTAGTGATCCTTGGCTCGTTTCCCAAGAATTCACTATTCCTCGCGCTTAACACTGCTTCTGACACTTGTTCCTGTAACTCGCACTTGACTCCGACACCCCGATCACTTCTCACTCCACTATTCACTTAACAGCCCCCTTAACATTGCTGCTTACCCTATTCAGCAGCCCTCTCTGCATTCAGCAAAACCTCTCTCCCGCCAAAACGTCCGCGTCCTGCTGCGCTCTAATCTGTCCGCCTACAGCGGCCCTGTTTACATTCAGCAGCCCGCTCTCTCGCTCACCACTCTTTGTTCAGCCCATCCCGCTACGTGCTGACTGCCTGCATACACTTACACTCCCACTCTTTGTTAAATCTCTTATACTTATAACTGCTGACTGCCCGCTTATCTCCTATCTCTTATCTCCTATACTGTGTTTTGTAAGGGATCTTAGCGATTCCATACAATCCCCCCCTTCTTCGGTAAAAAAAAATAATAAAAAAAAAAAATTCCCCAACTCTTTCCTAACATTTCGGCCGTCCCCCCATTCAATTTTCGTCAGTTTCCCGCCTAACGTTCCCACTAGCTCAGTCTGGTTCGATTGTAAACTCGGCGATCTTGAACTGGTTCCTTTGGAACCAGCTGATCGCGCGGTCCACCACCAGCCGATTCTCCCACCACCTGCATTGTTTACGTTTTAATTTTTCTTTATCAACACAAAATATTTGTTTTAATTTAAAAAACACAAAAATGCAGGCCATGGCAAGTTCTCCCCCCCCAGGTAAGTTTACACCCCCCCGCCCCTACTTCCTCTTCCTAGTCCGTCCCTACCAAAACCCGTCCAGTCCAATCTACTTCATTTATTTACATTTCATACTTAGCCTAACTTATTCTAACCTTTTTATTTTTTTCCTCTGGATCTGCGGCTACGTCGGCTTCTCCTTCCGGAACACACGAGCATCGCCTTCTCGTCCCAGCCTGATGCGGAACCGGCCCTCCGGCAGGTTTAGGACTATAGATATCCGTTGCCCTGCGCCGTGAGCCTCCTGCCGCCTTCTCAGGGACTGCCTCACCTCTGCCGGCCAGTTCTGCCTCTCCACTTTCTTCCACTGCCGCTGCCAGCCTGTTCCTTGGGTCCCGGCCTGCTGTAGCTCCTGTCTCTCCGCCTCCTCGACCTGGTGGGCCCACGATCCTTCCACCGGCCGGCGTTCATGGGCCTCTGGGCCGGCTGCCCCCTGCCGCTGGTGCAGCCTCGAGTCCGTTGGTCGCTGTCCTGGCTGCTGCTGCTGTGGCTGCTGCGCTGTGCTGCTGCGCTGGTTGCTGCGCGGCTGTGGCTGCTGCTGCTGTGGCTGCTGCGGCTGTGGCTGCTGCTGCTGTGGTTGCTGCTGCTGTGGCTGCTGCTGCTGTGGCTGTTGTTGTGACGCCCCTCTCTGATATTGTTGTTGTTGTTGTTGCAGGTGCTGTTGATGCTGCTGCTGCGACTGTTGATGCTGCTGCTGCGACTGTTGGTGCTGCTGCGGCGGGTGTTGTGGCTGAGGCTGCTGATCCTGCGGCTGCTGCTGTTGTGGCTGACCTGGCTGTGGATGCGGCTGCGGGGTTTGCCAGTCGAGCTCCAGCTGCGACACCCACGCCTCCACTTCATCCGCCACCATCGAGAGCCCGCTGACGCTGCCCAGATCGTCGTCCACCAGCATACGCAGGTCCTCTTCCACCTGGTCAGCTTCCTTGGCCGCCTTTGCTGCTGCTGCTTCGGCCGCTGTGCCTGCTGCCGCTTTGCCGCTGCCCACGCTCTTGCCGCTGCCTCCGCTGCCGCCGCCCTTTCGGCTGCCCGCCTGGCGGCCGTCCTTTCGGCCTCGGGGTCCGGAATCTCCTCCAGCAGCCATCCGGAGGCATCGCCGGGCACGATCACCTTCTCCTTCCAGGTGATCGTGTACACCATGGTGTGCCGCCAGAACCCATCCCGGTACTTCCTGGTCTGGCGGGACTCGACATGGCGTCTCTCGTCCTCCGACTCCTCCTCCGCCGTCACCGACTCCTCGTCGCTTATGACCACCACCTCCTCCTCCATCGGCACTTCAGTTGCCGCCGGCCGTGGTGGAGTTGGTGGCCTGGGCCGCCGCTTATAAAGCGGCACCTCCTCGCCGCTGTCTGCCGCCTGTTTGGCCTCCGGCTCCGCCATGTCGGCACTTGGCTGGCTGGGCTTCTCGCCCTTGTTGCTATCCTTGAATAGTCGGTGTTCTGTGGTCTCGCAAATATCTCCTGTGGAACTCTGGATTCGTGGTTTTGCATTTGTATGGGTTCTGTTTTGTTCTGTTCCGTTTCTGTTCTGTTAGGCGGCGGGAACTCAAACCGTATATCCTTGTGAGTTGGTTCGTATTCCGGCGTATTCCCTGGAGGCTTAGGAGTAGTGTGCTTTTCTTTTTCACCACTGCCTATCAGTGACCTAGCTGATGACGGCCTAGCGTGCAACTCAGCCAATTCTTGGAACCTGAGCCTCTGCACCGGGTCACGAGCTGTTCTCGTGCCCATGTTACAAACCCCCTCCGCAACTCGTCTACATTTCCTGTCAATGTTAGACCAAAAGTCTGGCTATACTCCCAGTAATTCTTCCCGTTTTAAGTGGTATATCCAGCTGGTACTCGCCATTATGGATATTTTTTTTATGGGGCAATAAATATAATATAAAAAACTTAGGTGGTTCTTATAGGCACAGCTACCTGTACGGGCGCCAGTTGTAACGATCTTGTCGGGGTAGCTCAGCCTCGTCCAGGATCCGCTGCAACAAATTTATATTTGTCGGCGCTGCGTCAAATAAGAACACCAGGGGTTGTAGTTTTAGGAATATAAATATTGCAGTATTATATATATTATACTGCGTCCGGGTCTTTCACCTTCTTTTCACACCACACCTAACTTAAATGGGGCACAATACGCCCTCTCTCTAACAATAGTTATAAGCCCGACTCGCCGGCCACGCCGGCTAGGTGATCACGCCGCGCTTACGCTTTGCTAAACACTCCGGGCTACACGCACTCGGAAAAACTCTTGCTAAGCTCACGCTCCGAAAGATACTCGGGCTACACGCGCACAGATACTCTGGTTAAGCTCACGCTCCGCTCGATATACACTCCGGGCTACACGCACTCGGAAAACTCTTGCTAAGCTCACGCTCCGCCAGATACTCCGGGCTACACGCACACAGATACTCTGGTTAAGCTCACGCTCCGCCAGATACTCCGGGCTAAACGCACACAGATACTCTGGTTAAGCTCACGCTCCGCTCGATACACACTCCGGGCTACACGCACTCGGAAAACTCTTGCTAAGCACACGCTCCGCCAGATACTCCGGGCTACACGCACACAGATACTCTGGTTAAGCTCACGCTCCGCTCGATATACATTCCGGGCTACACGCACTCGGAAAACTCTTGCTAAGCTCACGCTCCGCCAGATACTCCGGGCTACACGCACACAGATACTCTGGTTAAGCTCACGCTCCGCTCGATATACACTCCGGGCTACACGCACTCGGAAAACTCTTGCTAAGCTCACGCTCCGCCAGATACTCCGGGCTACACGCACACAGATACTCTGGTTAAGCTCACGCTCCGCTCGATATACACTCCGGGCTACACGCACTCGGAAAACTCTTGCTAAGCTCACGCTCCGCCAGATACTCCGGGCTACACGCACACAGATACTCTATTTAAGCTCACGCTCCGCTCGATGTACACTCCGGGCTACACGCACTCGGAAAACTACCTCTACCTAACGCGCTGGCTATTCACCGTCGCCTGGGCACTTAAATTAGTTAGTGTAAGTAGGCTGTACGCCTGCTGAGACTGGACTGGGTTTTCTCTGATCAAAGGGAATCCCCCCGACTGACTTACTGTGCTTGTGCTGCTAAGAACTGCTCTGTCCCGTGTTCTGCTGTAGTGATCCTTGGCTCGTTTCCCAAGAATTCACTATTCCTCGCGCTTAACACTGCTTCTGACACTTGTTCCTGTAACTCGCACTCGACTCCGACACCCCGATCACTTCTCACTCCACTATTCACTTAACAGCCCCGACTCAAGTTCTACCCCGCCCTTTTATACCCCCTTAACATTGGTGCTTACCCTATTCAGCAGCCCTCTCTGCATTCAGCAAAACCTCTCTCCCGCCAAAACGTCCGCGTCCTGCTGCGCTCTAATCTGTCCGCCTACAGCGGCCCTGTTTACATTCAGCAGCCCGCTCTCTCGCTCACCACTCTTTGTTCAGCCCATCCCGCTACGTGCTGACTGCCCGCTTACCCTCACACTCTTTGTTTAATCTCCTATACTGTGTTTTGTAAGGGATCTTAGCGATTCCATACAATCCCCCCTTCTACGGTAAAAAAAAATAATAAAAAAAAAAATTCCCCAATTCTTTCCTAACAGTTCGGCCGTCCCCCCATTCGAATTTCGTCAGTTTCCCGCCTAACGTTCCCACTAGCTCAGTCTGGTTCGATTGTAAACTCGGCGATCTTGAACTGGTTCCTTTGGAACCAGCTGATCGCGCGATCCACCACCAGCCGATTCTCCCACCACCTGCATTGTTTACGTTTTAATTTTTTTTATCAACACAAAATATTTGTTTTAATTTAAAAAACACAAAAATGCAGGCCATGGCAAGTTCTCCCCCCAGGTAAGTTTACACCCCCCCGCCCCTACTTCCTCTTCCTAGTCCGTCCCTACCAAAACCCGTCCAGTCCATTCTACTTCATTTATTTACATTTCATACTTAGCATAACTTATTCTAACCTTTTTATTTTTCTCCTCTGGATCTGCGGCTACGTCGGCTTCTCCTTCCGGAACACACGAGCATCGCCTTCTCGTCCCAGCCTGATGCGGAACCGGCCCTCCGGCAGGTTTAGGACTATAGATATCCGTTGCCCTGCGCCGTGAGCCTCCTGCCGCCTTCTCAGGGACTGCCTCACCTCTGCCGGCCAGTTCCGCCTCTCCACTTTCTTCCACTGCCGCTGCCAGCCTGTTCCTTGGGTCCCGGCCTGCTGTAGCTCCTGTCTCTCCGCCTCCTCGACCTGGTGGGCCCACGATCCTTCCACCGGCCGGCGTTCATGGGCCTCTGGGCCGGCTGCCCCCTGCCGCTGGTGCAGCCTCGAGTCCGTTGGTCGCTGTCCTGGCTGCTGCTGCTGTGGCTGCTGCGGCTGTGGTTGCTGCTGCTGTGGCTGCTGCGGCTGTGGTTGCTGCTGCTGTGGCTGCTGCTGCTGTGGTTGCTGCTGCTGTGGCTGCTGTTGTGACGCCCCTCTCTGATATTGTTGTTGTTGTTGTTGCAGGTGCTGTTGATGCTGCTGATGCTGCTGCTGCGACTGTTGGTGCTGCTGCGGCGGGTGTTGTGGCTGTGGCTGCTGATCCTGCGGCTGCTGCTGTTGTGGCTGATCTGGCTGTGGATGCGGCTGCGGGGTTTGCCAGTCGAGCTCCAGCTGCGACACCCACGCCTCCACTTCATCCGCCACCATCGAGAGCCCGCTGACGCTGCCCAGGTCGTCGTCCACCAGCATACGCAGGTCCTCTTCCACCTGGTCCGCTTCCTTGGCCGCCTTTGCTGCTGCTGATTCGGCCGCTGCTGCCGCTTTTGCCGCTGCCCACGCTCTTGCCGCTGCCTCCGCTGCCGCCGCCCTTTCGGCTGCCCGCCTGGCGGCCGTCCTTTCGGCCTAGGGGTCCGGAATCTCCTCCAGCAGCCATCCGGAGGCATCGCCGGGCACGATCACCTTCTCCTTCCAGGTGATCGTGTACACCATGGTGTGCCGCCAGAACCCATCCCGGTACTTCCTGGTCTGGCGGGACTCGACATGGCGTCTCTCGTCCTCCGACTCCTCCTCCGCCGCCACCGACTCCTCGTCGCTTATGACCACCACCTCCTCCTCCATCGGCACTTCAGTTGCCGCCGGCCGTGGTGGAGTTGGTGGCCTGGGCCGCCGCTTATAAAGCGGCACCTCCTCGCCGCTGTCTGCCGCCTGTTTGGCCTCCGGCTCCGCCATGTCGGCACTTGGCTGGCTGGGCTTCTCGCCCTTGTTGCTATCCTTGAATAGTCGGTGTTCTGTGGTCTCGCAAATATCTCCTGTGGAACTCTGGATTCGTGGTTTTGCATTTGTATGGGTTCTGTTTTTGTTCTGTTCCGTTTCTGTTCTGTTAGGCGGCGGGAACTCAAACCGTATATCCTTGTGAGTTGGTTCGTATTCCGGCGTATTCCCAGGAGGCTTAGGAGTAGTGTGCTTTTCTTTTTCACCACTGCCTATCAGTGACCTAGCTGATGACGGCCTAGCGTGCAACTCAGCCAATTCTTGGAACCTGAGCCTCTGCACCGGGTCTACGAGCTGTTCTCGTGCCCATGTTACAAACCCCCTCCGCAACTCGTCTACATTTCCTGTCAATGTTAGACCAAAAGTTTGGCTATACTCCAGTAATTCTTCCCGTTTTAAGTGGTATATCCAGCTGGTACTCGCCAAGATGGATATTTTTTTTATGGGGCAATAAATATAATATAAAAAACTTAGGTGGTTCTTATAGGCACAGCTACCTGTACGGGCGCCAGTTGTAACGATCTTGTCGGGGTAGCTCAGCCTCGTCCAGGATCCGCTGCAACAAATTTATATTTGTCGGCGCTGCGTCAAATAAGAACACCAGGGGTTGTAGTTTTAGGAATATAAATATTGCAGTATTATATATATTATACTGCGTCCGGGTCTTTCACCTTCTTTTCACACCACACCTAACTTAAATGGGGCACAATACGCCCTCTCTCTAACAATAGTTATAAGCCCGACTCGCCGGCCACGCCGGCTAGGTGATCACGCCGCGCTTACGCTTTGCTAAACACTCCGGGCTACACGCACTCGGAAAACTCTTGCTAAGCTCACGCTCCGCCAGATACTCCGGGCTACACGCACACAGATACTCTGGTTAAGCTCACGCTCCGCCAGATACTCCGGGCTAAACGCACACAGATACTCTGGTTAAGCTCACGCTCCGCTCGATATACACTCCGGGCCACACGCACTCGGAAAACTCTTGCTAAGCTCACGCTCCGCCAGATACTCCGGGCTACACGCACACAGATACTCTGGTTAAGCTCACGCTCCGCTCGATATACATTCCGGGCTACACGCACTCGGAAAACTCTTGCTAAGCTCACGCTCCGCCAGATACTCCGGGCTACACGCACACAGATACTCTGGTTAAGCTCACGCTCCGCTCGATGTACACTCCGGGCTACACGCACTCGGAAAACTACCTGTACCTAACGCGCTGGCTATTCACCGTCGCCTGGGCACTTAAATTACTTAGTGTAAGTAGGCTGTACGCCTGCTGAGACTGGACTGGGTTTTCTCTGATCAAAGGGAAGCCTCCCGACTGACTTACTGTGCTTGTGCTGCTAAGAACTGCTCTGTCCCGTGTTCTGCTGTAGTGATCCTTGGCTCGTTTCCCAAGAATTCACTATTCCTCGCGCTTAACACTGCTTCTGACACTTGTTCCTGTAACTCGCACTTGACTCCGACACCCCGATCACTTCTCACTCCACTATTCACTTAACAGCCCCTTAACATTGCTGCTTACCCTATTCAGCAGCCCTCTCTGCATTCAGCAAAACCTCTCTCCCGCCAAAACGTCCGCGTCCTGCTGCGCTCTAATCTGTCCGCCTACAGCGGCCCTGTTTACATTCAGCAGCCCGCTCTCTCGCTCACCACTCTTTGTTCAGCCCATCCCGCTACGTGCTGACTGCCTGCATACACTTACACTCCCACTCTTTGTTAAATCTCTTATACTTATAACTGCTGACTGCCCGCTTACCCTTACTCTCACACTCTTTGTTTAATCTCCTATACTGTGTTTTGTAAGGGATCTTAGCGATTCCTTACAATCCCCCCCTTCTTCGGTAAAAAAAAATAATAAAAAAAAAAAATTCCCCAACTCTTTCCTAACATTTCGGCCGTCCCCCCATTCAATTTTCGTCAGTTTCCCGCCTAACGTTCCCACTAGCTCAGTCTGGTTCGATTGTAAACTCGGCGATCTTGAACTGGTTCCTTTGGAACCAGCTGATCGCGCGGTCCACCACCAGCCGATTCTCCCACCACCTGCATTGTTTACGTTTTAATTTTTCTTTATCAACACAAAATATTTGTTTTAATTTAAAAAACACAAAAATGCAGGCCATGGCAAGTTCTCCCCCCCCAGGTAAGTTTACACCCCCCCGCCCCTACTTCCTCTTCCTAGTCCGTCCCTACCAAAACCCGTCCAGTCCATTCTACTTCATTTATTTACATTTCATACTTAGCCTAACTTATTCTAACCTTTTTATTTTTTCCTCTGGATCTGCGGCTACGTCGGCTTCTCCTTCCGGAACACACGAGCATCGCCTTCTCGTCCCAGCCTGATGCGGAACCGGCCCTCCGGCAGGTTTAGGACTATAGATATCCGTTGCCCTGCGCCGTGAGCCTCCTGCCGCCTTCTCAGGGACTGCCCCACCTCTGCCGGCCAGTTCCGCCTCTCCACTTTCTTCCACTGCCGCTGCCAGCCTGTTCCTTGGGTCCCGGCCTGCTGTAGCTCCTGTCTCTCCGCCTCCTCGACCTGGTGGGCCCACGATCCTTCCACCGGCCGGCGTTCATGGGCCTCTGGGCCGGCTGCCCCCTCCCGCTGGTGCAGCCTCGAGTCCGTTGGTCGCTGTCCTGGCTGCTGCTGCTGTGGCTGCTGCGGCTGTGGTTGCTGCTGCTGTGGCTGCTGCTGCTGTGGTTGCTGCTGCTGTGGCTGCTGTTGTGACGCCCCTCTCTGATATTGTTGTTGTTGTTGTTGCAGGTGCTGTTGATGCTGCTGATGCTGCTGCTGCGACTGTTGGTGCTGCTGCGGCGGGTGTTGTGGCTGTGGCTGCTGATCCTGCGGCTGCTGCTGTTGTGGCTGATCTGGCTGTGGATGCGGCTGCGGGGTTTGCCAGTCGAGCTCCAGCTGCGACACGCACGCCTCCACTTCATCCGCCACCATCGAGAGCCCGCTGACGCTGCCCAGGTCGTCGTCCACCAGCATACGCAGGTCCTCTTCCACCTGGTCCGCTTCCTTGGCCGCCTTTGCTGCTGCTGATTCGGCCGCTGCTGCCGCTTTTGCCGCTGCCCACGCTCTTGCCGCTGCCTCCGCTGCCGCCGCCCTTTCGGCTGCCCGCCTGGCGGCCGTCCTTTCGGCCTCGGGGTCCGGAATCTCCTCCAGCAGCCATCCGGAGGCATCGCCGGGCACGATCACCTTCTCCTTCCAGGTGATCGTGTACACCATGGTGTGCCGCCAGAACCCATCCCGGTACTTCCTGGTCTGGCGGGACTCGACATGGCGTCTCTCGTCCTCCGACTCCTCCTCCGCCGCCACCGACTCCTCGTCGCTTATGACCACCACCTCCTCCTCCATCGGCACTTTAGTTGCCGCCGGCCGTGGTGGAGTTGGTGGCCTGGGCCGCCGCTTATAAAGCGGCACCTCCTCGCCGCTGTCTGCCGCCTGTTTGGCCTCCGGCTCCGCCATGTCGGCACTTGGCTGGCTGGGCTTCTCGCCCTTGTTGCTATCCTTGAATAGTCGGTGTTCTGTGGTCTCGCAAATATCTCCTGTGGAACTCTGGATTCGTGGTTTTGCATTTGTATGGGTTCTGTTTTGTTCTGTTCCGTTTCTGTTCTGTTAGGCGGCGGGAACTCAAACCGTATATCCTTGTGAGTTGGTTCGTATTCCGGCGTATTCCCTGGAGGCTTAGGAGTAGTGTGCTTTTCTTTTTCACCACTGCCTATCAGTGACCTAGCTGATGACGGCCTAGCGTGCAACTCAGCCAATTCTTGGAACCTGAGCCTCTGCACCGGGTCTACGAGCTGTTCTCGTGCCCATGTTACAAACCCCCTCCGCAACTCGTCTACATTTCCTGTCAATGTTAGACCAAAAGTCTGGCTATACTCCAGTAATTCTTCCCGTTTTAAGTGGTATATCCAGCTGGTACTCGCCATTATGGATATTTTTTTTATGGGGCAATAAATATAATATAAAAAACTTAGGTGGTTCTCATAGGCACAGCTACCTGTACGGGCGCCAGTTGTAACGATCTTGCCGGGGTAGCTCAGCCTCGTCCAGGACCCGCTGCAACAAATTTATATTTGTCGGCGCTGCGCCAAATAAGAACACCAGGGGTTGTAGTTTTAGCAATATAAATATATATATTATACTGCGTCCGGGTCTTTCACCTTCTTTTCACACCACACCTAACTTAAATGGGGCACAATACGCCCTCTCTCTAACAATAGTTATAAGCCCGACTCGCCGGCCACGCCGGCTAGGTGATCACGCCGCGCTTACGCTTTGCTAAACACTCCGGGCTACACGCACTCGGAAAAACTCTTGCTAAGCTCACGCTCCGCCAGATACTCCGGGCTACACGCACACAGATACTCTGGTTAAGCTCACGCTCCGCTCGATATACACTCCGGGCTACACGCACTCGGAAAACTCTTGCTAAGCTCACGCTCCGCCAGATACTCCGGGCTACACGCACACAGATACTCTGGTTAAGCTCACGCTCCGCCAGATACTCCGGGCTAAACGCACACAGATACTCTGGTTAAGCTCACGCTCCGCTCGATACACACTCCGGGCTACACGCACTCGGAAAACTCTTGCTAAGCATACGCTCCGCCAGATACTCCGGGCTACACGCACACAGATACTCTGGTTAAGCTCACGCTCCGCTCGATATACATTCCGGGCTACACGCACTCGGAAAACTCTTGCTAAGCTCACGCTCCGCCAGATACTCCGGGCTACACGCACACAGATACTCTGGTTAAGCTCACGCTCCGCTCGATGTACACTCCGGGCTACACGCACTCGGAAAACTACCTCTACCTAACGCGCTGGCTATTCACCGTCGCCTGGGCACTTAAATTACTTAGCGTAAGTAGGCTGTACGCCTGCTGAGACTGGACTGGGTTTTCTCTGATCAAAGGGAATCCTCCCGACTGACTTACTGTGCTTGTGCTGCTAAAAACTGCTCTGTCCCGTGTTCTGCTGTAGTGATTCTTGGCTCGTTTCCCAAGAATTCACTATTCCTCGCGCTTAACACTGCTTCTGACACTTGTTCCTGTAACTCGCACTCGACTCCGACACCCCGATCACTTCTCACTCCACTATTCACTTAACAGCCCCGACTCAAGTTCTACCCCGCCCTTTTATACCCCCTTAACATTGCTGCTTACCCTATTCTTCAGCCCTCTCTGCATTCAGCAAAACCTCTCTCCCGCCAAAACGTCCGCGTCCTGCTGCGCTCTAATCTGTCCGCCTACAGCGGCCCTGTTTACATTCAGCAGCCCGCTCTCTCGCTCACCACTCTTTGTTCAGCCCATCCCGCTACGTGCTGACTGCCTGCTTACACTTACACTCCAACTCTTTGTTAAATCTCTTATACTTATAACTGCTGACTGCCCGCTTACCCTTACTCTCACACTCTTTGTTTAATCTCCTATACTGTGTTTTGTAAGGGATCTTAGCGATTCCTTACAATCCCCCCAATCTTCGGTAAAAAAAAATAATAAAAAAAAAAAATTCCCCAACTCTTTCCTAACATTTTGGCCGTCCCCCCATTCAAATTTCGTCAGTTTCCTGCCTAACGTTCCCACTAGCTCAGTCTGGTTCGATTGTAAACTCGGCGATCTTGAACTGGTTCCTTTGGAACCAGCTGATCGCGCGGTCCACCACCAACCGATTCTCCCACCACCTGCATTGTTTACGTTTTAATTTTTCTTTATCAACACAAAATTTTTGTTTTAATTTAAAAAAAAACACAAAAATGCAGGCCATGGCAAGTTCTTCCCCCCAGGTAAGTTAACACCCCCCCGCCCCTACTTCCTCTTCCTAGTCTGTCCCTACCAAAACCCGTCCAGTCCATTCTACTTCATTTATTTACATTTCATACTTAGCCTAACTTATTTTAACCTTTTTATTTTTTTCCTCTGGATCTGCGGCTACGTCGGCTTCTCCTGCCGGAACACACGAGCATCGCCTTCTCGTCCCATCCTGATGCGGAACCGGCCCTCCGGCAGGTTTAGGACTATAGATATCCGTTGCCCTGCGCCGTGAGCCTCCTGCGGCCTTCTCAGGGACTGCCTCACCTCTGCCGGCCAGTTCCGCCACTCCACTTTCTTCCACTGCCGCTGCCAGCCTGTTCCTTGGGTCCCGGCCTGCTGTAGCTCCTGTCTCTCCGCCTCCTCGACCTGGTGGGCCCACGATCATTCCACCGGCCGGCGTTCATGGGCCTCTGGGCCGGCTGCCCCCTGCCGCTGGTGCAGCCTCGAGTCCGTTGGTCGCGGTCCTGGCTGCTACTGCTGTGGCTGCTGCGGCTGTGGTTGCTGCTGCTGTGGCTGCTGCGGCTGTGGTTGCTGCCGCTGTGGCTGCTGCTGCTGTGGTTGCTGCTGCTGTGGCTGCTGTTGTGACGCCCCTCTCTGATATTGTTGTTGTTGTTGTTGCAGGTGCTGTTGATGCTGCTGCTGCGAGTTTTGGTGCTGCTGCGGCGGGTGTTGTGGCTGTGGCTGCTGATCCTGCGGCTGCTGCTGTTGTGGCTGATCTGGCTGTGGATGCGGCTGCGGGGTTTGCCAGTCGAGCTCCAGCTGCGACACCCACGCCTCCACTTCATCCGCCACCATAGAGAGCCCGCTGACGCTGCCCAGGTCGTCGTCCACCAGCATACGCAGGTCCTCTTCCACCTGGTCCGCTTCCTTGGCCGCCTTTGCTGCTGCTGATTCGGCCGCTGCTGCCTCTGCTGCCGCTTTTGCCGCTGCCCACGCTCTTGCCGCTGCCTCCGCTGCCGCCGCTTGTGCTGCTAAGAACTGCTCTGTCCCGTGTTCTGCTGTAGTGATCCTTGGCTCGTTTCCCAAGAATTCACTATTCCTCGCGCTTAACACTGCTTCTGACACTTGTTCCTGTAACTCGCACTCGACTCCGACACCCCGATCACTTCTCACTCCACTATTCACTTAACAGCCCCGACTCAAGTTCTACCGCGCCCTTTTATACCCCCTTAACATTGCTGCTTACCCTATTCAGCAGCCCTCTCTGCATTCAGCAAATCCTCTCTCCCGCCAAAACGTCCGCGTCCTGCTGCGCTCTAATCTGTCCGCCTACAGCGGCCCTGTTTACATTCAGCAGCCCGCTCTCTCGCTCACCACTCTTTGTTCAGCCCATCCCGCTACGTGCTGACTGCCTGCTTACACTTACACTCCCACTCTTTGTTAAATCTCTTATACTTATAACTGCTGACTGCCCGCTTACCCTTACTCTCACACTCTTTGTTTAATCTCCTATACTGTGTTTTGTAAGGGATCTTAGCGATTCCTTACACTCCCCCCCTTCTTCGGTAAAAAAAAAATAACTAAAAAAAAACAATCCCCAACTCTTTTCTAACGTTTCGGCCGTCCCCCATTCAAAATTCTCAGTCTGGTTAGATTGTAAACTCGGCGATCTTGAACTGGTTCCTTTGGAACCAGCTGATCGCGCGGTCCACCACCAGCCAATTCTCCCACCACCTGCATTGTTTACGTTTTAATTTTTCTTTATCAACACAAAATATTTGTTTTAACTTAAAAAACACAAAAATGTAGGCCATGGCAAGTTCTCCCCCCCAGGTAAGTTTACACCCCCCCGCCCCTACTTCCTCTTCCTAGTCCGTCCCTGCCAAAACCCGTCCAGTCCATTCTACTTCATTTATTTACAGTTCATACTTAGCCTAACTTATTCTAACCTTTTTATCGTTTTCCTCTGGATCTGCGGCTACGTCGGATTCTCTTTCCGGAACACACGAGCATCGCCTTCTCGTCCCAGCCTGATGCGGAACCGGCCCTCCGGCAGGTTTAGGACTATAGATATCCGTTGCCCTGCGCCGTGAGCCTCCTGCGGCCTTCTCAGGGACTGCCTCACCTCTGCCGGCCAGTTCCGCCACTCCACTTTCTTCCACTGCCGCTGCCAGCCTGTTCCTTGGGTCCCGGCCTGCTGTAGCTCCTGTCTCTCCGCCTCCTCGACCTGGTGGGCCCACAATCCTTCCACCGGCCGGCGTTCATGGGCCTCTGGGCCGGCTGCCCCCTGCCGCTGGTGCAGTCCGTTGGTCGCGGTCCTGGCTGCTGCTGCTGTGGCTGCTGCGGCTGTGGTTGCTGCTGCTGTGGCTGCTGCTGCTGTTGTGACGCCCCTCTCTGATATTGGTGTTTTTGTTGTTGCAGGTGCTGTTGGTGCTGCTGATGCTGTGATGATGTAGTGATCCTTGGCTCGTTTCCCAAGAATTCACTATTCCTCGCGCATAACACTGCTTCTGACACTTGTTCCTGTAACTCGCACTCGACTCCGACACCCCGATCACTTCTCACTCCACTATTCACTTAACAGCCCCGACTCAAGTTCTACCGCGCCTTTTTATACCCCCTTAACATTGCTGCTTACCCTATTCAGCAGCCCTCTCTGCATTCAGCAAATCCTCTCTCCCGCCAAAACGTCCGCGTCCTGCTGCGCTCTAATCTGTCCGCCTACAGCGGCCCTGTTTACATTCAGCAGCCCGCTCTCTCGCTCACCACTCTTTGTTCAGCCCATCCCGCTACGTGCTGACTGCCTGCTTACACTTACACTCCCACTCTTTGTTAAATCTCTTATACTTATAACTGCTGACTGCCCGCTTACCCTTACTCTCACACTCTTTGTTTAATCTCCTATACTGTGTTTTGTAAGGGATCTTAGCGATTCCTTACAATCCCCCCCTTCTTCGGTAAAAAAAAAAAATAAAAAAAAAAATTCCCCAACTCTTTCCTAACATTTCGGCCGTCCCCCCATTCAAATTTCGTCAGTTTCCCGCCTAACGTTCCCACTAGCTCAGTCTGGTTCGATTGTAAACTCGGCGATCTTGAACTGGTTCCTTTGGAACCAGCTGATCGCGCGGTCCACCACCAGCCGATTCTCCCACCACCTGCATTGTTTACGTTTTAATTTTTCTTTATCAACACAAAATATTTGTTTTAACTTAAAAAACACAAAAATGTAGGCCATGGCAAGTTCTCCCCCCCCCAGGTAAGTTTACACCCCCCCGCCCCTACTTCCTCTTCCTAGTCCGTCCCTGCCAAAACCCGTCCAGTCCATTCTACTTCATTTATTTACATTTCATACTTAGCCTAACTTATTCTAACCTTTTTATTTTTTTCCTCTGGATCTGCGGCTACGTCGGCTTCTCCTTCCGGAACACACGAGCATCGCCTTCTCGTCCCAGCCTGATGCGGAACCGGCCCTCCGGCAGGTTTAGGACTATAGATATCCGTTGCCCTGCGCCGTGAGCCTCCTGCGGCCTTCTCAGGGACTGCCTCACATCTGCCGGCCAGTTCCGCCACTCCACTTTCTTCCACTGCCGCTGCCAGCCTGTTCCTTGGGTCCCGGCCTGCTGTAGCTCCTGTCTCTCCGCCTCCTCGACCTGGTGGGCCCACGATCCTTCCACCGGCCGGCGTTCATGGGCCTCTGGGCCGGCTGCCCCCTGCCGCTGGTGCAGTCCGTTGGTCGCGGTCCTGGCTGCTGCTGCTGTGGCTGCTGCGGCTGTGGTTGCTGCTGCTGTGGCTGCTGCTGCTGTTGTGACGCCCCTCTCTGATATTGGTGTTTTTGTTATTGCAGGTGCTTTTGGTGCTGCTGATGCTGCTGCTGCGACTGTTGGTGCTGCTGCGGCGGGTGTTGTGGCTGTGGCTGCTGATCCTGCGGCTGCTGCTGTTGTGGCTGATCTGGCTGTGGATGCGGCTGCGGGGCTTGCCAGTTGAGCTCCAGCTGCGACACCCACGCCTCCACTTCATCCGCCACCATCGAGAGCCCGCTGACGCTGCCCAGGTCGTCGTCCACCAGCATACGCAGGTCCTCTTCCACCTGGTCCGCTTCCTTGGCCGCCTTTGCTGCTGCTGATGCGGCCGCTGCTGCCTCTGCTGCCGCTTTTGCCGCTGCCCACGCTCTTGCCGCTGCCGCCGCCCTTTCGGCTGCCCGCCTGGCGGCCGTCCTTTCGGCCTCGGGGTCCGGAATCTCCTCCAGCAGCCATCCGGAGGCATCGCCGGGCACGATCACCTTCTCCTTCCAGGTGATCGTGTACACCATGGTGTACCGCCAGAACCCATCCCGGTACTTCCTGGTCTGGCGGGACTCGACATGGCGTCTCTCGTCCTCCGACTCCTCCTCCGCCGCCACCGACTCCTCGTCGCTTATGACCACCACCTCCTCCTCCATCGGCACTTCCAGTTGCCGCCGGCCGTGGTGGAGTTGGTGGCCTGGGCCGCCGCTTATAAAGCGGCACCTCCTCGCCGCTGTCTGCCGCCTGTTTGGCCTCCGGCTCCGCCATGTCGGCACTTGGCTGGCTGGGCTTCTCGCCCTTGTTGCTATCCTTGAATAGTCGGTGTTCTGTGGTCTCGCAAATATCTCCTGTGGAACTCTGGATTTGTGGTTTTGCATTTGTATGGGTTCTGTTTTGTTCTGTTCCGTTTCTGTTCTGTTAGGCGGCGGGAACTCAAACCGTATATCCTTGTGAGTTGGTTCGTATTCCGGCGTATTCCCTGGAGGCTTAGGAGTAGTGTGCTTTTCTTTTTCACCACTGCCTATCAGTGACCTAGCTGATGACGGCCTAGCGTGCAACTCAGCCAATTCTTGGAACCTGAGCCTCTGCACCGGGTCTACGAGCTGTTCTCGTGCCCATGTTACAAACCCCCTCCGCAACTCGTCTACATTTCCTGTCAATGTTAGACCAAAAGTTTGGCTATACTCCAGTAATTCTTCCCGTTTTAAGTGGTATATCCAGCTGGTACTCGCCATGATGGATATTTTTTTTATGGGGCAATAAATATAATATAAAAAACTTAGGTGGTTCTTATAGGCACAGCTACCTGTACGGGCGCCAGTTGTAACGATCTTGCCGGGGTAGCTCAGCCTCGTCCAGGACCCGCTGCAACAAATTTATATTTGTCGGCGCTGCGCCAAATAAGAACACCAGGGGTTGTAGTTTTAGCAATATAAATATATATATTATACTGCGTCCGGGTCTTTCACCTTCTTTTCACACCACACCTAACTTAAATGGGGCACAATACGCCCTCTCTCTAACAATAGTTATAAGCCCGACTCGCCGGCCACGCCGGCTAGGTGATCACGCCGCGCTTACGCTTTGCTAAACACTCCGGGCTACACGCACTCGGAAAAACTCTTGCTAAGCTCACGCTCCGCCATACGCGAGAATGACTTTAGACAATTCTAGAAGAAAGCTTGCAAAGAAAACGACTGTGTTGTTTGAAGTACAAAATGAGAGTGAATATTTATTATCAAAAAGTATGAGAACATATATATGAATGTATGTGTGTGTTCGTC
Source organism: Drosophila oshimai (assembly GCA_018150695.1). Taxonomy (NCBI): domain Eukaryota; kingdom Metazoa; phylum Arthropoda; class Insecta; order Diptera; family Drosophilidae; genus Drosophila; species Drosophila oshimai. The sequence continues at coordinate 2,381,039 of JAECWM010000276.1, forward strand.
AGAGATGCAGCATGTTTCATCAGAATTGTTGCATGTTGGCAATCTTTGTAATTGTCCATCAGCGTTGTTTCCCTGTGGCCGGGTAAGGGGTATGTTAACTCCTCCCCCCCCCAGTCCGAAGAGAAGGCCACAGAGGGGGAATGGCCGGATCGGAGAAAGGTGTCTAGGCGACGTGTTGTTGGTGTACGCCACGAACTCCGACGATATTTAGAATTTAACAATTTTGTATTAAAAAAAAAGTATCCTAATGTTATACATGAGCGTTGTGTTGAAGGTACAACATGATTTATAAATGTGTACTTCGTTGTTTACATAATCAGTTAGTGTGTTTTTATTTTAGTTTAATCTATTAATAAGAATAAATTTTATTTCCGTCTTCCCTATGTTGCATTTTCAACTAATTTTTTTTTATCGAAGATTGTTTTTTTGTTAATGTGGGTTTTATGTATATATGTATGATAATTATATCTCTGTTGAATAGTGCTTGTCTATCTTGTGTTTCTGACAGATCTTTGAAATTGGTTTGAATATTTCTTAGTTTTACTTATATGTTTTGTCCGTCGTTGTCATCTAGGTTTCGCGAGATAGACTTGAGTATGGTCCCCAGACCATTGGTGAGACCTCTTTTACTTCCACAGTGCGGCAAGAATGTATCTATTTTGACTTCTACTTGTTTAATTTTGTTTCGTAGGACTTCTGATGATACTTTTAGATTCGGCCGGTTATTGGAAGGATTCTTGAACTACGGGTCGAAGTACGTTGAGAATTATGTGTCGATTTTAATAATTGTTGCTAAAGCTGGTGATCCGGTGTTTGTAAATTTCTTTACTGTTTTTCTAATTTTTTGTTTGTGTACCTTTTGACCTTTAGTTGTTAGGAAGGTGACGCCTTGGTCTCTACCTACTTTGTGTAGTGAGAATCTCGGTGTCGTCTTGTTTCTACGGTTTTCTTTTCTAAATACCATATCATTTGGCTCGACTTGGATTGGTGTCTCTCTGTCCTCGTTTAATTTGGCCAATCTTTTTTCTGTGGTCGCGTTTAAATGTTCCTGTACTTTTGGGTATATATCTTTTCTAAATTCGTTTAGCTTTTTAAGATAGTCGTGGTGATTGTCGAATGTTATTGTATTGTTGAATATGTGAGTTCTTCCGTGGAAGAGCTCAAATGGGGTATAGGAAGTGCTGGAGTGAATTGCATTGTTATATGTCGCAACAGCTTCTGCTAGTATTTGGTGATGCCCGCATTCTAGGCGTGCTTCCTTTCTTTTTTTTGTGATTATCCTGTACAGTTCGGTTAAGGTGGAATGCAGTCTTTCGACCGAAGCGTTGCCCGTTGATTGTTGGATTAATGTTGTATGAGCTGTTATTTGGAATTGGATTAAGAAGTCGAAAACTATTTTCTTTGGTGCGCCGTAGTGACTTATGAATTGTAATTGCTAAGGGGGTAGGCTTGCGCAAGCTTGGTGAATTTGTCGATAATGGTGAGGTTACAAGTATTGTTAATAAAATATATGTCTATATGCACAACCGCCAATGGTTCCTCTGGGGCGGGTGCGGCTTGCATCAATGGTCTATGTGGGTGTCTATCGTACTAGAGTGTTAAGCAGGTATCGCAATTTCTTATAATTTTTGTAATAACATCTTTTAAATGCGGAAAATAAATGTCCCTTTTTAAATGGTTATATGTTTCATCTATCCCCCTATGATTGGTGTTAATGTGATACGAACGAATTTTGTTTTCCTGGTCTTGGGGATTAGGGATTTCGGTTAGCCATAATTTGCAGCGGGAAATTTTGTATAGGTCATTTTCGAAGAAATAGTTATTATAAGACTCTTCTATTATTTTGAAAATATCATCTGATGCAAATATTGCGAATGTTTAATTCGGTTTCAGGATTGTTTGAAGGGTGTTTGTAACGTAGTCGAAAGTATGTATGTCTTATTTTATGGACAAATGGTGTTTCTACTTGTCTTGAAGTTGTTGATCCGGTACGGAATATTATTTGACTATTGAAGTGATTAAGTGGTTGTGAAGCGATTGGTATAATTTGTGGGTCTTCGTTTATGTTCAAGTTTGGCTCAATTCAGCTGAGTGCGTCAGCGACTACGTTTTGCGACCCTTTTTTGTATACGACTTCGTAGTCGTAAGCGGCCAGGATAGTTTTCCATCGAAGTAGTTTTGGATTCTGGCCTTTCAGATTTTCTAGCCAGATTAATGGCTTATGATCCGTAGCTATTTTGAATCTACGTCCGAAGAGGTATGGTCTGAAATGACCTACAGACCAAATGATAGCTAGCATTTCTTTCTCTATTGTAGAATAGCGGATTTCCGTGTCCGAAAGTGTCCTGCTAGCGAAACATATGGGTCTGTCATTAGTGTCTGGGCCCTGTGACAACACAGAGCCTATCGCATAATTACTTGCATCTGTGGTCAATGTGAACGGTTTGTTGAAATCAGGGTATATGAGTATGGGATCATTACAAAGAAGATCTTTCGATGTTTCGACTGCTTGTTTAAATTCATCGTCTATTCTTATAGATTTCTTTCCTTTTAGTTAGTTTAGTTATTTTCGCGAAGTCCTTTATGAACTTCCTGTAATACCCCAATAGTCCTAAAAATGACTTAATTTCCCTAGTTTTCTTTGGGCATGGAAAGTCCTTGATGGCTTTAATCTTAAGTGGGTTTGGTTTGACTCCTTTCTGGGTGACGATGTGTCCCAGGAAGTCGATTTCCTTCCTTAAAAAGTTACACTTGCTCGGTTGGATTTTCAGATTTGCGTTTTGAAGTTTTGTGAATACAGATTTAATATCTGCTATATGTTTTTGGAGTGAGGGTGAGAATACTATTATATCGTCGAGATAGACGAGACAGAAGTTACCGACTATGTCACCTAAGACGTTGTCCATAACGCGTTGGAACGTGCCAGGGGTGTTCTTGAGACCGAAAGGCATTCTCGTGAACTCATAATGCCCATTTTCGACGGTGAATGCCGTCTTGCTTGCGTCGCGTGGGTTCATTTGGATTTGGTGAAAGCCACTTGCTAAGTCTAATGTTGTGAAATACATGGTTTTTCCGATGGTGTCTAGTATATCTGCTATGTTCGGGATAGGGTATCAATCAGAGACAGTTTTCTCGTTTAATTTCCGAAAATCGATTACCAAGCGCCACTTTTTTTCGCCTGTGATGTCACTTTTCTTGGGTACGACCCAAACCGGTGCACTCTAAGGGGAGTGGCTGTTTACAATGATGTTTTCAAGCATTTTTGAAATTTGCTTTCGAACTTCATCTTTGTGTACAAATGGGTAACGGTAAGATTTTGTGTGAATCGGTATATTATCTGTTGTTGGTATAGAGTGTTTGACGGCGTTAGAGAACGTTAGTTGGTTGTTTTTGTCGTGGAAAAGTCTTTTGAATGACTTGCATGGTTTGAGTATTTGTTGTTTTTCTTCGTTGTTGAGGTGTTCCATCTGAATGTTTAATTTTTGGTCGTCCGGTTGTTCTGTATCTGTTGCCGCTGACATGCAGTTTAAGTATTGGTAGGTTCGTGGAGAGAACTCTTCTGCCTGTAACAGTTCTTCGAGGTAAAGTGTTTGGATCTGGTCTGAGTTATTGCAGACTTCAAAATAGGCGGATCCTGCTACTGCGGTGTATAAGCCGCCTGTTATGGATATTTGATTATCCAAATTTGTGGTTTCATATATAAAGTCTCCCTCCATGAAGTTTACTGGGAGCGGTAATCGCATTTTGGTATTTTGTGGTAGGGTATGTAAAGTGTCTACAGGGTTTGCCCTTGTAAGGATTGGGATGGCGGTTTCTGGTGTTTCTAGTATTGAGTCGGCAAAGTTTATTTTTGCATTTATACCAGACAGGAAATCCATGCCTAGAAGACCATTGAAGTGGGGTGGAAATTGAATAGTAAGAACTTGAAATTGGGCATTTTTTGGAATTGTTTGAAATTTATTATATCTGTATATTCCCGAATTTTGAATGTACTGAGTACAGTGTGGATATTGATGTCGGAGGTAAGTTTTTAAATGTGGTCTTCATTAATAAGTGCTGGATTTATGAATGAATAGGTAGATCCAGTGTCTATTAGGAATTTGAGAGGGTTTGACACCATGGAGCTTGGCGATAGGAAAACAAATGGCAAAGAAGATCCGTGAGTCTGCTTGCTTATGTAACCGACTGGCTTTCCGAGGCTTCTAGTAAAAAATTTGCATCATCGTTGATATTACATAGGGGAGCGCTTGGATTACGGTTGTTCCTGTCTTGGTTGTTTATGGTCTGATCTGATTTGTCGTTATTGTGGAAGGGGTTCCTGCCCAACGTTTGTCTATCAAATCGACCATTACTATCGTTATTGGAATTATGTTGACGTGTAAAGCGTTTTTTATTATTGTTGTTAAAATTCGGTTGGCGCAGTGGGGAACGACCACTATTATTGTTGTTAAAATTTTGTTGTCGCTGTGTAAACCGACTATTATTGTCAATGTTGGTGTTATCATATCGTGGTACATGACGATCGTTGTAGCCATTATTATAGTTGTGGTGGCGTGGTATGTTACGGCTATTGTAGTCACTATTGGTTGGTTGTCCTTTCGCATATGGGTGATTTCTGTATGTCGAGCTGTCGCGTCGTCGGTTTTCTTGGTGTTTATTCAGGTTTCTAGAGAAGTTTAATTCGATCTGCCCGTATTCGTACGCTTTCTCGATTGTCTCTGGCCTTTGGTTCCTAATGGCTGACCTAAGTGGGTCTTTTAATCCAACTAGTAATGTATTTAGGCAAAATCTGTCATATTGGTCACGTTTGGCCGTGAGGGAGTGTCCACTAGGGTCAGCTTCTCTAGCCAGTGACATTAATTCGCTCCTTATTTTCGTGGCTGTGTAATAAAGTTTTCCCATGCTGAGTCCGTCTGGAAGATTGTGTAGCTCTCTAACAAGCATTTCTTCTGTTTTTTTGCTTGAGTACAGTCGCTTGAGGTTTGCTTTGATGTCATCCCAACTGAGGAGTACATCGCAGACACTCAGCGCTTCGTCTGCCCTGCCTTTAATCTTATCACGGATAGTTCCAAGTAGGTACTGTCCGCATGTTGCTTGGTCCACTGATCCGGCTAACAAAAGAAATTGTTCCACTCTACCTATAAATCTATCAAGATTGTCAGATGGGCCTTCGTAGGTGGGTAGTTGATGTACAAGGGCTAGAAGCTGTTGCAGATTCAAGCTTGTGTTTATGGATGTTGATAAATTGCTAAAAGTGGGACTTATTGGCCCTGATGCGTTTCCGGAATCCATAGCGTTGGTTCGCAAATAATCGCGAATAATTTATAAATTAGGGTTGGTAGAAGTATGTATATAGTGTATTGTATGTGAAGTGTATTATATTTGCATATGTGTTATTACGTATGTATTCTTTCCAAAGTAAAAAAAACATGTACAGTTTCCTCTTTTCTTTGCTTTCTTGTGTTTAGAGTTAGGTGCACGTCATTCATGTAAGGCTGCTGTGTTTTCTTCCACCTTCGATGTTTTTTTCACTGGATGTTATCGACTTCAACTGTAGTGTATGTGATTTAGAAAATATTCAATAAAGTGTATTTTAGAGGTTAGTGAACATGTGACAACAATAGACGCTAAATAGTTTTATTGTTTCTTTCCCTTTTTTTTATGTATTTTCCTAGTTTTCTTCATATATATATATAAAGTTTTTCTTAAATTGATTTTATTTTTCTGATGTGGTTCTATTTTCGTAGTGCGTAGTGTGCAAAAAGAAATCAGCAGTGTTCAAGCCAACGCTGTATCAAGCGTCATCAGTTCTCGGCGGCAGCCAATGCACAGCGACGCAGCAAGAGTCTCACAAGCGGGTATAACACAAACACATACATGTTTACTTGATATTTGCTGTGTCACTGTCACTGCGTATGACTTTTATTTTTTATGTTTTGTATAATATTTGTGCACTAATTTCATTAATTTCTTAAAGTATTCTTTCATTATAATAAATTTGCGTTCAAGTTAGTTGATAAATGGCAACGATCCCGGTGCCTTAACAGCGATTGTTGTACACATATACGGTCGTTAATCACACAACTTACATTTCTCGTTGTAAACCACTGTGTGCGGATGGTCCCGGTGCTTTGTCGGCGATTGATGTCTAAATTGGAGCGATGGTTATATGTGAGGGCACGTCGTTGTTGTTATAATTCGCTTCTTGCGCAGCGAGTTTTGGTCACAAGGAAGTCTAATGTTCGACTGACCCGAGCTCCTTACTATTTTTCTCTAGTCATTGGCGACGACAGCGACGACAGCGACGTCGGAGACGTCAGAAATAACAGCGACACCTGTCAATGTAATGCGACTATAGGTTGATGCAACATTACAATAGTGATGGAACTATTATTCTGATGAAAAACCCAAAAAGCATACCCATTCTCTCTCACATACGCACACCAAGTGCTCTCCGACATATATGCACACGGTCACCACACACAGTAGTTTGAGATGTCAAATTTTTGATTTCCTTACTATTTTTTTTTTCGTTGGTTTCTTTTTATGAGACGCCGTGTATGGATGATCCCGGTGCCTTATCAGCGATTGATGTACACATATACGGTCATCACATACATCAAATTGTTGGCATAACTGTTGTAAACTGTCCTGCACAAGCGATCCCGGTGCCTTATCAGCGGTTGATGTACACATATACGGTCGCTTGTGTGGCAATTAGAATTTGATTTTGTTTGTTTCGTTTATTTTATTTGCACAATTCATTTTTACTATTTCACTACTCACTACTTCAATTTCCACAACTACCGCTGTCACTTGTTCACTCACCTCAGCCTAAAGAAAACTAGAAGGATATGCGTAGTGGGCATGGTTAATCCCCTGTTCGTAGTTCGGCTGCGCCAGTTACAGTCCTGTGACCGAGGGAGTTTAGGAGGTCTCATACGCGAGAATGACTTTAGACAATTCTAGAAGGAAGCTTGCAAAGAAAACGACTGTGTTGTTTGAAGTACAAAATGAGAGTGAATATTTATTATCAAAAAGTATGAGAACATATATATGAATGTATGTGTGTGTTCGTCAGAGTTGCAGCATGTTTCATCAGAATTGTTGCATGTTGGCAACCTTTGTAATTGTCCATCAGCGTTGTTTCCCTGTGGCCGGGTAAGGGGTATGTTAACTCGCTGGCTATTCACCGTCGCCTGGGCACTTAAATTACTTAGTGTAAGTAGGCTGTACGCCTGCTGAGACTGGACTGGGTTTTCTCTGATCAAAGGGAATCCTCCCGACTGACTTACTGTGCTTGTGCTGCTAAGAACTGCTCTGTCCCGTGTTCTGCTGTAGTGATCCTTGGCTCGATTCCCAAGAATTCACTATTCCTCGCGCTTAACACTGCTTCTGACACTTGTTTCTGTAACTCGCACTCGACTCCGACACCCCGATCACTTCTCACTCCACTATTCACTTAACAGCCCCGGCTCAAGTTCTACCCCGCCCTTTTATACCCCCTTAACATTGCTGCTTACCCTATTCAGCAGCCCTCTCTGCATTCAGCAAAACCTCTCTCCCGCCAAAACGTCCGCGTCCTGCTGCGCTCTAATCTGTCCGCCTACAGCGGCCCTGTTTACATTCAGCAGCCCGCTCTCTCGCACACCACTCTTTGTTCAGCCCATCCCGATACGTGCTGACTGCCTCCCACTCTTTGTTAAATCTCTTATACTTATAACTGCTGACTGCCCGCTTACCCTTACTTTCACACTCTTTGTTTAATCTCCAATACTGTGTTTGGTAAGGGATCTAAGCGATTCCTTACAATATTAAAAACAGAAAATGAAAATTCGATGAAAAATCATTTAAAACAATTTTAGTTGGCTATGAACCAAATGGTTTAAAACTATGGGATATAAATAATGAAAAATTTATTGTTGCAAGAGACGTAATCGTAGATGAAACAAATATGATTAATTCTAGAGCTGTGAATAAAATGGAGTTCCTGAATGAGAGTAAGAAAAGTGATATATTAAATATCCTGAATGAGAGTAAGGAGATTATTAATACAAAATTCCTGAATGGGAGTAAGGAAAGTGATGTAATAAATATCCCGAATGAGAGTAAGGATAGTGACACAGTTCGTATCCCAAATAAGAGTAAAGAAAGTGATAAAGATTGTATCCTGAATGAGAGTAAAGATAGTGACAAAGTTCGTAACCTGAATGAGAGTAAGGAATATAATAATATTAATATCCAGAATGACAGTATGGAGAAAAGATTTGACTTAAAACAACCTATTGAAAGTAATGAATGTACTTCAAGAAGAAGTGATAGGATAAGGAACAGGCCACAAATATCATACAAGGAAGAAGAAATCAATTACAATAATTATATTTTAAATGCTCATACAATCTGCAGTGATATTCCAAGTTCGTTTGAAGAAATACAAAGTAGGAGTGACAAATCTTTATGGGAGGCTGCTATTAAAAGTGACCTCGATGCCCATCAGTTTAACAATACCTGGTCGATAGTTAGTGTTTATGGGGAAGACAACAAATATGCCACCCTTAATATAATAATTAATTAAACACACGAGAGGTCCAATTATTCAATGCTTTATTTTCTATGTTCGGAGCTGCACTGACTGCACGGCAGCCAAGCTTCAAAATATATATATGTTTATGTGTACATGTGTTTACAAATGTAGTTTCGCTGAATAGATAACGCGACAGATTTAGCGAGATAAGAAGGGCGAAGAATAAACAAGAAGGAGAGCGCGAAAGAGAACCGCAGGTGCAGTGGTACACCTATGCGCACCTGACTAGGCGCTGGCGGTCTGCTCTAAACATACTCCCCCGTTGGAAGTGTTACGGTTCCAACCAAATGGGAATCGATGGGCAGAACGGCTAGTTTGGCGACGGCTCTCTTGCTTAGACCAGCAGCTGTCCTGACCATAGCTACTCTGACGATGCCGTCCTCACCGGGTATGACTTCCTGGATGCGCCCAAGCTGCCATTTCAAAGGTGGGATGTTGTCCTCCTTCAACAACACGATGCTGCCGACATTGATGTTGGGTATTTCGGAGCGCCACTTGCTCCTTTCTTGCAGCAGAGACAAGTACTCGGTGCTCCAACGCTTCCAAAAATGCTGCTGCATCTGGGTCACCTTTTGCCATCTGCTGAGGCGGCCCTCGCGAAGATGCGTGACGTCAGGCTCAGGGAACCTTGCGTAGCTGGAACCCTTTAGGAAATGTGCCGGCGTTAGCACCTCAAGATTTTCAGCGGTTTCTGAAATTGGACAGAGTGGACGGGAGTTAAGAATAGCAGAAATCTCATATGCAAGAGTTCTCAATTCATCAAGGGCTAAAATGGATGCACCGACGACTCTGTAGAAGTGAAATTTGGCCGACTTAACAGCCGCCTCCCACAGACCACCGAAGTGCGGGGCCCGCGGAGGTATGAACTTCCAATCAATCCCGTCAGCCAAACAGGAGGAGACTATCGAAGCCGTGTGTGGTTCGCTTAAAAATAGCTTCTTCAGCTCGGCTAACTCGCGCTTAGCGCCGACAAAGTTCGTCGCATTGTCACTCCAAATAGTACGAGGACTGCCCCTCAGACTGATGAATCTTCTTAGGGCTGCCATGAAGGAATCCGTGGTTAGGTCCTGGACGACTTCTAAATGAGAAGCCTTCGTCGAAAAACAGACAAAGACTGCTATGTAGCACTTGTGTGGTGCCTTGTTTCGGGTCTCTGCCTTATGATAGAATGGACCACAGTAGTCCACTCCTGTGGTATGAAATGCTGGGTTAGGCTGCACTCGATCTGCTGGCAGGCTACCCATAACGTGCTCCCAAGCCACAGGCTTCATCCGAAAACATCGGACGCATTTGTTGATGACGCTTGCCACAAACTTTCGGCCACCAATTGGCCAATACCTTTGCCTTAAAGTAGCGAGTAATGCTTGTGATCCTGCGTGCAAGTATTTTTCATGAAAGTATACGATGATCGCCTTGGTGACTGGATGGTCCTTGGGTAATAATATCGGATGCTTAGCGTCGTAGTCCAAACTTGCGTTTTGAAGCCTTCCACCAACGCGAAGTAATCCATCGGCGCCGAGTATTGGCCTCAGAGACATTAGCTTGCTTTTCTGCGGAAGCGGCTTGCTTTGACTAAGCATTCTATACTCTTCAGCCACGTGAACCAGTTGGATGCTTCTCAGAAGAAGTACGGTTCCCAGGTTGATCTCATCAACGGTAACAGGGCCTGTTAACGCCGATTTGGTTCTGCAATTCGAAATGAAGCGATGAATGTATGCAAATACACGCTGCAACTTATGAAATGAGTTAAGGTATTTGCAGTTGATAGAGATGTCCGTGCAAACTGATCCAATGAGTGCCGCAGAACGACGCTCTGGGAGATCCTTTACTGCGTGGAGCAGGGAGGGCCAAGTCGTACAGCTTTGCACCAAAAATGGAGGTCCATGAGCCCAAAGGGAATGCTCCAGCAATTCTCTCGGGGTACAGCCTCGCGACACGACATCCGCAGGATTTAAGTTTGTCGGAACATGATGCCAAGTCATGTCTTTCGTCATCTCCTGAATTTTCGCGATTCTGTTGGATACAAATACATTAAACTCCCTTGGAGGTTGCCGAGTCCAAGCCAACACTATGGACGAGTCCGACCAGCAGTACAAGGCGCAATCGAAATCAATGGTCTCCTTGACGTTTACGATTAGCTCAGCCAATAAAAGCGCTGCTGAAAGTTCCAATCTTGGAATTGTTAAGGCCTTTAAGGGGGCTACTCTCGACTTAGCGCAGAGTAGATGGGCTTTTACGTCTCCATTTACTTCCGATCGCAAATATAAACACGCTCCATACGCTGCTATGCTAGCATCGCAGAATCCGTGCAACTCGACGGAAGCCTGCTGTTGAATTACGAATCGTGGAAATTTTAAGTTCTGGACGATCGACAACTGAGAGGTCAACTCCCCCCATGACGAAAGAAGTGGCTCTGGCAATGTGTCGTCCCAACCCACGTTAGAATTCCATAGGGATTGCAAAAGATTTTAGACTTCGTAACAATTGGTGTTATTAATCCAAGTGGATCGTAAAATTTTGCTATTGTTGACAAAACAATCCGTTTAGTGACTCGATGACTAGACGAAATTTGGGAAAAGTTAAATAGGAGATGATCAGAGGCTGGGTCCCAAGCTAGTCCCAATGCCTTGGCGATAGCAGATCCGTCGTGAAATTTAATAAGCTTCTCTTTATCACAATCAGACTCTCCTTCGAGGGCACTTGACTCATTCGAACACCATTTGCGGATTGGAAAGTGTCCTCGCGACAGAAGTTCTTTCACCTGCTGACGAATTTCTTTTACCTCTTCAACTGAATCGCCACCAGAGATTAAATCGTCCACATAGAAATCCCTACGAACAATTTTGGCTCCAATTGGAAGTGATTTCTCTTCGTCATAAGAAAGTTGATGCATGGCTCTTATAGCCAAGAAAGCAGCTGGCTTGGTTCCATAAGTCACCAGTGTTCAGTTTGTAAACACTCAGCTCGTCCGTGGAGCTCTTTCGCCAAATGATACATTGCAAAAGGTCGTCCGGGTACGAAACACGTACGCAGCGGTACATCTTGCAGATGTCTCCACACAGAGCTACTTTAAAAAATCTAAAGCGAAGCAAAATATTAAAAATTTTCTGCTGAATGGTGGGCCCTGCTAAAAGCAAGTCGTTAAGAGAGCTACCAGAGGTCGTTTTAGCAGACCCATCAAAGACGACACGAAGCTTTGTGCTTGTACTTTCAAGCTTATGTACGCAATGGTGAGGCAAGAAGAATTGAGGTACCGATGTATCCTTTGATGCAAGGGACATGTGCCCTAAGTCGATGTACTCCTGTAGAAATGCTGAATACTGCGCTTTCAGGGCAGGGTTTCTGTCTAATTTAGCTTCCAAACTCTTGAAACGACGACGAGCTAGGCAAAAAGAATCACCCAGCGATTCGAATCCTGAAGTGGATAAAAGACGAACAGAATATTGGCCATTCTCAAGTCTAGTACAGTTTTCCTTGAAAAGTTGTTCGCATCGCACGTCTTCAGGCGCCATAGTTGGTTCAGCCAAACCACAGTTCTCTATTTCCCAAAATCGTTTTACCACGGCAGCAAGTGTGTCATCATCAGAATGATCATCAGGATCCTTGACAATGGCAGCTAGGACGGATTTGTGATTTGGCATACCTGATATCCCCCAGAAACGATCCAACCAAGTTTGGTGTTCTGAAGCGATGGCAAAGTGCTATCCAAATGAATTTGCCCCATGGCAATAATTTCGAAAAATAATCCAGCGCCGATTAAAAGGTCGATTCGTTGTGATTGGTTGAAATAAGGATCAGCGAGTGGAATGTTGTGTGGAATCCTCCAACCTGTTGCATTTATATTGAAATGCGGCTGATAATCAGTGATACTTTGAGCCACAACAGCTGTGAATGACGCACGATAGCTTGCATCCCGTGATTGCGCAAAAATATCTACTTCCTTATCAGAATTCATGGACGATTCCCCGATCCCAGAAATGAGTGTATGCGATTGTCTAAGCTTCAAGTTTAGTTGGCTAGCTAGGCGCGAGGTGATAAAATTTAACTGCGAGGCTGAATCTAATATTGCTCGGCAAGGAACAAATGAACCAACTCTATTTTTAACGTAGATTATAGCAGTTGGAAGCAACACGTAGTCTATCGGCATGATATTTGAGGTTTTAGGTGGAGGGTGTGCTAAATGGTGATCAGGCTGCGATGATGAAGATGAGCATGTCACTAGTGCTGATGAAGTCGATGGTAATGCCTCCGAGCTCATGAGCGGGTCAGATGATGGAGATGAAAATGGGGTAGATGGTGCGGATGGGTTTGGTGTAAAATGCAATAATGAGTGGTGCTTCATGCGACAATATCTGCAATGGGTTGACTTACATTGTTGCAAACTATGCCCTTTGCGCAAACAGTTAAAGCAGAGGTGCATTTTTCTTGCTTCCTTATATCGAAGATTCGGACTCAAATTTAAAAAACGGGAGCATTTTGGCAAATAATGATCTCTAGCATCGCAAAATAGGCATGCTGGATGATTTGAGTTAGTAGCAGAAGCAATAAGTGCACTTGGGTTAGATCTATGCACGTTTTTTCCCACCTGCTGGCCTGGTGTTTGCATTACCAAGGCTTGATCCAAGTTCTCCATCATCCTGCACCTCTTTTCCAAGAACGTCTCCATACTAGTCCAGGTAGATAGCTCAGAGGTCGACAGATCTTCTTCCCATTTTTCACGCGTCCTCTGATCCAACTTGTGAGCGACGATATGTATCAGAAATCCATCCAAAATTTGTTGCGTAGTGCCAAGGGTGCGGATTGCCCGAAGATGCGAATTCATCCAATCGCTGAGCTCTCGAAGACCCTTAGCCGATCCCTTCTCGACACCTTTTAAACCAAATATTGCCTGAACGTGTGCCTGAAAATGTAAAACTTTATTATCAAATCGATTAATGAGCAAATCCAAAGCCTTTTTATAATTGGCATTCGAAGGTTCTAGCGAGCGTATGGTTTCCAAAGCCACACCGCCTAGACTTGACCGTAAATATTGTAGCTTTTCAATGTCACTTAGCTCGTCATCACTGCCAATGACCGTGGTGAACGTTGCAAGAAAATCCGGCCACTCAGAATATGATCCATGAAAACGAGCCATTTCCAAATTTGGCAATCGTGGTTTCCTAGACCGGAAAGAAAGATCCGCATTGTTAATAATGTCGAAAGATGTAGAATTGGCAGCTGTGGACGCCGACACCGGCAGCTTGCGTTGAGCCGCTAAGCCACGATTTAGTTTTGCCTTAACATCCATGAAAACTGCGGAAAATCCAAATCGCGTATCACTCTCAAGCTCCGTTATGTCCAGTTTTTCCAGCGATGTTTGCGCACAATCAAATTCCAAGTTCATAGAATTGATCCATTCCAATCTCGCAAGAATATCAGCTTCATCAAACTGATTAAAATTCTCATCGGCTAAAAACCTTTTCATTGCGTTGGTTTGCCGCAAAATTGATTTAACTTTGGCTCGGTAAAATTCGATGTCACTTGGAGCATCATTTTGAGGCTGAACTGCGTTTTCGGGGTTAACCATTTTTAATCACGAGAAAAAAATAAAAGAAAATGGCTGCGCAGGTTCAGAGGGCACGAAACACCCTTTGGTTTTTTGCCGCGAAAGTGCACTGTACCAAGCGTCGCCAAAAACGCAACGGAATCTAACACTTTGTTGTTGTTGTCACCGATTTTGTCTGCCTAGCAACAGCGGATTGACTTGGCAAACGAATGTGTGTGATGTATGTATGTATGTGTATAAGCGGCTATATGTACATCTATGTATGTAATATGCGCTTTTACAAAAATTAATTGCGATCCACAAATTGTTAATGTTTTTCAGCACAACACAGGTTTTATTTTTCAAAGCGCGAAATGTACGAAAAGTCACGCGGTTGACTGTGTGCACTTGTGTATGTATTTTCGTGTGTCTGTGACCGATGCCCGCAAACGACAACGAAAATAGCGAATTGTTTAAACAATATTAAACAATATAAACCGAGTAGCAAACTCCGAACAAAAATCACGTCGGGGTCACCAAAATGTTTATGGGGAAGACAACAAATATGCCACCCTTGATATAATAATTAATTAAACACACGAGAGGTCCAATTATTCAATGCTTTATTTTCTATGTTCGGAGCTGCACTGACTGCACGGCAGCCAAGCTTCAAAATATATATATGTTTATGTGTACATGTGTTTACAAATGTAGTTTCGCTGAATAGATAACGCGACAGATTTAGCGAGATAAGAAGGGCGAAGAATAAACAAGAAGGAGAGCGCGAAAGAGAACCGCAGGTGCAGTGGTACACCTATGCGCACCTGACTAGGCGCTGGCGGTCTGCTCTAAACAGTTAGAAAGCCTGAGAATATAAATATTGTTGACAGCAAATGGGTTTTTACGCTAAAATCTGACGAATTTGGAAAACCATAAAGATACAAAGCTAGGTTAGTGGCGCGTGGGTTCACGCAGAAATATCTCATTGATTATGAAGAAACATTTGCTCCTGTGGCTAGAATAGCAAGTTTTCGTTTCTTATTATCCATTTCAATCCAATATGATTTAAAAGTACACCACATGCATGTAAAAAGTGCATTTCTTAATGGAAAACTAAAACTAAAAGGTGGTTATGCAGTGCTAAAAGTGTATGTAAACAAGCAGCAAGATGCTGGTTTGAGGAATTTTGGGCATGCACTAAAAGAGTGTGGATTTGTAAATTCTCCAGTTGACCGATGTATTTATGTTCTGGATAAGGGTGATGTAAAAAGTAATATATATTTACTTCTTTATGTAGATGATTTGGTTATTGCCACAGCAGACATAGAAAAGATGAAATGTTTCATATCATATTTAATGAACAAGTTCAGAATGACTATTTTGGAAGAAATTCGATATTTTATTGGAATAAGAATAGAAATTGATGATGGAAAAATACTTTGTGACGAACTGATTTTATATGTCTGCTCGCAACTGAATTGTGCGGCTAGCTCAGAAGTTTATGTGTTCGTCCCACCAAATTTATAATACAACGTGACCCCTGACCAGAGAAAACGCACAGAATTTCAGGGTATCTATTCCGATTTATTCTACTATGGCCACTGGCCACGAGCTCTACAATTTCCGGCGTTCTTGCTCTGCTACCTCGTCGCTCTGGGCTCGACCACTGTCGGCCGCAGGCGCTCCTCGTAGTCCTCGACGCCTCGCTGTTGGCCCTGCGAGATCCTTGTCTCGCCTTGCCGCTGATCCCGGTTGCTCACGGGTCTCAGCCTCGTATGCCTGCTCGTCCTGGCCGCTCTCGATGTCCTCGCCGTGCCTCGTCGCACGTGCTGGGGTTCCTCGAGGTCCTTGCGCCTGCTCGTCCTGGCCGCTCTCGATGTCCTCGCCGTGCCTCGTCGCACGTCCTGGGGTTCCTCGAGGTCCTTGCGCCTTCTCTGCTCGTCCTGGCCGCTCTCGATGTCCTCGCCGTGCCTCGTCGCACGTCCTGGGGTCTCTCGATGTCCTCGCCGTGCCTCGTCGCACGTGCTGGGTCTTCTCGAGGTCCTTGCGCCTTCTCTGCTCTCGTCCTGGCCGCTCTCGATGTCCTCGCCGTGCCTCGTCGCACGTCCTGGGGCTTCTCGAGGTCCTTGCCGCTCTAGGACTCTCGGTGGTCAGCCTTTGGCTTCCAAAGCATACGCCTTTCGCCTTGTGCCTTTGCCTTCACGTCCTTCTTGACCATCCACACCTAGATCGCCTCAAGCCCGTAAGTCTCTGGTCCCGATCTGGTTCAAGGATTCGCTTCTTCGAGCTCTGCCTTTCTAACTACGGAACATCCGCACCAGGATCGCCTCAAGTCCGTGAGTCTTTGAGGTCGACCGCTGATTCTAGGATTTAATCCTTGTACCTGACCTCTGCGCACGGCACCACACATTTCCATCCTGGTACCGTTATTTCTCGGCGCCTACTTATGCCTGGGTCCAAGGTCCATGTCCCTACCGTTAATTAGCAGCGCCTCCTTACAGCCGTATCTTCGGCCTGAATTCGCCGCATATCCGGTATCTGGGTTCGCCCGGTGCGAACAGCGCATTTTGTTTGTGAGGAGCTATTTAACTCCTCACATTCTCCCCTTTCTTCGGGAACAAATAGGACTCAGTCCTATTTCGTATCGAACTCCACTTCGCATTTCAAATTTCCCGCTCCTCCGCCATCCTCTTAAATGTCGATTTTCCTTTTACCTCGTCTGGTCACTCTGTTCAATCGAGATCGATTGCTCATTCGATTTGCATCGTCGCGGCTTTGGGACTAATCGATTATCGTATCGATACAGTAGTCCATCTCTGCCGCACAATCTCATGCGTAAGTTTTTATCTCAACTTTCCCTTGTTTTCCTTTGATTTCTTCTTTTCTCCTTCTTGCAGCCATCTTGCCGTCATCGCAGGTCATTGTCTTTCTTCGGCCGCCATACTCGTTGTATTGTCGCCGTCCTCCTTGTATGTATATGTGAGTGCATATTTGCATTTGCATACAGGCCCGGCAGGACATGTTCGGCCCGAGTGGGTAGTCAATTAGTGACAAGCGGAGAAAAAATTTTGTGAGATAATTTTCATAGTTGTTTATATTAATAAATCAATTTGATACATTTATTTTCGTTGAGATCATTCTACATAAACAAAAACAAAAACATGAAAATCGTGTCATTTTCCCAAAATAAACTCATGTGCGCAAACCAAAAACGCTAGTACGCTTTGAATTACGCGAAATAAACTCATTTACGAGTTTTTCCATATCGAGCTCGTCGGTCATATTTGAATAAATATGTAGAAGAGCGACGTTGTTCAGCCGATTTTGTGACATTGTCGACCTTAAATATGTTTTCAGTCGACGAAGGACCGAAAAACTTCTCTTATTTGAACAGGATGACCCTGGAATTGTTATCAACAGACGAACAAAACGAACAAAATCTGGGATGAGCCCTCTAGCCCATTCGTATTTTTTTAAGAAATTCACAACTCCCCTTAAATTGTTCGCTTGCTCATTTTGCCTGCGCAAAAGTTGCAAAAACATGTCACGGTCGCTCAACAACCTCGCTCTGTCAAAATCGTCTTTATAGAAATCGACTACCTTGTCAACATCAGCGGTCTGACCGATAGCAAATCGCTCCAGAAACTCGAAAAATTTCGCTGACTCTGTATCGAATCGACTTTTCAACGATCCAATCAACTGGTCAAAAACTTCACAGTAAGATTGTCTAAAATAATTCTTGGGTGTTGGAAACTGGAAATTTTCTGTTCTACCTTGATCAAAACGTTTGGGAATTTTACGCTGACGAGGAATTTGAGGTTCTCTGAGTTCAAAATCAATTACAGCTTTAACACTTTTTTCCCAAATTTCTTCAAATTTTGATTCGCGAGACGCATTCAACATATCAGCAACTGCTTTTACTTTTTCATGCGATTCAATAACACAAAGGCTCGACTTCTGCAGTTCTATGTTCAAAACTTCAATGCGATCGAAAATTTCAATCATCATTGTCAAATAAAATACGCACTCAAAAGACTCAACGTAATCGTAAAACCCCGAAGCTTTGGCGGAGATCGTACTATCGACTTCGTTGTCCACCGATCGATCATCAAGGAATTTCAGCACTTCAGGGTAATTCGCCTTGATTATCTTGAGAGGCCGTATTCTCATCGCCCATCTGGAAAATATTAATGAGGAGGTTTTCAAACTTGATACAATATGTGACGAAATTTTCGATCGTAGTTTTTACCTTGTCGGGTTGAAGGCTGCGATAAAAGGTAAATTTTCGTCGTTCTTTTCCATCGCTTCAGTCTGCAACTCCTTAAATTGTGCAACGCGTTTTGGTGAATCTCGGATAAAGTTTATCAAATCCTTGATTGACCCAATGAATTTCCTGGCTGGTAGTACCTTTTCAATTGAATCTTGTACAACAAGATTCAGGTTATGAGCATTGCAGCGCACAAACAAAGCTCGAGGTTCCTTCTCACGTATACGCGCCTGCAATCCAGAAATTTTTCCAGAAACATTGGACGCCCCGTCGTAGCACTGGCCTCTTAGTTTTGAAAGAAGCAACGAGTTCACGACGAAAATGTTGTCCACAAGATCGAATAAAGTTTCTGCTTGAGTGTTTGGCGTTGAAAAGAATCCAATGAAATTCTCATTTGCAACTAAATCATCGGAAACGGTTCTAATGCACACGGAGACTTGCTCTATTCGTGATGCATCTGCGGTTTCATCTAGTAGAATCGAAAAATGCTCCGCTCTTCTTATCTCGTCCATGATTTTTGACAAAATTGAAGTCGCCATCAAATCGAGTATTTCATTTTGACTTTCATGATGGAGCCATCTGTATCC